>OZ038440.1:8720849-10116639 GCA_964036275.1 Litoditis marina | reverse complement strand
TTTCTCTTTCTTTCTCTTTCTTTCTCTTTCTTTCTCTTTCTTTCTCTTTCTTTCTCTTTCTTTCTCTTTCTTTTTGCTTCTTCTCTCCTTTTCGCTGGCTCAATTTAATTTCTGCTCTAATTTCTTACTATTAGAAAAACAAAATGTAAATGTTATTGTGTTAATAGAGTATAAGTTATATGTGGTATGTTTCCTTTTTTCTCTTTCCCTCTCTCTCTCTCTCTCACTAGCTACCTACCACCCCCTCTTTCCCTTACTACAGTATTCGTGCGTATCAATGGTTGTATCGGTACATACACCTGTTGTCTCTCATTAATTATGTCTCGTTTGTTAATTAGGACACCCGCCTAGATAAGTCATTGGATACTCTACCTTTTCGGTCCGCAATGTTTTCTTGTCCCTTCATTTTCTCTTTCCATAAACCTTATAGTCAGGTACTCATTGGCACTTCCCAATGACAATTTCAACTTTGCTGAAATTATTTTCGAACACTGTTTGTAATATGAAATCAAACTCGAATGCGAAAATTTTGAACTGTTTCGATAACATTCACGTACTTCAAACTGTGTTTCGGATTTATACTGTAGGAGTCTCAGTAGGAATGATAAACACCTAACACATCCACTGACATAATTTTCAACATTTTAAAGATAAAGTGACCAAGAAAAGGTCAACCAAAGTGCAGTCTACTTATGAGAATTGTTGTACTTTCCCTCAGAAACTCTTGTCTACTTGATTAGGATGTTTTCGGATTCACAATTCCCTCAGCCTTCCAAATGAGGGTGAAATTAGAGAAATAGACGAGAAGAGCGAGTCTGACGAGAGAGACGCAGATAACTAGAGAAATATCCCCTCCCCTCGCACCTTATATAATCCCTAACTGGACTAAGTAAATAACTTCTCAATTGGGGAGTTTGCTCTGTCTGCTCTGCGTTGCTCCATTTCCCATACTCTTTCTCGCAGCTCTTCCTGCAATTACGTTTGACGTGTCAGCTATTGTTCACTACCTTTTGAGTTGAGTTCAGGTTCAAATGCTAGTCACAACTATTCTCAACATCTATACTACTTTTACTTTGTTTTTTTTTGGGTTCCGAACAGATTAGTCAATTCCTATATCTAATAGTATTACCTGCGCTTGATTTTACCTCAGGCAGAAGCTTGGACCAGTTTCAGAAAAAGGTGCTAAACTAGGTTAGCAATACCAAAATTTCATTCAAAGAACACACTCGAGCTCTATATAACACATCGGTATAAACCAAGCCTTTCGAAAATTCTGGAGCTAATCATTCAAAATGCACTGGAAACCAATGTGCTCAATAAAAAACACTCTTTCATACTATCGGGCGCAGCGCGGAGTGCTACGCAGATTAGTTTTTGTTCAAAGGTCTGCAGACAATACAAAACAGTTTATTACAATTTTCTTCAAAGTACGTCGACCATTTCCCTAGATATTTGCATGAATTACTGAAGGGCAACACGTCTACAAGAAATTAAATTCACGCTCCAAGAAAAAATTTGTTGAAAGGAGTTAGAGGACCCAACGTCTCGCAGAAATGGCTTCCGTGCGGGGGCGGCGGCGGCGGCGACAAAAGTGTCCGCCTCCTCAAATCTGGGCATAGTTTTGCTCAAAATCAACTTATTCCGAAATTTCTTACACTGTTAAACAGCCATAAAAATGTTGAGGTATACGTATTTTTCAGGTGTGTCGTAAATTTGAATATTACGTGTGAGACGACCGAAATGGTCTCGCAAAAATTATGGATAGACCGGTTTTGTGAAAATAAAATGATAGAAGAGCTAAACGTGTAGTAGGAATCATTTTTCCAATGGAGATCTCATGACAGGCGGGTACAGCTTGGTTTTCATTCCTATTCACATGTCTGAATAGCGGATTGGATAAAAGCTCTATTTACGCACGGCGAACGGAGTTCGATTTCTGCCTGGAGCACAAAATTTGCTATCACTTGAACGAGGTTACAACTACACAAACGTTCTGAACTACGGCGCGGTTTAACACTCCATAGAAAAACATAAAATTCCTTGTTTATATTATTGTTCAAAAATATCATTTTTATCAAAAATGACCGTTACTTCGTAACCATAGAAAAAGAGTTCAATTAGTATAAAAAACGAGTGTAAAGAAAGTAAAGATTAGTTTTGGATAAACATGTACAAGAAATATAAAAGAAGTCCAATACAAATATTTTGAGGAAAATGCTAATCTCGCTTCTCTGAAAACAACGGAGTATAAGCTAGATTATTGTGAGTCGCAGTCAGAAGTTTTCTTCCGGTAGCAAAAAACTCGGTATCCTTTTTTTGATTTTTAAACCGAGCGAGATTAGACTTTTCCTCAAAATATTTTTATTGGACTTCTTTTATATTTCTTGTACATGTTTATCCAAAACTAATCTTTACTTTCTTTACACTCGTTTTTTATACTAATATATATATCAATTGTTTCTCTACTGTTTTCAGATATACTCTAAATATGACTCCCAATAAAGGAGGATGTTTGAGACTAGGATTTTTTGTGCGAGTTAGGCGGTTGGCTAATCTAATTGGAGTTAGATTTGGGAGTCAGATAGTCGCTAAACGTCACCTCACTACAACTTCAGTGCACATCTATCTCTCTTTCTAACTATTCTTAGTCACCCTCCCATTATATCCACTTCCCCCAGGCCAACCCGGCTATTTACTTCCAAATTTACTTTTTGATTTCGGGGAATAACTCGATATATGATATTTGAAGGTATGTCGAGTAAAACATCAAGAAACTACAACACATTATTCACGTTTACTGATAATCTAGAATTAACAACATCGTATTAAGTTTTTGTTTGGTCTGAAAGCTACCTCTCTAAATCTTTAAAAAGCAGGGATTTATTGTGAGATGCATACGATCTTTCGAGATTATCTTTTATCTTTTTCCCCTCACTCAATCCGACAACAACATCCTACGCAACAGTAGAAAATGATACGGGTGGGAAATATGAAACACAGGCTCCTTTTCTAACAAAACCTCGTGTGTATCACAGCGTTGCAAAGCGGCCTGAAAAGATATGATTTAGTTCTTTCAAGTTGTTGTAGTTGTTGTAATCAAAAATGTCGCAATGGTATGCGTTGTTTGTAGATTGATAATATGTGCATAGTTGTACTGCGCAGTTCTGCACAAGTCCGCTCAAACACGTTTTTCAACGTTGATTTAGAATAACGTGTACTTTCAATTCAATTTGATATTTTACTAAATTACTTTTCTCGTTCTTCCAAGACTTCACTCACGAAAATGTGAAGTCAGTCGGTGTCGTGGACACGAGCAATTGCTACTCGCCTCTCTCTCTCACTCACTCTTTGTTTGTAGTTTACTAGCCCCGCGTACTCGGAGGCACTTGGTAGATTCTCACTCTCATAGTTCGCCACATAGTTGTTTATCGGAACCATAGAGATTGTCTTATACCACTGAACCACCACATAATTACCAACACAGAAAGTTACCAACACAGAAAGTTACACGTGTGCATCATACTTGTACATTTGGTGCATCGGCCGGGAAACGAACCGGGTTACCCGCGTGGCAGGCGAGCATTCTACCACTGAACCACCAATTCGCGGAAATCGGCACGACCATAACCATGCAAGAGCAAGTCGATTAGCTCAGAATTAAACCTGTTCCGATAGTGCTCTGGATCCAACTCAGTCACTGAAACTCACTTGGAACTTTGCCACTAGTTTCAACTAAGCTTTAGTGGTGGAGATGGGGTCGGGGCACTACCGGCGCAGGTTTTCCGCTGTGAGCCGACAGGATTTTGCTATTATTTTGACGTCATGACATGGATATGTCTTTCTCTTACCTCTTTGAATCATTCATTTTTTGGGGTGAAAGTATGGCAGGATAGACGATTTGAGTGCGTGAAATGAAATAGGAGCAGTGCGATGTGCCTGACATTTATGAGCCTGAGGCCTATTATATGCCTGGGGCAGTGCACTGCTATCTACCTATGTCTACCTACTCTACTACTTTTGATTGTGAGAATGAGATCATTTTGGCACAAGTCAAAGATTAAAGAACGAGACTATGTTGAATTTACGTTCATGCTAGCCTGGCATACACATAGACAGAGACAGTTTGAAGTTTCGTGATCTGTCGTGCACGGCAATGAAAACAAAACTAGTACAAGGTGGCATCGAACTACATTGACCCGAGAGAAAAAGGAAGGGGTGGCTCTCATTGGTCTTTTAGTTTGTTACTCTTGTTTCTACAAGATCACAAAAAATCTCACATCGATTAAATAGTCTCACTGCATATACTGTAAGTGTCCAATGTCCATGGATCGTTGGAAAGGAGTATGGCTCACTTAGCGAGTAAAGGTGCGGTCTGATCATTTTTTATTATGACGAATCATCAATGTCACGGTATTCACTTCTCTCAATTCAGTACTCGGACTCTCAATCAATATTAATGACTTTTAATTAATATATTTTTCGTTTTTCCTGGATTTTTACTCACTGTGTATTTTAAAGTGGGTTGTCATAAGTTCAGAAATGAAACCTTGATGTTTCTACTCGCGTGTTGCTATGTCACAAAAAGTGAATGTAAATAATAGAAGACATCACAAACCTGTTCTCATGTTCTTTTATTTAGTACGACTTGTTTAGTCATTCATTGAAGTCGCTTCGTTACGAGGCGGTGATCATCATATTATACTGTTAGTCAGTTGCACAGTCACGTGGAACATGTTAAACACAGCACAACTAAAAAATGTGCAATGGCAAAGTGACGTTACGTTACGTCATTAGAATGCCAACTTCGCGTGATTATTCAATTGACTTCTAGTATACCTGTCACAAGTTATATAAGCTTATCAGGATCTCTATTCAAGATTGGTTATGTTTAGTTGACTTGTTGGAGTTTTGAACACTTTTGCTTTTTGCAATCACATTTAAAATCTTCTATGAATGAACATTCTATATCATTAAGTCAATAAATTCTAATAATGTGCGTCAAACTTCGAGTACAATCGTTTTTCTTGATTTTCTATGTATTCGTTCGGCCATGTCTCATTAACGTTTCATAAACGCTTTTTCTCTCAACTCCCCCTGATACGGCTGCTTTCAATTCTCGTCATTACCTCATTCTACATAAGTCACAAGGTCACGTAAAACGTGTAAAAAGAGAACGTAAAACGTGTAAAAAGAGCAGATCTATTTACACACACTTTTCCGCTTTTCGATGTGTTTTGTACGACTTGAGTTCGTTACGAGAACATAATTGTTAACCTGTATTAATGCAAAATAAATTAATTTCCACCAGTAAATGTGAATGAATGAATCTTGAAATCAGTAAACACGTTTTTCTGATCTTTTTGTTACTACGTTATGCAGAAGTTATACTGTATGTCACAGTCAATTCCAAGTCAGGTAGTGCTGTATAATGTTTGAACTTTCTGATATCTCTAATAGACATCCCATGATGTTAAATTTTTCTGTGTTTCAGATGAAGAATATGATCACTGGTCCACCTACATAGCCACCAAAGGTAAGTATATTCACGATTTCAGCAGGACTGCTAATCTCAGAAAAAAAATCAAGTTTGTTGACGGCCAATGAACCTTTGCTTGAAGTTACTGACAGGAAATAAAAAAGAAAGAAACACATTCACACCTGTCAAGAACACAGTATAGGAAACGATTTCCCTATCAATTACACTGCGTTTATTTCAATCAATATTTCGAGTACACAAGAAAACTCGCCCTGTTTTCAGAATGTTACGATCGAGTCGTCTTTCGTACAGTCTGCAGGGTGGAAGGGGGTCTCTCCACCCCTACATTGGCACCTATGTACCGCCAGTACCACCGTTAGTTCACACTCAATTGTAGTTCATACTCAGTTTCAACATTTCAATCTTTTCAAAATAAGTACAAAGCTACTAATTGCAATGATCTTCTTATTGAATGAGGGATCGTTGTTGTTGTTTTTCGAGGTTTTGTAAGTTAATCTCAGATCTTTTTTCTTTTTAATGCGTGTTTGGATCAAACTACAACTGTACATCCCCTATACGTATTGATCGCTTTCGATGTACCCATTTCAGTCCCCTACCGGCTAGTCACAGAGAATCGGTCTATTCAGTGAAGAATCCATCTCTACATACAGCTAGGAACGGCAACGACCTCACCAGGTAATTGATTCATTAGAACAAGTATTACTTTAGAACCGAAGGTTTCATATCATACTTTCACAATTGAGTACTACACAAAATGGTAGAATCCTACGTCAGTTTAACAATAAATATCAACACCTTATGTTAATTTCTAGATTCTTCAGGAGAAAATGACAATACTTTGCTGACCGTCATTCATCAATCCGAGCTTAGTAGTTTGGTATGGCGTGCGACTGTAGTTTTACACTTTTACAACAGTGCGAAATGTTTGCTCACTGGGTTTTCGTTAGTATGACGTTTATTTCGGTGACTTTAGCTCAGCCAATTTATTTTGTGGGCCCATAATTCATGCCGCATATATGCATAAAAAGCCACCTACTTGAAAAACAGTATATGGGTTTTGAGTTGAGTTATTTGAAATAAATACTCACTCGCGTTTCAAAGATCAGAGAAGTTTCACTAGAACGTAGAAGAAGAAAGTTCACAAGGTTCTGAGGGCGAACAATCGAAAGTTGCGTGAAAATATTTTATTGTTTTAGACTGAATCTCCGTATGTATGTTTGCCAAGAATCTAGCGTTTCGGCCTAAAGTTCTATTTGCAACCTGAAATTCCACTTTCCAATTTGAAATACCACTTTAGCACCAAACATTGTAGGTTCCGTTATATCTCAGTTATTAGCTTCTACTAATATAAGGTTGTTTGATAGAACCCCTTGTATAGCTAATTCTTTGTTGTTGATTCAAAATGTTGCGCGTGTTATCTCGACTGAGTAGATTTCAAATGGTTTGTTTTGATGTTGCCCGGAGCTAGCCCATTTTGGCAACAAATGAGCATACACTGGGGAATCGACATTTGCATAGACGTAAGGAAGCGAGTAATCTAACAATCATTACGGGGATTGCATTATCACGGAGTCACGTTAAATTAGTGAGAACTTAACCTCAAAAGAGAGACTATTCGAGAAAATGAGGTTAGGTATCGTGTTGAAAATTGTTTGGGGGTTATGCCACGTTAGAGGGAAGATCCCAAAGACTTAGGGAATAATATTCGAAATGAATGTTGCATTAAGACAAAAATGGCCGTGGAAGGAATTTAGGAACTTAGTTTACGTAGCCGGAGGTTTATGAAATGTATAAAAAATAGAGAACGATACCGAATGATACAGCGAAAGAACATGACCAATTCGACAGATAATCATCACTCGCTAACGACTACCATTCTCTAGTAACTATTTTTTTAAAGAAATACCTGAGCCCAACCCGATTAGAGTTGTTCCTAGTTCATCTTTACTCTAAAGATCCTCAAAGACTTCAAAGACCAGAAAACGATCTTCACTTTAAAGAACAATAAAAATCAGCGTCCAATATTTCGAACAGGAGATTGGTTAGAAAAGAAATGTGAGCCAATTGGTGATGTTCTCGTGCACTTAGTGCAACAGTCGAGAGGCTCAATTACGTCTCATTCCCCACATTTTAGAAAATAATAGAATGAATTCTATTAATACAACAGAACTAACTTAAATTACATATAAACAAGCAGTTGTTTTTAGAATTTATAGCATACTTGCTCTTAAAACCTGTTTTCCAGTGACGTTTGTTACGTTTTTTTTGTAATATTGTCGTACTTCAAATAAATCACCCCAGAAAGTTTGTGATGACCAAGAGCCAGAGTGTGCACGTTCTTCTTGTTATTCCTAACGTGAAACGTGAAAAACATGTACCACTAAACTAAATTATAATGCACTACCACATATTACTCCAAGTTCCAACTGTCATCCAGTCTTCTTCAACCAAATCAAATGCAGTTATCAAAGTTGACGCATGTTTGCCATAACAACTTGTGGAGTAGCTGAGAACGCTGAACCTCTTTTTCACCAGAAGTTTAGTATTTTCATAAGTAATAAAATAGTTCTAATTTTTGTTGTTCTTACACAAGCTTTTAATAACCGTTTAGTAGTTACAATGCTTTCTTATCATAAAACATGAACCGTGAAACTACTTCACAAAATGATAAAGTGTTTTCACCAAAACTTCAGTATTTTTATAAGTAACAAAATAGCTCTTATTTTTGTTGTTTTTACAGAATCTTTTAATAACCATTCTGTAATTTTGTAGCCAATGCTTTCTCAAGCTTGAACCGTGGAACATCTGGAGTAGCTAGTATAAAGTCGCCACCTATTTTTGGTATTCAAAGAATCTGCCCAAATCGGTCAGAGGTAAATTGTTGTTCACACGATTGTTTTCCTTTGTTTACACTGAAGAAAAACAACTAGATGTCAAATTACGCTGTACGACAATGAACTATTTTCCCCCACCACTCACTTCATCATCTTTTGCATTCAATGCGTTTCCCTCTCTCTCTATTTCTCTCTCCTCTCCCCTTCTCTCTCTTTCTCTCTTTCTCTCCCTCTCTCTCATCTTCCGAAGTCAATTGTCGCACCTCATCTTCTATTCTGATGTTCATTGTCCTCTTTTCACCACCTCTACAATAGAATCTGGATGTCAGAATCGAATACTCAGTAATTCATTATTTCGCTTCCCCTCTTTCTTCCATCAACCACTTCATATCCCACATTTCATTAATCCAGCCTCTTACGTTTAGAATACATCTTTAACTCTTCTCATCTTCTAACTTGCTGAAGAACATTGAAGATGTAGAGCAAGCTGGTGATGATGTTTATGCGAGATACCCAACTCAGAACTTGAAAAGTCAACTAACTATTAAAGAACTTTTGAAATGTAGTCGAACTCAAGTAGTGACTCACGTGCAACACTTGAGTCATGTTCGGAAAAGTTAAGCAGTAAGTTTATGACGTTTTCTCACGTTGACACGGAACTTTTTCCATAACGTTTTTATGAGAGTGCGTCTTTTATGAGTGACTATCGCCAGTAAATGAATGCATAGCATCTCCTGCCTTTCACCACTACGCCTAAGACAACGACAAAAGAACACGGTTTTCACGACTTACAACTAAATAGTATGAAATATCTCTCTTTCTCTCGCTCACTGTCGCTCTCTTCATCTCCCTCTCTTTCACACACTTTTTCACTCAATCTCTTTTACTCACACACTCTTTCTCTCTCTTCTGTCTCTCTCTCCCCTCTCTCTCTCTCTCTCTCTCTTTACTCTCTTATTTGTGCGTCACTAAGTTTCACAGTTTTTTATCCCCTGTGAAACGTGTGAGAATAGAACCATCTCATCACGTGGTCTACGTGAGATTATTCATACTCTTCCATTTGTAGGATATAAAAATGTTGTGACACGCTTTTATAAACGTTTCATGTTTCATGGAGATATTTGCGTGCAACAATGAACAAATGATGAAAGGTTTCTGGTTTCTGTTTCAGCTAACAAGCACACTATTTAGTATGTATCATAACCCTTGTCAACATTTCTAGAGTCATTACACATAATATAGATAATAAAATATCGCAAGATTTTAGTTTGTCTCCTTCACTCTCCCTCTTTCTCTCACTCTCTCTCTTTCCCTCTCTCTCTCTTTCTCTCTTTTCATTCGACGTCAACTGTCAATTTCTATTTCATAGGCATGATGATGAACTAAGTCTTCATCTCGCAAAGATTCAATTCTACTAGAGTTCTCGCTCACAACGCAGCAAAAAGTTGTTAAATGTTAAATATTTTGAAATCGAAATCTTACACCTTTGGTCATGTTCAATACCAAAAACCATATTCCATTCAAGATGTGCCATATTTATATGAATGAGAACTCACAAGTGCAAGTTTTTTAGACGAAAACGAAGTTAGGGCCCTCTGCTTATTAGATGTATTCAGGCCTCCGTTTCCCAACTTTTCATATTCTCTTTTTTTCAGCTAACCCACTTACATAAAAACATGTCATCTTTGTAGTGCTAACAGAGATCCCAGTTTTTTTATTAGTGGCGGTCGCAATCCCTCGTGAACCTCATGAGAATATCTCATGAACCATATCTCATGAGCTTTCATGAGATTCTATTAATTGCTATGCTAGAACGTTAACAGTTCACAGGTAGTTCATCAGATGTTAACGAGGTTATCATGAGAATATATATGAAATTCTCATGAGCTATCGATTGATATGGTTCGGAAGTGGGTCATGAGATGTTCATGAACTTCTCATGATAGCGCAGGGATTGCTACCGCGCTAGTGATTTTTTTCTGTTCACAGTGATGTTTGGCTTTGTAAAAGGTGTTCGCACCTATTAGCCTCATTTATAATTTATTGTCTACATGTTTCCACCCTCTTCAAACCATCATTGATCTTTCTTCTAATAGTTTTCCGCCAACTTTCGGGCCTTTTCAGTACAATGTTATCTCTGCCAAGAAATGTTCGCTAAGGTCAAGTTTACCGCCCGCATTTATAAAGGGTGAGTGGAGGTTTTATGGGTTTCTATTCAGGAAGACCCCGTTCTTTAGATCCCCACCTGCCTCTCCTCAAACACACGCTATTTCTCTGCGCTCACATCCCGCCGGGATACAAGTCTTGCGAAATAGTGGGCGAAACAAGAGACGCAGGATAGGATGAAGGGGCCGGGATATTCCAACATACCTCCTCTGTAATTGAGTTGTGATAAATGGGAATGTATTTCTTGGTTATTACCTAGTAACGTGAGTTCACATTTCAAAACGTGAGAGAGCTTCGACTCGTAAGCTTTGTCGTGGCTACATTTAGTACTGAAAAAAGGTTTCTCGGATACGTCCCGGCTTCTGTATTCGCTGGAAACTATCACTTAAACTATATTTGTTACGTTCGGAAGGAGAAGTATGTATTGATCGATAATCACTGCAATAATCCTCTACAATTTACTTAGGAGTTTTACTTAGAAATTCAACCATATTTCCTGTTAAGAATCTTAACTTCACAAATGTATTCACTCCAAATTAAACTGACAATCAATCTAATAGGCACTTTATTGCATAATTAGCTAGGTACTGCACCTGAAATTGTTTCCTGCGTTTTGTTTCCAGCCCATAACGACCAACATAATGAAAACACAAACTCAAATAGACTATTCTTGTTCACCTCAGATTCACTCGCTGTTAGTCAATTATTTACCTCTCTAATTCCTACCTCTTCTACTATATTCCACTAACAAGACACATTTCAATCAACCCACCCTATACTTTGGTTGCGCACGACCAATGAAAACTAAGAAACGCTCTCACACTCCTACATACGACTATCTTATACTATTTGAATACAATTCTATTAGAAGAACACCGTAACCTATTAACTTCATGAAACTAACCCACTGTATTGGTTAGATACTGAATAATTTATTGGTTTCAATAACATCGCCGCGCAACTGCCTTCATGTAGATCATAATCACCTACATCTAACTACGGTAGATTTTGGGTCCCTGCTGGAAACGACTAGCTATTTCCGCTCGAGATCCATTGATCAAAATAGTCGGATCGAAAGAGCGAGTTTGTTGAATCGGTGCGAGACCATCTGTCAGATAAACAATATGAAAGAAGGCAGTATGGGAGATCGCCGGCGTACTTCAGTCGTTTCTGGTACGCAGAATACCGTGCCGTCCCATCTGTATTCTACCGTACCCCTCAATATTATTCCGGAAATATCGGAAGGCGCCGAGTCAGCCGGCTGGGACCATTTACAGGGAATTCAGTCGAGAGCTCCCAATAGAAATGAGCTCAGACAATGGATAAAGTGAGTTAGAATATGTACTGGTTTTCTCGGTTCACTAGCACTATTCATGTGAGACGTGAGATGCTCTCATGAGAGAATATAATTATGTGCCTCGTGAGTATCCATAGAACTCTCCTAGGATCCCGACACAGGTGCAAGTGAGATATGGTAGATTTTGAACAAATTACTAGAGCGTCAGTTGGTTTGTGGATAACTGTTAAAAACTCTCAAGATAACCATCCTGTTTATAAGTTGGCTGTTATGTGATATTTTCCAACAAGATGAAATTCAAAAGTAGTTCCTGTCATCTATTGTTGTATTTGGGAACTATTAATTGTTTTGGGCATTATTATTAACAAGACAATAAAGATCGTACCCCTAAAGTAACATTTTGAGTATCAGTTCGAAGAATCTATTTTGGAGGGTATTTTGGAGAGTATGTGCGCAATTAATAATACGGAATTTATGGAGCAGGGTTGGTTAATAATTAACTATACAATTTGTAACCTGCACATGACATATTCAACGAGCTGGCTAACCTAGGTGACATTAAGAACGCTGTAGGCTGAATGAGTTAGTCCGAGTTAGAGTAAACAAAAAGAACACTAGATGCACCAAACTGTGGGTTTATTCGAACACTATACTATGATGGTTTAATATTTAAACTAAACACTTTAAAATAACGATACATCATGTTTGGTTCAATCTGTACGGAGAATTCCTTTCTAATTTCACCAGAGACCATATAAGATGGATCCAACCCAACTTTTTCAAAATACGATCTTTCACACATTTTGGAAACGAAGAAGCTAGCGACAAGTAAACCGTTATTCATTCGAACTCCGTCAAATACATGTTTATTACGTGAAAGATGATTCGAACGCTTCACCTATCTTTGAGCTCAAATTGACATTCAAATCGTTACTTTTGATTAAGGTTGTTAAAATTAAAACTCGAACTCGAAAAACTCGAAAAAAAACTCGAAAATTCGAGTTTCGAGTTCAACTCGAAACTCGAAAAACGCGAAAAATTTCAGAACTCGAAAAACTCGAAACTCGAAACTCGAAAAACTCGAAATTTCTCAAAACTCGAAATACTCGAAACTCGAAAAACTCGAAATTGCTGAAACTCGAAAACTCGAAACTCGAAAAACTCGAAAAACTCGAAATTTCTAAAAACTCGAAAAACTCGAAATTCGGAAAACTCGAAATACTCGAAAGTCGAAAAACTCAAAAATTTAACTCGATTAACAACCCTACCTTTGATCTATCCATTAGTACTGTTGAAGTGTTTCAAATTTTCTAACTGTGATTAGTGTAATTGAGAAATATGACGCTACTTCGACTATCTTCTTTTGATTGTACATTACTATTATTGACCTAATTTCGATCTCTGTTATGGAGCGAATCGAAATACAACACCGCCGGACACGTGAGTAGTCACGTTATTTTAGGAAGTGACTAAATCTTCGTTGTAGTTTGATCTTGAAACACGCTAATGTGGACGAATTTCGACTGTAGATCAACAGGATCGAACTACAAACCCAACGGCCTAGGAGCGCATCCTATACACGTGCATCATGTGCTGATCAGCCATGTTTGTTTGTGGTTATGAGCGGCGGTTTGATACTCGTCCAAGTACTTCATTATTCGCGTGATTCGGGGTATCTCACGCTAACACCCTGTCTCCAGGGAGCCCCGCCCCTTTTTTGGGTCGGCGCCAGGCGGTTGGAACCAGCCTCCGACCAGCTGCCTATATCTATATTCCCCTTACCGTATACGGTATCCCCGTGGTCCATGATTACGTAGTGGTGCTAGTATTATTATGTTGAATCCGTTGTATATGAAACATCGCGCGTCTAGTGCCAGTATAGCGCCCCCGTCCTCCCCGCCCTCCTTACACAATATACACGGAATTGAGGAACTCAGGTTGGTTCACCCAAAAAACTACTTGTAAATTGACTTTTCCAGCTGCCAAAATCTCATCTTTTCTCTCCTTCTTTCTACCTCTTAGCTATACACGGTTATTTTAGTTTTTCCTGAGCTCCATTACAGTTCACAAACACTTCCATTCACGCTACAGTTAGCACAAAGGTTCTGCCCTCAAAACTTTGAGATGAGCTCAAACTACAAACCCATGCCTTTGTTTTTGAAATACTAAAGTTTTACTCTCTTCTTTTCTCATCCTTACCATCAAATTTTAAGAGTTCATTCCCTAATCAGATTCTGATTTGAACACTGATCTGGGTTTTTTTTCACAAAATTTCACTCTCTGTGAAATAAAATCTGCAACTTGACAGCCGATGTGCTTTCGAACAACGCCAATCGACTACGTTTTTGTTTGGCCAAGTTTAAAATGCATAATGCAATCTTCAGCTGTCCGCTATATTACAAATCAAAAACTATCCCACTCACTCGATGTTGAAAAAGTTCAAATGGGATTAACACTATGAAAACGTTGTCTTCTGCTAACATTTAACCTGGTCTTCTGCACAGAAGATACATCACTCTTCCAACTTTACTGACATAAAATCGTCGCACATGCTCAATTTCTAGACATCCACGTGAAATGTGAACAAAGATAGAAGGAGTTAGCTACCACAGTGTTTTATTTTCCACTCTAGTAAAAATGTACACCTCAAAAAGTTACTTAAATTTGCAGTTTATTGTCCATTCTCACCACATTTGAATGTTTGGCACATTGTCTGGCGATGGAGAACGCGTGAACTATGCTATCTTAAGCCGGGCTATTATTCAAATTACTATGCCTGCCTGCCTTCTTTAGACAACCTACTAGCTTCTAGACGAGTGTTTTCAGTCACTACTCCTTCTACTTCTCGGTTATTCACCCCACCTACCTCCCAGTTAACTCCCCATCTATCTCACAATTTCTTCCCTGCCTACCTCCCCTCTCAGTGAAACTACCTCGCAGTCAACGTTCCACCTCCCTCACTGGTAACTCATCAGCTACCTCCCAGTTAACTCCTCATCTATAACCCCCTCACCTTCCGAGCCCAGCTTCTTTTCCACTAGTTCCCACACCTTCCGCTAACCCCCTTCCCACACTGAACTCCCTTTTTCATCCGTAAAATGGCGATGAACTTGCATGGTAGAATGTCGGCACACATGTCCTCCCAGATTGACGCTCAGCATGTCAGAAAAATGTAAGTTCAGCCATAGTCTTTTACATTTCTACTCAAACTTCTACAGTATGATACCAAAGTTTCAGTCCGTCTTATTTGCGTATCTGTTAACGGAAAGATTACCGATTCCCGATTTTGTTTCGATTCTCCATCACGAAGTGTTCGAGGCTACAAATGTGCTCTATAAGCGTGTCAAAAGAGACTATGACAATACTTCATACTGAAACTTAAGTAAATTATCACATACTTACATCAATAAAAGCAGTTATCGTTTTACGCACTTCGTCTTACCGTATTACACACAACTTCGTTCGCTATTCAGCAATGAATGTCATTAGTACCTTATTGCACAGTCACGTGAAACATGTTGAACACAGCAGAACTCAAAATGTGCAATGACAAAGTGCACGATTCCTCATTAGAATGCCGACTTTACGTGACTATTCAATTGAATTCTAGTATACTTTGTGTCAACTGAGATTACCATCATCCCACTGTGAATGTATGCACTTGTTAGTTCAATGGTCTTGGAGTTGCATAGCTCATTCACCTTCTCTCATACCGAAAAATTGTCAGTAGATTTTCACAAAATCAAAAACAACATAATGTTTTCCTGAGAAATTTCGGAATTATAACTGTTTTTGAATCCATGAAATGTTTTCGTGTAATTTTTTATCTCTGACAATAATGCGCATTGGACGAATTTACTATGATCTTTCTTCAGTTAGACACTCTCTTTAATTTCTGGCTATTCTTCGAAAATAGCGCGTGTGTGGGATATTAAACACTTCTAACACCATATGCTGAGGAAATCTTGAGCCTTATTGAATTAAAGGAGCAGTTAGAGAGAATGTGAGATATAATGAGAGGGAGAGAGAAAGAGAGGGGGAGAGAGAGAGGAAAGGCGGGAGACATCGAGAGAGATCACTTGACTACTTTGAAAAAGGAATATTACTACAAAGAATCTTCACTGTTGCTAATTACTAAGATGCAATTTTTTTCAGAAAGTTCATTTGTGTGTTATTTTCCGGTGTGAATCCAGTCTGATTTTCTCGGTGAAATATGTTGTGAAACATTTGAGACACTTTCGGGATTTGACATCTCCACGCGAAATCGAACCCGGCATCAATTATAAAGAGCAGGGTTGCAAAAGAGAGAGAGATGAGAAGAGAGAGACTAAGAGGAGAGAGATGGACAGAGATAGAGGGAGAGAGGGAGAGAGAGGGAGAAGTAGAAAAAGAAATGAGGAGGGGAAGAGACTAAGAGAGAAGAGAGAGAGAGCCAGAGAAGGAGAGGGATAGAGAGATAGAGAGATAGAGAGATAGAGAGATAGAGAGATAGAGAGGGAGAGGGAGAGAAGTACAGAGAGAAATGAGAACGAGGAGAGACCAAGAGAGAAGAGAGATGGACAGAAAGGGGGGAAGAGAGAGGGAGAGAGAGAGATAGATGGATAGAGAGGGGTAGAGAGAGAAAGAGAACGGTTTGAGCATCAATTATAAGAAGCGTGGCCGGCAGATGATATCTGGTGGCAGAGACCATCGAGAGAGCACATGTTTCCGTGAGACGCAGACAACTATCATGTTCGTGTTTATAGCCAACTTATGGCATAATATAAGGTGTAATCCCGAACAAAATGCCACCCCAGGGTCGCAGAACGCAGATTAAAGGACTAAGTTTATTGTCCAATTTACCCTTCTCGGGTCATTGGAGGTTACCACACATGTTAGTAAGGAAGATACACATTAATATTGAAGGGAGATTAGGTATATACTGTTAGTCAATTCCACAGTCACGTGAAACATGTCAAACACAAAAGAACTCAGAAATGTGCAATGAAAAAGTACACTATACCTCATTAGAATGCTAATTTCACGTGACTATCCAGTTTACTTCTAGTATAGTAGTTGTGGATCCCGGTACCTACTGTTCATCTAATTTTCTCTTTATTTGAAGAATTGGGTCCAACGCTTATCTAGTTCTGTAACTATTAGTAGTATCAAAGTATGTTACAACCAACCAAGTTCAGTGTTTGATCCTGAGTCAGTTTGAAACAGGTATAGAAGGAGTGAGACTAGCTCTTGGAAAGGTTTCCTATTTTGTTGTAGTAGTCGTTATGAGAAAAACTAGCAGATAATGTCATCATGTGTCATTCAGCTGTGGTTGTAGTTTGCCCGTGAGCGCTTCAGTGAATAGTTGGCAGATATGCTATGCTTGAAGATCAAACTACACTACATATGTGTTTCACCCTTTCCACCACTGCCTCTCATTGTCTGATATCTGATCTCTGATCTACTTTCACTGTTGGTTGATTCATTCTCTTTTTAATATCTCTCAATTTGATTCGATACTAGTGTATACCCTCAGGGCATTGACCTTGACAAGTTAGAATGAAGGGGGCTAGTACACGCGCGCTCAACATAGCAAGCGGCATCAATCAGACACACACAGACTCATATTCACACAAACACTCAAATTAACCAGAACAGTGAGAAAGAAAGTTTTTCTCAGACAAAAGGCTAACCTGAGGATTTTCACCTGAATTGAGAATATATGATATCGATTGAAGAACTAACCTACAATATTTGTTCTGTCTTGTCTAAAAACTAAAACATAACACGTGTCCAACACAACACGATCTTCAAGTTATGTCAAAACGCACAAGTATCCAACTACAAACACGACAAAACAGGTGACAACTTGACACATTCTGTCTGTTTGCCACTTCCACAGCCGTTTGTAGTTTGAACCTGCCGCACTCTAGCCGTAATTCTGAAGGTGTGCTGTGAGGCCAGATCCAAACTACAACTTGGATTAATCGGGTGCAGTTATTTTAGGTATACTGACAGAACTAAATAAGTTCACAACGAATATACTTTCATGAAAGCTGAATTATTTTTCTCTACTCTCTCTCTAGTCATATTTTGGTTCCTACGTCATTGTAGTGTTTTGGGTATTTCTCAGCAGTTCGACTTATGCTGAGGAGGATTAACTGCCGTGGTTCGCATTTGTAAATGGCCCCCTTTGGACGAGGGGTGCTAACCTCTTTAGGGGAAACCTCCAACTACGAAATAGTGTGGGAAAGTGAGAGAAAGAGAGGAGAAATTAAATTATTACTATGATAGTTTGATAGACTGTACTGGAGTAAGTACATTTTTTCACTTTCTTCTTGAGCAATGTAAGTTGAGCAAGCAATGTCAACATGATCAAGAACTTTCATACAAGATTTCTTTTAATTAACTGATTTTCTTGAGCACTTTCAGGGAAATCAGCGCAAACATGAATTTCAAACGTCTTATCTGACCCATTTAACGTTTTGAGACACCAAATCTTTTTTTCTACTTTTTGTCTTTTCGACGTATACTCCGCGAAGAACAACCTGGTGTAACACCATTCGACGTCCGTTTTTGTCCGACACCGCCAAAGCCATTTCACACAAATGACCCGACTTGTGTAGTTTAGCCACCGGTGTACAACTTTACTCCGGCGTGGGACACTAAATGTCGAATAGACTTCGGGAACTGTGCTCACTCAATTCCATACATTCCTTGTATTCACAATCGGATAGTGATTCATATCTGGTAAATGCGATTGTTGATCCTCCATGGAGAAATTACTCTTCAACTCTCCAAATTTAACAGAATAGAACCAATAATAGTTTTCTCAAATTTGGTTCAGAAACAAACGCTGAACCCTGTAAACCAACTTTTATTCTCTATTCAAAAATTTCACTCTTTAGGCCTGTAAATCTCAGGTTCAAAGTTTCGAACCGCAATGTTGGGGATCAGGGATCATGATCGAGTTATAATTTAGCCGTGAAGCAGTTCGAATGGCGATGGGGCGCGCGATATGGGCCCACAAATCTAATTTCGGCCCGCCAGACTGGGTCGGCGGCGAATATTTATATAGACGGAAAAAGTAGATTGCGAACACCTCGACAGCCAATGTTCCTATCTGTTGCAAGAAATATTATCCTTGTTACAGACAAAACTATGTATTTAACACCTAAATCTAAGTGAAATAAAACTGTAAAAGGCATGTTCTTAGGTTTCACACCCTCATAGAATCCAGTTCTCATTGAGTTTTATTTGACAATATGATAGTTTTAATTTTAAAAGAACTTGTAAAACGTTGAAACGGCCGAAGCTTGATGTTCTGATGTGGTTCTCAACAATAAGGCATTTTCACGTACATAGACAAGGAACTGCGTGGAGTTATCACCAATCTATAACACTCTGGGTGGTACAAGGTGGTTTATTGCTAAGAGAACAAACTTGACAGATGAGAAATTCAAAATACCGCGGGTTTTTTGGACACTACTTCAATTTCCCATTTTAATTCCAGTGCGGAGAGGTTAAATCTATATGGAGAGCAAGAGAGAGACGGAGAAGAGAATGTGGAGGCAGCGGAGGCGGCAGAGAAAAATACAAAAAAGTCCCGATGGAAGCGGGTACGTTTATCACATATTCACCTGAACTTTCTCGGGAAAATTTTGTTCTATACCTTAAATAAATTTCGGATTTCAGTTTTTGAAAAAGAGTTAGTACAACTTGGGAAAACTCCACGTTTGATTGGGAGCTTCGGATTAAGGATTACTATTTATCTAAAAAAATACGATTAGCACTTCGCATCACCATTATACTTCGATATTTTCACACAGCATACATTGAAAAACCCCGCATGATCATAATTCTGTCTCGTACGGTGTGTATAGTTCACACCATTCCTACTGACGGTCCTACATTGGATACACCTCCCACCTTTCCAATATAATTATAATAAATTCGAGAATTATCAACTCATTCTTTGACAGTTACGTAATTGAAACGGAGTGAAAGTTCTGCAACAATACTGTAGCAGTCTCAATGTGAATGAAAAAGACTGTAACTCCCAATTATGGCTATGCTGTTAGTCAATTACACAGTGACACATGTTAAACACAGCAGAACTCAGAAACGAAGTGAAGTGCGAAACAAAGTGCACGATGCCTCATTAGAACTTTACGTGACTATTCAATTTACTTCTCGTGTAGATTCTTTCCTCGCCACTCGATACCGAATTCTTTAAGGGAAAGGTCGTGGGGTAGTGATCAATGCTAGTTGCCCTATTTGAATGATGTTTAGTAGAATCTCAGGGGGGACGGGGCTGCCGGAAAAAAACTCGCCACTCTCAGTGAGGCCATCACGAAAGGAGACAAGGGACACGCAAATAAAACACTATTAATGAATGAGACAAAATAAATAACAAAATTGGTTAAGGCTTGTTAAATACAAAATACTAATGACTGAATTGGCAAAAAAATTAACATAAAATTTTGCCTGTTCTTAGGCTTGCTTCATCATTGCATGATTCAAGTGTGTAAGAGTGTCCCCTTACGTCCAACCGCCACCTCGAAGATGACAATAGTAGGAATCAGAAACTTCTCACTCCATTCATTTTACTACTCACCTACTGCATAAAACGCATATTTCACTTCTGGTTGCTAACATTCCAAAAATAATACTTTCAGAATCTGCGGATAGCTCTTCCCCACGTGGGTCTCGTCATACTCTCCGCAGCCTACACCCTGTTAGGAGCAGCCATATTCTATCACGTGAGTTTTTCATCTCATATTTTTTCAAATAGAAATAACTAGAGCATAGGACTGAACCGATTCGTTATCCTCATTTTTTACTTTAAAGCACATTGTTTCTGGTGCCTGTGGTGGTTCCTGAACTCAAAAATGTTTTCATTAAATATTTGTTATAAAATAACATATATGTGAAAAAGTGAACGATAATGGGGCATTCATGCAGAAAGATGATAGGGTTTCTCTTTTCGAAGTACAGCGTATGTCGTCCTACCCTGCTGTTTGTAGTCTGGTCCCGTCGAACATCCTGAATATCGGCGGAATTCGAAATCAAACTACAACGGTGATTTGGGTGACTCCCTGTAGACTTATCATGTACTTTGCTGTCATTTTCTTCACTTTCGTTCCTTTTCAGTACGAGAAACCGTTCGAGGAGCAACTCCGAAACGAGACCGCCCATCGAGTTAATTCCCTGAAAAAGAAGATTATCGATCGATTATGGACAATGCACGGGAACGGATCCTCATTTCAATCGTGGGAAACTACTGCTCATCAGGGGTAAGTTCGATTTTCTAAAACAAACTTGTACGGTGTAGTCTGATCTATCACGTTGTACTTGTAGTTTCATCCCGTTCATCAACATTCATAGGTTATAGCGTGTGTCGAAAACTTTTGCTACAATTTGTATTTTGCACAGTTTCATTTCACCGTTTCTGTCGTAGACTGACGTACCCATGTCATTCTATATATAATGTGTTCATCAATGAGCCCATATTCATCCACAACACCCGAACGTTTCTTATCTCAGACTTTCCTTCAAGTGTAAAATGCTCAATAATCGATTTGTTCAGGAATTCTCAAACTTTTGTGATTTTCAGTATGGATTCCATCATCCGTGACGTGTTCATCGACTATACCCGCAACTACATGACCCCCGATGACGTCATCACGGGGACGGGACCATTCAAATGGTCCTTCGAGTCGAGCATTTTCTTCTCCTGGACTGCAATCACAACTATTGGTAGGTCATCTGCGATTGTTATATTCATTCCTTCAAATGAGTATGGAACGATAACTACCTTCTAGTGCTGAGAATAAACTGAGTCCCCAAAGGGATATAAGCAAGATCCTCTATTTTAGGTTTGTTATGCATGAAAATCAGATATTTTGATATTATAGTCGGTGTCATTCAAACGATAAATACGTGAGGTACATTACCCTCTCTTTGCTCTCCACGAATGATTCGTGAATTATTCCCAACAGTTGGAGCTGACATAAGTTTGAACGTTGTACAACTATGTTTATTTTGTTTTACAATTCGAAAGCAGTGATAACACGGATAGCAGTGACCAAGATGTTAATTAGTTCTTCTGTGAAATGCTCTTCTAGACCATCCTTAAGGTCGTTAATACGTTTAGGTTACGGCCATATTGTGCCTCGTACAAACGCTGGTCGAATAGCCATTATATTCTACGCCTTATTCGGTATTCCCTTGATACTGGTTACCATTGCCGACATGGGAAGGTTCTTGTCAGGTGAGAATCTTTTCATTTATTTGTCTATTTCTTCGTCCAACTTCAATGAATGTTACAAACTCTCATCAGAGAAACTAGGAAATACGCAATGGAGAATCACAAATGCTGTTTCGAAATAATTCTCGGTCAGAGCCAGCTACACATTCGTACAATTTTCTCGTGAATAGGCTTCATTTGACGAAATGTTTTACTAAGAGTATAATTTACTTCAGGCGGCATTATTTGGGTGCACAATACGTATCGAAATTTCATGGATTCTTGTTACGCTCAATGCTGGAAGTGTATCAAATGTATATGCTGCCGATTCAAGAAAAAACCGAGGAAAACAATCGTGAGTGTTTTCTGTTTGCTCTGAGAAGGAGAACTTTTGTCCCAATCTAATAAAGCTTGTGTGATCTCAACCCCCAACTTTTGTCCCAATCTAATAAAGCTTGTGTGATCTCAACCCCCTTCTTTTTTTATTTTTTCCTTCATTCCTTATTTGTTATTCTCTTCTTCTGAGGATTGTTATTCCATTGTGTAAGTTTATCAACTTCCTATACGTTCACTCCGTGAGCGAAAATGGGATTCGCCATTTCCAGAAAAAATCTCGTCCCACTGTAAAACGCCGGGACTCAGTACGTTTAGTTTGCGGTGTTGCACTTCTACCAAAATCTAAACTAGTCACACCCCATGATGAAGTTTTCAGCCACGTGAAGTCTTACGTGACATTTCATGGATGCCTTGTACTACTAGTAAAAAATCACCAAGGTTTGCTGTGAGCACCCGCACTTCATAGCATGTAATTGAGACTCAGTTATTTATTTATTATTTACTTGAAAAACTGTTTCCAGCACAGTATTACAAAACTTTACACAAAAATTTCACTAACCAAAAAATTATTCACCGAGAGATAGAATTTCGGCACAATTATCTCGTTTTATCGAACTAATTTCTACTTTTTATTCTAGATGCCGACGATAGAACTATTGCAACGGCAGCAGCGGTTACTGAACAGCAAGAAGAGAATGAAACGAATACAAAAGGATAATCTGTCGGATGCAGGCACATTTGAAGGTATTTTCATAGAATTGTTGCACATAAGTTTTACCTTCGCGGTCTTATTTTCATAAACACGATAAATGTAGAACTTTTACTAGTACAACTTTTGAACTACCATATTACAACTAGATTGATCCATGTTTTCGCTCAGTTTTCGAGAAAACTCTACTAAAGAGGTTGTATGTTCTAAATCTGCTCACTATCAGTCTATTCAACATGAGCCCCATCGAAGAATGTATGATACTTAATGCGTACCACCAACGAATATGTTTCAGATATTTCCGAAATCCATACGCAGAATAGTGAGGATGGTAGTGAAGACACTAAAGCTCAGGTAATATAAAGCTATCTCTTTCCAAAGTAGGCGTATCACGGTGTATTTCACCCTATCTCATGTGTTTGTAGTTTGATACCGTTGCGTCTCGCTCGAAACTTGTAAAGTATGGTGGGCGTCCAGATGAAACTACAACGGAAACTTTGTCACCAACTTTAAACCGCCTAAGGTCAACTCAACACCACTATCAAATCTGAACCAAAACTTCATGTTCAGTAATACACAATTTTAGAACGCAGAAAGACACAGGTCTTATTTTCCATTTGCTGGGTTTGTAGTTTGGCTCCGGTGCGTTTAGAGTTTTGACAAAATTTTAAAAAACGAGGGTCGAGACCAGACTACAAGTGTACAAACTGTTTTTCTCCTAGGGTGGATGGTTTTGTTCAACCCTTCTCCAATTTTAGGCTGAAGAGGTAGCCATGGACCATCACCATCAAGAGCGACGGGTGTCCGTTGTATTTATTCTATTTATTATGTTAGGTGAGTATATTACCTTTCATTCACTGAACATTATGGTTGTTATTGGTCTTGTAAATCATTCGACGCTTCTTCCCGACCCTTTTCACTTTTTTCTAAGCTCTCGTTTTACTTTCTCCACACGAACTTATTTTTCATCACATGTGAAGCAAGAAAAATTTCGAACCCTTCGAAATGAAAAGCACCGTTCCAATCTAATGTGTTCTTCCTGATTCATCGTTTTTATCGTTTTTCAACTTCAACCCGAAAGTTGTTTCTTTTCTCTCTCTCTCTCTCTCTCTTTATTTTTCTCACTCACTCACTCTCTCCCTCTCTCTTTCTCTCTTCTCTCCCTCCCCCTTTTCGAGTAGTAACTTGTCGATGTCTTTCATACTCGAGGGGATATCAAACTCTCCATATCGCATCAAATGATACCGCCTTCTCCATAATGGGAGCCACAAAAACGCAGTCTCAACCCTCTCTAAATGTCATCCTAAGAGAGGGATCAAAACAAAAAAACACCATACCACCAACTGAGAAAAGTATAATGTCGGAAACATGAGAATAAATCAATCCGATGAGGATTAACTTCTTCTCACTTCTTCTCCCCGTAATGGGAACCATTGAGCAACTTAGAATAGATAAGTTTGTTTTGAAAAATCTTGATATCGATGTTGAAGCACTAGTTCGTGCTATCTTTTGTGCTTACTACGAACGAAATGAATTATGAATCAGCAACTTTTTCGCTAGCTTAAACTTGCGACATTTCCAAACTAAGCTCTTGAAAACGTACAATGTTGAAGTGTAGAAAAGCTGGTTCTCTCCACGTTTTACGTAACTATTCACAAGTATGGCGACATTCGAATCATTGCATCGATTATTCTCAATGTATTACGATTCACTCTTTTCTAAATGGTATTTAGGTTACGTTGCCGGTGGTGCGTATTTGATACGATATTGGGAGTCGTGGACGTTTTTCGACGCCTTCTACTTCTGTTTTGTAACAGTCACAACAATCGGTAGGTACTCGTAGTATACCCTGATTCATACGCTGGTTAATTGCTACAGTAAGACTACTTCGACTACAATGTGAGAAAGAACTTCACATGATTTCATCGAGCTGTAATATATATATATAACTTGCCACAATTTTCGAGCTTAATGTGTGCCTTATTACTAATCAGGTTCCATTTTTATTGTTTGTCGCTACAGATAATGTTCCTATAGTTTAACTACATATACCAGAATTGCATGTAGGACTAATGATCAGTTGAGTCATACAACTGAAAGAAATTTAACGTTTTATGGCTCTCTCAATTTTTGTAAACGAAAAAGCGGCTTACGTTCTTCCTTAACTATTTTATGTGAATACTTTGAATGTGTATGAACAAATGAAATAATTAGATAAATAGCTTGTGCTTTCGGCAACTTCCTCTCAGAGTCATATTGCAGGTTTCGGAGACATTGTCCCCTTGAATGTGGACTTTTTCCCGGCCACCCTCGCCTATATTATTCTAGGATTAATTATTACAACTATGTGCATCGGTGGGTTTTCGTTTGGCTCTTTGCGCAATAAATAAACATAAATTGAAACAATAATCCAAATAGATTGAAAAAATGTTGGGGTTGTGTTATGCCACTTATACTTTACCTAATCAGTAAATCCAAGCTGGTGTGAGCATACAAAATGTAGAATACACGTATTCCTCAATACAACGTGTTCAAAAAGAGTAACTACAGGTGTTTGTTCGTTGATTTTTGTTCCATTCACTAAGTGTTTTTTTTTCAGATTTGGTAGGTTCTGAATACATTCGCGATATTCACTTTTATGGGCGGAGTCTGGGACGTTCTTTTATGACAATTGGAGGAAAGGTCAGTTGTATTTCATTTCTATACATTTTCAGAATGTAATGAATGTATTTAAATATCATTACGTCGAATATTAAAAATTCATAATGCAATGTAGAATGTAATTACGAGGCCATGAGCGTAGCCAAA
Organism: Litoditis marina; assembly: GCA_964036275.1. Classification (NCBI taxonomy): domain Eukaryota; kingdom Metazoa; phylum Nematoda; class Chromadorea; order Rhabditida; family Rhabditidae; genus Litoditis; species Litoditis marina. Next base: position 10,090,764 of record OZ038440.1, on the reverse strand, counting down.
ACTTGGTAAAACTGTTTGGTGAAACTTCGTTACGACAAAATATCGTCGGCAAAACGGCAACTTTTGTAGACTGGTGTTACATAGATTCCGAGTCGTTTCTTTCTCTGTTTTCAGTTCCTCTTTTTTTGACCAGAATGTTTCAATCGATAATTTGCAGGTAGTTCATCTTGGTGAGGTGTTCGGGTATGTGGCCTTCCTTCAGAAGAACTACGGGTTGACTCCGGAACAGCTGAACAAGTTGGCACAACTTCCAGAGGTATACATTTCTATTTTTTATCTACGTGATAATCCACGTCAAAAAATAAACATGAGTAATCCACCATAGTTTACAGTAATCTTTAGCTTATACCCGATATATATATTCTGATAGACTTCTTCCATACGTAAAGCTCTTGAAGAAAAAAAAGCATTCAATCGTACGTATTTTGCAGGAGTATTTATTGGATTGTCTGATAAATGGTCGTCAACCAGATCTGAATTGGATAGGCGGGCGACCCTTCGTTCCGCCAGATATCTACTACTTCAAGGTATGCGATGAACAACATTATGTTTATTTCGAGTTTCATGAAAAGCACCTGAAAACTACGATTATGTGAACCAAACTCGTGTCAACGGTCCTTTAAACTGCAATTGAAAAATGTATTGCAAAAGGACTGAACCGTTGCGATTGGACCACATAATCGTCCTTCTTTAAATATGGTCTGACAGAAACCTAATCTCGTGCCTTGCCCTTCACGGTTGATTCCGTCGCTCCGATGCAAATGCGCTACCAAACGAATTTAATCATGCGTAGAGGCTCGAAAATTTAGTTTTTGCGGCGGATTCGCGTTGGAGCGAATGGATTACCCGTGGAGCGCAAGACACGATATTCGGGCCAACTTTAAGATGAGAAAACTTGGGTTTCATAACAATTGCGTTTCTTCCACCGTGCAACTAACTATTTCTGTTAAATTGATTATTGATTATTTTGAGTGGATCGAGCACCCCCGAACTCTCTCCTTTGCCTCGGATCGAGTGTTGAACAGCATGGAAAGTCTGGACTTGAACACCAGCAGGTAGGTCAAACACTTCTTTGCAAATAAAAAAAATACAAAATGATTTTTCATTTTACTCATCTCCTAACTTCACAGCTTGAAAGATCATTGAATTTCGTGTATCTACATAACTAGTTTAGTTCATATTAGTATAAAGACGTTTCCGCTAAAACTATTCTCATCATCAACATTAAGCAACATGTTTGAAAACTGAATCAACATTTCAGAACAAAGATAAATTGATTTTGCGTGTATTCAAGACTGGCAACCAGAATAAGTCATTTAAAATTGAAAGTCATTAAAGTAAAAGTCATTCGAAAGTAAAAGTCATTAAGTACAGAAACAGTTGAGAATCAAAAATAATGTTTCCGAAAATTTTCGTAATTTGCAAATCCTAACTAAAAGTGAATTAATGACTTTTACTTTTGAATGACTTTTTCCTGATGCCACAAAAACTGAATTAACAAACCTCAAGAAATAAAAAATTAAAACCTCAATTTCATTCTATCTACGTTTCAGGTGTTCCACAGCACGAACTTTGACCCCTCGTGAATACTACCAAAAGATTCTGTTCCAATATTGTAAACAAATTCAGCCCGAAGAGCCGATAATGGATATGGATCAATAATCAATAGGAATCAATCGATATTATAGAACTTACTTGTTATCACCTCAATTACTCGTCTTTCTGAATACGACACAGCCAAATATGCCGCTACAGTATCTGTAGGGATGATTTTGGACGAAGTTTACTTCACAGCCGTGGTTTATTACAAGAATGGAATCAGGAAAAACTCATATAAAAGCTGTTGCATGCTGGTCTACTCAAAAAGTTACGCAAATTAGGAACAGATGAGAAGCAATTGTACAGTAACCTTGACTCCGTTGAAACTGATCCGACTATAGAAGATAACTACGTACAGAACCACGGTTGATTGGCACTTTTTTGATTGTATGGTAACTATTCTGCCATTTACACATATCGTTATTCTAATTTCCTTCATTCATTGTCTTATAATATTAATTAATAACTATGTGTTTTTCAAATTGTTAATGTATAGGTCCAAATTTCTATTGTGATGCTCACCATTTAATTGAATGAATCATTGTTCCACTTGTTGTTATAACAACTGCTTCCTTTTATAGGGGGTGTTCCTAGCTGAGTTGTAGTTTGACCGGAATCAAACTGCAAACACAGTTGTTCAGGTTCGCCCAATACTACCTCGTCATACTACATGCACTAACCCACTAACTCTACATTTGTTAAGGTAGCAGTGATTGGGTTTTATCCGCTGCGGCGTGATATTAACTATAGCAATTATATTAAAGACGATTCATTGAAATATCAGAAAACAAACAACGATTTAACAAAGCCTAATGGCAACTAAGGGCAACTAATCTACTGTGAATAACAAACATAAAAAGATCATAAAGGTCATATCATTTCCACAACTCAAAAATAAATGAAATATGATAACACAATCATTTACTCCAAGTCATCATCATCCATGATCTCCTGAATCTGAAACAATGGACCTTAGTTCAAAGAAACGAGTAAATGATGTCAACAATAAAAAAGTATGTTGGTATCATCTGGGATATGAAATAAGTAGATCTTGGCACTGATAACATGGATAGCTAGATGATAGATTTCTCAATTCACTGTTCCTGTATCATGTTTTTTTTCAACAAACCTCTCAATACAAAAGCAATGAAGCCGTAACCGTAATGAATTACGAACAATTGCCAATGAACTTAACAGAACTTTTTGAGCTTTATGAACAATCTAAGATCAATCATAGCGCGTCGCAACTTTCCCCGAGTCCCCATGAGGCCGTATCAGCTAATATCTAGAATAATCTCGCCCACGGGGTGTTATCGTCTCCCACACCTATGTATTTTTGTGCGCATCTATTTCAGCAAAACTTGTCCGTGATATTCTGGTTCTAACTGATTCTAACCTGTGCTGGTGGGGCTTCTTCTCCCGCTCCCTGCATAAATGTCATGGCAGGTCCTTCTGATTCACCGGCATCGGCCATACCACCGAACATTGCAGACAAACGCTGTAAACAAACAACTTAGTGATCACTAAGTTAACTGTTAACTACGAATACTAAAAAAAAACTTGGATACACTTGATTACAACACCAAATAATCGAAATCATAAAAAAATAGATTTTAGTTTGAAATCGGCAAATATGAAGGTGTCCCCAACCAGAGGAGCTTTGTGATAAAATATTAATGTGGCGTCTTTCCATAGTCATACTATGAAGCTGATGTAGTAGCAAATTATCACAGTACATTTACCTGACTGCATCATCTTTCAACTTTCCAATTTCAAGTTCATTCAATTTTTACACTTTTTACACGTATCTTGAGCCTTATCTTAAGCAGAAACGGTGAGCTCACGCATTTTAGCTACTGAGTTATACTGCTACACATTGAATGCCATGGACTGAGTGATAAAACGTATTGTCATGCGGACGGTACGACCGACTTATCCATTTTCGTGTAATCTAGAGTTGAAAATGAAGCAAAAACCAACCTCGCGAGTACCCGGAAGCTTCTCAATAACAGCTGCGAACTGATCAGGGGGGAGTGTCTAAATTATGTATTACAAATAAGTGATCGTACACATTTTGATTTTCGACCGTTCAGATCTATTTCAGCATTCTCTGTTTGAAATTTACGGTGAACTTCTTCTCTATTTCTTCGTCAACGCTAATTTACACTCAAGCAAATTAATGATAAGAACTTCAGTGGGTGTGAGTAGTCTCTAACACTCCATTTAAATTTTGTTCAAATTGCTGATTTCGCTATTGGAACATGGAGCTTACCAAAAATAGGGTCCCGAAACATAACGTAACAGCGTAATACTTTACACCTCTACGAGCAATACATATATGTGAGAGTGAGATTTTCATTACAGTGAGTGGTGATAATCCCAGCACACACAACCGAAACTATTTTAACTAGGTTATGAATTTTAGAGAAATACAATATAGAATACAGTATACACCACCTGTTGGAAAATTTGCAGCAACTGCTGGCTCTGACCGCACAGTGCCACTGCATTAGCGATATGAATGGATCCCTGCTCCACATTTCCTGCAAAACGTTAACATAGAACTGCTCGCCGTTTGCGCGTCCCGGTACATTTTATTATCGAACTGTGGCAATTTCACTATCACTTGTGTATTAGTGTGGATGTGAATATTATGAATAACAGCCGAAAAGCGGTAAACTGCGCAGTGTGCGACTAGTAGCACACCCAGAGGTGACCAGAATGTTGACCGACCCTACCGCCGGTACGACCCCTCCCCTTTAAAAAATAGAAATTCGCCGAAAAATACGGAATTATTCTTCAAAATTGCGAGAATTTCACGAAAATCAGCAAAAATCACCATTATTTCTGAGATTTTTCGGCATTTACGACCCCTCTCCCTTTAAAATTGTTGCACGCGTGCAACTTGTGGTCACCCCTGAGCACACCATATCGGTTTGCGGTGTGCCCTGTCGGCCTGTCGCTGACCAAGAATGAAAGAAAGCTAGGAACTTGCCAGATTTTACTCGGCACATTGACAGTAAGTATTTGTACATAGATTTCGTACAATCGGCGTCTGAACTGAGTTTTCCACCGGTATAATGCTATTATTTAATACTAACCCTGAGTCATCATTTCCTCTCCTAGTTGAACTTCCTGGAGGAAGAAGGCCTGCATGCCAGTGGCATCGGTCGGGTCGGGAGCTCCTCCGACTGGTCCGGCTCCAGAACTGGCTCCCATACCTGCTCCTGCTCCGGAACGGGCCTTTTCCCGTCTATCTGAAGATACAGTATGTAAGAAAGAAGAGCTAGCTAAAGAAACGGTTCGACAATAAAATCACCTTCAGAATTCCCACCCAAGCTAAGGGACACAGCCACTTAGAGAAGGACGATTATGTGGACCAATCCCGTGACATCGGTCCTTTAAACAGCAATTGAAAAAAGTATTGCGGTTTGAAGGACAGAAGTGTTGGGATTGGACCACATAATCGTCCATCTTTAACAGAAAAAAAGATAACAAACACTCATCGTGCTCAATAGGCTGAACCCTCTCCAATATAAAAAAGTAAAAGATACCCTTCGATTAAAAAAAACCATTATTCGTGATTTGAACAATATAGGGCAAAACGCAGTTTTTTTTATTGTTTTACCTAATCGGACAACATTACTCGAGTATGGTCAAGCTCCGGTATATGATAGTGAGTCGCGATTGGTTTTTGACAGAAGTGCAGATCGTCGCGCCTCCCGAGTAAATGATGATTTTTTTCGTTCAGAATGATTGATATACTAACGATTATCGATAGTATTGATTCAAAATTCTTTTGCCAGCCGCTATCGAGTATTTTTGTTAGTAAAGTTTTCATCTTCTATCGTTATTTGGTTATTTCGTAAGCTATCAGGTACATATTAGATGCGGCATAATTTAAATTTAAAGCTGCATCGCTGTTGCGTAATCGAATTGACTTGTATTACAATTCCTTAAGAGAGTTACTGAGCGGTACAATCAGAATAACACTACTTTTGAGTAAAATTAATCACTAACTCTGTCGAATTTTATCCTTGTAGTCTGGTGCTGATCTTCTCTTATGATCGAAGTATACACAATATCCAATCAGAGCGGCACCGGCGAGTCCAGTGACAGCAAGCACATTCGACCTGCAAAACTTTTCTTCAAAATATCAATTTATTGTATCATGGTACGTACTCATACTAACCATGTTTTGCACGCATTTCTTATAAACATTACTTCCGAAATTGTGTTGGATTCAAAAAGAAGTGCAATCGGCAGTCTCCTACGGTCTCTTCGACGTGCTATGTAGGAATGGTGCTATGTTGGTCGAATAGTCCTAAATGCAAACAACAACAAAAAAACCATATGTACTTACTTTGCGAATCCTAGAATTGTAGGAGTGGCCACCTCGCTCATTTCACCTAAACATTCGAATGATTATGAAGCAAATAATAATAATAATATAACACTGAAATCTGAATGATTAGCTTACTGCACCTCTGTTACGGTCACGTAAAAGTTAAGTTGCATAATTTAGAAAATGGTAATGAGTATGAGAGCGAGTGTCATGAAATAAGAGATACTGTGTACAAGCGATCAGTTCTAATTTAGAGAGACTAACATGTATTATTGTTCACATACGCAACAAAATAACTAATATTACTACTAATGAAAAATAATTTTTTTTTAAATCGTGAGAAAAATTAAAAACCGCATTAAAATCGTACGCGATTTCTAAATGCCGGCATAAACATCGACCCACGGCATTTGGCGCGGTCGTTGTTCAAATAACCAACTTAAGACAAAACATCGCGCTATTTGAAAAGTTCCGGAATTCAAAACAATAAAAAGAAATGTGATGAATTCATGGTTTTCTTTGGATGAGGAGAGTCAGTATTATGAGTAATAGAACCTTATTGAAGCATAGTACCCTTCCATTTTATTGAACTTATTGTTGTTTCATATTTCACTGTCGGTTTTCGACGAGAAGAAAGCCCTGAAAAAGACGTTTGTATCAATGATAGGAAACTGTTGGAAAGTTTGTAGAAATGGAGTTGTTTGTATTCGTTCATTCAAGATGATCCTTTTTGTAGTTTGTTGTATAAACCTCTCTGCTGATATTATATCTTATCCCGCATCTATAAACCATATGTCAGCTGATGGAGATCTGTTTATATTTATCCCATAGTATAGCGAAGGTGAGCACTGAAATACTTATAATCAGTTATGTAATAAAAAATCACTACTACGCAATAATGTAAAGTTCTGGTTAAGTTTCCAGTAGATGGCTAGCTAAACTATACGCATTTGAAATGTAGTTAAATCTCTCACAACACACATCAAATATCTACCAAAACTAGGCCGTCATTTTGGTTTAGTGCTCCGGTACAAAACGTGAAATATAACTAGATCTTCTCAACATATTATATCTTCCGCAAGTCCCTGTTAGATGTATTTGTTGCATTTCCCGACCGGTCACATGAGCTGTGGCCCTTTGCTGACCGACTATGATCCATATCTCATAATCTCGTTATACATCTGAAGGTGTTGTAAATACACCATACAACCGAAAATAGAACACGAGAAGAGAAAACATACTATATACAAGATTGTAATGAAAACTGTCCTCCATCATAATTATATTACCATCTATAAGCCGTACTGTAAATTGTACCTTTTCATGTCTGACAGACAATTCTTCTAGATCTAATGAGAATAGAATCATTTAACTCCGCTTATAAAACTCACAATGTACCACTGATGAGTTATCTTTCACTCTGAAGAATCACAGTTTATTTTGTGGCACGATCATTGTCCTTTCCGCATAGGAAAATAGAACAAATTCAAACTAGAGTAGAAATAACAGAGAGAAGACAAAGAGTAACTACATTGAAAGATGAAAATAGAGAGAGAAAAAAGAGCGAGAGAAAGAGAGAGAAGCAGGCCAACGGAGTTCTGTTATGCTGTGAATCGAAGTCGCACTGCATAAAACCTATTTGTTTTGTTCGAGCAGCTGGTCGAATCCTTCCCGCCATTTCGAGGTTTTATTCCGATCAGATTCCTTTCTCGAAAGCGAGAACAGTTTCAGTTTTGCCGATTCCAAGTACGCGGTTTTTCTAACGAGATTTTAAGTGTGACAATCGTGTCGTTTCGATTTCATCTGACCCATTCTGTTGCGGAAAAACTCAATTTCACCTACGCGGTACAGGATTTCCCGTATTTCACTTTTTTCACAGAGAATGTAGAACACGAATTGAGTCGAACCCAAATTTATTATACAATAAGTTATTTTGAGCGAATGAACATTAGGTACAACATTTGGAGGACGGCACGACGCAAGGTGACATCGTCCACCGCGACCTCCCTTCCTGAGCAATAAATTAACGCCGAGTTCCGTCCTCGAAGAAGACTCCGCCGTCGATGGCGCAGTACTTGGGGCAGATTCCCTTCTCTCCGGCAGTACCGGCGGGTCCGGGAGGTCCGGGAGGTCCGGCCGAGCCGTCGACTCCGGGAGGTCCGTCGGGACCGGGAGATCCCTTGGGTCCAGCTGGTCCGGGGGCACCGTCGTTTCCGGGGGCTCCAGGGGGTCCGGGGGGTCCGGGTGGTCCTGAAATAACAAACATGAAAGTTATAATACAGAATACAGGCTTATATTTAATAACGTGTCTGACTACAACAAAAAGTGACGATTAATCACCGGAGAAACGAGGGGTAGGAAAACGAGATAAATAAATGAAACAATGCCGTAGCACTTCACCGTTTGATTGTTATTTGTTTTTAAAACCAGGAGTATGAATGAAATTTTTTTGCTATTGTTAATTAAACTACAGTTTTATGTCAAATCGGTGAATGATTGCATTGCCAAATTAGGCTTAGGTTTCCAAAAAACAAAATGAAAATTAGTTAAACTAACCAGAGTCTCCGGCTTCTCCGGGTGCTCCAGGGGTGAGGGGCTCGCTCTCGGCAGGGGTTCCGGGTTCTCCAGAAGGTCCGGGCTGTCCAGGCTCTCCGGGAGGTCCGGGAGGTCCACGAGGTCCGGCAGATCCAGGGGCGGCGTCGGTTCCAGGTCTTCCAGGGGTTCCGGGCTCTCCCGGGTCTCCAGGGGATCCAGGGGGTCCGGGAGGTCCAGCGGGTCCCTGAGGGCAAGGCTTGCATGGAGGAGGAGTGGTAGGCTCGCAAGGGGCAGTGGGTGGCTTGCCGGGAACTCCGGGAGTTCCGGGTGCTCCGGGTCTTCCTGGCTTTCCGGGCTTACCGGGGGCTCCGGCAGCTCCGGGAGGTCCGGGCAGACAGCATCCCTCGCACTGGAGGTTGGGCTCGGGGTTGACGTCGGGGCCACCGTAACCGGACTGACGAGCGGTACGGTTGCGAGGAGCGGCGGGACCACTCTGCGACTTCATGTAGTTCACCTCAGCGAAGATGTCCTTGGCGGATCCCTAGAACAATAAATTGATATTGTGAATATAGAATATTACAATTATGTAGAAAAATTTTCCTAATTTATCCTATCCAGAAGCTTTCGAGACTAAAATCACAAATTGGAATAGACAATAGTAATACTTATGATAATAGTGTAGTGATGAGCGAGAGCCCCAATGCACCCCATTAAACCTCAGCACAAATTAGTTTCAAGTTTCAATATGAAATTTTCTCAGGCTGAATTCACGAATCATTTTTCATAACATTTTGGTTGTCTAGAAGAAAATCAACGGAACGACAATCAATTTTGAAAAAAAGATCCGTTTCTGGTAATGCGAATAGAAGCTCATTTTACTCCGAAACTGTGTGTTACGATCTTTGTTTATTCCTACCGTTTCAGTATACATGTAAAATAACGAAATTAGATATTTCAGGAAAACATTAAGATATCGAAGAAATGAATGTTGTTTACCTTGCAATAGGAGATCTCGTGCTGCATCTGATGTCTGACGTGGCTGACGTAGTTGTAGACCATGGGGAGGGTCAGTACCACCGACAGTACGGCCACAATAGAGAAGGAGACGGCAGCATAGGCGACGAATTTGTACGCCTTGAGGCGTCCGTCTGACTCCATGCTGGCTAGCAGACTGCGGTGGGGCGGGTCGCGGGCGCCTTTTAAGGCTGCGGGCTCGACCCCGATCCCGGCCCCCGCCTATCAGCACCCTCCCATCACAAACGCCCTTCTAGGGGTTAAGGTCGAAGATTGGGGGAGCACGAGAACACATAAAACAACGAGGAGCAGGGAAAACAGTATGTTTCAATCGTGGGCAGTTTTGGTTTTTTAAACGGAGGGAAAAGTTCAAGTTTGATCGAAAAGACAGTGAAAAACTGATGAACCACTGAATGGTTCATCTAAAAACTGATGAACGGTTCATCTATTTAGAGAATTTTCATGATATCATCTAAGTAAACTTGTAGTCTGTTCTTTGAAAGACTCACAGTATGGATTTCAAATTGAAATAGCCAGCCAAACTCTACATTTCAGTGATTTCTGTCCGAATGATTCGAAGCATATCTCGCCCTACTGAGTGTTCGTTCGCAGTTTTTGGTTGTCTCTATGAAAATGCCAGTATTCATGAACTTTCTTGAGATTCTTTTCTTTCATACACTGGAGGAGAACCAAGTTAATTCAACCGTTCAAATTCAACCGTTTATTCAATATACCCAAGGCACGTTACCACATATGTATAAAATGTACAATTCCTCTAGTCGCTTGCCAGAGGCAGCTCAGATCTCATTTCGAACATCATCTTCCACATATACGTCTTGCTCATATTGAGGAAATATAGATCGCGGTTCATGTCCAACACGTATTTGATGACGTTCTTCCGTTGTAGAATTGCACAAACGAGCAACATTGCGAATCCGAATCCCAGAAAAAGACATCCAGTTATCACGAATGGCGTCTGCGATTGCTGAAACACAAACTCGTGAACTTTTTCTTGTAATAATGATGACTTTCAACGATTTACCCAACGCGTAAATCGCGTTGAGCTACAAGAGTTTTTTTTTAACTTTTTGCCTTGTCAAACGTTCTCATGAATATAGTATTTTTTCCACGTGCTACGGATAACGGTGTTATGTTGTGTTGGATTTTTCTAGATATGGATTTTAGTTGGAGAATTTCCCTTCATTTCTCCTACGCATACTACACTTGCAGTTGTACGCACTAAGCACCAATCTCCCTAACGTTGTTCTTCGAGTTTACTATTTCACACGTGATTCACGTGGATTCGTGTTACGCGTGCCTTGCATCAGATTCGATTTGGGAAATGCAACATACACCGCTCTCCTTCTATCTCTTTATTGTATTTCTTTTGTTCTCTCCAACCTATCCCTATCTCTCATATTAATCGCGATGCGAGCTGGATTTGCTGAGATAAAGGCGCTCCCGCGCAACACCCACAACTCTCCTTTCACTCCATTTTTACAGTCCATACAACAAAAGTTTGCCGTCGGGAGCATTCGGGTAAAAAAAGAGTTTCACTTATGAGAGATTATGAAACAAGGTGGACATAAAATACATGGTGATTTAGTTTTTGAAAAAAGAGAAAGCCGCCAACTAGTGAACTGACAGATTTCATTTTCATGTTTTCTGTTTGGGTCCTGGCTTCACGTAGTCATACAATTCATTTACAAAAAAACGAGTCAAAAACCGAAACTGGCAAATATTGGGTCAACAATAAGGAAATCAAGTTCATTTAGTGACTTCGAAAACTCGGGTGTAAATAATGTTCGCGGATTCAGGGAGGGTAGTGGTGGCGTTTTGAAGCCTCTTCCAAAACATTTTGTGGATAGGCATACTGTCAACTGGAAAATATTCCGAGAAACATCTCAGAGATCTCGACAGCTTGATTGATATACAAACTAGCGAGAAGTTTCACGGGAGCCTCATAAACATCTCAAATCTCAATGTAATTTTTCAATGCTGAAGATGAATATATACAATGTATCTCTGGGGATGTGGGGGTTGTACGTTGGATGTCGTTTTTTGTGCATTTTTTGTGCATCAGTACTTCTGTTTAGGCACTTCCTTCATTCTCGATTTGAAGTACAACGCGGTATTCCCAAAATTTTGTGGAAACAGAGTAAACATTGTTTTGGGACCAATATTATTGCCTCAGCATCTGCATGACTGATAGCATTTATTATCATTTAACCCATATCCAGTTCCTACCCAGATTGTTCCCAGGGATAACAATTGATGGGCGCGAACCATTAGAGATCAGGCATCGCGCACCCGAGAATAGCAAGATAAGTACTATTCCAAGGAAATGAGAATATCGTTGTAACAAACATGATTCGAGGTCAGTACTCAGTAATAAACATTGCTTACTTCCGCTTTACTAACTAGTTTACCTGGCCATCTCGAAAATCTTAGACATTATGGGTTCATCAACTTGGGTTCAGACTTTATACTTGATGCCAAATGATATTGGTAGAGTAAGAATCGAATCGACTACCACAACGGTTGAAAGAATTCAGTAAAACTTTTAAACGCGATTTCATTGGTTTTTTCTCGATTCATTGGGTCCAAACTATCCCGGTTCTATTACATTTTTTTGTCTCCTGAAAAAAAGTGTGAAAGCAATGTAAAGGCCACCTCTCACAAAGAGAATTACTGAGATATATGAACTCAAATCCAAGTTAAAACTGACCAGTATGAGTACTAGAATACCACTGGCCATCAGAATAACTCCCACAACGAAAAGGCCGGACATTGCAAGTACTGTAGCGGCAGAAGACGGACCCTTCTTCTGCTGTTTTTGCTCTTCCTGAAATAACCGGGAGGTTTTCCGGAGATTAGGAGGATTTTCGAGCCAGGTTTCATACGTTTCAAAACTAAAAGCCTCTTAAATGCAACTGGTATTCGTTGGCTGTAGGTTAGTGATCATTTTTCTCAACTTTGTTTAGAAATGAGAGTAGCTACATTCAAAACATAACATTTGAAACTTACAACGATTTTCAGTTAAAAAAAAACACCTTTCTACTCGCATATAACTTGCATCACGATTCTGATCGTTACTATAACGCCATAGTACAACTACATGCTCTAATTACTTTCCCAGTGACTCAAGGAAGTGTGAGAAGAAGAGGTCAAACTTTGCTCTTTTGCTATTGTTGTGTACAGTTTGTATACCTTATCGAACATAGGTGTGGCCATTCTTTCCAGGGGATCTTCCATAGAATAGTGTCGTTTCGCAACTTTGATTTTCGTATTGAGACCGGGAGAGTGGTCCTGAAAATATATGTTTTGTACGCAAAGATCTGGCTTGAGGCAGGCTAAACGGTGAATGTTGTTATATTGTGGTTGGTTTGTAGTGTGCTCTCGCTGTCAATTACCCTCTCGTAACTCCAAATCTCTGATGTGTTGGCAGATCAAACTACAACTCAGTCATTTTCTGATTTTCCGACCAGTTCTCATGTTTGAATGTGCGAATGTGAGAAAATCGCGTCGATTCGATTACAACAACCGGGTTACCAGTAGTTGTCGTCATCTAGTCAGACAGGAGAGAAATCGAGAGAGATTCCTTCCTTAATCGAGATTTCTCAGAGAAAACGGGTTGCCAGACAAATTCTCGATATTGTGACTTTCATCATGTTTCCCACACTTATAAGCAAACTTTTGCTCTCCCGAAATGTGATCAGAACATGAAAATGCGAAAGAAACTACTTACGGTTCGAATTTTCTCCCGTCTCCCGTTTACGTGGAAATTTCATTAATATTGTGTATACCTGATTTGCATGACTGGAGGAGCTCTGTTGGAAGGGCATGGTTGGAATAGTGATAAGAATGAATCACTAGTTACACAACCATCTGCCCAATATGGCCACAAACATGTCAAGACTGTCCTCTAACCAATTTCTCGTTCGAAGAATTGTCAGATTGTTCGTAAAAGTTTCATTTTTTTGTTAGTTTTGTTAAATTTAGTTTAGTTCTAGTTGTTTTGTGAGAAAGTGATCAAGTATGTTGCAACGAACTCAATTTATGTAAAAAAATAAGTTGTCCATAAATATCGTTCAAAGTTTTGCGATCACTTATGTACCATCATTCACCATCGAATTTATGGTTTCGAACAGTTATATTTTACTATGTTAATTATATTTTAACGATAAAAATATTTATGAATTCTGAGGACATACTTACCAGATATTTGCTACTTGGAGACGCAACTAGGTTGTCCAGCTCAAACCCGCTGGTATCCAGATGGAGAGGTCGACTGACTCCCGGCACATTCAACGAATTAGAAGATGGTCCAACTCTCGCCATTTCTGGAGAAGTATTGGAGAGTGAATCACGCATTTATGCGTTATGTTTTATCTTTCATAAGTGTATCAACCCATTTTTACCACATAAAAAGAGCATTTGAGATGAGTACAACTTTTGATTTTTTCAGCAATTTAGGCAAATCTTTGAAGAATACGGACAGAATATGAATGGTTATTGAATCACTTGATGTATTCTATAGTAGAAGTAAGTAATATAGTAAGTGTTAAGACACCTGTTTACAGAGTTGAACAAAATATATTTTTACACGAGGGTGACAATAGAGGCTGCATACGTCAATTCAAGCTGGCAAAATAATCCGAATATAGAGAAACATGAATTGAATGTAAATATCGATCTCGAAGTACAATGGGGATCGTTTCGCAGTGTGAATAGAATCTACCACACTCACTTTCAATAAAAATCAACAACAGTTGTTTTTCATATGTGTCAGAACGACTGGTAACAAACATTGTACGAAAAACAAAAACGAAAAGATTCGACAAGTTTATTTTTGTGTTAGCTTTTTGATAAACTTGTTCAACCCGATTCCCATTTCAATTTAGATTTCCAACACAAGTATTGGCTAGTGCTGAGTGTTTCCTAATATAAAGAATCAAGAAATTTGATAAATGATATTCAATTTGGCCTGTGAAAACAACAAAAACAGCCATGAAGTTCATTCCGGTGGTCCTGGCGCAGTTTTCGGGATCCGGAGAGAATTGATTATTGAGCAAACAATCTACCCCGCGCACATACGTATGCTTAATTTCAGGCTGCTCACACTGAAATGCAATTTCATTCATATCTAAACAAAAGTGCAATTTCACGTAAAGTTTTGAGTACAGCGCTTCACACAAATTTGTCAATAAGTCTTTTTTCAAAATGAATGCGCGTTAACTGCTAGTCAACTTCAAGGTCACGTCTCACGTAAAACCAGTAGAACACGGTTTGCAAAACGTGTACGAGTAGATGGTTAAGTGCAAACATGCAAACGTTCTCTCGCGTTGAATTAATATTCGGTGATTTTTCAGGATTTTTCCGCTGTGCCGTCATCAATCATTCCCGAAAGATTAACCCTACAAAACAACCGAGATAAATACTGAACGCTGAACCAAATTGACGAATCGAGTTCACATATTTTAGAGACAGTGTCCTGGCATCTTGTCAGCCTAGAAGTGTTCAGAAGTTTCCATTAACTTGCACTTTAGTCTACACAGAAGAATTTTTGGTGACCCTTGGTGAAAGTCTTGGAAATATCACCGGAATGTTCTAGTCTCATAAACTGGGGGGTTTTGACTCAGTTTTCGTTAATTTTCTCAACTATCATTATTCTACTTTTCTACGTTTCATTCAGTTCATTCTCAAAAATTAATCGCCTCTCTTTTTACACTAGTTTTTTCAAATAAAGTTATTGTGTGCGACAATGAAGTTCAACAGATCATATACTCAAAATTCTCACTTAGTGGCTTTTACTGGAAAACAAAAAATCTCAGACTCGTTGTTCAGAGGATTAGCTATAACACAATTGTTCTAATGGTATTCAAGAGTCATGTGCTGAGTGAAATGCTCTTTATAGACCCAAAACCCAAAAATCTTCTCGACGAAAAGCCTTTGTTACAAATGAATTACAACATTTTAACATATATTCATTTGAAGAACATTATTATTGTACACACTATAAGAGAGTACTGATGACGGAGAGCGGAGACGACGAAAGATGACTACTTTCCGAACACAGTTTCCCTCAGCTTCGCCTGTCCACTGTAGCGACCTTTCAGAGAACGAATTTTGTCCTTCAACGATCTCTGCAAGTTGAAACAAAGATTGAATTGAAGAGAGATTTCTCTCTCAGATAATGGTTGGTTTAGGTGGTATACTTGTATCCTTCGTCCTTCGTGGTGTTGGTATGAACTAGTTTTCGATATTTGACTAGAGTCTGACTTTTCTTTCTTTTATTTTGAACGCAAAGCTTTCCTTGCCTTCGAGTCTATGAATCATATGATTATTCAATAAATGTTATTATGTATTAAGATTACCACGGTCGACGATCGTTCACGTAACTCACAATCACAGAGAAGCCATACATTCTGTTTGTCCATTTTCTTTCCCAGTTCCTAATCTCTTGGAAAGTGTCTACGTGAGTGAATTTCACCTGTCCCCTCGTCACTCCATTTATATTAAAATGAAGGTCTACAGCTTAGGTTTATATTAGATTTACAGAACTAGCACATGTCCTCGCAATGAAATCGAAATGATTTCGTATAAAAAAGATAATGCGACATTTCCTGGTGGTTACACGAGGGACACGTGACACGTGTTAGATCGTTACGTCTTCCGATTTAGAACAAAATGTCTTATAAGTAATTTCAAACAGAACAACATTTAAATTGAATTGAACCAAAATGATTTTGCACGTCGAGTTTGTTATACTTTTCCCCGAAATTACCTTTTCCTCAACATAAGTTGGGTACATCTCATTCCATCGTTCCGCTTCCATAGGTTGGAACACAAAGTTGCGAGACACCTGAAATAATAAGAAATGTCTTTTTTGTTTTGTTTATTTTCTCGGGGTTTTTACTAGTATTTTCATTCAGTATATATAGTAGTTCAGAGAAACTACACGAACATTCTCACGGCGTACATCGTGAATAAAGCACGAGCCATGTCCCACGACCCAATAAACGTAGTTTCCAAGAACTATTTGGTTATTCCCAGAACAAAGTACAGCTTCATTACCATGAATCTGATTAGTTCTCTACTACTCAAAAAATGTAGTTCCGACCAGAAACTGACAAAAACCTGATATATTTCCTAGAACGCTCGAAGTATGAGAAACGAGGTTATTATTCGTAGTTGTAGCTTAGTTTCATTGTATTTTGTACGGTTCACTTTTTCAAAATGAGCATATACGATGAATGCTGCCCTATCTGTGTTTGTAGGTTGATCTCCTTGTTTTTTCGGTTAAAATTCGTAAATTAGAGCATGTATCAAAATACAAGATTTTATTTTTTTATCAAAATATTTTTTCGGTGTTTTTGTTAGTCTCTGGATTCAGGTCACTCATTGTAGTTTTTGACTTGAATTGTAGTTTGTACCTCTGGCAGATGATAGGCGGAAGTGCACACTAGGACTGAGGCGAGCACGGCCAAAATACATCGAATCCACATTCTGCAGGGATCTAGAAAAAATATCTTTATTAATCTTAATTTTCGGCCTTCAAGATGACATTTGTGCAGCGCACGTAACGATGATCCAAAAGTCTTAAATTGCTGGAAAAGTGAAAGAGAAGAGAAAGTGAAGAAGTAGCTTCGACGTTGGGAACAAGAATGGAGTCTGAGTAAGTGAAATTTACCCGGAGTGAAATTGATGCTTTTTCATGAACAACTCTCACGCCCGAACTATTCTATGGTCTTGCCCGGATGTAGCATAGTCGACACCATCTCATGAGAGCTTGGTGAGATGCTCATAGTAATTCTGTTTATTACAATTTTATGGGGATACCAACAAATATCCCCATAAAATTGTAATAAACAGAATTACTAGAGTTATTAAGAGTAATGAATTAATAAAATACAAGTATAACTCTAATAAAATGAAGGAATTTGTTAATAAACTAAATCTCACACTATATTGAATAAATCTTACTCCAGACAATAATTGATCATCCCTCATTTCCAAGATCAAGGTCAGATCAAAAATAGGGTATATAAGAGGTGGAAAAACACCAGAACAACATTATTACTCTACACATCATCTGCTCCTCCCCCCCACCCTACAAGGACAAGCAAAACACAGGTATACAAAGTTTTTTTCTTTTCTGTTGTTTTTCTTTCTTTTAAAAATAAATTAGTCGTATAATATTAACATGTTCTATTCGATGGGATCTCCTGAAGATGCCTCAACCATCGAATAGAACAGCATCGTCGAGATTTAGAGGCGAAACGATGCAAATTAATCTAATCAACTTATTAACCTATCTTAAGTTGATAGTTTTAATATTTTTCCATTTAATAATTTTTAACTATAATTTGTAACACATTTCTTTTAAAATAACTTTAACTCATACTATTTCACAGTAAAACTCCTTTTCCCCTTTCTATTATCTCATGCTGTTCATGTTAGATTTCTAAAGGATGAGGCAACAAGTGGAAGTTACTAGCGAGTGAAGTTGTAGCGGAGGTTGTTATGCAGTGATAAGTGACATGTAGAGGAGGGAGGAGTTTGCAGCTAATTGCGGAGGTGGGAACAGAGTCGTGAAAGGAAAATTACAGGTTCTCAGTATGCAACTGCCAAATGTTCTCAGCTAAAACCTAATGATCTACAGACTTCCACTTTTTTATTTCAACAGGAAGTACAAGGAAAAGCCACTTCCACAAGTTGCAGTATACTGCTGAAAGATTTTATACTGTGCTCAGGAATGTGAATACAGTTGTGTTGAAGATCTCCTACTCTGATAAAAACTGAACCTTCTAGATATTAGAACTAGCCGTTTCTCACTGGGGCTAACACAGTTTGTTATGAGAGTACAGAACAACAATTTAAGCGGATCTGTCTTGAGATGGATCAGCCAGTCACGTTGGGAGTGATTTCATCTCTTACTCCCTCAGAAAACTATGAATCACTAAATTCATGAATGATGTGTAAACCGCCGGGGTTTTGGCCGAGACCGTGACACTCGGGTTAAGTCGCATTTACTAAAAAGTAAGCTTCATATGAAATGCAATCAGAAGTAGAAAAACTGGACAGTTAATGAAGTTGAACGATTTCCGGGCAGGTGAAATTCAAAACTACTTTGCAAGGCACTCGTATATCGCTAACTTGTAGACGTCATAAAAAGGAGGACGGAGTATACTGTATCTAATAGCTCCCGCTGGGTTTGGGGTATCTTTCAAAATAGGGAGCAATTTGGGCTCGCAAAACTGCTTAGTTATGTTCCCACACTTTGCTTATCAGCGTTTATGAATATCAGCCTTGTGTACTGATATGTCAGTGCTTCAATGATTCAATAATGGTTCATGAAAGCATGCAATGGAAATGGTGACCAAACTACGATATCCTACTCTTCAGTTTTACCGGCTTCGAACTGAAAAAAGGACACACGTCGTCCACTAGTTACTAACTGGCTGACCAAACTACACCGTAGTATAAATATTCATCAAGTGTGGTAGCTGTTCATATTCGAATGATTTACAGTACTCAAAAACTATCGTCACTTTTCTACAGTATCCTTCTGGAACAAACAAATTATCTTTTAATGAAGATCACACGTTTTCATGAGAAACTGATAATTTGAAGGTGAAAACAAGCATTATGAAAATGGTGTAATCCACGGGAAACCACTCATCGGAATCGAGCATGTTCATTATGAAGCTCAAATTACAGACGCGAACCCGGCAATCCAAATCTAACCGAAATTATGATTGACGCAAAGTATACCCCTCACTTCGACAAACATGTTTTGCATTCTGGCTTGTATGAAACTACTGCTGTTGAGAGATGAACATTGCTCTGAGTGGGGAGGAAATGACAATCAGTAGTCAAGCATGACATTTTTAGGAAGAAAGGAGGAAGACAAGAGAAGTTTGTAAGAATAATATAAGAACTTCGAAATTTCTCTAACTTTAAGTGCGGTTCAAATCCTATTTAATTCCGGGGAATAAGTTTGCCGTGCTCAAATTCTGGGAAAATTGAAGTATCCCCCCCCCCCCACTTTAGTTGGGTCCCCCCCCCTCCCCCGTAGCACTTCAACCCCCACCCAAGCTAAAAACTGAAAAACTTGGAGAGGGGGGGGGGTCAAAAATCAACTTCGATATTTACTATTTTCGATATTTACTATACCTGGGTCGGCGGGGGTAGAACTTCAATGGTGGGGGGTCAAACTTCAACGAGGGGGGGGGGGGCTGAACTTCAATACCGGAAATGTTTACTTTTTACCCCCCACCCTCAAACTTTTGTATTGCAAGTGAAAAATTGCAGGGAAAAATGTACAATTGCCCCCCACCCAACAATCACCCCCCTCGTGGTACTATTACTCCCCACCTAATTGAAATCCCAGAAAAGTCGCGCGAAGGTGGGGGGTAATTGGTAAATGGGTGGGGGGACGTTGTACATCTTCGACAATGAACAATCACCCCCCACAATACAAAATGGGGGGTGATAGTACATACCCGGAACTGATGAACAATCACTCACCACTCAAGCCTGCAGTAAATAAGCATGGTGTATAATCGCCCCCCCCCCCCCCAAAGGTGGGGGGGGGGGCGATTGTAGTACGGGCCCTTTTCAACCCATTTTCGACCAGGGTGGGGGGCAAATGTAAACTACTCCCAAATTGAATTATCACCCCCCGGTGGGGGGGTCAAACTACAATTCCAATACAATTTGAGAAAGGTGGGGGGTAAAGAGCCAATATTACCCAAATTCTAAATGGAGGAGAAGACTCCTGTTAGACTTCCTTCCTGACAGGGTAGAATTACGCTTCTTTCATTGTATGAAATTGGTGAGAGCTGAACATTATCATGGAGAAACGGAAATACACTGATTTCGTCTATGTTTTTTAGCGATTGTAGGAATTCCCTGATTTGTCGTCTATTAAAACTGCTCCCAGTTTTCCGAAAGTAGTGAGATCAGTGACAACTTGCAGTATATAAACGGGTGACCATCGAGCTTCCGACATGTCTAAAAAGTTGCAGCCACGTGAGGCTTGGACAACTATCGAAGGGAACATAATGAATGTCGCTCATATTTCACATGAGCGATGATGATGACCACTCGACGACTTATTCTGAGATCCAGATTAGTTGAGGTTTTCACGCAGCGCTCAAGGGAAAGCTGTCCAACTACGATGTAGATGTACTCGATTAACTTCACGATTGGGCTATGTTTATGGGATCGAATACAAAATCGAGCAAAAAACTGAGTTGACGTTCTGAATAATGAATATGAGTGAGAATTAAGTCGCTCATTAATTCGTTCGTTACTTCATTGGGGCACTGAATTTGCATAATATATGCGTTTGCATGAAACTAAGAACTGATACTTCAAACCTTTCTGTATAAACTCAAAAATTATTAATGTATATCGTCAGACCTCTCACAATAAAGCAGTTTAAAACATGTAATCATGGTTTCGCATTATATGAAAAGTGCGCCTACCGAGAAATAGGAATTTGTGAACAAATGCTTTTAGAGACAGTCCATTGAGCTATATTGTATCGATAAGACTAGCCTTGCCACGACACCGAGGACCAAAACATCCCGATCCTACTCAGCAAACCTACCGGTCAATGACGGTACACCGACAGTCGGAGGGGTCCGACTTGTCGCGACAGAAATAGATAATCACTCATTTACTACTTTAAATTGACAATAAATGAAGTAGGATAGACAATTTGAGAAAATTTTTGAATATCATCATGTAGAATGTGAAAATATGTAGGTATTATTGAATTTATCCAATTTTGAGAAATTTACAGTGAAAAGGAAATTTTCATAAAAAAGGTCGAAAGCTGTTACTTCACGCCATAGTCGACGAAAACTGAGAAAAATAACCTATTATCATGTTCATCGCGTTATAGTTGAAGATTACATTCAAAATAGCAGTAGAAATTATCTCCTTTTTCCGAAATGCACAAACTTTCTTAGCCTTATCATATAAAACATGCAAAAATTTAAATAAATTTTGCCGCCGTCGCAACAAGTCGGTCCTGATTCAGGATTTCCGACAGTCGGCGCGGTTTTCGACTGTTTTCGCGTTTTAGTCGGTTCCCGTCATTGACGCCAAAGTTACGGAGTAAGAGTTCAGACAGGAGTACGATACCGGAAGACTCCCAAACCAGTGCCCGTATTTTGTAAGCTCATAATGACCGAATTCTAATTCAGGTTACGATTATTTCATAATATTTTCTGCCAGTTTAGCACAAGTTTGCTAGTTTTACACACAAGCAAGATAAACATCATAACAAGTGAGTAGCTTGTAGTACACTATTTAAATTTTGCTCAAATAGCTTATCCGGCTATTTGAGCTTACAAACCACGGCCACAGCATCCCCAAGCGAGCAAAACCTTCAAAAAATTTTCGGCCCACACCCACACCTTCAACAGGAACTAAACTTTGGTTGCTTACGCAGCGTAGATTGCATGAATGCTGCTTTGCCCTGACGCTACAAAGCCGGCAGGAGTATGCTAAAGAGAAAAGAAACGTTGAGTACCATTCATTATCATACAGTTTTAAAGTATCAACATAACATTTGCAACAACAATTCAGCAACATCGGAAACAAGTAACAAAGAAAACAAATGTGAGAGATATGGGTAAGATGTAAATCACTCATCAGCAGTCTTGCTCTTCTTCTTCTTCTTCTTCGGCTTCTCATCCACATCCATTGGCTCTTCAGCACTTCTCTTTTTCTGAAGATAATGACTTCAATGGCGGACACGTATAACCGGTCAGAAAGGCATTACTGAAGTTATACGCAAGAAACCGTCAGAGACAATACTATTGCATGTTTGCGAAACGAGAATCATATTTCAGAGAACTCGCATTAGAGACATGCGTAAGAAAAACTGTCAACTGTGATTAACTTACAGGAGATGCCAACATTGATTCTTCGGCGGTGGTGTCAGCGGCAGAGCTTTCGTTGATCTTCTTGGCCTTCTTCGCAGCCTTCTTGCGCTTCTTCAGAACCTAAAACAGTTGAAATAATTATCGTTGCAAATTCAATAGAAAACTGAGAAACAATAAATTAATGGCTCCAATCGATCACAGGATCAACACTGCAGAAACATCACGAGGATACTGGGTCGATCAACGCGAGCGAAGGGCAATTTTATTGCATGTATGCGAAACGGAAAATCCTCAAAGAGATGATCCGGATTAGAGACATGCGTAAACACCTACCATTAGAAACAGGAACAGGAACGAGTATGGACCGAAAATAACTCACTTTCTCTTGAACTCCAACTGCCTCCTCGTGGGCCTTGACCATAACATCGAGATTCTTCTGGGGGACCTCACCAGTTTCGAAATACTTCAGGCGTTCCTCGACCTGGCCCTTCAGAAACTCTCCGAAAGTGGCGACGGGCACCTGCAGACGAGCAATGGATGTTACAAGTCAGAGTTAGCCAAAAAAAAAGTCTACGAAAAACTTAAATCGATCTTACAGTGTCGGCATTTTTGTCAGAAGAACACAATGTGATCAACAAAAACAACTACGCCAGATGATTTTGCATGCCTTGAGTTCTGATAAGCTGAACGCAAATCAGACAGTATAACATGCGTATTAGTGATGATTGATGGTAATATAGAAAACTCACGTCAGAGAAGCAATCAATGCGAGAAGCGATGGTACACTTGTTGGCCAAGAATCGGGAAATTCTTCCCTTGTTCTTGGAGGAAGCGCGTCCGATGAAAGATGAGTGGAAGAGAAGACCGTACTTGGGGGTGGCCGCTACAAAATAAGATAACATCATGAATGAAGGTCAGTATGAGCAGTCTAAAGACAAAAAACATCCAAACGTCATGAAATGGAAGAAATTAAACTCACATCTAGTCTTCAGCGCACGGAAAAGAGCTTTCTCGGCTCCCAGGATCTGAACTGTCGACGCAGGATACTTGGCCAAATTGGTCAGAGATCCAGCGTGAGAAATGAGACGGGCTCCCACCTTGAAAGAAAGGTATGTTTCAACTTCTCACAAAAACAAGAAAGTTGATAGACTATGCGTAGCTCACGATATTGGTAACGCTAAACTATTATTGGGCTAATACCCAATTTTAATGTCAGATTTTAAAAAAAAAATCACTCAAGTAAACTATACAAGCCATACCTGTTCACCAATGAGAGCACTGAGAGAAGGTGCACAGCTGTTCATACGATCCTTGATGTACTCGTGAAGACGCTGACGATACTCCGTCAGCGATGCTACTCGTACAGCGAATCTAGAAACAAATAATAAAAGAAAACGTAATGTAAATCAGGAGCAGTTTTGCAAGTGCAATACTAAAATAATAGATGGAAAGAATAATGTGGGATGCATACCGACCAAATCCAAAAATAAAAATTGAATGAGGTGTCTGATGTTCACTATAATATTCCTTGCCTCAGACCAGGTACATGACATTGCCGTCGATGTACCCCGGCTTAATATACAAGGAGTTGATCATTTCAAACCTAAAACATTATTACTAACCTTTCGATATTCATAAGATCCATTGCAGAAATGTCCATACCCATGGAGGTTCTGGCTGCTTCAATAATCTCAGCCGCCTTCTCCTCATCGCCGTCGACAATCTCGGTAATCTGAGCCAAGGCGTCCGGATTTTCTGAGAGCTTGTTGCGATCCAAAATGGTGACCGCAAGACGAGCATACTTGTACTGGTCCGGAACTATCTTGAACAGCTCTGGGTAGTGATATGCGTACCTAAATCATATTCAATACATTACAAGATTGTTTGGTGCCAAGATGGCATGTGACGTTTACGGACAACCCGTCCCCGCAGATGCGACAACTCGTCCCCACCTCAAATATTGCTCAAATTACGTTAATACTTAAGAATTAAAGTAGTAACTAAGTTATAGTTTATACTAAAGACTGTATACAACCTTAGAGATAGGAAACAGTTAAAACTACGAACGATAGATCACATTTTGCTATAATTATCACAAACTTCTTGTTTTCTCTCCAATAGGTGACGACTAAATTAATTTTTCGAATGTATTTATGGTTAATTTGTATTCGGTAATAGGCAGGAAACTTTACAAAACTTGATTTCGCTTTGAAACCTAGTTTTTAGCTACTTTTGTGATAAAACATTGGGGACGATTGTCGCATGAAGGGGGACGAGTTGTCGCGGAACCATCCAACAGAAAAACATTGGGGACGAGTTGTCGCACACGCGACGCGCGGTTGTCGCGGAATCGAAAAAAGAGCATAAGACTCAAAAGAATGCGGTCGCATCAGTAGGATTTCATCCAGAACGACTTAAGCATGTATCCACCTATCTTTCAGAATTGCGCTTCTAGGAAAACTATCTCAGATGTGATGTTGGTATTTTCTAGAGAAGCGTAAAACTAACCACTCGCGAATTCTCATTCCGAATAGATTGATGTCCTTGTCCAGCTGATCCAGCAAAGCGATGGACTGAATGACCATGTTGTCTACGCGATGGACATCGAACTTGACCTGAAAGCGAGAAAAATAGTGTTATGTGGACTTGCAGGAATTTCCATCACATAAGTAACAATAAGCAGTGTGGGATACATACCGACCAAACCAATCATAAACAATGGAATGGTGTCTGATGCTCGCTATAATATTCCTTGCCTCAGACCAGGTACATGACACTAGTCAATGTACCCCGGCTTAATATACAAGGAGGACTACTTGAAAGCGTCTCAGCCAAGACAAAATTCTGAGTCCTACTTCAATTGTAAAAAGTACTCTCGAGCATTAATTTGTTTGCTTAACACAACTTTGGCTATCTGGACAGTAGGTCGCACTAATCTCGTTTATATTGAACGTAACTCTTATCAGAATCGAAATCCGCACTAACCTTTAAAATAAGAAAAGTTTGTTAAAACAGACCAAGAGTATTAATTTCACAAATTTAAATTCGCAACACAAGTTCCAGCGGGGCTCTACTCTGCATAACCACCAATTTTCAAATCACCATACCTTTCCTCTGGAGTAACTGTGCCCAAGCGATAGTTGGGCCTTCGAGAGAGAATGGTGGGGAAGATCCTTAGCTAAGGCTGGGAAATGGATACGAATTCCCCTGAGAATCTGTAATCATTTATTGGGGCTTTTGTCGTCATCGGTAGTTAAGATTTCGAGAGAAATCAGAACACACCTCAGTAATTACGCCTCCGAACACAAGCTTGATGCCTGGAATCGCCTCGGTGAGGGAACCAGCCAGCTTGGAGTCATTGATTCCAAGAAGGACCTTCTTCTTCTTTTCAGGAAGGTTATTTTCGAGGAAAGAAACAAGATCACCATGAGCAAGTCCTAAATAAAAAAGTACAGCATCGTAAAATTACCACATCAACATCTAAGAAGGGGCCAATTCACTGGAGAACCAGGTCCTTCCCGAACCGAATCGCGAACCAGTCACTGGAGAACCGAACCGAACCGACCGAACCAACTTTTGAACCCACCGGTTCTCCAGTGAATGCTTCGGATTATAACGTAGTCTACTGATTTCTCGCACACCTCACATCAAGACCAAGATTATGGCTCAAATAGGTGCCGAACAAGAGATAAAAGGCATTTTGGACCATTTACATTAACCACTAGGATGATACCCCTGAATAATTCAAGTCTTCACGGAAAATGAGCAATTTCACCCGTAAACAAAAATACCTTCGGAGATAGCATTGCAGTTTTCCAGTGCAGCCTCTGTATTCTTGAAGGGATCGAAAGCGGCGAGCTTCACGATGCCACTGAACTTGGAAACATCCGAAATGGCGGCATCCACCTACAAGATGAATGTATGTACATTTGCTTTGGACACCAGAAGGCAACCTAACTAAGTGCAAAAAATGTACAAATCTATGTAGCATACGTACGAATCGTCAGGGATTTGAAGCACCAGACCGGGATACCAGCATGCGAGCGCAACGAGTTAACAGTAAAATTCAGATGGAAACAAACTAACCTCAGGGACAATTAAAGCTGCATCTTCGAACTCTTTGACTTTCAGAAGAGCATAGCCAACGGCGTGCTCATAGAGCACAAAATGCGGAACTTCTGACATTGCTGTCAGCGATCAATAACCCTGAACATTGTAAAGCATTGATAATGAAAATCCATGGAAACTTGGGACATTTTGCAAAAAATTAGTCGAGAGAGAATTTTTAGGAAAGAGAAATAGAAATGTACAATTCTTTGACGCGCTTGCAGAGTACGGTAGAAAAACAAGCGTGGTAAGAGTGAGACCAATGACAGTCCTTTAAAATGGACTGATTTTTCGTGTGAAAGCGAGAAAGCAAAGAAAAATCAGCAGTCATATGTGATTAGAATAAACAAATTATTATTTTAGTTAGATCCCAACATAATTGATTATTATTGTAGTAGTTAGAGTAACACTGTTATATATGAATACTTTATTCCAGTGGAAAAGTGAGAGGTAACAAAAAAGAAAACAGCAAAATATGAAGTCACAACAAGAAGAAAACACAAAATGGAGAAACAGAACAGAATCGAAACTATATCTTCACATTAAACATAAACAAAACAGTATATTATATTATGGACTAGGTGCCATCATATAATATTAACACTGGCTCGGCGCCCATCATTCCACCAGGCCTGGAAATAGACATACGCTCATAATCGGAACATACAGGGAACCAGAGGAGTTCAACTCAAGATTTGGTGGAAAGGGGGGGGGGGGGGGGAGGGGCGATGACACGCAAACTCGTTCGGATATCCAAATAGTTTTGATAGTGCGTTTTGCAGTTGATTGATATGGGGTGAGTTTGGCGTGAAAAATGTCTCATTATGAGTATGAAGACAAAAAAGCGCAAAGATTTTACTTACATCATAAGTCCAAAAATATTGAATTCGGTAACTAAAGATTTCGATGCGGTGCTGCCAGAATCCCCGGAAATATCCTGAAAAGTAGTATAACCGTTTCATATCTGGGAAGATCCATTGGGATCAGTCCAGTTTAAGAGACGGTACAATAGTAGACAAGTCCACTTTTTCCAGACGAGCGTGAAAAGCAGATAGAGTTCCTGCTTCCACTACATGACTTGGAAGTAAATTCCAAATAGCTGGCATTCTGTTCGAAAACGAACCAAAAACTTGCCTTTTACTAGCAAAATTTCGCGAGATTTGAAATGAATGAGGCCTTTTTGACCTGCTTATCGTAAATAGCTGTAGTGAAGGATTTTTTTCAAAACCATGGATGATTCGATAACAAAGGGAGAGATCAAATACCAAACGTCTATACGCAAGTGATTTAAGTTGAAAACTTACCAAACGACCCGCATAAGATAAAGTGAGAGGATTGCTAACACATTTTCTGAACGCAATACGAGTGAAACGTCGTTGCACGTTTTCAACACTGGTTGTATCCATCACTGTGTTGGGGGACCACACAGGAGACGTGTTGATGGGGAAAATAAAAGTTAAATGTTAGGAAAACATAAGGGAAAAACGGCCAAAACGGCGAATTCTTTATTTAACCCGGTATTTCGTTAACCATAGCCGTTAACCATTTACCGGGTTACCTGGTTAACCTATTTGTGAACCACTTGGTAACCCTAAATTTGCCCCAAAATACATTGTAAAAGAGGGTTAACAAGTGGTTAACAAAAGGGTTAACCAGGTAACCCGGTTAAGGTTACCTGGTAGGGTTAACGAAATACCTGGTTCCTTGTGGAATTGGCCGGGAAAAACAAGTGGAAATTCAAAGAGAAAACTTAAACCTTTAAAAAAGCTTAAAAAAACTCTCATCTGTTCAATTTTCCGGGCCAAGAGTAAATCAAAGTTTCAGCCATACCAACTAGTTAGTATTAATATTTATATAAAATACATTGCTCAACCAAGAAAAACAATTTAACGTAGGGTTGCCCAGTTGGAATTCTGAGCCTAATTTCTTGCCGGGAAACTTCGTGTTTTCTTGAGATCAGAAATATCTTCTCTTATAGAGCAGAAAGTTTTTCTTCTTCATGTTTACTATAAAAAGTTCGAGATACCTAACCGCTCTGTTAGGTTAGTCAGTAACCCGGGTAGTTGTACTATTCACTCCAGCTTGCTGAAGAGCCGACTATAAGAGACTAGAAGAAAGATTATACTTTGCCAACCAAACTACGAAGTGACAACTGGAGAACGGAATTACTGTAGCGGGTATGGAAATACGTGGATATCCTCTGGCTTCACCTTGTCGTGTTCTAGATTGTCAATTATTCCCGTCTTCATCTAAATATCTGAACATTGGAACTGACGAGTTGCATTGAATGCGGTCATTCTTTTCTTGAAGCTTAGTCTCCACTCAATACATCACAATATTCATCTGGGACGTTTTGAACTGAAACATCATCAGTAGCTGTATTTTGTAAGCTCAAGTAGCCATGTAAGTTACATGAGCAATTTTTCAATAGGTAATATCTGTCTCAGTTTTCAATAGTCCTTCTGTATTTCGTTTGTTTTCAATAATACCATTCAGTTGTTCAAAAATGGGCAAAGAAACTATCAAATCAAGAGTAGCAGAAGTGATTAATTTTTCATTCAAAATTTGTCCATGTAACTCACATGGCTACTTGAGCTTACAAGATACGGCCACTGGTTAGTTTGTGCTTGCCAAATAATTGAGGTGTTCACAGTTCACATATAAAAACAGTCGAAACTGTATTTTATTACACGGGAAAGCATAAATAAATCGACGAAATTCTTAAAAGCTGTATGTTGCGTATACCGATTTGACTGCTCCGGTCGATCCCGCAACAGTAAAGACTTCATATTTACTATATTCATTTTTTCAACAAAAGTTTCAATTTTTTAGTAGCTTTGAAGAATATATCGGCGTACCAAAACTAGCTCTTCCAGTACTATAGGGTTTGCTCAGGGCACAGCGAGTCGATACTGTACATCTTGCTTTGCACCGTATTGCGTTTGCAGTTCGACCCCGTAATATTCTAGTCGTAACCCAAGACATGTGATCTGAATGTTGATCAAACTACAAATCTTTTTATTCCCAATAACATGAAATAGCAGGTGGAGAAATGCGTGTCTTCTTTCCGCGCTCCATTTGATACAGTATACTCGGCTGGTAACACGATGCTGATCCGTACGTCAACACGCGTCTTTGATGTGACCGCGAGCCTTTGGTGGCTTGGCGCCTGACCACTGTTTGGTTACCGTCGTTAAGAACTACTACAATCACACATTCACCCGTTAAACACGGCAGACCGCTTCCGTGCTGCACACAAAATAAGAACCCCCGATAATTTTAGAGTGTTCGGATGGGCTGGCACACGTGTAACCCTATCGTTTCATTGAGGCTCAGGCAGGTTACAGTACTGATGATAGCTCAAGAAAATTACACTTTCACAAAACAGTTCAAGTGAAATCACATCATGGTGAATTGAACATTTAAACCGGTGTTCAGGAAAACGTACCGTTTCACCTGCCGAAACGATAGGTGAAACACAACAAACGGAAATTACCCTTTAATTACCCTTCAATTCAACCAAAAATAGTTTTTTGTTTCCGATTACTTCTAGGTTACTGAAAAAAATGCAACTTGAAAACCCGATTACGTCTAGAATAGGTCGTGCCACATTTTAAAACACAGAAGGGGCATATTTTTCTTCTATGTCGACATAAATTGAGCGTGAGCGAGAGTGTCTGCTATCTTCCAACTCTCGAACGTTTACAACAAGCCCGATAGACACAGAATTACGAAAAATCTAGATTGAGATGAGAGCTTGTGCTCATAGAACCCAGGTCTGGTCTCAACTTCGTTATAACTATAACAGCGGGTATCTTAGGGTATTCCCCCCACATCACCAGTTTCATTGCAGATCACCACCCCTTTTTTTCTATCCGTTCCAAATGACCGCTTCTCAGTGACCCAATCGGTTCTCTCTCCTTTCTCTCTCCTCTCTCTCTCTATCTTCCTTCGTTCCCAGCCCCCTACCTACCGTAGTCCCAATATTGACCCGAAGATGCACCGCACAACCTAATCGCGCGCACAAATAGGTACCGATTTTGGCCCCAACCGAATAAAACACACGGATTTAGCTACCAAACATGGCCTATTGACGAGGTCACCGTATTTGCGCCCGGAAAAGCCGGTAATGGACAAACGATTCGTCATCTACTCTTGAATCTAAATCTAATATGTTCTTTTTTCATGTTGGCTGCAAACTTGGATTTCTTTTTCTATTAATGTGGAATTGACTGAAGCAGGCCGTAGACTTGTATGGTATAACTATTGGAAAACAAGTCAGATTTAGGCAAACCTTGTCACTTCATAGTGAAAACCTTCCAGAACCATCAGCGGATCACTGATCACTGGCAGAGGAAGTGCTTCTCTCCCAGTGGTGAGTGAGCATGTGGTTGATGATAAAATCTCTAGAAATAGTACGCAAATATTGTTGCTCTGTTGCTATAGTTCGCTTCCAGGTAGTTTTTATCTGGGCTCGAAACTTCTGGTATGCACGACTGATCAAACTTCTCAAACTCGGTGAATTATGAGACGCTACAGACATTTCCTGTTGAAAAATTGCATTCGCGAACGAATTGACGTGAGATGAAGAAAAATTGAATATAAAAGTGATTCGTAGGGTTTATCTGTATACTGAAACTCTTATGTTATGGTTACGTCATATGTTTGGTAGGATTCAGGAATGCTAGCAAAGTAGTGTGGAAAGCTCGTTTTTGGACAGTACGATTTGAACATGGAAAATGCAGTAAATCCGTTCTGACCAGCAGTATGCTAAACGTTCAAGTACCTAAGCAGAAAACTCAGAGAAGCGTTAGCGAAAAAGCGAAATGCGGGTACCGAAACAAGCGGTTCCAATGAACTCATCTCTTTCTACCTTTTTAGAAAGCTTTCAGTACTGACTGACCGGTCAGAGGAAGTATAGTTGTGGGCGTGTCCAGCCAATGAGAAGCGAGGAAGTGACCTGAGGGGGCGTGGCTCGATGCGGAAGTAGGAGCTGATCTGTGATCGCAGTTCACTCAAGCGATCATGAGCTACTGGCAGGGATGCCATTCCCCCCAATGGAACCTATCATCTACCGGTAGGTCAAGCATATTTGTCATATATCGGTTCGGGCAAGATAACTGTAACATCAGTGTTCACAATATGTTAGATAGACGATTCACATTTTGCGAGAACTGGACTTTACCTTGATATTCAAATTCTCCATTACCAATAACTGAGTACTCGCAAACCAGTACAGTTCGTCGTGAAACTTTACCTCTCCACTTGAATCGCTCTTCTCAGACATTCCACATCTTACGGTGATGAGTCAGAAGTTAATGAAACAGACTATGCGTATGCCGTTGCATTGTCGACTCGTCATACTGTAAGGCGTCACAAGTTGGTAAAACAGACTATATCGTTTCAGTGCCCGAATCTCCTACTGCCAGCGCGCTGGGAGAAGTTAACCAGCTGGGAGGATGGTTTGTCAACGGAAGACCCCTACCTACACATATGCGGAAGTGTATTGTAGAAATGGCACAGGTAACTTTGTTCTGCAAAATTCGAGCATTTTTCTTTATGTACAATAGGAACATATAATAGAACATACCATTTGACTTCCAGAATGCACAACAAACATTTCGGAAAGTGGAAATATCCTAAGGTTTTCTGCCCGAGTAACTGAGAGCCAACACAAATCAATAGCGTTGTGTGAGATCGAACGAGATTTCTTTCCTGAATTGATATTTGAGTTTTATTCCGTGAATGATTACAGAATGGTGTCAGACCGTGCGATATATCCAGAAGGCTGAGGATCAGTCATGGCTGTGTCAGCAAAATTCTCACCAAGTCAGTTTTCGTTAGTTTTTTGTAGAAAACGTCACAAACTTCATGAGCAAGGTATCTCATCATACTTCTCTTCTCGTTTCGATGTTAGAAACTGAAATGAAACTAGTTGGTTCCCGTATCGATCTACAGAACCAAACTACACACTCGCACTTGTCTAGACCATCACTGCTTTCCCATTATTCTGAAATTGAAGTATCTCCCGTTAACCACAAAGCCACACTTCCGTATTTCGATTCGAAAATCAAAGTGCTCAACGAAACTAGACAAAGTGACCGTAGTTGAGTTGTATTTGATCTGAATACACATAACGGTACTACCTAAAATGAACCAGTGTTAAACTACCACTGCACCACAATAGGACTACGTCTACAGTTATGCCCTGAGTATCTCTGAGCCCTATAAGGTTGAACGACGATCGACCAAACCATAAGTTATTGAATGAAGAAAGTACTTATGTGAAATGTGAACGGTTTAAAAAAAAAGTTTATGTTTTAGATTCTCTGAAAACGGCACCATTATGCCTGGAGCAATAGGCGGAAGCAAACCAAGAGTCACTACTCCCAAGGTTAGTGCTCTACAAACTATATGAACTGTTGTGGAGCTCACGTCTAAAACCGTTGTATTGCTCACGTCTAAAAATTAAAAACACGATCCATTTAAATCTTGAAGGCTTGTTTGAACAGTTTTTCATAAATGTAAAGGGAGAGAGATATTCGTGGTGATGATATTGAAATTACTAAACATGATAGCCTCCCGCCTCCCCCCTTTCGGATTCGCAATAATTGACCACAGCGCGACGACGTTGAACTACATTTACGATTAACACATCACAATAAACGAATGAGCCGTTTGGCCACTCATTTCCGGAGCTATGTTAGAATGACATTTAATTCTATTCAGGTGGTAGATCATATTCGTTCCCTGAAGTCGACCGATCCCGGTCTTTTCGCCTGGGAGATTCGAGATAGGCTAGTCTCGGACGGAGTGTGTGATCGGGCAAATGTCCCTTCCGTTTCCAGTATAAGTCGGATACTGCGGAACAAAACTGGACAGAACAGTCCCTGTGAGTATCTATCCTGTTCCACCAATTGATAACAGTTAAGAAATACAAAATATTTCCGAACACGATTTAAGAGTGGTCGATTTGTCATATTGCCTATAAGAACGGCTTTGTACGTGCTACGCTTCACGCTGGAATAATAGAACTAAAAAGAACTATTAGGCGGTGGTTTCCAATATTCTACTCAAGAAGTGAAAAATTATTAGTCTATCCAACTCAACTTGCTAGTTGCAGAACTACAGTCTCCTCGCGATTCATGGAAATTTCATTCGTTGGTTCTGAGAAAATTCTTTCGTGCTTGTCGATTGATAATGTTAACATAGTCTACGAGTTCATATTACTTTCATAGTTTTCTATTTCAGCTCCCCCCAACTTCGCTCCGTGCTACAAGTTGTCGGACCAGGATTCCATCCTCCAAGCCCACTTCAGCAGTCCCTTCGCTATTGGTATGTTTTCAAGGAGTGAACTCGACTTGTATTCTGATTTGTCATGCACAGCACAACTTTGGCTCTACGTGTCAAATACAACGCCAAACTACAAAGCACAAGCCAATAACTTTACCGTTTTTTAACTGTCGATATGCAACAATACAACATCAACCCAGGAGCCAATAACGTCACTGTTTTTTGAAGTGTCAGACAGTTCTACTCAAGAATAGTACTTCCCACCATCATTGTTGATTTGTTGCAGAGCAGTACCTGTCCACCATCCCTCCCGACCCTTACCCGGCCCATCCCGGATATCAGCCTTGCTATGCGGCACCACCACCCTGTCATACTCCATGACTGCTGCTAGAAACTTTACAAAAAGGCAATGTAGCAGTCATGTAAAATGCAGAGAAGTGGAAAATATGTTGCCAATAACATTAGGAGCGTGTTTCCATCTACCTAAATTTCACATGACTGATACATTGATTAGCACATTTTCTGTGTTCCTATTCCCCATAGGTTAGAAAACTGATAACTGTAAACTTTTCAATACGCTGCTAATGTTAGCAACGTCTCATTAAATTCAAAATAATCTATTTCTGTTAATTTTACGTGTACTAAAATTGTTGTTTCCAAACTGACGTTACAATTAATTCGTTCTTTCTGTTACAGTATTTCTCATGTGATTTCCGAACTCATTGTCAAGTTGTGCATCCAATTGTGATTATCATTTTATTCATTTCTCAAATGTTGGTGTGCCTTTTTTCTCTCACGGATTTTGTTTGCGTGATTTGTAAAGATATTTCCTTTGATGTATCTGAAGTTTTTTCAAGAACGATTTGGCAAATCCTATGTCAACCACTTTATCCTACACTAGGCAAATGATCAGAACAAAACGCTATAAGTTTTTTTCTTCA
Source organism: Litoditis marina (assembly GCA_964036275.1). NCBI lineage: Eukaryota > Metazoa > Nematoda > Chromadorea > Rhabditida > Rhabditidae > Litoditis > Litoditis marina. Next base: position 10,056,025 of record OZ038440.1, on the reverse strand, counting down.
ATTTTCATGACAAACTATTTGATTCAATATGGAGCACTAAGACTTGGCTGCAACATTTATAAAAGCACGAAGTGAGAACTATGAAAAGTGCACAAGGTTTGTAGGTCTATGGACTGTCTAATCATCAGCAGACCATACTTCCGTTGATTTCTCCGCCCCTTCTTCGGGTTCGGTGGCTGTCGCGGTCGTTTCTTCTCTCTGAGAATTGAAAATTATGAAAAAAAATTCACGGATGATACTTGTAATTAGCACAACTTTTTAAATCTATCAGAGTTATACGAGTGTAGGGCTCTTCCCAATATCGGCAGCTGTGTTGCGGAGGTAATGAATGTGAAGTAGTTGATGGTACAGTTAGCATTAAAATTGCATTTTTAACTATTCTTTTCTACTCTCGTTTCCTCTCACCTCTTCCATTTCCTGCTCTCTCTCCATCTCTTTCATCTGCTTCTCTGCCGTTCTCTGCATTTGTTCCAGTTTTTCCATTGTGACCGTTTTCATTGGTAATAACTTCTGTTTACAGAATATCGGTGACATGACCTCTTCTTCGAATAGCATGGCATCCCATGCCCCAAGTGACTCCTTGATCTCCATTTACTCTTGAATTACGCTTATTTACAGATATACAATGTACAGAGGTATCAACTAATGTTGAAAGAATTATTCTTAGAGAATCATGATAGACGTACGCATTATGTTTTGGTCAGCTTCAGTCAAACTAGATGACCAGCTATGAGTTGTAGTGAAATTAGCGAACCACTAGAAATGTACTGTGTGAACGATGATTGGATTATGAACAAAAACGATACATAGAGCAAAATTGACCATTCACACAAAGCAATTCAGGAGCAGATAGACATGTTAGGTGAACAGTATTTTCATTGTTATTAGTTGTTGAACGCAATACGAGATTTATAAACAGCGGAAGATGAAGAGTATTTTTACTTGTTCGTAGTGATACGAAACAATGAACAAGCAAATATCGATTATGCAAAAATGAATCAGTAGATAGGAAACCCAAAGAGCATTCGTTGATTCTTTCGAGAGCGGGTGGCGTGTGCTAAAACCGACCAGGCAGCTGGTTGTCATGACAACCTTCCAAATAAAACCCACTTCTCTAATTCTGATTGGAACTGCATATAAACAAAGTATGGAAAAACATATTTATTCATTACTTTCTGTACATGCACTGGTATGATGAGATCTAATAGTAATATTGGATGTAGCCCACAAACTTTGCACTACGGCACCTAACCTATATTACAGCATACGTGACTGCTCGGTCAGATTAGGAAAAAAAGGAATACTGTACACAAACAACTCTGTCACCTTAAAGGTACTGCAACAAAGCGGAAACAGATTCTATACATCAGCAACTAGTATGAATAGAAGCCGCAAAGGTTTGGACCGAGCCGAGCAAGCCAGTCTCAGGAAAGCCTATCTACATGAGTACAATACATCATAACAGGGATATGGTTAACCGGAAAGTCAGGGTACCCCTCTAAAGAAACACCGGAAAAGGCAAACCGGTAGCTATCAGAACTTTGACATACCAGACAAGACTACAGATACTTCGAAATTAATAGATCTTGTCTAATAAGTCGGTTAGAAGATGAAAAACTTGCTCTGGGAAGAGCATCTCTCCATCTCAACCACACCAATACGGAGGCAAACAAAAGAGTACACAAAAAGAAACACACATATTTACATGAACGATGAAGGCAGGGTTTGGTTACTGAGCAAAGCTCTCGCAAGGGCGCGCGTTGCGCACGAAGTGAGAAAATGAGAGAAAGAAAACGGGTACATGGGGTATTGGTACCGGAGACAACACCGAGATGAGAAACACACCAGAAAGGGTACGCTAAGCCCAAATAACGAAAAAAAGTCTAAAAACAAAATGAAAAAAATATGAGTGATCATCGCAACTTCTGGCTATGCCTAATAACAAGTAATGTACAAGAAACACATAAAAGTCTGAAAACTATAAGAAATAATCCAGAGAAAATATACATCACGAGTTACAATCTTCTTTCCAGTTAAGCGTTGGAGCGGAGAATGAATCCAAACATCTTGTTCACGAGCGAATTCTGACCATTCTCATAGTTGTTCATTTGAGACAGGGTAGACGAGTAAGTTGGGTTGCGGTGCAACGAATTACCTGAAACCAAAATGTTCACTAAAAGAGATGTCCGTAATTAGAAGTCCTAGTTGTAATGAGTGACAAGCTATATACGGGCAAAGGCAGAGACGGAGAAAGCACGAAGATCCGCAGTTTGGAGGCAGCTTGCAGCAGGATTGATAAGTATTTTTGGCACTTTGCGGCTGCGGATTACCGAAAAGTGGAAACGCTATCACAACTTTTGAAGTTTATAGAATATTATATGTATATAACTGACCTTTGAGCACCATGTTCCTCTGATTGTACTCGCCAAAGCATTGGGCGGAGGCAGCACGCGGCATAGCGGAAAGAGGCAGTGGAGCTCCCAAGTTACATGTGAACATCAGTCGTCTGAAGACAAGTGGCTGAGCATACTATTGCATATACCATTGGTAGACAAAATATCTTACGAAGAAGCATACAAACTGTCGCTCTCATCAACTTAGAATACTACATATATTCGGACCGATGTGATTGAGTTTATTCAGTACTGCCGGATGTAGTAGATATAATGACTTTACAGCGAAACTTACAAGTGAAGTACACTATGGTACAGCGTTGATCTACTGTGAAATAAAGAAAACCGAAAATGAAAAGATTATGTGTGGAAATTCAACATCGTATGTTAACTGACCCATTCATGTACTTGTAGTGTACGTGTGCCGTTCCCTTCTTGTGTTTGAAGGTGAACTGCTTTGTCTGGGCCGACTGGCTGCAGGGAATACCATACGAATAGGCACCCGGCGGTGTTGGCGGACGCCAGTTGTTGCCACCCTGCAAATATCACAATTGAACAAAATAACACTATTCAATATAGTGTTGGAAACTATTTTCAGTAATAAAAATCTCACTAGAACCAATTTTTCTCTAACGAATGCATGGCACATAGTGCCACAATGATATTGATACTGAGAAATAAACAAATCATTGTACCCGTTGTGGTTCCCTGCTTTGAGCAGATATCAAAGTTCTGACTTCTATGTCCTATGCAAACTTACGTCGCTGTCTTCAGAAGGATGCTCCATTTCGTGGACGAAGTCGACCACCGAAACCGAGGAGACGTCGATTGAGATAGTGTCAAACAGACAGGGTTCGGGGGTGGAACACCAGGCCTGCAATAGATCAACTATACCCAGAGGGCCCAATAGGGAAATGACAATAAGAAAACCAACAATGGTAACAAACAAACTTTTAGCATGCCCTGACAGAGACAAAGAGAAACACAATGCATATTTGAGATGACCAAAGCCAAACTTATAAACATACCTTGACAAAGTTGGACAATCCCTTGGGATTCAATTCACGACAGCCGGTGAGAGACAGGCGCAGACGAGCTCTAAAGAAGTTGAATTTACAAAGAGGTACGTGAAATAGTTTTATATCCAAAACATTGTTAGTTGTCTACAATAACAATAATTACACTGCACAATCGTTTATTCCAATAGTGCACTACACATTTGACACATATATAAACCAACCTCTCCGAGCTGGTATCCATGGTTAGCCATTTCATCAACAAATTCGATGTCACAAGGAAGGCCGGTCGTTGACGCTGAAAACGAAAGAAATGAACAATAACAATAGAAGGTGTGACAATGAGCGTCTTCCTTAAGCGTCAACCATTAAATTTTCTATCTATCGTGACTGGTTACTGGTGAGAGTGAATTTAGGGAAATAAATGATACGCCACTTCTCAAAGTTTCAAGAAGATATACGAGTTTGAACTTACAGCCTGAATGAAGTTGAGTTCAACGATTCCATCGAAATCTAGAAGTTGTTCGAGGGGAATCCGAGAGTCGGACTGGATAGAGTCAAATGTGAGGCGGGAGACGCGAGTTCTCAACCTGCAACAGATGGGATAATGATTTATTTCTTCAAATCCAAAGTCTTTGAGAATGTATCTTTAGTATGTACTAATACTTCTTAACGAATGAACTTTACAAGTTTTCCTCCAAATATTAAGACCGACTGAAAAATTACTCACTGTCTCAAAAACCAGAATAACAGAAGAGTAGGCCGGTGCGTATAACATGAATGATCTCTGAAAAAAATAGAAATACGAAAAGAGTCGAGCACAGACAATATGACTATCAGAAGTGGATTAGATGTTTAGCTAGGGGGTCATTTACGATGGTTTTTACTGATTCTCTCTATAAATAGCCTGTTCTTGAAGATCTAGCGACGAGTTTCAGAACTTTAGTCATCCGTGTTCTAGTTATATATCATAACACGAAGATCACTGCATGGTATCAACAAATTCAAATTAGTACGTGATAGTGGTGAAATAACGTACCGGAATACGATATGAGACAGAGAGAGGGGCTCCAGAGCACGACTCAATCTCTCCAGTCTTCCAGCTGATAGATCCTTCATCATGGCTACAGCCTGAAGATGAACAATTAAACACGAGCAAATTGCATTTTGCAAACTACGGGGGAAAGAATATCAATCGCGCGCTGTAAGACTGCGCAGTAAATGGGATCCTCCTAACAGAACACTTTCGTCGAATCTTGCAAAAAAGAGATTCGAGAATGTTCGACAAATGATTGTTTGTATTCATTGAGAAGTGATTGTCGTACCTCTTCATCGAGCATTGCGTGATGATCGGTGCTCTTTGTCTGACTGGAGGGTAGACGATGATAGGCAGTCCCATGTTCGGGAGGAGATCCCCCAACCGAGGAGTCGGTGGGAGATCGAGAAGCACCAGACCAGGGCGGGGTCAGCTTCAAAGGGCACATTATGAACATGACACTACTTTCAACATTTAATGAAATAAACTGTATAGGTTTTCACGGTGTTTGTAGTTTGATCCAGTTGATTTTCGATAAAAACTCGTAAATTATGACGTGCAACGAGATCAAACTACGAAAAAGATTTTCACTCACTATAATCGTAGTCAACAGCAGGAATCAGAAAAGCCCCATGAACTGAGAAGACGGCGAGAAGGAGAAACGTCGACCATCAAATTATCGAAATTCCAGTCAACCACCCAACAAAATGAAGTGTTCTTATGAAACTTATTAATATTTACCATGTTGTTCTGAGCAGCGGCTGCATTGTTGTGGCTGTCCATGCGGCCTGCTCCCGCGTCCATTGCCATCTTTCCATGGTCGCGATCCAGAAACGAACAGAAGTTCTGGAGGCAGAGCTGGAAACAAACATCAGTACTGATAACTAGTTACGAAACGGTCTGCCTTTTAGATTTACGTATTTACGATGGTCAGAGACATAAAATATGACCCAAACTGATAGTTGGTGATAAGAAAGTACAGAAGCACCTATAGGTGGGCGGGTATTGAAACAAGAACTGCTTGGCTTCATAAAATAATACAAACTAGCACAAAAAAGATGTTGATACGGTAGAATAGCAAAAGCAAAGACAATAAAAAGTTAGATTTCCTTCGCAACTGACCTCTTCAACATTGTATTCCTGATTCCAGAGCTGGAAGTCGAATTTGAAGGCCCACGACGCTGAACTCTTGTCGGCATACTGATCGGCTATGAATACTTTGGAGATTGAAGTTGAAGCCTGAATCGAAAAATGTTTGAACGTTTCAGAAGTGCAACTTTCTTACCAACTTTGAAATCAGCTATGATAAAACTACAAACATATCTTATACTTCACTGCTGATCCGTTTATTATGTAAACACGCCAAATGTGGAACATTTGAAAACTTTTTTATTCCAAACATTGAAAGCAAATTTACCTCTGCCGAATTAGAATTTTTCTGCACAACGTTGGGTTCGACGATTTTCTCGAGAATGGCTCTGTAAAATCAACGATGAAACGCATCAATTATCAGAATGCAACACGGAGATTTCGGTCATTGTCATTGATCCGATCCAAGGGGTTGTTTGAGTTTGTTTACCTTACCCAAAATCAGATACAAACCATGCATATTGGAATTGGTTCAAAATGAACATTCCTACCGTAGGACGAACTATAAACGAGTCTCACCTTCTTCGATCGCAGATGAATATTCTGACAGGCTCTTCCGATCGAACAATCATAAGTGGCAACGGAGAATCCCCGAAAGAGTCTTCTAACGAATCAAAGGCCACGTGGCAAGCTTCATCTACTCCAAACGAGGGCGAGGAGATTTTACGCACACTGGATGAGAACATATTAAATATTCAAGATGACCATAGTTTGAGTTGTAGTTTGGTCTGCATCTGCACAACTCTCGTATTCAGTGTAACTTTAAACGAGATCAAACTACAAACACAGTAAAATGGAACTACCTGCCTTCTCCAGCTAAGTGACCTACTAGCATTTAGGCACACAAACGACCAGATACTCAAAAACAACGGGCAGATATTTCAATGCGTTTTACAGAATCTCACAGAGCCAGCTTTTCAGAGTCAGTCTAATTTTCTCAAATCCAAAAAAGTATCAATTTGAAACCGAACCGCGTACTCTGCAACAAGACATATTTTTCTAGCAGTTGATTGGGAACCGGATAAATATAAACAGATACACCGTGTAATAAAAAAGGTCCGCTTACTTATCAGAAGCAACAGCTTGTTGAGAGAGATTTGTGTCAGGAGATGGAGACCTCTGAGGCAGCAACGACTTGAGATTCAAAAAACTCATTTTCACTTCATAAACCTGGAAAGGTATAGGAATGAATGGATATAGTATAGAGAAATGTGAGTGATATAGCATGTACATTTAAGATGTTAACAAGAAAGGGTGTTAACAATTTGGGTGAACTGAAAAAAAAACAAGAAAGAGAAACAGAAAACCTACTGCACTACGTGTAATTATTTGCAGCCTTTACGAAGTGTCGTTTTCGACGTTACTAGTAGTAAAAGTACAAATAAATATTTTGTGTACTTTGTTGAGAGGTAGGCGACAAGCAAACAGATGTCGCTTAGCCCGATCGATATAGATGGGGGCGAGCAGAATATATGCACTTTAGAGAGCGGCCGTGCAAAAACTGGCGAGACGCCAAGATTGATGTACTCAATGCAAAGCACAAATAGAACACGAGGAAATAGCTGTGTAACAGAGAGAACAACAGAGTATATGATATACACTTAGTTCGTTATAATTATGAAGAAGAACTGATTTCTTACAACAAACACTCGATCGTATGATTGAACTTGAGTCGTGACCTCAGGAGTTAGGTTTCAATTGAACTTTGACTGACAATATCAAACTACACGACTACATTTCTACAGTGATGGTTCATTATGCTCGAAGCAGCAACTATGATGGTTTATAAGTTATAACTCAAGTTTTCATGCCTTTTATATAATAATAGGCATGAAAACTATATTCCTTTCAAAACAACGTAAAAAATCTATTAGATCGTTGCAGTGTCGGTACACAGGTGTTTCAAGCACTATATAATAAATTAAATATTAGAGTTATACCTCAAGGTTGCGATTGAACCATAACTGATAATTCGAAATCAATCAATCAATAATTGAACTAGACAGTACAGGCGGGGGATGTCTGGAATAATGTTGGGAATGTGGGCGTGGCCTATTCGGTGCCAGACAGTGCGCGTTGACCTTCACAAAGGGGAGCCGCCTCAAAAAGGCGCCAAAATGACGAAATGAGGGACTGTGAGGGTGGTCTAGACACGGTCGCACAATGCACTTTAGTACAAATGGAGGGCTGACCGGAAACGGTTCGGTATTATTGGTAAATTATTCACTTTTATTTGTTTGTTTTCATTTTCGATCTCATTGGTAGAGGGGAAGGAATTTAGGACTAACCAAACGGTTCTATGTTGAATTATTCCCTTTTCGTTATTTGGAGTTGTTTTCGATCAACTTTATGCTGTATGGTCTGTTACAAACGAGCCACAAATCTAATATTATTGCATGTGTATCGAAACCAGAAAATATTTGTCCATATAACAATAATGATTTTAATAAAGTATATTATGCATGCAATATTGCTGTATTTTGCAATTTCTGGTATCAGGTACGATGGTTTATGGTCTCCTGTTTGTTTTCTGTTCTCGTGTTCTTTAAAATTTACAGATACAAAGTAAGCAACTGGGTATAATAATCAAGAGTAGACCAGCAAGCAAATACATTGTGTCCAAGATAGGGGGAAAAGAGGAGATAAGGAACCGCCTAGAAGGGCAACACTGATTAACTGATTGCGTCTGTCTCAAAATGGAACGCATTACCTCGAAAAAGCAAAGAAAAAAAAAACAAGAAACGTTAACAGAGAAAGTGATAATTTCTTTACACCCGTTTTTTAGATCAGTCTAAGAAGGATTTGATAATGACGAAGATGGTCTAGATTCGGAAAAACTGACGCATGAGAAAATTTAGCTGTCTTAGCCATGCACGCGGTGGAAGTAACTAGGATCAACATATTTCGTCTACCATGTTTTCAAATGGTCTCATGAGAGGTTTTCCAACTCATTTACAAAATTAAGAGCATAGTTCCCTTCATGTCAAACACAACTGAATAAATAGTTCCAATTGACAGCCATTTGGTAGCACGTGAGTTGCACGTGTGATTGCATGGAACCAGCTGATACATTCACCTTTGTTGACTTTGCAGACGAACGCGAAATGCAATGTGTTGCCACGCATTCAATTGTGATATCGTTAATAATAATATGTAAAATTCCCATTCAATGAATAACTATTCATAATTTGACGCATGCAAATTGATGTGTTATGGAACCATTTAGTTGTTGAAATGAAAACAAAAATACGCCACACTTGTCTAAACTCAATATTTCCTGCAGTTCATCAAGGTGTGGCCTATAGGGAAGGACTAATTCTTGTAGTTTGATCTCGAAATTCATTATGAATGTCGCCGGAAACTCGACGGGATCAAACTACACACACAGCGGGACAAAACGAACATCGTACAGGCTCGCTTTGGATGAGCTGAGCCTATAGAAAAAATGACTGAGCGCTGATTGTTGAATAAGTAGATGCTAAGTGGGGGAGATGAATTGCGCGTGGGATTCGCGGGATGACTGGAGAATACGCAATGAATAGTCATCAGAGGGTGGGAGGCGCGTGATATACAAAGCACTCGGGTTTCGAAATGTTTCGTAACTTTAGAGAGGGACAGAATGAACAGAATGGAGGGAGTAGGAGGGAGGGGTGAAAAATATGAAAATTGAAAAATAGATAGAAAGAACATAATGGAGAGAGTAGGAGGAAAAGGTGAAAAAAATTGAAAAATAAATAACGAGAATTAGAGAGAGCAAGAGAAAGAGAGAAAGGGACAGAGAAAGAGACAAAGTGCTGAGAGATAGAGAGAAGAAGAGAGATGCGGAGAGATAGAGAGAACAAAACGCAAGCCGTTACTGTTCACTGTCTAATAGATCCTATTCACCAATGGTTGACTGTAGTTCATGGTTACTGCCTTCTTTGTTCGTTTCAGCAGACGATTGTTTTCGATGTGGAGGAAATAGTGTGTGTTTCGAGAGAGTACAGAGAAGGAAGAGACAGAAAAAGAGAGAAAGAGAGAGACGGTCATAGACTGTGAATTGGACTTTCCACGGGAGGGGCTGACGGATGTGTAAAGAAATCTGTCAAATTGATGGACGGCCGCATCAGCGTCGATGGAACTTTGGTCGGCTGGACACATCCCCCAGCAGACTGTCAATTATTCATGAACGCTGGTGACACACGTTGCAAACTTTACAGAAATGCATAATAATGTTGTTAATAATACTGTTTATAATAAAAACAACTACATTTCGAATTAACTAAAAAGACATGAACTAGATATATAATCCGAATAAGATTTATTGGATCATAACTGAGTTGGAGGTGCGACGAATGAGTTTTATTAGAATGAATGTGAGAATAGTTTGATGCAGGGTAAAGTATATTTGAGAAACTTGGATGGAAACTAGTTATGTAATGTTTTTTATACAAAAAGACGAATTTGTCAAGCACAGAGACTAAGTTCGGGGAACAAAGAATCTTGGTTTGTTTTCGAGATTTCCGGAGAGAGGGGAATGCATCAATATGAAGCTAATCATGTTGACGATAATCTGGCGAGTGGCAGGACAATTCCATATGTATGGGAGAATAATATTTATGACTATCTAGGGGGTTTGGTTTATGAGGTTCCAGTTGAGACTAGATACATGGAACATAGTAACAGTCGTTAGCGGGGGGGGGGGGGTTGCGAGAATGCACATATGACATTGGCGATGCAACACGTGACTGCGCTGTTTGACAAGAAAAAGGGGATAAGGAAGGAGAGAGAGAGAGAAGAGAGGAGAGAGGGGGGGGGGGGAGAAAAAGAGAGAGAGAGAAAGAGAGAGAGAAGGCGAGAGATGGAGAGAGAGATGGAGAGAGAGGGGGTTGGAGAGAGAGAGGGGGTTGGAGAAAGAGGAGAGAGTCATGAGAATGAGAATGAGCTAGAGAGAAACATAGAGAAAGGGAGGCAGAGAGAGACTGAAAGAGAGACAGAGTGAGACAGAGGAAGAAGAGACAAAGAGAGACAGAGAGAGAGACAGAGGAAAGAAAGGTCAAAAAGCGGACAAAGAGAGTGTCGTAATGGTTGAACGGTGTGTTGCACGTGGAAGATATGAAACATCTCTTCATTCATCAGTTCCACGTTTCTCATTCTAATCGTCCCGAGTGTTATCTTTTCCGTCCAATAAATGGCGGAAGTAGTTTTCGGGGCGGTTCCAATTCTCGAAATCGTGCTAGAATGGGGGGGGGGGGGCTGACTAATGGGGTTGACTCACATGTTTTCGGGAATGAAATATAGGAGGAAAAGAGGAAAACACAATCATGAATGTAGGGATCACACAAGGAAGAGAAAAATTACTACATGTAAGTGAATGTTGTTTGGTGTCGCTGCAATGAAGGAACGATTACATGAATTGAATCTTCCCGAAAGATGTTTAAAAGAAAGGAATTGATAGGTGTAGCTGTAGATGCTCGCGAGGGCATAGAGCGCACTATGCAATCACTGGATGTACTGGAACCTTGAAAACCTACGATTCTATCACGTGTATAAAGCCATACACAATATAAGAAAATTCTCATTCAATGGGTATAAATCATTAGCAGTAACGTTCGCCGTTTACTCATCAGTTCGAATTCAAGGTAATTTGGCTAGCGGTGACCTTTAAGTACGTTCCGCCCCATCTAAATCACAAAACACAGCCGCTTTTCACTACTGCAGTCCCCGCCTCTTCACGTCATAAATAAACTGCAACAAAATTTCTTCAAGTTTTTTCATACTCATTTAGTAAGTTTGTGAACAATTATATTGATAAGAATCGTATTTGTAGTGTTTTAGATATTAGTTCAAATTGGAAAATCAAAAAAAGGTCATTAGTTCGATGAAGGTGCTTTTTTGAGGTATAATCAAGTTGTTCTGAGTTGGCTGATCAGAGAACAACTTACATTCGGCCGCACCCTGATATATATCTTCCCTACGATTGCAGTATTTGCAGAATCAGCCAAATTAGCGCGTAATAATGTTGCAGCGCGCGTTCTCGCTACTCGCTCTATTTGCTCACTGCGAACGTGTGACGTAGATGTCCTTCTCTAAGTACTCCTTTCTATTTTCTTTTCTTTTTTTCATGTTTCGAATGCAGATTGCGTTGACCCTTCCTCTTTTCCGTTGAAAGAACACCCACGTGCAAAGAATAATCAAATCTCTAGGCAATTAGGAAACAAAGATAATTAGAGAGAATTAAACATGCGGAATTTTGCATATATCCCAGACGTAACCACTGGAAAGAGACCTGAAAAAACGATAATCTAGGTACGTCGGAGTACCTAAGTTCTCAATGTAGTACCTAACGTTCGTCCAATCTGATAAAAAGGGGTGTTTACGTTGTAGTGAGCAGCCCCTTTATGTTAATGTTCTGTTCTGGCCTTTTTCAGTAGGATATTTTCTGTCAGAGTTCATTCAAAAAAGAGAGGTGCACCGCGAACCTACGCAATAGCCATCAATCACTTATTACATTCACAGAGTGCAGTTATGAACAGACTCTCGACACGGATTGTGAACTCTGGCTGTTCTTACAACACTAGTGTCAGGCAGCGTCTCATAGAGGGAGAGACTGAGGTATGGAGAGAGGGAGAAAGAGAGAGAGGAAGAGAACGAAAGGGGTAAGATAGACTCATAAAGGGAAAGCGATCCGAGAGGAAGAAAAAAAAAGGAAATGAGGAAGAGGGATATCATTGTAATCAGGAGTAACCTCCAATCAGTTGTAAAGCAATAGGAGCACGAGCAAACAAACCGCTCACGCAGGAAGCCTAGGTTTACGTGTAATCAAAGAGAAACTAACTTGAACTTTGCAGAAACCACGATTTGCAGCAAGGAAAACATTGGTTACCCTCCAGATTGGTTCGATACCCGGTAATTCAAAGAGGATCTTTCTCCATGAGTTCGTTGCGACTAGACCAGGTAAGCAGGACACGTCAAAAGGATTTTTGCGGCTTGCAAAGCATAGAGGGCTATCTCTCACCCAACTACGCGAGAAGGAGCAGTACAAAAAGAGGCTATGGTTGCCAAACTATCTCGGTTCGGTGAATTACTAGCAAAGATTGTGGGAAACCTTCTAGCTGTTTCTATTGGGGTGGCAGATAAGGGAATAATGTGGGTATCGGTGGTATGATAAGCGAATAGGGTATAGATCATACTGAACCAATAAACACTGGAACTGTTGCCCGTTCGAAGGAAAAAAAAACCAATAATTGTTCAAGATTCCCTTTTGCTGTGCTCAAACTTTTGCAGTGGAGGGATTGTGAAGAAGTGAATGAAATGTAGTTCCAGTGATCCTTCAGAATTACATTCAAGCCAAAAAATGGATGTTCTTCCAGCTACAATTCACATGTAGATGAACTACAATTTATATGCAATACAATTGAGATTAAAAAAAAACTAGTAAAAGCTGTTTGGACGTTTGTCTTTCACACCTTTTCAATTGCAGGTTGTGAATGGTCAGAAAAAAACGTCGGTATATGTGCATAACAATGAAAAGTTTCATATTTAGTTCAATTTATATTGCGTGAATGTTGGGGGCGGAAAATGTGCGTTTTTGATTGTCAAATATTAGTTTTGTCAGGTTTGTTGAATCAGATGTCCTGTGCTGTTTCATGTATGATCAGCAACAGGTTGGCAGCCAATTGGAATGGATTATGTCTCGATGAAAGTGATCCGGACCAGTTATCCCGAACACACAGGGCGAGAATCATATTGCACCTTAAAGCCGGGAAAAAGGTTAGAGGGACCGAGGGACGAAATTATAGGCAATTCTCTTTGTAGTGTGATCATCACAAGTTGTGATCGAAATTTGAGCCGGGTTTCGTCACACAGCACAATTCACAAATCGTGTCCAAGGATTCAATCTATAAACACATCTGAACGGAGAGAAGATGAACCAACCTCATGCATAGGATATTCAGAGAATGCTGTGTAAAATACCAATTTGTCTTGGTTGGAACAGTTCAGCAACAGAAACATTTCATACACCAGCGGGAGAGGCAGAGGGTTAAAAAAGAAATCGGTCCGTATTGCCGCCACGCTTTACGGAACAGTAATTTACCATCGCAGCCAGGTTTCATCTGAGTATTGGCGTTGAGCAGGACGAGAGCAGCACGGCGTTCTCAATAACAGCTTTAACAAATAAGGAACTCGCGTCCTCGATTTTAGACGCTTCGCAAAGGATTCGCGTGAAAATAAGCGCGATACGCAGCGAAATAGTGCTCTGACCGTGCCAAATTGCAGTGGGATACAGTGTCCCGCCACGAAAACTTTGTGGACGGAGCTCAATACAAGCTTAATCGCAAAACTTACTGTAAGCGAGAACGCCGTGGCAGGAACACAGAATGCGTATACTGTTAGTCATTTGCACAATCACGTGAAACATGTTAAACTCAGCAGCACTCAGGAACATGCAATGACAAAGTGCACGATGCCCCATTAATTAGAATGCTTACTTCACGTGACTATTCAATTTACTTCTGGTAAAATTGAGGTTGGTCAAGGGAAGAAATCCATTTCAATCGTTTCCTACCGCGCTGTGTCGGGTGGGAGTTGAACCGGACTGCTACTCGAAGCGCATTCTACGAAGAATGCGAACTGTCGAACTCTGAGTTCAAGTCACGTGTAACGTGATTTGGTCTACGAGTGTATGTGACTGAACTCCTTCTCGAATAAAAGTGATAAAGGTCGCGTGATAAAGTAGGTTCAGGGGGAACAATGCCGTGTTATCTAACAAGAAACGCAAAAAAGTCACGAGAAAACGTGTTGGAGCCAATAATCGATTGATAACCAGAACGGAACCATGAATTGGAAAAAAAGGTGTCTGCAGAACTCACGGGAGCAGACAGGCTAATAATAGATCTGCAGTGTCTGCCAGTAGTAGATGTGGGAAGCAGGCAGACACGGAGATTCCGTTTTTTGTGGTTGTACTTTGATCTGTTTGCTGAATTTGCAGACCATGTATCAACAAGGATTCGGTCAAAAAGGTTACCCGCATCTCAATGTCATCGTTTTTCCTAGTAGAAATATGGTCAAATCAGGGTCATATCACTAGTTTTTTTTGTCGTACAATGCACTTGTGAACAGTAGGACAGCCGGGAAGTAGATAAATTTCGAATTTTATCATTGCGAGGGTGGTTTCAATGAAACAGTTGACAAACAGACAACAACAGAAGGAACGAACATATACCTGATAAGGACTAAATTATACATACTACTGCATCACTTTAATCAGAAAGAGCTTCTTATTGGTTAGAATACAAACAAATGTTTCATCAGAACCCGAACCGTGAACACAGTATTATATTCTCGTTGACGCTTTAATTCAATTAGTTTTAGTGTTGAGATATATTTATAAGCGCGTAATAAGGTAACTCTTCTATTCTTATACTTCTTGTCCAATTATCCGATTGGAGGGCCACATTTGTTTTTCTACGTGGAAAGTCACGTGTTGAAAGTGTTCTATTCTGTTTCATAATAGTACATAATATGAACAAAGGTGTCCGATTAGCCGGTGATACTGGAACAATGTCCCGTCATGGAATCCGCGAGGTTCAGTTCCCGATGTGTAATTGAAACTGGAACTGTGATAGATAATAGAGGATTACTCGCCATCGCGCGTAGTTCATAATGGTCTGCCTCAACAAAAAGCGCTCTACATACATTGTAAGTGAAATTGGTTTTATTATTGATCTTACCATTTAGTTCTATTCTGGAACATTCACAAACCGAACATTTTGTTTCCAGAGTCTTCTCGTATGCATCAGTCTGATCTCTCTTCTTTATGGAGTGCAGGTGAAAAAAATTAGTATTCTCTCTGAATACACCAAAAAAAATACATGACTGCGGGAATTATTAATCAGATCACACCACAGTAATTTCATATCGTCGTCAAACTTAGTTGTTTTGTCTGATCCGTCCTTGAAAAGAGTCTGAAAATCAAAATCAAAACCAAACAAAAATTAGATTGAAATCGGTTTACATTTGGTTTGGCCAAGGAAGCCTCTTTTTTGGTTCTTGTTTATTCTTGTTTCGATGTTTCAGAAACTCAGAAACGCCTCTGCTCGCGTGGAAGTATTGTTTGGAGAAGTGAAACGGCTGGAAACACAGATTGCCAAGACACATTTGTTCGAGAATTCGTGCAAATATCTCTGGTTGGAAGATGAAGAACCCTCACTAAAGGTGCGCTTCCCACTGTTAGGATATTTAAACCGTAGTCATCTTTCCAAATACAGAGAAAACAGTAGAACGGTTTCCCATGATGACCGTTCCCCGTCATAGTCGGGGACGGTGGCAACGCCAAATAGTTGGAAATTTATTGAATTCATTAAAACTGGCAATTTCTGAATCAGTGACACATGTATTGAGTTCTTTGTCCAGAATTTTAATCTGCGAAATACAGTAAATGTGCTCTAGAAAGGTCAGATGAGCCTGTTGTTCTCTATCTAACCGTACTCTCGTCCGTTGATTTCACAGTGCAATTTCAAAGTTCCATGTATGCTACGCAGATGAGACTACACTCAGATGAGATCAGGTGTTTATTGATCTTCGCTCACAGAGCAGTGGAATCAAACTACAAACATTGTACCGTTTTACCTTGGCTTCGACTCAACTCTAGATATCTGTACTTCTGTACCCTTTTGATGTTCAGGATTACATTGTGCATGCCCGCACGGTGTCCTGTCCCAGATACACAATCAACGTCCTCCATCGGTCGGGAAACGGTACATTCTCTTGGAGAGACCGACAGTTCTCCGAGTGTCAAGTGCAGGAACTCGGTGGAGGTCTCCGCCCTGGGGCCAGCAGAACAAAAGTCACCCGGCAGGAAAATGTAATTTATTAACTTTAAACCTTTTTTCGACCAGGATTTTTTCCGTTTTTAGTGTTTGCTACAAAGTTCTCATTAATATGTAGGTTCGGCATATAGTCCGTAACAGAGTACCTGATTTGAACTGAGAGCTACAGTTAAAGAAAACTACGCGCAATTTTCTGCTATTTGAAAAAGTTCGCACATTATGGAATTTGTGAAGTAGTCGTTGCAGATCTCTACCGAATACGACATGTTCTTCGTGAACGCCGATAATTTTCTGATAACCTGTTGGAGGCAGAACAAGATTGTCTTCAGAAGACACTACATGGGACTGCGGGAGGAGTCTATTGACGGACTAATCGTTCGAGGTCTGTCAATGAAAAATCCGTATTTGAATGCTGAATTTAGTTAACGAAAATGCAGAACTTCCAAACCCTGGCTTCCATCGTAAATACAGTCCTTCAGATTGACTCAATATAAACACTTATAATTACAAAGTTATTTTTTGTGTAAGCTTAACGGTTTCATGTTAGCATTCCATTGGCGACAAGTGCGTCACTGATAAATGTATCAACTTTTTTCACACTTCTAAGACGATGTAACAACGAACGATTATAGCACACTAGGTCAATTGACCTTAATAGTTTTCATATTCACTAATTTTTAGGGAACAAAACTCGAATCCCCATAACATCACACCAATTGTTTTTAGGAGAGCCCGTATTGTTGTCGCCTGCGTCGTATGAGTTCTCCTCCCTCTCTATTGATATTCTGGCCCTGGACAGTACTTCTCGGTCGCAGTTCATGAGACATATGAAGAAGACAAAGAAAGTCATGCATGAACTGGGATTTGTTACTCTCAATGGGTACAACAAGGTCAGTTGCACAGAACAGTGGAGATGTAAGAAGCTGGTAGATATAATGAAACTTCCACCTCTCATCTATGAAAATACGGTCTGTGTTTCTCTCTTTCTCTTCCACCTTAACCTCACCCAGTTTTCTCTTCCTTTCAAATAAATAACAAGCTCGACATATCTAAATCAAACTAAAAAATAGGAATAAGAGAGAGAAGAAAGTGGTACGTTTCGCCTCTACCCCAGACGCAACCACTTTAAATCAAAATACCTTCCCCCTGAGGTTCCTCAGTGAGGTAGGGGAAGGAAATCAAATATGTCCGATTGGACAGGAAGGATTGTTATAATTATCGTAAATTTTAAGAAACCACTAGAAGAGAATATAAACAATCGGTTACTTTGAAGATAGGGCACTGTTGTGCATTCTGTTTTCCGGTTATAGCTTCCTCTCCTAATTTATCGGCCTTTTCCAGGTGGGGGACAACAGTGCTGTCAACCTTCTACCGCTGCTGGCCGAACCACCGCGAGAAGGTAACCACCGCACATGAGTAACACTCACAACATGCTCCTGTCTACTCAGACTAGTTCCTCATGTTACTGGTACCTTGAATACGACGTATTTGGCCGAGATTTTCAGTCCAGATCTTTCCGTTTCCATTCATTATTCCTTTTCTGACTATCACTGACTATTTTTATCCGAAAAAGCATTGATAAACGTATTGTGTGCGAACACAGTTTGTGGACGTCAATTGAATAAGGCTACTTTATGACGACCAGCTGTATGTACTTTTTTCATCTTTATTATTTGTCGAATTCAGTGCGCCAGTACCCTAATTTGGATGATTTGGGGGACGTGGACCTTCGAAGTATTCTACCGTATAACGGGTCAATCGATCCGGATACTGTCGATTTCCTCTGGAACAAAATGAAGGGTCTGTTTTTATTATATTTGGAATTGAATCACTACAAATTTAATCCCACGTAATACCAAACATGTGATTGATCAAACCACATAAAATAATTAGAACCAATATTTTCTATTTTTGGCATAAACGTAACTCGAACTCTGTAAAGCACTCGAGAAAGTTGTAGTAACTTGAGTGAACATGCTCTTATTCTCACTGAAATTGTTCGTTGGTCGTGTGAAACACTGTTTTAAGATATCGGTTGTGAAAGTCTATTCAATGATGACATCATGAACTTGGCAAGAGGACTCTTTCATTATCCACCGGACCATTTCAAAAATGGTAAGAAGATACTTTCAGCTAATTACTACTCGAGTGAGATCTGGAGAATAATCGAAAAATGTGCACTTCATCTTGCTTGTCTCCATTTCCTGCTGGTTTCCATGAACCATGACCGTTCTATTCTACATTTTCTATTTTATTTGATCACTTATGACAGTTGTCTTCGAGCAACGTAACAGTCATGATCTCATGATACTCTCAATGGTTGAAGTTTAAAATCCCGTTGCAAACAAAAAAAACACCCTTAGAAATCTCCATTAACTTAACACGTAACAATTCGTTCATCATAACCATAAAGAAAAAAAGATGTTTGTATAACATTTATTTGAGGATTCGCGAAGAAGCCCACTGACCACTACTATCGTCCATTTTATGCTCATTTGTACAAGGTGAGTCATCCAAAAAAAAATAAAAGACAGTACGTCAGAAAAAGTTTAGGTTATGACTAATGGTTCAAAAAGACAAAACTCGCTCGTTTCGGCATATAGGTTGTGCGTCAGTCGATTGAGTTGTCAAATACCGCAGCTTGCAATTACTAACTCTGACCACTCTTTTCGATCCTCGAAAATTATAACTAGAAGGAGATAATTGTATGAGAAACGCTA
The DNA here is from genome assembly GCA_964036275.1 of Litoditis marina. Classification (NCBI taxonomy): domain Eukaryota; kingdom Metazoa; phylum Nematoda; class Chromadorea; order Rhabditida; family Rhabditidae; genus Litoditis; species Litoditis marina. The sequence goes on along the minus strand of OZ038440.1, from coordinate 10,036,900 downwards.
GATGTTCTAAGGTTCTAAGGACTAAACTGTTTCAACGAAAGAGAATATTCCACATCAGTAAGTAGTCAACATTTTTTAACTTCATTCCAGGAGTTGCGTAACAAGTGGAAACTGTGTCTGGATGGCCGATTGTTAGCTGAGGATTTCATTGATATTTGGTACCAATTCGCGAAGAGAATGGCTCACAAATGCCATTTCTCGTTCAGTTTTGTCACGAGGTAAGACGTTTTTGAATGGAACAAGAGTCAAATAAACTAGATACAAGACTGAAATGGGAATATTCAGGTATACACATACACAGGATATGAAAGAAGTACGCGGCAGAGTAGGAAAATTCAAATTTTATGTGAAATGAGTAACTCTCTCGAGTACGTGGGATTTCAATTTCTGTTCTTCACGCGTGTTATCTGACATGCACTTGTAGATTTTTTTTTATGATTTCCGATGATTTTGCTTCAGTATAACTCACGATGACCCGAACTTCATCGAATACTTGGACGATGAACTGTCTTCGAGGCTCAACCAGTTAAAAGTCAGTTAGTGATAGTACACGAAAGCGAAGTTAACTTTGAAGTACTACTTGAACTTTTCACTTAGCCTAATTTGAAACTATTATTAAAGTTATTATTATAATCACCAACTCGTAGTTGCCGCCTTCTGGAGATGATCACTCACTTGGAATGCAAAAGAACACTACCGATTTTTTTTTCAGACAACCAAATCACTGGAGAACACTGTGCTTATTATCATGGGAGATCATGGGAATCGTGTAGCTCTGCTGAAGAGCCGGTTTGCTGGGAGAATAGGTATTCAAATCTGTTGTTGTCTAATTTCACAAATTGAAATAAACTTCAATTATCTGATCTTGGCAACTTATTCAACGGTAGCGATAAATCCGGACGGGTGAGCGAGCTATCAGACGCTTCGACCTCTTTGTAACTCACGGTTTTCGAGTACACAACTAACGTTCAGAGAAACAACAATTTCTCAAACCGCAAACATATTAACGTCAAATATCTATTTTAATATATCAAATGTGGTTAGCAACGGTTATCTTGGTCCCACTTTTTTAGAAGAAAGACAGCCTCTCATGTCCATTTACGTTCCGCCCGGATTCCGAAATCAGTTTCCCAATGCTTTTCAACACCTCAAGAACAATGCAATGAGATTCACGAGGTATTCAATTCAATATCCGACCAATCGAAGTGGTTATTACTTCAATACTGTAAAATACCTTTCAATGTACATTTTTTTCACTTTGCTTTTGTTTGATCTCGAAATTTAACGTTCCCCATATATTCTGTAATGAGTAATGTAGCGACCGAGATAACATAAATTTGTGGTGAGAAACAGACAACAGAAACAAATCGGATTAGACCTTCTCACTGTAACTACAAATATGTGCAGTCTTGTTTACACTGGTCAAACTGATCATCATTTAGCGCTTTCGACGTGCACGCTACTCTACTTGACTTGGTTGAGCGAGATGTTGGAAAGCAGAGAGTAGGAAACAGAGGTATGGAAATAGTTTACCCCCATTAACTATTAAAATCATATGAATACAAAATCAAAATACAAGTTAAACGCTAGTTTGAAATTTCACGAAATCAGATACCCCTAGACCTCGAAAATAATGGGCTGTGTTGGTAATCACAAGTATATGTGTGACTACAAAGTTACTAATAACAATAATGGTTGTATTGCCCATTGACCAAACAACGCCATTTTTTCAGGTAAATCCTTATTCGCGAAAATTTCCGCAAATCGTTCATGTGTCGACAACAATGTCGTCAAAAACTTTTGTCTGTGTATGGAGAAGGAGCCAGAGGACAAAAGTTAGTACACACACAAAAAGATAGGAACTCTTGTCAGAAAAATGTGTATATTATCTGCTGATCAAATGATCACTTGGAAACTATGAGTAAAAGGCATTCACAAAGTTGTATGGAAAAAGCTCAGGTCTAGGAGTAGTCCAATGTTTCAGAGTTGACCATTTCATCGAAGACGCTGGAAGAAAAAGCTGCAGAATACATGAGAAGATATAATTGTATTTCACAAGACACGTTGAACTGTGAGCAGAGCGAGGTAAGCATCTCCTCTGTCATTTAAGAAAAGGGTACAGCATACCTGAAGATATCAAAAAAGTTCATAAATATCCAAAGTTGAAACCAAGTCACTTGGTGTCAACTGTTTTGGTCCAAGTGTCACTTCAGGCTGTGGGTGTCTACGAGTGTGCAAGTTAGAGTATAACTTCAACCATAAGTTTGATCATTATATCACAAGTAAAATGTTTTAGCCGGATCGATACGTACCAAATGCAATGGTTAGAGTTGGATTGCGGAATAAAATAGACTGGGAGGAAAGGATCAAAAGAGCAAAGAAGTCCAATGTAGGTGAAGATGGTTCAAAGTTCACAGACACCGAAAATTGGTTGCTTTCTCCAAGTTGGTCTATAATTTTTGGCTCGTCATAACCGCATAACCGACTCACATGTTTGCGCAGGAACTTCGCTTCCACGTTTGCAGCTTTTGTGCGAACCATTAAAGAAGGGCAGAAAGGAAAGCTAGTTTAGGTACCTCGGGGTACCTAAACTCACCCCAAAACAGACTAAAACGTGAACCGTACGCAAATTAGAGTTGTTTGAATCGAAAAAGGTGTATACAAGTTTCTCGTAAGAAGCTGTTTCATATAAACTTTCATTTCTGTCTCCCTTTAAACTTTCCGTACTCGTGACCGTTCCCACCATTTCCCTAAACGATACCTCTCCAAATCTCCAAGCAATCAAAAAATGAAGAAAAAACGTTGCATGAGTTCTGTGTTGGTCATTCTTTTTTTCCTTGATGTGCAATAGTGGAGTTTACGTGGTTCCCCCCACTAAAGCGTCGGCCAGTCAAAAATGTGAACTGAAAGTCCTCACTGAGCTGTTTTTTAATTGCATTGTAACACATCAATAGCTATCTGGGAACATTTTCCTCATTTACTAGTGAACATCATTCCAGTACGTGTATCTACATCGGACGTGTACCGTACAGTCCCTGTGCAACAGTACTCTCCGGGTAGAATTCCGGTTCCGGCATGACAGGAAAGACGGTTATGACATAGTGTTCACGCCCATGTTGGTCCCTTCTCCGGGGTCAAAGTGTTATTCGGAGAGAACGTTGGAGCAGTTCTGTGAATGTATTCAATAAACTTGTTCAGTTTCTTTTTGCACCGTTCAATTATACAAAGAATGGTTTACCTTTTTGTTCTTCATCGAGAGTGAATCAATTCATAGGGAGTTTTAATTGGCATAGACAGTTCAGTCATTTCTCCACGTTACAGCAGAAGTATGATCATTTCTGTAAAATCACCGAAGAAATTGTTCGGGATAATACCCCATACTTTTCTAGAAGACCAAAGGCCAATTTCCCACCATATATTCGCAAATTGTTAGCTGAGAAACGTGATGCCTACAAAACATGGCACACTCTGTTTACGAATTAGATGCTGACACGGTCGCTGACTTTGATAAGTTTGAATTGCCCAAGATGAACACTCGGAAATTCGAGATGCCTTTTGAACCGCCATCAAAAACTACATTCTCCGCCGATTTTCTCAACCTACTACTCTTGAAAAAATGTGCTCTTTCACTAGCCCATCCACTTTCACTTCTGTTCCAAGAATCATATGACACAGCGTTCTTACCAAAACAATGGAAAACTTCTTTCATAACACCCGTTTACAAGAAGGGATTGAAATGTTCGCCCGACAATTACAGACCTATCTCTATCACGTCAGCAGTATGAGTTATGGAAAAAATGATAGCCTACCACATCAGAACCAAATTCAGCGATCGATTTTCGACAAAACATTTCGGATTTATTGAGAAAAGGTCATGCAACCTAGCGCTTTTGAGTTCAATTGATTCATGGAAAAAGAAAATTCATATAAATAAGTCTATAGATGTTGTATACTTCGATTTTAGAAAAGCTTTTGATAAAGTCCCTCATGCAAAACTACTATACAAACTGGAATGATCCGGTCTGGATTGTCGAATTATTCGGTGGTTCAAAACTTTTCTGACTAATCGAAAATCTTTCGTGAGAACAAACAATGCACTATCTGAACGATCGTTTGATGTTGCCCCAGGAGTACTTCAAGGAACTGTTACAGGTCCTCTTTTATTTCTCATTTTCATCAATGACCTATCATTACTTTTCAATAGTCACCGAGTACAACATTGTTTTTTCGCTGATGATCTTAAAATTTATGATTCCAATCCAGAAGTTGTACAAGATACAATTGATCTAGTCTATGAGTGGTCTGTGCACTGGCGCCTTCCTATGGCGGAGAATAAAATCAATGTTCTTCATCTCGGTGCAAAAAACACCAGAGAGAAATATTACATCAATGGAAATCCTATTGAACCAAAAGAGTTCATAAGAGATCTTGGAGTAATGATTGACGAAAAATTAAATTTTGAGTGTCACATAAATCAGCAGATTGCCAAAGCTTCAGCGATTTCAGCAAAAGTACTTCGGTCATTTCGTTCGGTACTCCGGAAGAGTATATGGCATTATTCAATACTCATGTTTCACCGGTACTTCTATATTGTAGCGAAATATACTGTCCCTCTCTTAATTCACACTCATGTCTTGCTTTAGAAGGACCATTAAGGAGATTCACCGCTACCGCTTTTCAGAAATGTAGAGTCTCTTATGAGTCTTACACGGATAGATTGAGCATTTTGAACGAAAGACCATTCTATTTCAGACGTGCTAAATTTGACTTGTTACAGGCTTACAAAATAAGGACGGGCCTATCCCAGCTTCCCATCGTTCCATGGAAAAACAGTAACCTTCCGAGGGATAGGCATCGTCTCATTTTATGCGATAAAATCAGTGATACTAATTGGTTCTTTCCGAGAGTGTTAAAAATGTGGAATTCAATAAGTAAGGATATTGGACAATTGAAAAGTATTGAGCAATTTAAGACGTATTTGGATGTTATTGACATTGCCGTCCTATTCCAACATGTTCCATTTCCACTTCAATAGTTTAGATGCGACTCAACTGAAATGCTAAAAAGCTCCCCATGACCTGAAGATGGAAGAGTTATGCTTCCATCCCTTTGGGGTTTTCAGTTTATTCCTATTTCACGGAAGATTATTATTATGTGCTATTACTTAGTGGAATAAATATTATTATTATCGGAGAATATTCATGAAATGAGAAAGCCGGAATGTAGAAGTTATACAGTTACTCCTTTTTTCCCTTGCCATCAAAGTCAACAGCATCGGTATTTTCACGAGAATACCGATATCTTCCAGCGCCGTGGAAATCTATCAGAAACCTCATCTCATCATCTCATGATCTATATCTTACAAGTTCCCATGAGATTTTGATGATTGCTGTGCTACCGCAATGAGAGTTTGCGAGAAGCTCTGAAAAGCTGATGAAGTCCTCGTGAGGTTGGAGGTGTGCTCGAGTCGTCTACTATGGCGGCATGTGAGTTGTTCTGAGGGTTAGAGATTAGAGGTTCTGAGAGTTTGAAATAAGTCAAGATGCTTGTGTCATAAGTTTATCTTGTGTACAACATGGTCGAATCTAGTTCTCAGTCGCTTTTCATATTTCTTCTTGATCGTTTCATCTGCTATTCCCAATCTTCGTTTTTTCGTGTAATGTACAAGGATAAGTTGCGCCGAATCAGCCTTCTCACACGTGAAATGATCCTCTATTACTCTGCTTGTGTGGTGAATACCCTGGAATGGGTGATGTTCGTGGAATAATAAGAAATTGTACATATATAAAGAAGGACGATTATGTGGTCCAATCCCAACGCTTCAGTCCTATAAACTGCCATACATTTTTCAATTTAAAGGACCGTTGACACGGGATTGGTCCACATAATCGTTCTGCTTTAAATCACAAATACACGAAGCAAAAATTTAGTATGGCCAGCGGAATAATCAACAGCACCGATGTACCGAGCAGAAGCTATAAACTCCGGAAGAACTTCAGAAATAGCTTCGTTTCAGAATGAAAGTTCAAACAATGACCCTGATTTTCTCAGATGTGAAAGATACCTGCTCGAAGACCATCTCCGGTCGCACCACACACTTTGTTCGGAATAATTCCAACGAACCCGACTTGAGAACGTTTCTGCTCATTACCAACGGGGCTCGATCTCTGTGATAAGTTCAAGGTTTTCGAGGTTCCTAATTTTTTATGTTCCGGTTGGAGATGGTAGAAAAAGGTGAAACATAACCCTTTTCTGTTTGGCTGTGTTTGTAGTTTGATTCTGAGCTTTGTGCTTTTTAACACCAAGTACCAGTTTATGGTTAAATTCAAACCCTTAGTTCAATTTTAGTGGGAATACTGCCGAACATGTTTTCAGTGGCACAGTATTCCACGTACGTTCAAAGTTCGTTCTGTGGAGTACGTGGAGAATGATTCTATGTTTTTCTGTTTTCCGCAATTTGACCTACTTGAGCAACATGTATTGAGCGGAGACTTTTAGCGATGCCAGATCCTTCACAAACAGTTGATCAAGTGTATCTACCGTTCTCTCCTGAAACAAAACATGTTCAGGAGGAAAAAGACCTGAAGTTAGCTCTGCAAACTCTTGATTCAAGCAGCTAGCCATCAACAGTGAACCAGCAGAGTACGTATGCTAGAAAGATCCAGCCCTTCATTCCATGCTGCCTTGATTCGGGCACTATTTTGTGACACTCGCAGCCCAGTGCAGTGTAAGAGCAAAGAAATAGCGTATGTTTAGGGAGACTCAGGTTGGGCTCGGTCTCAAGAGAAAAGAATAATTCGTCCAAACCCCGTCTTTTTTGCAGCTTGAGAACCGCGTTAAAAATTTAATTTAACAACTGTACCCTGTACCTCTGTGGAATTTCTGAACTTCAAACATGGAATTGATTATTAATTTTTGTTGGTCGCGTTTCAAACTTGATTTTTTTTGTTTGTTGCATTTAAAAGTTGATTTTTCTTGTTTATCGCATTCAAAACTTGTGTTTCCCTGTTCACATACCTGATCAACTGGAATGAGATATTCATCCAGGTCATGAAACACGACGTATTTGGTTTTCCCGCTGTGCCGTGTCAAACAATCTGAATCTTCACAGTTTTTGGAGCTTGTAGTCCGATATGTTCAAAATGGTCGGGTTTATACTACGACTACAGTAGATATTTTTTCTTTTAAAATTGAAACCCGCTAATAAGCGCTGATTTTTTTTCAGTATTTGTTATCAGTGGTTGAAAATCTTTGTGCTCCGAGGTGCGGATCATATCTCAAAAAGTAGCGACGTACCTGCAATTGTGAATAGCTGACCATGATACCAAACGTGGCCATCAGGAAAAGGAAGTCGGAAGTTAATCAGATCGAGCATTCTAGAAAATATAAATTTGTGGAGAGTTACCAAATCAACGTTGTAGTTTGATCTCGATACCAGCAATAATATACGATCGTTATATGCATCCCTTGCGAAAAGCGAGGGATGCCTATTGTCTTACATGAATCCATAATGTAGATGAATGAACATATATGGGCTCAGATTGTTTTTGAAAGTACGAACTACTGATAACTAATACCAACTAACCCCTGTTCAACATAGTATTGAAGAGTTCGGTTCACGTCAGTACTGACTAGTGCAAGGTCTGTGTACATCGTCACCACATCCACTCCTAGCAGACGATTAAACTCCATGAACTGAAATAAAACATCTCTGGACTTCTACTGAGCACGTATGTTGGGTTATACTAAGAGTAAATTGAATAGTCACGTAAAGTTGTCGTTCTTATGAGGTATTGTGCACCTTAGGCCGTATGCATGAAACATCCCGGGCCGGGTTGGGATGATATCCCGAGCTCGATTCGGCTATTTCCCGGCCAATTGAGGTCGGGATAACATCCCAACCCGGCTCGGAATGTTTCAGGCCTCTTGTCATTGCACGTTTGTGAGTTCTGCTGTGTTCAACATGTTTCACGTGACTGTGCAATTGACTATCAGTATATCTCGGCATCACTAGCAAGTTTACTGTAATTGCCAAACTGGAATATACATCTCTCCTAACTTACCTCGACTAAATACTTCGCTGTGTAGATGGATCCAAATAAAGTGGGGACACAAATACCATACTGATTGGCATATTGATTATTATTTTCACTTTCTATCCTATATTTGATAGGAAGTGTGATCCAGTCAGAAGATGATTCTTCCCGTACCTGAACATGTTGACTATTCTTTAGTGTGCATTTCAAAGTTCAAATAATTGTCGATTCCTGTTAATCTTCCACCGTAACTCGCCGCCCTAGTGGTTGCCAAGCAGGCGGCAAAGACGAAATAGTTATATAATATGTAAATATTATTATATTATCATGCAGCTTATCAGTAAGTCAATGTGTGATTTCCGTACTATGAAGAATAATGCGATAATTTATCCCAGTTCAACGCTACAATATAGGTGGAAAGAACTCAGTAGGACTTTTTCACTCGGGAGGACAGTCTTACTGTGGATGAAAGTCACTACACAGGTAGCAGAGTTCAAATAATTAGCTTTTTAATCGTAAGTTATTGAAATTCGTGCTACTAGTAACTAAGTTATCATTTCACTTACCTGGATACTATCAATAACAGACTCAGAGACTGATTCAGATTCATTGAGAGGGATTTGACAATTAGCATAAAGGACACCAATGGCAGCGTCATGGTTCTCTGCCATTTTGTACAGAGAACTGTCACTCTGAAACTTTTGTTGTTGTGAAACTTCTCAGATTCTTTAATTGGTAACATTTTCAACGTTTTGTTATGAAGTTTCCTTTGTTTTTAACCCTGACTTCGACATTTTTGCATGTTGTTTGGTAGTATTCGAGCAAGGGCGTGACAGAAACACGAATACCCGATTTTGTCAATTCAAAACATTAGTTTGTTGTCCACAAGAGTGTACGCGAACCATATGAGTATCGAAAAAGTCGTGAAGGTTTTGATACCTCCACTTCACTTGGAAAACGGCAATTGATACCGATCCCTCGCTGAGAAAGTAGTGGAATACGAACTAATGCATACCCCATATTACCTGGAAATGGTTTTATTCAGAGAAAACAATACCGGTTAAAGAACACATGATTTGTTATCTTGATGTCTTTCAGGTAATTCAAATAGGATATTCTCCTTAAATAGTTTATTTTCTACTATCACATTTTTGCGAAACAAACCGAAACTAATTTCGCATCATATTAAACACCAAAAAACTCGATATTTTTCTGAGGCAACTGTTTCAGAACAACTACTCTTTTTTATCTGCCCACCATTTCTGCGATCCTCTATTGCGTAGGAAGCGAATACTCTCTTGAATACTTGAACAAAGGGAAGGTTCGAAGTATTTCTTCTCATCGGTTCATTGAACCTTGTGGAAGAAAGATATGTCCTGTGAAGTAAGAACTAACTCTCTGAGGGAAATTGACTAGAGCACTATGCTCGAATCCAGATCAACCACAACGGAAAAACTGTAGAGGTACAGCTGTTCTTGTATTTGTCTGGCTGTTTGCCCACTTTCAGAAAAAAAAAACAGGATAAACAGAATCCGATTCCATCAAACAAAGGTGAATGTAAAATCACACACTGAATGTTGAACCGTTGAGTTCGTGTCGTATTTTACCGCTCTGATCTTCGCTAAACGCAATGTTTCACTTTTTTTGATGGTGAAGAGCATAATATAAAACTTACTTTTCTCTGATGTTGACTATTATCAATACAGTCAGAGCAATGGAAGAAAATAAACATAGCAGTTTTCTGGGAGTGCACCGCATATTGATACAAAGACACCATTTACAAGGACAAGATAATAAAATGTTATCTATGAGCCCGAAGTACGTTCTGGGTACATTGTAAATGATTTAGCATACAACATAAATCATTCTCTCGAATTCAATGATAAGAAATTGATCACTGGATTTTCCTTTTTAAAATGGTATTGTAACTTTTTCATGAGGTGTCTGTGCAATGCTCATTCCACGACCTATCAAAAACAGTAGTTGAAAAAGTTTCTCTAGAGTTCAGTTCCGGGTGAAATACACTTTATCATAACAACAAACTATCACAACGATGATTGGATCACACTATTGAATACCCGATTGGAAACATAATCTCAAATTGAAATAATAAAAGACACAACTTACAATGAATAAAATATGCACGCTCACATTTTAACGAGTAACGAAATGAAAATAACCGAAAGACTGGGTGCAGATAACTATATTAATAGAACCCAATTTTTGAAATCGTGTGAACAGGTGATCAATAACAGTCACCAATATCTGGTCTATCAATCAATTCCGCACTTCAGCTATGTGTTAAAACTGATAAGAGAAGATGTTGGGCGAAGCTCGATGGGACATCGAAAGCAGTCACATGGGTACGTATGCTAGAAGATCCCGGCACCTTCATTCCATCCTGCGTCTCTCGCTCTGCCTCACTCTTTCTCGTCTCATACAATCCGCCGGGATGTAAGAGCAAAGAAATAGCGTATGTTTGAGAAGACGCAAGATGGGATGAAGGGGCCGGGATCTTCTAGCATACGTACTATGGTGTCGGCCTGAGAACGCCTTTCACCAATTTGAACCGCAAAAGGTTTACGAGAACACGTGTTGTGGGACATGTTACTGTATATCTAATTGGCCCGTGTAGACTGAGATAGTCCAATCAAACTGATGGCCCTCTCATATTGTTGTTGCAGTCGTGTTCCGTAAACATCGACCATTCTTGTGTCTGTCACCCCCTCAGTCCAGAACTGGTAGTGGAGTAGAACCAAGTTATTCGGGTCCGCGCTCTCGACCAAATACTCATCCTGTATCACTCTACTCGTGTGGTGGATGCCCTGCAAAACAGATATGGGAGTTACTCTTCATCATTGTAGATACGGTGGGTGTTGTCCTAGGATATATATTCGGCTGTGTTTGTAGTTTAATCCGATTGCTTTTTGGTCCAATTTTGGGAACTAGGGCGCGTGACGATATCAAACTACAACAAAGCTCTGCTCACTTCCGATATAGCACAATTTTTCTTAGTTTCAATAAAAACACATGTTTTGAAAATGCTTCCACATAAAATATGAAGATTTCTAATACACTTTTCCGAACAATCTGATTAGAACGCCAGCAGAGAAACTGAAAAAAATTGCTTCAAATTATTTTGTTCTGCACTGAAATAATCAATTGAGCCAATTTTGCACTGCTCATTGAAGAAATCATTCGAAACCATTGAAGTTAGTTGCCCGAATTCGCTTGCAGTAAATCGAGAACTCGATAAATCGTACCTGTTCGAATATCATTTCTGGCCGCACCACACACTTTGTCAACCAGTCATCTAAATCCTCTGACTTGATGGTGTTCTTCAGGGTAATGGGAGGAACGGAGTCACTAAAGAAAAGAAATTATGATTGATAAAAAATGATGTCGTCAGTTGATGAAAAATAATATCGTTCGATTCTGTGTGTGATTCACTGCACACAAAAGCTGATTGTTCATACACTTAACTAAGCTATTTAGTATTTAGGTTTTAAGAAATAAAATTTGATTCAAAAATGATACTCCTAATATATGTGGTTTTGAGTGTAATTTAACACATATATTGAACAGTGTGCAATACGAAGACAATTATCAATGAAACATGAAACATGGTTCAGAATGGCCTACCTGAGTGACATGGATTGGCTGTTTATTCGGAGAGAAGCCACTTTTCGGGAGAACAGAGACTCGAATATTGCGGACAAAGAGCTCTGAAAAAAAAATAACTCAGATACCATCGTATAAAATAGACGTCGTGGTGAAAAAACGGAAAAGTTCTATGTGCGTTATTTTCAAAACGTATGTCGCCGCACGGTATCGTGAAACCGTTAGGCGTTAGGACTACTGTTAATAATATACAGAACTACTGTTGAGAATACAGGACAACTGTGTTATTCAAAAGCTGGGTATTAGCTTCTGAGGGTATTTTCAATTTAAAAATATTTTTTTCCGGTTCATCTGCTCGAGAACTCACAGTATCAGTTGGTAGTAGATACTCGTCCAGATCATGAAACGCCAAGTATTTCGTTCTACCGGTATTCCGATTCAGGCAATCTATAATGGTTAGTAAACACAGCAATTCAACAAACAATAAACATTCAGTTGAACTGAACAAACTGCTTGGCAGGCACTACTTAGACTGAACTCCCATCATGATTCGTCAGCATTGTCTTGTCACTGTTGTGGGAGATTTTCATTTTCAACAACTACTAGTTCTAACCCTTTCTTGTTTTCTGATTTTTTTGAGAAAGTATAAATAAGGGGAGTTGAACTCACCAGCAATAGTGATGAGTTGTCCATGATACCAGAGCCGATCAAGTTTCGATGGGATTTCAAATGCCACCAGATTCACGAAACTGAAAATGCATTCACTAATTCAAGGTGTACACTCACATATTTGCATGTCATGAGATGTTTCACAACTAAATTTGTTTACCGAAAAGTAGGAAGAGTTTCGATTGTGGTAGGGGAACGGTTACGGAAAAACAACCAGTGTTTTCATCAAATACACATGTCAAAGAAACTAGCAACTAAGAAACAAATCTATATGGAAGTGTGATGAATTCTTCTTGACGTCTTCATATTGAACTGCTATAAAATAGATTATTATGGTGTTATTATCGAAACATACTCACCCCTGATAGTAGTAGTAGGAGAGTGTCCTTCTGAGGTCGTCGTTGATGGATCTGATGTCAACGTAGAGGGTGACTTCCTCCACTCCCAACAACCGATTCAGTTCCATGAACTGACAGCAAAAATATTTTTATAGAAACTGGGAACTATAAAACGACAAAACTTCCAACGAAATTCGCCGAGTGAAACGGAATCAGTCTGAAGTACTCGGACCGAAACGTAAATAAACTAGAATCACCGGTGATTTCAGTTTGCCATCACCACCAACGTAAAGAGACCACGATGAATTATCGCCCTCTTAAGGGGATATTGACTTTTGGGGAAAAAATAAAAAGTTGGCGTTCTTTTTTAATAAAGAAGAAAAAAGTTGTCTATTCATTTTTTTGCAGTCAACTACCTCAACAATATTTCTGGCTGAGTACTTTTCTCCGAACAGTGTGGGTACACAGATTCCGTAGTTCTTCTCATAGTTGAACTGAATCTTCTCATCTTCCAACTTGTATTTGATATCAACGACTCTCCATTCTTCCGATTGCTTTTCTCGTACCTGTTCAAATCACACCAAGTTTTGCATTAGCGGTGAGCTTTTTATTTCATATTTTTTCTTTCCAATTTTTCAATGATGTTGGTTGGGGCAGCCCTATGAATACTGTTAGTGCTCATACTACAATATATTGCTAATTTGAGGTGTGAGTTCTACATCCATTTATTTGATCTGTATTTGTTACCTGAATATAGTTGAACGGCTTTTCATTCTCGGGAACTCGGCAATTGGCATAATAGGCCCCATACGGCTGTTTGTGATTTTCAGCCATTGCATACATTGTACATTTCACCTGAAAAGCAATGTAACTGGTTGATTTTGTATAGCGCAATTAATTCACCAGAAATGTCTCGGCTACGAGAAAGAGTAGAGCTTGTTGTTCACCGAAAAGTGAGCTTCAGATTTTTTCAGTGGTAGTTCGAATTTTATGCTGTGCAGATCAATATAAAACATTGAAATTATAACTAATCCTTACGTAAGTAGAGTGCTACAGCAAACGTTTTTCAGATTTTCTTATCGATTCTTCTCATTCAAGTATCAGTACGAAACAGTGAGAAACCGGTACCTCTTTGCCACTCGGAAACCTGCAGACCACCTTCGTTCGTAGACGAGCGGCAAGTAATACTCGGACATACAGATAACCCATGTTGCCTGAAATTCATTCTTGCCCTGTGAGACGAATTGGATTTACATCCACAAAAATACGAAATACAGAATAATGCAATTAATCGTAATGTGTCCATAGATCCTCTTGTTTCGTTCAATAGTGAACTTCAGTCGCTTATGTTACACGGTAGAAGGCATTCAAGTATTTGCTGAGTGCCATGGCCTACAGAAAAGTATCAACCAATGTTTTGTAAACTCTGAAATTACCCACCATTTCTTTCGTCCAGTACTGCGTACAGGACATGAACACGCTCAGACAATTTTGTGAATGTGAGATTCGATATTCCCTCCAAGTTCGATGAATATGACCAATTGTTTCTGAAAATATCGCTTGAGGTTATACGTTCAAGTTGTACTGAAATTTCATAAGTAATTCTCTTACAAATAACACGTTCAAGTGTCACTACGTGCAAAAATTTCATGCATCACCAAATTTCACAGTTTAAATAGGCAGATACCTTGGGAGAGAGAATACAAGTTTAGTGGTCACGTTTGCGGGTAGAGGCGAAACATGCTACGATGTATTCTTACTAATAATTTAACGTACTTCATTTTATCTAATTATGAGCTTTTATTCTAATTCCATGACAAATTCTACATACCAGCAATACTTCTCGATCTCACAAGTAAAATTACCTGTCACCGGCGTTGAGAATGAGCAGAACAGATATTATCCCTATCCCATAGAGTAACACACAGCACAGTGTGCAACGCATAGGTATCACATTTATTGGAAGCAACGTCCTTCGGCAAGTTCTCTGAGAGTTGGGGCTCAAGGCGTGATACCAAAAAGATCACTGAAAGTAACGAACAGTTATCTCGGACTCAGATTTATTTCACTGGTTAGCAAGTGCTATTTCAGTGAGTAGGGCAAATGAACACTTGTCAGAACGATGGAGGGAAAAAATTGATAGATCCTTACTTCTCTGGTAACGGCAGTGATATCAACCGTATGCTGCTAATGTAAGTAGAGACTAGAGCACTGCAATCAAAACCGGGAAAGCGGAGGATTGTCTAGAACACAGCAGAATTCACTTGTAATATTGGTTGGCGAGATGGCAAAGAACTTTTTGGGGGATCCAGTCTGTGATGGCGGCGGATAGAATAAACTGTTCATATTGCAATATTGGTGAAAGAGGGACACAGCGGGAGCATACTTTCATGATACTCTTTTGTGGACTGCTTTCATTTGGGCCGTGTTATATAAAATCAAACTGTCAAAAAAGTTCTGGGAATTGAAACTCGAAAGAAAGAGCAAAGGTCTTTAGTTCGTAGGATCGAGCAAAAAATGTGTGACCGATGACTTTATTTCATAATTGTTGCTGATAAGATATGTGTGAGAAACACACGATAACGTACAAATGCACAGTCCATTGATCGATAGCAAAATCCAACCTGATACTGGTTGTAACTCTACATATTTGCAAGTTAGACAAAATGAAACGAGCATATCATTTTGTAAAACTCCTGGAAATGTTTCCTTTCATTAGAATATAGTAATGGTGAAACAGACAACAAATTCGGAATTCAGAAATTTAACCTGTTCTTCCATTCTATCTGACAGATTTGTGTAACAAAAGAATTACGTTTTCAAAACTGTGAGTGGTCAATTTGGAATGAGTGGTCAGGAACAATTGTATATATCAATAGTGCAGTTTGGATGCAGATGAATGGGTCTGGTTGATCTTTTGTATACACAGTTCATATAAACAATCACTGCCGCTTGTAACAATTGGAGCGGCAGCTGTGAACTCTTGTACCGTTTGATACTATAGTCAGTTCCATTCCGACACTGACCTCTACAGTAATTGGTTGAAGTTTCGAATAAGTAATTCATAATAGAAAACGTCTTCTTCGCGGCAATACGGCAAACACAACTGTCTTTCTCACGATATGCGTACAAAAAGGTTGAAACCAACTTTTTTCTCAAGTTTTTTTTTTTCAGTTGGTTTCTGATTGTTCGGAACACGTTGGAAAAATTTGGGGTTTGGGTTTCAGAGAAGTATGACTGGCCATATGCCTATCAGAAATATTATTCATTTGTTTCTTATCATTTTCTCGGTAATAATGCTACGTGATTTGCGAAAAAGTGTGATTCATCTCTATTTACGAATTAAAATTATCTTTCGATGTAGTAATCTACTGCCAGACTGCTAGATCTCAGATTGCACTATGAGAAATTGCAGATACAATGACAGGTTCTACTGAATTGCCACACACTGGGAACGAAATATTTGAAATTCCCGTGAACTTCTTTGAAAAAAGTGTGGATGAGAAAACATCAGAAACAAACTCTGCGAAGTAGAGAGATTAGCTTCCGTATTGTAACACAATTTTTGGATTTTCTTCTGCCCTCCCCCCCCCCCCCCCCCCTCGCTCTCTATCATTCTCTCTCTCACACACTCTCTCTCCTTTCTCTCCCTCTTTTCCTTTCTCCTCTCTCTCATTCACTCCCCTGCATTTATCCGAGCTGGACTATATGTGTTGTGAACATGATATATCCTGAAATAGTACGGCATACAATGTTTGACAATCGCATAACATTGTTTCCTGCACACAACTGGACAATGGTCTGTAGTATATGGGCAGCTGTCCTGTACCATACGGTGTAACTATAAAAGAAAAAAGAGGAATCATTCGATCATCATACAATGATTTGTTTCCTTTCTATCCTTCTCAGTTTATTCTCTTCATCTTCAGCCCAAGTCGGTTGCTCGGACAGAGGAGTCGGACGTGAGTGCTGGAGTAGTATAGTTCGTTTCATTCCCACTCAGACTTTGGCAGCGCGCTGATAAAACTCCGAATTAATATATATCACAGAAGTAATAGGTTTTATGAAGAGTATTTTACCTACGTACTGTGTCTCTACATGGAATATCTGCCGCTGACAAAAACTTGTAGTGTTTAGAAAAACACTAACATGGGAAAAATCCACCTAAAAATTTTGTTGGCACTTTGCCGATGTCTCGGTGGGAATGGCGAAAACTATATTCACGTACATCCTGACCTATCGGTAAAACCTGCATTTCTTCAAACACGCAGTTCCTCTGCTCGTAAATTCCGCCGTGATACGAGTGTCGCGAAATAGTGCTAAACGCAAGAGATGCAGGATGGGATGAGGATCCCGAGATGTTCTAGCTTACGTACATAGAGCGTCTTGCAAAGCATTGCTCATAAAGAGCCACTGGGGGACACGCTTTCGTTTTTCTTGGGTACTTCACATGTTTATCATTTTTTCAAGCGGTAGAGGTGAATCTTGATACCAAGGATATTGGATATAGAGAATTGTGAGCTTTCCGTATTTTCAGCTTGTCTCAGTTCACTTTGTGATGTTGGGTTCACGTGTGTAACTGCAATTAACACATGCTGTTCTGCTAATAACGTGAGTTTGAGTTCCACTTGATGTTCATGGAATAATATTGTGTTTCATGTATAATCTTTCAGTTAATTTTTGCCACCACTCCCGCATCAGCTCCATCGACACCCACAGGTAAGTTGAGATACATACAAAATGAAAATATGGGTGTAGAAAATTATTCAAGACCATTAGTGTGGGAAGCCTTTTCTCTTTGATTTCTACTCGAAGGTGAACGAAATGTATATTTCCAATGCGCCGGTTGTATCGAGGTGATGTTCTGTTTTGAGCATGTGTGGACAAAGTGAATCCGAGAACGGGTACCTCCGACTGTCCGATGCGGAGAAGTCTATGTGAAAACAGTGTTTACTACACACTCATGACACAGCAATGCCCCCTGACCTGCGGAAGATGTGACTCTTTTTCTTCGATCACTTCCACGTGTAAGTATGTCCCTCTCTTTCACTTTCTCTCTATCTACACTCTCTCTTTACCCTCTCTGTATATGACTTTAGCTTAAAATGGCAACTTATCTAATAATGAGTTAATGAGTTTAGTTGTTCTTTAATAATAACTAATATTTTTCACACATAGTCAACGTATATAACACTCTTTTTACTAACTTCTCTCTGCCTCTCTCTCTCTCTGCTCTGACGTTTACTTGAAGTATAAAACGATCGCGAAACAAGTTTCTGTCGATTCCGTTGTTTTCAGCGTGTGTGGACCGTGTGAACCCGTCCACGGGAGTGTCCGATTGTCTGTCTCGCGCGTCTCTCTGCAACAACCCCGTCTACTACTCGTTGATGACGGAACAGTGTCCCGCCACCTGTGGGAGATGTATCACCACATCGGGGACCACTGCTACGAGTAGGTCATTTATAGTCTAGTCGAAAATCACGCAACGTAAGCATCATAATAGAGATAAAGAGTCACAGCAGGTCAAACTTCAACTCCGATGATCAAACTACACCTTAGATTTATTCACGAATTATACAGAAAAATAGAGACATATTCCCTGTAATCGTGGTAACCCAACTCTTACTGGTCATCTGACTCTCTCTCTTTCTTCCACTTTTTCGCTCTGGGCTGATTTTTCTTGGGAGACAACTCGCGAAACAGTGTCCAAAATGAAGACGTAGGACGGTAGCGAGGTGCCGAAAAAGGCCCCAAACATGTCTCCCAACCTGCCTCAAAAACTTACGGTTCCATGCTGGATGAGGAATTTAGTTATCACGGTCACAGATCATAATAATAGAACAATTTGAAAAAAGACGGTATTAGTCTTGGTAAAAAAACTAAGTTTTAGCTTAGTCGCTGCGAACCACACCGCTAAAATGACACGAACAATTGTATTTTTAGAGGTTGTTGAAGTTTGTGTGGATCGTGTGAACCCGTCCACGGGAGTGTCAGATTGTCCGTCTCGCGCGTATCTCTGCAATAACTCTATCTACTATTCGCTCATGACAGAACAGTGCCCCGTCACCTGTGGGAGATGCACCACCACATCGGGGACCACTACAGCGAGTGGGTCATTTTTAGTCTAGTCGACAACCACAAAACAGCGGTACCGTTTCGCCTGACTGTTTGTTGATCTCTCTTTTTTTCAGTGCATCTGGTGATCTCTATTATGTGCGCAGATCAAACTAAAACTTTATTCACAACGCATAACCAATATTAAAACTATACGCCTAGTAATTGTGATCACCTACTTTCATTGTTTATCAAACTTCTAGTTAATGGTATAGAAAGTTTTTACTTCAGCGTGTGCGGATAAAGTGAATCCCCTGACTGGGACCTCCAACTGTGCAGCTCTCGCCTATCTTTGTAACAACAGTCTGTACTCCACTTTGATGACGGAACAGTGTCCTGCCACTTGTGGAAGGTGTACCTCTTCCAATTCCGTTTCATCAACTACAAGTTGGTTACACTTGCAGACATAACCAATCAGTTTCGGGGAGAAAACAGATGTAAGGCACGAAAACAGATTGCGTCTAGTTCGCATAAAAACGGAAACTTCATACTATCAAAAAACAATATTTCTTCAAAATCGATAAATGATTAATGATAAATGCTCGAATGCTGACCTATTGCGATTTTTGGGGTTTTACTATCAATTTGATTTGCTGTGTGCCGTGATGAACAAGATCTCTTCACGGTTTTTCTACCTAATAGTTGTTATAATGTTCAGCTTGTGTGGACATGGTGAACCCTGCTACTGGCACCTCGAACTGTGCTGCGATCGCCAGTTATTGTAATAACGCCCTATACTTCAACCTGATGACGGAACGATGTCCAGCAACTTGTGGAAGATGTAATGGAGCGGTCACATCAGGTAAGAAGTTAAATGATTCAGATGCGATACTGTGGCCTTATTCACAGAACTACCAGGAGCTTTCCGTGAAAATTTATGCCTGTTAGTTTCAATCTTGGTTTACCTCGAATTCGAGTGCGAATAGTGAGTATTGTAAATCGAAATGTTGGAGAGAAGAGTACAAAATAGTAAAAAAGTTTGTGAACACCACTACAAAAACATGAATTCCACTTTGATTTATTTTGTTCCAGAAGCAGCGACTGCGGATCAAAGTACGACGGCCGCTGCGGCTACATCCACCACACTACCATTCATACGTACGTTTTGGTTTGAACATGAAGCGAATAGTGTAAGACCCACGTAAAGCATGAGAAATCCGGAAATATCTGTGGATTGTCATGTGTGTTTTTAATGTTTATAAAATGAACAGGCAATATTTGAGTGTAAAAATATCATTTACTCATTATCACACAGTTTCATTTTCAGAGAGACTGGCCTGTCCTACGGGGTGGCATTACTTGATGTCCACACTTTCATGCTACCAGGTAAGCAAGCTAGTTGAGAAATCATACCGAATACAAGACAGGTTTTATTTTATTTTAACGTCGATACGAGCAAAACGTTGAGTTTTTCTGTTTTGCTCCCCTATGTACAGCTTCTCAGATTCCCTAGAAGTTTACGCTTGGAAGCAGTCATTGAAAACCTTGAATGTGTACTGTAATGATCTCAGTGAAAGTGATATCAACTATATATGATATTTCCATTTCTGTCTAACTATTCATAAGGTCTTATCAATGTTTTAGTTGGGAGACGGTCGCAAGACGTTTTCCCTGGCCGAGGCTGATTGTCAGTCGAAAGGAGGCAATCTTCCCTCCATACATTCAACCGAAGAGAACCAGTTCGTCAGAAGTAGGTCTTACTGAATCAGGAAATAACATAACTTTCTTCGGTGCTACGCGAACCCATGAAAAGTTTCCATTAATTTACATCAAGTAATAACAAAATAGTTGTGATTTGATGGTGTTAGACCTGTATGGTGTTGGATTCTTTATCGCGCTGAGTTTGTAGTTCGATTCCGTTATTTTCTGGTCGAAATACGTTAATTACCGGACGTATGGAAATCAAACTACAACGGGTATTTGGTCACTTCCTATATTTCAGGTGAAGCTGTAATAATGGAGACTAATCCGCAGGAGCAATGGATAGGGATGATTGACTTCGGAGAAGCACTCGCCTTCATTGACGGAACCCAAGTGGTCTACACCAACTTCGACGCCGGAGAACCCAATAGAGACTACGAGAACTGCATCAACGTGCGTTCTTCATTATTGAACTTAATGTTTAGTCTTGATTGAATGGAATATAATAGTTTATTCGAGTTCAAACACGTGCCTTCCACATGGAAGCTTAGCTGTGGCACTACAGTTGAGTGAGTTGAGAGCGAAAAAGGTCATACAGTTGCTCTGTTACGGGCATATAGTATTGTATGCAATTCAACAGTGCTGGTTTAGTAGTGTTAATACTTAGTTTTAGTGGGTAAAAGTAAAAGGGCATAGTTACCCTGTAACTCGAACAGTGTAGTTTAGCAATTTTGTTCTATGGCCGTACATGACTATGGCGTTGTCAGATCCCAGTCGAAGTTCTCTTCCACGGATCAGCATGTCGAAGTAGTACGTTTCGCGCAATATTTAGCCCTATTTCTCGAGATCATATTTCTAATTCTTCTATTTCACCCCCCCCCCCCCCCCCCCCCCCACTTACGTGGTGCATCCACAACAGTCAAACTCAAAAATTTTCCGTTTGTTGATGGCAACCCTGTAGGGTTGTTAATCAATTCCAAAAATCAAGTCAATTCCAATTCCGATTCTTTTTCATTTCTCAAAAACCACTCAATTCCAATTCCAATTCTTTTTCATTTCTCAAAAACCACTCAATTCCAATTCCAATTCTTTTGCAATTCGCAGAACCACTCAATTCCAATTCCAATTCTTTTAGATTTTCAAAAACTGCTCAATTCCAATTCCAATTCCGATCAATTCCTCGAAATCTCAGATTTTCAATTCCAATTCCATTGGAATTGATTGGAATTGATTAGAATTGATTAGAATTGACTGTGTTTCCAACTTCATGTCAGTTTTTTTTTCAAAAAACGAAAGGAAACAATGTTCACTTTGGTTCCATTGCGCGAGAGACATAAAGAACAATGGTATTTAAATAATGAAAAAGAAAAATCAGCATGGAATTGTAAATCAATTCTGAATCAATTCCGAGAGAAAATCAAGTCAATTCCAATTCCAATTCCAGTTGTTCTGATATACGAAAGAATTGGAATTGCAATTCCAGAAATTTTTTGACATACAAAAGAATTGGAATTGCAATTCCAACTATTTTTGACATACAAAAGAATTGGAATTGCAATTCCAATTCTTTTCGACAGACAAAAAGAATTGGAATTGCAATTCTTTTGGAAGATTATCTCAATTCTATCAATTCCAATTCCAATTCCAATTCCAATTCTAACAACCCTACAACCCTGTAAGTTTTCCAAGAATTTCACATAAACTATCGACACCTACAATGTTGGATGAGGTTAAAATAACTGTCATTTCAATTATAATTATACAACATTATTTTCTTCAGTATCGCGTCACGCCGGTTGAACAATGGAACGATTCATTATGCGACGAGGAATTTATGTATGTCTGTAAAAAACCAGCTGTACCTGTATAAAGTTTCCTATTATTCAAAGCAATCACAGAAGTGAACTTTCAGAGCAACAGAAAAAATGAGATAAAACGAGAAACGAGAATAACGTACAGAGCATCATATGTATCCGCTAACTTCCTCCATGTTTCAAGCACACTGTGCGAGTCCCCTGGTAAAAAGAACCTAAAAACATACAAGTGAAAAAATGAGGACAATCCTTACCTTTCCACGCGAACGGTTACAGTTAAAATTTGGAATGTACATGAATGTTTCCTGATGATCACTTAGAGTGAGCAAAGAAGTAGTATACACTATGAAAAAATGCCCATGTTGAAAGCTAACTGAAAGTCTTACATTGATACTGTAGCAGTCCACGTTAGGAATGACAAGCACCTGTTTGAATGTCTTTTGAAATAGTTTGTACTTCCGACTGTGAGGCTTGTGAAGCCCCGATTGAACTTTCCATATTTGTCTTGATTTGTTCTTCTCTAATGACCAAGTAAATATTCCGGATAAAGTTCTTCTCTGTAGAGTTTTACTGATGTGTGCTATGTGCTGTGCTCTATCGAAACTTCATTAAGCTTTCGGAACCTATAGAAAAACATCATACTATAAATCTTAGCAGCAGATACATCCGTGAAACAGTCTTCCGCTCTGGGTTTTGGCTTATTTCAATGAGTTGGCATAGTCGCGATTTTTGCAGCGCCATGGATTATGGTATGTGATAGCCACGTTGCTCTCGCTCAAACGACATATTGCGTATTTGGGCTATAAAGCCCGTTGTCCAGCGTAGCGAATTATAAGAATTCTATCTGCTGAAACAACATTTTTTAACGGTGGAAAACGCTATTCATACGTTTCATGTTACTTTGTTCATATCCAACTGTTTTCATCTTGTTTATTCTATGTCGAGGCGCTTGCTAGGTTACAACCAGTTAGTTCGTCATGTTGTTTGTTCATTTTTCATTAGCATATTGGATGCAATTCACGTTTGTAAAGTTGGAATTCACGTACACAAAACTCAAAATGATTCACGTCTTTTCTCTTATCTCATTTACATATTCATTCACTTCACGTTATGTTTTCGTGTCTTACTTAGTGGTCTTAAAAGCCAGGTGCGCCACTCACTCAGCTCATTCTTCACATTTTTTCTCCAACTACTATCTGCTTTCGTTCTTCGTTGTCGGTCGAGTACCTAATCTTGCCTTCTTAATATTTTAACTTATACGTGCTAGCTTGGGGTGCTCCTCGTTTATCTTTAACAGTATCAAACCAACTGGGTAGCAAGCTCGTTGTCTGTATAACTCAAACCATGTTTCTAATTCATTCACTTATTTTGCTCTGAAGCAGTTCATCTCTGCGAAATACAAGTTAAATATTAGGTTTTCTGTTTACTCTCCAGTGTCTGTACAGGTGTATAGAATAGATCTGCGTTCTTGTATTTCCAATAGCACTACCCTATCCTAACAATTTCACTCATTACTGTATCGAAAACGTTGCTTTGAGAGGTTACTCTTGATTTAACTTCTGATTGACAATTGTGCAGAGCATAATTAAAATTTCGTTTCATATCCAGAAATTCAGATCCAGATGAATAAGGCGAGAGAAAAGTTGGAGTTGTATCGCAAGCAACGAGTAAGTGAAGAGCATAATGCAGTCTCAGACGACACGGGAAGGAGCGCCGAAGAAATTGCAGATTCTGGACAGGTATTTAATAGAATTTGTGTTGAAGTGGAGACTCTCATACAGTTTTTTTTATCTTGATTTTTACTTGCACTCATCGGCATAATTGTTCTGCTGTGCTGTTTATACACTGTTTTGTTGCTCGCCATGTTTTAATTTAAATAGCTTTGATAGGGAATTTCGAGATATTTTGAAACGTAGAGGTAAAAGTAAAATGCACCACCTTACTTTCCATTCTGGTTTGTCAGTTCAGAATAGTTCAGAACTCGCAAATTCATCAACCGCTTTTGCATCGATTTGGATAAATTTTAATTCTTGCATTTGAGAAAAGTCTTCTTGGTGTGTGAATTAAGTATTCATGGTCGTCTTTCAGCTTCTCTCGCCCTCGCCGCTGGCAACTTGTAATTCTTCTGGGAGTTGGTCGCGGTTTGATATCGACTTGCTCGATAGTCTGCCATTTCGACTCTTTCGCAGATGTTATGAAAGAGATCCCCGCACTACTCTTCTTCTCTCCCTACTCACGTATATCCTCGGACAAATCACCTTCATATGGTACGTTTTGAACATCTGCTCGCTATTTTATATTCTATGGGTTATGGTGAATAGATGAAAGTCGCCCGAGAATCCCGAGATGTCTCACTGTTTTTTGAGTTACTGAGAACTATCTCAAAATCTCGCGCGATTCAAGTTACATAGATTTGATTTATATCACTATTTATTGAATACAGTAACTCTGTAACCATTTTACTATATTTTTGAAAATCTTTGTGAACTTGATAGGTAACTTCGCTTGTAACAGTGTAATAATTACGCAGTGAAATTAAATGAATATTCAGATGTATTAGTAGTGTTGCGAGAGCGAATTATTTTGCAATCTAGATCGTTTCGTTAGATTAGGATTAGATATTTTGGATTTCGGCTGGTAGGTGGTGTCTATTGTCTATTGTTGCGGCCAGCCGAGTTGCCATTGCAAATCTACTTATCTGTCTTGCCCACGCAATGACCCGACATAGTTAGCGTTAGAATTGAGATTGAGAATACTTGTTCTCATACATTTTCCTGATTTTTGTAAAAAAAAAAAATGTATAGTTCTATGAGAGTTGAGAGAAATCGAACTATAGGTTGGATGTTATCTAAACCCAACAATGAATATTCAGTGGGAAGGATAGATCATAAGACCTAAGCTTGAAGTGGACGTTGTTCAAATTCACAACAATAAAGGTCCAGCTTTTTTTTTAATTTGCCTGTTGTAGGATCGAGTTTGGTGCCGTGTTCTTCATATTCTCTCTTCTTTTTGCCATGTGTCTCACATTAGGCAGACGAAACGAAAATGAGGTCAGTCCGAGGCTTCCACTCTAATACGATTCTCTTTCTCTCTCGCTCCTTCTAACTATCTTTCTGTCTTACTTTTTCTATATTTCAACGAAGAACGAAACAAAATGTATACTTTCTAGTTTGTATCTTTCTTACTTGTTGGGAAACCTAGTTCCAGTCCCTTTTAGTTAACTTGTTTTTTCAGTTCGAGTTTTGAACGCTTAGGGTTTCAACATGAATATATTTTATTGGGACATTCTCTTGTTGATGTGCTGTCTGTTTTTAGGCGTCCGCCTATTCTGTCTTCAATCCGAATTGCGAACGACTTTTGGGACAAATGACATCGGAACACTTTGAACGAGATGTGCTGCGCAGGAGAGTACAGTAAGCTAAGACGGTTGACCGTATGGAGGAGCAAGGTATATGGTAGCACGGACCCACGTTCGCAATTGTTCATGACAGCTGTGTGCCTGGTGTAGCCTTCCACATGCGAAATCGGGGGTCATTTCATATTTAATGTTTTTATATCAAACTATTATGAGGCATTATTCTGATATTTTTGAAAAACTGTGCTCTTAACTTTGGTGATTGATTCGTCACACTTTGTCGTTAGCGGTAGGCCGCCGTGAGCCCGTGAGATATGACTACTCTGGAAGAATCTCTTTCTTGAACGTTTGAACTCATTTAGTAGATTGTGGATGATTTGATTTGAGTATTTTATTTTGTGTTTTGCAGATGGTTTCGATTCCGATTCCATGAGTTATCTTTTCTTTCCCTGCCTCTCCTTATTTGCCTACGCCCGCGTTTGTTTGTTCTACGGAGGAAAAGCCGTTCTTACGTTTGCAATCGCAATATCAGATATCACCCATTCTTCTTAGAATCATTTTGTTGGTCACTTTCTTTCCCCGGTCATTTTGTTACGGTAATGCTTTCGTTATAGATATCCAGATATAATATCTAGTTTAGCTGGCCAAATACGTAAACATGCCTCTGTGGTCTATGAGTGGATTAGTAGAACTAGCTCAATGTTGATATGTTATAAACCCTCTTTGTAAATAGGCGTATTGTAGTAATGTATATTGAATTTGAATTATAATGATTTTTCCGGGTATTTGGTTAACTGTGATGTTATTTTACGATTTTTTCATTATGTAAATGAATTTGTGTGTTTTCGCTATTATTCGTACTGTGGACTTGTGGTTTATACCATGATTTATTATCTGTTTCATCTCTTGTAGTCGTATTTTTCCGGACTCTACATTCTACCTCCCTTTTCTTTCAGTTTACTGCCTGAAGTCATACCCTTCACCGTGTAGTGTTCGGTTTATGATATTGTTCTGTTTCCAGTATATTGATGGACATTATCACAACGTCTACTTTGAACAAGTGTGTTCCAAATAGATGGACCACCCAAGAAGATGAGGGAATGTGGTCCGCAGAGAGTCGAAGCGAAAGCCAGGCGACTAGCCAAGAGGTATATCAGTTCATACCACTTTCATGTCATAATACATACTGCAGTAACATTTAGATTATCGACATGAACTACAGAAATCTTGGCCAATTGTACAATGAACCCGGCATTTCGTTAACCTAACCCTATCAAGTAACCTTAACCGGGTTACCTGGTTAATCCTTTTGGTAACACATTTCCCTTTTTTACAATGTCTTTTGGGGGAAATTCGGGGATACCAAGCGGTTAACAGAAGGGTTAACCAGGCAACCCATTTAAGGTTACCTGACAGGGTTAACAAAATACCGGGTTAAATAGTTAAATAAAGAATTCGCCAAAAATATTTGAAAATTGGATGCCTTTTTTGAAAAACGCGGGAACACTTCTGATGCAACAACGTTTGAGTTGAGTTGATAGTTTTTTCAGTGCCGAATTGATTGACTACCTACGTTTTCAGGAGTCTTTGGCAAGTCAATATATTGGTAGAAGTGAAGAGTTGGCCAAAGTTTCGTTTTTTGACCTCCCCACCTATCGAAATAGCTTTGCGGTTAGTTTTCAGTTATTTTAGCGTTCTCCAGTTGTTTTCTGATGTTCCACAATGAAAGTGTAACCGTTAGTTGGATTATTTGTAATTATTTTTCTGGAATTATTTATGGTGTCCTGGAATAAAATTATTCTGTTCTGGAGTTAAATGATTTTGTTGCTTTCCAGTACGTAGGAATTGGACCAAATTGGAGCGGTCTTTCGGAACTTGAGTCACCCGCATATACATATTTGAGGTTGGTTTATAGCTTTATACTAGTGGTCTTTACCCGCGGGAGAAATGTCTTATTTTAACGTATTTTCGAGATTCTCCACCAAATTCAGTAATGTTGTTATCCAGTTTGAATTGTGGAAAAGTCAAATAAAAACTGGGTCTTACCTGTAAACATTTTGGTACAACTTCAAGAAACGTATTTATGAGTAACTTTTAGGTAAGATACGCTAGAACGCCGGTAGCCAGTGTTTTCGTTAGCATGTTCGGCTCTATTTGTATCTGCGCTTCTTTTGTGTCGGTATTTCATGCTTTGTGTGGTAGTTTGTTGTTATCCAGCAGCTCGCCAATATTAGATGCGTTAACTGAAAAGAAGGATGGCTGGGAGAAAAAGGACGCGAGAGGTAGTCGCATGGGTATTCCCCTTTTGAGGCTGACCGAAGAGTGGCTGGTCAAGGAACGAGTTCACGAGTCTGTTCCCGTGAGAAGACGGTCGTGTAGCGCCGCCCCTCCCTCCAACAGGTTGGTAAACTCTCTTTACTCAGAGTCAAGGGGCTAAAAGGCCCTGAAATTAATATTTCGGTTGAAAAATCGCGGGCCTGAAAGGTTCAGTTTAGGGCCCCGATTTTGTAGACGAATTCTCCCTTTTGGGCCAAATAGTCCCTTGACTTTTCTCATATGTATTCAACTTAGTATGATCAGTTGAGGTTTAATGATTAACTGGTTTGGAACTCTTTTATTAACCACTTGGTAATCGCTTATTTCTCTCAAAAGGCGTTGTAAAAACAGGTTACAAAAGTGGTATTAGAAAAGGGGTGGTTGATGGGATTTGGGTTGACGGTTAATTGAAGCGGTTAAAGAAATGATCGGTTCCTTGTGGAATTGGCCTCTGTTTAACCAATACAATATACCTTTTATTTATGTATTTCGTTGCTTTCTTAATTCTGGCCAACCTGAATTAGACCTTCAACTCCAAGTTTATGTTGGTTCTAACTCACAAAACAGCTCTACTAAAAGTTTGGAATAAACATTATTTCCAGGAAGTCGTTATCTGCTACTTCTCACCAGGTCCACGAAACTCATCATCAACCATCCCTCCAGTCTACCTGTGGGAATACCTCTGAAGACTGTTTGCGACCGCAAGTATTCAATCAGAGGTATAGTCGTTATCACATCTACGTGGACAGTTTCGATTGCTTTCTGATTATGGTTCGAATACTGCAATTCTGCAATTCTGAAGATCAAAGTCTCCTTCACACCTGAAAGTCAGTTGTGTAGAGAATTGGTTGTAATAGAACTTTTCGTAGTTTAAAGGGATTTGCAGTACATATTATTGTTTTAATTCCATTTTCAATCATTATGTAGAGAAAATGAAACAGTCGAATTGGTCTACATCCGTATTAGTTTTTATCCTCTTACAGTCTGACCTATTCCATGGCTAGCCTGGATGATGTTCAAGCTAGTGGCCTTTCTCGTCGCCCCCGAACCCTGTCATGTGGTTCTGAATCAGATTTAGAGGTATGTGTTAGTGTTATGGATGGTTAGTTGACCGGGTGAGTTTTACCTTTTTTTAACTGGTCGGCGGAGGGGAGAGTATAACTGTCGAACATTGATGTAGTTGTTGCAAAATTAACTTAAAGAGATCTATGCTTTTAAATTTTTTATTGGAGATGTTGAGGTCATCAAAGCTTCGAACCGGCACTATCGGTTCATGTTTCATTATTTTGAGACAGGTTTTGTTGATGAGCAAAATGGTATACTCGTTGTAATGAGGCTGTGGGGAGGTTTGCTCTCATATTCCTGTGTTTGAGTGTTTCGCTGACCTCGGCATTTGTGTGCTGCCTGAACCTTACTTCCTATTGATTGTTTTCATGTTTCAGTCGTTGGATGGATGGTCGTGCCTGCCCATTCTCCCTTCTTCCTTCCAAGAGGATGCGAGGAAAGTTGAGCTGGAAATGGACTTGGCCGAGATAGAGGTGTGTTTTTGTGGGTTTTTTCTGACACCACGTACCACTGGATTTTTGTTTTCTATCACACGTGAGGCGACTTTGTTTATTATAGAATTTGATCGAAAGTCGGGTGACCAAACTACAAAAGGGTGAGAAACACTTTTCTATGTCCTACTGTCTGAGAATTTCGGTATCTAGGTATATTGAGACGCAAGAACGCTAAATATAGGTTCATTGTAAAACTTGTGTAATGATTGGTCTGCTACGCACCTAGGGCCTATAACGATAGTTTGCAAGTTTGTGCTGCATCTACTTCCAAGTCTGGATGTCGAAGTATGAACGCAGTCTGAGGGCTAGCAATTATGTTGTCACCATTCCGAGAATGCAACAACACCTTCACACAAAACCCAGTGATACGGGAGGAAAATAAAGCGGCGAATTCTCTATTTAACCCGGTATTTCGTTAACCCTAGCCGTTAACTTTCAACCGGGTTACCTGGTAGGGTTAACGAAATACCAGGTTCCTTGTGGAATTGGCCAAATAAAGCTTGTATGGTGTCATCAAAGGCAGGTTGTAGCGTGCTGATACATAATGTGCACTCCTCTTCCAGAAGCGACTGTGTGCTGTTCTCTAGATGGCCATACATGGTAGTGGTATTGTCTGTCCAGCCACCATCAGCCTGTCTTCTAAAATGATCTTCCTCGTTTTTATCATCTTCGTTTTATCTGGGTTCAGTTGGTCGCAGTTGAGTTTTGCTCAAATCTGTAGTTTTAAACAATTGTGCGTACAATATTTTTCATGCACTGTCATATCATAGCATACATTATATATCTTTCCGTATTCTTTCCGTATTATGGTCGTTGTTTGGTAAATGCTCAATATATATCATTCACTGTCATATCTTTAATTATTTATAGATTTCTATTATACATTACGTGTGGTTGTGAAACTGGTTTTTTCCAAATGAAGTTTTATTATTTCCTCCTTCTCCCTCGCGTTCACCAAGTAATCGGGTTCATAGTGTATGGTTACTTCACTTGTCACTATTTAATGTGGTTATAATATTGGTTTCGTGGTATCAGATATTCTAGTTTCTTTATACTCGTTTATTGAACTCGTTTGTGAACATATTTGTTACTGTTTTTCTCTGTTGAATGTTACTCGTTCCAAGGTTTTTCCAACTAATAATAAATATCATCCAGCATTCACGTGTATTAACACGTTCGTTCATGAGCATCGGATCGGGTTGATACTCCCGAAATATTGCCTGGTTTTTTTCTATTTCTTGAGAATTATAGGTCTTTTATGTTCTCATTATTTGGTTTTGGGGCAGAACTGTACGTGAAATCAGTCTATTCCAAATAAGCTATTGTAGTTCAGATATATTATGTGTTGAGTGGAAACGATGGAAGAATCACATAGTCTCCTGCTCAATGAAGACGCCTTGAAGGTTGGTAGCCATACTATTTTTTTATCGAAGCAAGTTTGAATATAGTCAGTTTCATGGCCTCGTAGACACATACAGTATGAAAGTCCGAGGCTTTTCTGACGTGGGCTAACGATTCCGTAATTCCTGCCCGTGTCGTTTCAAACAATTTTAGTAAAGAACATGTGTCTAATCATTGACTGTATAGCTGTATACTATATTTGTGTACCGATTTGTATATCCAAATGTTTATTCGGTGGAGTGTGGGACAATTTGGAGTGGTTCTTCCGAAAGAGTTTGTGACACCTGGATAGCCATTGAAGTTCCACTCTATCACTTTTACGGTTCAACCACGGAGAAGCTCTGAGAATAACAGAAGAACTTCCTCTCCCCTGGTTCGTTTCTATCTGTTATGTTCCAGGCGTGTTCTGATGCCAAGAAGCCGGTCTTTATCTACGAATGGCTCCGTTATTTAGAGAGAATACTCCCCGTCACACAGCGGGTAAGTAAATAGTTATGGCCTTATTTTCTTAGAAGGGTCATACATATATCACCTCTGTCTGACCTTTTCGGATAAGTTCTCCATGGGTTTTGATGTTTTTGATTGTTACATGTATTGTATTCCAATATTCCAAATTACATTGTTTTCCCTATTTGATGGTTAATAATATATGTTGCTTTCTATTTCCAGGCTGATTTGAAAAATGTCCAATCACAACTCATGTTGCAACTTGAAGCTCGTCTTACTTCAAATAATGGGCCTCCCACGAGAATGCTACTGGCCAAGTACGTACCCTTTATAGAAAGGGAATAATGGAGTATGACATTGTGAAGTTGTCGTGAAAAGAAAGTCGACAGCTTTTGTTTGAACCCATTGTCTCATTTTGTTAGCGCCCATGGTAATGGTTAGAACCCGGTTAGTACAGTGGTCATAAGCGTCTGTTGAATATTGAGGTCATTTTGAGTCACATTACCAGTTTGTCAGTTTTGCTGTGGGTCCTTTGACTGAAATGTGTTTTGAACCGTTGTTAATTTCATGGAACATTGTTGGTGTCCTTCAGTTGAGACTCCGACATATTCAGATGCATTTCGCGTGTGTATTTGACGGGAGACAGCTATGCTCTCTTCGGAACAGTCAATGCTTGCAATGACGCTCTCCGAAGCAAAGATGATTCGCCAAGCCAACTGCCCGCCAAGTTGTACGTTTTCCTCTTATTGACAACTTGTTAAAAGATCTGGACTCCGTTTGTAAATGTGACGTGGTTTCCATCATTCAAGTATGGTATTATAGCTAATGAATTATGTTTTGTTCTGTTAGGTTACGATGAACGAATTAGGTTCAGTAGGTAGGCAAGTAAACCTACATTAAGATCCTACTATTCTTTGAAAGTAACCGATATTCTGGATTCGGAGTGTCATGTAATTGCATCAAGAATGCGTCAATTGACTGAGAGGGAAGTTGGTATTTTCGAGGTTTTGGAGTATGAATAAAGTTGATACACAACTCGTATCTATATGTATTTATCGAGAAAGTACTATAGAACACTTTTCTAATCGCTCATGTGCTTTAGAACAGCCCTTGCATGCTTGGGCGCTCTGTACGAAAACGTTGGTCGTCTAGTAGGTCGCACTTATGAAGAATCGTTTTCCATAATGGGGAAGTGGCTGAAAAGTGCGGAGGTACGTTATACTCATTGAATGGAGGCGTATTTATGGTGCGTATATCAGCCTCATACCCATGACCGCGTTGGCCGAGGGCATGTGTGTCTGGTACAAATCTCGTCTCTCGGGTTCGAGTCCCCGCTGGTGCAAGTTGGTGTAATTGTTGATCAGTGAGGAAACCACACGACGGTCTTCTGACCAAGCATAATGGAGACAACTATTCGTGTCCTGAGATTTGACAAATATTTTACTTAACATTTCAAAGTTTGTTTTTTACACAACTTTGTTCTGTTCCATTCTCGTATTATTTCAGTCGCAGAGTCGAGCTGAAATACTAACAACGATGTCTTCATTGGTCACTGGTCTGGGCTCGGCTGCATCCAACATTTACAAGGAGTTATACAAAATAGCTCGTTCCTATCTAGCGGATAGGGTATCGAATGTCAGAATCGCAGCTGTACAGGTACATCATATTCGCATATTGAATACTTGGGTATTAAGAATCCACCGGATACAGTTTGAGTTGTATCTACAGCTCAGTTTTTTTTTCAAATTAGTTACCCATTCTGATTTGTGAAGTGTCTTTTTCCTCTTGTGTCATGCACATCTGTTAGGTATCAATCGGTGAGACATATTTTAGAATTAAAAGGGAAATATAGTTCAGTTATCTAATCAATTGAGATATTACACATCACATTGCTTTATGCATGTGTGAAAATGAATCAAATCTAGCAAGATCCATCGAGTTCAACTCGTACATGTGTATTTTGCAGTGTCTGACTGCCCTCGTTCCCGTCTACCCCGCCCTGTATACCACCGAACTGGAAGGCGCGTGCACCCTGTGCATAAAGGCGCTGGATGGCGGCAACTATGCCACCAGAAGGAGTGTCGCCAAACTGTTCTCCGTTCTGCTATCAACGGCACTGCAACCGCCGGCAGGAGCCACACTAGGTTGGTCCCTTTTCCGGATTCTGATAGCGCCCAAAAAATTTAGTAACCAGAATTTCGTGGACATTTTCGACTCGATCTTTAACACTACTTGTGCTACCACTTTTTGCATGTAATAGCAATTAAGATGAGCCTAAAATCAGATATTTTGTATTGCATACTTTTTTTTCAAGTTTTCAAGTGCATTTTTCTGGATTTCTCAACTACTTTCCGTATTATTTCTTGCTCACCTTGGACGTTGTGAAAAAAAATTGCTGCCAGCCACATGTTCAACCAGGTGGAAAAGGCAGCCACGCAAAGCATTTTGTGATACACTTAAAATATAGAAAAGGTCGAGATGAATAACTGCATTCTAGGTGGTAAATCGAACTCGAATGTTCTCATCCGTGCACTGCCAGTGGACGAATGTCTTCACCTTTTGGCGGCCGGATTCTTGCGAGGTGGGCCAAATTGTAATATTGGTAGGCTGCTACATAAAGATTAGAAGTGTTTGTATCAACTAAGCAGAGGGACCCGAATGTATATCACAACAAGGCTATTTTACGAAAATAAGGAACTTTTAGAAATTCTACTTTCACTTCTCCTAAACACACTCGAACGAAAACTTTACACTACTATTTCATTTGAGCTTTAAAGCGAAAAACGCTGAAGTGAAAAAGGATAAGATTCTTTAGTTAAGCAGTGAAATGATTATTGGAATAATATTTGCGAACATCTAGTATAACATGCAGTTCATTTAACTAGTGGGATTTGATTCCAGGCGGTGTTGGTGGTTTTCTGAAGGGAAGTAGCAGTAACACGGCAGCCGCGAACGGACAGCGGGACGTGCGGGTCGGAGTGGCCATGGTGGGTTGATATTGGAATAGAATAGTTATTGAACCAATTGAATTAAAACATAGTGAAGAATGAGACACAGAAATCAGAAAAATACCTTGGGCATTTGATATCGAGGGAGTTTCTGCTTTTCTATGTAGATTCTATACGCAATTCCTTTCTATTATATATAAATTGAATGGCTATCTGCAACTTTGTAGAGATTATATGAGTAGGACCTTGGTGCCATTCAGAAATAGGCATAATGACATCATAATTAGATCTTTGAGGTTTTAGGGCTACGTTGAGCTAATTCGAGAAATGGGAGCCACCTGGCTGGAGCGAAATCTGGCTTTGTTGTGCAAGCACTTGCTGGAGCTATCTGCCAAATGTGGACATCTGGCATACACGAAGTAGGTGTTATAGTTGTTCTATTTAATTTATTTATCTACATTCAAAGAATGTGCTCGTTGGAGGAAGAATAAAACTACTTTATGAGAAGAAAACGCGCATATTAAACATTTTAATACTTGATTTGATTGGCTTATTTATTCACATGCAGGCATGTGATTTACAAGGATGAAGTAAACATAATGACAACAAGATGCAAAAACAAGCAAACGTGGAAAGAAGTGTCGGAAATCGACAATAATCGGATTGTCTCATGTGAATAATGTGTGTTCGTTTCAGCAACGCAGCGCAGGCGACTGAGGCAGTGTTTCTGCGGCGCTGCGTCTCGTTCGTTTTCCGTTCCACAATTGGAACTATGCTGGGCGAACAGGCACAAGTTACGGCCTGCAAGTATCTCGGAGGACTTCTCGCGGACTACATCAACTCTTTCGGTAGGTTGTTGCATTTGAGGATTACGTGGATTGTGGATATTCGGCAGACGGTGATGTATGTAGCATAGGGATCGGGGATGGTGTGTTTTCTTCATTGAATCAGAGGAGCTAATAGTTTTCTCTAGCTTAGTTTCTTCACAG
Organism: Litoditis marina; assembly: GCA_964036275.1. Taxonomy (NCBI): domain Eukaryota; kingdom Metazoa; phylum Nematoda; class Chromadorea; order Rhabditida; family Rhabditidae; genus Litoditis; species Litoditis marina. The sequence goes on along the minus strand of OZ038440.1, from coordinate 10,001,652 downwards.
TGTCGCCTATGTGTAGGCTGCTCGTGTACGTGTCACGAAAGATCTGTTCATACCTAACTATCAGGTTGGGATACATGAGCGCGATACCATAAAGTTCAAAATCGACTGCACACAGTCTAACGTCTAACCGGAAGCATAATTGCATGATGTAGATGTTTCCGTTTGCAGATTATTCGGTCGAGCCTGGCGTGGAGCCAGTACTCGGCCCCGAGGTCTATGCCTCTGCCCAAGCAGCCAGTGTGGCTCTGTTGGAATTATCTGCTCTGGTGCGACAAGTGGGCACCGCGGTCACTCCTCTATTTGTAGAGGCATCCGGTGAGTCGCATCGACCTATTAGGTGGTAGATTAAATTTTTTTGGGAGTGAACGATGGTGAAATTACATAAATGACTGGGATTCATAGTAAAATTGGATTGCCGAAGTTCCGGGACCGTGTGTTCATTTTGAGTCGAAAACGGTTTAAGCTCGAGCAGAATTAATATAAGGTGTGCGCCAGCGTTATTTTTCATAAATGTGTAGTTCCGGATTGATTGAAATCAGTTCGTTTCATTCTTCTCAGTTATCTCCAACTATTCTGCTGTGTGTTTAGGTATAATGGAGCCGGTGTTCGCGTGTCTGTTGCACCCCATCCATTCTGCCCGAGTGGACACTGCCTGGTGTCTCCGATGTGTCACCCTCGCCGTTCCTAGCCAACTCACTCCCCTTATCGATCGATGTATCAGCAGGTCAGTACCATATGGTGATCTTTGTTGTAGTTTAATCTGTATACATGTCATACTACTACCACTACGGAAGTCGACCGAAAAACAACGAGATCCAATTACAAACACAGCGTGTTAGGGGAACGTACACCGTATGAGCGTGCTTTGGAAAGAGCAACCCCTATATATGGAAACGACACACCAGCAAGGGCGCGGTCTACTTCGAGCCCGCAGATGGCAGGCAGCAGCGCAAAGGTACAAACGATATGTATCGATTGCCCCTCCCATGCAGTGTGTGCTCAGTTGATACTCAACTTTTGCACATTCATGCTGTCGCCTCAATCTCGGAATAAAGCTTTACTGAATGAACTAGAATAGAAGAGAATATTCATGGAATTACGTGCTAGTTCAAAATGTGAATACGAAAATAGATCAGAATGGATGATGTGAAAATGAGGACCTGTTGCAGACTGGAGCACATGAAGGCGTGCGCAGATGCGATCAGCGGCTACTCGCTGGCACTGGCCGCATTGATAGCCGCCTCGGCCGACTGCAAGCTGGGAATACCGCACGGAAAACCACGACAGGTTAGATGACTAGCTTTTTTTCTCCCTATTCCACTTGGTATCGTGTTAAGGTGTGGTTCGCTCAGAGCTGACAGAAAGTTTATATTGTTCGTTTCGAATTCACAAAACAAGTTACAAATTCTGGGAATCGAGCAATGAGGTTAAATTTATTGCGTTTTTGGAACTATCTTGCTCTGAGAAAATACGAGTTTATGAGCTGAGAGAAAACTTCATGTTCTCAATTTTCGAAAAATAAGGTTATTGTTGCCTGTGTTGTGATTCTAAAGCATGAATATACATTAGATAAAACTCCAGAATGATACTGCACATTCAAATTTTAGAACATTTTGAAGTACAAGTCAAACCGTTATCAGTACTTATTATATGAATAATGGTTATTAAGGTACTTACTTGTGCTGAGGATCTCCTGAAAACAGCCACCCAGCAAAGTCGGCTGGCAATAGCGAAGATCAACGCCGGCTGGATTCTATTGCACGCTCTCGTTTCACTCGGTTAGACATTTTCTCTTTATTTTAGGGGTTGTGCCAGTCATGAATGTTTTTTGGGAGATTATAGCAAGAGTGACTTTCCATTGTATGTCAGTTTATCTGGGTTTACTGTATCTCTATGGAATTGTCATTGTAGGACCTGCCGTTATCCGTGACCACATGCCGCGAATAAAACAACTGTGGAAGGCGGCATTTCCCCGCAGTGCAAAGGAGGCCGAGGAGGAGAAACGACGAGGTACGCATCGAGGGCGGGGTGCCGGGTTTTCGGCAGTTTACCGTCAACCGCACCTCTCAGAGCTGTATCTGAGCAGTATCTTTACTATGTTGTATGAGAGGAAGTACAAGACAAATTGCTACACATTCATGTTCAAATCAGATAGTGGTGGCTTTGGTGTAATGGGAGGATAATTCTTGAATCTGTCAATTATTTCCAGGTATTTAGTCTTTTGCCATCAACATGGTGGTTCATAGTTTATAGTGAGACCGATTCCGTCATTTGTACTTTTGCAGGTGATACGTTTTCGTGGCAGTGTGCCCTGGAGTCGCGTGCTGGTGCCCTCTCTGTCATGGGTGCAGCGGCTGGTCAGAAGGAGCTAGCAGATGATGACGTCATCAAGTCTATGCTGCTGCCAGTCGAATGTTCTCTAGTCGTCATGTCGCAGTATGTTGTTATTATGGTCTTGAAGTTTTATAGAACGTGAATTTGGTAAACTTGAACTTGGTAGAATGTGCATGCGACTGTCACGTAGCTGAAATTGAAACTGAATGAAATTGGATTCTGTTGGCGTCCAATTGGGATAAGTAAAGTGAATATGGGCTTGGTCTGACATTTTGAATTCAATTACCATGAATATTTTCATTCTTTGTTATGTTTTCATGTTGAATGTCAGCTTTCTGCTGCCAGCTCTCCATTTGACAACTTCCAGGGTCGGTTCTCTGATCCGCTCGTATGGAAGCAAAATGCGTGCTCTGATTTGTGCCCTGCGCATTCGTGTCTACCATTTACTCATGTTGCTGCCGACTAGAAGCTATGAAAGTACGTTTGTTAATTACAAAATAAGTGATCACTTATCAATTGGCAAATAGTAGGACAAACTGTATTTTCTGTCTCAGTCGTATTTGTGTACGGAATGGCAACGCGCACAGATGCACACGGTATTATTTTTCAGGAATTAACGCTGAATCCCTAGTATTGATATATTAATGGAGCCGAATGATAGTTACTGTATTTCTGACTACAGTTATCCCTTTTGCAGCAGTGTACGCGGCGCTTCTGCGTGAGTTGGTGGCGGACGTGACCCTGTCTGACAATGTGCAGTCGACCCAGTCCCCCTCCATGCCCTCTCAGTTGAGTGGGGGGCCGGAGAGTGTCCTTCTCACCCCCTGGATGGGGACCACCGATGAGGCCATGGTAGAAGATATGGTAGGTACAGTGGGGGAATAATATAGTACATCACATCAGCGGAATCATAGGTGGGATGCCACGGTCCGCTGACGGGGGGACCCTTAACTATTTGACAGACTAAACGAGAGGGGACCTAATACTATTTAACGAAATACCCATTGTTTGTCTTTGTGGCACCACTGAATTAGGGAGGGACCCATAACTTTTCGTGTTTTTCCGCAGAAGGGATCATTAACTCTTGAGACCCGTAACCAGGATCATCCCACATATGAGCGGAATGCGCTGGTTGGGCAAGCTTAGAGACCTAGTTATGCGGATCGTTTTACCTTCAATTACTTGTGACTAGCAAAAACACGAAACTAACTAACTCGAAGTATCGCGAAAAAATCGGTAGAGGGCTTAGTTTGTTCATAATAAATATCAGTCGATGTTTGTCGTGCTAGTCGGGCAATATCTACAACACTACAACGACTTTTTCCAGTTACAATCGTCCTCTGGTGCTATCGGAACAATGGAAAACGATACTACATGTCTGATTACGTGAGTGTGAATCTGTGAATCAATATATCACTACTATTGAAAATGTTTCATATCAAGCATACGTAAAATACCCCCTTTTTTGATGTTGACTGATGGTCACTTTTGCCACTTTTGATCGGGGGATGCTCACTTTTTGGCGTAATGTTACATGTTCTCGGTAAAATTAAAAACATTTCTTGTTTTTCAATGAAATATGCTTAATTTTTGGGGATGTTCATGCCTACTTTTTTCGACCTGATGTGAACGTTTTTTACGTATGATATCAAGATCAAAACTGAAATCAATTCAAAGCAGAATTGTTATTTGAGAACCAGTTCAAAATGTTTGGCGCCCTACTTAATTGCGCATTATCAAAGAATGAGAGTATTTATTGAATAGTGTGATTTAAAGTGGAAAAACTTAACATTTCACTATATATATTGCCGAAAGTGATTGTTTTGCTGTTTCAGTGGGTCGGCTCGGAATGTGGATGACCTATGGCCCGATCCGGCTCCGTTGCAAGTTGTCTGTCTGGATGCGGCAGTACTGTCCTATGCCAAGGTATAAGGAGTGACCAAATATTTGTTGTAGTTTGATCCCGAATTTGTACCGAAATGCAATCGGTATCGGATCAGACTACAAACACAGCGTGACAGGAAAAACAACGGTATAGGCTCGCTTTCGAAAGATGGAGTCCTATAGTCTTGTTTTCGACTATAAACGGCAATTTGCCAATTTGTTTCACCGTCAACTTCTAATTATTGTTCTGTTTAGGTGTTTTCTCTGGTGCCAGCAAAGCACAAGCTGCAAATAACGGAACACTTTGCTGAGGTCATCAAGAACTGCAAGAATGCACCTCGACAGCAAGCGGTATGTATCAAATATCAATCAATTTCCTATATTACACCATGTTTTATTATTTATCTAACGTGAGTTCGCGAGCAGTTTTTTTAAATTTAATGATTTCAGATACAACAAAATGTGATGTGTGCGCTGGCGGGGGCGTTCCGAACTGTCTGTGATCAGAGATCGAAGATCGAGAGTGAAGCACTACAGAAGGTTGGTTGAGATTTATGTTATTAACTTGAGTTCAGATAGATCGACTTCTTCTCAATACCTTCTGATTAACGTCTTCTCACAATATAAATCAGCCAGGATGCTGCCTAAAAGCTTTTTGTAGATTAATTAAAAATGCATCTGGTCAAAACCGATTATAGTGTGCGGTCGGTTGTGCTAACCGTAGTGTGTTGCAGGCGTCGATGGCGTTGGTGGTACACGGTCTGTCCAGTTCGGTGGCGGTGACCCGCTGTGTGGCGGCCGAGGGAATGGGAAGACTAGCACAGGCCACTGGAGATCCACAGGTCAGTGATATACCCAACTTACACTCCCGTTTTAGTAATGTTTTTGGTGCGAATGTACTCTCACCTTTCTATCCTTTTGAAGTGTTTTGTTACGTTTTCAAGTACCTCTTTGAGCTCTTCTTTGTTGGTCACCAACCAACAGTTGGTGGTTGTATCCACTAATATTGAAGATGACGCCACGGAGTACTTTGACTCCGACGCCAATGTGTTTTCGGGGGAGATCGAGGGAGATCGACCCCGCTGGACGTTTTGGTGTATACGGCCCTTGTTCTGCTGTTTCATGCTCCGGCTCAGTTCCATTTATAACCGAATTTCAGTACGTGGCCTCAATTGCCCAGTTCTGTTTCGATCGTCTGAAAACTCTTCGAGATGGATCCAGTCGGGCCGGCTACTCGTTGGCTCTCGGTTGCCTTCATCGGTACGTCGTTTAGAACATACGGAGTTTCCATAATGTAGCAGGCCTATACTATGTATGTTTTTCTTTGATTGTAGTTTGATCTCATTGTGTTTTGGTCGAAAATAGGGTCACTGCACATTTTTTTTACGGCGACGACTTCAACAGTAACTTTTTTTCCAAACTCGTGTTTTGATAGATCAAATCAACCGAATTTATAGACAGACACTGAAATTTATAGAAAATAGAACATGGTGTTTTTATTTGAAGTCATGTATTTGATTTCAGACACGTTGGAAGTCTGGGAAGTGGTCAGCACCTGAACACGGGGGTTTCCGTGGTACTGGCGTTGGCCCAGGACGCCTCACAACCGCTCATCCAGGTTTGTTTGTATTCAGGGCAATTACATTCCGAACAAAACGCAGCCGGATTGCTTGTGTAGAAAACGCTTGCTTCCGAAATGCAACGAAAACTTCTCCATAGATCTACAGAACCAAAATTGTCTCAACAGAAGCAAATAGGTTTTATCTTTAGGAAACTTTTGGTTGCAATCAGCTGCTTGCGTTTCCTTTGTTGTGCGATTGGTTGTATCAAGTTCAAGTTCTGTTTTGAGCTTTCACCGTGAACATGCTCACATCTAGAGCCGTTTTCGTCTTATGACATGTTTCGTACTTGTCAAATAGTTCAATACAAGTCAACATTGAGTTTCCACTTGATTGTAATTCTATTAGATCTTCATCTTATTTTCAGGCGTGGTCAGTGATATCATTGGCGTTGATAGCGGAGACGGGTGGTGGAATGTTCCGCGGATACGTGGAACCAGTGTTGAGCGCCTGTCTCAAACTCCTCCTCAACACAAATTCGGCCAACGTGGAGGTCGTGCTGAGCATCGGCAAACTTGTGCGTAGGCTTTTATGAAGCTACTGAGTATTTCATATTATTAATAATAGTATTCACGACAACTATTTCACCCGTGTGTCACTTTAATGAGAACCTTGCACCCACAATATCATCCATAAAGGGGTGTTGATTTACCTAATGTTGTTCACCTGCTCAGACTAGAATAGATTTATGCGAAATTCAGCTAATATGTCGCACTACTAGATGTGAGGAAAGAGCAAAAGTTGAGGGGAAAATGATAGAGTTACCTTGTCACACGCTCATGGTATTATATCGTAACCTTATTCCAGTTGTCCGCGCTCATGACATGTGTTGGCCCGGAACTGGGATGTCCTGGTACAATTGAGGGTGTTCGTGGTTCCTTGCTGGTAGCATGTGCTCTGCAGGTAATTGAAATATCAACCGAAGTTTTGCTCACCGACTTCATGCTATGCACTTTGTTTGCTATTTCCTTGGCTTACGTTCGGTCCAGACAGTTTTCCTCGAAAAAAAAAGAACGACGGTAGATGTGTACCATTTACTAGTACTAGTATGATAGTCATTGTTTCTAACGGCAAGGGATATATACTACCATCCTGAGGGTTTCTAGATGATTCTTTGTTTTCATTTTACAATATTTGGCTCAACTATTTCATAAACCAAACCCTCAAGCTCGAAACGAAAAGTTGTTACACGACGGTAGTATCACCTATTTGCTTTTCCAACCAAGTCATTGTTCCAGCTCTCTCATCCCGATCCTCTGGTGCGAGCGGAGGCCATGGCTGGTCTACAACAGATGCACCTATACGCACCCAGATATGTACATCTGAATCATCTGGTCGTCGATATTGCATCGTGAGTTCTCTGTCAGATGACTATGTTAGGTTTGCACGTTTTGTTTTCTAAAATTAAGTTTTCATGTTTGCACATAAGTTTTCAGTATGTTTTTCATTCACTTGATGATAATGTAGCAAATAGGGTTGTTAATCGAGTTCAAAATTTCGAGTTTTCCAGTTTTGGAAAATTTGGAGTTTTCGAGTTTTGGGAAATTTCGAGTTTCGAGTTCGACTCGACTCGAAAATTTTCGAGCTTTTCGAGTCGACTCGAGTTTCGAGTTCGACTTTAACAACCCTAGTAGCAAACGTTTGAAGTGAGATATTCTGTTTCATTGTGCCAAATATGGAGAAGCTCTGTTTTCCGAACAGCTTCTAGTTTGAATGTTATCTTCCTTGAATCTTGTATCAGAAGATTCAAGATGACGGTTCTTGATTTCAGCTCCCTGTCGAGCCCTCATCTGTGTATTCGAACCTCCTACGTGTGCTGTCTACGGCAATTGGTTCAACGAGAGGCGAAGGAGGTGAGTTAATCAATAGATTATCAGATCAGCTGGAATTTGAGGTTCTGATTTTGTCTGGAGTTTAGCTCACAGAGGTCCGATATCTCAATATAAGATTCTCCCCGAAACCTTAGTTGATCTACGGTGCTGTTTTGCTAGGTTTGAAAGAATGTTTATAAACAATACTATTCAGTCAATGGAGAGTGTAATAAATATACTTACCTTACGAAGTATCTTTTCTGTCTCTGAGATGGTTCGTTTCCATCTCGTCCATGAGCATGTTCTCCTTCCAGGTGCGTGAGCATGCGCAGGTACTAGTCCCTCAGGGTGTGGTGGATGAGGGGAAGAAGCTGCCCCTACCGGACACTGGCCTGGAGGGAGCCCTCTTCTCCATGTTAGATGTCGAGACACAACCCCAACTCAGGACTTACCTACAGGTACCGGGGTGTTATTCTAGGACAAATTACATGTTTACATTTCAAAAAGGTGTGTGTGTGTGTGTGTGTGTGTAGTTGCCTATGTAAACATATTGATTTGCCTATTGCAAATCTTAGTTACTTAGGTTCAGAAACAGATGTGTGTCAGAAGTGACTTTTCTGTGACGATGGTGGAAAACCGAAAAAATGGTCAGACTTACGGTATAACTGAATATATTTCCAGGAAACGTTGATTTCGTTGGTCCAAGCAACGAGTGACGACCTGTTGGGTCATTGGTTGTCGTTGTGCAAGGACATTCTGGCCTCGTCCAGTGATACCACCAGAAGTACTCTGGTGGTGGATGAAAAGACGGACAAAGAAGGGGATGACGATGAGGAGGTCAGTTTTAACAAGAATGTTTAATAATAATATTCATCATAATTGCTCTAAACCAACTAGTTTGTGCGAAACGGTCATGTTCTCTTGTTTTGAAATCACAAAAACAAGGTACAGTGGTGGTGGAGCCTTTGATTTTGGATTACAGTAGTTAGGGAAATGTGCATCTATTGATTATTTCAGGGTGGCGACGACGACGCAACCCTCCAGGGAGCCCGTAGTACAGTACTGGACAAGGGGAAGCTGCAACCTAGGTGGCCCACCCGGGTGTTTGCAACACAGGTTAGTAGAGAGATGAGAGAGAGAGAGAGAGAGAGGAGAGAGTAAAAGAAACTTGGGTATGATACGGGAGCATTGAAACATATGAAATTATATAGTTAAGTCTAGCACGGATTTTGTTTCTCTCATCTGACTGAACGAAATTGTAGGTGGTGCAACGTTTGATGAGCGTCTGTGACACGGAACGCGCCCATCTCGATTTGGCTCTGGCGAAGGAACTGCAAATGTCTTCCGGTAAGTTAAATCTTTGGTTTGGTGGACGTTTTCCACACATACACCAGTAAGGGCTGGAAACGTTCGTATTTACTGAAAATTTGACGGAAAAAAGGCCGTATTCGGAAGGTTATTCAGACTAGCTTACTAGATAAAACTCCAAATTTAGGTGGTCGTTGTGACTATCTGGTGTTGCACTTGTCCGATTTGGTGAGAATGTCGTTCATGGGAGCTACCAGTGACAATACAGAACTGCGCCTGGCTGGATTACACTCGTTACAGGTTGGAATTCGAACTTTTTCGTGCAATTTTTTTTTAACTTCTGGAAGATTCGCTGTCGCTACCTAATTTGGTTTACTATTGTCACACCAGAGGATAGAGCGAACGAAAAATATTGTTGAACAATAGTTGTTTAACTTTTGTTATTTGAAATTTTATCTTACAGGATGTGATCAATCGATTTTCGTCCGTCCCGGAGCCAGAGTTTCCCGGTCATGTGATTCTCGAGCAGTTTCAGGCGCAGGTAATTTTCCTCCCAAAAAATCATTGATCAAAAAGTTGATTGTGTGATCGAACAACTGTTACAATTAAGGACCTCTCCCCTCTAATACCGACTATAACGTTTAGACAAGGTAATTCAGTTTTCTAGTTTTTCTTCTAATTTAAAATTATTCAGTTTGTTAGTTCTTAGTCCATGTTCCCAACTTTTCAATGGTCTGTGAAAAGCCACGTTCAATCGCGAATAAACTATTCTATTCTATATTCTATTCCGTTTTCAGGTCGGTGCCGCACTCCGGCCAGCGTTCACCGAGGACACACCCAGTCACGTAACAGCAGCAGCCTGTCAGGTACACATTTGTTTATTACTTGTTGTTGTTCTTCATATTGAAATATGTGAACAGCTTTGTTAAGTCTTACACAGTTGGATTTCTTACGATAGCTCCGTTGTTTGCAGGTGTGCAGTACGTGGATCGGAAGTGGTGTTGCCAGAGATTTGAATGATTTGCGCAGAGTTCATCAGGTATGTTTCGGTATTTTTTAATAAAGGTTTTTTTGCACTTTTTCGGTAAACCATGTTGTTTGTGGAAACTGGGTGTGATATAGCTTTTTGGTATTTGCTATGATGAATCGGTTTCAGTTGTTGGTCTCTTCTTTGGGAAAGTTGAACCACGGTTCGATCAATACTCAGCTGTACAGTGAGGCGGCTGCCACTCTCGAGAAGCTGTCTATTCTGAAGGCATGGGCCGAAGTATACGTGACAGCCGTTGAACAAGAACAACGCTCCAGTAGCACAGGTTAGCATTTTGAGAGCATTCAAGATACAGTCTGGCAGGAGAGGGCAAAAAGGGGTTGGTAAGCCAGAATACTCACGGAGGGGGTTGTTGAGAGCTTCGCAATAGCAGAAGATTTTTTTGGACAAAGATTTGCTTCAAATCTTATTTATACTCGTTGAAAATTGTCTGTATTAATTTGGCCGTGGGATATAAACTAGCATAACGATTAGAGCTTGTATCTCTGAAATGCTCAACCTAAATGAGTCAGTTTTGTTCCGTTCTTTGTTTTAGTTTTCATCTTTTAAACATTTGCAGACGATCAGAATAGTCTGCCGCCAGAGAGTCTTCTCTCGTTGGTCAAACCGGAGCTGACTTCTTTGGTCGGCTACTGGCTGGCAGCATTACACGATGCTGCCACCCTCTCCGTTCCAACCAAGTTCGTCGAACAACTTCCGGCCGAGGGAGGAGCATTCTATAAGATGCAGAGTGCCGAGGTTGGTGGTATTTCCAGACTTTTACTATTCGAAAAAAAACAGTTTTCTATCCGTGGCTTTCGATCAAAAATAGGCATATTTCTCATTATTCGCGAAAAGGGAGCCCGTTTTCTTAATTTTCTGGCTATTCTGACAGCTTAACTGGAGTAAGGCGGTATTCCGAGTGTTCGAATAAAGTGATGAGTACATGCGAGCAGCGGAAATTCAAACAATGCTGCTCTCTATCATCCTGAAGTTATGCACTTCCACCCTTTTTTCATGTGTGCGCAACCAACTAAACTCTTTTCATGTAGATTTTTTAAGTGGTAGACATTTGTGATCTGCGGTGCCAGTCGATTTCCAGCAGCATTGGAGTTCCTTTCAGGTTTGTCGCGAGTATTACCGATCCAGCTGGCCCCCTATTCTACTCGCCACTTCTACGTGGTTGAAGCAAAACAATTTCCAGCTGCCATCAACTAGCGAGGTTGGTTGGGTCATTTACAGTTGGTTTCACTTTCTGTCACTTAACAACCTAGCGTGTTTATCTGTTTCTTTTATAAGTTCAGAGGGTTATGATGGAAATGGAGGAAACTGTACTTCAATTCAACTGATTTTTGCATCTTTCTTTGTTGTTTCAGGCGCCAGCTGCCTGGTTGGACGATGAACCGGAATCACGATTCCATGTCATGTTCGGATTAGCAGTAGAGGCGTTGTGTAGCAAGACGTCCTATTCCGATGACACCACTATTCAGGTGGGAAATATTAATTAAACAGAATGAGGTTAACTAAACTAAAGTTGATTCAGACGAGAGTTATTACATAAATGAATGAATACAATTGTCGATTTGATGGTAAGCATTGGTAATTGGTTTGTGTAGGGGGGGGGAGCAAGTTGTAGGTTTCAGTCTTATCTAACACCAACCAAAATTGAAATTCTTGAAACACACCGCGAGTCGGCGATCAAACTACAAACACAGCAAAACCAATCAAACTCACAAAGTGGTGTGGTTATGTCTTCCTCAAAAGCTCCCTCAACTGGTTATTGTCTTCTAGTACATATGCTAGTTTCAGATGTGTATCCGTTCACTGTGTAGTCTGCTCTCATCCGAGTGGTGCCAACTACAACTCATGAAAGATGTTCGATTACCCATTGAACTGTGCAATGTACTACATAGGTTTGTGCTCATGTTTTTACCTGTATTGTGTGATAGATGACCGCAATAACTGGTTTGTGTACTGGGTTATTTAGAGAAAATGGATGAATTGTTTTTCTTCACATATGTGACAGAAAAAAACAAGGGAATTTGTATAGATAACTTTCCACGTACGAGAGTCAAGACTTGGTTAACTGATTCATTAGTGTGTTCAATAGTGTATTGTGTTATCTTCCAGGTTGATTCTCACTCGGGATACGTTGGTTACCCAGCAGATGTGTGTCGACTGTGCGCATCTGATTCTGAACGCAGCTCACTGCGCAATGCGAGTGCACTCCTCGGCTGGTACGTTTCATTCCAACAAGAAAGACAGCGAACGAACGAAAGTCCATTGAGCCGTTATTGATAGTTCAACCCCATTCGTTGAAGCTTAGCCCCTTATTGGAGTTCTACAGGTTTTAGGTTGGGTGGGTTGAAGTGCCACAGGGGGATCCGAATGCAGTGGGGGTCAAACTTTGCCCCACTGTCTTAGTCACAACGTAGTTTTTAGAAAAGTGGTCAACTTATTAATCGAGATCGGATTACTTGATTAATGGAAGAAATCGAATTTCTCATGGAATGAGCCTGATTCTAGATGTGATTCCAGATATAGAGAATGGAAACGTGGCCGACTCGTGTTCTGTCCCCATAAAGGGTGGTTTCATCGGTGAGGAAGGAAGGGAGGGGTTGCGGGCGGGAACCCTCACTTTCGCCCTACTCGAACTCACTCTATGTCTCTTCGTACGACAGGTTGGTTGGGAAAATTATAACTTTTCCAACGTTTGCATATTTATTTCGCTGTATTATTCTGTTCGCTCTTTCGAACAACATACTCATCATATATTATTTTTCATTGTTTCCTGCATGATGTTTACAAACAGATAGTTTATGTTTATTACTACCAACGAGCGCTTTTGTGGGTGAACTTTCCAAACGTGTTCAAGAACTTCCAAGGGAATAATGTTGCTATTTGAAAAGAAGAGTAGTATGTGTTGCGTGTTTCAGATGCCGCAGATCAATTCAGCCCAGATGAAGTCCCGTTCCATGGCTCCGTTGCACTTGCGAAGGTTCGGGCGACTTCCGGCCGAGAGCGCCCATTTGATTCGAAGTGGAATACAACTGCTCGTACAGGTACGGATGTGGAATCATGTGATATTGGTGGGGATATGGATGTTCACATTCATTGACTGTCGCACTCGAATATCCTCTAAATGTTGCGTATATTATGCTATCTTTTGGTCTCGGTCATTCTTCCCAGGTTCTTTCTGTCGTGTTTCTACTAGATGGTAATGGTTCAAAATTTAGTTGCAGGGTAGTGGAGATTGCCTTACTAACTTGAATATGTTCTGTCTCGGCATGGTATTTATTTAATCTTTATAAACCTATTCCGTAAGTTAGCCCGGGATTGTCGGGAAAGTATCAAAACTAGCCCAAATCCCAGTGTGGATATGACAAATATAGTATCCGGTGTTTTACATACGCTTCTCTCTCAGTTGCCGTCGCTGGTGGTTCCCTCGGCCCGTCTGATAGTGCTGCCAGTCATCCTCTACCTCCTGATTGGATTCATCCGCGAGTCTTGTCGGATAGACGACTCGAGTGTGGTCCCCGACCTGCCAGCCGGACATCTCACACTAGTTGCCACCACCGCTCTCCAGGTACTCTCATTTCCTATGAAACACTTGTAATCGAATAGATGACTAGAGGTGTCTTATGATGTTCACTGCCTCCTCTGTTTACGGTACGAATCGAGGTTTTTAGCGAAATTGGAGCACGTGAAAAAACGTTTAATGATAACAATTGTCTACATGCAACCTGTGAGATACCTGTAAGCCAGAAAAATGAAAATTGACGGAATTTGAGCACTACCGAGGCGAAATTACTCGTTCCAGGCTCTGCGTAGTCTGTCGAGCAATCCTCCCTCCGATGAGACACTTTCTCAATGGATGACCATCATGAGAAGTGCACTCTACTCACTACTCATATTGGCAGACGGTTGGTTATCCAGTTGAATTACAAGCTATCATTCAGTCGTTAGTCTTTTAAGATTATACAATAATTTAAATTTTTCCTAATGTATGATTTTCTTGCTCTTATTTGAACCGTTTGTTTTTGAAATTTCAGTTAGAAGGTATTAAGGTTAAAAAAAACTTTCTTCTTCTGTTTTTTCAACAGTAAATTATCTGGTCGCTGCTTCTATCTTGCACCACCGAGAAGTTGTTCGATGACAGGTTAGCATAATAATAATAATAATAATAATATAAAGTTCATTAGAAAAAAAAAGTAAAGTGGATAGTATGTGTTTTGTTTGCAGGTAGCGGTCGTCTGGACGAATGCGTGTTGATGTTGTCCTGTGTTGTACTGGCCTCGGCCGCCCCCCGTTCTGTGGTGGTCGGACATGCGGACAGTCTCAACAGACTCATCAATCTACTCGCGAAGGAACTGAAGAGCAACAATCCACAGGTATAGGGAGTTACTGAATCTTCGTTACAAAAACAATGGGGTAGGGCGACATAATATATGGTTAGATCTCATGTCAATAGATTAGAATATTCTTTTTGTGAGTTCAAAGGTTGAAAACGAAAGCAACCATCATCAATATACGAAACAACTGAAAAGCAAAAATCCACAGGTATAAGCAGGGACTAAATCGTAGTTGACTAAGTTTGGAATTTTGACCGGGAAGGAAGAGATCAAACTACAAAAACAATGGGATTGAGCAAGTAACGCCGTATAGGCTCACTTTGAGAAGAGCCCTATAAAAGTTATGTATCGTCATGTCTTACATGTTTTTATGTCATTTGAATAGAGTAGAATCTCTGGATCACGTGTAAGTTCACAAGTTAAATGAGAAAAGGAAAGCAACCATCATCATTAAAAAGAAAAGCATTTGGGTTAGTTATCTGCTTAAGTTGTTGAGTATAGTCAGCGTTATTCAATGGGCGTGGGCAGTTTTGACGCGGTCTGTTCTGTAGTACACGTTAGAGGTCTCAACAGAATTAGAAGTACTAACATGTATTCAGTACAGATACATGACGATGAAACGTGAATATATTTGCGAATCTTGTATTATAGCGACCTTCACAACTTTTACGTCTGAGAAATGGTTTGATCCATTCCAGGTGGTCTGTAAGACACTGCAGTCGCTCTCTTCTCTGTTCGCACGGAAGGATATCAGTGCTACTTTTGTACGACATTTGGGTGGCGCTGCTTTCGACGTGATACGACCTATTGTCACGGGAGAGAATGTGGAGCAAAAAGTGAAGGTATTAAGTGGTGGACGTTTTTTTTAAACTCGGTATTAGTACTAGTACACGTTTTAGTGAAATATCTAATAGCATTTTTCAGTATTTTCAGCACTAAACGATGTCGCTGGGTCATTCTCACGCCGAAGTCCAGGTTGATATTTTTACCAATTTTTACTTTTCAGGAAATAAGTGAAGATCAGCTGCTGGTGCTGCTGGATGCGGTGAAAGCCATGGAAATGCTGACGAATGTTGCGGAAGGGAAACGGAGTAAGATTTATGAAATTTTATGATGTTCGCATTGAAGTCTAGTGCGCAGAAGGAAAGGCATAGTGTTTGCTTTACTGTTGTATGTTATTGTCGAGGGGGAGACATGTAGGGTGCTCAGATCTGAGTTGTAGTTTGTTCTCCGTACACTGCATAATTTACGATTTTCGACCAAAAACAAGGAGATCAAACTACAAACCCAGCGAGATAAAGCGACATACACCGTAATGGCCTTCTATGGGAAAAGCGAACCCTAGGAAATATTTCGTTTTTGTGGTTCGAGGAGTCAACTGCTGTATCACAGAGCTTTCGATGGTGTCCCTTCTGACGCAGTCCCTCTGCCGCCTTCTGAATCCGAACGTGGCCGAGGAATGGAGATCCATGCCAGTTCCAGCCAGACGGGTTCACGAGATGGCCATCACTCGACTGAATACGGTGGCACCCAGCTGGCCCGTAGAGTTCAAAAAGGTAAGCAGGGTGGTTGTAGTCTTTTTCCATTTATACTCAGACTCCTACAGTATGATTTCAAAACTTTCAGTTTTTAAGACGTAAATATTATTCGTAAAGTAAACAATGTTTGCATTTTATGCTGTTCATTCGCAGCGTGGGTTGTCGAGTTAAATATTTTATGGTTGGCTGGTTCGTTCTATCCGGTTTTCATAACTAAATCCGGCTCGGAAAACTTTTCCCACGGTTACTTGTTCGACAGTTTTTTTAGGTATCTACGTCTGAGGCGAAACGTACCACTTTTTATGTCTCTCCTTTCTCCAGTTCCTACTAATTTGTATTAGTCATTCGAGTTTTTCTTTTATTTACAAGTACTCGATCCCTTCCAGGTATTGGCTGCACATCCCCAATTGAAACATCGTCTAGAAGCAGCTTTGCTTTTCCAAGCCAATCGACAAACGCAAGCACTGCAAGCTTCGAAGACAAAGGCGCAGGAGGCAAAGGTAACATCTTTTTCGATTATCTGGTAGTTACTAATTAATTCCCATTCCCAAATTCATATCACATACTCTTTTTTCATTGGAAATGGGAAACGGTCAAATAGTTGGTGTCAAGTTTATGAAATTATTTGGCTCATTTGGTATTCGAACCGAGAAACTGTCGGCGGTAATTCGACACAGAATGAGCTAGGCTTATTTGTACTGTATCTTTTTTATCTCTATTGATACCTATTTTCCAGCCGTCGACCGCTCAGCCAACTATAAAGCTAACTATGGACTTCAATTCCTTCGAAAAGGCTGCTGTATAGAGTGCCAACGTGTATCATGCTTATTTTTCTTCATAGTGCTTGGTTGTTGGGATTCGTTCTAGAAAATCACAATCTTCTATGGGTATACTTTTCGTAGTGCAATATTCTACGTACTATTAACTACGGTGTTGTTCACTGTTGCCTGTTTTATGGAGTTTGTATTTTTGTACTTACGCCTATCGCCTTGTTCTCGTGTTTTCTTTTGTCTGGTGACCTCTCTCCATTTTCCTACTGAAGTTGTTTCAACAAATAACGGTGGAGTGTGAAATGGGATTCCGATCACTCTTGCGATTTTTGACTTTAGTTGATCTTACAGAAAATTTGGAAAATTGAGGAAGGGGGTGATAGAATTAAAATGTTCCCACTGTGCTCTTTGTTTTACTTAATTATACAGTTTTACGAATATTTATTTATTGTAGTACACGTTTTAAATTGTCAATAATATTGTATAGAATCTACTGCGCCCGACCGTGCTCAACTGTGATACAATCACGAAGTGAATAAATAGTTTTTACGTTTACGTGTATGTTGCATGTATAGACAAGTTGATTCTAAGTAAACTATTACTCTACGTAACAAAAAAAGAACTTAGACCACAAATGCCTTTTCTGCTATTCACTTCCCTATAACTATAACGGCACTTGAGTCTATGATTTATAATGAACCTCGATGTGCACAGATTAATCTGGGAAGATGCAGTAAGATTTCATCTTCGGGTGTCACAGTGTATCTTGGAATGATATAATTAAATGAGGAACGGAAAGATTAAAAGTATAAAAGTTCTAACTTTGATGTTATTTGAACTCGAACTGCACACTATATGTTTAACTGTATCTGTAGTTAGTCTGTAGTTTGTACTTTACGCGATATTTGTCACCCAGTTTCCATACTGTTTAAAGGTCACTAATCAATAACAGGATTGTACCCTCATTCGTAAACTTACAAGCTAGTCGTCTCCGACATACTATCCGTATCAATCATCTATCTCTCTCACTCAGGTGTAGTTGCTAGGACTCGTATACCTTCTCTTTTTGTAGTTATGTGAACGTTTATTAATTGAGTGTTTTGTTTATATCAAAGGCTAACGTATCACCTTAAGTTTCTAAAAGGTTGTTACTTTGTTATTACAAAGGTTACAACTTAATTTA
The DNA here is from genome assembly GCA_964036275.1 of Litoditis marina. Classification (NCBI taxonomy): domain Eukaryota; kingdom Metazoa; phylum Nematoda; class Chromadorea; order Rhabditida; family Rhabditidae; genus Litoditis; species Litoditis marina. The sequence goes on along the minus strand of OZ038440.1, from coordinate 9,983,826 downwards.
TATTCATGATACCGTACCTTTCGACATTTTTGCCTAACTCACGCTGCCCAGTGCCCGCTGTTTACACCCGTATGAATCTATTGCGGTCGTAAAAAATTCAAATCTCGCATGAAATTTGTCCAGATATATTTCTCAGTTTTAGGAGTTATTATATTGCATTGTCGATGTACCTCTGCACAATTGTTAAAATATTTCATTTAAATGCCTCTATACAGTGTATGAAATTTATCGTGTCGTCGTTTAGTAATGATTCACCCGTATTTATTGTTCAATTTTTATCCCTCGTTTTTATAGAATAATGCGGGACAGCGGAACAAACGATCTGGAAATTGTGTTGGACAAACAGAATGTGGAGTTCCCGGCACTTGTAAGGGAGCGTCTCATATCAAGTAAGTTAGGAAGATTCTGTGGGGATGAGTGTTGGGTTTTTATGTTTTATGGGTGCCAGTGGTAGAAGCGAATTGGATCTTTTTTCAACTCCAATCATTTCCCAATCATCTTGTTTTTTCTTTATTTAGTGTCTAGAGATGAGCTATCGTTCAATTTCGCAACCATGTCCGGGGGATTCTGTTGGTTGGTATCTCGACATGATCTGTTCGTGTGGAAATATGAGGAGGTAAGATTTTCGTTTCTCTTGTTTGCCTCTTTTTTAGAAGATTAATTTTATTATGAATCTAAGCAGGATCTACAGAATATGTTAAGTTGGTGTAATCCGGACTATATTTACACTTTGCAGATGGGTCAATCGCAAACGACAAACAGAGCAGTTCAGCTACCTCTACCTACCTCTGGACTCATCTACTGTGCCAAGTCCATCGTTGTATATCAATCAGGTAATTAGGACTTTCAGAATCTTTCGGTTGTGGTCGAAATTTGTTTAAACGTGCATATAAAAGAATATGAGTGTTTCCCCGTTTCTCTGAACTCTGTTCGTAGAGATATTTTAAAAATCAGATGAATTTTCGCTCTCTGATAGTAAATTCAAACAAATTACTTCAGAAATTCAGCTTTAGGGTCTACAAAAGTTGTAGATTTAGACGTCAAAGCAACTGGGAACCGTGTTTCCGAGGAAACGTCATAAATTCGCAAATACAAACTATTGCACATCTCGGACGATATAATTCTTGTACATTCAGGTAACTCTGCTGGTGTTTTGGCCGTTTCGGGAGAGGGAAATTCTCGTCACTGGCCTTCTATATCCTCCGCTCGCTATACCGATTCGGTGTTGGAACTGGAGAAGGAAGTCGTGTTGTCGGTGGAACTTCTCGAACCGCCCTGTGCAGGTATGACTGCCTTAGTGTGACCGTATTCTCCAATGCTGGTACCTTCTCACGGAAAGGTAAAGCACAAGTCTGCTGGTGAGGACTGGAGGACGGTCTAGAGGCGCGGAAAGCGTTGATCAGTTTCACGCACATTGATGAATACCACCGCAGCTTACTCGCTATATAATTTATATGACATTCAGTTTTGTGAATGATGAAACTAGCCTAACCCTAGATAATTCTTCTCGGAGAATATTCAGATGCTCCACATAATTTCATATAGTTGCGGACTATTTTCTTCGAGAAAACAGAAACATTCTTTGATACCTGTTTTGGGCACGACTAGGATGAATACAGCTTATGATCATTTGAACAAAAAGTGGGAAAAAGGATTACAGTGGTACAAGTGTAGGGTTTTTTCAACGCAACTCACATATATCCATATATGATTCCAAAGTGTAGCTATTGATCACATAACTTTTTCAGCTACGAATTCCGGTGCGTCATTTGTTTTGACCACCACGTCGGGCTCTATTGTCTTTTTGCGTAGCAAAAAAGGCACCGTTTCTTCTGTCAAGGTAGGGAATAGTTATGGAAATGTATGCTATATTTTATCTCTGCGATGCTCTTTCTTATAATGGCACTGAAATTTGCAGTAGGATCTCAATTTCACAAAAAAGTTGGAATTCGAATGTCATTTAGACTAGTATAGACTTGAGGCTGAGTGAAAGTTATGAAACTCATGCAGGGATGACTAAAGTTTTGACTGGCCTGACAACCGGAACGCCCCCCCCCCCCCCCCCCCTCAAAAATCAAAAGTCAATGATAAATAGTCAAAAACAAGCTCTCTCAATCCAGAATATTCCAATTCGAAGTTTGAATTTATCAAAATCGTCCCGAAATTCTATTATTTTCTCGAATGTTGGGCCGAAAACGACCCCCCCCCCCTGAAAAAGTTGTCCGTACCTATTTTGGTCATCCCTGAACTCATGTTAACCAAAAACGGATTCGTTCTTGGTGCCTTGGTGAATAGTCGGGTTTTACTGGTGGGTGCCTATCGTATGAAAGCTCCACGGTGCCATTTATCATTCTTGTTTTGAAGGTATGTGGAAGAGATACGAAAGGTATTGGACGTCGTCTATCCTCCATTATTTTCGGTGCTGCACCATCTACTACTGAGAGGTGAGATTGAATTGAATTTTGGATCGCACTTTGTCAAACTAGTTTACATAATCCAATAATCATTAGAAGGCCTTTCAATAGACTATAGACTGGAAAGGACATTTGAATTTAAAGGAATATGAACATGGGTGTTCCCTTTCAACATTGATAGAAACTTCACGGCTTCAGAAAATGAAAAGTTACAGTTCTGAGTGTCTATGCGCTAGTTCAATATGTTTTTGTTGCAGGTCTCGAGTAGTGAACAGTCTATTGTTTTGGAGAGAAAACATGGAAATGGCTTCGGGTGATTCAGATGATGTGGTGAGTTTTGAGATTCGAGAGCCTAATATCCAGTTGAAAAAACACGACTGTAATCTGAATTAGGAGTTAGATTTCGTAATTTATTGATAAACCCAATGATTTTGAAATTCGGCCCCTTTTCCTGTTTGGTCGAAACACTGAGAACTCTGTAAGGTTGCTAGATTCTGCGAAAAGTTCCCAGTTAAAAAAATGAACGAATGAACACTGTTGTACACAATTCCATATTTGCAGGATTATTTGCTTGTATTTTGTAGTAATCGTTTTGCAGGTTGCGGATCCACTGGTGCTAACTGTTTCGCCGAAATCTCTCCATGTTTTCGACATTAGGAATAAGTGTTTGATGTGGACTGTGAATGGAAAAGATTTGTTGACGGACCATGTTACCACTGCTCTAGAGGTCAGTTCTGAAGTTCGGCAAATTTTTGTCAAAGTATTTTTTTGTGAAGAATGAATCTCACTCACGTCACATAAACGCCGCAGAATTAAAAAAAGGTGTTTTCTGTGGTAATTAATCACGAAGATTTTGAAATAGTTATGTTGAATCGATATGTTGTGACAAAGTTTGATTTTGTTCAATCTTGTGCCAATCCCAGCGTGTCTCTCTGGGAAACGAGGTAACTGGTGTTCGTATCTGGCTGTTGGATGCCGCCTCATTCCGTGAGGGAATACTCGTTCTCCTCTGTGCCACCCACGAACTTTCCGAACTATCCACCTTCTTTCTGGGTAGGTGGTCGTCTTATTTTGCTCGGAATTATAGCTAGTTAGAGTCTACAGGATATAGATCAGTCATGGTTTATGCATGTTATATGTTTCTTTTCCGAATCGACTGAGTTTGGTTACACATTCATACATATACTTCAATTTCTAAGCTAAATCGACAAGCTGACAGAGATAAAAGCGTACTTTCCAGTATTCACTGTCTCATTTACTATCGTGTTTAGATAGTTTGGAGACTTCAGACTATTGTTGTGTAGGACATTGCTCAAGTACTCCTGTTTTCCTTTGTCGTATGTGTTAAAGTGTGATGCAGTTTTTACTATGATTTCAGCTCATCTTCAAAACTGTGAACGAGAGGTACCGGAAGTGGGCTGGTTCTCCATGGTTCCAATGACCTCCAATTTGGCTCAGATGTTCGATGTTAGTTTTGTTTGAAGAATTTGTTTCAGAACGAGAGCCAACTCTTTAATGTTCTACGCTATATTAACAAGCTTGATCGTACAACGAGAAGTATGGTGCTTTTCAAGCTGTAGTGAGCGTTTTCAAACAATTGTTCATGAATAAGTTTCAAATTGTCAATAAATTGTCTTTTCTCGAAAGACTATGATTTTCACGGTAGTATGCTGTATAGCGATTGTTTATCGCTTGTCGAGTGGTCTGATAACAGCAGAAATGGAACCAGAATTGTGATTTCTATATTGATTTTTGTAGATCATGGACGAGTCTTCGTTCGTGGGTCGTGTCTCGTTGTGTGTTCCGGAAGAGACGGCCACCTCAACCAGCAACGACAAAACGGACGGGGTTATGCTGGTTCATGCCGGTTACGGTAAGTGGGGCTGGTTCCGTGCACATTCAACAACTTATAACTACTACCGACACTTGTAGTCACATCCTTTTGTTGTTATTTTTTCGAGTGAGATCTTCTTCGCGGTTGTGATGCTGTCGAGGATATGATAAAAAAGAGCGAATATGATTTCCAGAATCTTCACCTACCTAGAGACATATTTTCTGTGGTGAGTGCGCACCCTCGGCCTCGATTTTCTACCAAATCTGAGATACACTTCGTCAGTTTCAGTTCAATCGGTCTATGTTCCGAACGATTTGAATCGAGTGAACGAGTTGCCGTTGAACAAGTTGGTCTCTCTGCCGCCGTCACAGAAGATGATCGGACATGGTCAGTGTGTTTGTTCTCTCTCTTACCTATTCAACCCTTATAATATTCAGGGTTATCTGATTCCTAGTTGAATGCACGAATTGATAGGATGCTAGTGCGATTCATTCTCCTCGTGTACAAGGCACAACGTAAACAGTTTGATAGTTCGTATACGAATTGATGTCTGATTTTCTGGCTCACAATATAACTTTTATATTGGTCACAGTAAAATACTTCGATTTCCCATCATTTGTTGACCCTGTTCCCTTTTCAGCAGTGGATACGAGATACTGCTTCATAATGATGTCGGATGGTACTGTCTCGACTGTACGGCTGCTTCCCAAGTACGTTTTTCTCAACTTCGAGAGTTTATGTTTTACTTGGAAGTTCGGAAGCGGGGAAAAGATTTATTTTTGAAATAAATAAATGGGACGGCGTTGTTGAGAACTGCAAGGATTAGGATATCATGAATTTTTGAAAATCGCATAAACGCTATTGAAGGGATCTCTTTACCTCTTCACCTTACAATAGGTTGAACTCGCTAGTGAGTTCACTCACAATGACAATTCATTCCAGAGGTTTTGAAGACGGTAGCCTGGATGATGTTTCCTTCAATGAGATGCTGCCCGATCTCCCGCCCGGTGACGAAATGTTGGAGAAACTGCGCAACGCATTCTCGCTGTTCTCTAAAAAGGACATTGTGAGTTGTAGTTTGGCTCCATTGTCTTTAGTTGGCTTCTCTCTTTGTTTGCCTAACTGTTTTTTTTTTGGTATTTTCTACTGCACTAAGTGTTTGTAGGCAAATTTTGCTAAACCTGTTCTAGTTCTAGATGGACTGGTGAATTAACTTTTTAAAAGTTCGAATGGTTTAACTACTTGTCTGTTTCAGGTTCAAGCCAGTGTGCAAATGCAGGACTTCATGGGCGTTCAAAATCACGAGCTGGCTGCTATCGTCATTGCTTTTATGGAGAGTCTGATTGATCAAACGGGTAGGCTATTTGAAAGATTTGACTCAATAGTTCTCGATATCAGTAAACCCAACGACTTGGTAAAACAGACTAAAAGTGAAACACCTGTAACCAGTCCTAGAATAGGAGCTTGTTGCGGCATTCATTTGTGTTTCTGTTGATGTTTTTAGTTTTGGTGAGCTATTGGAATGTTTGATTGGTTAATTGGTTTCTATTGTTATTGTTACTCAGATGCGGATGCGGTACCCGAGGAAGAGTTGAGAGGGAAGAAGGTCATCTGTAATCGATTTATACTGTTCCTGAAACACATGAATGTGTTTGACAAGGTATGCTTTGTTCCAGTTTTTGTTAGTTTTTCACTCACTTTCACAACAAACCAACATTTCATCTCTGAATTATCTCAAAATAACTTCGGTGTTTGTTCTATTGGTAGGTTGTAGCGGGAAGGGAAGGCCTAAACTTCTGAGTGTATTATGAGCTTCGGGTCTTTTCCTTAGCGGGGTATTGTATGTTCAGAACAGCAGTGGAACAGAAAACAGTTGGATTATTGTTTATAGCGGTATGCTAGTTTCGTGGTATTTTCAGGTGAAGGAGGCGAAAATTGTTCGCCGTACTCAAAATAAGACACGCACTGGAGCATCCATTCTTGCAGAGGTTGGTTTAGAACCAGTGATACCGCGATACCAATACAATTCAAAATTCATTCTAGATGTGAGAAGGAATCTAGGTCTCAACGACATGGCTTGTTTGTTGCGAACTTGCAACTTTGGTATTTCTTTCAATGAGCATTGATCACCAATAACCGTGACTAGCTTAAATTTCACGCTTGATCACGATTCCGTATTCGATATAAAAACTTTATCTGAAACAGTTTACTTTTTATACGGAACTGACTCTCACAACGACTTTAGCATTCAATGCACCTAAGTGAAACTCGCCGTAACCTATCTTGGAACTTGACTTACCAAAGTAGCTCGATCAGCCACAAAAATGGACGAGTTTCGGACGAATGACGGGAGAAGTTGCCCTTTTAACGTGAAAAATCAAGAAGTTGTACGTGTTTAAATGAAGAAAAACAGGGTTTCTTCTGATAGAATAGTCCTACCGTATTGATGTGTGTATTAAATGAGTGATAAACTATTCTCTCCTCTCAGATGTGTGAGCGTGTGTGCGTTGCCTCGGCCCTTCGTCCCTGGCAGTCTATCAGTGAGGAACACGAGGAGGCTCTCGGCCTCGTCTCGGCCAGAATTGCCAAACAGAATGGCCTCAGGGGGGATGTGGAGACCGTTGTACTCGGAAAGGTGGGTGGTATGTGGTATCAGGGTTGTTGAAGTCGAACTCGAAACTCAACTCGATAATTTTGGAGTTCAGTCGAACTCGAAATTTTCTAAAACTAGGTAACTCGATTTATTTCCTATTTTCAACCGGTTGACAACCCTAGGTGGTATCTATTGCTTAAATTTACCAGTTGAAGTAGTTTATGATACGGTCGATATTTTAAGTAGTATACCACCCCGCTGTGTTTGTAGTTTGACAGTTTGATCTCGCTACTTTTCAGTAATAGCTGGCGGCGTAGCAATCCATCCAATCTCATGAGAAGTTCATATGAGTTTCTCATGAGATATTATCTCATGAGCTACTCGTGAGCTCTCAATGTTGTAGCATAGCAATCAACGGAATCTCATGAGAAGCTCATACGAATAGCTCATGGGGTATCTCATGAGATTTTTAAGGGATTGCTACGCCGCCAAGTGTCAAGATCAAACTCCAACAATGATTTTGGTCACAATTTCGATTTACATAATTTCAGTTGTAAACTACATACTTCAAGTTGAACAGTTGACAATAACATACCATGATTTCAGTTGTTGCTGGTGCACCAGGTGCCTCCCTCTGTGGTGGAGACATCGCGCACCCTCCTGGCGAAGACGAAGACCCTCAAGGACCGCATCGAACTGCTCCAGATAGCCGCCGACCTCATGCTCACATTCGCGACCGCCATCGAAATGTCTAGAAGGTAGGCGACAATGGTGACCAGCCTTGGCAGCAAGCTTAGGGCGATTTTGTTGAATGGTCCACCGTCCACAGAATCATATTTTTTCTTAAAAATCGGGATTTCGAACTACCCTATAGTTCGTTTCACCGATCGATGACTTTCTACAGTAATCTTTCAAAAGTTCAAACGCATTTATCTAGTCAACGAACAGAATTTAAGATTCACTGTTTTGTATGCTTGTAGTGTCCGAAGTGGAAAACGAAATCACAGAGTTTAAACTATGTACGACACCTACAAGATATGATAAATTCACTTAAAAAAATTTATTATCTTACTGTAGAGGGCTATTGTTTCGTGAAACCGACTATAGCTTCAACAATATGTGGCATTTTTTTTCCAACAGTAGTGGTCTTTGACGTAGTTTAATGAAGAATGAAGTCAATTCTATGAAAAGGTTCTTTGATAAGGAATTTCTTACTAATGTTTGGATGGCGGTTTCAGCAAGATAAAGGCCAGTGCCAATTCTTATTTCTCGGTCACATATGTAGATAATGGAATTGACGAAGACTGACGTCTTCGTTTGCCGTTTCTTACTGGAGTTTAGTGAAGATTATAGTGGTTCGGTGACCTATTCAGTCAATAATTCTCCTGATTTACAGGTCAACCAGCTCGGTTGAAGTGGATGTTGACGAAGAGAAGTGGACCACCGGGGAAGTATCGGAGGCCTTCAATCATATGGTAGGAGTTATAGGGAAAGGGACTATATAGACACAATCACCTATTATTCTCACTTGACATTAGGGGAGAGAGAAGGAGAAAGATAAAAATGGGGGGGGGGGGCGAGCGAGAGAGAGAGAGCTCACAGATCAATCATGTGTGGACTGTCAGAGCAAACTACGTTAACCGGCTGCTCGCATTGACAGTGAAGAAAAAAGATTTAATGTTAGGGTGTATACCTTGCCTTTTTATTATACCTATCATTATTATTATTGATACCTATTTCTGTTCCCTCACACCTGTAAGAAGTCCGGTATTTTAGTGTCACCTTCTCTTGACGGAAATGGCCGATAAGACTATTGGACGCACCGAGAAAACGAGGCTGCGAGATTGTATCGTCAAGTTAGTGGGACATTTTTAGTTTCTATCAAAATTCCGCCGGATTTTCTTTTTGTTGGTATTCCTGACTTATTGGTTTCTGATACTAAACAGGTTAGGAGCAGTGATTCGAGAAAGACTCTGTCCTCAAGGGCAGAGTCGATTCTATCTAAAGTAAATCGAATCCTCTTTGTTTCAGGCTGGTATTGTTCCAAATGGAAGAAACCATTGGTAAAATCGACGGTCATCCCGTGTTGCTGGAGTTGTACAATCTCGGGGAGGATAAGATAGCACTCGGACTAGCAGAGAGATACAAGGTATTGATTTGATATGATAATTAGTATGATAACTTTCTCAATAAAGAACGTTAGAGTTTTTGATGTAGGAATAAACACATACATAATATTTCTTATCATTACATTAACGTCTTGAAGTGTTTTCTCGATTTTGTTCATGGTCAAAGTAGGTCTTCCGATGAATTTCAGCAATCCATTTCCAGGACTTCAAGGTGTTGTGTCGAATTTGTCTGGAATACGACAAGAAGAGCAGAGATGAGCTGTTGAACACGTACAAATTACGGTTCTCCTCCAGCTCCTTCGATCTCTATCTCTGCCAGTATATGCAAAGGAAAAGTGAGTCTTGTTCCAATTAGAAACCTGTCGAAGCCGTTCGATGTCATATCTTCTCCAATCCCGAATGGGAAAGCAATTTGATTTTAATGAACGGATTGCAGGAAAGTCTGGCTGTTCTAAAGGGCTTTTGACTTTTTTGTTTTCTGTCTTTCGACCCTGTGTCTTTTAGATTTGAATGAGGAGCTGCTGGAGCAACAGGGTGAGCAGGCTGACCGATTCCTGTCTTCATTGGATCACATGAGATGGAGAAGGGAGTTGCAGAAAAAGAATTATGACAAGGTACGTGGTGAAACTATCGAAACTATCTCCATTTCAGCCAAATGCAAAAGTTCACAATTATTAGGCAAAATGCAAAATTCTTGATGGTTTACTCTGCTCGGAAGCAAGATTAATTAGATCCTACTGGCGTGCAGTTGTATACTAGCTGCTCGTTTCGATATCTATGTATACTAGAAGTAAATTAAATAGTCACGTAAAGTTGGCATTCTAGTGAGAAATCGTGCACTATTTGTCATTGGATTTACTGAGTTTTGCTGTGTTTAACATGTTTCACGTGACTGTGCAATTGACTAAAAGAATAACAATCGTGTCATTGTTGCAGGCCTCTCATTCACTCATGGGACTTGCCGACAGGGAAGAGAATAATATTCGCAGACAGAAGGTATGTGTATTCCTTGAGCAGCTTTGCCTACGAATTTAGGGCTGCGCTACTGTCAATACTTGCAAGTTGCAAGGGTGGTCCTCTCCGGAATATTATTATCTCTGACAGACTACAACTTCTAGAAATGTTTTGATCTCGTATATCTAGAGTGTGTCCTAACTAAAACCCTCAATCTTGCAGGTCCTCTATTCATTGGCCAAACTGTCTTCCATTTGTGCCGATCATCCGAATGCGGCTGTCACTGAAGACGCCACTGAGAAGTTGCGGCTGATCAAACACAGAGAAGCTGTCCCACCCCATGTCATACAGGTGCGTATGTACTTGTGTTATACAAAGAATCATATTATATTTGAATTCAAGGTTCAAGGGCTTCGGGTTCTGTTATTGTCTGCATATTTTTATAACTCTTGGAATCAGATGGATGATCCCTAGTTTATCCTTGAATCAGTTCATAGTATAACTTTATGGAAAGCTTTAATATTTGAAATTTGAAACTTTCAATAGGCAAGTATTAGCCCATTACCCATATTGCTAATGTATGGGAATTATGACATCTTATTCCAGCTGGTCTATCCGGACAACCCGGATCAGCCCCTGAGTGCCCCCGAACTGACGGAGTTGTTCAGAATAGCCGTAGACGAAGAAGAAGCTCTTCCCGAAACATTCCTCAGGTAATCGACCACACAGCGCGGTTCTTACTATCATTCTTGTTTGGGTGAATTGTATACCTAACCGGGTTTTTTTGGTAACCGGCTGGTCAGTTGTAGAATTGGCCCCTTGTTTGCTTTTCTGAACCTCTGATTCACAGAGAATCATTGTATCAAACCATTAAGGTTAAGGTTCATAGGTTCCATCTTCATGTATGCTGTGCTCGATGCGTCGGAGACCTCCGACACTAACTATACTGCTCTTGTGTTTGAGGTTCATCCAATTCTTTTCAGCGCCATTCATTTTCTGGGCGCCCTTCGTTCTGCGAACGACAGTGCCGAAGCACAGAAGAATCTGGCCCTGGTCTGGTCGACAGCCGTCGCGAGAGATGACTGGTCGCAGGTATACTCACTTGGTCATACCATGAAAATACCACCTTACTGCTTTCTCTAGTATTTGAAAAACATACTTCTCTAGTAACTAAATATATCTAGTAGGATTCGGAAGATATTGGGAAAGTTGTGGACTGAAATAGGTTGAACTGCACCATTTTGCGTCAAGAATGTTAAAATTTTCCAGGTGTTGTACTATGTATAAATTGTGTTCAATGCGTATATTCTCTGAAATCGTAGTCGGATTTTGTAGTGGGTATTCCAACGATTTTGTAGTGGGTATTCCACGATGAAATGTGATTATTTTATAGGTTGGATCATCAGACATTTCCTCGACTCTATTTGGAGGTTTGATGGGAGCAGTGGCTGCTGCAGGTATGTCCTGCAATACAAATAAAGTGTTTATTGGAAGTTCTTCTGAGCAAGCATTTGTAAACTACTGTAACAGAGGTGCACTTCACCATGTACACTTATTTTATTCCGCTATTCAATGGAAACATGTATCACTAGCTTAAACTTATGAAATATGCACTGCGACATACAATTATTTGAATAACGAGATTTAGCACAATGAACAGCGATGAATGTTGATATCTTCAGACTGGCCGAACGGAGTGAAGAAGTGTTGTCTACCGGAAAAGGAAAGGCTCCTCAAGGATTCACTTCAGGTATAGTCCACGCCATTCTTATTGATACTCCTACAGTACACATTCAACTTTTCAATGACTGCTTTCTAATGAAAACTTAATTGTCAAAAATATTCTCGAACACTCGAATATTGGAGAATCATAATCTAATGCGATAACTCTCAAAATCCGCGATATCACGAATTGAAACTTTTGTAATCATTATATACGAGCAGGAATAAACATACTACTTTTTAATCTCGTTCGGCATCCGATGGTATCAAGTATCATTTGTCCGAAAATTGATTAGACTGAATTGAGCCATTCGTCCTTACAGGAGCAGAAACTGAATAAGAAGCTAGAGAAGTGGATTCGCCGCGCCTGTGATCGCGCGTCGACCGATATGACGGGGTCCAATTGAGAGAAACCGGTGATAGGAGGGTATTTTCATTATATGTGTTACTTTTTATATTCATGTTGATGTTCTTATTCTGTATCGAGTTACTGTTGGTATTATTATTCTCGTCTTGATCTCTGGATTTTTAAATTCATAGTTTGCACTTTGTTGTTTCGTGTTTGTGCCTTGTTCATGAATATATATCAGAATGTGGGATGTTTTCAAGAGGTTCACAACATTAGTTGTTAAAGCCAAATTCGAAAAACATAAAACGACCTTTGCTGTTTTAGGTGGGCAATTTTTGGTTTGAACAGTTAAACCTCCACATTAAAGTTATAGGTCCCCCCTAGTGATTATCAAAAACACACAATAATGTTATTTATGAACTCCATAAGAGTGAAAGATAACGGATCCCCAGTCAAATAACTTTGGCATCTGACTTTTTTTCTTCTGATAAAAGCCTGAAACTGAACCACCAACGCGATTTTTTTAAATAGCAAGAAACGAGAACTTGGAAATCGTCTTTTAGAACTCGAATGAAGAAAAAACAAGCACAATAAATATAATTTATTTAATCCCAGAAATATACCAGTAGAATGTGTTACGGATTGTACCAATCGAGGAAAAGTAGAGTGAATGTGATGACGATGATACAGAAGAGAACAACAACCCGTCGCCCCGCAGAGTTGCTTATCGCCTGAAATTCAATACAACTTTCATCACTTCAAGTATACATACCTCTATACCTATTCTATTGAATTTGACTTTTAATCACTTCGAAAACTTCTTAACAGCTTGTATCATGAAAGTGATGTCTGTTCGTATTTGATATAATCACGTTCTAAAGTTTCTCCTAATACAAAAACCGTTCTACTTTTCACACGTTTGTTCTACTTGTTGGACGAGTTTCGCTCGTTCCGAAACAAGCTCATATGGCTGACCAGTGTTTGTTGTTTGGTCCCGTTGCGGTTCGGTTGAACTTCGTGAATAACAGTGCATTTCGATCAAACTACAATTTGGAGACTTCCTATATAGTGCGCCCATCTCACCTGTCGAATCCATTCGTTTCCGTCCCGCAGGTTGTCTGTTGTGTTGATGGCGGTTACATTGATGATGTCTATGTCGCGCTCCTGGTCCAGTACCTGGAATCAGTCGGCTTTTCGGAACATGCCTTTGTTAACCTATAGGATTCCCCAATTCCACAGCAATCTTACTAAGTGGCCCAATCTCACTGTGCTTGTAGTTTGATCCCGACGCTTTTTGATCCGAATAATTAATTATGGAGAAGATCAAACTATTATTCACACATGTTCTCTTTAGACTAATTAACCAGCCGGTGGTGTAATTTTCCCAAAACAATCAAAATGTCATGGGAACCAGTGAGAAAATTCATGAGCTTTTCTGCAATAACCGTAGGCATATAATGTGCGAGGTGTAGCTTATGCGATTATCTCACGAGATACACGGAAATTACTGAAAAAGAAAAAGAAAATGCGGATTTCTTTTGATTCTGACCGAACAAGAAAACTTTTCGGTTATACCACTTCATATATAACCAGTCTTTTACTCCAGACACCGTGCTATATGAGGAGCTGGCGATAAAGCCTAGCTTTATGGTAATATGCGATTTGGTCGTACTTATTGTATAGGGTAAACTTTACTTCATACAGCGAAGGGAAACTATCTACCTGAAGAAACAAGAGAGCCCTACTGTGAATATTGTATTTAAAGTTTTTTTCTCATAATTTCTCATTACCCGCTTTTTTAGTTCGACAAACCTTTTCAGCAAAGGTGTCCTGTAGATTTTGAATCTCCGCGATATGACTTTCCAGACTGTCAATTTCCTTGTGAACGTGCGAGAACTTCTCGAACATCTTCTCATTTTCAGCCATCAGCTGCGCGTTTTCTTGGGATGAGAGAAGAGGCTCGTTCGATTTCTCGTCTGCAAACTGTCTATTAACATTGACAACAACTGTATACTAACCGGAGATCTGGTAAGTATACAGTTATTGTAGAAAACATCATTACTCTATGCGAACACGTATCGTTTAGCTGTTTAGCATAAAGAAGTGACGTGCAGAAAAGGATAGAGTTTGCCGTCAGTTTTTGTGAACCGACGTGCTGATGATATTGTTCTTCTTCTGAATTGGAATAAACAAGAAAAACTAGCTGTTATATAGAACGGATTTACTCACCATTCGATACATCCTCCTCTTTTACAAACACCACTGAATTCTCCCAGCCATCCGAGTTCTTTCTCGGTTTCACGTCCCTCTCGCTGGCCACTGTTTCTGTGTGGCGGGTGGCAAGAACAGAGTCCATTTCGCCCGATTCGATTTCTTTCTTTTCCACTCCACGACCTGCAAAATATTGTCTTTCATGCGCTAGATACTGTAACCAAAACAGCAGAAATCGTTGTTTTGAGTAGATATCGAAAATATACATACACTGTCAACATAATGTGAGTTATACAGTATCATCCTGTCTTTCAATGAGCGACGTCATTATGATCTACAATGCTAAAAGAGCCCACAGAGTTTCAAAACTTATAAATACGCCACCGATAAAGAAAAGAGCGAACTCACCCATTCTGCGCCTCACTCCATCCGAAGTATCGATTGGATTGCCGAGCGATGTCTTTTTCTTCTTTTTCGACGCCTGCACCAAACTGGACAGTCTCCACGTGTCTCTACGAGAGGCCACACTACGAATACGCAATTTCCTAGAAAACACTATGATCAGGATAACTAAAGAACAAAAAACAACAACAAAGCCATTGAAAATTGGAAATAAATAAGGCTAGACACTGGAAGTGTCCGACGAAAGAGAAATATACAATATAACTCTCCCCCGTCTGCTTATAGAACAGGGGTCGCTCCGAGATGAAAATAAATCACGGTGGTCATGTTTCCCATCTACATAGTTTGTAGTTTGATTCCGCTGCATCTGAACCTCCAAAAAGAATTGTGATCATACACTAACTTAGCCTAGTTTTGGCGGAGGGGTTGTGGGTAAACATTTCAAGCATAAATGGGTCCCGTGGCATTCTCAATATAAACATAATCAATTTATTGTTCAATTTAGTCGGAATACTTATACTTCCGGTAAGAAAAAGGGGGTCGCGGGTCACATTTCTTAGTGGGGGTACTGTCCACAAAATTCTCAATCCAGTGTTTTGTGAGTATAGGATTGTGATGTGCCTCCACACCAAACTACAACTAACAATTTGTCATGTTTCCCTAGTGTGTTATTCAATCAAACAAATCCCACCTCATTTCGGTGACCACCTTGGCGACTCTCTTCAGGTATTGATCCAATATTTCGGTCACCATCTGCAAATGTTTCTTTTCTTCAGTGGTGCGGAGAGTCTCCATCTTCAGGCGTTTGGTCAACTGTTGAATCGAAGTGCTCAGATGACGTAGGGCCTGAAACAGGGACAATAAGATCGCATTCATACTTTTCACGTCGACGTTTAACGTTAATAATGAAGAAAGTATGCGTATCGATGTAGTGGGCGTTACGTCGGCGTTAAAGTGTAGGCTAAACTACGCAAAGGCATGAATGCGACCTAACATGTCACGGCTGGCACCAAAATGTACGGTACGTGCAATGGTCGTTTTTTTGCGTACTAAGGAAAGATTTGTACACGATCTAGCTACATTTGTAAAAACACTACGAATATACACTTTATCAACATAATGTAAGTTATACGGAATCCTCTCGTCTATCGAAATTACTCAAATGTTTGACAACTAAAACTTCTTCATTGCAATGTGGGTATACAAATGACCGTTTCCTTTTGTAGCTTGTTATTATGAACTATTGGAACAAAATATCTGCACAACACTACGCGAAATCAATACAGACAATGCATAAAATACCGGATTACATCATTCTAACCTTTTCACTGTCCTGGTCGAACCTATCTCGGTCACTCTCTGACATGGTGGGCACAGGGGCATTGAACGCCAAATAGTCACGCCTGAAAAACTTCCAAAATGATGATAATCGTTTGTAAGATTTTTTCGAATGATTGCACTTTTTCAATTCCAAACCATACCACCGTTATAAATCAAGTCAATCAATCTAATGAATTGAAATAAAGAATCCGTTGTTGTGATTTTTAGGAAAGGTCGAGAATTTCTACTTTTCAAGCCCACGTGCACCTGTCTCAAATTCTAAACCTGGTTACAAAAATACAAACTGAGATAAAGAGTTGATGGTAACCTGAAAACTAACCTTCTCGCATAGATCAGTTGTGCGAAATCGGCCACATCTCGTCCAATAACTGTGGCAGTCGAGGCGAGACTTTTGTACAGAAGTGACGGTTGGTGGCGCGGATTTGACACTTCTGAAAACAATTACAAACTAGGGTAGTTAGGGTAGAGATATATACTGCGTATTCCATAAACTATGTTTTTATGGTGATTATGATGATCTCAGTCTGATATGATTGGTGCATTTAGAACTATCAAACAGCCGAGTACCGAGTGGTATCAATTAACCAAACTTACTAATGCAGAAAAGTCAATTTTTCCAATTCGAAGATAGCTTTACACGCACCAAACTTTCTCTTCCATTCTAAATGGGCGGAATAATAGTCCATTCTGCATTAAGCGTCAAAACGTAACTTACAATTAGGACACGTTATACCATTGTTCTTAACTGCCAAGTGAACGAACTTCATCATTGGAGATCACATTACCAACCATAGATACTGAATATTCATAACTCTGGGTACGAGAGAATGTAACGCTTTTTGATATAACTCATGAATACATACACATATAATCATTTTTAGCTTCCACTAATTGTAACCAGCCTGATTAACGATCATTAACGATAAATGAGAGCCAAATTACATTTTCAACCTTTGTGCTCACCTTCCTCAACTGGCGTATTTTCGCGGGCCTTTCTCTGAGCAATTGTTTTGGCTCTGGCCTTGAAATATGGAGTCTGGTCCACGGACATACGTCCTTAAAACCAGAGTTCAGGTCAAACATGACCAATTGAATTCGTGGAAAGTTTTCACGTCACAGCAGATATGAATCAAGGATTGAACTAAATATTTAGACACAATAGAACATTGAAAACATAAAATTTTATTCAAGAACGTGTGAATAGACTACGTATATAAATAACTACATGTAAAATGTCAAGATTCCGAGCACGTATGGGAGAAGCGGCTACTATACACAACAACTTGTTGGAATAAATTAAAACTCTCAAGGGTACTGGAGGAAAAGGAATTCGTCTCTATGCACTCTGGAAGTATTATGTGATGACGATATTGAGGGCCTCAAATGGCCAACTATGATAGATAGACAGAATTGTGGTTGTGCTGTAGAATGGCAAAGTGATAATGTACACAACCATAGAGAAGATTCCCGAAAAACTAACTAGGTGAGTTTAGGTTAAAAGCTGAATACAGGAATAAATACAACGGATAGTCAAACATAGTTTCACTTACAAGACTCATTGAAGTGATTGTGGGGCAGAAATTAGGGAAATAGACGAGAATAAGAGCCTAGGAGTGGTGTCAGTCCACTCTTACTTTCCTCCAGCCCAGAGCACGATGATGATGATCAGAATCACCACGATAGCACACATGATGATCATCATCTTGATGTTCTTCCACCAGTATTTACGCTTCAGGGTCGCAGCCGATTTCTCGAACTGAGAAGCTCCTTCCTGCGAATGAATATTATAGTATACATGTGTAGGGTGACTTATTGAACATAGCATCCCTAACTTTTCTTACGTAATATCCAGTAAAGTACTAGACCCTGCTACTCAAGAGACAAAAATTAACTACAGGATAAATACGTCGATTACCTCAAAGAATAAATGATTAACAACCAATACAACCGGTTATTGTACCCTTTTAATGACATGGACATTTAGATAATAAGTGTAAAAAGAAATTAACCAAAATATACCTGAAGAGCATCCGCACGATCATCCAGCTGTGACAGTTTCTGATCACGTTCCAACACTTTCTCCACGTTCACCTATAAAAGCTGCGTTTATACGAAGATACTCAAATAGTCGCAAATATTCTCTCTTCTTGAACCAGAGGGTTTCCAACATCCATATTCTCAAAAACTTTCCATTCTCTCTCCAAATTTAACATATCAAAGATAATCTAGCCTTCCAGGGGAATAATCTGAATCTTCTGAGTCTAAACATCACAAGTTCGTCGACTAAATTCTCATGATGAAAATAGCTAATACGTGGGCTGATAGATAATGCAGATGCAGTAAATGCCCCACGCAGTTTCGCGAGATATCACGTTTTCAGTAAACTTCATTCAGTTAAAGAACGGAGACCGGACTGATCGTAAAGTGAAGCTTTGTGGTCACCCCTGGTCGGATGAGCCTATTGTATTATACAGTCGTAATCATACATCATACTATTGTAATCGTAGCAAAGTTGTCCGAAATAAAAAATCGAGAATCGGGCTACTTTTTTTGCTCAAAACGAGCAAATTTCTCTAATTTTTGTACAAAACGATTAATTTTCACTTGTTTAAATTTAAAATGGAGTCTTTTTGTCGAATACTCGGACCGTAGTGGTGTATGTCCTCTTCACTAATCCCCAGAAGAGATGAGTATTGGAATGAAGATAAAAGGTGTACCTTCATGATGCCGACCACCTCATCTACTTGTGCCTGTGTCTGTTGCAGTCTCTTGTTGGAGGGACGGGGTCCTCCCTGACTTCCTCCCGCTGCATCTCCACCCTGACCTGCGAAGAATGTCACAATGATAAACATTAAAGAAAAGAAAAAGGAGAAATAGAAGATAGGTAGAAGTAGATGATTAAAACTATGTGGTTAAAGAGTGGTGTATTCCATCAATACTTCCAAAATCCGAAAAATTTCATTAATTTCCATCAGAATTACGTTTCTACAACTTTGAAAGAACGTATTCCGTTTGCTGGATTTTTTAGGCTATTTGTTTACGAAAGTTTGGGTGGGTACAAGGCCAAATCGGGTAATGGTACGAAAAATTAGGAATGACTAAAAGTGACACCCGTCTGCGTCTGCCAGTGTTTAAGAATGAGTGTATTCTCAATGGTTTAAAAACCAGTTTTCAATGCCATTGCAGATCTTAACCTCTAAAAAAGTCTAAATGTGTGGAACTCTCGGGTTCCTCTTTGAAAACTATTAAACATCTACCATCAAACTTTCGGGAAAATGGAGTAGTAGGCTTAGTAGGCACACGATTATGTATCAGATGGAATAAAACCACTTTTCAACGCTAAACATGGCGATCGGTGCCTTCTTTAATTGCGTTTGGATACAAAATGTAAAACTAATAAAATAATAACAAACGTAAACCAACCTTCCATTGTTCAGTTCGAAATAGATGACCTGACAAGCGAACCGAAAGGGGTGGCCCTCTGAAAAACCGACTGTTATAGCGTTGATTGAAGACAAAACATTAAATACATCGAAACAAGTCGTAACTAATCAATAAATCAATTACAGTGAAAATTCACAATCTTATTTTCTGAAACAAAGATGATTAGACTGGAGGACTAGAGCAAAGAAAGATCGGAAATAGTGGGCGGATACAAGATTCGAACACACCTCATTAGTGAAAAGATCGTCAGAGATGGAGACACGAGATAGAAAATAGTCCACGTCAATAATGACTCAAGACACTTTCAAGTTCAAGCATACACCAGTAAGGTCTGACTAAGCCAGAAAAAGTAAGCCGTTTTCAGATGTGAACACGTGAAAATTTAGAATTTTTCATCAAAGGTAGACCAATTTTCATGTTTTAGGCTGAAAAGTAGTCCGTTTTTCGAATTTTTCTGACTATTCGGACAACCTTGCTGGTGTATGAGTTCAAGTGACTACTTTCTTCTTTAATATGTAGAAAGACTGAGAGTAATAGTAACTACAACTTGTTACCGGCATCAGTATGTATAAAACTTCATTAAGCGAAACTTTAGAAACCATACACCCGCAAGGTTGTCCGAATAGTCGGAAAAATTCGCAAAACGGACTACTTATCAGTCAAAAAGATGAAAATCGGTCTACTTTTGATGCAAAATCCTGAATTTTCACGTGTTTACATCTGAAAACGGACTAATTTTCGTCGCTTAGTCGGACCTTACTGGTGTATGTTAGAAACCGCAAACAGTTCTTAATCTTAATCACTTGAGAACACCTTAGAATTTAGAATTATTAACGATATAAACATCTCACAGATCACAAAAATGCTAAGTTTTGTTTTAATTCTATTCTGCTATTCCAATTATACTTAACTATGCCGAAAGAAAACTAATAATATCGAACGAAGAATCAATACATTATATGAGCGAATCGGAAACTTAAACCACCACACCATGTGATACACATGACACATCAATGATTACGAAATACTTGGGGAAAGTTTCCCGGTTTCCCCACAATCAATGCAAAACAATCAAGTAGTTATTTCATGTTTTTGACGAAAATTTCCCATCGACAGAGAATAAAAGTAATCAATAGAGTTGTTATTGCCAACCGACCCCATCAACCGCGATCATTTTACTGTACTTGTCTAATTGTATCGTTGTAACGATAACAGAGAAAGAGAACCCCCTTCGAAGTTATGAATGAAATATAACTTCGCTTCCTATCAATATTGAAAATATTCTCGAGAACACAGCCAAGAAACGGGAATACACCGCTTAAAACAAAACAGGAAACAGCAGTTCTTGATTTTTATGCAAACTAGAAACTAGTAAAATGTGCGGTTTTCTCAGTTTTATGATAAGAGAAAGTTTTCATAATGTTCGGGTTTGCTAGTGAATATGTAAATTATGTCTTTCCGAACTTTCTCTTACGTGGAACGAACAGCCTATTCAGCTTTCGAAGCATATTGGACGTAGTACGTACGTTTTTATAGTTTAAGTTTCATGTATTTTGATTGCACTACAAGCTCAGTTTGTCCAAAGAAATGAAGGTATAAAGGGGTCGAGCCAAGATGAATGTTTGGTGGCGTGTGAAAGAATGGGAGACAATAATTGGGAGTGCGAGATAGAGCAAGAGCGGGTTTGGGTTGGTGGCATGGCACTGCGAATAATCGATGTCAACGCCGTTAGTGACCAAATACGTATTACTCAAAAAAGATTTCAGATAGATGGGACTGATAGATGGGAACAAGATCAGATCAAAACCCGATGACACTAATTAAAATAGAAGTTATGCTGAAAGTGAGTAAAACATAAAACAACAACTAGTCTGAACCAAACACATACGACCTAATTAGACTTTAACTACTCATGTTTACTCTTACTCCATCCCTAACAGAAATCAGTCAGTAGTATCCTGTATCCATACACTCGCAAAGTCAGACTATTATTGATATGGGAAATTTTATTTAAAAGGCGGAGAACATATCCATCCAACAGACTATAGACGAAATAAGTTTGGTATCTATACATTATGATCACTTACCGGAACACAACATGTAGGCACAAGCTCGTGGATACGTAGCAGACATTAATCGTGAGAAAACGACAATGCAAAAAACAAGCAGGCACACGTCACTACTTGGAAAAAAAACCGAATTAACAAGACTGACACTCAAATTGAACAACCGCAACACCGTGCACCATTAATTGAAGGATATGGAGAATGAAGGAAAAATTCGTAAAAATCAATTTACACCTCAAAAACTCCGAAAATTTAAATTTTTACTCAATTTTCCTGCTTTACTACGGCTAGTACACTTGCAGGAATGACAGGGTTGTGAAGCACTTATGCGGATATGAAGATGCAGGCAGAGAGAGAGCAGAATCAATGCGAAAACGCCTACCTAACGAAAAGTGCTGGCCGGCCGCAAGCAACGACAACTGAATCAATAACCGTCGCGTGGAGCGGCAGAAAACGCCGCGCGCGCGACAATTAGCAGCGGAGCGCGGAAGCTGCAGTTAGAGAAAGCCGGCTGTCCTATAGGGGTGAATTCTATATATACCCGGGTTTTTTAGTGACCTCACCAGTTTTTGGTGATCCATTGCAAGAATACCTGGGTAGATAACCGGGTGCTAACCTAAAAGGAAAACCATTTACCCTTCCATCTAACGTAAACTTTGGTTTTACCGTTAGTTCGAACCGTAACCAAATGTGGTTTCAGATGACTTTCGGCTTACCCTTAGGTAACCTAAAAAGTACACAAAGACCGGTTAGGTTTCCAAAAAACCAGTTAGATATAGAATTGGCCCTTTATTGGAACTGCGCTCAATTCATAACCCTGCGGCCACAGAGCAGACTTCAGATTGAGCCCTGTGGATTAGGAGTATGGGTGCAGCAGTATCGGAAATTCGAGATTACGTCATTAAGTAGTACAATGTTTGCTGATACGCTGTCAGTTCATCAACTTTCTCAAATGCTCTTCTCTCCCTCTCTAAACAGATCCTTGCCGGTCGCTCTCCCTCATTCCTCCATTTGTTTTTATCCCCCCCCCCTTCCTTCCCTGTTCTCATCTCTCCTTACTTTCTTTCTCTCTTTCTCTTTCTCTTTCTCTTTCTCTTTCTCTTTCTCTTTCTCTTTCTCTTTCTCTCTCTCTTTCTCTTTCTCTTTCTACATGATTTGAGTTCGGTTCCTGCTCGCCGCGGCATCCAGCGAACCACATGAACTGGTCTCCACCCTCTACGGACAGTCCTAACTACTATTGATGATTTGAATAGTGTGTGATTATTTGAGTTGCTTAATAAAGTACCACTCCGGCTGAGAGAATTGCCGTGAAAGTATTATTATTATTATTATTATCAAAACTGAAAAGGCGAGCTGGTCAAGACAGCTTCTATTGTGAACTAATGAACCTAGTTAGGATACGGTGCACATATTTTTGTCTCTTCTGGCGCGCGCTATATTCGGGTATCCAAAGTACTTTAAATGGACCGTTTTTCTTGAACTGGAGAGGGAAGGGTTGAGGTGAATCGACTTTGTGAACAAGGAAAAACCACGTACATTCATCCAAGTTTCATTTTCTTGTCTTTCTCCGTTTTCTTTAAAAAACATAAACACCCCTACTCAGAACATGCCAGACTTATAAGAATTAAAGCTGTGAAAATAGATTTGAAAAAATAGAACAACAAAACAGTAGGGGATTTAGAATTGCTGCATCACAGTAATTTTTTCATTTTCCAAACATTTGCACTGCACATTATAGATGTACGGTTCCTTTAATCAGGATTTCTCTCGCCCTCACTTTAATGGTATTTTAGAATAGTAGTTCCTCACATTCGCAGTAACGATCGGCGTGTCCTATATTTCCGTGGATTCACGTTCAATGAGGTGCGTGGTGACGTCCGTGTCTTCCACGACGGGTGGAAGTGAATTCACAATCCTATCGAGCTTTTCGGTAATCTAACGGGTTTTGTTAACCATTCTCACAGATTAACTGGGTAGGTAATCTGCTTGTGTGGGTAACCTGCTTTCAGGTTACCTGACCGGGTTGGTAACCCGAAATGGAAAACCGCTTGCCCTCCAATCTACCGAAAAATATAATTCTCACGGTAAACTAGTTTTTGTTTTAGGTTTCTTTCAGGTTATCTACTCCTGCTCAAAGGCGAACCTGTAAGATTGATTACCAAAATCCTCACTAGGTTACCAAAAAACAGGTTAGTTGTAGAAATGGCCGACGATGGGACACCTCTTTGGCTTCGGAAGTGAGCAGAGCAGACTAGGATACTCCGGCATCCCAGAGTGCAGCTTGTACGCAATACGAATGAAGCACCTGGATAATACGACATCGGAAAACTATTCGAATGTCGGAGAGAAAACCCGACCAGTTTCGTCTCGAACCGATGTTTCGGGAACCGCACTCAAAACGATACTTTTCGAACCAAGCTGCAAAGAACCAAAACAGCTCCGTTCTCAACCCGAGACGTGACCAAATTTTGCGTGGTAAACTGACGTAAACACATTTTAGCATTAGTTGATACAACTGGTTTGGTTCACTTTTGTTTGTTTAAATTTGGTTCGCTCCCGAGCGCGAATTCTCTCGAGGGCCGAGTCCCTTCCTCCCAAACCAAACAGTGAACCGGTTACTGGAGAGTTTTCTGATTGCTTGTCGACTTGACTGAACGCCTTGTTTTCCCGTGAATTGTTTAGAATAAAACACGAACCACAAATCACACAAGTCATTTTCTTTCATTGGAAAACCGAATTTCTCGGCGAACCCGTCACTAAAGCTGAGACAGTCACGGTTCTTGTTCAGTAAGATGGTTTGCGGCTCGGTTCGAACCGTTCATCGGAAAGGAGAAAGCCGGGCGGTTTAAGAATACCGTTTTTAACTGAGATTTTGTTGTCAAATCACTGGTTCACGGCTGGGTCGGTCAAGTACCCGGTGGTTCTAACGTGGAATGGCCGCTTCTGTCACTGTGGAAAGATTTGATGACGTCACGTTCCAGCTGAACTGTCTGTCGCCAGCTGACCTAGGTAGTTGATCCTCTAGAGGCCTATTTTGCTAACGCGCCAGGCCTCTTTACCAAAATCTAGGAGGTTCCCTCGTTGTGCACTCAAAAGTTGTACTGGTTTCTCATTGCAACAAAACACCCTGTGGCCGTACTTTGTGAGCTCAACTAGGTAACTGACATCAACATTTTCAACTCTACCTGTTTTGTCTTTTTTGTGAATAAGGCCCAACGTTGGCCGCTAATTCAGTTAAGTTATCAATAACTCAGAAAAACGTATTGAAAACTTTCTCAAGCAGTTTACTTGCCTAACCGAATACGAGTGCCTTACCAAATCCAAAAGCGGTAACACTGGTGCTGAAAGTTGGAGCTCAAAGTAGACCTGTATTTCGGACGAAATATATAGACACAGAAACAGCGAAGGCACGCAGGATGGGCAAAAACGCTCCGGGATATTCTTGCATACGGCCCCTGATATGTGGGTGCACCGCGTGTTGAATAACAATTACCTATCGCCTAAGAACGCGGGAAGTGCTGAGCTCAGGTGGGATAACAGAAAAGCACCTCACCGGTCTTTCTTTTCTCTTTTCTTTTTCTTCTTCGCTCTTATTTTTTTTCCTTCTGTAACTTACATATCCTCTCCAGAAATAGGCAGTCAAGTCTTAATTTTTGCAAATGAAAAATAAGTAATCAGAACGTTTTCACTCTGTCTCAAAACGATTTTGAGCCTCTTAGAGGTCTATCGATTGAACCCCTTGAAACCATTCAATTGAAAACTGTAGGTGTCTCGGTTTGGTCCAAAGTATATTTCACAGTGGCGGACAACCAGAGGTCATATTCACGTGCATCACGATCTCTCCATCCCATCGTACGTCGTTCAACTCAAAGAGACACTATTTCTCTGCTATTACAGTCCGTCGGAAATACCAGTCGCAAAATAGTGCGCAAAGCGAGACCCAGACCCCATAAAACTGCCGGAAAGCTCCAGCATGACTGTTCAGAGAACGGTGCATCACATAATGTATACACCCAATTTTTTCTCCAAGTGATTTAATTTCGAATTTTCTCAGCGTTTCTCCAACCGTTACACCGCGACGTCGTTGGTTTGTAGGCTGAGAAAGTTTTTCCAGTAATTACCAGCTAAACTCCCTTGTGTACAACTTGATTTGGAATAGTCCGTTTCATACACTCGTACACTCCTACAGTATGCCTCTCAAACTAGGCTTTTAAACTTCAAGGACTTATGACTTGAACAGCAGACACGTTTTTGTGGTCGGTTATCTGACGTTATGTTTTTGGAGAGTGACCGATATAGTATTTAGTTTACGTGTTATAACGTTTCATTCGATTCTGTTTAGTTCTTGCCATTCTCAATGAGTTTTTAGCATCGTGCGAATAGAAAAGTATCTCTCTTAACTGAGAGATAGGAAATAACAAAACACGAACAATGAGAGAAAGAAAGTTTATATTTCCCAAAAGAGTATCAAAAGGCAAATACGGCAAAAGTAGCGAAAGGGTAGAATGCTTGGCCGGGTCCGGAACCGGCGAGAGATCTCTCTTGCCATCTCCCTGCCAACTTATATCGCCGTTCTTATCTGGAAATCATCATTTAATAAACATACATAGAAGAGAATAATGATGCCATGTTAGATCCTAGATTACAGAAACGTGGTTTCTAACACCTCCCCAACCCGAAAAAGTCCGTCCTCGGACTTAGATCAACCTACATTATTTTATATGATTAACGGTTTTGAGGAGAAAAAATGAGGGAGAAATATTTCATCAATTGCTGTAGCTGCAAACAGTATGGGAATTCGACTATGTCCTCAGTTTCTGCTGTGTCATCCTGGAACTGAACTTCACGGTTTTCGGCGCGTGATAAACAATCAGCAACTAGGTTAGTAGAGCCTTTGATGTACTCAATAGAGATGTTATAACTCTGTAGCTCTACAACCCACCTTGCCAAATTATCGTGTGTTTTATTGTGCTTCAGTAGAAACGTCAATGGTTTGTGGTCTGACAAAATCCGCGTGTGATTACCATAGATTGTGCTTTTGAAGAAACGTAACGCGCTTATCATTGCGAACAGTTCAATGTGAGTTGCGCTCCATTTCTGTTGCGATTCGGACAACGTTTTGCTAAAGTAACCTATTGCGCAAAGTTCCTTACTGTCATCAGACTTATTCTGAAACAGAGCAGCACCTACAGCTTTTAGGCTACCATCTGTGTGTAGAATGAAATCTTTATCTTGAGAAAATGCCAAACATGGCTGCGCTACTAGAAATGCTTTCAATTTTTGAAACGCCTCTTCTTGTTCAAAGTTCCATGAAAAAGGAATTTTGTCCTTCATTAGGTCATACAGAGGGGAGGCAATTTTTGCGAAATTATGGATGAATTTTCTGAAAAAATTACACATCCCTATAAAACACTTAACATCTCTTGTATTTTTAGGTTGCGGAAATTCGTTGATTGCTCTCAAATTTCTTTCAGCGGGCGAGTACGATTCTCCCGAAATTTGGTGACCAAGAAAAGTTATTTTTGTTCTAGCAACTTCCGTCAGTTTTTTACCAGATGCTTTTATATTAAAGCTGCGAAATCTCTCAAGTACTTTTCTCAGAGATGTGAGGTGACTGTCAAAGTCATTATCGAACACAATGATATCATCTAGATAAGCTAAACAGTTATCTTCTAGTCCGCTCAGAATACGTGACATTGCTCTAGAAAAGTATGCGCCAGTATTTTTCAATCCAAATGGCAAATAAACGAATTGATAGACTCCTCGGTGAGTTGCCCATACGCATTTTTCTTGACTCGGGCTCAAAAGGAATTGCATACAACCTGAAGCCAAATCTTAACTAGTGTAGAATGACTTGCCTGATACTTTAGCCAAAATGTCCTCAATTCGTGGAAGTGGGTAGTGGTCCGGGATGGTCACCGCATTCAGTGGACGAAAATCGAGACAGACTCTCAGTGATCCATCCTTCTTCTTTACTAGTACAGTGTTGTGTACCCACGGCGTATCACTTTCTCTGATGCGGCCAGCCTGCAAAAGTTTATTTATGTGATCATCTAACTCTTTTTGAAACTTGGTTGGAATTCTGGTTGGGCGGTATTTTGTATTCGGAAACTCCGTCGTAGTTTTTATATCGGCCAAAGTATGTTGGTACGACCCCAAATCATAACTAGACGTCGAAATACAGTCATTGTACTCTTCAAAAAGTTGTTCGAGTTGTAAACTTTGTTCTGGTGTCACTACAAATCGGGACAAATCGATTTTGAAAGAGGATTCAATATTCAAGAAAACTGGGCAATCAGCCACGTTTGCACTAGGTGCTGCGCTGCTAAATTGGATTAATTTCAAATAAAGTACCATCCTTGTTTTCTTCAAGTTTCAAGGCTTTTGAAATGGTTTGACCTTTATAAAGAACCTTATTGACTTGCGTGGGGTTGGTTACAAGAAGTCGTACCTGATTTTACTTGAACACAGCAGGAGATACCATGACGTCATCGTCTGCTAAACTGACCGCCTGCTCTGTCAGCATCAAGTTCACTGGAACGTTTTCTTTGCAGTCCGCCGCGCACTGGACGAATGACTCCGATGACGGCTTCAGTACTGTATTCTCTGAAACGGTGATATTAATTACATCTCTCAGTTCTGGTGAGACCATGGCTACTTTTGGACACGTTCCTGTGGGCAAAACCTTGTTTCCCACGATCAATGACGAATTTTCGTACTCAATGGACCATTTTGGTATACAGCCAAGAACATCATTTCCTAGAATGCCGTCAAATGTGTCAGATGATCGAGGCGCACATTGCCCATCTAAGAAATGAATAGTTTTCGTGAGTTTGTACCCTGCTATGTCTAAGGTAACCTGACTCGAACCGGCCATCTTTACAGGAAGTCCAGCCATTCCAATCGCGGCAGGAATCAAACTTGCGTTTAACTTGAATATTCCCAACAGAGGGCACACACTTTTGCTAGCTACAGTTATACCTGCCCCGGTATCTACGAGAGCCAAAATGCGAACGCCATTTGCGGTGATTGGAATTTGAGTTATAGTGAACTCATGGTTAGACGAAAGGGAAAGGACGTTGACCTTAGGAATTTTGACCCTAGGAGGCCACTCATGGGTGGATTCATTTTCTTCCATTTGGTTACAATCATTCTCTATTGTGTGCCTTTCGTTCAACTCAATCTCAGTTTGGGGTGTGTAATTACTGGGGGGTACCCAACTGGGGTACATAACTTCCCGCATGTAGTCAATCTCGCTTTCGGATGGACTTGGTGGTCTAAAATCAGGACGAGGTCTTTCACGTCTAGTCCATTTGGGCTCTCGTCTATTGTCATATTTTGCATCTCTGAAAAAGTCATCTAGATCTCTGGGCAACAGCCCGGGGTATTGAATGTTGCAGTACAGTACCACCATTGATTTTAGGATGGTGAGGGATATGTACAAGCAACAGAACAATACCCAAATGTCAAACGCAGTCCACTTACCTGTGATCCACGTCCAGAACTGTCCTCTCTAGCTTGTGGTGTCCTGGTTCTCCGCACTGTTCCCGATGGTGGAGTCCGTCGCGAAATGTCCATCAGATGTCAGTCGGTTGTCCAGCGACGTCCAAAGTTCCTGGAAATTAGGAATGTTATCGAATTCCGTGAAGTTAGTAATTACTAAGTTGTGGAATATGGTGAGTGGCATCTCAGAGAGTTGAGACTCGTGCACCGGTGAGGCCGTGTAATTTTTGATGAGCGTATCGGACACTTTGGTGATTTCACCTGTCATTGAGTTGAATTCAACTAATGAGTTATTGTTCACCAAGTAAACAGGCTTCTGTGAACAGTTTACACTTTCAGAACTACCCGATATGACTCCTGTAACCGGATCAATAAATGAGAATTTTTTGACACCGTTAGGAAGCAACAGTTTAACTAGGGGTTCGGAAAAACACGTACCATTGAAAGGGAGTAGTTTTACAAACTTTGAAGGAATAGTGGCACACCTGGTAACTTTCACAACACCTTCTCCTACGTAGCTTCCGATCACATCGTTTCTATTCAACAATTTTCTTAGTACAAGAGTAGGGTTGGAACTAAGAGCAACATTGATGGAGATAGCAAATGAATTAATTCTATCACATAGAGAATGTACAGCGTGCACAAAAAGAGAGGAAATCGCAGAACGCACAGAGTCTTCAACTTCTAGCAACTGAGAGGCGAGTTGATTTGACGTAGGTAAACCAACGTCTCTAGAGACACGACGAGAGTAGGAAATAGCATAACCTTGATCTGTTATCAACAAACTATGGTCACAATCAATAGTTGTAGTACTGTGTGAACTCCAAGATAAAGCGAACTCTTTAGAATCGCTCAACCAAACAGAGCCCATCTTGTGGCCTTTCATCTTAGAAACAAAGACATACCTGCAGTTTTCCTCCTTTTCCGCCTGCCAGATTACTGCGGTCCCATCGCCCATACTGCACTGCCTGTCGGAATACTTGCAGTCCCGTAAGTTTCCAGCAACCGAGTTCGGGGATTCGTCTCCGTGCCTAGCAAATACAGTAGCCTGGAATCTTATACAATTGGTGACTCGAATAGTTTTCTCGGAACAACATCCGAACGGAGCACTCGGCCACACTATTCTCAACGGGTTAGACGTTTTCCAAACGTCTCCAACTTTGCTCATGTCGCCATACTGGCATTTTTGATGTTTTGCCATGAGTTTGCATTGTTCGAAAGTGACTGTTTCTTGAATTTCGGAGTGAGACTCAAACCTTGCACCAAAAAAGTTAACTGAGTACGTGACTGACTGAGTTACAATCTTGCAAAACTGCGCAACCGAAGAAAATGTTTTGGTGTTTGGTCTCCAAACAGTGAGACTCAAACGTTGTGGGGAATTAGAGAGCATGGGCATCAGCCTCGAACAATTGTAAGATGTTGGAATACGTAGAAACTCAGCAGAAGGTTCAGTAGGGCAGAGCAATGCGTTTTGAGCTGCAGTGACATTCACAAGAGCAAGAACCATCAACAAAATCAATGTGTTTACTCTAGGGAATAGACTTGATGAACCAGCTTTTGTAGTGTCTTGAGAAGTTTCACCGTAAGCTACTGTCGCCAGCTCTTCATTTAGTTTCAGAAGGGCTGCTACACGTGAGTTAGAGTTTTCAAGCGCGGCTTGACTATTCTCAACAGCACTCGAAAGTTGGTTAATATGGTTATTGGCAGTTACCAGCTCCTTATCTAACCTATTAGACTGAGTGTATGATGCACTTGCTGTGTGGTCTAACGTTAACACATTTTGACTATGTTGCAGATTGGAAAATTGAGGAGCACCTCTTGGTTCGTAGTTAGCTGAACTGTTTTGTCCTCTATGGGACCTATAGCTGTTATCGCGTTGCGGTTTAGGTGAGGGGCAAGCGTTAGCAAAATGGCCTTTTCCGCCGCAGTTGTAGCAAATCAACTCACCTCGATTCTGTCCGTTCCTTCCGTTTTTTTGTCCTCTGTGGCCACCGTCGCGAACGCCTCGGCGCTTTCCGTCTCCTCCACGTCGATTGGACTTGTAGTTACTATCGTAGCCGCCGTCATTCTGTTTCGAATGTTGATGGCTCGCCTGGGCGACCCGAACTGAAAGATCTATATTATTATTCGCAGGGGAGATCAAGCGTTCAGCGGTTGCTTCCGCAAGTAACTGTTCAACAGTTTGAGCCTTACCCACTGCCAATTCGAAAGAGGTTGGATTGTCTAGCTTTACATAGTATCTAACGTCCGCGCTTAGTCTGGACACAAACTCTTCCAACGCTCGCTCTTTCTGAGCGGCCGCTGTCTGACCAGTTGTGGCTGCTCGCACTAGTGCTAGGATCCTATTGGCAAAGACAACAGCTGACTCACCTGGGTTTTGTTTGCATAAACTGAGTGATTGTCTCGCCAGATATTTTTGTTGAGGTGATTCAAAAAAGGTTCTCAAGTGAGTGACTACTGTATCGAATACCTTGCGATCTGCTTCAGGTAGTTCGTCTACCTTTTCTCTGGCGACGCCATCAAGGTGTCCTATGAGAAAGTATGCTTTTTTCTCAGGGTCGTTTTCCCCTTTCATCTTAATGATATCTTATAGCCTGCGCAGCCAGACTCCGAATTGCGCGCCGTTTTCGGCTCCGCTAAAGGTTGTCAGTTTATATTGTTGCCCATCAGGGACCAGAGTAGCTACTCTTGGGAGTGCATCAATTCGATCACCCACTGCTTTGAACGAGTCATTGATTCTCGTTTCGAGTGTTGTATTAGTTGCTCGTATACTATTCACTAGCCTACGCGCACTAGATTGCGACACGTCGTAAACGTTTGACAATGCTTCAATTGTATTGTCTCTCAGTTTCCAAACATCCTTACCTTGAATGAACGATGTGTCACTTAGGTTGTCTAAGGAACCAACAAGTGGGTGAACCGGGTGAGAACGAGATATATGGGCATCAGCCCGATCGGAGCTCGAAGAGCTTTTGGACCTACCTCGAGAGGAAGTTGGAGCCATTAAGTTCGAAATTCACGGAGTGTGCTTCTGTAAGTTACTAGAGTATTCTATGAAGACGACATATTGTTATCAAAGAGAGGTACAGTAGTAAATGGCAAGTTTCTATCTTCTCAACACGAGTCACAAATGATGAAGCATGACAAGACAAGAAAACAATACAAGTTCTGACAGTTCTGAATTGAGTTGCATAAACTACTATGAACTTACAAGTCTATCTCATTACAAGTAAGGTATGTAAACCATGAATAGTTCTAAGGTTTTGTAGAAGGCTACCAAATGTTCAAATTATATTTGAATCTAATGAATGGAAAACTGATGTGCCAATAAGCTTGGTATGCTGTGAATGGCTGCTTAGGATCGTTCTCGTTTAACCCCGCCCCCAAGATCGTATGATAACTGTTGCTCGCGCGGGCTCGGAATGGCAACATATGAGTAATCGTGCATTATCTTGAGAAAAAGCTTTCTAGATCGCAGCGGAGATTACTTCAGAATGTGAATGTTATGAGAAATGAACGTTCGTTCGAACTTCATGATGGTTTTTCCACCTTGGGGGACCAAAAGGAATATGTTTAACTACACGTTTAACCGAAAACATAGGAACTGCCAACTTTTGTAAGGGAAAACATTGCTTATGATCGCGTTTTTGCATCCTAACTGTTGCCATACTGTGTAAGAGAC
Organism: Litoditis marina; assembly: GCA_964036275.1. Classification (NCBI taxonomy): domain Eukaryota; kingdom Metazoa; phylum Nematoda; class Chromadorea; order Rhabditida; family Rhabditidae; genus Litoditis; species Litoditis marina. Next base: position 9,951,182 of record OZ038440.1, on the reverse strand, counting down.
TCGAGATGCCTTTCCCATAGGCGACCCTTGAGTACCCCCCGTCTGGTCTTCTTCTGACCTTATCTTCTTTCGCTCAACACATATGTGCTAACAGTAAACAATATTGCGTTCAAACGTGGTATATTCGAGAATTTGACCAACAGGTCTGGGTTGTGAAAATAACCCACTTTAACTTCTTATTTTTCGGATCCACAAAATACGTGGATCAGTGTTCTCACCTTCTGCAGCTCGCGTACATGCCTCAATCGCAGTTTGACAGACTTCTCGTCCGGAACACAAACACGGGGAATATTCGTCCCATTTAGTTTTCTTAGCTGAAAACTTCTTCTCAACGGGATACACTCACCGTTCAACACGTTGCTACGTGTACCTAGGATTTACTTTTTAGCACACTTTTGCACTTTCTGACTCAATTCTTTCAAGAAAAATGTGCAACAGCACCTGCAGGGTTTATTTTTCACTACAACAGAAAAAATGTGGCCACAAACAATACACGGAACATCAAAATCTGGAACATAAAAATATATTTTGCAAAATATAGTATTACTGTGGTGTGAATGCTAGTTTGAATTCACGAGTCACAAAGAAATCAACTATTTCATGCGAGGCAAAAACAGATCGGCGAAACTCGCAACAAAGAAGACATGTGTTGCGATTCATTCAAACTAGCCTTACACACGGAAAACTGGGAGAATTGCACATGGAAGACTTACGATACTAAACATGGAAGATACACGAATACTGTAATGACTTTTTGCCTTGACTTTGAATATTGGTTTGGTTACTAAGGTTGAGGGAAAAAAATTAGCAGCTTTTCTAAACTTCTCTTTGGTTGTGTGAATCATAGAAATCTGCCCAGCAGGACTCAAAACTCACCGAACACGTAAAAGTGTAAGAGGATAAGAGAGGGCAGAGAGAATAGCGCACAAAGGGAAGCAGAGAAATTACTAGGTCGAATAAGAAAGAAACCACGAGCTGTTACCAGAAAAGTATCTCTCTTAACTGAGAGATAGGAAATAACAAAACACGAACAATGAGAGAAAGAAAGTTTATATTTCCCAAAAGAGTATCAAAAGGCAAATACGGCAAAAGTAGCGAAAGGGTAGAATGCTTGGCCGGGTCCGGAACCGGCGAGAGATCTCTCTTGCCATCTCCCTGCCAACTTATATCGCCGTTCTTATCTGGAAATCATCATTTAATAAACATACATAGAAGAGAATAATGATGCCATGTTAGATCCTAGATTACAGAAACGTGGTTTCTAACATGAATGAAAGTTCGGATGATATTCTCTTCAGAGACATATCTTTTGGATGTTTCAGCAACACATGTTTTTTGGGAAGAAGATTCAGCCTACAAAGTGTAACAAGAGAGAACAATCGCTTGCAAAATATTATCCTTTTTCGAGAAACTCTATCATATCATTGTGAAAAGCAGCCTAGAACTTTCACTGGTACGCTGCCAAGGTTTCATTGAGAATGACAGTATTCACAGAACCATATATGATAGTTTGAAGCGAGGAATACATCATTCTGCCATCAGCTCATATGAATCTGCAGCACCTACATCTTCCGATTTCACCAACTATAATGACAGTATTCACAGAACCATATATGATAGTTTGAAGCGAGGAATACATCATTCTGCCATCAGCTCATATGAATCTGCAGCACCTACATCTTCCGATTTCACCAACTATAATGACAGTATTCACAGAACCATATATGATAGTTTGAAGCGAGGAATACATCATTCTGCCATCAGCTCATATGAATCTGCAGCACCTACATCTTCCGATTTCACCAACTATAATGACAGTATTCACAGAACCATATATGATAGTTTGAAGCGAGGAATACATCATTCTGCCATCAGCTCATATGAATCTGCAGCACCTACATCTTCCGATTTCACCAACTATAATGACAGTATTCACAGAACCATATATGATAGTTTGAAGCGAGGAATACATCATTCTGCCATCAGCTCATATGAATCTGCAGCACCTACATCTTCCGATTTCACCAACTATAATGACAGTATTCACAGAACCATATATGATAGTTTGAAGCGAGGAATACATCATTCTGCCATCAGCTCATATGAATCTGCAGCACCTACATCTTCCGATTTCACCAACTATAATGACAGTATTCACAGAACCATATATGATAGTTTGAAGCGAGGAATACATCATTCTGCCATCAGCTCATATGAATCTGCAGCACCTACATCTTCCGATTTCACCAACTATAATGACAGTATTCACAGAACCATATATGATAGTTTGAAGCGAGGAATACATCATTCTGCCATCAGCTCATATGAATCTGCAGCACCTACATCTTCCGATTTCACCAACTATAATGACAGTATTCACAGAACCATATATGATAGTTTGAAGCGAGGAATACATCATTCTGCCATCAGCTCATATGAATCTGCAGCACCTACATCTTCCGATTTCACCAACTATAATGACAGTATTCACAGAACCATATATGATAGTTTGAAGCGAGGAATACATCATTCTGCCATCAGCTCATATGAATCTGCAGCACCTACATCTTCCGATTTCACCAACTATAATGACAGTATTCACAGAACCATATATGATAGTTTGAAGCGAGGAATACATCATTCTGCCATCAGCTCATATGAATCTGCAGCACCTACATCTTCCGATTTCACCAACTATAATGACAGTATTCACAGAACCATATATGATAGTTTGAAGCGAGGAATACATCATTCTGCCATCAGCTCATATGAATCTGCAGCACCTACATCTTCCGATTTCACCAACTATATTTTTCCGTTTAAAATCTTCCCCATTGAGATAGCGATAGACCAAAATGACCCTTCAACTGGATTGATGTTATTGTCTGAAGTAAAAGTGAGAGGGCACAAAACACCTCAACTCATCGATCTTGCCCTCCTAATCAGACTAATTAATTAAGTTGTTGCCAGTCTACAGCGGCCGCGGCCAGCCTTTCTTTGTCTGCCCTGACAATTTCGCCAAGTTTACGGTGTCACCAACTTTTGATGTGTCAACTACTCGCATATGGCCCTTTTCAATTGTTCCTTTGAAAAGCCCATTGTATTTCACGGCCAGCCAACGTGCATTATTATTGGATTTGGCAGAGATCGATGCCGCGACGCGACACGCGCCGCGCGCCGCTTCTGACGACGATGTTGCAGCTGAACTCTTGATGCCGGGTCATCTCCTTTAACACCCGATTACACATGTTGGTCAACAATCAAAAAAGTCAACTTCAATTAGGAATTCAGCCAGCCATTCCAAATCGAATGTGGCTTGTTTACGTTGAAAACTAAAACTTTCAAAACACTACATTAATAATGATTGTGTTATATGTTTGTTTTTTGTTATGATATTGATCAGGTATAGTAGTGGTGATTCAACTTTCTTTTCACATTTGCCTAGTTTGTTCAATTCTTGAACTCCCTTCCTTCTTTCACGCTAGGACAGGCCAAACTCATTACTAGCTCGCCCTTTCGGAACTTTGAAATTGAATTAGCCGCTTCGGTTCGTCGTTAGTTGTCAATTCTTCAAACTCTCGTGCACTTAAAGAAGGACGATTATGTGGTCCAATCCCAACGGTTCAGTCCTTTAAACTGCAATACATTTTTCAATTGCAGTTTAAAGGACCGTTTACAAGGGATTGGTCCACATAATCGTCCTGCTTTAAAAGAAGAAAGGATATGTATTTTCTAATGAATTGTGATAATTATAGTTTGCCTCGATTCATTGCTCAGAATTCTAATTTATAGTTATCGCAGTAGTAATCTATTCCTCAATGAATGATACTGTGTTTTATGGAAAGTTCGTACATTGTAGGGAGACTTTCAAAATCCAGCGTGTACAAAACGGTAGTTATATTCAGTTTTCCACAAACGTTGACAACTACAGTATGATCTTATGAATTTCCATCTTATCTTCGCTATATAAAGGTTGCCAGCCACACTTTTTGTATTCTGCTCTTTGTATTCTTCCCTGGTTAAATTCCCGTGAAACCATTATTGAGAAAGTGCACCATAGAGAACCACGTATCAATGTGTTGTAACTATTGAACACTCTGAAATGAGCATTATTTTCGGACTGATTTCCCCGCTCAGATATATTAATTTCCCGCATTGCTGATGCTAATAGGCAATGTAGAGAGATGGATCGCTCCTAATCATATATTATTCACGAGTAAGCTCCTACCTAAGCCCTTTTCATCAATATCAAAGACGTTCGAAAAAAGTAATCCAGCCAGCCTCGCTCATGTTTGACTCCTTATAACTCCCACGTTCGCGTGAAAACGTGATTAGAAATACAAAGAGTCACGTGCTCCCACGCGAATAAGACTATTCTATTTTCTAATGGGTCATCGAAAATGCGCGAAACATAAACCGTAACATAATAAGGTATTCAATGTACTGTTCTAAGATAATTGTGTTATTTTTGATGACGTTTTTCTCTGTTTCTACAGAGCTCGGAATTGCAAGTTCTTCAATGTTTCGTTTCTCATTGACCATCACGTTTCATCAACTTTGCATTTCAGAAAGCAACAAGTTTCACTGAGTTCATATTTAGTTTGTCTTTCAGCATTCTAAACCTAGTTTTCTCCAAACTTTCGAAATATCGCTCTCTTTCCAACTTCCCATTCTCTCAGTGGGTTTGTGTCGAATAACACATTCTGGAGAGCAAGTGCATACATTTGAATAATTGTGAATACGTCGTCCGTCGAGCATAAAATTGGGCTGTTTTTTTCTTTTTCCCAGTTTCAAAAATGGCCCTATCCTTCTGGAAGAGGTTTCGATTGCTATGATACTGTTTTAAAGTTTGTATCAATTAAGAATTTGTTTCTCGATAATCTGGGTAAATAAAAAAATAAATTGTGAAAAGTTAGATATTTTCATTCTCAGTATTCCGTTGACTTGTTATTGCTATTCACTATGTCAATTTTATTCATGTGTTGTAACCGTTAATTATCACGTTATTATGCTAACTTTGTTATGGCGAATGTTATTGTTGTCTCAATCAAGCACAGGAACACTTTGTAACCCAATACCAGGCTAAAACTCGGACGATACATCTACGGTCATAGGTGTAGTCTTCACAAAATGTGAAGAACAGTGGGTGATTGTTCACTTCATCATCACTACTTCTCAAATTCTGCTATGCTTATTTCACGTGTAACGTTACTAATTCAACGATCCATCTACGTTCATAGGTGTAGTCCTCACATTCCATAACTGGTCTTGTAGGCGGTAAGTCAAAAATTTGGGATAGTCTTTCTTGATTTTCTTGATTAAGTGTCAAGAACCGCTTGCCAACGTTTTTTTTTAAGAACCGTACATGTCAAAGTTCTAACAGGTTTAAACAACCTCCATTCTCTCTTTTATTATCTTTGAAAAGCTCACTGGCACGTAGCCAAAGTGCACTTGCTACATGTGAGGACTCCAGGCACTCGGGCTTTACTAGTTGTTCCAGTTCAATGATTTTCTGCCTGTTTTTATGCTCTCCTCCATCTTGATATCAGTTTCTAATCCGGCATTTGGCCAGCCAATTCAGCTGGGATATTCATGCCTTCGGCCTATCGATCCAAAAAGAGAACATTTTAAGGACAGACGCACTAGAGACGAATTATACTTTCTCTTCCTTCCTGCCCTCTATATCTAGTGTTTTATGGGTTTTGCTCGAAAAGGAAAGTTTTATGTTGGTAGTCAAATACATAGTCACGTTAAATGTGAAGAAACGTGGGCGATTGCGCAGTTTATCATGGCTATTTCTCAATTTCTGTCGTGCTTATTTCACGTCTAACGTTACTATTCCAAGTTCTCCAGGTATATCCTCTCCCTTCCCCAGTTGTTTGTTTATAGCTTTCTGTTGAAGTTTCATTTTGGTTTCACTCAAAAAAGACGTTGGGCCAAAACCCCAGAACCTTACTGAGTATCTCCCTTCTAGTATTTCGCAATGGTGCAAAGTTCCTTCCTATTGCCAACCTTTTTCTAAACATTTGTTTTACTCCTCAAAAATGAATTTCAGAACCAAAACGTTTCCGAGTATCTCTCTTCTAGTATTTCGTAATGTGTTTGGCCAGCTGTAGTGAAATGAAACCAGAGCAGCCGAATTAGAGTTCTATTTGCAATTCAATATGCACAATCATTTAGGTTGAATGGCCACAATAGATATCTATTTCATTCATTTGTCGGTTTCACTCATCCAATAAAGTAGAAAGTACTCTGACAGCGCACAATAGAGACATAGAGACATAGAGAGAGTGACAGAGACACTGTCAATTTCATTTTCTGCTGTGTAGTTAAACAACCAACATGGATATTCTTCTTTCTTCACAGTCATTTGTTTGAACATCGTGGTTTTATCTCTAATTTCACGTTTCGTTCCCCACTAGTACAACAAGTGAATATGTTGCCATGTTTCTTATATTCGTTTGCGTTCTCATGACTATATTTTCACCTGTAATACTAGTTAACCAAAACTAATAAACACATCTGGACTAAAAGAAATGTAGTTTTTCCAACTTTCTCTTGGGCTTGAGGTGACTTTTCTCCCGTTCAGCGTGCCTCGCTTCACGTGACTCCCACGTAATGGTCCTGTCTTGGTACCGGAAACATTCCTCATTCCAACCACATAACTATGTCGATTATATACCCATGCTACAAAGCGTCATTTTTTCGTGGGAAACGTTTAATGGAATTCAATTTTCCATGTTTCGTTGTGACAACCAGATATGTTCCTATGAGAAAAAAACTACAACAATATTTTACTATTCTATTTTAGTCTAAACAGTTTTTTATATGCCTCGTTTGTATCGACCCAGTGCATGATGTATGTGCTACGTAGAATCGTGGCATTAGCGGAGAAGGGATTAGGGAAGGATACATTTATTCCCAGAAACGATTACAAAACGGAGCCAAGTTAGGGAAAGTACTAGAAAACATGCATATGAATGTATAAAACATGTATATTAATGTTTTATCAAACTTTTTTCCAAAAGGAAAACAGTCATCTTGAAAAAGTGTTGTTAATGTAAATTATTCTAGATTTTTCAACAAGTTTCGAAGTTGTTTCAAAGTCTTGTAAGTGGAAAGACTATAAATTTAAAAAAATGGTGAACGGAGGGTGTAAGATGTTTCTGTCTAACCAGCCTGGAAACTTGGTTAGGATCGAACTAGGAAGGTTCGAACTAGCAATCTGGTTCCCGTTCTTTTTCCGTCTGCATCTCCCTAGTTAGTTTTCGGAATAACTCATAAAAATATATTTCTAACTTTCATTAATACTCCTTTCGTGAACATTTTTCCCCAAATATGTGATCTTTGATATTCTTGATTAGTAGCTTCTATTTTTCTCGCTTCCGATGTTACAAACTTTGTCATTACAACCCAGTGAAACGAGAATAGCGAGCACGGTATAGGGTATGTGCTTTTATCAAACTTGGTTATAAATTCAATTTGATTTATTCTGATTTCACAAGCATGATTCGTCATCAATAATTTATTTCTCACCTTCGACCTTCTTACTGATAGTTTACGCCAATCACCATCTCCAGAGAAGCAAGGTCTTTATTGGCAACATTACAAAATTCTAACGGACAACCGCTGTACATTGAGCAACTACAGTTGAACTAGAGCAATATCTTTCACTCTCTCTCTCCTTTGCTGGATTTTTCTTACTGATAATCTCGAAACTCAAAATAAGCACCTCATGACTTCATTCTATCCCTCTGCTTTGATCCCTCTTAGTGGTCTCATGAGTTTTATTCGGCAATGATCACCCCATACCCATTCTCTCACCTATTAGTCGTTTTATAGATGATATTCGTTTTCTATATACCCATCTTTCGATTCTCATTCGTATCGTTTTCCAGCATCAGAAATGGCAGACGATATACCCGATTCGCTGGAGCAGATCAACCTGAAGATGAACGGGACTACGGACGAGGTGGGTTCAGAAAAGAGAGAGAGGGACAGAGTTAGAGAGAGAGAGAGAGAGAGAGAGAGAGAGATTGAGGTGGAGAAAGAGGGAGGAAAGGAAATGGAGACAGAGACAGAGAGATGGGGGGAGGGGGTGATAGAGAAGAGAAAAAGAATGTAGAAAAACAGGGGAAAGTCAATATAGTTTTCGGACCGAAATAGATACGTATTAAATAAGGGTACTAGTGTGTGAGAAAAAGGGAGAGAAAGAGAAAGAAACCAGGCAGGGAAGGAACATCTGAAAAGGAAAATATTCGCTTCGGGAAGACCTCTTCCGTGTTGGTTAACTGCCCCGATCAACTACAGGTTTTGCTTACGGAATACCTTTTAGATTACGGTCAATTGTCAGTTATGCTGGGTCAAATGCACCAAGCATTTTAGCTCGAGGCAGGAACTTTGCTAATCAAAAATTATGCTGTGTACCGCCAGGTATATGGTTCACACCAATCCTACTGAGACTCCTACAGTAACCTCACAAACTTTCCGAAGGCTGTTGTGAAGCTCAAAATGAAGTTCATGGAAAATGCTCTGGTTTACTTACTCTACCTGAGAAGGAGAATGAGGTACGTAAATCCTCAACTTCTCCGATCAAAAGTAAGTTAGCAAAACTGCTTGGAAGTTTCGTAATCTTACTGTAGGAGCCTTAGTAGGAATGGAAAAGACTATACATTTAACACCCTCTCTAGTGCTTCAACCGTTCTAGTTGACACCAATGATCAACCAACATCCAACACGATACCGACCATAGGGGTAACCCATTTCAAATGAGAGAAATACACAGCGCGTAAATGTTGGACAGAAATTGATTTAATCGGGAATCGAATCCGTGGCCAGTTGGACGGTAATACCGCGGCACTGCCACTACGTCAAAGGCCAACCTCTGTCATACACTAGAAAGAAATATAATGGAACCGATCTTGATATTTCTTATAAGTAGACATTTCTTAGGGAAAGCTAATTTTAGGGGGTTTCTCGTGATTGAAGCTCACGAACTATCTCGCAGGTTCGCGCGCATAAGATACTTTCCCTGAGATCTCGCAGGTTCCCAGGAGAATACTACGCCGCCAGAAAGTTCATGAATGACCTTTCGACGTTTTGTTGCTTGTTTTTGCGCAAACTTCAGCTAGAAAACGTTCAGTGCATCTTTCGAGAAAACCGTGATGTGCGATTAGAATTGTGGTACTACAAGAACAACTTCATGAGTTTCATACTCCTCTTCACTCAAGCAGGGTGGTGTGACCAAGTTCTGGTAACCAGAAGTCACCGGAAACAACACTCCGTTATTGTTGGGCTTCAATGTTCGAGCTGAACACGAGTTAGAAACATGTTTTGTGTGGATTTGCCGTCTTCAGAGCATGGAAAAGGCATCAATTAACCAATTACAACCAACTCAATCCAATACTGCCGAGAAACATGATTTCCTAAGCATCTCAGGTTGTAACAAAGGATAGCGATAGACACCAAGATGCCGAGATTCATCGACAGTATAGTCGTTGCCAACGGAAAGGCGAGTGGGTACTGTATATCTCACTTTTCGCTGTGTTAGCACACATGTCTTCGATTCCAATGCTTGCCGGTTATGTGCCTAATATCGCAGTGGTTAGCTCACTAATACGAATCTTTTGCTCGTAGGTTCGATTCCGGCGAGAGACAGAAATTTATAAATTTGGCACCCACTATAACACGATTCTGCTATCTACAATGGGGTATTTCTGTGGTCTACGAAAACTCAGCCACACTCGCTATAGTAGAATTTCACTTGATGCAAATGTAATAGAATCTCTTTCATAGAATCCGGAAGGATGGTTTACTCTTGATTAACTTTCATAATCTGGGAATCCCTTTCGATAGCCGTGGTTCTGCAATGATGACAATCGTAGTTTTTCATTTCTGTTAAAGCTGTAACTTTATCGGGGAACAGAGATTGTACTGTTTTTGTTACTATTTGTCTATATATTCCCCTTGTACCACTCTGTCTCCCTGCTCGCTCCATTTTCTCTCTCTCTCTCTCTCTCTCCTCTCTCCCCTCCTCTCTCTCTCTCTCTCTCTCTCTCTCTCTCTCTCTCTCTCTCTCTCTTTGTCTCGTCTTTCTCATGCGTGCTTCATTCCATCAGCAGCCCTCCACTAGTCCTAGTTAGATGTAATTAAATAAGCTACCAGGCCTACATCTTTCGGCAATTTTCCCCGTTCCTCTCGCTTTTCACTTTTTCATCCTTCTCTTCCCTAGATAACTCCTAAAATTTTGTTGTCTTCAAAATAAAAGGAAAAAAGTACATCTTAACAACTGTTACATACCGTCGGTGTATGCCAAGAATCTGTTAATGTTCCTTCCAACACGAACGCCATATTTTATGTTTGGCTCTTTTCACCTTACTTACAAATGAGAAAAAGTTTTGCTAAAATGTTATCAACTTTTATCATTGGACGAAAGAAAAAAAATAACGAACACAAAATTTTAAGGTTCGGTTTGAAAGAAGTTATGGAAAATCTGTATTTTTCTCAATTTTGTCTCCATTCTCTATCAACTTCTAGCAAAATTCCACTAGAGAAATTCTCTCATAGACCACATCATTCTTACTACGAATATTACAGTACACAATCGAAATTTCCAATGGGTGCTTATTTTAACGTTGTTGAATTGCAACGAACTACTTTATTGTAACAGGAAATTAGAATCGAATGCAACATTTGTCAACCTTTTTGATAACAATCACGTAATCTGAACTTCACAAAAGTTTTGTGTTGCTACTGTAGGAGTCCCCGTAAGAATGAAAGATACTATACCTGGCGGGCTTTCAATTTGGCCGCGCAAGCCCAGCCCCTTTTCACACGAATCGCATTTCATTTGACCTGAACAGCAATTGGCTTCCACCGACTGAGTATCCAATTTCATGGCGGCTCGTAGTCAAATTCGTCAACAATACCTACCTTTTATGGCCGTTTTCTAGACCAATAACCTTTTTTCGTATACGAGATCTGGACTCAACGTTTACTTTGGTTAACGCTTGCAGACGTTCTTGAAGAATTTGTTCCAGTTTAGCTAGCCACACCTTTGCTTCACAAAAATGCGTATCCTGTAGTTGTTGTCAAGTTGAAAATATATATCTATGGTATATCTCAACTTGCGCTGTGCGCAACTACTTTCTTTCCTACGATAATTTCCCTATTAGTCGATAGAAACATAGTTAGAGCATGTATCGGATGTGGAAGCTGTAGTTTTTCTAGTGACAAATAATTTGGATAACAAGTTATTACAGAAGCCGGTCAAAATGACAATCTTCCCCACAACAGTCTGTTTTCCCATACAGAAAAGTAGATCTTTCTTTTTAAATAAGACCTTTCACATCTTAGCTTCAGCTTATTCCTATACATGAATGTCTTCCAAACTCCAACCAAGATAGTCAATAGTCATAAGTCGGCTCTAGAAACAGATGAATGTGTGAGCCCCGGGCTAATCGGCTTTCTTTTTCAAAGTTGGGCCTCCAAGTTAGCTGAAAACCTTCTTTCCGAAGTTCTAGCCCAGAATACAGCTGACAATGCCAAGCGCAAAACTCATTTGCGGGATACTACGTTCCAGCCCTTCCATAACCCTTTAATCCTTTACAGTACCCTCCCTCAAAGATTGAAATTATTATTTTCCAATGAACATATTCATGATGAAGAGTCGTTGATGTTTTGTACCAGCAAAGGTTGAGAACAAAATGAAAGAGAGGCACTTTTGCAAACATTTTAAATATCCAGGCCTAATATGCAGGTTGCTACGACGCCCGTGTGGTCCCCTATTCAGGTCCCTTTCTATAGGAGTATAAGATGGCTCTTTTTTGTTTATTATATTCTTCTGTTCTTCTGAAATCCTCCAAGATGTTGAAGCCTCTATAACTCTCATTTGTTTTCTGCCACAGTTGATGTGGGAATGGTGAGGACTATGTAGTTATGTAGGGTTCGGTATATCCCAGGCCATACGATGACCATTCCTATCCCTCTATGTTTTTAGTTTAGTCTCTCGTTTATTAAACTACAGCTAAAATTTAATCACTCCCCCTAAAGTCTGAAAACTTGGCTCGCTGCCTCAGTTGACGTGGGAGTGAAAAGGACTATGCCAGCCCCCCCCCCCCCCATTGTTGGGAGTAATAGAACGCTCTCTCTGTCCGTGTCGTGGCCATATCCATGATATGTGTGTGTAATTCTCATGAGACCTCCCATCTGCCATTTTCGGGTGGACGGCCCAAGATTGCCTCCCACTAGATACTCATACACTAATCACCCCCTTCATCCCTTCTTTAAACGATTTTACGGCTTCCACTATGTTGGCACTTATGAGATTCTCGTCCGATGCTAGCCAAATGTATAGTTAAACGTGATAATACACAGCACAATTCGATCACGTGAAATTATAACGTGTAGAATTGCCGGAGATTATCTATGTTTCGCATGATTATTCCAGGTAATCTATAAATGGTACAGTGAACTCTTGATAGTGGTATACCGTGTCCAACCAGAATCAACTTTGAGAGGGAGCTCATTATAATTATCGATACCATGAACTTTTTCATTGAACATATTGTACCTTTAAACCAAATTGTCTCATATTATTTCATTTTCACTAGGTGAAACCTCGCTGTAAATAGAATGGTTAACACCAACAACTTTCATTTTCCCAGCAAATGCTCTCAAACTGAAACATAACTACTCGAATGATTTGTATGATGCACGATAGCATACGGAAATAGTTGGATTTGTATGGAGTTTCGTAAAAATAGCTAATAATTGTAATCTAGCAGCTGGTTTGGGTCAGTGGAATGAATTTGTTCCCACTCAAATATTAATGGAAACTATCATAAAAGGCAGGGCCTGGCCCCGCTCTACTCACTTCCAATGCCGTTTTAGTGTCCTCAGAGAACCGCACTATTTATTATACGTCACAACAAATTGTTGAAAAACAAAAATATAATAATAATACTATACTAATATGCAACAATTTTACACTAATTGGCATACGAGACTATTTCATTAAATTCTGAATATGCTTTTAATTTCTATATATCATCTTTACCTTGTTCTCAAAATCTGCCCAGAATCCGAAATATACTAATTTTCTGTCAAACGCACTCTAACATCGTTGAGTACTTTACTTTAAACCAATAAAAACGGCAGTTTGGCGTTTATGTGAAGTTCAAATTGGTCTTGACCTCCTCATGACTAATATGGCAATCTTTCACACACTAATTCTAATTATTTCTATTACTTTCTTACGTCTATACTATAATGACTCATATTTCACACAACTAAACAGTGTGAATGTGAACCGTACATGAAACAGATGAATAAAATAGTTTGTTCTGTGACAGCTACCAACTGGAGAATAGAAAGACCATTTTTCAGTGACTCCTTTACCATGTGTCCAAATGTAGGAGGTGTTGTATCTAGCTATCTGCAACTGTGCTCAAACTTTATGTCTACACAATTTAATCAAATCTCATTGCACTTGCTCTTTTTCATTGTCTTCATCAAGTTTTTCGAGACTTCCGTCACTCATTGGCAGTGGTTCATTATGCGTCTTTTGGGGTAGAGGCGGAACGTACCACTGTCATATTTCTTTCTCTCAACCATTATTTTACACTGTGACTACATTAAATTAGGGCTTTTATTTCAATTTTATTGGTTTGAACCATAATACCACGGTCGTTCTCCGTCACTTGACCTCCAGCAACCGCTTGCAGCATTGTAGCCAACACCTAGTCGACCGCCGCCGGCAGTAGCCCCCTTGTAGCCGAGATGTCGTCGCGGCCTCGTCGCGGAAAGGCCGCGGCCGCACCGCCGATTGACGACGGAACAGTCCGCATCAACGGACTCATTATGCCTGCGGACATGTCTGATGAACTGAAGGGACTCAATCTACAGCTAGAGGACAACACACATGAAGTTGGTCGGGTTTTGGGGAAAGATGGCTTTAAGAAAGTTTTTTTAAAAGAATATTCCGGCAATAGTTCAATTGTATTCACGAAAATTTGGATTTCTGCTCTTTCTGACATCCCGGGTCGGGTTGGGATGCTAATCCGAGCTCGATTCGGCTATTTCCCGGCAAATTGAGGTCGGGATAACATCCCGATCTGGCCTGAGATGTCTCATACATACGGCTCTGATGTAATGTCCAAAAATTTAGTTGCAATATTTCGAATAGGTTCATAGCCCTAGTAGAACATCACAGTTTCATGACATGTGACAATGAGATTCATTCTTGCTGATGTTAGCGTCTTACGTGAACATTCCATCTTCTTCTCAGTCCTATATGAGCAGTACGAAAGGAATACTTTATTCCCGATCGTTTTGTCCCCAATTTCGCTATTCTAACTGCCTTTTCCATGTCCATTCTGCGCCTGATATACGAGCGCCAGTTAAAACCCATGGCGTCATGCTAAATGCAAAAGTGTTCCTCGCGTATTTGGACTATGAAAGGTTGAAAGGGGAAGGTTAGAAGAAAAATAGTATGAATTGAAACTAAAACACAGGAAGAAATTCAGAAAACAATGTTACCTCAATGCGATCAAAAGGCGCACATTTCGAGAGATATTGATTTAATATGTTTCTCTGATTCTGCCGCTGATTGAAGCGTGAGCTTTCAATTACGCAGCTCTTGAATCCCGTGAATCGGATCTCTCACGAGATGTCTTCCCCAAGACCAGTTGTGTTGGGTGTTGGAATGTTTCGAAAATTGTACAAATACCCTAATTCCCATGTTCACTTGAGAACCAATTTATGGTGAAATCAATTGTTCCACGTATGCATGGAATGTTGCCTGGGTTGGGCCGTACAATTAGTCAGGAAGGATGGCTAGATATGTCAAAGACATGCAACATTGACATTATATTGGAAACGCACGGAATGAGAGTGCAAGGTGGAAACTAGAAAGGAAGAGTGAAATGTAGAGGAACATTAGAGAAATTAGAGGGGAGAAAGAAACCGAAAAAGAAAAAAGGACGGTGAGTGTGAGAGTGATAAGCAGAGAGAGCATGAGAGATAAATCGTGAGGAAAATAATTGGAGAGAGAGTGAGAGTGTGTGTGAGAGCGAGAGCGCGAGAGAAAAACTGTGAATTGTAAATCAAAATGTATTGATTCAGTCCCTGGAGTCAACTCGTCGTATGATGGCTCTTTGTGAAGAGAGTAAGGAGGCCGGAATCAAGACCCTTGTCATGCTCGACGATCAGGGAGGTACGTATATACTCGTGATGAAACATTCACTCGCGTAAAACGTGTGAAGTACAGTAAAATGAGAATGTGGAATAACTGAATGAACATTGACAGTTCAAGGTACTTATGGTAACGTCATTTTCTGGTTCACGTGTACTGTGCTAACACAATAGTAGAAACATGATAAGGCGTCTAGTTACGAAAACAACAGAATATTGATCTACTCTTCTTTCGTGTGTTTTTTTGTAAATAAACCATTTGGGTTCTGAATAAGTTCAATTTTGCACAAACACTTTTTTGCAGAGCAACTGGAGCGATGTGAGGGAGCATTGGACACGATCAACCAGGACATGAAAGAGGCCGAAGAACATCTGAAGGGAATGGAGAAGTGCTGCGGAATGTGTGTTCTGCCATGGAACAGGTATAGTCATCGCCATTCCTACGTACACTTCTTCAGTACGCATGCTGAAGCACAGCTTTATCCAAAGCCTCGGTGCTGAGATTCCAGAAAACTATGAAAAGAACACATTGGCGATTATATCGGATGTCTTTCAACTAACAGAATCGTATTACTTCTAATTCCAATTCTTCTAATTAGAACTAATTGTTCTGATTAAGAGTATTTTCGATAAACATTTTTGGGAATCATAAAACTTTGGTTTGTTTGTTCCGGAACCGCGGCAACTTCTCTCGCTTCAATGCTTCTGCCACCATTTAGAATTAGTGTTTACCCCATATTTTCCAGGGCTGACGATTTCGAGAAGAATTCTGAATACGCGAAGGCGTGGAAAAAGGACGATGATGGAGGGGTCATCTCCGACCAACCCAGAATAACTGTTGGAGATGCGGCCATGGGACCCCAGGGAGGATACATCACCAGGTAGAGAAGAGGAACAAGTATGGATTGTAGTTTGGTCATGAAACACAACAGAGTTGTAGTTTGGTCGGGAAATAACAGAACTAGCGAGTACCGAAATAAAAACAGATACACAGCAGCATGGATCAAAATGACACATGTTCCACTGCTAGGATAGCGGGGTAACTCAAGTTGCCTAGTCAAAATCCTGAACAGGTGATAGTCAAGACACAACTGAAATCTGGTTACCGCGAGAAGTTTACAGTACATTTACACGCCGATAAAAACGCTGACTTATTAAAATATACCCAACTTCTTCAGAATAACAAACGACGCCAGAGAAGAAGAAATGGATGAAAATGTGCAACAGGTTAGTTTTTTTTTTACTTATGTTTCAAATGAGGCCACCAAAAGTAGAGTTCATAGAACACTTAAGTATCATCATGATCGCTAAGAACAATATTTGGTTGGGTGAGAACCAAGTACAAGAAATTTTATAAGGAATCAGTAGTTCTGAGCTGTAATGCACGTAATCAAACTACAAACTCAACTGAGTTGGAAACGAGCAACCTCTATGAAGCACTCCCCTGATTGTACTTTCAAAACAAAACCTATACGTTCACGTTTTGCCAAGCCCGTATGCAGTTATTATCTAGTTATTTTATCAACGAGAATAAAGTTGTTCAATTCTTACACAATTGATAATTCAGGTGTCTACCATGGTGGGAAATCTGCGAAATATGGCGATTGACATGTCAACTGAGGTCTCGAATCAAAACAGACAACTGGATCGCATCAAGGATAAGGTAAACAAAAACTGCAATTTTGGCACCGTACGCAGGCAAACTCTTGTGGGCCGTTCCGAACCTGCATCTCTCTTATACTGCTTTAGTATTAACAAATGTAAAAACTGTACAGAAATTTAAAGTTCGTACTGTAGACCTCCATGTTGAAATAGAAGGAACTATAAACAGTTGTTGGGCAAGTTGGAAATTTTTTCGATTTCTGACAAATCGACTTTCAGGCCGAATCGAACGAAGTTCGTGTGGATTCTGCTAACAAACGAGCCAACAAGCTGATCACCAAATAAAAGAAGAAGATTCCAAATGACCTCTATTTATTGACATCTCTCTACCTAAACAATTTCCCACTGCGAGACAGGGTCTGCAGTGTATTTGTAGTTGTAGTGAAACACTGCGGCAAACTTCTCAACGCAATACGGAACATGATGTTTCCAATCTAGCATCAACTATTCATAAAACCAATCCTGTTTGAACAGCGTAACTTGCTGCGGTGCGTGCAACTTTACAATATCGATTGCTAGACATACATGTCGCATACACATCGCAAAGTTCTACTTCCTTCAAAAGTCATTCACCTAGAACCCTTTCAAACTACACATAATTTTACATAGCGTGATAGGTTTTGAACCACTTAAGTGTTTTTCAAAAGTGTATCCTCCATTAACTCACAAGCCACGAAAAACGCCAGACAGCGTGTAGAGATAGTGTACGTGAGACATTTATCTTAACACGTTGATCTTGCTGACATATTCGTGCATTTAGTAATAGTGTTTGAATTCGCGCACTACGGTGTCCGAATGTTCTTCTGTGTTCCCGAGTGAGAAGTAGGCGGGAGTTATTGTAATTGTTACCAAACCGACCATTCCATTTTTGAATTGTTATATTTATTAGAGAAAGATCTCGTTCACGCCTTCTTTTTGCTGTTTTTCATCGAAACCACCTGTAGACATGATAGAATTCACCATGTTCCAATAGTTGCATTTAGACAATTCTTCTGAAATAGGAGTGTGATGAAAATAAATCAATTCAATCTGTTCCCTCTCAATGCTTTACGAAGGAGCTTCTAACAATTGTAAAAAACTGAGTTAAACATTATTGCACTTTTCTGAGAATATAAAATCAACGCGATGAACGTTTATGCGAAATAATTATATACATCTTCTGACATCAATGGTACAGTAATACAGAATAAACAACTATATTCATCTGAAATGTGGTGTCAGTTTAGTCGCGCTCTATCCTACTTCGATGTTACAACACGACTTTGCCGATATATATGTATATCTATATGTCATAATGACAACATCACCGTTTAAACAACAACACCGTTCAACATTCTACTGGGAGGGGGTGAAAGATCGAACTACACGGAACACAACCACGAATCTGTCTACAGAAACACTAATGATATTGGGAATTACTGGTGCTTACGATGTAATACGAGCCAGCCGCCATAGGGTAAACACAACCAAAAACAGATTTCCACAGTGAAAAACTTTAATTGTCAACGATGTACGTTTACGTGGTAGAGGCTGACACATATATCTTAACAGTGTTATGAAACGAAGGAAAACAACACGACACAATAACTTGCGGTGCGAATCCCGGGTGGAAAACCAAATGTGGCTCAGTTTCGAATGGGGAGAGAAGATCTCTGCATGGAGAGTCCGCCGACCATCGGAAAAGAAACAACATGATATGCACAACACGAATGATACAGTCAATAAGGGAAGGAAAAGCGCCAGTTCAATTGTGATCGACTAATAGTGAATTGTGATACCACAGTTATCAGTAATACAGACAAAGAATAGTGGTACGACATTTATCGCGTAATTTTTCACAATAAGTTTACATAACTACGAGATAAGATGGAAGTGGTTCTGATGACAATACATAAAAAGACAACCAACTCATACTATAGGGCGATAACTATAAAACTGGCGCACAACTCCCTGTAAATTTGCAGGACATGAAATCAATCAGCCCGCCACACATTCACAGATATAACCATATACAACAATTGGGGCTACCGTATGTCGGTGCTTATTCCATCATAACTTCGTTACTATTGTCTCGAATGACGGCGCCATCCACCTGGTTGTGGAAGGAGAACTGGGTGAAGTTGTTCTGCATCTCGTCCAGCTCATCCACAGTTGGCAGAGGGCCAGCGCGGGCGGGGGGCGGGGTCAGCTGCACCGGGGCGGTTGTGAACTCCTGCAATCACACACAACAGTATAGGCAATGATTGTAGTTTCATCCCGAAACACCCCGTAATTCACATTTTCTCGACCGGAAAGAAAGATCAAACTACAAACGGCGGGAAAACTTGTAACATCGCATAGGCCTTCTTTAGAGAGAGCAAGCCATATAAGGACTGTTTCACAAAAATAGAGCCCTCTAGTTAAATATGTGCATTTCCCTAATTTTGCATCGAAAACAGGTAAATTTTACTGATATTACCAACAAAGGGAAAGGCAGTTTCCGAATTGTTGTGACTATTTTGAAAACTATGCCTGCTATGGAAAAATGCAAGCCTAACAGAAACAGAGGAAAATCGAAATCGGCTAGTTAGTTGAACAGTGCAACGAACAAATGCGTAATCTTATCCAAACTTCTCCTGTTTCCGTTGAATTCGGTTCTGCTGACCAGCTTACGAAATAGTTCAGAACCGGCATAACCGAAAGAAGTTGTGTATTGAAAAACCAGACTCATTCCTTGAACTGGTCCATGGCATAGGAGTTGAACGTTTGACAAAAATCTGTACCTTGTCAAAGTAGCTGGTGTCCGTTTCACTCTGGACCAACGGCTTGTAGGGGGGCTCGATCTCCTTCTTGTACAACTTCTCCCAGTCGATTGGTCGGAAGAACTCCTGCTGACAGATCTCGAGGGCGTCGTCTGGACCACCGCCCAACCTGCAATGAGAAACAGATCAGTAGAGACACTGAACTACCAAAAAGAAACCGTTTTTCCATTCAACTACGTAGAGTTTTTGTTTGATGATTTTGTATCAAAACTAGACCATTTACTCCTGATATTTGCGAAAAAGGTATTTGGACAACTTTACTAGAGTATGGTTCAGTAACAGTGAAGCTCAATTTTGAGTCTGAAGTCCCGACCGCTTGCTGCAAAATCAGCAACGGGAAATCACAAAAGAGTAGTATCGACATTGTGAATATGAGCCCTATGTTAAACAGTATACGTAAAAAATGACAGCCGTACAGTATTTGGAGGGATCATGATTAATATGCTCGTCATAGGTAAAATAGTTTAATGCAGTGTAACTGAAATGAACGTGCGTAACCTCAAAATTGAGCTAGATAGCTATCAAAAGGGACTGTTTCTCCCGTTTATCGCGTTTAAAACCGTTTTCGCTTCCAAAAATGAGCGCAAGTTCCAGAAATAGAGCAAAAATGAGCATAGGTCGACGCCATTTTGACGGGGTATTTAGCCTATGATGCTCGTGCTGTCCCTCTTTATGAAACTGAAGTATTGGATGACTCTCATCCTCTTCTTGTTGATTAGCTTTGAAGTTTATCAAGGGTTAAAGGCCTACCGATTAGCGGGCTCCTTGACCAACAGTCCGGCCAGCAGAGTTTTCGCCTCGGGGCTCAGCTTTGGCGGGAATTTCAGTTCTCCGGCCAGAATCAACTCGAACAGTTTCTGATGGTCTTTCGAGTAGAAGGGAAGGCGACCACACATCATCTCGTACATGACCACCCCCACTCCCCACCAGTCAACCGATCTACCGTAGTCATTATCCTCCAGCACCTGCAAATACTATCAATGTGAAATTGAAAACAGATTTCATTACAAATATTAATGTGCAAATGCAAACAACACCCAAACACAGGCATACATGCTAGTTGCACCAAACAGACTCAATTACAATTCCAGAATCACATTTATCTAGAAAAATATCAAATTAGCGCCAGCCATGAGACATGGAACGAATACATGTAAAACAGATATCGGAGAGTACATTAGGCTGTTTCCTTTTTGTCACTTCAATGAATGATTCTATTCTTTAGTATACCTCGGGTGCCAGGTATTCGGGAGTTCCACAGAAGGTATTCGTCTTGTCGCCAAAGCTAATCTCCTCCTTGCACAATCCGAAATCGGCAATCTTGATATGACCATCTTTGTCCAATAACAAATTTTCCAACTGGAAACGAATCGGATTAACTAGGTAAGGAAGCCAGACAAACATCAAAACGACATTTTTCACAACACGACCATGACATTCTAAACTATCCTACAAGATGTAACACAGAGGGAAACAACTAGAAAAATACACTACAAGTTAACATTCTAAACTAACCAGGAGAAACAGGGATTAAGGGTAAAAGAAAGACTATACACGTACAAGTAAAAGAAAACATGTATCTCCAAACCACAAAGATTATCCAATCAATCTCCGACCTTTTAGGGAAAATGGGGGAAGATGCACGCGAAAAGACAGAATCACAGAAATGAAGGCTTGAAGCAACATGCTAACTAGACTATTCACGGCGTTCTCAAGAACAGCTTTATTAAATAAGGAACTCGCGTCCTCGATTTGAGACGCTCCGCAAATGATTCGCGTGAAAATAAGCGCGATACGCAGCGAATTAGCGCTGGCACCGTTCCAAATTGCAGTGGGATACAGTGTCCCGCCACGAAAACTTTGTGGACGGAGCTCAATACAAGTTTAATCGCAAAAATTACTGTATGCGAGAACGCCGTGTCAGGCTATGCCTTTTCAAGGCACGTTAAGAATAAATAAATTTTTTCAAGGCACCTCGTGCATGATTTGAATGAACATTTACACACACTCGAATTTGTATTTGACATGGCCCTAGACATAGTCGTGCTCTTTGATAATCGACAAATGAACCATAAACATGAAAACAAAGTAAAATTTTGATGTTTGGATGAGTAGAGGACTTTTGTCCAATTTCAAATTCTCATACACCTTTTCTACAATTATATGAGTATAATACTACAGTGAAATACATTGTCACGTGAACTACATTGTCAATGTGTTAACCCAGCGGTGACCACCGGTATTTCTTCGCATTTCACGTGAAAATGCATTTACAGCTAGTACTCAGAAAGGTTGGCGCTAATTGGCTTGAGCCTGTCTGAGTATCAGTGTATGCTACTCCTAGATCAACCTTGAGATCTCTGTAGACGATGTTATGTGCGTGTAAATAGCCGAGGGCGAGCACAATCTCTGCCCCGTAGAAGCGACTGCGCGACTCGGAGAAGCCCTCCTTCGAACTCTTCACTTTCTCGTTCAGATGATAGTAGAGGTCCCCTCCGATGGCGAACTCCATGACAAAGCACAGACGGTCGTCCGTTTGGAACGAATACGTCAGCTCCTGATCAATACAATCAATACATATACAAACTATGCACACGCGGCGCCAACCGTAGCAGGTAGATATTACGTGCATTCAGGCGACCCAAAAACTCGTGCATTCTATCACAAAGCTAGGTAACCACTACTGCAGTTACCGTTTAAAGACGTTAGCAAGGCGGACATACTTATTGGGTCACGTGTATGTATAAGAGCAAAAACACAAATAATGTCAACTCAAATAACCGCATCTCTACCGCTTCAATTATCTTTTGACAATAACTGTACTATATAAAGAAAGCTATGTGCTCTTTGAGTTTGTTTTAATATGAAACGCGCCGTCAGGACCGATACCGCAGCACTCATCAGAAGCAACTTCCGTGGATTCGAAAATGATCTACACAACCACCAAATTCGGAGTCCTGTTACTTTGCAGACATTTCTCAAATCCGCTAACAGCAAACTGAGAAATTGTGAATACAAAAGTTATGAAGAAATAAGAAATACACTTGAAAATTAGGGATAGACTAGTTGCCGACACATACGGACAATCATATAATAACGAGGCACAAACGACACAATACAACTGTACAAAGTACACAGACATTCTTCAAAGAAGGCGGATCAGGCAAGCCATAGCGAACTGCGAAAATTGCGAAAACCACATACAAGCAATAGAATAGAGGGTGATACAACACTAGAAGAAATAAAATTGTCGAGGTCGTGTTGTGATATACTAGTTGAGACTAATTGAACATAATCAGTCCAATAGATTTGACTGGAATAAGAAAAATACACCAACGTGTTCCCCATCCTTACCAAAAATCAAAAATGTCCTAGTTTCATCTAATCCTCTCGAACAAATTATCTTACCTCATAGATGGCTACTTTGAATAATTCACTAATCATCACCTTACACTAAACCCCAGTTATTGAGTATTGAGTGTTATGAATGAACAAGGGTTCTGTGTAGTCAAGTCAAGATAGCTCCCCACTAACTCCTATGCCTTCTTCAAACTAACTAATACTTAAAATTCAGCTACGTTCACAGTGGAATAATGAAAAGTAAAGAGGACCACGTTGGTGTGCCAGACTCAATATGAAAATGTGGTAAAGAAGTGTTTGGAAGCATGCCAAACCTACCTTCATATCTCGGTACACGATGGCTAAAGAGTGTAGATATCCGAGACCGAGCACTATTTCTGCACCGTAAAACCGGGATCGCGACTCGGTGAATATCCTATTCTCTTGCAGATGCGTGAAAATTTCGCCGCCGTTCGCAAACTCCATGACGAAACATAGATGGTAGGGAGTTTGAAAACTGTACGTCAGTTGCTAGAACGAAAGAAGCACTACTACGACAGTACAAAGTATAAGTCTATCGAAAATCATCGCAATAATCAGGTGTCAGTGCAGCTGTGCCCTGTGCTGGGTTCATACTTTGTGACTAACTAACTCTAGCTCGAAGGAATAAGCATAATGCTATACCAGTTGTGAGATCACAAAGTATGAACACAGCTATTCAGCAGAATAGCATGTGATTGGATGAACATATCTAGAAATCACCAAGAACTATCTATCGTCGGCGTCGGTTCAACAATTACTTACAGAAAATGCAGATACAGCACCACAAACACAATAGAAGGTGATTGGTGCATTCAAAACATTATCAGAGTCATGGATCATGGTGCAAAAGTTTGGATGATGTGAGTGAACAACTGCCCACTTCTCATGCAATATCTTGTTGTAATCCACAATAAGTTCGATAATCGTTAAGTATACCGGAGTGAAATTTGGATCCTAGACTTAAACTCTCAATAATGACACGTCTGAACCAGATAACTTGTACTCGAAAATTTGTGCACCAAACACCCTCTCACTTCTACTAACAGACTATCACATAAACTAAAACTAAACAACAAAATCTATATCTACTACACAATATGAAATCGATATCGGTCCACAACGCGAAAAGGCTGCAAGTAACACGAGCAACTGAATGAGCATAGCAAGCCCTTGTGAGCAGATTACGCGAATAAAAATCTACCTCTTCGATGAATAAAACGCAATTCTAGCCTAATATAATCTCAAAAACGAAAAATCAACTAACCGTCAAGAAAGGATGTTTACACCGTTGTAAAACACGGTTTTCCGTCAGAGTGTGAGCTACTTCTTCCTGGATATGTAGAAATAGTTATGTACAAAGTACAACGAAACTATCTTTGTTTCAACGAAAGCTAGTTTGGGCGGAAGCTGAAGCCTATTTTTCCAAAAATCACACTGATTGAATCATCAGTTGAAACTTGAAACGTGACCGCGCTGATCAAGATAAAGATTACAGTCTCAGTTCATTTCTAATATCCTCAAGATTGTATTGATTCGGTATTGATTCGAAGGAATGAACATTATTATTATTGATAATATCTTACCCTTGCAATGATGACTTCTTTCTTCAGAATCTTGATGGCGTACAACTTGCTCGATCGTTTCTCCTTGCACAGAATAACCTTTCCGAATGTGCCTTTTCCGAGCACTTTGAGAAACTCAAAATCATCCATTGACTGAAAACCAACAATTGAATTAACAGAATAAAGTATAACCCGAATATACATTAAATCGATACTCTACTGTACAATTAACCAATTATTTCCTTTTTACTATTTGTTTCATTTCATGGAGATTCCTGCAAAATCTCCACTCCCTCTTATGACATAATTACGAGTACGGGATTACGAGTACATAGGAGACAACCAGAATCCAGAATCACATTAGATCAAAAATCAAAGGGCATATTTTGGTTTCAAAGACTTTAAAACTGACAATCTTATCTCTTTTGGCAGCTTCACTGGAATCGGCAATACTCATCATGGCAGTTGAAGCTTGAGAGGAAGTTGGACCCGCCTGAAAGAGATAGGTGAATTGCACCAAGAACACAGCTGAATAAAAAAAGATTCCGCAGTTTTGCGCAGGCTTAACCGTACTATGCACATCCGAGCTGAATTCACAATTATTTTCCCTGATTGAAAGAATTAAACTGGAAAATCCCGCTGAGAATCTGAAGAAATAAACCTCTACCTCAGACAACTAGAACTGGAACTGAATGGAATCTGATATGATATCAGTTTCAAAACATACATGAGGGACAATCTCAGAATATTGTAAATAAACATAATATGAAATAAACTTACATTGCTAGATGTATTACCCGGGTGACCCATAATAGCATTTGCTGCAGCAGTATACTGAACAGAGAGATCATCCATCGAAACCTGCAAGAATCAACCTATAAAACGACTCCATAGTAGGTACGTTTACTAAATGTACAGCTTTTCTAGCGGAACGATGTTAGACAGATTTCCTTGATGTAACCGAAAAAGCACGTGAAATTTTTTTGAGAATAGTTACCATAGTTTTTAGCAAGTGAATCTTCAAAAAAACGAGGTTATTCCCGCACTATATGTAGTTATGACCAAAAACCTAATAAGGTCTTGAAACGCATCATGTAATGCGAAGACCGAACGTGCAATAGATCGACCAACGCGCACAACGGTAATTCATATAGAAAAGCGAAATCTAACAGAAACAATTTTCGAACTTCCCAACCTGACTGGCAACTTCCATCATTTCATCGGCCTGTTGTGCGGGATCGTCTGCCATTCGTTCACGGAACTTCTCCGTCACCATATTGATAGCCGAACACCACGCATTACGATTCTGCAACGAGTAGCAACGATGAAAGTAATCTATAACATGCTAAACAAATTTAATAAAAACTTGTTTCATCCTTCATACCAGATGCGATACCAAAAGAGCTGCTTCACTTAGGAAAGGAAACTGTCACGTTTTGCGGTGGGCATGCTATTGTTGCTAAAATAATATAAGTTCATAAAATCCAATAATCCTTATTACTCGAAAATACCAGGCAAATTATCTGATTCTGTGAGCTCAAAACAGTGGCCTTTCTTGTTTGAAAAACACTTTCTGTCTATGGAATCTTGTCAACTAGATTAAACTTCATTGACTTGTATGTACAAAATCAGTTGAAAAAATACTAACCTCGGCAGAGTCGGCATAAAATGTCCTTTCTATCAAAGTTGTCCATTGTAGACATCTGATCATGAAGATATTTGGACGGGGCTTGTCGAAGAAGATTGTCTAAACAAAAAATTACAATTCAAAACGACTCATCATTTTTGAATAGATTCTTTTTAATAGTTGGTACCACATACCACTGAATGACTTCCCTGCTATCATCCCCTCTCTGCTCTTCATGAAACTCGATTGGAAACATTATTTTGACCAGAGTTACTGCTGATTATTTCCAAACAAGTGTCAATCACTATCTCAGAAATTTACCGTTGAATGAAAAATAACAGCGATAAGCTCCGTGATAACATGAATTCATTGAAACAACAACAGCAGGATATTGCTGAATTCGACAAACAGTTTCGGCTTTTGAACCATTGAGAAGATGGTAGGTTATACTGTATACAAGCTCAATCATAGTTTCGGCTTTTGAACCATTGAGAAGATGGTAGGTTATACTGTATACAAGCTCAATCATAGGTAGTTTTTACTATTTCTCACTACCCACAAATATTTTATAGACACCCTTTATCTTATTTTCCCTGGAACACATGATTTCAATCTTTTGATAGATTGATGATTACAGATTTAAGGCCTTACGAGTCAATGTCATTGATCGAACGTAGAAACGTTCGCGTGTAAATTCTTCAGTTATGATTGTCGGGAGGATCGATTTGGTTAATTTCCGTGCGATCTAAACTACGATGACGGAAAAACAATCAACTATCATAAATGTGTCACTATGCCAACTATGTATAGCTTCCTTCCTTCTTCTCATTAATCCGCCAGCAGCAAAGAGGAAATGCATAGGACATCCGCCATACTTCGATTTCTGGATTAATTCGCATATGACAAACGTCTCTCGATCTGCGTATATTTTACCAAAATTCACATGTGTACGTAAAAAACATGATATGAAACATAAAAAGGTACCTGTGCATCTTTGATCATGAAGTCGTTGAGGGGTTCGGGAAACGGTTGACCGGCCTTGGGCTTTGCTTTGAATCCCAGCAGAGCACCATCATAGAACAGCATGAAGTACCTGAAATACAACTAGCGTGTTGTAGAAACGATTATCTGACTACTTACGATGATGAAGTTATGTTCTCGGAAGATGTTGATAGTGGAGAGGTTTTAGGTTGAACAAAATCAGTTTGAAACTAGAAAAGGAGGGAGCCTAGCTTGTTAAATGTTAACTTATAACGTAGAAAGTTCAAACCTTCAAACTACTTTTTATTCATGGTCGTTATTAAAGTCTTTCTGAAAACAAAACTCGGAAAATTCCGTAGAACCCACTTTCAACTACAACATTCATCTCAATTTCAAACAGAGTATAGGATTTGACGAAGATAGGAGAAGGAGTATACCTGGGTCTCCAGTTCCTGATGTGTTCTCCCTTCTTGTGGAGCCATCCCTCGATGACGACGTCTTCTTGTCGTCGACTCTTCATGGACAGCGAAGTCATTGACATGGTGGCAGAGGGAGGAGCGGCTCGGAAGGATCTCCTAGAGACGAGACACGATTAGGGAGGGAAAGGGGGAAGGGGGATTAGACAGGTAGATGTAGCCAACACTTACTAGCACACTACATCAGAGGCACAGAGAACAGCGGAGGGGCTACTCACGAGAAACTAAAACCTGCGCGCGACTAGGTACAGTGGGTACTAGGTACAGTCATATCATACGCTATCAAATTTACACTCAGACAATGGGGGCCCAGTTGCCGCCCACTCGGGTGGGTCGGCCCACTAGCCGCGAGTTCCGGCCCAGTCGCCGCCCACCTGCCCGCCAGTGGGGGCGGGTCATCCATTCCAAAGCTGCGTCGCGGTTGACCGCGACGCACCTCTCGAACTCAAAACTCAAATTTTCAACTTACTATTTCAGTTCGTTTTTCTTGTTTATAGTTATTTTATATCAATTTTTTTGTAATATACTTTTGTTATGGAATATTTCGAAGTGTTTTTGGCCAACGTAAGGTTCTCATCAAATCAGTTCAAGCTCATTACGTCATTTTTAGCCTTATTTCCCAAATGTTAATTTTTTGACTCAAGTGTGCTCTGTTATTTCTCAGTACTCTGTGAATCATTCCGGGATTCATTTGCAAACGATCCATATCACAAATTTATTCGTTTCAAATAACATGAAAAATTTTGTAAACTGGGAAACTGATTTGGCTATTTACATTTTGGATCATTGTTTGGTACATTTTCATCGTTCCAAAATTTAATTTTCAGAGTTTTCAATGAATTCATCCAATGACGGAGAAGATACGCCTCTGGGAAGTTCTGCAGGTGCGTTCAGGAATTAGAGGAAGATTGACACCTACTACTATGTTTCTAGGAGGCAGTCAGTAAACGCTTCCTGATTCACTCGTATCTGTTCTTTCAACTTTATACTAGGATTTGGAGTACAGTTCAGGAATATTTTGGAATGTGCCGCCTCAAACAAGTTTGTCATATTTTTTTGCCGCATGAAAAGTAGGCAAATTTTTTTCTCAAACATGATACAAAACGGTTTCGCTGACATCTTTCACTGTTTCATCATAGAATTATCTAGTAAAAATGGTTTAAAAATAAAACCCTTATTTTGTAAAGTATAGAAATATCGTTCATTGTGTTCACAAATTAACTCTGCTGATTTATTTTCACGTATTCGCGTAATGTCTGAAAATTGTGATGATTGAAGCAAAATATGATTCTCTACAATCTCTAACAGTGAATAATTTAGACACGGCTCTCATTTCTAAGGTAATTTAAGTAGTTTCTGAGCTGTGGACCAGTTGTTGCACCCAACGCGAGAAAAAAACTTCTTCGTAAACACGTAAACGGCACAAAACAATGCCTGTTTTCAAGTTGCAAATTGGTGTATGTGCAAATCAACCTAACTACGTTCATCCGACTTCAACCATAGATCGTTCATCGATATGATCGCGGCAAGTTCACCTCAACTCCTCACTCTCTCAGATGTAGAATGGGTGTGTGCTGAATGACGAATTCGAATAAATTCAGTCATTTCTTACCCACAGAAAACTTATTTCAGAGCCGAACTTGTGGGAACTTTGATGTGCAGGAGAAAGGAGCGCAACCACTGAAGAGTCCTGTGCTGGTTATTACTTCATTCAACGGAAGTGATAGTATCGTGGTCATTCGTTAGTTTCTCATGATGTTTTTGTATTTTTGCCGTAATGTGCTGTAATTGACCACCATATGGTGAATTCAATATCAAATCGAGTTTTTAGGTCTTTTGGTAACCTTTTTTCCCGGAATCAACAATAGGTTACCCTCTAATTCGAGCCGAAAATTTATCTTTACTGTTACTTTTGAGGCTAACCGGATTCCGTTTCTAGGTCACAAGGTTCCCCACTCAAGTAACCTGAAAACCTGGTTAGATATAAAATTGGCCCATTATGTGTCAGAACTAGGACTGTATGAAAGTAGAATCACTATTTCACGAAAAGTAGCCTGTTCATGCATGGGAATCCGCGGCATTTGATCGTTCGGTCATGTCTGCGAATCCAAAAATTAAGTAGGTTTTCGAGTTTGTAACACTGTTCGTCAATTGCATAGTCACGTGAAACATTTCAAACACAGCAGAATTGAGAAACATGCAATGACCAAGTCCATGATTAGAATACAAACTTCACGTGACTACTCATTTAACTTTCAGTATAGTTTAGATAGATCCTGAATACCGAAGTAGTTTATAATCAATTGTTTAGTTTGAAGTTGAAATGGACATTTTTGATATCTTTTCGGATATCGTTGATGTTTTGTTGTATGAATGAATGATATTAATCAACTGTTTTAGTACCTGCTTCAACGGGATCAAACCCTTTCATTATTTCCGTTTTTCTGAGCCCAGGGAAGTTTTTTATACTTTTTTGGCCCAGTCGCCGCCCAGTCTAGGCCCACTCGCCGCCCACATGTGGCCCAGTAGCGGCCAGTCAGCGCGTTAGTAGGCCCAGAGTGGGCGGCGACTGGGCCCAGACTGGGCGGCGACTGGGCCCCCATTGTCTTAGCACCAGTTCCTCTAGTCTTCTAACGTAATCGTGTACTTTCCGAGAACAGGCTAGTTTTATTTGAATCAAAATAATGAAAATTGACCACTTTAACTCCGAAAACGGGTTCCTTTCTGCAAAATAATGTTTCAGCAAAGAAAGTGCAACTAGGGGGCAGAGGGAAGCTCCCATGAATTTCGTGAATATGTGACCTCTGTGTGCAGATGAATAAAAAGGGACCGAAGAGTAAGCGAAAAAGAATGCAACAATACTAATGACTCATGTTGTATGTGAAAAAGAATCGTGTGATATAATAATAAAGGCAAAGGTAACAAGCAGGGGAAACTGATCGAGCGTTGAATAGAGTGTGTAGGTGTAGACCAGAGAGACAGAGAATGTCTTAGCCTGTCTGCGTTCTCATTGATCTGCATGCTCACACGCTTCACTTGCGTAATAAGTTCATTCATTCATGCTCCCTCGCTTTTGTAGATGGCTAATCCCCGAAAATCGGCGCTAATCGTTCTGAGCAGACTTCAAACTACACAATACTTTTGCTGTCTCGTAGTCAAGTCACAAAGGTAGACAACCAGATAAGATCGAGAGATCAAGACCGAGAAAGATCAACCCGCTCAAACTTGGTTGTTAAATGCTCAGCTGACTGTCTACAACTCTTACATCACATGATCACATCGATAGTCGCATCACGTTGAACGAATTACGACATTCCGTCATTGGCAAATGTGGTAAAAAGAAATCACTCACCGGAATCGAATTTTCATTTACAAGTAAGAATACAGGATGATCGTGGTTCAACGGACAATTTGGGGGAGCAACAAATATCAGATAAGAGAACGGGGGAGATAGGGGAATGATTCAATCAACACAAAATTTGGCCAAACAAAATCGTCATTGCTAATGTGTTTATCAGATCAGCAGAAATAATCATACCCTAAATGCTCAGCGTTTTGAGAAAAACCCCCTGTTTTTGGTCCGAAGATTTGGGCATGATGAGAAGGTATTGAATCACATTCCCAACTAAGAATTGACTATGCGTAAAAACTTTGCTTTTCTCTTGGAGCAGTCAGAGCGTATCCAAATTCCATGAGTGATATGGGAATGGCTGGAAATATTGTTTTTCAACTCGTTGGCCCAGACAGGGAGAATTCTCGCAGACAAGCAACTACGACAAACATGTTGTGACGCGGCGGGGCAGCCGCAGACGACAAAGAGTGCATTATCGATCGAATCGCCGCCGCTAGATGAATAACCTATGTGAAACACCGCTTCTTATCTTGTAATTTGTAATAACAATATCTATACACCTATACTAGAAATAATCAAGTGGAAGTTTCGAAAGATCGGCAGTAACACCGGTAAGCGGCCCAACCTAAGGATGGAATAACTTTATAAAAACATATTTGTCAGATCTCAACAGCGCCAAAACTGAAAAATTGCATCAATTTTTTTCCAGGTTTCAGTTCTAGAGCGTAGGTAGGGTGACACCGATTTTGCGCAATTTTTGTCATTTATTTGAATCAAATTAGATAGAGCTCTCGGCTGGTTAGTTTCATGGCTGGCAACTGGCGTAAAAACATCTAGAAGTGCAACCAGAGATCAAATCGCCCGGCACCCATGCCGAGAGCGCGCCAACGAAAACGTAAACAAGCCTTCAGAGTACGATCATGAAGGACACGTGCATGTGGTGAGCTAGGCACAAAAACAATGTTGAATCGAGTGCTGCACAACATTTGAGCATATAGGAGGGGGAAAAGGGCGGAAGTAGCCGAGAAACATATTCATGGAACAGATTACATAGCTGGGCAAGTAAGGGAAAACCATGGCAATGAGGGATTATGTCATATCAGCTATGCGCAAGCGCCGAGTGTTACAAAATCCACAATGTACTCGCTCTGCAAGACGGAGTTTCGGATGGGGTTCTAAGAGGCGGAGTTTGGCGAGGGGCCAGCCAGTCTGCGTATCATTGATCTACACACTATCTCAACTGTTGACAAGTAATGAACGACCTCTCGCCCCGCATCGCTCAATCAATCGAACCCTCTGCTGTTTTATGGGGAAAATGGCGACTATATCAACTCTGATTCAGACGTTTATACAAAAAAAATAGAAAATGCGCCCAAACCGTTGATCCCGCTCAAATAACAGAAAAAAAGTACGATAAAAATTTGTATGATAAAACTTGATTGCGAAGCTTGATGCATGAAAAAAAAAACGTCTGCAAAATTTGCATAATGCACCAAGTTCACGCAAGCACGGTAAACGCGTCAACGATGATTGGAAATGTACTGTAGCAGATATTTTTCATGTACAAACGATAAACGAACGCATTTATTTGATAGATTAAATGTTCAATAGAAATAGGACATAATTGAAAACAGTTAAATATCACGCTTTCTCCAGGACACCTTTTCTCATATCAAATGTTGTCAATCTTGTTTCCGGGCACAGGTTCGAAAGCCCTTCCCGGCGTACGTTCTGAAATTGAAAAATATAATTTCATAGTAGAAAGGTAGAAAGGTAAGAAATATAGAAAGGTGATAGGGTACGTTGCCGAACTGTTAAAATTCTTAGAGGATATAAGACGGGTCCAACTAAATTTTTTCAAATTTTCCGTTTTTTTACCAAAATGTTGTCAACGGAGTGGGTGTGACACGTAAACCATTATCTTGTCAAAGTTGCTGTTGTATCTGAGAAATATTAGAGCCAACCCGAATGACAAGCGCCAACATGAATATTGATGTCTGCCAAGTGATAATATCACTTCTCAACACTTGGCAAGTGATATTATCACTGCTCAACACTGACAATTGCCAGGAACGATCCTCTTTCTTGACACGTGTCAACCAGGTTTTGCCTCATGCGGGAATCGAACCTGACCCCGCCACACCAAAAGCGAGACTCTTACCACTACACTAAGCGGGCTACGTTCTAGACCGCGAACAGTTCGTACACACACCGGGGCGGGCATATTCATAACGGGATGATAATAGATTATCGAATTATGGGTGCGAATCTTTGAAAGAAAAAACGCGAAGCGGAAAAAGGGAATACAGTAAACACTTGAACCTGCGATGTTGGGCGAAAAGTTGCTACTGGCTTTTAACTAGCTGAAATGTTTTTTGGTGTGTTCAGCTTTCAAATTCACGTTTTATATTCATGAAAATTGATTTTTTTAATAAACTTATCCCTTTTAATACACTCGTGTGGCAACCTTAATCTGAACAATTGCGGCGGGTCATATATAGCGCGGTCCATTCTTTTCAAATGCAGGTGCTCCCTTAGTGTAGTGGTAGTGCGCTTGCTTTTGGCCCAACGGCCAAGGGTTCGAATCCTCTCAACGGTTTAACACGTGTCAAAATGAATCAGTGCAAATGGCAAATGGTAAAGATGATCCCTTTGGGTGACAAGTGACAAGCGAACTCCGTTCACTTAGCATTTGCCAAAAGAATCTGAATCTCATTGTCAAATGCCAACATCGCGTTGACAAGAAACCTAAAATTGTGTCATTTCGACCGCAAGGCGCCAGAAAAAGTTCCCGTTCACAGATTGACAGAATTCCGTGAATTACTTTGAATTTTGAAAAAATTTAGTTGGAACCGTCTTATATGTACTTCGCTGAATTCTGAAACAGAAATAGAGCAAAAGTTCAAAAGCAAGGTGAAACTTTGGAGGAAAGATCCATATATGAGATCCATGTTGCTTACTAAGTGTGCACTGTATTATCTGGTTATTTGAACAAGACTACAAGCGCTTCGTTCATACTTTTTGCAGTTGCAGCTAGATGCAGCGTAAATCTTGTCGAAAATACGCGTATTGACTTTTACGCCAATGCAGTCGACTGCAACTGCAAAAATACGCTGCAGTTGTGTTGGTCATACTTTTTTAAGCCAGCTGCAGCGTTTTTTACGCTGAATTGAGCGTAATTTAAGCTGACTGCAGCGTAAATTGCAGTATTGACATGACCATACTGCACTGCAATGTAGTTACCCTTTTTATAAATTTTTTATCGTTTCCAATATGTAGATTACCAAAAACCGGTTAGGTTACCTAAAAAGGTTAGGTTACCTAAAAACTTGGTTAGTTGTAGAATTGGCCTAAAATTGTTTCAAGTTAAGATGTTGAATACTCCAATTTGAAATATAGATTCACTATTTCCGAATTGAATTTTTGGATTATCTTGAATTGCTTTAGAAATTACGCTGGGTTGTTCATACTTTTACGCTGCGTAAAATTGCAGCTGCATCTGACTGCAGCGGCAATTTGCAGCAACCGCAAAAATGTTGCAAAGCGACTGCAATTGCAGCCAGATGCAGCGTAAAAAAAGTATGAACGTAGCCGCGAAAACCAACCGTCTCTTTCCTGGCGTACGATCTGAACTGGATGTAGTTTGGCGCGGCATTGGAAGCGAACGTAGGCAGAAAATCCGCGCAAAGGAATCTGGAGATGAACAACTCTCTGCTCCTTGCAGTGGTAGGCCTGGAAAGGGAGATTTACTCTGTGATTGTAAGAGTTGCCGTTCAAACCTGTGTTATACTTCGTTTCACACTCTCGCGTAGCCACCTACAGTATGATTTGGAATCTTCCATGAATGTTTTAGGCACGGCAGATTTCTCGGAAAATTACAAAGGTTGTCTGTGAATTAGAAACCGTAGGATAAGTAAGATGTCTTTGCAGTTTGCAACATCGTCATAGATGATACTTAGCTGGAAGATTAGCAACCTACTCCGTACTAAAACCTTGTCAATCCTGTGAATCTATAATTGAAATTGCCCCAAAGTAGTATTCGAACTGTTTAGTCTGATTTTGTTACTTTTCTCACTACTTGTAACTTAATATACCTAGACTTACGCTTTTGATTCGGACAAATTGAGCTCGAGATGGGCGTACAACTTCTGTCTCCTTGTCAGTTGCCAGCGACGTCACTGTAAAAGTTTAATCAAGGTTTGCGTGTTTTCAAGATTGATATCAGACACTTTTTTACCATGCTCTCATTTTCGTGAAAGTTTGAGAAAAGTTGTTCTGCAATGGCAAGCCGAAGTGACACCACGCTCCATCATTAAAATAAAAAAATACCCACTTTCTAGAATCTGCAGTGACCCTCATACAGGATACAGGTGTACGGTATACCCACAAAAAAGGCCAAATCTCTTCAACCATTGACAAATTCGCTAAGTAATATAAGTTTAATATACTATGTAGGACTTTAGACTATAAACTGTAGACTATGATTGATTATGAGAAAAACTGAAGAAAACAAACGTACTGGAACATTCTGAAGCGGCGGAGTGTATTTCTGCGCAATCCCCCCGCATTGAATCAGCTGGAACTAGAAATGAGAAGGAAAGAGTGATGTGTACAGACAAAACGTCACACGTTACCGAAATAAGAATACGAAAGATTATATTCTAAGTTACACCAGCATCACGTGGAAAGACACGTCTACATTCCAATCCCGTTCTATTTTCAGTTTTCTACTTAATTTCCCGGTGAAAAAGAACGTCTCACAGATTTTTATTTGAAACAACCCTGGGAAAAAAATACAATTGCACCGATGAAAACGAATTTTCCAATCGAAGGGAAGGGTACCGCTTGAAAAAAATCTTTTTGTTGGAAAGCTAATATTAGAGAAGACGATCTATTACAAAGTGGGGTTGACGTGCTGAGAGAAGGGTACGCTACTTTAGAACTCACAAATATCTTCGTTTAGAACAAATGTATGTTTTTGGGTTGATTATACTCTTTCGGTTGTACAAAAACTCAAATCAAACTTGGAGAGTTCAACTTATCAACTTTATTAAAAACCGATGGCACATGTTGTTCAGGGTTCGCTCAGGGAAGCCAGCAGGTTGAGAGTTACATCCCGATAGTTTGAACTGCGTTTCGGGAGAAACTAAAGTATTCTGCTGTGCATTGATCAAACTACAACTTGGGTCTGCTCACCCCGGATAATCCAGTGTCA
This sequence comes from Litoditis marina, assembly GCA_964036275.1. Taxonomy (NCBI): domain Eukaryota; kingdom Metazoa; phylum Nematoda; class Chromadorea; order Rhabditida; family Rhabditidae; genus Litoditis; species Litoditis marina. Next base: position 9,914,933 of record OZ038440.1, on the reverse strand, counting down.
CGGCCCCCGCCGACTGAAAATCTCAGTCGGCGGCGGCCGTGACAAAATATTAAAAACAACGATTTCGTTTGGCGCGCTTATTGGCGCACGGTGTTTACATCGTGCGGGTGGCATCGTGGAGCGACTTATAACCGTTTTCGAAATTTATCGATCGTCTCTGTTTTAAATTTCTTTTACTCTTTTCAATTGTAGTTTATTATGTTTTCGTTCAATTTTTAGCAAGGCTTCACTTGTGGTGGTTGTTTAGTGATAGCTGATTGCCTTTTCCCTCTAACTCTTCATTCTAATGCACTATTCTTCGGCAAAACTGCAAAGCATCAAAATCACGTTTTACACTTATTTAACACAACGAAACTATTCCTGTATATTCTCCATTCTCCTCTATGATAAATATCATGTTTTCCTAAAAATTCATCTTGCCTCCTCCTCGCTGTGCTGAGTGCGACCCCCATCAAAACTCGGACAACTCCCTCCTTCTTTTATACTCTATAAATCAAAGTGCAACGTATAGGAATTATAATTCCAAGTAGTAAATTCTCTGGTTTTCAAAGGATGGATTGAGTTAAATTATCGTCCATCTTCTCAATGACCATAACATTTCCTCTGAAAAACGCTTGTTGATGAGAAATCGGTGAAAAATCACTGAAAAATAAGAGGGGGGGGGGGGGGGGGATTCGTACTGATGTTGTGGAGAGTTCAGTTGTCACACACGTCGCGGATGGGGGATATCATTCGAATGCTAATTTCGTTCAGGATTTCTATTCTTTGGTTTACTCGATATTTACAGCTTTTTGCAACCACCGAACTACCGCTCCTACCAACAAGTTACATACATGACAACTGGGCGAATGGCAGTTGTTCTCGTTCTCTTCTCTTGAAGTTTTGGCGGTCTATTTTCGGTAAGGTTTTCGTTTTTCTATGGCTTTCGCTCGCATGTGTGAGAACTTGTCAGACTATGACAATTTGTAAATTTAACTTATAAAACACGAGTATTGAGACATTATCCAGCATCCTTCAATGAATGTCAGAGAACTAAGCTTATTGGGCGAGTTGCGAGAACTCTAGGTTAAGTTACTGCTCCACTTAGTGACTTAGTGGTGTTCTCCATTTTCAACGAGATGACAGTGGTTCTATAGAACCAAGTGAGCATTTCGTGCACGATGAAGTGTATAGTGTATTACACACACCAGTAAGGTGCGACTATTATTAAAAAGGAGTCTATTTTTTTTCGTTTAAATTAAATACGCAAAACTTCTGGATTTCTGTTAGAAATAGGCAATTTCTCGTCAAAGAAAAGCTGTCAGAGCGTCAGAGGCTTACGTTCTCGTCCGCTATTTTTGATTTAAAAAACGTAACGGAAAGAAGAACATTGTATTACAGTTTTATAGGAGTGTTTTACCGACACTCGGGTCGCTCGGACGCGGCTCTCTGTCACTTGCCACTAGCTACCAGCACCACGTGGACCTCAATTCCTCAATCGTGTGTATTTCCATTGTGGAATATGGAAATCTTCTATAAAGGAGTAAAAGTTAGTTTTTCTTGTCCATTTTACAGTGTGAGCAGCTCCCCATTGCGCCAAGGGCAGTGAATGCTGAATGCTCTAAGCGGAGTCATATCGATATCTTGAGTATTTTTTGTTTCTCTGATAGTAAGAACTTCTGCACTTTTCTCAATCAAATATAGGATGGGGCACTCTCACTTGGACAATCAGGTATTTAAAACTCACACTCAAACCAATAATATGATCTTATTAGGCCTCACTTACACCGAGTTATAAGAAGTATCATAAGTTGAAGCTGAATGGAACGAATTTGGATCCACTTTGCTGGATAAAATCACTAACAGTCCATCTTAGACGTTATATGATGTTATATATTGAAGCATCAGATCTTTGAAGGAAGCGAGTTTATTAAACTATGGTCCCACTAGTTGGACAGGTCTTTTTCTATAATAATGGTCTCTAAAATGGATGAACCACAAAAATTAGCGCAGGTGTTCTTTTATTTGCTACTCTTCGGTTTTGAGCATACTGCGCAAAATACGCTTCTGTTAACCGTACTGGATGGCCATATCCGTAGACTACGGATACGTAGTGCGTATTTCAACAAATTTCGTGCTTCCGTTGTCATTATCGATAAATAACTTATCATTTACTTTTCTAGGATCTGCTTTATCGGGCAGTGGAGCCCGAAAGATTCTCACTTCTATCGAGAAGAGGAATGGTGAAGCAACTGGAACTCACGTTTTTTTTTTAGGTATGTCACTTGGTTCGAACTTCGAACGTTGTATATCTTCTTTGTCACTCGTTCGTTGATTGATTCCATACTTGTATTTGTGATACCAAACCGAATTAACTGGCGAAAAAGCGAAATCTAGTTTCTGGGTAATCAGTTGAATACTTTCTATTAACAACTATATCTTACAAAAACGAAAACAACATATTACAAGGTGATTCCCACCATACCCTAAATGCCTCAGAGTTGTGACTTTTTCAAACAGGGGAGTTTTGCCCTCCCCCTCAGCCATTATAAGGGGGTTTTGCCCTTAACTTAGAAAATCGCTAAATCAGACAATTTTGAGGGGGGGGGGGGGGGGGGTTTGCCCAAATCTTCGGACCAAAAACAGGGTTTTTTTTCTCAAAACGCTGAGCATTTAGGGTATGATTCCCACAGAAATGCTTGCTGGCTAACCCGGTTTGAGGTTTTATAACTTTGATCAATACAAATTCGTATTTAGTCACTTGTGGTGTGTGTGTCCGTATACCTCACAAATTTATGCATGGTCCAGTGAAGGTGTCCGAATAGTAAGAGATTTTCGAAAAACGGACAACTTTTTCGCAAAAAAAGTCTATTCTCATTGCAAAATTATCCATTTTCCCGTGTTAAAATCTGATAACGAACTACTATGTGTCGAATAGTCGGAGTCGGACCTTACTGGTGTTTGAATCTATGCTATTCTTCGAAACTGAACATTGTATGTTTTTCAATAACAAAATGGGTAATTTTGGAAGTAGTAAGAACCGACTGGTATTTTACTGCTACGTTATTACTGTTATGTATTTGCCAGATTGATTCATAACTACTTTTCATTTTTCTTAGACACGGCTCCTAATAATTTTATTAGATCAGAAGAAACAAAATTTCTTGAATGCTTTCCCGTTCTCTCTTGGCTATGAACCGTGCACATATTGTTGTATTTTCCCTTTCATTTCTCTAAGATGTTTTATGTTATAACAAGTTCAAGTGTTTATATATTATATTACTCCCATCACATAAGGACTCATGTTTATTGGATAGAGGACATTTTGAAATGTGCTTTTTGCCTTATTCTTAATATGTTAGACAGTTCTGATAAGTTTGTAGTTTGTATACATATTTCAATTTCATTTGTGTTATCATTATCATTAAGTTTTTGTTCCGTTTTCAAGATAGTATAGTGTAGTTTTTAATTATATGCATAATATATTATAAAAACAAGGTGATTTGTTCTCCATGAATAAATAAATAATTATATAATTATTCGTGTGTTGTGTCGTTTATGGTGAGGTTTCAATATTGAATAGGAGTGAAAATCGAGAACGAGCGTTTTGTCACGGCCCCATCCGCCTAGTGACATTGTCGGGCAGACTCGCGAGACGGAACTCACAATGTCGTTGCCGTCTCGCGAGTCTGCCCGACAATGTCACTAGGCGGATGGGGCCGTGACACGTTTTGGTCATAGGTAGGCAGAAAATCCGCGCAAAGGAATCTGGAGATGAACAACTCTCTGCTCCTTGCAGTGGTAGGCCTGGAAAGGGAGATTTACTCTGTGATTGTAAGAGTTGCCGTTCAAACCTGTGTTATACTTCGTTTCACACTCTCGCGTAGCCACCTACAGTATGATTTGGAATCTTCCATGAATGTTTTAGGCACGGCAGATTTCTCGGAAAATTACAAAGGTTGTCTGTGAATTAGAAACCGTAGGATAAGTAAGATGTCTTTGCAGTTTGCAACATCGTCATAGATGATACTTAGCTGGAAGATTAGCAACCTACTCCGTACTAAAACCTTGTCAATCCTGTGAATCTATAATTGAAATTGCCCCAAAGTAGTATTCGAACTGTTTAGTCTGATTTTGTTACTTTTCTCACTACTTGTAACTTAATATACCTAGACTTACGCTTTTGATTCGGACAAATTGAGCTCGAGATGGGCGTACAACTTCTGTCTCCTTGTCAGTTGCCAGCGACGTCACTGTAAAAGTTTAATCAAGGTTTGCGTGTTTTCAAGATTGATATCAGACACTTTTTTACCATGCTCTCATTTTCGTGAAAGTTTGAGAAAAGTTGTTCTGCAATGGCAAGCCGAAGTGACACCACGCTCCATCATTAAAATAAAAAAATACCCACTTTCTAGAATCTGCAGTGACCCTCATACAGGATACAGGTGTACGGTATACCCACAAAAAAGGCCAAATCTCTTCAACCATTGACAAATTCGCTAAGTAATATAAGTTTAATATACTATGTAGGACTTTAGACTATAAACTGTAGACTATGATTGATTATGAGAAAAACTGAAGAAAACAAACGTACTGGAACATTCTGAAGCGGCGGAGTGTATTTCTGCGCAATCCCCCCGCATTGAATCAGCTGGAACTAGAAATGAGAAGGAAAGAGTGATGTGTACAGACAAAACGTCACACGTTACCGAAATAAGAATACGAAAGATTATATTCTAAGTTACACCAGCATCACGTGGAAAGACACGTCTACATTCCAATCCCGTTCTATTTTCAGTTTTCTACTTAATTTCCCGGTGAAAAAGAACGTCTCACAGATTTTTATTTGAAACAACCCTGGGAAAAAAATACAATTGCACCGATGAAAACGAATTTTCCAATCGAAGGGAAGGGTACCGCTTGAAAAAAATCTTTTTGTTGGAAAGCTAATATTAGAGAAGACGATCTATTACAAAGTGGGGTTGACGTGCTGAGAGAAGGGTACGCTACTTTAGAACTCACAAATATCTTCGTTTAGAACAAATGTATGTTTTTGGGTTGATTATACTCTTTCGGTTGTACAAAAACTCAAATCAAACTTGGAGAGTTCAACTTATCAACTTTATTAAAAACCGATGGCACATGTTGTTCAGGGTTCGCTCAGGGAAGCCAGCAGGTTGAGAGTTACATCCCGATAGTTTGAACTGCGTTTCGGGAGAAACTAAAGTATTCTGCTGTGCATTGATCAAACTACAACTTGGGTCTGCTCACCCCTATACGCACTCATTCATGCCTGTAAACTAACATGAAAAATCCCAGCTCACTAAAAGTACAAACTGATAAAGAAATCATGGTTTGCCAAAATCATTATTTGCCTTTCAGGCTCAACCGGTAAATTTGGTTTTCATCATTAAAATGTGTTTGACCAAGAAAATGATTCTCAGTCTGCACGGAACAAGTACATCTTTGGTTGCTTCTTGCGGAAACCTGAAAATCTGACAAACGTAAACCGGACTGTTTTCCTGTCTACCAGTTCCAGCAGACACTCGACACGTTTTTCCACATGTGAAGGAGAGTGACGTGAAACTGGCTTTAAAAGAGGAGCCGGGCGGGGAATGTTCATTCGAGTGATCGATGGACGACTCCCGGTCCACCCAGAAGAAGCCGAAGATGCGAGGATTCACCAGAAGAGCCAAGCCCCGCAAGAAGGCCAACGATGAGGAGGAGCTGTCGCAGTGCAAGAAGAAGGTACCGTACTCCTTTGTTGTCTGTTCAGTGTGGCCTTACCCCTTAATGAACATTGTAGAGCTTTGGCAGTTTCAGCTTGTTAGTTCAGTTGTTTACAGCTTCAGTTAGTCAAGCCTTGTTTCTCAGTACTGTTTGTGTAGAGTAACCGTTCTGAGGTTTTTTAGTGCGGATCTTCCTAGCGTTGTGGTTAAATTTAAAATTGAAGTATAGGAAAAACTGAAAACTTCTTTCTATAGTTTGATCCCGTAGCAGTTAAGTCGGAATTGTGAAATTGAGGCAGGTATCGAGATCAAACAACTAAGAGTACTACCTATAAATAGCCCCAGCGCACATTCACAACTCACGTGTTTGTTTGCAGTTTGTTGTTCATGGTTTACTGATTATTCCTAAACATCCTCGTTGTTTGCAGGATGCGCCCAGGAGAGTCGCCAAAGAGGACGAGCCATCGGTGACTCCCCAACACAAGAAGAAGGTGGACGAGGATGCCCCCAGTGTCATGCTCCCCCCGGACAAAAAGAAGAAGAACAAGGTGCGCATTCCCTAATTATTGTTTTGTAGATATTTATTGTAGTTAGTTATTTGAATAGTTGGTTAGGTATTCAATTACCTAGGTTGTCAGTAGTTGTATAATGTTACATTGTGTTGTAGTCATTATGGCCCCTTTTTTATTTTCTTGCTCGCGAAGCGAGAGACGCAGGATGGGACAAATGGGGATATTACAGCATTCGGGGTTGTATGTTCTTTGATACTGAAGTTCATATGTTAATTCATATAAAGTTTTATATACAATGTAATATTTTTTTAATTTGAGGTACTGGAGGAGGAACCGAGTTCCCTGATGCAGAAAAAGAAGAACAAATCGGCGGTTGAGGAGGAGAACAGCATCCTCCAACAGCCAGACAAGAAGAAGGGAAAGAGTAAGGTACGAGTTTAAAAGTTATGATAATAATGCGATATGATAGATGTTATAATAATGCGAGGTAAGGTTTTAAAGTCTTAGATACTTTCAAGTTACTTTCGGTTGTTCATAGATACATTTCTCTGCATGGTTCGAATGAGGGTTTCAGAATAGAAATAAGAAAATGAAGTTGTAGGTTTGTTCATAACATCGTGATGCTCGATTCTCTGCATTCTATCCTATTTCGTATCTTCATTCAGTAATTCGTTCTTTTTGCAGCCGGGTTCGAAGAACAGTAAAGTGGCCTCAGTTGCCCCCGAAGTCGAGGAGAGCATCGCACAGTTCATGAAGCATGCCATCGACAACAGTTAGTTCTCTCCATTTCTCACTCACTCTTTTATTCTGCATCCTTTCACTGCTACACCGGGTCTTTTGTCTCTGGTATGCATAATTGATTTAGTATCAGATTTCTAGATTGTATTGTATATAATGGTTTTATAGGGAGTAGTAGCTAGTTGTGAAGTAGTTTATTTGCGTACATTTTACATAGTTGTAGTTAGTTGTGTTTTTCAAATCTTTTTCTCACAATATATGTTGGAGACGTGGACAAACTGCGCGAAGAGTTCAACGTGGTGTCTGAGGCAGCCATAGGACCCCATGTCAAGTGTTGCGCCAACAAGGACCGCAGCAGAGTGCCCGTTCGTTTTTCATTTTTTGTTTCGGTTGAATTGGCATTTGGTCTGGTTAAATTCTTCATCATGTGTTCCTATGTTGACCATCTGATCTGATGTCGTACTGATGCAAATTAAGAATTTCGTAGTGAAGTGCAAACTCTAATTAGTTTAGTTGTATTGTAGTTCTAAAAGTTGAAACTTTATTTCATCCATAAATGTTCATATTTTAACATTATGTTACAGGATGTGCCGTGCCTAGATGAGACCCGTATTGTTGTGGAGGCGAAACCCAACGAGTCCGACTTCTACCACGCCAACAAAATAGTACTCGACAAAGTGGGATTTTGAAACACGTATCGATTAGTTTATTGATTATTGATTCATTCCTTTTTCGATTTAAACTGATTACTCGAACTTAAACTCTCGACTTAAACTCTCGTTTTTCAGGCCGAACGTGACTTCATCGCCGCGCAAGCCCCAAAGGAGAATGGATTTGAAGACTTTTGGAAAATAGTGTTTCAGGTGGATCGACATTTTTTTCCTGTTGTTCTGTTGGTCTGTTGGTAGTACTAGTACTTCACTTGACAGTACCAAATGTGTTTTATTAATGTTCATTACATTGAGAACTATTGAATTTGTAATGTTAACCACGTGGAATCTTAGTAGAGACAGCCGGCTGAAAGTAGTGTCCTCCATCCAAATACGACACTATTTAAAGCTGAAAATACACTATCTAGAGATTTTTCATGATTTTATATCTGTTTTGTTGATGATGAAAGTTGCAGAACTCGTCGCCGGCGATCATTCTGCTGTGTGCGTTCTATGAGGATGGCCAACAGAAGTGCGAGGAGTTCTGGCCCCTTGAGAACGGCGCCTACAAGTACTATGGAAACATGTTCATCAACAACAAGAAGGTATACTCATTTCCACACGATCGCTCATTCATACAGTATGATGTGGCATATTCTAGGCGACTTTCTGATACCTATTTTATTCCATTCTATTCAAGTCGTTTGCTGTAGGTAACACGATTCACGACTGACCTAATGAACTACTTGATACCTCTATTTTAGTATCACCTGAAAAATTTCCTCGAAAAATGTCCCTATTTATTATCTGCTGTTGTAGCCTACTCTCTCTAAATCTTTAGGTAATTCTTAAGGGCGTCGAACAAATAGTCGTGATCAAACTACAAATATGACCGATTGGAACGTATATCAACCTCTTTTCGAATTCCCTCAACTCTTCCCTCTTCATCAACAACAACGTTGGTTTCAGGTTGAGCACGTGGAGCAGTACACCATCTACACCCTAGAGGTGCTGCCAGAAGGTTGTTCCAATTCTTTGGTTACCCGACTGGTCCATTGTTCCACCTGGCCGGACAATCTGGTTGCCCCCAGTGGTAGAATGGTCCTCAGGATCATCAAATGGCTCAAGACGCTCGAGGTTGGTATTGTTCAATAAGAAGCAAGAAGTTTTAGCAAGAATAGGAGCGGATATCCTGCATTCTATCATGTCCTACATACGGTCTCAAATCATTCGAATCTCAAATTTGTTGATTATTAATATGTTTCCAGGCCGGTACAGCTACGGTAGTCAGCAGTTCCGGAATAGGTCGTCCCGGGACCTACATCGCAATTGACACTGCTGTGGCCCGACTCGTCAAAGGAGTTGAAACGAATGTAAGTAACATCTCACACCGTATCCTTGTCTCTTTCATTTTCTCGTTCTCTCTCTTTCTCTCTTTCTTCTCCCAGGTACCTCTCCCATTTCATATTCCTCCTCCTCCATTTCATTCCATATTCCTCCATTTCATATTCCTCGTTCAACTCCTCTCATACCATTTTCCTCATTTCTTCATTTTTTCCAGTTCGCGTTCATATCGTTTTCAGTGTTCAATGTGCAGTTCATCACGATATTTTAGATCCGTGACATAGTGCTGGATATCCGTCGCCAGAGAGCCTGCGCGGTCGCCAATGAACTACAGTACATGTTCATCTATTCAACTGTACTCGACTACATCAGAGTGAGTCACATTCTATCATATCATTTCTGTCATCACATATCGTCATAATTAACTAGGGACTACGCCTAACGTACAAATTTTCTTCTGATTCTCTTTTTTTCATTTCAAAAGTTCACAGTCAAAGTTTTTTTTTTCATTCTTCGCCTTTTCTCTTTTTCTAGACCTCAGGCCAGGGATTTCATTTCGATTAATTCACAACTGTTCACCATCTCTCTCTCTCTTTGCAGGCGAAACTGCCGAAGTACAACTCTGCCGTCTCGAAGTTCTTCACCGCCATTCGAAGTGCTTCGAATAACTGAATGCGTCTGAATGTCTATTGTGTGCGAGAAGTCTGATCATGATGATAGAATTCATTGTCTGGTCCATAAATAAAAATTGTACCAATTTGTTTGTTTGTTTGTTGCTCTGTGATATTATCGAGTTTAAAATAGAAATTGAGAAATGGGTTCTAAACTTTCTTTGAACCGTACAGAATATAAGTGTCAACCTGTCCACGTTAGCAGAAAGTTGCAGTCAAATTCGTGTCGGAAACGTCACGCTTTATCGATTCAGTTTATGTTCTTTTCGGACGTTTCGAACAGTTATTCTGGTTTCAATTGAATTGACTGAATTGAATATTTCGATTATCTCAGAACTTGTCGAGATTCTATATATGAAATTCACATTTGAAAATTTAATTTTCATTTATAGTGAGACTACCAAAGTATGGTTATCAATCTTCCCTCTGATTTAATCACGTGAATCCTACCAGGGAATGTAAACCATGTTCGCATTTGATTGTGATCTCTTATTACTCTAAGTGTGCACTAATATTTCAGAGTTGCCTAGGAGAGCAGGCTATTAAAATCTCAAATGGATACTGTATTAGTCTCATTGAAAATGATATCTATATAACCAACTGACTCCCATCGTTTCTTACAGATCAAATTACCAACAGATATCTCAAAACGACTGTCACTTTGTCACATTTCATGGCATTAGTATTATGCGTAATTTATTCATGATGTGTTTACGTTATCTATTATTGATTCCACAACCAGTGTATGTTCTTTCTACTGTCAAAAACTATGTTTTTCGTATCTTCAGTTATTCTTGCTTTTCCGCCGCTAAAATGAAGATCAGGAAACTGCATCGCAAACTAAAAGGCAAGTTCGATGAATGCAATGTTGGAATAATATTCGGCCAATTCTATATCTAACCGGGTTTTTAGGTAACCTAACCCTTTTTTGGTAACCTATTTTTCAGGTTACTTAGTAGGTAACCTGAAAGTAACCTAAAACTGAAATCCGGTTACCGTTCAAAGTAACGGTAAAAACCACATTTTGCGTTAGAAAAACAGGTAACTGGTTTTTCATTTTAGGTTACCACCCGGTTACCTACTGAGGTAACCTGAAAAAAAGGTTATCAAAAAAGGGTTAGGTTACCTAAAAACCCGGTTAGATATAGAATTCACCATATTCGCACGAAGATTGAACAATTGGAACACTATCATATCAAAACCAGCATTTTTTCCATTTCATTGTGTGCTGTGTGCAATACAGGTTTTATTATCTACTGTGTAGCTTACGTTTTGGTGGACACTATTTATGAATCTCGACTGTCATGAAACGTTCAAAAATACTGCAGCAGTAGGAATACGCGAAATTTATAATAAACGCAGTCATTGGAGAACTAGAATTTGTACTGTAGGAGGCTCAGTGCGCATGATGTGGACTATGTTCATCCACATCAGAAATCATAACAAAAAAACTGGTTAGAAAAACAAAACAAAAAATTGGGAAAATTGAGCCAAAATTTTAAAAATTATCTAAAATCTTGGTAGAAGCGCGCGGAGTTTTTAGATGAACAGACAGTGCAAAACGTGAAAAAGGGCACAAAAACAGCTTCTGGTTTCAACAGGTTCCGAAAGTTGAACACGTTCCACCGTTGCCTCGTCAAAATCCAACTGGTAACTGGACAGAAAAGTACATAGGCGTCGGAAAACGCGTTGAAAACTGTCTAGTTGTGGTTTCATTCTCTCTTGATTTCTCCTATCGGACGGTGAGCTTCTCTACATTTCCTCTCAGTGTGTTAGGCGGAAGAAGTTTCTAGGTTCAGTCTAGCCAAACTTTTCCCCCAGAGTGACAGAAATTTCTATTAGCCCTCATGATATAATCTCATGAACAGTACATCACTAGATACTTTTGAGAGTGTATCATCGTTTCTATCGTGGGAGTTTGGAGATAGTGGGCGATGTTCATATATTTCTCTGGAGAATTCCGCCCGAGGTTGTGGGGAAGTTACCGTAATCTTCAAAATGACGACCAAATCTATATATTTCTGACGATCGACGCGATATCGTTAGAACTAATGACCAAATCAATGCTTCAATTCAGTTCATAACAGGTTGATTTCATTACTAAAGGGCTAAACTACGCTAATTACAAACTACGAATAGATAATTTATAGTATTATCATAAATGTTCAGGATTCAATATATGTTGATTCCAGAAATGGCCGACTCGGAGAGTACAGATTTGAGAAGCATACAAAAGTGGGTTTTCTTCTTCTAGATTATGATCTGTAATAGTACTCTACTAAAAGAATCACATATTTCCAAAAAATGTACTACAAAAAATGAAAACCGTATACCTGTATTTCTGATTTGTTTCTAGTGTATTTTTTCTGATGAGAGTGCGGTTCCGACCTTTGTTTTTCTTTCTTTTTTGATTTTATATTATTTCCAGTCAGTCTGCCGCCAAACAACCCGAGGGGGAGACAACTTCGCCCGTCAACTCTAGCGAAGGACCCAACAAGAAGTGAGATTTATGCTACCGTAACTTGAAGAAAAGTCCCCAAGAGTGGTTGCCATAATTTCGAGAAAAAAATAGTTTGCCGTAATTGCAGTTTCTAGAATCAAGTGAGCGCCAATTACACATTTCAAGCTGAACGAACGAAAGTTTATATTAAGGAAAACGAAACAACGTTCTGCATTATTTCGTTTCAGGGATCCACAGAAAAGTGAGACCGGTGGTGGACCATCGCCAAGCGAGGGACTTACTAGCGATACCAAAAAGTGGGTAAATACAGTAATCCGAAGTCGATTTTAGGGTGAGGGGGTGGGGTGAACTCCAATCTATAGAGTTGGCTCTTTCCAGAACTATCCTATAAGGTGTGAGTTGTCATATCTCGCAGGGTTTGCAGTTTGATCGTCGTTGGTTTTCGGTCAGGATTTTCATGCTTCATGATGTGTTTGAGATCAAATTACGAAGATGATTGATGGATTTCATTTACATGAAAATCAATAACTGCGAACGAAGTTATCAGTTCTTCTATAGATTATGATTCATTTCCTCCCGTGCAAGTTTGATACAGACTAGCAATAAATCATGCGGGCATACCACCGATTTCCAGTACCGCCAGCCAGTAAGCAATAATAATTGAAATTGAAATCTATCCACAACCCTGTTCTTTGTGTTTACATGATTAGTGGTTGTGTTGTTTTTATGTAGTGAGATTCCAACATTTAATGCTTTCAGAGAGGAAAAACAGCCAAGTGCCTCAGGTGATGTAGAAAATCCGAAGAAAGATGATGAAGAACCAGAAGGTGAGTCAAACGGCGGATTTCTTACGAATGGAATTTGTTTTTCAGCAAGAATGTTATAATGGTGCATCGTGAAGATGCATCTGGAAGTTGTGCTAGTTTTGGGGGCGGGACTCAGCGAAACTGTTCAGCTGGGGGTTGGGCACTGAACCAACTGTTGAAAATGACAGTAACTTCTCAAAACATTTCTTGTGAATCATCTTGAATAGAAGATATACTGTAGCAAGACTGGTCCTATCAAAATCTTAGCAACCTAATCTAGCAATCTAAAAATCTAATCTAGCAATCTAAAAATTCAAATGCAACCAAATTTTGCTTTTTGGTTAATGGTTATGTTAAGTGATTGTGGTTGCATTGTAGATGCAACCAATGGTTTCGTACACATGCAACCTGGTTGCATTTTGGTTGCATGCAACACGGTTGCATGTGTAATTGGCCCAAAATCTCGTGTTTTTCAGTGGAACGTGCTGTGTGGGACAACCAGATTCAGTTCATTCTGACCTGTATTGGATTGGCTGTCGGGTTGGGAAATATTTGGAAGTTCCCCTATCTCGCCTACGAAAATGGAGGAAGTTAGTAAATTTAATCTGAAAAATGATGTACCATTTTGCACTGTTCTATAGTTTACATGCGAAACAAACTACTGACGGTTTCTGAAAGCGTGAAGATTTTGTGAAAGGTAGCCGTTGTACTGAAGTTGGAGTTTGTTTTCGCTCGAGTGTGAAGCTTTTAGTTGAAGTTAAACAGAAAACCACACAGTATGGTCTAACCGATGAGTAATGTGGAGCATAGCTGACAGTGAGTATTGTGCTTGATATGATGCTAGTTTCGTGCAGAAGCAAGAACAAAACCAGTTTTGATAGCATTTTGATGGTTAGATCTGTGATATGGTTGTTCAGATGAAGAGTTCAATTTCGCCTCGAGTTGGCATTTATGATAATCTGACCATTCGAATGTTGCAGGTGCTTTTCTGTTCCCGTACATAACGTGTGCCTTCGTGTTCGGTCTTCCCATGGTCTATGCCGAGTTTCTGATTGGTCAATACGCTCGAGCCTCTCCCCCTGAGGCCTTTCGAGCCTATGCTCCCGCCTTCCAAGGTACTGTCGTTTTGGGATTGTGGACAACTGAACAGGATTACGGTAGATACAATAAAGTAGTTGTGCGCAGTACGATACAGTAGGATCACAAACCAAAGTACTACGATACTATACGGTAGGATTACGGTACGGTAGTTGTGATTTTCACGGAAATATATCATTAGGTAAGGTTGAAGATAGAAACGATGTAGTCCACCAAAAGCCAATTTGTTCTGTTGCACATTCGGAGTGTAGTTTGATTGATTGATTTATTTACATGCAAGCATGTGATATACAAGAGGAGAAATAACAATATGACAGAAGGACACAAAAAGATTCAAAAGCGGAAAAAGGGTCGGAAATCGACAAATATCATTTGTGTAACACAATTAAATGAAAAATTGGACCATATGACAGTACAAATAAACGAATCGCAATGGGATACAATGATTGGGCCAGACTTACAGGATGAACAAATGAAACAGTAGAAGTCTTATTCAAATGCATTCTCTTAAAAGCGCTTTTTTGCAGCAGATAACGACATCGGTATTTTGTATTTCTTGCTCAATTTTAAGTACTTGGATCCAGCCCGTACTGTGAAAAACTTTGCACGTTGGCTAGTTTTTGAAGTTTAGTTTCCTGTTTCTGATTGCAGAACTAGGGATTTTGGTATTTCTTGTGCGAAAATGTGGAGAATGCTGTGTTGCAGGTCTGGGATGGGCGATGGCTCTGATGTCGGCCACGGTGGCAATCTACTACACTACCATCATCGCCTGGGCCGGAGTGTACATGTTCTTCATAGTGGCTGGAAGAATGACCCAATGGACATCTTGTGACAACGAATGGAATACTCCGAGTAAGTTCGGGGCTCATTTTTCAGTTCTATCACTTTTCCGTCAAATTCTCTCCTTTTTCTTTCTACTTTGAGTACTTTCTTACTAGGATAATTCTTTATAATACACATTTACACCGCACAAAGTCAAATATACAATATACCCCTGGCTTTCTATGAGCAACAACTATGACAATGACTACATGATTATTTTCTATCTACTGTTTCAAGCCTGTATCAGTCCGGATCTGAACGACGCATGCGTTGCCGCCTCCCAAAAACTGGCTCCGTTCCAAAATCCGAACGTTTTGAACCTGTTCAACACCACTTCTGGATTGTTGAACTGCACCACCCACACCGAAGGCATGATGGGCGCTTCTGAAGAGTTTTTCACGTAAGTTGCACGTGACCTCGTCTTATATGGGTTTACAAGTGGCGTGGCGCACGACGCTTCGATGTTTACGATAGTCCAATTCTTTATCTACTTTGTCTTGGAAATGTCGGCTGTTTGTCTTGGAAATGTGTTTGTCTTTGTCTCGGAAATGTCGGACATGGAATGGAAATGTTGGAAATTTGAAACAACATTTCAGGTACTTTTTGACGAGAAGATCCGACTCGGTTGAGAGTGTGACTGGGATGAACCTGCACATGGTGATCGCCCTCTCTGTCATGTGGTTGATTATCACCGTCATTCTGATCAAAGGAATCAAATTCATGGGATATACTGCTTATGTAAGTTCTAGTCTTGGAGGAAAGTATGAATGAAAACATTAATGAAACTTCATGAAAGGTCTGACCTAGATAAACAGAAATATGATACTCCTGAATACCCAAATTATAGTTATTCGCAGAACGATTGGCCATTGGCGCCAATTTTTGCAATTGGCCAGCTACAAAAACGAGAGAGCATACAGGTCAATGACGCGCAGACAGAATGTCTGCGTCTCTCTGACCTGCACACTCTCTCGTTCAGCCAATTAAAAAGTAGCTGTCCAATTGGCTGGGAATTGTCACACCTTTCTGAGTTTGTATTGCTTTTGAGGAATTGTAGTTTGCCCCCCCCCCCCAATGAGAGGTGAATACAAAAGCTGCAGTGGGGGGGGGGGGGCGATACTTCAATATTCCCTAATATTTCATTGGCACACTGCGACCTACAGCAAATGGTTCTGGTTCCAAACAAGAAAATCATTACTTTTCTGAACATTTGTTTTATGTTACATGCAATTACGATTCCCGAAATAGTTACCAATACTAAGTTACTAATAATATTACTGTTGCAGGTGACTTCCACTCTGCCCTATCTCATTGTGGCCATACTGTTCGTTCGTGGGGTCACTCTGCCTCACGCTGTTGACGGAATCATCTATTATCTCGGACAACCGGATTTCAGCAAAGTTCTGAAAATAGAGGTAAACTGATTTGTATTTTCTGTTCAGTAGAGTTCTGCAGGGATTCCTGAGATGTTAGGACTGATGTTTCCGAAAGTACTCTCGTTCTGAAACCGGAGCAGTTTACGCTTTACGCCTTCGAGTTTTTGATCTTGAAAGTGTTTTTTGTTTTCTTTCGTTGTGGCAATGTTTTTGTTTTCTTCTAGACCTGGACCAAGGCACTGACCCAAATTTGTTTTTCGATAAGTATTGGATACGGAGGCCTCATCACGCTCTCATCGTACAGTAAATTCAGCAACAACATATTCCGAGTGAGTGAACAGTATGGAGTTTGAAATTATCCAAGCAATTTACACAAAATGTTGAATGAAAACCGGGAAACATAGTAAGTAAGCTGCAACATCTCGGCACTCTATGCCCGTTCTGCGTCTCGTTTTGCCCACTCGTTTTGCCCACGTTGACCTCCGGCGGGATGTGGGTGTGAGAGCAGAGGAATAGCGTGTTCTGTGAGGAGACGCAGGTTCTCGAACTTTCACCATATTCTACTTTTTATCCACTGAAAAGTGCTCAGAGAAGCTCCGAAATTACGGTTCTTCAATATTTTGTTCCAAAAAAGAGCAGAAGAACATTTCAGAGTAGTGTTCAGAATATTAATTGAGAACCCATTTTGTCTAAACATGAGAGAAATACAATTGTTTAAAATATTTTGATGTTTCAGGATTCTCTGATTGTGATCTGTGGTGACACGTTCATGAGCGTCTTTGGCGGTGTGGCTGTATTTTCGACCATCGGATACCTGGCCCATAAGAACGGAAAGAGCATCGAAGACACTGTCTCGCAAGGTATAATGATAATAATGATAGATTTATTCCACAAAATCACACACATGTCATCAAATAAATATCCATGGGAATAAGCTTAGAAAATCCGGAGTTCAGGGTATAGTCTCATAGTTCACTTCACTCCTACTTACACACCTACAGTTACAGTTGAAACTTTACAATAACTGTTTCCTATATCTAAATTTTATCAAAGGGATTTTTTTGTAATGGAGGTATCCAAATCGATTTTTACGCGGCCGCAGAAACGTTTTTTTTTCCTCGATTTTCCAATGCAAGCCCAAACCGTGCAACTTGCTATCGAGATCAACGAAGATCTATATAGTGTTTGCCAACTCACCGTCATTAACCATCTACGAATCTAGAGCAAGAAGGTCCATGAAACCTCAGATAATCTCATGCAGTATGCGTCTCTGTGATATGTACACTCTCTCGCGTCCATCGACTACTAGGGCCTGATTCTCCAGTCCCATCTCAATGTCCCAATGTCCCATTGTCCCATTTCAGAGTCTCAATATCCCTATGTCACTTGCAGGTACGGCGCTGGCCTTCATAGTGTACCCCGAGGCCATATCCTTGATGCCTTTCCCGGAAGTCCTAGCCATGCTCTTTTTCCTCATGCTTTTCTGTCTAGGAATCAGTAGTGAAGTCGGTGAGAAACTTTTGCATTCTATAAACTAACTAATAAACTAGAATATCAATAGAAATTCAATTTGTCGCGTGAATGCTAAACAGAAAATGTGAGCATGTACAAGTATTAGTATTCACTCATCAGTGATAAATTATCCGATTAATCATTTCATATTCATATTATAAGTATCCATTCCAGTCGATTAGTTACAAAGCTAAGATCTTGGGGGAAACCCCACTCAACCCAAGCCTACAGTGAATGAGCATGGTGTACAATCCCCTCCCCCACGGTGGGGGGCGATTGTACTATCGGCCCTTCTCAACCTATTCTCCAGGGTGGGGAAACATTGTACATCAATCCCAAGATCTTAATAATATGTATTCACAACTTCTTGTTTGTTGATTGCTTCCATTAGAGGTGATGATAGCTTTGTGTTTATGAGTAAATTCAATAATGTGAAAAATTTGTGAACAAAAATTGTTCCAGCGTTGGTGGAGATTCTGTGTACCTGTATCTATGACCAATTCCGTTCCACCAGAAGAAGAAAGTGGGCGGTGGTGCTGGGAGTGTGCGGAACCTTCTTCCTCATAGCCTTCATTATGGCTACCGATGTAAGGACTTCTCGTTCCACTTTCATTCAGTTCATGATTTCGTCACAAATTTATCCAATTGTGTGTTGTTTTACAACCATAATTACTAAAGAACTAAACGCTTTGAGAATTCTTCACGCCTTGAGAAAGGAGTCCGACTCACGAGTTCAACGATATTATTTTAGTTATTATTAATATTATATTTATGTAAATGTTTTGAGGCTGGTATCTACTGGTTCAACATTTACAACGAATTCTGTGGATCTACCGCTGGATGTGTGATCTCGGCTCTGGAGATACTCATTCTGGCTTATCTTTATGGTCAGTTTCTTATGCAAATTGAAGTCAAAGGAGGACAGAATGGAAAGCTAGTTTAGGTACCCAGGGGTACCTAAACTCAACGTTGCGCGCCAAAACACTAAAACATGAACCGTTTTCAAATTTGGTTTGTCAGTTTGAGTTTAAGATATATATCAGTTTCTCTTGACCAGCTCTTCCATAATATGAACTTTCCCTACTGTTACTGTACCTCTTTAAACTACAAATTTGACTGCATGAAAAGTTAGAACGAGAATCATTATAGAGTGAGTAAAAAATACCACACTGCAAACTTATACTGAATAGACTTGACTCAGTAGTCAAATAGATGAAACTTTGAATCCGAAAACCGTTTTTCCTATGTTTTTCTGCTATTGAAGGTCGTAAGAATGCAATGAAAGACGTAGAGGAGATGTTGGGACCTGCATCTAAGAACTGGTTCTGCCGAGTTCTGGGCCACATGTCACCCTATTGGGGATGGAGCTGGATGACCGCATGTCCCATTCTCGCGATTGTATGTTTTCTTTTGTACGATGAGTTCGGTAATGTGGGGAATTTTGGGTAGAGTTTGACCATCTCCCCCCGAGTCAAGCAGGAACTTTAGTTCTATGATTGTACTAGTGAACATTGAGATTGGCAATAATATTTTAGGATGGTTAAAGGGCCACCCTTCAATTTAGAGCATTTCTGTCAATCAACTCATTTTTGCTTTAACTTGTTGCACACCTAAAATGAAAGTGGGCCAAACATTTGAGACTCCAGCTCACACAAGAGCCCCATTTTTCGATGAATACTCTTTTTCAGGTTGTCGGAGCTATGACGTGCATACGTCAACCAATGAAATATGCTGATGGTTCGCAGTATCCCCTTTGGTGTGAGGTTAGCACACAAACATCAAACATTTTCCAAAATTTTGTTCAGAAAAAATTGGAAATAGTTTACTAAAAAACTGGTCACAGGATTTCCATTTTGATTTTACCACTTTATGTCACACATTTCCAGTCTCTGTCCACGCATGCACGCATTTTTATACGAGGTATTAGCATAATTGTTGTTTGTTATTTTCTTTTTATGATAGTTTGATCGAGATTTGATAGCACGTGATTGAGCTGATATCGAACTACCAAATGCTGAACTTCGACTGATAACTAACGATAGCTTCAGTTGATCGAACTCTAGCAACTATCCATACATTCCTAAATTTTCTTTTTTCTAAATTTGCATCTTTTGAGGCATGTTTTGCTTCGTATGCCGAAATTAAATATGTAATTAGTATTCAAAATTTGACAAAAATTTGTCCAATAAATAGGTATATTCAAATCTTGTTTTTCAGTTCCTCGGTTGGTTCCTGAGCATGAGTCCACTGCTAGCAATTCCCGTATTTTTCTTCATCAACCTGTCCGAGTTCAAGAAAGAAGACAGAGTTAGTTAGCATAAAATTCTATTCACTTGATTCCTCTGATTCCTTTGATTCATTTACTTGAATAACTTTGCCATTTCTAGCCTCTACTAACTTAACAACTAACGTTCCATATTATTTGAAGTAAAACTACATTAACTAATTAGAAGTAAATGTATCAGTTGAAACAATTAGGGATGACTAGGATTGTGAAACCAACTTGTGCTTAGTAGATATACTTAGTAGATACATTTACTGTACAAAGTTTCTCAGTTGCTGTACAATACAATGTACATGGAAAACATAGAGCGTAGTACTGTATCCTATATCCACAGGAAATAGCAAAATCTGAGGTTCAGTTTTAGTTGACTCTTTCACAATAAACATTTATTCCAAACAACAAAAATGTTCCAGCCCGTTTCGGACTTGTTCAAAATCCAAAAAGAACTTCGCTCGTACAACCGGATTATGGCTGAAAAGAATGGAGGAGAAAAGGAGAACTTGAAGAAGGGCGAAAAAGCGACGGAGCCCCAAGAAGAACAAAAAGCCGTTTGATAAATGTTGACCTCCACCTCACCTTTCCACCTTTGAGTCTATAACCTACCCTCTGAGCGTGGATTGTGTACATAGTGTTCTGTGTATTATGAATAAAACATGTGGAAAATATGCTGAAAAACGACTCGACCCAACATAAGGTTCTTTTGTGTTTGTAGTCTCATATAAGTGTGTCTCGACATAACTTAGAGTGTGTGCGTATCAAACTACAATTTATACTTGATCACAGAGGTCATCTGACGGTCGTTTCGCTCACAACCTCAACACGTTCATCTCAACCCGTTAGTAGCCACCAGCGAACGAGCACTGGATACCAGTGCTCACCTTATGAGGTGAATTGTGTGGGGTCCTTTATGAGCTGTAGTTTTGATCTGGACCCACTTGCTTCCCTGAAGATAGAGCTTTTTACTACAAAGACCAAGCCGAGTAAGTCAATTCTGACTGTACGGCTGGAAATGCATTGTTAGTTTTTACATTGACAATCAGACTTTACCAAACCACAACAAATATCAGTGAACGACATACTTCCATAATCGACCCTCCATCGTTCCATGATGCTCTCGATGATGTTTCTTTGAAATGTGTAAATGACAATGTTTACATGTTGTATAATATGCACCTGAGTGGTGTTTCCATGCGTGAACGTTACAGCTGTTTCCATGGTTGCTATCAATTGACCCCTCATCTGGCCCCAATTGTATCTGACGTGTACTTTGATCGCTATGGTTTCCGGTTTAACATCAATCAATCTTGGGTACCCTTTCCATCTCGGTCTTCTCACTGAGTCTCAGTAGAATCAACAAATTAGCAACTTGCGTATGTACTAGTTTTTCTTTTTCTTTATTTTCTCAAATATCAGTTCATGTGGTTTAAATTCGTAACTCTTTGTTTGTCCATCACTATACTGATAAAGTTTATTATTATTATTATTATTACTTCACAACTCTCATCATACATGGGTGAAATAGCTAACAGCAAACGTGAGGTTTGGTGATACATTTTAACAATTTTCTGGGAGAATCTCAGCAGAAATGATGTGGACTCTATTGTGATCTCCAGATATCTCGTGAGCTTGTCTTATGTAGTACCACGTGAGTAAGAATGTGAGATCCCCTCAGAGTGTACTGCAAAAGTCTCAGTAGGAATGATGTAACTACACTTTATTCTACTTTTTTCATCACAGAAACGTCAGCACCTCAGCACAGGAATAAACAATCACATCAGTTTGTGCTTGGTACATAAAAAAACAATATATATACTTAATCAACAAGACAACCTAGGTTTCTTTGTTCAGCTGACAAAATGAGGAGATTGTTCAGCCTCGGTGGCGGAGACACTCGTGTTACTGCTGGAATGCTCCAGATCCCCGGTTGGAGGAGTGAGAACGGTCAAATGTGGCTGGGACATGTGGCGCTGGGTAGAAGCGAGCGGCGTCGGGACATCCTGAAATACCGTCAGTTTATAGTTGACTTCAGATTAGAATGGAGTAGAGCATAATAAGTTGAGCTTGCTTGAACATGAATCTAGTTTTGGTTAAAAAAAATCAAATTTCGAGTCTTTTTTCTAATTTGATAATATTATTACTTGCGAATCAATGAACGATTGTCTACATTGTGGGATGTGCTACTCTAGTTGGAGAACAAACGGAAAGGGTGTTGATGAGGGTGCAGTAACTTTGTAACGTTATCATGTTGTTTTTGTATCATTTGATGGCTCTAATTTTACTCTTCATACTACTTGGCCAGACTCCTCGTAAACCGATGCAAAGTGAATGCAAAGAACATCGTAGGATCCGGGAACCTTAGGTTGAGTTGCAAAGTGCGGGATGTTACTGTACGGCCTCAATAATGTCGTACCTGTTCGTTTGGTTGATTTCCAATGTTTCCTTGGCTCGGTTGTGCCACCTGCTGAATCAGTTGGTTCGATAGATACTCCGGGTTCACAGCTGGCTGATAAGCGAACGGTCCCGATGGGGGCGCGAACCCCATCGATCCATTGGGCATCATCTGGGGCAAACCCATCCATTGGGAAGGTCCCATTTGTCCCATATGCCCGTGATGGAACCCGCTGTGACAGCAACATGGGCATAGGTGTGGTGCCCCATGATTGTACAAGCTAGGGTACGACTGTAGGGTACCACTGTTGATGGGATGTTGGTCCATAGGTGGGTGGAGTTGGTTCATAGGTGAATTGAGGTTGAATATCGGAATGGTTCCGTTTTGAATAGTTGAGACTGCCTGTTCTTTCGGAGAGACAATCTCACCCTGTTTGGAACGCCGGTTCGGGCAACAACAGAACAGATCTGATCTGGAATGATTATAGTCGCAGCCATATACTGTTACACTAGAAGTAAATTGAATATTCACGTAAAGTTAGCATTCTAATGAGGAATTGTGCATTTTGTCTTTTCACGTCTCTGAGTTCTTATTAGTAACATGTTTCACGTGACTGTGCGATTGACTGACAGTTTAGTCATCTGCACAGTCACGTGAAACATATTAAACACAGCAGAACTCAAAAAAGTGCATTAACAAAGTGCACGACTCATCATTAGAATGCTAACTTTACGTGACTATTCAATTTATTTCCAGTATAACAAGGGCGGCAGAATACGTTATACTCAATGCATGCTGTGTATCAGGTCATATCATTGATATAGTTGTTGGCTTCGCTCCCTGTCTGAGTTTTGTTTGAAGTTCAAGTTCAACATCGAGCCGATATCGTTTTTTTTGCAACCAGATGGCACGATCTTGTACGCATCACGAAGGAAACAAGCCCAAAACACTATTTTCTAAAAGTGACGAAAACCTAGCAGTTCTCAACAGACCTTATTGGTTTGTAGCCTAGTTAATCATCTGAGATCTGTACTATTTGTTTGTGATTTGAACTGTGAATTGTAGAATTGACTAACTCAAACTCAGAACTCAACTTGACTCGAGCAAAGTTTTGAAACCTTGACTTCACTAGCCTTGTTTTTAGATGGTGTATGAACAAAGAGAACGATTATGTATCATTCATCTTCTCCACGAACCAACCTATAGGTGGGTAGGAATACAAACACTGGTACCAGAATGAAAAATGGAGAGAAAAAGTAGAAAATGTCGATGAGTACTATTGAGCTACGATTAATCCATCCGGTGTAGAGTCCTGTAATCGTGATATAGGAGCCAACCTACACTTCCGGTCCTTAGACAACGCTCAACTGATTCGCCGGTCATTTTTGGCGGCCTCGACAAGAGAGTGTGCCGGTCAGAGAGACCCATGTCGTAGACAGTCTGCTGCCTCCTTGATCTGCATGTACTCTCGCTTTCTTCTAGCTAATTGCAGGATTGGCGCAAATGACTGTAAGAGCAGGACGCTCGGACCTCAATCACAAAATTTGCACTAAGTTTGCATGATCGTGCACAACTTGAACCACTACAGGGAGAAATTGTGTTTCCAGTAGTTGATTGGGAAAGTGTTACTTTGATTAAAGATCTACAAAAACTCAAAGCACTTTTGTGTGCGAAAGGTGTGTATTCACCTATATTGCTCATTGTTGTTGCAGGAACAAAGAAAATGAACATGATCAGCCATCCCATCCTGGACCGGGCATTGTAGATGACCGGATCGGTCCAGTCCTGGTCAGCTAGCGGGCGAGAACAACAGCAACACGCAAAACACATCTGAATTGAAGTTGATTGATCTCTCAAATAGTGTAGTTTGATGTCCACACGTCATATACCAATTTTGACTGGAAATCGAGAAGTTCCATGAACTCTAATTCAATATATTCGGATGGCGAGCACCACCCTGTCTGCGTATCATTGATCTATGCGGTCTCTCACATGCGCCAACCTGTCTGTGTATCATCGATCTATGCGGTTTCTCATATGCGCCAACCTGTCTGCGTATCATTGATCTATGTGATCTCGTGTGTTGGCAAAGCAGCCACTATCGCTTGGCCGCGGGCTACAGAAAGACACTATTAGCGAACTGACCAGAAGTGTAAGCAACGGAAGAATAATGGTAACCAACATACTACCCAATATAAGAATAGCACTAAATTCAGAATAGTAGCTGGTGATTATACACATGTAAAAAGTGATGATAGACACCACAGTGCTTACCAGGTAGTAGGGAAGCCTAGAAAAGTAGTCAGATTTCGATAATTTCTATTATATTTATTTTCATTGTTGTATTCAAATCGAAACATTAGAGGAGACACCTGAACAAAACTTATTGTTCTAGTGTCTTCTCTGGTGTCTTTGGAGAAGTTTTCAGTTATAATATGAATATTTAGTACAATATATCAAAATTAAATTAATTTTACACTTACCATGTGAAAACACTCATGATATGCTTTCTTCTACAAGCCACATATAGTGTCATAATCATATAAATTATGGTATTTATTGAGAAACTGCATTGATAAACTAGGCGGAAGAAGTGGTCCAGTTGAGGAAGAATGTTACCGCTGTAAATGTGAAATCAAGAAAAATATTTTGAACAACATACTTTGTTATAGTTCACATCATCCTTACTGAGACAATGCAGTACACATTCAAACTTTGACTTTTCGAACGCATTCTCTAGCTCTACCTGAAACGAAGAATCAAGATCGAAAGAAATGGTCCGTTTCCGATTGTGTTTTTGGATACGAACGAGTTAGAAAAGACGCAGAGTGCCTCAGCCGGTCTGCAACCTCATTGAACTCCATGCTCTCTTCGCTTTGAAGAATCGCAGAAAACTGAGACCAATCGTTCCCACAATGCCGAGAACTAATAATGCGACCCACCGTACGAAATCATTCCCTCCTCCTCCCCTCATGCGTTCATAAATGGATTCGAAAAACAGTTCGTCCATACCAGTCTCTGATCTATCCAAATTCAAGATGGTCATGGTTATTTTGAGAATAACACTGAATGTCATTGGAAAAACAGAGGAAGCGAGGTAATGTTTCGTGAAATCTTGTTTCGTCAAGAAGGTACAGATCCAGAATAGAATCAGAAGAACTAGCTGGACTATCAGGATTGCCAGAGAGGCACCGTTTTCTGAAAAACATAGAAGGTTAGCTATAGTCGTCATCAAAAGATTCGCGAAGGCAAAGTGTCACGAATTATGCTGTGTACGAACACATATCCTCGATTCTTCGATGCTGGCATAACTTTTCGTGTTTATAGACATTATGAAACACGAATTTCAGTGTTTTCATCTAATTAAAGGAAAGCCACCAAACTGCTATCCATAATAGACTACTGAAAACTATTCAACTTTCCGAAGCACTCACCTAACTTAGCGCTATCACGGAGAGTTTGCCATGGGGGGTAGTAGGTGATCGTTGGACCAATCACTACCATTTTTCAGTAGGCTTTTATTTATTATTCTGCACTGAAAATAGAGAGAAATCTTCCATTTCGAAAGTTGACTCAAAAGCGATACGGATTTGCCGAAAAAAAGACTTGTACATTCCAGTGACAAACAGAGACGGATGGGCTAGAACTCTGCTACTCATTCTCTTTGTTGATTACTTGAACAATTATAAATAACGTTTACAATAACCTAAATGAGGAGTCAACATTTCTTCGTTGTAGTTCGAACTCGCTGCTCCAGAACTGACAAATTCTCGAATAAATACAACGCACTCAGATCAGAGTTATTTTATTGCCCGAACAAGAGAAATTTCATTCTGCACTAGAAATACCCGTTTAAAGTACGCAAATGTTAAATGGTGAGGATCTCTCAATTGATTATAAATCTATAATTAAAATTTCGACAACGTTGTAAAACGTTATTCGAAAAGTTTGCACGTGTACCATAGGACCCTCAGTTGAATCGATGCGAATTATACAAACATAGCGCTAAGGTCACTTATTCCGTTCAGGTACTTGTTGAGAGCTAACCCTATACTAAATAGCTTGTGAAGAACGTTGTGAATATTTAGTTCCAAAAATTTTGCAGAATAAATATCACATTATAAGTTGTCATGGAGATCGTCAGTACGTTAATAGAACTCATAATGACTCTTCCCACAATCTTTGCTTTTTCAACAGCGAAAGTTGCACAATGAAACTCAATTAGCGTCCCTGAAGTAAAAACTGCAACGGTCTATAGCAAACGTTCATGGCAAAGCAGCCATACTTACTATACTGTTGGTCAATTGCACAGTCAAGTTAAACATGTTAAACACAGCAGAACTCAGAAACGTCCAATGACAAAGTGCACAATGTCTCATCAGAATGCTTACTTTACGTGACTATTCAATTTACTTATAAGAAATGCCGTGAAAAGTAGGGAATCGTGAGTTGAAAACTGTGAACTTTTATACGGATAGTGGCAGTCAGGCACGAGCTCTTCTGGCGTTGGTAGTTCAACCGCGGAATCAACCTGTTCGGCTCTCAATCGAAGAACGGGCCCGCCACAAGACCTGAGTACGTATGCTAGAAGATCCCGGCACCTTCATCCTATCCTGCGTGTCTCGCTCTGCCGTACTATTTCGCGCCACTCGTATCCAGGCGGAATGTGAGAGCAGAGAAACAGCGTATGTTTGAGGAGACGCAGGATGGGATTAAGATGCCGGGTTGTTCTAGCATACATACTCTGGCGACGTGATCTCTCGAAACCCCTACCAAACAATGTAATGAATTGCTATGCAACAATGGAAGTTCGCAAGTAGTTTATGCGATATTCATGAGTTTCTTAAAAAATCATGTGCACTTCTCATAAGGTCGGTCTGGTCTGATGAATTGACGTTTTGCGTAACCAATCCCTAACACACACGCAAAGAAAGAAAGAAAGAAAGAGAGAGAGCGAGAGAGAGGGAGAGAGAGAGAGAGGGAGAGAGAGAGAGAGAGAGAGAGAGAGAGAGAGAGAGAGAGAGAGAGAGAAAGACAAATGGAAAGAGAGAGGGGAAGTTTTCATGAACCCGTTATTAGAGCGTGTATCTGTGCGATCAGAATCTCATGTAGAAATCAAACTACAGACTTTTTTCTAAGTTTCTCCTCGTCCGTGCATGT
The DNA here is from genome assembly GCA_964036275.1 of Litoditis marina. Classification (NCBI taxonomy): domain Eukaryota; kingdom Metazoa; phylum Nematoda; class Chromadorea; order Rhabditida; family Rhabditidae; genus Litoditis; species Litoditis marina. The sequence goes on along the minus strand of OZ038440.1, from coordinate 9,887,402 downwards.
ATTTCAAAAGAGCGTCATCTTTCGAGAATAGGTTCATACATAATTCCCCCTCCCCTATGAACAATAACAAGAACGTATAGCAACGACCCCTCAATTAGAGGTTTCACAAATGGGCCCCTACTTTCCGACATTTCTACGTATTTCGTGAAATTCATGGAAATGAACAAATATCTCATGAAAAAACTAGTTTGTATCGCAACACTTATGAGTGAGTTTGATGGAGTTCTATTGAAAAGTTTGATTTGATTCGGAATATGAGCAAATACTAGATATAATAATAATATAATAATCTTTTACGGCAACTATTTCAGCCGTGTGTTACTTTATGCATACAATTACAACCAAGACAATGATCACATTGTAGTATCCGTAGAGAGAGGGGTCCGTAGAGAGAAACTAGGCGTGGGTGAGCTTTATTACCAGCTCATGCGGTCCGCCATGAAGAGTGGGATCGAACCATGGTGTTTTGAGTGCTAGCGCGCACACAACCAGTCGACCACTCGGCCCCAAAAATATTTGAATTTGCGTGCCATCCTTGCGCAGGGGCCGCAAAACTATATTTGTGTCCTGAAACAAACATTTTGAATAATTTTTTTAGACGACTCACCTGATGAACTATGCAATCTATCATTTTGTGATTCAGTCTGAAATATTACAGTGGTATATCTTGTTGCTCGGCAAACCAAAAAGAAGGAAGAAGGTCGAAGAGCTGTTATTCGATTCCGGACAGAAAATATTCTAATCAATTATAAACATCTGCCAGACCCTGCGGACTACGCAAAATAGTTGGTTACTTTTTGATACTCTCATACATTTTACCCTCATTTACAAGCATTTTCTGGTACAGTGCATTTTCCCATTTGCCTGCGTTTATACTTTCCTTCTTTGATGCTATTACACTATTTTCTACTTCCCATTAGAGAATACGAAGCAAGTGTTCTTGTGAAGCAGAGACAGTTCTGCAAATCCGATGACATTGGTCAGACTTCATGCAACATTCATTTCAGTTTTCCTCTGGTTGTCATTCTTGTGATTTCGTCTGCAGAAAATGGGGAAATACGTCGAGCAATTCGAAATACGTGGGCAAATAGTCAATATTCAGAGGAAATAAAAGTTAGTTTGTTGAACACAATTGTGAGTAACTGAAAAAATTTTCTTTCAGATTTTTGATCGATTTTACTGATAAATAATTCAACTTTTCCTTTATTTAGTTTCCTTTCAGAGAATCTGCGATTAAACCTGCTATTTTTCAGAGCAAACGTGTTATCGTGTATTTCATATTATCTACAACAAAAAATGCCCAGTTATTGGAAAAGGTAGCCTCAGAAAGAGAAGTTTATGGAGATATAATTCTGACAGATCTAGAAGAGGCATATGACAAGTTGGTTCGCAAGGTAATTTTTCATGTCCTGGAATGCAATAATGACACATTGTCTTGATTAGTTTCTTGAAATGAATATAGGTCCCAATAAAGATGGCGGAAATATAGGCTTTCGAGTATGTTTTATTTAGTGTTCTTGAAATGATTTAATTTTCCTAGTTTTCCTTATAATTTAATGTTTCTCAAACATATTTCAGGTGTATGCTTCTCTGTTGTTTTTCAAAGAATTTTGTGATAAGTCCGGATACCTTCTAAAAGTAGATGATGATGTTGTCGTCCATATTAACAGAATGATGGAGTTGATTGCTCGGAAAGATAACTGGTTAACCAGAAGGTCCATTCACTGCAACGTTTGGCTCCATCCGTCACCCAAAAGAGATCCGAGTAACAAATGGTGGGGAAAATTTACTTGATCCATTTAATTTTTTTCACTGCATTTCATAATGGAGGCAACGAACTTTTGAACATAGTATTTTCAGCCGTTTTCAAAATACTGTTCATTTAATGTTTAATTATTGGTTTTGAGTTTTGAGAGTATTTCCAGGTATTTATCGAAATTGGAGTGGCCCTCGGAAAAATTTCCGACCTATTGCAATGGACCGACATATTTGATAGGTGGAGATGGTGTCAAACTTTTGTTGAATGCCACATCAAAGTTCGATTCATTCAAGTGGGAGGTAAGAACATTATAAAAGTTACGTAGTATGAATAAGAGTTGGTAAGGTATCGGAGGTGAACATACTATGAAAAGATTCTCATGTGAATAGTTTATGGGAGAAAAAGCTGTATAAATAAGTGTTAGTTGAGTTATCGCATCCACAAACTTGTTCTGTTAAATTGTCACAAACGTAAAACAACAAGCTACAAATGCAATTCAAATACACAGACACACATGACCTCTCAAACATTTCATTTTACTGGGTGTATCACTTAATTCATATCAGTTCACCTCCCCAGTTTGTGAATCTTCCTAAACCCATCAGTTTCAGTTTTTATTGACAAAAAGTAGCAGGATTACTGTATATTTGACTATAATCCAATTGAAGGACGTGTTCTTCACTGGTATAGTCGCAGATCGGGCCCACGTCAAGAGAATTCAGTGGTCAAAACACATTCTGACTGGAAATCCAGTGAGTTGGAAATCCTGTGAGGGAATACAGAGCCCTTTTGCAAGACCATCTGACTCATAGCGTGCTCTGCGTCTCTCGCCTATCAAACTCTCTCGCGTTGAAGTTAAAAACCGAGTTGTTTACCAAGCGGTTCGCCAAAAACCGAAGTTGTAAATCAAGGTTCAGACAATTTACCAAGAACTTGGTGCACAATTATGCACCAATCTTTGATTTCACAACTTGATATTAGTGACCAATTTGGTAGGCGAACCTTGGTAAACAACTCGAGTTTTAACTAAGTGCACGAGTTGTTGGGAATCCCAACAGGATGCAATAGCAAGGAACTAGCGAGTTTTTCGTAGAGACGCGCGCAGGGCTAGAAGAATCCTATTAGGATACTTCAGAATGCCGCTCAGATGTCTGAAGTTCCATTTTAGGAGGTTGCTGGAGACGCTCAATGAACTGTTTTCACAAAAAGATAGATTCACATGATCATTTATGTTAATTATTCTGTCAAGTTCGAGTTGCTCATTTTCGTAGCGAATTTCAAAATTTGGCAGAGTATCAATCTTTTTTTGGCTTTCCTTGATACAACCTGCAATTATTTTCAGGATCTAGAAGTGACGCGTTGCGATACAATGAGAGTGCCCGTGGTATTCTCAGCTCATTCTTTCAAGACACCGAAAGCGATTGAACAAGGATTTGAGAAACTGAGGAACATGAAGTGTAGTAAATCTCCTTTTTTCTAAAGTTCTCTACTAGCATATTATTTTTGCAACATCTACCAATGTGGAAATTCACGTGTTGAATGACGAATAAATTATTCCATTCCGTGCAAAGAAGATTAGTTGAAAAAGCGTCAATAGGTTCAAACATTATTCCGCCTCCCCTATAAACAACAACAAGCTAAGTTTCACCGTCTGAGATTCACAATTCTGTGCCTCTAGTGTGCGATATTTATACGGCTTCTGAAAAATCCAATGAAGTTTCGGATAAAAAAATTGGTTTGTATTACGACACTTATGAGTGAGTTTTTATTGAACTGAGTTTCTTATTTCTTCGAACAAACAAAACGCTTGTTTTGAACAAGAATTTGAGCAACTAATAATTTACACAAAACACAAGTTGTACTCCTAAAACAATTTTTCAAAATATTGATGCTCGGACTGGTCAGCATGTGTTTTTCTTTTTTGATATAGTGAAGTGAGAATGAATTACATTTGAACAGAACACAATGACTAAAATATATTACACACCAGTAATTGATAACAATTCCAGTAGTCTATCTTGTTGTGATAGAACACAAAAAGGAAGAAGAGCCGAGAAGAGGCATTATTAAGTTCAGGACACAGAATATTATATTCAACTACGAGCATCTGCCAGACCCCGCGGACTGTGCAACATAGTCCGTTACTTTTCATACTTTCCTCTTTCTTACGTTCATTGTCACATAGTTAGGAGTATGTTTTCTTATATCTTCCTACTTGCTTCCACGTTTATATGTTAATGGTTTTATACTTTTGTTCCATAGTGTTATTCTACCTTCATACATTCACAAAGCATGCCTTCGCATTCGTGAAGAGTTATCATTAGCTCGACCAAGTCTTATGGTATTTTCCTTTTCCAGATCTGACTACAAAATATAGTGGATAACTATTAGATTCCATTCACGACTTAATATGATAGATGTGACACTCCATTTAAATGAGATGGAGAATTATAGAAAAATAAAAACTATTTGTTTCCTCTGTGACGCAAACTAAAATGATTGGAACAGTGTGTGTACTTTTGTAGATTTTGCAGAATAGTAGTTAATCTTTGAATTACTGGTCTAGCGCAAAATTGTTTACATAAAAATCATTCAGATTATCAGATTTGAATAACGGATTGCTCTTTTGAAAAACTCACTCGAGAGTAACTGTTCACCAGAATTTCATGCAACTCATGTTATAGTTCCCCTCTGGTTATAATTCTTGTACTATCATCAGCGGAAAATGGTGACATACGCCAAGCAATTCGAGATACGTGGGCAAACCGTCTATACTCGGAGGAAATCAACGTTAGTTTGTAAGGACATAAATGTGAGCAAATTTTCCAGAACTCATAATCTAGGACAACTTAAAGTCAATGGAATAGTCATACAATACAATACAATACAATACAAGCTTTATTTTTCTCTCGTATCACTGAGTGATGTGTGAAGGTGTTGTTGGCATCAAAAGGATGAAAACAAATGATCACTTGTGGATTATATCAGTGCAGATTTTTGAACTAGGATGTTTTCAACGTGTTTTGTGTGTTACAAACTCTTTTTCAGAGCAAACGTGTGTTAGTTTATTTTATTTTATCCACAACAAAAGATGCCCAGACAATGGAACAGGTAGCCTCAGAAAGCGAGAGTTTCGGGGACATAATTCTAACCGACTTGGAAGAATCATACGACAACTTGGTCCGCAAGGTAAAGTTCTCGTTTTTCTTTGAAACGTAAATAATCGATAACAATTTTTCTAAATTTCTACTGTGAATACCAACACTAAAATTCTGACCTAGGAAAGTATCTGTAAATGTGTGTGAGGAATGTATCGATGAATGTTTTTATAACAACAATTAATGTCGAGCTAGACACCAATGTTTTAGAAAGCAGGCGATCGAGAGTTTTTCTTCGAATTTCCCGCAGGTAGAAAAAATAGACGTTTGTCGTTGTTGCGAGTTAAATGTTGCAGGTTTATGCTTCTCTCTTGTTTTTCAACGAATTTTGTGGTCAATCCGGGTATTTCTTGAAAGTAGATGACGATGTTGTTGTCCATATTGACAGAATGATGAAGTTAATTGCTCGGAAAGATAATTGGTTGACCAGAAGGGCCATTCACTGCAAAGTTTGGCTCCACCCATCACCAAAAAGAGATCCGAGCGACAAATGGTGGGGAAATACTTATTTCACTAAATGGGACCTGTAACATGTCTTGCGAGTTGAGTGTCGGAGAATGTTTGGCTATTTGAGATGCACCAACGTTGAAAAAATGGTTAAAAAAACGATACAGAATAACTAAGCTCCGCCCCCTTATCAGCATGCGTATTGCAAACACGCTATTTAATCAGCGTGCACGCAAGACCGTTGATTGGCTGGGGAATTCGACTACAAAATTTGCGAATTTTCTCTTTCAAAGTTTTACAGGTATGTATCGAAGATGGAGTGGCCTGCTGAGAAATTTCCCACCTATTGCAACGGACCAATATATTTGATAGGAGGAGATGGTGTCAAACATTTGTTGAATGCCACATCAAAGTTCGATTCATTCCCATGGGAGGTGAGAGACATATTCACCTTCCGACAAAACGAGAATTATATTTGTAAATAAACTGAATACTCGCCTGAAACGTTAAAGGAGACCGGAACACAACCCAAATGTCAGAAAGCTGCTGTATCCTACTTTTGATTGGACGCGTTGCGTGTCGCGCGGCAGTGTCATGTGAATGTCACGTGGACTGATCAAACTATTATACGATATATTTGTGCTCTCTGATCTCAATACAGTTAAAAAAAAGCCCAAAATAAAACCTTTGCTCAAGTTGTGTTCCGGTCTCCTAAGTTGGACAACTCACCGACTTACAACGATGATGTGACTGGCCTCGTAACAGTCGTCTCAAAGTCTGAAGTACAGCTTCCAACTTTTTCTCTAATGGAATTGAATGACAAAACTATCAGAAATTCTAATTACCTCACAAATTGAGTATATACTTCATACCAATAGTAAATTGAAGGACGTGTTCTTCACTGGTATGGTCGCAGATCGGGCTCGCGTCAGGAGAAATCAGTGGTCAAAGCACATTTTGACTGGGAATCCGGTGAGTTGTTCTATGGATTTCTCGAAACTCTCTAGGTTAGAAATAGTTTGCTCAATGTTGAGTGAGAATTACCCTAACACACAATTCTTCAGGAATTTCTAGATTGAGATTTCTCGATTTGGGACTATCCAAAATGAATGTTTCAAAATAATTATGAAAACCCCGACTTGATATGGCGTGGTGCCGCCTGCAGCACGCGGGTTTGGTTTTTTGCGAGCCCCAATTTTTGATTCAAATCTGAATGTTGGACATTTTCCAACCTCGTGGCTCCGCCCACATAAATGTACTGTAATGGAGGGCTATTTCTCGGTAAACGAACTATATAACTGAGTTTCCCGATCTTATCGGAACCTGAAGTTCCGGAACAAAAACGAGTCAGAAACGGATTCGTATGTTTTCCGGAACGATTTCACTATTTTGTGTACAACAGTTTTCACGGAAATTTCAGGATCTAAAAACGGTGACGCGTTGCGATACAATGAAAGTGCCCCTGGTGTTCTCCGCTCATTCTTTTAAGACACCGAAAGCGATCGAGAAGGGATTTCACAAACTGAGGAATATGAAATGTAGAAGACAATTTGGAGAAATTGAATGGAGAGAATAAAGCGTTGTAATATTTTGGCAACTGAAAGCGAATAAAGGTATCAGTATAACTTGTACCCGCTTGAGGCCTGCCTCATCAATGAACTCTTTACAGACCGAGTGTGGGTTAAAGAACATTCTAAAACCAGTTCAACACGGACTCAGAACACAAACTCAACAATTGTTACTTCAAAATGGTTTATACATGGACAGAGCAAACATGATTAACAATTGTTTTATACATGAGCAAAATAATTAGTTCGTTTCTGTATATACAGCAACTGGGATTCGACCATTTTCTCGTGCGATGATATTTCACTCGAAATCGAGGAAGTCGAACATTCCAATGTCTTCCGTGTTCTGGTTGCAATGAGACGTGTGATGACAATAGTTCAAGGGCACCTTGGTACCGAACCTGAGAACTCATTGGTTATAAGAATAATATTATTTATCTATCTGTGTGATCCAAAGTATAGAAATAATTTGGACACCATTTGAACCCAATAAAGACCAAGGAAAATCGACAGCACATAAACGGATTTTGGATTTTCTAGAAAGTCCAGATCAAGGGGGTTATATATTCTCTTCATTCCTGCGTGAACTGTTGCGGGAATAGCTGACCTTCCTACTGACTATTTTCAGGAGACTCTCACAATACTGAGCAAGGATACAAAAAATAAGTGATCTCGAAATTTTTCACGTGCTCCTGTTCTTTATTTGAAAACTGTGTGCTGACCGCTATAAACTAGGTTACCTCTGATTTTTCTCGGTGTAAGCACGGTGACGGTTCTTCACAATCCAGAAATCGTCCTGTACCTCATCCTGAAATGATACAGTTCGGTCAAACTTTCATTCATTTTTTTTTGTAAACCAAATACGATTTCATGTTCCTTTGCTATTGAATCGACTTTTTGAATCACGGCTTTAGTCAGACAGTGTGCAGCTATAGGATGACACTCTTTTCAGTAAATCAATATTTGTCATAAATTATTTTCACACAATTTTCTAGTATATGGAATTCACTCACTGTGTAGGCCGCAATCTGCTTGAAGTTGATATGAGTTTCATTGTAGACGTGCATGAAACCAAATCCATAATCCGTACACCGTCGTGCACTCCAGGGACCCGGATGCTCCACGAATACATCAGTATTCTCGATACAACCCTAAATTGTAATTATTAGGCTATGAAGTGAGAGTGATATAGGTAAAACAGCTTGAGCAAAACATGGGGACCATGACGATCATCAGAGATTATGTCTCATGTACGATACTCAATACTCATGAATTACAATATGGATCTTAAGAGGTCGTCTCACGAAAAATTTGACCAACATGTTCAAGTTTCGAAGAGAAATAATTATGTTGAATGTATTTTCTTCCAAAACCTATTTGTTCCAGTATTCCAGTTTGTACTAACCGCAGATCCCGTTACAATATGGATGGGCGCTGGGGAATCCACGTAGGGAGAAGAAGTTCCATTGAAGACCTGAACAGTACACTGCACGTTTCTATAAGACTTTTCTCTATATAAAAAAACAAGTACATTAGGTGTAATCGTAACACTCATGTTATTCAAATTCGTGAAGCAGAGATTTTTCTTTACTTCTCTTGTATTGTTGCCAAGTTGCTTTCCGTATCTAGTCCAATGTTGATCACAGGTAGTCACACTGGTTGAAGTGATCATGTAATGCACGAGTGAAATTGATTTGGGTATATCTTTTGAGCGAGTTTCTCAGAGTACAATGTCAACCACACCAACTACTTACAGTTAGAACTACGTGTATACTTTTTTGTTTTCATACCGTTCTGTTGTAAACTGGCCACATTCTTTCGTACGAGTGTTCGTGAGCCCAGAGTTCCAGGTCCACCCCGTACTCGTAGAACAATTTCTCCAGGCCATACGCATGGGTTTTCGGAAGACCGGTTCGAATCTGAAACAGAAAACTTCACAAAAGTTTGCTAGATAATTGTGGAACAGTAGCGTTGAGTTTGTTTGTTAGTTGCTCGAGCAGCGTGTATGACTTTTCACACATTTCACAGATTTTTTCACAGATTTTGCGATCTTCTTAGAACAACTCAAAATCGAGCTATTTAGGTGGACAATGTCACATCAAACTTCAAATGGAAAGTGTCATAAAACAAATGAGGTTCACATATTGTGTTGTTCACACACCATTGTTGTATTCTCCATTCTACTTTCCGAATTACGCGTTATACGTGTCTTTATTGTGGCTACACGGGACTCACAAGTGATTCGTACTTGGTGCAGTCGTCTCCATCGAAATCAGAACAGTACATGGGCCGGTGTCCCATTGTGATGATCCAGGGCACATTATGGCGATTTCGGTTGGCTCGCTGCCAATCAAACATTGAAGTTTTTTATACTAATTGACCTCTTTTTACACCTATACACCTATCTTGCCAATAATAACCACTTAATTTCTCCACTTCAAGCGTTAATGAGATTAATCTATATCATGTGTATTTATTACTTAGCATCATTTCGAACGGCGGGTTTTTTGAGACAGGACATTCGAATTGAGAACAAACTTACAATAAAAACAATATACTAGATGTAAATTGAATAGTCACGTAATGTTAGCATTCTAATGAGGCATCGTGCACTTTTTCATCGCACGTTTCTGAGTTCTACGGTGTTTAGCATATTTCATGTGACTGTGCAATTGACTAACAGTATATAAATTAGTATAAAAAACGAGTGTCAAGAAAGTAAAGATTAGTTTTAGAGGTCACATAAACAGAAAATATAAAACAGGTCCAATAAACGGATATTAAGAGAGAAAGGCCAAGCTCACTTGTTTGAAATATGGCCAAAATCAACCTGGATTTTCGTGTACTGTATTCAGATGTTTCATCATCAGTAATATTTATGATACTTTGTGTAATTTTCAACCAAGCGCGATTAGCGATTAGCCTTTCTCTCTTAATATCCGTTTATTGAACCTGTTTTATATTTTCTGTTTAAGTGATCTCTAAAACTAATCTTTACTTTCTTGACACTCGTTTTTTATACTAATTGACCTCTTTTTCTATAGTTACGAAGAAACTCTTATCAAAAAATATATAACCATGTGAAAATAATGCACGTCGTTTTTCATCAAGTTTGACACAGCATTGAGCATTAGGATAACTCGTAATTATACTAGCAGATTATTGCAAATGTTTCCGCTTGAGGCGGGAGTCGAACCTCAATCCGTTTTCACTAGAACAGAAATTGTATCCACTGTGCCACTCAAACATGTGAATGCAAACGAAAAAACTAGGCTGTATGCGCAACCGAGTTCTGAGCTGAGAAGTTTAGGAATCAATTTCACGTGATTCTCCTTTTTTCATTTTCATTTTCTCAAAACCGGTCGATTTAGAAATTTTCCTGAGACCATTTAAGGCCCTATCATCCTTAAAATTAAATTTACAACTATGACTGAAAAATACGTATACCCCAACTTTTTCTTCGCTTCACAACAGTGTAATCCGTGTCCAAAGATTTCCATTGAAAGCTAAGCTGTGCCCAGAAAAGAGGGCGGACATTTTCTTGTAGCCGCCGCCGCCCCGTTACGGAAGTCATTTTTGCGAGACGTTTACCCTTCCAACTCACGTTAACTGAGTCATTTTGAACTCACTCACATATCGTATAGATGTGTGCCCTTTCATTGCTCACGGCAAGTTTCTCGGAAAATGGTCCACAAATAACGGAGAAACGAGCAAAAAACTTTTTAAAACGTCTGCATAGTTGGGAACAAAAACTAATCTGCGCAGCGCTCCGCGCTGCGCACGATAATCTTTGCTTAGGGAACCCAACAGGGACTTTCGATGCAAATTCTAATACCTGCAAATCTTTGACCAGGAAGTTCCATTGATTCTGTATTTGTTTCCAGCCGTAATTTGTGTAAAAGTAGAATTCCGTGGAAAAGACGACAAAATGGGTGTGGCCCAGGTCGAAGCTAAAAAGAAACCAATTGAATAAATGAAAACAAATGTATTAATTCGTGAAATACTTTGCTCTTGGTTTTGGGATTTGTTGATTAACAGCAAAATCTCCATCACAGAGAGTTATTTCAGGTTGTACGAAATGCCGCTTGGTTCCTGTACCAATTTAGCGTTGGTAAAATTCTTACCTGTAGTACAAGTTGTGTTCCGAGTTGGGCATGGTGTATCGGTTTACGTAATGTGTGAAGTTGGCCTCATTCTGAAAAGCAGTGGTACTAGTTGTGGCGTTTGTGATTGGTGACTATAAAAGTATCTTAGATCAATAGGTCTAGACAAGATGAGCCATTATACGTTGGTCATGTGGTTAACCTACGACTGTGCTTCCGCATGACTCGGGTTCGATCCCCGCGCTCGTCGCAGTATCTACTTGACGGACCGCACCAGCTGGTATAGTCGACATATTTCGTACTGCGGCTCCTACAGTGCACATTCGAACTTTCGAATGACTGGTTTTTAATGTGAACTTCAATTTGTTTTCCTCTCAAGCAAACTATGTAATGGGTCACGGCTCGAATAGTTTCCATGAAATACTGTTGTATTCTTTCTCAAGAAAAACGCACCTCGTGGTTCCCCACTGCGGTCATGTAGGGTACATATGCGGCAATGGGTTCAATCTGTCTATTGAACTCATCTCCCACTCGACCATTGTCGGTATCCATGTTGTAGGCAAAGTCGCCTGGAAAACTCGCTATAGGTTCGCTTTTTCCGAATAAAACCCATACGTACATGTTACTCTATCCTTTTGTGTTTGTAGTTTGATCATGTGGTTTTTCTCTCAACGTTCCGACATTATGGTGTGTATCCAGATCAAACTACGACAATTATTCAGTCACTTCCTATGGTAATGATTTGAGCTGTGACCAAACATGAGTTGTGTCGTTATGTACACACAACACAGACTGCAAATTCAACCGAAACCCATCATCAAACTATGAACACAGCACGAGAGGCCAATATTTACCGCTTTAGCTGATGCCTTCTTGGGTTTTTCTAAGGAACGGTGAGAAGGAAAACTGGCTAACTAGCAGTTGTGTGATTTCGGACGTTTCTTTTACGCGTGGTTTACGTGGTAAAATCACAACTCACCGACATGTAACACCATGTCATAGTCTCCATTCTGTGCCATCTTCTGTAGTTTACCCAACGAGCGAGCATTTTCATTACCTGAAAACTTGATTTTTTGAAGAACTTCAGCACTAACCAAAATGTAAACCTGTGAAAAATTGTTTTAATGACGACAACTTTCTGATAATATCTTTATATCGAGGTTAAAGGATGTTATAAGGTGTGCAGATCCCATTTCACAAGTTTCGGGTTATTTTCCAAAATGTTAAACTTCTTCAAAATAGAAATTGATGTCAGCGGTTCTTTCGTTTGATTACAGCAGAAAATCAAAAAAGTTTTGTAAAACCGAGGTTTTCTTTGAAAATGTGTTTGTGTAACCGACCCATATCTCCGTAGACGGCAAATGCGTATCCTCCCTCAGGACGGGGCGCTAGGGCGGTGAAGAAGTAGATGGGACTCCAGCCATACTCACTGCCCACTCGGTATTCTAGAAAAGAATTACAACTATCAAAGCGTGAAAACGTCTTCATGAATGCATTTCTAGAGGTTGATTGTACAAAGTCTTTTGTCAGGGAAAATGACTGCATAATTCAAGTTATACGACAATTTCAACCGTACAAAAAAAGGTTTTTTGAATAAGTTTGCTTGCTGTAGATAAATACTTCAGTATTTTTCGTTACCCAATGAATGTAATCCTGAGCGGAAAACGTGATTTCACGTACAAAAGCAATCGATGAAAAGTTCACTATATGTTTCTTACTGTATGTGGTTCCTGGCTTAAGATCTGTCAACACAGCGCGATGGATATATCTCCATTTGGCCTTTGGCTGAGGATCAACGAAAACGGAACAATATCCGACCTTCTCCTGGAACAATTTTAGAGTGTACGCGGTAGTCATCAGTAACTCGTACCAGTTTCTCGTGATAATTAGCTTGGTTACTAGTTTCAAGAATTGACAGGTGGTGTGTGGTTCATGAGATGTTCATGAGTTCAATGGGAAGACTTTTGAGCTATAAACGATAGTTTAACGATTCAGCATGGCGATCAATTCAATATCGAGAGATATCGATATGAAATGATCTTATCATTTTTTGAGAAAGTTAGGTAAAACTGCACGACAATTTCTGAAACAACTTGGATTTACTTAGATGAAAAATCAGTACCTTATCGATTCTTGTATCTCCATATTCCACAATAGAATGAAGTGTATCATCGAAGGTCAACCAGGTCACCAACATGGTCGTGGAGTCTCCTGAATTCATCAGATACGTCAATATTCATGCCAAAGTTTTCCCAGTCGAGTTTGACTCGAGTTCTCGAAAACTCGAAAACTCAGAACTTTGCACTCGATTTACAACCCTGGTTAAGTGTGTGCGTCAAACTTCATGCTGTTTTCTAAAAAGGCTCAGAAAATCGAGCAAATAGGTAAGATTGGTTCAGGAAGTGTTATACATAGTCACCCACGACGAGTAAAAAACATATTTGAAACCGTGCTAAAACGTAGTACTATTAGTATAAAAAACGAGTGTAAAAAAGTAAAGATTAGTTTTGGATAAACATGTACAAGAAATATAGAAGAAGTCCAATAAAAACATTTTGAGGAAAAGTCTAATCTCGCTCGGTTTAAAAATTCAAAAAAAGGATACCGAGTTTTTTGTTACCGGAAGAACACTTCTGACGGCGACTCACAATAATCTAGCTTATACTCCGTTGTTTTCAAGAGAATCGAGGTTTGCATTTTCCTCAAAATATTTTTATTGGACTTCTTCTATATTTCTTGTACATATTTATCCAAAACTAATCTTTACTTTCTTTACACTCGTTTTTTTATACTAATTGAACTCTTTTTCTATATGGTTACGGTCATTTTTGATAAAAATGATATTTTTAACAATAATCTAAACAAGGAATGTTATGTTTTTCTATTGGAGTTTTAAACCGTGCCGTAGTTCAGAACGTTTGGTGTAGTTGTAACCTCGTTCAAGTGATAGCAAATTTTGTGCTCCAGGCAGGAATCGAACCTCCGTTCGCCGTGTGCAAATAGAGCTTTTATCCAATCCGCCATTCAGACACGTGAATAGGAATGAAAACCAAGCTGTACCCGCCTGTCATGAGATCTCCATTGGAAAAAGTCTTCCTACTACACGTTAACCTCTTCTTTCATTTTTATTTTCACAAAACCGGTCTATCCATAATTTTTGCGAGACCATTTTCGGTCGTCTCACACGTAATATTCAAATTTACGACACAACTGAAAAATACGTATACCTCAACTTTTTTATGGCTTTTTAACAGTGTAAGAAATTTCGGAATAAGTTGATTTTGAGCAAAACTATGCCCAGATTTGAGGAGGCGGACATTTTTGTCGCCGCCGCCCCGCACGGAAGCCAGTTCTGCGAGACGTTGGGTCCTCTAACTCCTCTCAACTAATTTTTTCTCGGAACGTGAACTTAATTTCTTGTAGACGTGTTGCCCTTCAGTAAATCATGCAAATATCTAGGGAAATGGTCGACGTACTTTGAAGAAAATTGTAATAAACTGTTTTGTAATGTCTGCACACCTTTGAACAAAAACTAATCTGAGCGCTGCGCCCGATTAAGGTGACATTTTGACTTTTTCTGTTTCAAGATCAGTCACAATATTAGATTTCTGACCTCCATAAGATAGATGAACCTGTTCCGGTTGCGCGAAGTTGGGACCCCGGTTCGGGTCATCACTCAACCAATGCGGGGTTCGATGTTCCGGAAGGAACTCATAGGCTAACAGGAAGGGGACAAACAAAATGAATAGAACTACTCTCATAGGTCAGATCTGAAAGAATATTACAAAAATAAATTTTATCAATCAGTATTCAGTTCGTTGAATAAAGGTTCATGTGTCAGATGTTGAATTCACGAACGGTATATAGATGCGCGTTTTATTGTTCAATTGTTACAATTTTATATAAAAAAAAGAGTTCTGATCTGAAAAGTAATCAATGTAAGGATGAACTTAGAAATTGTGATTTCATTGGGGGTTGACCCGTGGAGATAAAAATATGAAAAACAGACAATTTGGGCCTCTTCGCTGGTCAGGTGCTTGATAAGAGCAGAACAGGGGATACACAGAAAGTATAAGAAATACGATTAGAAAATATTAAAAGAAAAATAAAGAGAAAGAAGGCTTGAACACAGAAGTTTTCAGAAAGAGAAAAGGAAGAAGGAAGGAAAACGTAAGAAAGAAAGTAACAGAGGGCACACATTTGTAATGACTACGTATGGTGTCTGAGTTGCTGGGTTGCAATGCCTTCCAAATCATCAAAAACGTAATAAATAGCCAATTATCTATTACTGCAGATTGGGAGATAGTTACTTGACAATTAAGTAACAAATAAGTGTTGGGGACAGGATAAAGACTTCCGGATATATTTGTAAATTAGGTCACCTATATTCCATGAAAGTTGAATTATATTCCCTGAAAATTCACTTGGAATTGGAGTAATTAACCACCAATAAAGTTACAAAAGTGGTCTTCAAGCACGTAGAGATCACGTTTGAGGAGATACGCAGATAAATAAAGTTTTACTGGATGAATAATACCTTTAACTTTACATTGAACTATTTAAACAAATACAATACATTGGTGCTTAAATGGATCTTTAGAGTTCATCAGGACGGAGGCGAACTTGCCCAAGAAAGACACAGAAATGACTATAAGATTTCTCACCCACGTACTGTAACAAAGGTTGACTGCTGCTAAACAAAACTTTGAGTGTTTTGGAAACGCTTAACATGGTGAAAAGCCGCTTGAAAACTTTGTTGGCACGTTGCCGAGGTCTCAGTGGGAAACATTCTCAGACAATTCCCAGCCAATTGGCCAGCCACTTTTTTATTGGCTGAACGAGAGAGTGTGCAGGTCAGAGATACGCAGACTATCTTAGCCTGTCTGCGCGTCATTGACCTGCATGCTCTCTCGTTTTTGTAGCTGGCCAATTGCAGAAAATTGGCGCTAATCGTTCTGAGTTGGAACTAGGTGCTCGGAGAAGAAACACCATATTTGAGTTGTAGTTTGACCTAAGTACATATCTGTGTCGGTGAACTACACACAGGGGATCAAATACAAACACATAAGATAAGAAAACATAGAACGATTTGGACTCTCTTGCGATATCATACAGCGCCAATATATAAACATAATGTGTTTTCATTTGGCATAATGTGTTTTCATGTGCCGCGAAACTTGGACAAGTTCAAAAAACAGACAAGATGACATTATTATTATTCAAACAAATATAATTTGGTTTCTGACTAATATTTCGTTTGTGAAGGTAATAAACTTAATGGACACTTTTCTTCTCAATTATTATCATTTTATTCTTTTGTTGCAATGAACTTTATAAATATCATCCGATTTTCTCTGATTTGTCCTGATTATCTTTCTTTCACGCAGTCCACGTGGTTGTTTTTATGCTAGCGGTCATCTCGGGTCAGACAGTCGCCTAGAGAGTATTCGGGTCGGAGAGGGCGCAGACAACGGCTGACAATAACGAGGGAGCACGGTAGAACGGGAGGCAGACGAGTGGAGCCGGCGAGACAGCGTGGCAGACAGAGAGGGACAGAGAACGAGAGCAGGCTGGTAGTGCCAGTAACGGCGACTACAATTGGTCAGTGGTCAGTGGTCAAAACAAACGCCACCAAATCACGCTGCATCTATGTTTCTTATATGTTTCTAAGCAGATGATCTCCAACGCCGCTCTGCGTCTCTCTGTTTCCAATTATCTCTCCTTTAATTTTCAATTTTATTTCACTCTCTCTCATCTCTCTCTATTTTTCTTTGTCTCTCCTCAGCAATATCGCTTTCACAGTCACAAGTTCGTGAGATTCATTTGTTTAGATCCAGATAGTAATCAGAAAAAAGTGGTCAGGTCGTTTTTTTTATATGGAACTGGTGCTATGAATATTAAATCAAAGTAACGGTTTTCTATTATGGAAATGTAGTTTGGTGCCATGTTCATAATTGGTCTACCCTATAAATCTAGGGAAGCATATATCATTCCGTACTCCTATCTACGCTGGTTATCAGTTCACGCCAACATACATTCAAATTTAAATTCTCTTATCTCTTTTACGTGTTAGCCATCTACTGAACCACTCCCCTTTAACCTTGGCTATTCAAATTTTGGCCAGGGGAGAGGTTCAACCCTGTTCAACCCTCATACCTACTGCCTTCTCTCTCTTATCTCTGTCTCTCACTCACTCTCTCTCTCTGTCTCGCTGTCTCTCTCTCTCTCTCTATTTCTCTCTTTCTTTCCTCTTTCTCTAGTTCTATCTCTCATCCCCCCCCTCTCTTTATTTCTCTCTCTCCCTCTCTCTCTCGCTCTCCCTCTCTCTCCCTTTTCTCTCTCTTCATTATTACTCTTCTTATCTGGCAACTATACCTATCATAAATTCCTGTTCATATCTCGATCTCACGCAACGTTGCATGTTCTTTTTCTTTTCCCGATCGCAGTCGAATAAAATCGTTACAGCTATTGAATTGTACGACATTTTCTGTGGTTGTACGATGATCGTATAGTAAAAAAAAGTATGCAGTTTCCTACACATTTCATAATCTGGCTCAAAATTAACCGTCCAGTTTTATCAAAGTCAAAGCTCTTTATTTTCAACAGTTTTTATTTGCATATATTTTACTCATATTGAGTACATTTTCAAATTCGATTACGGAAACGTAGGTAAACTCAAACTACTTCAGCTACTCCCATAACGTCACTGAGAAATCAGTAAAAGACCTAACACGTGAACGTGAAAACGTTAAAACGTGATGTTACACTTTCTACGTGACTATATGAAATAGAAAGTATAGTTCTCATGCAGTTTGATCTAAAAGTGCACATTTCTCTAGATAATGTCCACAAATGACAGCTAGACACGTATACTGTTTACATAAGCCGATGATGCTTTTTTTCGCATGTTTCTATGGCTGTTTGGCGCCAGCCGAATATTACAGTCAGTCTAGTCTGTGTCACAATATTATTTCCATTTCATAAAGCTCTTACTTTGTAGTTTGAACAAATGGTTTGTAGTTTGAAACTGTCCCACACAAATTTGGAGCCGAGCCAAAAACCAAACTAGAATTTCAAACCACTACAACCCAGAAAATACACATGTTTGAATGATACATACCCCTTTTCATAACCGTGAATTTTGCATTTTATATTTTATTTTCGTCGTTACAGTTGTTTTTTTTGTCTGAATGACGTGTGCCGATGAAACATTTCGTTTTGCAATCCCAACGGCAATTAGCGTCTGCAGAAAACTGCTCAACCGAAGATTGAAGTGCACAGCGTTTTGAATCGCTTCCAAAAGACTTCACTGACTGATGATTGACTTTTACTATCTTTGCCTCACCTATATCTATGTCTCTTTCCCTCTCTCTCCCTCTCTCTCTCCATCTCTCTCTTTCTCTCTCTCTTTTTACCTCTCTCTATCACTCTTTTTCTCCCTCTCACCTGTTTCCGGAATGTATATCATCTTTCCTTTCCCTTCTTCTCTGCTTTACACCACAAATGATGCAATGGAACCCCGCTGACCGCACTATTCGTTATGTACGAAATGCCATCCCACAAGCCGATTAAATTTCGTTACACTATATGAGAATGTGACGTGAGACGTGAACAGCTTTCACGTGTATTTCATGATCATAACTGCACTTGTCTGCTTGCATGTGGGTTTACACGTTTAACCTAACTATGTATTTGTATTTGACTATACTAGAAGTAAATTGAATAGTCACGTAAAGTAAGCATTCTAATGAGGCATCGTGCACTAATAAGGCATCGTGCAATGTCATTGCACGTTTCTCAGTTCTGCTGTGTTTCAGATGTTCAATGTGACTGTGCAATTGACTAACAGTATAATATTCTACCGAATGACCTCTAAACAAGTTTGAACAAGTATGACTTTTTCTATGTGTGTTTTGATCTATTATGAAACTAAGATTTTGTCTGAAACTTTGAAATTCCATGGCTCGTTATGAGTTGAGTCATTGTATTGCGTGGGGTCCGTGTTAGTCATCCGGCAAGAAACCCCACTTCAGTATAAAAGCCGAATCAAACTAAGACCTACGAAATCTCTGTTCTGTGCTCACACATCCCTTAATCGGGAAATTTTTGAAATGGAAATGTCCTATTCCTCGTCTGCTCAAATCAAAACTTTCTTTCTTTATTCTTATGCTATAAGCGCCCCAAAAAATTTTCCTCGTTGAGATATTTGTCAGACAAGATATCATTCAACTATGTTGATTGAATCCATAAAAACGCCTTTAAGCTCATTTGTAACTTGTAACTTTTTTTCCGAATTGAGGAGAACTACAACTTTTCAATGAAAGTAGTTACAAGCTTCAGTATATTTACTTATTATATCTATATACATAATCATATACATTAGTTTCACTGGAAATTTCACTCTCTCCCTTTCGCCTGCACTGACCTCAATTCAAACTGGTTCCACCACTTTCTCTCGCGACTATTCGGGTCAAATCTGGGAAATCGGGAGACCATTTCGCTTGCGTCGAATCGGACTCGACTCTCTCTTTCTTTCATATTCTCTTTCGTTTGCATTTAGTTTCATCCCTTCACCTCTGCATGTAGCAAACTTCACGTGGGTTTTTGTATACAACTACATATCACCGTGAGAGAAGAACTAACTACACTGAAATTGGCGACGATAGTATACTATTTGACCGTCTTATCGAGACGTTGTAATATATTCATACGTTCACGTACTACTAACTAGATATTCAATACTATTACGCCTTTCAAACTGATTGTTGTTGTACTATCTCTGAAACGGCCCAATTAACTGCTGCACTTTCAAAGAGTACAACTACGATTATAATAAGCATTTACCCGCGTCGCCGCTCAAATTACATGACCACTATAATATGGCTTACACTAATCCGCGATTCGATAGATATTCACAGTATAGTAGACGCCCGGAGAACTTCCGTAGTTCACTGTGTACCCTGTTTATAGCTGTGCAACAAAAGCATGTATCAAAATATTATTGATAAATAGTGTAGTTGTAGTGTTTAGGTTTGGATCCCTTCACCGATGGTGGTTTCGGGAATTCTTTTTAGGGGAATGTACCCACCACAAAGAATCTGAACTGCATAAAATCCAGCTCTTTCCGGGGGTACTGGTTTTTGACCTACTTATGGTTATTAATCGTAGTCTAACCTACCGCGGTCAGCCCGATTAGACCACCCCGGTTGGTACACTGGACCACCCCTGCGGTGCTTTTCTCTGTCTCTCTCCACCCTCTCCCACTAGACATGTTTGTTCTCTCTCTCTGCTCTCGTCACGACTTCTTTGCTTTCACTCAACTACGCACAAACTGTCTACGCAACATACATGTTAACAACTATACATACTAATCTATTCGGCTATCTATTTGTAGAAAACCATTACGTAGAATTTTAACACTGTTTTATTATGATATATTGTCCCGTTTTATGTTCTCTGAATACGCTATTGTACTTAATGCAAAAGTCACGTGCCATGAAGACGTGTGTTTCACACGTTTTACGTGACAAGTTTTTTTCTTGAAGTAATGAATCGAAGGACCAAACGGAACGGAAGTGACTTAGTCACATCGAAGACCACCATCCTCACTACACTTTCAATCAACGAAGATTGCCAGATTATACGAAATGTCGTAACATATGGGACAAGGAAACCGGCTGCCTCGTCATTTCATTATTGCTTCTCCTTATCGCCAGCCGCCAATGCATACATGACCAGAATATACTACTAAATTGGGGAGACATTCACGTGATAGGGAGACAACTATTACATGACACGTGTTTTATTTATTCAAAACAATTTGTTTGAATTTTTGGGCAGTATTCTTGAATTATTCTCACTGCTCAACACCCTTTTTTCGATGATTATTCCTTTTCACGTGGTAATTGACTCCTGTGTTTCACTGGTTCAACTCGCCAGTACTACTCATGGTTCAAATCCCTCCTCTCCTTATCTATCATCCTCCTTCTTCACCATATTCTCCCAGTTCTCTCCCTGTCTAACCCTCAATGCTGCCCATACTCTCTCCCCTCCCTCCTTCTCTGCCACCCTCCTCATTTCGCGTGCTCTCTCTCCCCCGTGCGTGTGGCTCTCCGAATACTCGACTGAGGGGGCGGGACCATAGTGCGAGAGCCCTAGTATTGCCCTTCTTATGAATAACTTATCCACCCTACGTTCCAACTGCTCCAACCGCCATTACATGGAAATCTGTCCTCCACTTCCCTGTCTCTCTTTTTTCTCTCGCTCTCTTCTTTCTCTCTCTCTCGCTTTCTTTCTCTCTCCCCCCCCCCCTCTTTCCACCTGGCTCACCCTCTCTCTTTCTCTCTTTCTTTCTCTCTCTCCCCCTCTCCTTCTCTAGTCTCTACTTCCTCATTCGTTCTCTTCCCGTTTCGAACCCCTCGTCACTCAAATTGGGCGGCACATGAAACATGCCCGACCTGTTATGCTAATTCTCTAAATCCCGCGGGGGTAGCAGTCACGGAACCCCCATCGCTACACAGACACTACGTCGGGAATATATGTCCCTTCCTCCCGACGGCATATTAGACTCGTCTTCCTCTCAGGAAGGTACTCCACCTCTCCCTCATTCTTTCCCTCTCTCTCTCCTTCTCCCTTTCTCTGTCTCTCTCCCCTCTCTCTCTCTTTCATTTGTGTCTCCTTTCGATAGCCTCTATACACTCTCGCATGTTCTACTCCAGCTGCATAGTAGCATAAAATCATCCTGGTTGTAATTCGAGCGTAGGTGTCGCATGCGGTCCCCGCAGCACACATCTCTGATCACCCGCTGGTTTCTCTGCGTCTCTCTAATCGACCCACTCTTTCCAACTCAGTCAGCCTCCTTCCAATACTTGTCCGGTTTCCTAAATACTTGGCACACATCCAGCACGTGCTCTCCACCGTTTCACATGCACTGCGTAATCTCTAATGCTCTCTCGTCGTCTGCGCATCGTCTCATTGTGCACTCTCATCGTCTGTGCTCTCCGAGCTCTCGCCGGCTGTCAATATTCGTATAGCCAGACGAGTTGGTCAACGGGCCGGGACCCGAATCGATCTTGGCTCCAGTCCAAGCCACGCCCACTAACGAATCCCGAAATGCACCTCAATTATCCATAGGATATTCGGGCATTAAGCCGAAATGGGTAGAATACCCCATTCGAGAGTATAGTAGGGGAGCATGTATATATAATGCTTCCAGTAACTCATCTGTTGGAATATCTCTCACTCGCGTGATGTCACGTGAACATATATAACACGTATGGATGAACTCGATGAGACAGAACTAGATGGCATTTTGTTAAATATGAATGTATAGTCGAAACGGTGCTTGAAAGTACCGTATCCGTACATCATCAATTATCGATCGATCACGATTCATAAATGAAAAGAAAAAGGGTTATTGAATATTAGCCCTTCGGTCATAAGATCAGGTCCTTATCACGTAGTGCTAGACTGATGCTTCTCTGGGGTAGATCAGGTGTGCTTGTTGTTTACAGGCCGTACGGTATAGTAGTGCGTATCGATCATATGATTCGTAGGTGGTAAACCGGTCCGCAAGCACTGCTATTTCGGCAACAATTGTCGCGCAGTCTACGCTTCTCCCAGCAATTTGTGGCTTTCAACGATGTTGACTATGTTTCGGCCCCATAGAATAGTCCGGACACTTTCCTATAAGCCGGTGTCGCAACTGGTGCAAATCCTCTTTATACATCCAACACCTCGCTTTTTCCGAAATGTATTTTTAGAAATAACGAAACTATTAAAGTATTGCCATATTACTTTAGGTTACGCAGGGTTGAAAAATGAGAGAAAAAGAACTTTCTCATATCTATAATTTTAGTGGTAAGATTCTAAAAAGCGAACTCTCACTCCAACGAAACTCTCACTCTGGTCTTATTGCTGAGCTCATTGGCATTCGGAGTTTTCGGGTCCCGGCACGAAAGACAATTGTGGGGTGGTGTGAAATTGAATCAAGGCAAACTGCAAATTTATTCCTAGCCTAGTATCGGTTTCCATCAACGAATAAGAAATGTTGCAATTAGGGCTACATCATAGATACGTCAGAATCTAGTATACCGAGTTAGTAATATCAATAGTACAAGGGTGCTGACCAGACTACATTGTCCCATGTAGCATAAATAGAAACCGGTGTTTCGATACCACCGGAAATACACATACTGATGTATAATATTAATTGATGAGATAATGTGATGGGACACGGCTAGCTAAGCCGGTTCTCCACACTAACCCCCTCCCCCACGCTCAGTCGACTTTGATCAGACGGTCTCTCTCTCTCTCTCTCTCTCTCTCTCTCTCTCTCTCTCTCTCTCTCTCTCTCTCTCTCTCTCTCTCTCTCTCTATCTCACTCTCACTCTCTCTTCTTCTCTTCCATTCTCCCCCTCTTGTTTTCTATGCATCTCTATCCCCTTTGTCAGTCTTTCCATCCCACCCCTTTTAAATTTTCTCCTTATATCTTGTTTACCCCTCCTCCTTTATTTACGTATAGTTGTTGTGCTTGTGATGGTTGTTTTCCTGTTCTTTTCCGCTTGCACCACTATTTGCTATACATCTTGGGAGAAGCGAGCATTTACCTAGAAAGTTTTTATTACGTTTTTGGAAACGGCTAAGAAGCAGTTTGAGTTGCATACAGGGCCATGACTTACGTGAAGAAAACCCTGGATCACTATCCGAACACTTGAAAGTTAGCAAATCGACGTGTGTCTTGATCAATCTCAAACTGTTCTGCAGTTTCCTTTGTAATTATCAACAGATCAGTACCTATTAGTTCGTTTTCACGTGGTGTATAGTGCTCTCAAGTGTAATGTCTCTTACCTGTCGGCATTCTTCTATATATTGGACTGTACATTTTATAATGTTGTCTTCGCAATGATATTAACCGGGTTTTCTCTTCAGATGTGAGGCTTCTTCCTCGTTCAGCTTGGGTCCTACCGCGCCTTCTCTGAACATCGTGCAGTCATACGGTACCACTCTCTGTCTATGTGTCGCATCGACAACGACGAGAAGTAAACCGGTACGTAACATATACTTTCAAACAGTCACGTGTTCCATTGATCACGTGTCTCACGTAAACAAATATCCGAAAACGTACATTTTGACGAGAGTGAAACAACGGGGAACAGGTGCGACAAAAAGTACCATTACGCTTGAAATTTCACGTAGTACAAGTTCAGTCTCCCAACATAAAAATGGTAACAATCGGACCATGGATACATAGTTCTAATCACTTTTCGTATTCTTTTTGTTGCCGATTCGAGTTTATTGTTGGTCACACATTCCTTCCCATCTTTGCTTCCAAACCTGTTCGGTGCTGTTTTCTCCCGAAAAGAAAGCAACAACAGCTAAATTCGGCACCTTTAGACTATTTGCAAAACAAACAAAATGATTGCACATCGAACATACAAAAAGCATGTCGTTTTACTGAATTCAGCTTGGACATATGAAAAGAAATGTAAAGAGTCGGCCACAGTTTGAATGCTGTTCTAAAAACCGGGGATAATTATCTCACTAGGTCGTTAGAAATTGTTTGAATCCAAGTCGGTTTGCAAGAAAACTCGTAGAACAGTTACAACTATCATCTTTGGACCATCTCCCGGAGTGCGGGGGGGGGGGGGCTAATGTAACTTCTCTATCAACGAGTTGTCCTTTTCAGTTTATATAGTTTATATTATATTATCTTTCTTTTCAGTTTGACCCGGCGCCAATCGAGCCAAGTCGAAGCAGCTCGTCGTCTCAATCAAAGTCTTTCATCCCCTGAAGTGTTTCGTCGAAGTCTTTCATGGACCGGCGTCTTCCTGTCATCTGACGCCCTCCGACCGCCAATTGGCCACGTCTTTCCACCAATGGGCGCCAATGGTCGCCACCCACCTGCTGCCGACTCGCTCGACCCGCACATACCCTTGCTACCGTGCTTTCACTTCCGTTCTGAACGGAACTTCTCATGTTTTCTTGTTTTTTTGTATGATATTTATCTGTGTCGTATTCCTCAAAAGTGGCCGATTTGGTAGAGTCGCCAAAAACGTCTACCACTACGGTTCCACGATTATATAATAATCTCTAATTACCATTTGTCTTTCATTATTTTTGTCCGGCTTGATGGATGTACCCCGATGATGCAAAGTGAGTGCGTGGCCGCACGTCTGGCTCCGCCCCCTCGGGATCAAGGACCATTTGTTCGGCTCCCACTCTACCGGACCTTGTAATTTGTGTAGTTTGATGTTTGTAGTTTGAGCCGGCCACCGATGACCATGCCGTCCCCTCCCCGGCGCAAACGGGTACCGCAACAGACGGGGACCTCGACTGATTGGGACACGTCGGTTTGCCGACTATCCACCACATGGCAATTGGCACCGCCCCGCGACCGTCACACGGTCTAGTGGGCGTGGCCTACTTTTATTTATCTTTCGCGCAGTGTCGGCAAACCGTGTCCCATGTGTCGTCTGTTCCTGTCCAGGCGGAGCGGGCGGCCGCGTTTTCTATCCGAATCTTCGCTATGTGTATGTTTATGTGAAATATTGATTTTAGTCTTATGTTGTAGCGTCACCTCATGAATCGTCTTTCGTAATAGTCTACCCCAATTAGGTCACGTGACAGCCTAGTGCTCTTCGCTCCACGATGATGAGCTACCGTACTCTGAAGGTATTGTTTGTTACAGTAACCTCTTGACTACAGTATCCAATTCTTCTGGAGCAAAAACATCCAGCAGCACCACACTGCCATGTGTATTCGTATTTGAATTGTATCAGCTCTTATTCAACCAATAAACAGAAAACCGGAAGTTTTATTTTCTTATTCAAGAGAGACTATCGAGTATAAAATGTCGTTCGAACTCGAAATGGTTGCGGTGATGGTTGTCGTGAAACAGAATACTTTATGAAGTTTCTGGAATAACTGGTGAATATGAACTAAATGATGAAAACATTTACCACAAAAACTCATTTTAAAATCCAAATTGTGCTTACAGTGAAATAAAAATTCGCGTGAAACGTGTGAAACACACAAGATGGTTGCCATAATTGACGATAAATCACGTTTGAATGCACGTGAGCATGCAACATTGGCTCGACCTTTGTCTGTCTTTGTAGAGAAAATATACACTTCGTATGAGGAACGTGTCTGGGAAACAGAGTGTACGAATCTATATTTTATAAAGCCAATATGGATAAATTCTGAAAATTCTGGTTCTCGTTTTCGGCTTCCTGAAGTTCCAGTTAAAATATGAAAATAGTGGTTGTTATCACTCTGTAATAGAGGTTGTTATCACTTTGTAAACATAATTCGCATGACTGAAAACTAATCAAATGTTCGAGGGTGATCTGATAAAAAATTTCAAATCAGGTCCTCCACGACCTCCATCTGAGTGTTTCCGTTCATTCATCGCCCAGATGTGATACCGTATTCAGGATAATTCTCGCCTTTCTCTTCCCAACTTCGTTTCCGCGAAAATACGCACTTTCTTTGCCCTTACATCCCCCGGTATATCGGTCTGGCATCATAGTACGCAGCGCGAGAAACGCAGGATGGTCCCAAGGTGCCGGATGTTTTATAGTCGTCGCTTACAGAAAGGCGGCGTTGTACTGTATATCTCACTTTGAGCTGTGTAAGAACACATATAGTCGATTCGTCCGCGCTGCTCGCATAAGCCCAGTTGGTAAAGTGGTTGGCGTTCGCGCCTCTCAATCTTTTGAGCCCGGTTCGAGTCTCACATGAGGCGGTTATTTCATAAATTTGGCACGCAATCTAGCAGACATACTCCGGAGATACAGCATGCATTCATGAGTTCTCGAACTCAGACAATTCCCAGCCAATTCTATAGCGACTTTGACTAGAGAGTGTGCAAGTCAGAGAAACCCAGATGTCTGCGGCCTCACTGATCTGCATGCTCTCTCGCTTTCGTAACTGGCCAATCGCAGAAAAGCATTGCTAACGGTTCTGAAAAACGCTCATTGATACTTTGGCAGCGTGCCAATAAAACATTGGGTGAATATGTTCTTCTTTCACTTTCTGAGTTGTGTCTCTGCTCATATGCTCTACGGTGGGAGAACCGCCGCTGCCACACATTCGCAAAACTCTAACATGGTGAAAGACTTTGGAAATTTTCTTGGCGCGCAATGGTTGTTAAATGGTTGTCATAAAAGGCAAGCGCATACTGTATATCTCACTTTGTTCTGTGTAGGTGTAGGTACACAAACATACGAAACGTCTCCGTTGTTAGCTAAGCCAAATTGGTATAGTGGTTAGCTTCCGCACCTTCTACACATTTGGGCGCGGTTCGAGTCTTCCATGAGGCAGATATTCTATAAGTTAGGCAACCACTATACCTTCGACTGGCCATCTGCAAAAGCCAAAAGCTAGAGGGCATACAGGTCAAAGATGTCGCGAACAGGCTATGACAGTCTGCGTCTCTCTGACCTGCACGCTATCTCCGTCCCTTCGGGGCCGCTTTGCACTTGATCGCTATTATCAAACGCTCTTTCAGGCCCGACTTCCAAAATGAACGGCTTGGAAGTCGTGGCTAAATGATAGCGATCAAGTGCATTGTGAGATGAGATCAGGTTTGATCAGTGATTAGAAAGAGATCAATCCGATTCATGAAGGGCACGTAAAGAAAGCGAGTTCGGTTATCTAGGTGGCTAGTTGCCAAGAATATTCGATATAATCTCAGAACGATTGGCGCCAATTCTGTGCGATTG
Organism: Litoditis marina; assembly: GCA_964036275.1. Lineage (NCBI taxonomy): Eukaryota > Metazoa > Nematoda > Chromadorea > Rhabditida > Rhabditidae > Litoditis > Litoditis marina. The sequence goes on along the minus strand of OZ038440.1, from coordinate 9,859,640 downwards.
GACAGCTACAAAAGCGAGAGAGCATGAATTCAAGTAGTCGCAAACATCAGCGTCTCTCCGACCTGCACACTCTCTCGCCGAGGCCGCTACAAAAATGGCTGGCCAATTGCCTGAGAATTGACTGAGTTGCTCAGACAACGCGTTACCAATTAGAAAGCCACTTTTGTAGCGGCCTCGGTGAGAGAGTGTGCAGTTAAGAGACGCGCATGTCTGCGGTCTCATTGCCCACCATTGTCTCTCGCTTTTGTAGTATGCTAATGGCAGAAAAATGACGCCAATCGTTCTGAGCATGGCAAACTATTACTATTAAAAAAGGATAGACGGTGGAAAAACCGTTCTCACACCCGTTCAAGGAAATTGTACATTAAAGGGACCGTACCTCTAGATTGTGCAATGCAAGTAATTTGAGTGGTTGACGATTGAGCTCAAATGCATTAGGCTACAACCTACAACTCAAGTTAATAAACTATGTTTGAACAAATTCGAAGGAAAACAATTTATGCAGCTTTTAATATGAGACTTTTAATATGAATATGAGAATATGGCTCAATGTGTTCAAGCTTAATCGTCACCCACTCATAATTTTTGCAAAATAAAAAAGTCATTTGTTCTGTTTCGAGATGGTAGTTTGACAAATTCAATACAGAAAAGTCAAAAGACCTGATGATTATGAAGAAAAAATGAAGCCAACAAGATTTGGGTTACTGTAATGCAGCGATCCTTAATCTCTCACTGCTTTGTTGTTTTCACAATATTCACAAACATTTCTTCTCAGCTTCAATTGTCGTGATTCCGGCCATGTTTTGAATATGGTTTTGTAATTCTATCGACATTTTCAACATTTTGTACGTAGGCGAACTCGGTGTATCATGTACGTGCGCGAGGGCGCGCTGCATTTTCGAGAAAACGGAGCATAACAAGAAGTCGCAACTACATTCAACTATTCATATTCAACATTGTACATTCAATTATTTGAGGGCTTTTAAGAAACCACTTGAACAAGTTAATACAACGTTTAGTAAACTCGTCTTAACTGCAACGATCTTCCACCAAACGGTTCAAGTAGTGAGTTCTGTCATAGGAATGAAGCAAGAAGTTGATAGAACTCATATGCAACAATGGGTCAAATATAAAAACGTGCGAAACTAATAGTCTAAACACAGTATCTGCCTGATACATTCGAACTAAAATATTAGTCCAATGATGCGAGTTCATTAAATGGAAGCCTCTGCTCAAAAAAATCCAATTTTTTTTATTTCTGTTAGTTTTAGCAAATATTATCAGTTTGCCAGCAATAGTTGATCACACTGGTCTTGTTTCAACCACTGATCAGGCCCGATCTCATCTCATCTCAGACTTGATCGCAATCCGACACTGATCCCGCCTTTTCTACCAAAAGGACATTTCAAATTCCTTCGGAAAAAGCCAGTTTTTTTTATCAACTGTAGGAAACAAGAAGTATCTTTCATGGCAGGCGCATATAAGATGCCCGGTACGCATATATTTTCCACTCTTCCACCCCCAATATGCATTTAATCTCGTTCGTGGTCTGTTGCTATATCGCCACATGCACAGCCATGCTGGATTCTCATTTCGCGAAATTCGTGAAAGCCAAGTTCGGTAAACGAGTGCTGGATCAACTCCAGAGGGTCGATTTGGGCCGCATTGGGGGTAGTTTCGGTGGAGGAGGCAACCACAAGAATGTGTGAGTACCGCTTCTACTTTGATATAATTGCTCTGCCTACGGAATTGATGACCGTCTGATTTAAGGATGTAAAATATTATTAACGAGATAAAACTGTAAGTGTATGCGTGCACCCACTTTCGGAACGTCGTTGTTCTGGACGTATTTAGAAGGTACAAACTAGTTTGAAGGGTGGATGTTAGAATAGAATAGCAGTTCAAACAATTTTTTGTCCTTTATGGCAGTTGATTAATCTCTGTGACATTTCACGGAACAAAAAAGGAAACTGTCCATTCTCGTGAACTACAAGAACCCGCAACATAATATTATCGGTGAGCCATGCACATTTCAGTCGCCCCGGATTGTCTGTTTGTGAAAATGAGTTGAATTCTAATTATTACAGACATCGTCCGATCGTTTTTGTGCATGGATTACGTAATAAAGCGGGTAATATGTGGCACGAGCGGAGAACCTTCGCTGCCAATGGTAGGTAGAGTGTTTGCTTTTCCGAATTACACTGTGTTTCCCAGGGTCCGTTTTAGGCACACTTTTTTTGGTACAACTATAGGTTTTCTATAACACTGACGCTTATCTGAAACGTTTGCGCCAACATCCAGCAATTGGCCAGCTACAAAAGCAAGAGAGCACAAGAAGGTCACAGACAGTCTGCTTCTTTCTCACCTTCAGACTCTCTCGTCAAACCGCTACCAATGTTGCTGGCTAGGGGTTGTCTGAGTTGGGTACGAAAAATCATTCACTTTCACCAAAAACAAGTACATATGTGTACGAGAAATGTTGGACATATCTGCTGTGTAGATTGATACCCGAGTGTTCTGTAACTCATCTATCCCAGAAACCACTTTCCGCTCTTTTTTCTCTCATTCTTCGCTGACTAAAAAAGAACAGCTCATGTCAGGTTGGCCGGTCAGCCGTCTAGTGGCCACTTCCTACGGACCGGGCGAGGTAGATGGAATGCGAGGGGTACAGGAGTCTATGAAGTGCGCCTATGTTAAACAGGTAGGTATACTCCGTTTCAACCATTCCTACACACTTACAATAGTTCCTGGAACTCATATTTTCAAAGATAATTCTCGAAGAAAGTCAGCTTCTACTATTTACTCATGTTCAATTCAGATACGGAACATGCTGTTGGCGACGGCATTATACTACCAGTCAGAGATCGACGTTATAGCCTACTCTATGGGGGCACCCATTGCAAGAAAGGTAATTTATTTATTTATAATATTTATTTATTTTACACAAAATGGAAACTAGAGAGATCGATCGATGACTGTAAGAAAAAAGAAAAGCTCGAGGCTGCAACGCTGTGGTAGGATGCGTTCAGTGGACGAGGCTGAGGGCGGGATTGAGCGGAGGAGTTGCGGACTTGGTGCTGAGGTACCCCTGGTAACAAGATGGCTGCTACCAGCTAAGTGAGACATTTGTGTGAAAGTGAAACATATAGAATAACTGTTATAACAGTAGAATGCAGAAAAAACAGTTTGAACGAAGCTTAAATTTTTGCGTTTTACCTGGGTATCATACCATTTTGAATTGATTATTTGATAGAGGAAAAAATACACTGTTGAATTACAGCTAGTCATCAAGTTTTTGAGCTCTTTCAGTGCAATTTACGAGAGGTGTTTCACCTAATTTTTTTCTTTCAAAAGTAGAAGAAAATGTAGAAAACTTTATTGTAGAAAACGTTGTCAGTATCCTCAACCCTGTAAATTAATTTTCCAAACTTAGTATTTATTCATTGTTTCTATCTGTTTTATAGGCAATTATGGGTGGCAGATGCGTTGATACACACGAGAATTTGGGTGGACCGCTTACACGTAAAATCAATACTTTCATATCAGTCGCCGGAGCAAACCATGGTACGTGCATGTAAGAAAAACATTAAAGTCTTTTACATTCCTAGAGTCCTAGAGACCCCTACAGTATGATTAAACAACTTTTAGGATCTTCTCATTACATCATAGTACATCATAACCGTTAGAAATTTTCGCATTAGATTCTTATTACCTCAGAAAACATTAATTGAAAAGTGCGAATGTGTACTGTAGAAGGGTCAATAAAAATGATGAGAACAATACCCCTCAGTCAGAAAGTGCCGAGATCGGTATATGCTGTTGTTGATGGTAAACGATTTACGTCAAATCCTACCATAATCTTGCTGAAAACACCGGATGATTTTTGGCATAAGCAAGTGATGTACTTTTAAATTGATCAAAACCCCAGATAATTTGTTTTTTTTTCAACTGTCGGGCAATTTGGAAGCAGTATACCGCTGAATACGAACATTTTTAAATAAGTTTTTACATTTGTTACCAGGCTCGTACTGGTGTTCTTTCCCGGCTGGTCCGATTTGCAATCTGAAAAATGGTCTGGCGTGCAACTCAGAATTCATCAGAAATGTACATTCTAAGTACGTGAAAGGCTACTATACTGTTAGTTAATCGCACAGTCACGTGAAACATGTTGAACACAGCAGAACTAAGAAACGTGCAATTACAAAGTGCACGATTTCTCATTGAAACTTTACGATTTATTTTCATAGGAGTAATGTAACATTTGACATCGATTACACCCCGATTGGAAAATCTATAATTTGAAACTTGAAACTTGTTTGATCTCGATTTTTGACTTGTTTGATCTCGATTTTTCTTTGAACTCAAAAACAGTGAAAATGTTGTCAAAGGTGAAGTAAATCCTCACTTGATTTACAACCCTATTCCAGAGCTCGATACGAGGGTAAACATTTGTACTCGATCGCCTCTACTTCTGATGAAATAACGGGATTCTGGAGTATGTGCGGAAAGAAAATTCATGAGTTCAGAGGAGCCAAGGAAATTTTAGTGAGTACCCAGTTAGGCAGAAATGAAATACTAGCTGCCTACGCTACGTACACGTGTACGAATAACGTAGGAAAACGCAAGAAAGATTGATGAAAAACGTCACATCTCAATCTCAATACAACTAGTGAGGGATAGAATTTAATTATTAAAAAATAACGTAACTAGAACTGATTGCGTCACAGTAAAATTCAAGCCTATTTATTCATTGTTAGTATGTTACAAAAGCAGACGGAATAGGGTTAGCTCCTTTCATAGAAAGTCTCCCGGTTTACTTTGCTTGCCATAGCCTGCCGTGTTTGTATATTGATCGCGTTACATTTCGGTCGGAATTCGGTAATTATGTATTGAGTTCAAACTACAACATATAGTTGTACAATTCCCATATCAACTTTGTTGATTTCTTGTCATTTATTCTGCGTGCGTAAAATATCTTTCATGTTTTCCAGAAATATGGGATGAATCATAACGCCACTATACACAATACGATCGCACTCCAAGTGAACCTAATTAAACGACATTTAAAGTGAAAGATTAATTATTCTGTGTTTGTGAATGAAATATATTATATGTTTCCTATATTTTCAATTGCGAACCAGAAACGAATTCGTGGGGTGGTTTCTGTCTTGTTCTCTCCCCCCTCCACACCTCTCTCTCTCTCTCTCTCTCTCTCTCTCTCTCTCTCTCTCTCTCTCTCTCTCTCTCTCTCTCTCTCTCTCTCTCTCTCTCTCTCTCTCTATCCGTCTCGCTTTGTCTCTATTTCTCTCTCACTCACTCACGCGTTCTCGCTCTATTTCTCTCCCGCTCAATCTACAATACTTGAACGTAGTCTAGTGAGAAATTCCACCATCATACTATTTTGCGTAATGATATTTGACATATATTCGTCGCTAACGGAAAGGCGAGAGGATACTGTATATCTCAATTTCCGCTGTGTACGGACAGATGTCTTCGATTCCAAAGCTTACGGTACATGTGCTCTCGTAGCGCAGTGGTTAGCGCCCAGCTACGAAACTTTTGCTCGCAGGTTCCATCTCAGAGAGAGACAAAAATATATGAATTTGGCACCCCTTGTATAGCTGCTCTCATCCGATCAATGAACAGATAACCGGAACTTTTATTTCCTTATTCGAGAGAGATTATCGATCAAAATTAATTTCATTCCTGGACTGCATTGATTCAACACCGTATCACTTGACCAGTTCGGAGTGCCGTTTTGACGTGAAACGGTCGCGGCAAGGGCTGTCGTAGAACAGAAAACTGTTCCTGAAATGAACTTCAATCATGTTAAAACCAACTCATTTAATACTATCACCTAAATACACGTAGGAATGGATTTTGGAGGCGCTAAAGACGTGGGGTAAAGCAGTCATGTATCCTTGTTCTGCTGTGTTTGTAGTGAGTTAATGTTATGTTTTTGCCGAACCAACTACAACTCAAACTTGAACATAGCCCATACAGAGTGAACGATCAGTACATGAAAGATGTAAAACGCACCAGGAACAGTTGCCCAGCAGTATTTAAGTGGAACCTCCAACCGCTCTCACGCGAAAGATCAAACAACACATGTGAGATAGTTAGATGGTGAGCTTTTCCCAATAATTAAATGGTATAGCATAGAACCTGAGGGTGATGTAATGGTGTTTAGGCATGATTCCCGCATAGAGTCTTTCCAATGATATATCTGGAGTTGACTAGATTGCCAGATGATGAACTGACTCTCTTCCCGGGATCACATCCTCCTACTGGGATCATAGTTGTGTTCACCGACTCCGCGGAGCAGGGGCATTTTCGGGGAGCGCGGTCCTCCAGATGATCATAACATTGGTATGCTAAATGACGACAGCGCAAGCCCTGTAATCAACTATGGTAGAAAAACTTATTCAAAGTATATTGAACCAGAAACTGTGTAATAATCTGTAATGTGATGTTACGGCAATATCCAGTGACAGAACTTCATTAAACACGTGTTCAACAGTCAGTGCAAACTAGAATTCAACATGAAATAATATCAAAAAGTGAAACTTGTCAGAAAAAGATCACTTTGATGGATTAGACACCTGATTTTAGGTATGTTCACACTACGTTCACGCGGAATATAAAGGCACTCTCAAACTTTTTTCATATGGGATCCTAGATCTGTTTTTTTCTTCAATTTGTTCTATTTAGACGTGAGGTTGAGATTGGTATTTTGCTCATGAACACGTACGTTGGCACAGTTTTTCCAGGGTGTCCAATCCATATTGTGACAATGAGGTAGGGTGAGTACATCCTTTGGAGCAAATGAACTGAGAGTGAATCGATGACTATCTTCGAATTCAGTACTGAAATTAGAATACAAAACTTGATCTACATACACTTTTCAGCTTCAAATTCCAGATGATTAGGAATTGTGTCTCCAGAATTCTCGATGAAAAATCCCAGATGATTATGTTGTCCAATTCAATTCAACAATAGTTTTTTTCCTACAAGATTAACTTTTCAGCTTGTTGATTTGATTATTTTTTCTAGTTTAGTGATTGAACTATGAACTTAGTTACCTGACTCTGTAATTGGCCAACAAGGGTGCCACCGCCACCAGAACCGCTCCGGCTGCAATAATGTAAACGTTGGTCTCGTTTCTCTGCCTTCTACAATCTCACTACAAATGCGATGAACAGATGTACGAGAAAGGTTATTTGAAAGAAAGTTGGACTTTTTTGTAAATACGCTTATTTATGAAAAGAGATACCTCAATGGTACCTGGAAAAAGTCATTCAAAATTAAAAGTCATTAAAGTAAAAGTCATTGAAAAGTAAAAGTCATTAATTCACTTTGTGTCAGGATTTGATGAATATGAAAATTTTCAAAAACTTCATATCTGATTCTCAACTGTTTCTGTACTTAATGACTTTTACTTTCTAATGACTTTTACTGTAATGACTTTTAATTTTGAATGACTTATTCTGGTTGCCCTGATCAATATGTTTGCGGAAGTAGCTCACTAAAAAGGTTGTTAGATTACGAATATTTGAAGTGGTGACTTTCTACCAAGAACTACAAAAACTATCGAGTCATCATTTTACTTTTTGAATTAAACTCACAAATGATGAGTAGGTATCCAGTTATGATGGTCGCAAATGGAAGACCCATTTTTGGGTGGAAACCACCAAATCTTCAACAGAGCTGTGGAAAAATGGCCATTTAGACGCCATTCTACGTGTTTCGCGAAAACTTGGAAACCCGGTTTCGGAAAGATGCTGAAAACCGAGAAACACGTGTGCTAGGTAGGTTAATAGAACGCACCGCAATCATACCAGAACACAGCGAAAGAGAACAACGCTACGGTTATGCCTTCTTTAAACTGAGACTAAATTCCGGTCACAGTGGCATATCGGTAATTCTTCTGTACTTTGTCGTCTCTAGCTTGATTTTTCATAAGATATTGAATTTTCTCGGAAATAGTTGGGAACGACAATGCAATCTTTTCGTCGACTTCAATTGTTTGCGTTCATCATAAATCAGTGAAACATAAAAATACGTTGAACTGTATATTCATTTGCATCAAGAGAAAAATCGCGGAATGAATCGAAAAAATTGAGCACAGCAGATTCAATTGGATATGAGTTATAGAATGAAACAAAATCATACATGAAGGACGGTCAAATTCGAAAACCTCCGAACTATTTCTGAGTAGGATCCGACTATAAACAGTTTTACCGAGAGCGACCCCTATAATATATCTTGCTTGCAATGTGACTATTTGTTTCTACACCGAAAAATTGGTGTTTCTAGTAAATAAGTAAAAAGTAAAAGTACATTCACAAAAACCGCCAGATCAAAACAGAGATCAATAAAAAGAAAAAAGAGGAAAATTTGGAAGAGTTACAGTAGTCTCCCGAATAGCAGACGCATAGCAGTCTATCTCCCACATGTCTGCAACCCTCCTCTTCCAACTGGGCGGAACGAATAGGGAAACTCGTCCTGGAATGAATATAGAAAATGTAAAATTGCAAATTCACTGCTAGGTCGAATGTTACTATTCTGAGAGTAATAAATAGGATTCGTTTTCAAAGTGTCTCACGCCCAGCATCTACATAACTTATTTCTTCAAAACAGCTTCGATTTTCGCAATATATTGTGTGAAAACCTAGATTCGATGAAAATTGAGACAACGAGAGTGTTCCCACTGAAAAAGAAGACCTGCGTCAAATTTTATCTGTATGATTGGTGATCTCACCACGTAACGAAGCGACGAGAATGAATAAATATGAAACATAAAATGTTCAATTTAAAGTAAAACTGATAATGGATTACCTGGTATCATGGGGCAGGCAGGTGAAGGCAATCTCAGCGTTGTCCTCCATGTTGAAAGAGACTATTCGAGTACAGGCCACACCTAGAAAGTACGAACAGCATGGGTGAGGATACTCTTGTTGTAGTTTGGGGTTTATTGTACAATCGTCCCCCCCCCCTTGAGCCGAAATAGGTTGGAATCCGACCCGTAGTACAATCGCCCCCCACCCCTAGGGGGGTGATTGTACAACGTCCTTCTTTACTGCAGGTTTGGATTGAGTGGGGGGCGATTGTTAAACAGGTCCGGGGTTGTACTATTACCCCCCATTTTGTATTGTGGGGGGTGATTGTTAAACGTCGACATTGTACAATTACCCCCCATTTACAATCACCCGCCATTTACAATCACCCCCCATTTACAATCACCCCCCTCTCTATAGGAAATTGTATTGGGAGGGGGGTGATAGTACTACGGGGGGGGACTTAAGGTGAGGGGGGGGGGGCAATTGTACAATTTTCCCGTAGTTTGATCTCTAGCTCACATCGTATTTTTTGAATGACGACTTAAATGCCGCGGGTTCAGACTACAAACACTGTGGAACATACCCCGTATAGGGTATAGGTTGACATTGGAAAGAGCATAACTTCATACCTTCACACTCCTCACAACTGGCATCCCGGATACAATCGGCACCTTCTAAACATCGGAGAGCATCTGTAAATCAAATAATTTAATGGCATTTTTTTAGTTTATCTTTTCAAATTGTCATAAAGAGCTTTACTCTACTTCGTTGTTTTTGTATAACTTTCGCTCGAGTATTATATTCGGACTAAAAACAAGTTTTGGGATAACATCACATTGAAGATTTATTCTGGCTTCTCTTTAACTTGCTCGTTCCTTTCCCATAAATTTGATTATAGATAAGTTGAACACCTTGAAATGGGTTTTATTATTTACTAACTTTTGTGAATGTCAACTGTTTGTAGTGCTGACTTTCTGGATGTATGTTATACAAAAATATGACTAAAACTGTTTCCTAAGAGTAAATGAGCAATCGGAATGATACACTATGAAAACAACAACTCTAATTTATAGTGTATACTTAACTTCAAGAACTATGAAGACTAAATAGAAAGTGCCGACGTTTGGATTACAGTTCGTTCTTCGAACACAACTCTCGAACTTGGCCTATCAATCATCGTGATCAAACTACAAACACAACAGAACAAGACGGGTATAGTGGGTGCCAAATTTATGAATTTCTGTCTCTCACAGGAATCGAACCTGCGAACAAAAGATTTGTAGCAGGCCGCTAACCACTGCGCTATTAGAGAGCATAATGGGCATGTTTTGTAATCGAAGACATGTCTGCGTACACAGCGGAAAGTGAGATATACAGTACCCTCCCTCCTTTCCGTTGGCGACGACTATAAATGTGATTCGCTCGCAAACTCACGCGCCTTCTAACCGTAGTTCCTATGCATCTTAGAGTCTTACTTATTGTACCATCTCGACGAGCGGAAAACATTCGCTTATTGAAAAAATGTCATTTTGGTAGGTTTTAATATGTAATTGGACGCACCACCCTCATGTTCATAGAACAAACTATTCTCTTCTGTTCCAGTTATGCTTCCCTTTCCCTTCTTCTCATTTTACGACCTCACTAATCCCGCTCTGGGTCGCAAATGTATCATTCCTCCAGAATTCTAATTAGAATTACTCGCGTTTTCGCGAAATTGAGATGCGCAGCAGAGTCGGAATAAAAAAGCAACACGCAAAAGGACCGAATGTTATTGGAATGACAAGCTAAACGTGGAGTAGGTGGAGTACAATTTCTAAAGCTGAGATGTTCAACTATAGTGGAGAAACCGTAAATAGTCGCATGAAAGGGTCACTTTGAGTTGAACTGTCTGGTCAGCACCTATCTCATGAGGTGGATGACCTACACGTGAAGGAAACGTGCACAATACGATTCTCGAAAAAGACCCATCCGAAAAGCCCACCTTACGAGAAGTAAATGGAATACTCACGTAAAACATGAACACCCAGCAGACATAGGTAGTTTATCATTTTCCTATTGACCTATTCCAAAGTCCACTGTCTTCACTAGAATTTTCAGAACAATTTTACTGTTTTAATTGTTTTCTCCCAAATTTTTCCATCCATATAATCGAAGTACCACAACTGTCAATAAATAAAGTCCCATGTTTGTATAATAAGTCTATACTATTCTATGAAAATATTTGCCTTTTCACTCATTTGGTTCCTCAGGCAATAGCAAAAATGGCTAGAAAACTATTCCATCAAACTATATTCCAGCCAAAGCAGTTTCAGCCTCGAACAAATCTCTATATTGGAGAGTTGCGTTAGAGCAAACAATGTATCCGATTTCGCACAGAGTATATGTTACTAGGTATCATGCATTTATGTACTACTTTATATTAGGAAAACCAATATTGCATACTGACACAAAGTTTGCGAAACAACTATGGAAAAATAGCGAGGATAAATTTGGATTTCATACCAAAAAAAGCGAGTCGGACTGGATCCAAAAACGCAAAACACTACTTTTTCACCCAACACATGAACAAAACCGTTCTTCTTCTTGCTCATGCGTCAAATACAGCAAGGTTCTGCTGATCACACAGTAGTAACTATGTTATTTATATGTGTAACCGTCATTGTAGCGGAAACTACCCAGGTTGATAGGTGAAGCTTGTTATTTCCGAACAGTGACGTGTAAGTTTCTGGGATGCTCACTTCAACACTTGAAGCAACTTGTACTTTTCTCCACTATATCTTATGTCTATTGAACATTTTAGCAGGTGAAATCGACTGAACTAATTACTTAGAAAATGATTACAGAGTGCACAGTCTATTATAGAATCACCTGGCTAGCCCGACCTTTTCTATATTCACTAGGTTTAGGGGGTATTTCGAAAAAGTGTGGAAGCGTTGAAACTAGGAACAAATCACACTATACTCCCTCTCTAAGTCAAGTAAAATGGAAATAGACCGTGTAATACTAACGTGCGTGGCCTGATATGTTTTGTGAATCATCATACCGGGTAATTTCGTTATCTTAACCCTTTCTACTGTCCCAGAGAATAAAATCTTGACACTCAGCCGATAAGAGTTGGGCAACAACATAACAGAAAACAAGGAGAGAATGTGAGAATCATTTTCCAAGTTATGGTCACATGTGAGAAACATAAAACATATCACTCTCATGTTATTCATCTCAGAGGCAAGGCGTGAATGGAATTGAAACGTTCAATCTTTTTTCATGTTTTTACGGTGAGTTTTCATCTTTCCTGAGAATTGTACGTGACAAACCACGTATACAGAGTGTCTACCCATAAATAGCCCGTATAATTCCGTGATGTTTCCCTTCGGAACTCATTTCAGTCGTCGCCCGGACTAAAGTATCTGTTTTCTCCGTAATTGGCTGTCTCGAAACGCCACAAAGCGTCCACTAATCCAATTTCTTTGTTAATATGAGAGCCTGCCAAATGCAGAACCGTGCAACACTAGTTGAATGGGCTGCCATTCCTGCCAGCAGAAGTGGAAGGCGAACGAAAAAGAGAGAACATCGGAAGGTAGAGATCCCTAGTAAACCGTATTCCTCAACGTTCTATCGGTTAACATGCTATAAATTTCGCGAGAGTTCAAACTTCGCATGGGTTTTGATGCTTTTCATTGAAACATAGAACTTCTCTACTTTAAAAGTCAAATAGTTCATGTATTTCATAAGACAAATATCATGTTCTCATGAGGCTAGATTGATGGCTACCGTTTTAGAACGCTTTGTTCTAGAACAAAATGTGCATTTGACAAGATGATTGTTTTTCGTTTCGGAAATTCACACGTTGTTCTGAGATCAAAATAATGGCACTCGTACAAGTTGTTCAAATATCCAAGTCTTTTATACAGATTTCGCGCAGAGGAGAGCGGATCGATACTCGATAACGTACTCAGGCCGAACCCCTGTCTTTGTAGTTTGTTACCGTCATATCGATCGTAGATCGATAACTGTGTCATGAAAGCAGTTCAAACTACAAATCATATCCTAAACGCTAACGTTTTTCAGAAATAAATATTGAAGCTCTCCAGTAGCTCGTATTTCTCGACAGGACGCTTTCTTTCGCCACTTCAACTCACTTTTCCTTCTAAACTGCCCTCCTTTCACATGAATTATGCACACATCTCAACGCGTAGACTATACTCGGTTGCAATGAGATTATTCAGACGAGTAAAGTGGAGAATAAAGGTTCTGCGAACTTTTGTGAAGGTTATAGAAGTAGAGGACCTTTGAAAACGGTCCCAAAAACGTGTTGCTTGGATATAGAACGGTGTGTCTATTATATTATGACGAGCACTTTTTCGCTCTCATTTTTTCGTTTCCGGGTTTTCATCGGGGTTTTTCGTCGTCTTTTGAATATTTCATGCAATCCTTTTCAATCTAACTGAATCGCTACACATTGTTATCCCATACTTTCTCAGGTTGACTATTGATTTGGCTACAATCGAGTGACCTAAATGAATTGTAGTTAAAAACTTAAATCTAAAGTTAATTAAATTGAGATTAGACAACAACTTGTAGTTGGTGATAAGATTTAAACTTGAGTCTTCTTCAGCATCTATTCATATCTTGCATGTTATAGGGTCGTTGGAACCTTTCAGTGCATTATAAGATAATTCGACTATGTCATACCTGGAAGCCATTAATCAGATGTAAACTCGATTCATCTTCAGCTGACATAATAACTTATACACTAGAATTTAATAACATAGTCACGTAGAACGTGAAAGTTATTACAGGGAAGGTATTAACAATTGCCCACATTTGACAGAATGGACAACATACATTTTCTTCGCGAACATATACTTTCTAGTGAAATGTATGAACAAAGGAAAACATTCACTCAGTAGCTCTTTTTCCAACGCTTTACGTGACCATTTCGAGCTAGTACATCATCCTTCTGTAAGCAAAAGTGCCTTTCCCTGTATTATAAACTGTTTTGTGTTGTAGAGAAATTTCTATCTATCTAACCTCATTTCATGGTTGTTAAAATGGGTTTACCGTGTTCATTATAATTAGTGAATTAAGTTATATTTCATAGTTTCTCCTGAATTTCACACAAATGCCGAGAAAGAATACAATTGATTCCTGGCATCTCCCTCTCTCCCTCTGAGGTCCTGCCACACGGGGGCTAGAGATAATTATAGGGCCATTTATAGTCATTCCTCAATGCGGTTTCGGCACCACATTTCAACTTAACAATGTCCTTAATATTTAATCGAGGAATGCGCCCCAATTACAAATGACCCACCACCAGGTCGCTTAAAGAAGACCGGAGGGTTTGTCTCATTTACTACTCCACGAGATTCCAATTGAATGAAATACTGGCACGTGAGCACAACGTGTTAGGATCGGAATTATACCGGAAAAGGGGAAACAGCGTATTAGATTTCGTCGTCTTTCATAACAAAAATGGCAATAGCTATTTTCGAACGTTCCGGGAAAAGTTGTTATGGGAGTTGTTGCCTAACAACTGAAAAAACTCCGGCAACATAGGAGGACAAACTTTGTCAGAGGTGGTATTCAAGAACATCCCGGCCTTTTCATACCAACCTATCCTAACCTATGATATTACTTGAATCTTACTTCCCCTGGGATAAGAGTGTCTGGAAATAGTGTGCAAAGCGAGAGACGCAGGATGGGACGTAGGTGTAGGGATGTTCTAGAATTTGCACTCAGGCTACATTCCAATCATTTTTTCGATTGTGACATGGCAAGGTGGAGGTGGTTTCTGAGAAACTGCCTTATATGTATGTGGATGCTGTCCGAGAAGAGTGACAGGCGACGAGAGGAAGTTCACATCAAACACTAATTGTCGGAAGTACAAGAGAGGGAGAGAGGGAGAGCGCATGAAGAGAAGAGAGAAGGGGGGGGGGGGGGAATGGAGAGACAAGAGAGGGAGAGAGAATAGGAGAGAGAGAGAGAGAGAGAGAGCGGGAGAGAGAGAGAGAGCGGCACAGAGAGAAAGTGCCAGCCTACAATTCCAAACACCCAAGCAATGAGGGAAATAGTATGTAGGATCTTTCATTCTATACAAAAGAATCCACTGATAACACAGGAAAACATTTTATACCCGGAACCATTCTATGTCAACAGTCACTCTCGGAAAAATACTTTTTCGCATCACAAAATGGTGTTCAACACAAGGTTCGTAAGGAAAAGTCACCTGTCATTGGTAAGGCAGAGACCATGAATAATAGTGTTGTTATCCGTAGTAGAGTCATATGGAGACATCGCTCACAAAGGCATCTAATTCCAGGTAGCCTTCTTGTTTTTCGTCCAAAATACTGTGCGCTTAGAAGTGGAATGAGCCAGGTGGGCGGGGCTTATGAAGGCCGCAACTACCCCCCCCCCCCAGTCGTTACTATGTTATTAGAATAATTAAAGTTATCCTTTCGGTTCTGGAATTATTCTTAATTAATGTGCGAATATGTCTTTGTCCCATTTTTCATGAATAGTCTCACACTGGATGTTAATGAAAAACAGCTGGATTATTTAGAATAAAAGCCCCGAATGAGAATCTATTTTCAGGAAGACAATTAAGATGATGTGAGGATAGCGGCAAAATTTCACAGTTCAATCGAAAAAGTAACAGAAAATACTGTGCGAAATGTGTGAATTCCTACACAACAATGTAGAGAGCATGGAGCACGATGCTATCGTGATTGTCAAAAATGAAACAGCCAGTAAATCAATCAATTCACCATTTAATTCAAAATGAGAACTCACATGCAAATGCGCTCCACGTGCCACCGTACTTTTACTATATGCGCGGCGCCGCGGCGCGCACACGGGCGGCACGGAAAAATTTTCATTTTCATTTCCAAAACCTTCATTTCCCCTGCGGCAGCTGTTATAGACGGTCAGTTTCAGTTTTTCACCTTTATCCTCACTTTTCTGCATTTCTGAGTGAACAACCTCATATCAGTGTACTTACCTGTTTACAACGGCAAGTAACAGGTGCGATAAAAGGGCATTCCGTTCCGTTGTTGATTAGGTTCTGTGCCAATTTCGGTTCGCACAGACTGCCAGAAATGGTAGAGAGAAGCATATCCTACGACTGGGCCCTCAGTCGTACGGAGGTATCGGAAACCAAAAGCCAACGGGATAGCTCTGACACTGGTAGAGAGAACTGATTTGTATCTAGGAGCACTAATTGCGGTTGTTTTGTACGTACCATATACTCTTTGCTTTGGTTCCGAGTGTTTAAGGATGTTCCTTCATACCAGCCTACGATCGGGACGACGTGGTTCCCTCATTGACGTCTTCTGAATCGATCTTCCTGATGAGTTGGCAAATCACCCGTTCAACCGTGTTTCTGTACATTAGGTGGGTATTACCGATTCGAGTCATTGAAGACTTATTGAATTTACGTTGTTTCTCGTTCCTTAGATAGCAAATGCTCTTCTAAGGGAACCTTCGAAGGCAAGGCGTTCTCGCCTACAGTAATTTTTGCGATTAATTGCGATTTGCGATATTGAGCTCCGTCCACAAAGTTTTCGTGGCGGGACACTGTATCCCACTGCAATTTGGAATGGTCGCAGCACTAATTCGCTGCGTATCGCGCTTATTTTCACACGAATCATTTGCGAAGCGTCCAAAATTGAGGACGCGAGTTCTATTAAAGCTGTTGTTGAGAACGCCGTGCTTCTTCAAGGTCCAATTTAATCATTCAGGAAACGTAAACAATATAGTGATAAAAACTACGACAAACTACGCACGATAGTGGTACGCTATAACTTTTCTTGATCTGGCAGGCCGGTTACATTTTCTTCAGGATGTACCATGTACCAGTATAACAATATAACCAAACGTGTGTATGTAGTGTACTCTCGTAGTGTCACTAGCGTCACTAACGCTTTGATGTTTGAAATAGGTGGATTTGTGGCAATCTAAAATGGGTAGTGGGTGTGTATACAATTCCGAGTGCGGTAATTGGTGAATGCGATGTGGCTCTATGCTCTTACATAGGTGAAAGGTGTTTGTTCACATATTTATTCGCGTCGTTCCGAGGCATTGATCTGTCACAGATGTATTTCAGATGGAAATGTGTTTTCCAGGTGGTTCCCGTCCTCATCCGCCTCATCGTATGCTTGAATTCCACTACGCGTTCGCGGTCGGGTAGTCGCCCCACCGGCTGGCAGAATCCAGAGTTACAGGTTGGTACTTTCTATTTTGAAGATTCGCGATAACCAAAGCACTGCCCACTGTTTTGATGAAAAGCACCCTTCAGATGCGGAAGCGTTCCATCTAACGTGCACTTCTCTATTTCTCATTCTCAGATTCCTTACCTAAATTAAGAAAATAATGTTTTCGCTACACTTCTTTTTATTCCTCCGAAATTCGAGTGCTGAACTCGCATGTCTGAAAGAGACCCGTGTTTTAGGTCATTGAAGGATGAAGGGTTGGGCAATTTCTGGTAAATTCATTAGTTTTGAATATTGTTAGCTAGCATGGAACCAACACCCCAATGTAGAATACATAATTAATGGAATTCTCTTAACATTTAACTTAATATACATTTACTAAGTCTTTAATTGTTGCAATTTCGCATGTTTATACCGTGTAGTCATCTTTAGTGCTGAAAAAAGAACCGTCTTGGATTGGTGAACTCAGTAATTCTCATATTCCCAGTCCCACACTCCAGTACGGTGTGACTATTCTATAAAAAATGAAAATGAATCCGTGTTTCGATGCTAGTTTGCCAGAAATACATCGTCCACTGGGCACTGGGTTTTTAACATTATTATTTGTATCATGTGGCGCTTACGGTAGAGAGTTTAAACTGAAAGCATATAGAATGAAACGCTAGGGTATTGGAAAGCTTCTATCGAAGACCCAGTTGTCGTGCCCAGGCGTGTATGATGGGACAGTGTCAATAATCGTATTGTATTAATCTGCAATGTTTTAGATTTGTAAATGGCCAGACGTACCGCAAGTGAGAATTCAGCAACCCCAATCCAATATCCGTGTTGTCAATGTTTCATCGATTGACCACTTTTTGAATGTGGCTGTTCCCGTGTACCAAGTTCCAACTCCTTTCCCTTCATCAAGGATTTCAACTAGTTAGTTTCTGACAAACATTTATTAGTTAATTGTAGATTTTTGTAGATCGCAGTTAGCTTGTATTCTTGTGAATTAATGTTTTCAGCTGTCTTGTAGATTCTTTAATCAAACGATATATTGTTTAATCATCGATTCGTGAATCCACCAACCCATCTTTCAATTTTCCGAGCATAGTGAATGTCCGAAGGACAGCCAAGGAACACTATTTCGTGCCGTTTAATGTGATATATTTAACCTTATGAACTTGAGATAATGCAAATGTTTGGTAAAATTAAAATTGAATTTAAAATATGTTTATTGTAGACTAGACTGCCGAAGGGAGTCAGAGGGTGGAAGCTGGATGAGTGGTAGGAGCCAGGAGCCAGCCGATGGACTCATCTTGGAGAAGGTGAGCCTTTAACCATTCAATTATTATGGGATGCAGGTTTTTTACAAGTAGTCATATTCCTACGGAGTCTTCAGCAGGTTGAGGAAATCTCGGTTCATTAAGTATTCTAATTCTACTATTCCACATTTGAAGAATGAAGCCCTCGCTCAAATAGTAGATGACTAGGAATATGTTCTAAAAAAAGATGTTTTTTTTTTCATTCTGTGATGCGTACGTCAAGTATTTTTGGATCTTATTATGGAAATATGTCCAAAAATCCAAAAAGTCTCAATGACAAGGGCCGGTTCTTGTAGTTCTAGAATAGGAACAGAATTGTCTGCCTTTTTTCAAGAGATCGCGTGAAATGGAGTTTGATGTTGGAATTTTCAATCAACTTATTCATAATATATTTTTTTTGCGATTTTTGTTTCCCATTAGTCAAAGTTTCATAGTAGCTTGTGAGTTTCACTAGGTCAGCAGTTATCCTCTCAGTGTGGTTGAATATGTTCCGTTATAGGAATGTGGGTGCCGGTAGAGGTCACTAGAAGCTGCTCAGGATATCTGCTGATGCCTAAATGCCCTGAAACGTCCAGAAAGAATCTCCTTCTCGACTACAACTTAAATCTCAAGGTATTTCATTTGGTTGTTAATGAACTAACTAGTAATTTTGCAATAAGTCCTCCAGCAAGACCGTATTCAAATGCTTTCTCTAACTGTCTACTCTTCATTCTGCTTATTCTTCTCGAATAGTCTTGGTTGCCTGGTCCAAAGTTTCTATGTTCTGCCTGGTCCGAAGCTTATATGGGTTTGAGCAAGTTTGGCGCTTTTTAGAGATTCAACTGTGCGCTGGTAATTAATAAAGAGCTCGACGTGTTTTGGAAGATCGGTTGTAGCAATTCATCTCATTCTGTAACACTAACACTTCTCTGTCCAGAAAAAATACAACAGTTGAGAAGATTAAGATTCGACTACGTGATTTTTGTACCAGTCTAACTAAATTCCATTTCACTTCCGTTTCGAGAACTATCGATGTTCCTTTAACTATTTGACGTCATCTTTTGAATCAATGTAAACACATCTGTCCGATCATAAGTAGCACAGCTTCGACATTCCTAGATTCCATTTTTACTCCTTTTATGTAACACTCTGTTTAATGGATATATTTTCAGTTGAGAAACAGTGATGGTCCATCAGCTTCGATTTGAAGAGAAGAATCTCTCGACACCCCCATGCTCATAAAAGAAGTCATGGGGGCAGTAGATTTTCTTGTTCTGTTCAGTATTTAGCATTTTGTTGGTTGGCGCAGTATCGGGATCAGGCTTTAATCGCACACCGTTCGAGACGATTTAAGTTGTTGGCGTTGTGCGTTGAGAAAGCGGTGGTTAGCTTTTGGTAGTGAGGGTGGTTTGTGCAAGATATTAGGTGATCGCATTACTTTTGAAAATAGTACTGACAGGAAAACGCGCATATGGCACACGAAGAGAACTTTTAGCGCGCTGCAAACTTACTTTACTTTTAGCGCAAACCCAGCGTGACCTTCTTTAGAAAAAGCAAAACCCATGCATATCTCTCATGGGAGCCGGGAATCACAATGCCTGAAGCAGAAACGATTGGTCAGTACAATAAGTTCTTTCCAAATGAGGTGATTGTGTAACAATCCCCACATTTCGTACTCGGTCTGACGACAGCCGGTAGAAGCAATTTAGTCGACCCTGCAAACTACCCACCCTGGTCATAAATAAGTTCGAGAAAGTCACTCGTAATGTCCTATAATACGAGGCGACATATAGATAACTGCGAGAACTCTTTCTCTTTAAAGCATACATGATGTATGATGAGGTGTGTTTAGAGCAGTGCCAAAAACCATAAATAACGACTGTAGAAGAGAGCACCTATATCATCTAATTTCTAAATCATTTTGCCTGTTGTGTTGATGGAGATTCAAATAACAAACTTTATTACGATGAGAACTGCGAACGCGCAAATAGCAAAATTATGAGATGGCTGTTTGAGAGAAACAGTTGAACGGACCCACAACACGAAGATGTCACAAAAAAGTGCCTTCAGCAAAATATCAAAGAAAATACTATACAGAATATCAAAGAAAACATAATAATAAAGTACCCTACCTTGTATTTTATAACTTTTGAATTTACAAACGCAATCGCTTTTTAAAACTACGAATGGAAGTACCCAGCACAACCTTATTTGCTCAGTCTGTTGAAAACATTGCGACGTCGAGAGGATGGGGCCTCAACGTACTCCATATATTGCTCATCCTCGTAATCCTCGAGGCCTTCTTCGTCGTCATCATACATCTAGAAAAAAATTGGTCTTCGATAAACGCCCGTAAAAAACTGTTTTTGATCAAATTTGTAACAGCATCGACCGAAAGACTTCTGACTCCGAACCGAGCCACGGTGAGACGGCACGACAAGAACGGTCCAATAGAAAAAAACGGAATGAAGACAAAACCGCTTCGCATATCGTACGCCAGCGGTTATTAACAATGGAGCAGATTTTCCAATGAAAATTATGCAAATTTCAAAAAATTAACCTCCTCAAACTACATTATATTTTTTCCGCGCGGGTCCGCATCTCTTTCTGGGATGAGCTGGCCGCATTTTAATTGGCAAGGTTCGCCGTTTTTCAACTGCGGGAAAAATTCAAAATTACTGAGAAGCGGTCTCACCGTGGAGCTCTTTATCAGCCGCATTAACCATTTTCAAAATTATTACAAGTACAGATGCCGGGTACTATTTTCATTTTTTAAGCAAGCAAGAATTATAGTAAAACTTCAGGGTTCGCTAAATCTAAAGACTATACATTGGATGTTACCCTCTACCACTGTGATTGTAGTTTGATCTTTGCGGTGAAATTCGCCTAAATCACAAATGAACCCACCTCTCCATCATCCTCCATGTATTCTTCTTCCTCTTCCACCATCTCATCTTCGTATAGCTGTCCCCGTCGCTGCGGAGCTGATCGAGCCACCTGAAAAGATAATTCGCTTAATTCAATGCAAGGAGTAGCTGAATTATCTGGATTGTAGTTTGATCTCTACACACAGCAGGGAACCAAACTGGATACATATCAGATCAGACCAACATGTACGTTTGTCTAAGCGCCCCAATAGCAACCAGGTGAAAAATGTTTGGTTTGCAAAATGTTCTCCGAGGTTTGACGTTCAACTAAGAATAGCCCATTGCTCGTAATGAAATCCTTATTTACTAATTTGGTATTATCAAAAAAGAGAATGGTTACTTGGTTGTCTGGATGTACTTGGCTGTAACAGCTTCCGAACATAGACATTTGTCTCATTTTTAGATAATTTTCTTTTCTGGGCCATATGTGAAAAAGTCGATTGCTCACCCTTCCCATCCTATTTTGTTCGACTAATCTGATCCTCTGCTGTACTGGCTGTCGTTGTACAGTGGGACCTTTCCTCAATGAACCACCGAGATTGATAGATACACGCGGCAACGTAGAGCCGGATGTACGGGTATTCAGGCTTTGCTGTAAATAATGATATTGACTGTGAGAGTCATTATGATAACCTATCTATAGTCCAAATCTTCTGATATGAGAAACACGCGGCAAAGTAGTGGCAAAGCAAAGTGACTGGTGGGTCATGTGAAACGCAACCATTAATCGCTTCATACATCTAACTTTAAGCCGGGAAAATTGTACAATTGCCCCCCCCCCTCACCTTAAGTCCCCCCCGTAGTACTATCACCCCCCTCCCAATACGATTCCCTATAGAGAGGGGGTTATTGTAAATGGGGGGTAATTGTACAATGTCGAGGTTTAACAATCACCCCCCACAATACAAAATGGGGGGTAATAGTACAACCCCGGACCTGTTTGACAATCGCCCCCCACTCAATCCAAACCTGCTGTAAAGAAGGACGTTGTACAATCACCCCCCTCGGGGTGGGGGGTGATTGTACTACGGGTCGGATTTCAACCTATTTCGGCTCAAGGGGGAGACGATTGTACAATAAACCCCGATTTCACTAACTAACCTTGTTCACCCTAGCTGATAACTGCACGGTACCACGGGGATTCTGTTGAACTAGAGAGGACGAGATCACGCGAGAAGAGATATTGACACTGAAACAAGAAAATGATGAGGCAAATAGCAATGGACAATATAAATTGCGGTAGAGAAAAAACTGATTTTTATCAGGAAATGAGCGTTTCTCTACGGCGAGTACTACTGGTAGTGGCTCTAGGGAGATAGCAAGTGTAGAAAACTCTCATTTTCTGATAAAATTACGGGAGAGTGATAATTGATCAGCGTTTCTGTTTTCGATTTTTCCATACAAAAGAATCCCAGCTTACCCAAATCTGACTGAAGTTTCAGTTTCAATTCCGAACGGCTCTCTTACAATTCATAAAATGTTCAAACTAACGATTTCTTGGTGACTCTGCCACTCTGAAGTCGAGCACTGGAGCCGTAGGCATCGGAACGTAGGCCACGAACACCGAGGCGATCAATCACAGAATCAGTAGACGAAGATACTTCCGGCACTGCAGAAAAACACATATACTCAAAACTCAACATAATCTCCAAGAAACATTTATTAGTGGTACATTATGTATTAGTTGGTATGTTTTTTAGTATGGACTGTTAAACGTAATTTATAACATTATTTTCTTTAACCAAGTTTTTTGACGAGTTTTCGCTTACGGATGAGATAAAAATTATTGGTGGATTTAGTCACAGTAAACTAGTACAGCTATGAATTCATGATAAAATATATTATATGTCTAGTATAGCATACCTTCTCTTCGCATTCCCCGTACAGCGACACTGTGTTTATCGATTGGACTGACCGACCTTCCGGCCTTTCGGACGCCCGTCGTACCACGAACAGCCAACCCTGGAAAAAATTAGATTAGCCAATATCAAACTACAAACACTAACAAGTTCTGCTAGTATTATTTAAAAGAGGTACTCCTTTTTCACACTGAACATCGTCTAGTTGAATGGTACATGAAGTCATTCGCCAAATACCGAGTTTAGGAAAGGGACTAGGTTTAGAATTTTTATCCCGTTGGTCAAAATTTTGAGGTGCCTATTTGAAAACCACACATATTGCAAATAGTAGAATCGTCGGGCAACGATTCCTGCTTTATACCTTTTTTGAGACCAAATACCGTGTAAAGCGATAAAAACACGCCATATGTGAACAATATAAAGGGAATGAATAACTCTCGAAATCTAGACCTGACCCACCATTTCGCCTCAAGTGTTCCGCTTTCTTCATTATGTGCTTGGTTCTCGTTGTGTTACCATCGGGCATTTTGACGTGGTATATCTCATGGCGGTCGGGAGGGGGACGCCCTTTCCTGTGAGAACTGGCCAGAGCATGACTTTCATCTGGAGAAGAGGAAAATTAGCATTCATGTGAAAACATCAATCCAAGTAGTTTCAGAAGTTTAGTTTGCCTATCGAAAACCTTAGTCACATAACCAAGAACATTGAGTTAACCTACGACACCGGCTCCATTTTTTCTTGTCGAGTTGGGAAAATGTGGCTATTTTGATGCGGAACGTATTCTAACGAAAAACGAGCTCTTTTCCAATTGGTAACCAGATTTTACTGATGAACAAAAATTCGCAGACAATTTTTAAAACTAACAAAAGCTTCAAGTTATCAAGAGATGTAACAGTAAGGTCCAAGTACTCGAAAAAAAAGTATATCAGTTTCAGATCAGATTTAAACTTCTTATTTTCGGTGTAAAAGTAGCCCGTTTTTCATTTTTTTGGCTATCTGGACAGCTTCACTAGCGTATGATTAATCATTACCTTGCTCGCGGCCACCAGCGGCCGGTCCAGTGATCCTCACTTTTATGTTTGGCTGCGAACTTGACGCTGTCGATGAACCTGCGGTCAGAGATCCTCCACACGCCTTCACTCTACGCAATATGGATAGCTAAAAACAACATATTACGAGATTACGACTTTGTTAATTACATTTCTCCAGGTTTCTAACAGCTGAGAAGTGGATTTTTCCGACGGAACACACAGATACATGGTTCCAATTTCCAATCCCAATGAAATGTAGGGCAACTTCATTGTGTACAGAAATTAGTTGAAAATAGAGTTTAGCTAGATGGATCACACAAAGAAGAACAGCCGAACGTGAAAAGCTGAAAGGTCAACTTTTCCGTTTTCTTGAAACTCACATAATTCGAAGAACCGGTTTTCAAGGAAAACATAAACGTTTCACTTTGAGAAGGACATCCAATAAAGTCGCCCAAGTATGTATTATACTATTATACATTTATAGAGCACCGACCGAAAAAAAACACCCACCTGATCTCCAATTGCAGTGACTCCTAATTCCGAGAGTGTACCCTTATCTAAATCCGGAAGCATATCCTTCGTAATCCTGAAATGAAAACCATACCGATCAATTTTGGTGTTTTGGTCCGAGATCTGGGATATCGCATGTAAGGATGTAAAAACGCTGGCTTAGCAATTTACACTAACTACACCGGTCTAACAAAATACCGATTACCTTGATAAAGGAAAGAAAGACCTTTATACACGTAACACGTTCTGCGTATTTCATGCTTGCACCAAATCAATCAAAAAGAGGCACAACACTACTTTGCGGTCGAGTTATACATTGTTTCGGATAGATTTATGAGCAATACCAATCCAGCTTATTAAATGAACTTATGACACACATTATTAAGAAAAAGACATACCTGTTTTCTTTGAAAGAAGTAGCATAGCGAGTGGCGACTCCATTCGGAATTCCCGCCAATACAAAAAACTTTTGCCAATCAGCCATCTATGAGAAAACACATATTAACGTAAAGCAAACGCTTTAATAACGTAAAACAATGGCTTTAAACGTCAACTGGTAACACAATGATTAATAAACATGGCAGCCAGCCATCGCCAATCTAAACCTGTAACTTTACTACTTATCATCTTCTTTACAGAGATCTCTCTCTACTCTCTCGAGAGCAGCAGGATCACATTTTTGTATAGAGAAAAACTAGTTCTTTTTGAAAATTTTCGAAAAATTTACATTAAGTATGATTAAGCAAAATTAGATATGCAGTTTAAATAAATAAAAAAAACCACGATACGACGCGTCGCACGCCGTTCGAAGGATAATACACCAGGGAAGCGACGGTCTCTTCAAATGCGCCAGTGCGCGCAGAAAGGCGCATTACGTGTGCAGATAATAGTGCACGTCCGCATCAAATGATCAAATGACAATACAATACAAAATATCTGTAGACTACAAAGCTTGCCCCAAATAGTATCCAATAAGCGCTTGCTAATTTGTTTTGAAGCGCATGCAAAGTTTTGCGACACCCATTTTGACTTTGAACCAAACCTTTCATAGGAAAAATATAAAGTGGTACACAAAACCGCCGTATGTGAAAAGAGACGTGTTTTATAATATAATTTTATCAGACAAAAGTTAAAAAAATATCACAACAGGCATATCACAGATTCAGTTTGGCACCATTATGATCTCCTATGAACATCTTGAAGAGCTCTATTGGTCATTGAAGGTTCTACCAACAGACTATACATCTAACCATCATCCAAGGTCCTGAAAAAAATTCGTTCTCACTAGTCAGACATCATCCAACAACGAATAATAAACGATCTACACAAGGGTCGAATGATCATAAAGCTGCAAACCGATTGTTGACACGCGAGGCTGATTATGCTTCGCTTGCCTCTCAAAAAATATAGTTTCTTATGATGGAATAACTTACTAAAACAATGCGTAAAGAAATACTCACCTCACAGACTCTTTTCGATAAGGACAGGTACTCTTCCGTTGAAACCTCAACAGAGAGTCTGTCAGTATAGCATGGGAACCTACAAGCATTATATTATTTCTATTTTCTAATTTGTATCATAGTTTGATCACTTTTGAAATTATTCCGATGCATAATTCATCTTAGAATGGGTAACCGGATATTGGAGTTTCTCTAGGAAAACCCCACAGTAAACTTGGTGAATTCTTACTGTGTTTCAGGAGCAAATAAAAATGAGAGCTCTAGTTAGAATAGTTACAGTTTAAAAACAATAGTTAAGAGAAAGACTAATATAAGTGGCACATTTCGCCTCTACCCCAGACGCAACCGTACAACTCGAACTTCATCTGTCACTAACCTCGCGGCAATGTCAGAAGAGCTGCTGGCAGCTACAAGCAAGCAGGTGGCAATAGCTCGGTCTCGTTCCGACAATGAACTCAGTGCATCTGCTTTCACTTTCACCAATTTCAGAAATTCAACCAGTGTTGAAAGACGTTGAGTATCACGAAGACGCGAGAAAAACTGAAGAAAATAAATTCTCTCGTAGTGTAGCAGTAATTTAGTAAAATTCTGTTTCGATGACTGAAACACAAATCGGAAACTTTCCTGACATTTTACTGATGGTTAGTCACATCAGCTTTCAACCTAGCAATACCAGGTTAAACCGACCCTTCAAGTCGTTACCAGCGCGATTTACGAACTCTGAACACCTGTTTTCCTGAATTTATTCAGATTTCGGTCATTTAAAGGGGGGGGGGGGGGGGGGGGGGCTGCATTGAATGCCGAATTTGGCTAACGGCCTAAGCCGAAAAGGCACGAGAGTCAGAGAAGTGCGCGCAATCAATATTCATTCACTCCAAAACATCCTCTGCGTCTCTGACAGTATGCAAAAAATTGGTGAAATTTCGAAAATAGAGCTTTGAACTGGACATTCCAGTAAGAAAAGGACATATATCCAACTGTCTCAGTTCGATCTTTTGTTTGAAAATTCATTGCAGCACCTTTAACCTTTAATTCATTGCAGCCCCTTTAACCTCACCGTTCCCACTCGTTTCGTATCATTTTGGTCTGCTAAACAGAACCATCTAATTTGAACTTTTTCACCAGCATACTACAAGAAACTCACTTCGAAAATCATATTGAGACTGAAAATAACGTTGTCCGGATGGTCGGCGACAACAGATCCACACAATTCTAGTAACTTTGACAGGACAACATCTTCAGCATACAAACGGGAGAGAACTGATGGGAACACCAGCGATATTGACTTCGAATCTCGCACATCACTACGTCTATATCTGAAAGACTTTTAATCTTCTTTACCGATGTTGAAAACTTATCTAAAATACAAGAAAAAAAATCATCCTACGATTTGACTACTGATCAAATTAATGTTCAACATACGTTTTACTCCGAGATGTAGTCTCCAACTGAAACATGAATTATTACATCCTTGATAGAAAAGTGATGAAGATTTCTATTTAATAGCAACTTACATGCTTGCGATCTCTTCCAAATGAGGTTCGAACTTTTTGTAGTTTGATCTTCTAGGATCCACTTCATCTGAAAGTGACAAAATTATTAACTATTCACTGATAGGAATGCTGATAGTCCAGTTCTAACCTATGGAATATCACTCACCTCTGAATACACAGACTACGAAAATCCTCAGAGCATAAGGAAATATATTGTTCAGTGTCGAATAGTTCCGGAAGCTATCTGAAACCAACATCAATGAAACTGGTTCAGATTACGTTGAGGCAGTTGGGAATATGCATCATACATACAAGCAGAATAAAACACAACTCACTTAAAACCATCTCCAAGAACTGTTCCGAATAAACTGCGCTCTGAATTATGAGATGTTCGACACCTGCCGTGATGAGCAGCAACAACGAGGGAGCCAGATTCAATGTACCGTACACTTCACACAGTTTCTGAAAAACAAGTAAACCAAATAGAAGGATCAATATATCGCATCCATGTGAGCATAAAACAACCGAAATTTGAGCACATGCTATCCTTATCAAAAAATTGACTTGTGATGAGCTAAAAAAAATATGAATCAAATAAGTCGAGAATGAGAATCAAAGGGTACACTTTTTGCGACAACTAATAAAAACTTCACATTTTCATGTGTAGTTTTTTCAGTAGATAACATTGGCAAGAACAGAAAAACACCGAAAAACGTATTTTAGCGTTACGTAATTGTATTGAATACAGGTTGCGACAAGAAAAAGTGCAGACGTACCTGATTCAGGGCATTTTTGAACTTCACTTGATGAGGTTCTTCCATCAGCTCGAATGCGATGGTCCACAGCAGGTGAATGTACTCTACGGATCCCACGGTTCTGAAAACACTGTCAATGAAACTAACACATAACCATACACTTCACGTCGTCATCCCAAAGTTTTCACAAAAGCGTACTTCAAACTTCAAAAATCATGTTTTTCAAAGTTAAGCTGAAACAAAGTCTGTGATTTGAGTTTTTCTTTCTGTCAATGCAAAGTTGTCGAACCGTAATTGAAATAGTATGAACAAAATAGAATAAAACCTCGAAAACGTACTCAGGGACATTTATCGGATCGGAGACAGCCAGCTGACACTCCACTTCTGCGAGCAGGAACGAGGAAAGATAGTGGAAGACCGGTTTCAACGATTCAGAAGCCATCGATTGCAGTAGATAGATGACGCCGTGCAGTGTGGCCTCCTTGGCGAACGCGAAATGAGATCCGAGACCGGCTTCTATCTGAAACAAAAGAATGAACTTCTTCAGCAGTACTATTAACCCCATGATAGAGAAAATTACTTTGCTTTGACCAAAAGTTAATGTTCCACATCAATACCCACCGAAAAATTACACGCAGTCTATAGGAAAATCTACATTGGAAAGAAAATCTCAATGTCATAAGAAGTATTTGAAATAGGGGTATGAATCCAGTCAAAGTTGAACTTTTTCGGGTCTAGTCCAGTTCCCAGTTCGAACTTTTGAATGATAATTTGAAAATGTCTACCGTACCCAGGTGAGAATCTGCTTGGCCACATCGGCTTCAGTCATCGTTCTTTCCACCGATTCAATGCCGACCACCGTGACAGCCTTCAGAAGGGAATAGACGACATAACCAATATCAGCATGATCCGCCAGGTGACCTGGAAATGGACGATTTGTAACTTGTAGTTCACAATCGAAACTTCTTATTAATAAGTTTATAACATTCTCCATTCAAATACGACACATCTGAATTCCTCCCCTTAGATCTCCGAGGATGTCTCAGGGAAAATCTTTTAATGTTGCAGTAGTTACATCTAGTGAAGGCAATACGGCAGAACGTACAAATATGCTTGTCTTGATCTTCTCTCAGAACTCCGAGAGAGAGTTAAACATCGGAAACTCCACGACAACCCCTGATAAACTGAAAAGTCCGTTGTGAACAAGAACTAGAGTAGCAAGTGGAATATCAAACTAGTGCTCACCTCCCCTAAATACATTCTTCATCTGGACGTAAAGGAACTCGTAGGACTGCGTTTCATCGAACAGATCAGAAAGAAGGGCCATCTGTAAGAACATCATCTATTTACTGGGTTAAAAAAAGTTGGCATTACCTTGCTGAGCTGAAATTAAGTCGTCCCAGCCCGCGCAAATAATGCTCGGAACAAAAACTTTTCTGTTATTAAAAATAAAGTCTTCATTCCTAAAAACCATAAAATAAGGGAGAAAC
This sequence comes from Litoditis marina, assembly GCA_964036275.1. Lineage (NCBI taxonomy): Eukaryota > Metazoa > Nematoda > Chromadorea > Rhabditida > Rhabditidae > Litoditis > Litoditis marina. The sequence continues at coordinate 9,829,785 of OZ038440.1, read as the reverse complement.
ATAGTAAGACCATACTCCAGTGAAGTCGTCTGAATGGTCGGAATGAATCGAAAAACGGACTACCTTTTCGCTGAAAATGAGTTTTTTGATGCAAAATAATTTACTTATCACGTGTTTGAATTTAAAACGAACTCCTTTTTGTCGGATAGTCGGACCTTACTGGTGTATGGTTAGCGTTATCTTGCTGAGCTGATATGAAGTCGTCCCAGCGAACGCAAGTTATTCTCGTATTCTCGAAACAAAACATTCCTCATTATCGAAATCAAGTCTTCATGACTAAAAACCTACAAAAACAGACAAGAAAAATGCATATAACAAAGTTGATTAAACGCACCGATCTGACAGTAGCTGATAGGAGGGGAAGTGGCAGGAAGTCGAGTCCCCGACTGAACCAATGCGAGTAGTTCTCGAACAGAGCTCGAACCGAGGATGCTGTGTCCAGCTCCCCGGCACTCTTCAGCAGGTACTCCGACAGGGAGATGCGCATTTGCTGGAAATGAAAAAAAGTATGAAGTCATTGTAACTTTGATGAGAATACAGGCGGTTGCTGATAAATCAGCCGAGGTAATTGGTTGTTGAGGCTGTTTCTCAATCTAATTCTTGAAGAGAAAACCAAGTTTAAACAATCAAACGAATTGATTGATCGATCAAACGTGCACGCCTCGTGAGGTTTCTACCACAGTAACCACAACATACTAACCGAGTTCGCCTTGACAGGTTTCGAGCCACCCGTTTTCAAGTCGCCGGTCAAAGTCCACAGTGAAAGTGCTGACAGCTGGCCAAGGTTGTAGATGTCACCCTAGAAAACAAAACAATCTTTTTGCTTGGAATAGAAGGTGCCTTGTTTACTAACGAACAAAAACATGAATCTTCTACATAATAAAGACGGTGACATAATGTAAGACTTAAGATACCCTACCTTGTACTGTAGTCGCTCGATATTTCTTCCGAAAACAGTGAATGCTTGAGGATCATTCGTCAACGCCGCCTCAAGGATTCGTAATTGCTCGATGGCTCTATAATTTTTTATATCCAATAATTGAATGTGAATTATCCATAGATAGAAAATATTAAATGATCACAACAAGAACACGTTAGAGCCCTCGTTTTCCAGAGAACAATGAAAAGAACGGAAAATTTAAAAAAGGAAGATGAAGAACTACCACCTACTTGGACTTGTAGAACAATTTATCCTTCTCGCGGTGTTTCATGATGAAACTGCCGTTTGTGACATTTCCCGGTTCGGGGAATAGTAGGGTATAGAGGAGGAGATCGGTGAGCGAGGAAACTGCACAACTACTGGCAAGGATTTGTTCGGCATGATGCTGCAAAAGATCCTTTCACAGCAGGCACGATACACAATTTTAAGGAGGAAGTAGAGAGAGAGAGAGCGAGAGAGAGAGAGAGAGAGAAAGAGAGAGAGAGAGAGAGAGAGATGGATAGACTGTTAATATGACTTTATGGTCAACAACGACAAGTTACGTGATGAATATCTCGCCAGAAGTAGATATACAACAGTGCTGTATGTTGGACGGGTATTTTCACAAAATAACAACCAGCTGCCAGCTAGTCTAACCCTGACAGTTCGTCTAGTAAGACACGCACACTTTATTCTATTTTCTCATTCGTGAAAGTATAATTCAAACTGACCGCAGAATTCTCGGCGGTTATTTCAGAACCGGTTGGAGTTGAGGAGAGAACCCCGAACAAGGACATCCAAAAGTCCTCAAACTGTTGTCTAGTGGTCCATCCAATCCTGAACCAAAAAACTCACTCACGTTTAAATTTGTACTTCGAGACTTGAGAAACTAAGCAAAACAGTTGCCAAATTGCATGTGCTATAACTATGAATTACCACACTAAACTATCATGAATTCTCACATAAAGTATAAAGCTCAATTTTCAAGTAAATTGGAGCACAATACAATACAATACAAGCTTTATTTTTGTATTGTATTGTATTGTTTTTGTGTTTGTTTGTATTGTATTGTGTTGTATAGCCCGATGGCAGACTGATTATATTTCGCACACAAATGAACTCTAGGTTCAAAACTACTCTTGAATTTCTCGAAATTCCTCTATTCTGTCACTAACCAACTGATTCTCCAGGCAAAATCGGCGAGAACATCCAAATTACACAGGAGATGAATATTCACAAGAGGAGCTACCATACAGCTGGCGCGAACATCAACTCTGAGGTTCCAATTCATACTGAAAACAGACAAAGATGACATCATAAATTCATAATAAATATTCATTAATTGTGAATACATGAAGCACTGTTATTTACGGAGCAACAATCAACAAACTGACCGTAACGCAGTTAGTGGAACGACAGCGAAGGCATGGAAAACCGGATGACGAAATAGGGCTGAAACACAGAAGAATATGCGCTGAACCAAGTTGTTTATTGAGAAAAACCGAACATTTGAAAACCACAATTAGAAGAAAACATCAATTCACGAATAAAATATACTGTAACACTTTTGTTCTGATATTTTACAATCATAGAAACGCACCTTGCATAAATAAAAACAACGGCTGAGAACTATCGGAAGAATGAGATCGCAGAACACTGATTATGTATTGAACATCGTCGAAAAGTAACCGTAGAATACCTGAAACAATATAATGATCAAACAAATTGTTCGAAAGATGGAAATTATTATAAACATTACTGCCACTCTCTGATGTTCTAAGGGAACAAACAAAAACTGATGAGCTCACCCGTAAATCCACCATTATCTTCACAACCCATATTGAGATCAACCTTATCCATTACGTTGATAGAAAAATTCTCATTCGAGGAGTATGTTTCATACTTGATTGAATACATCTGAAATTCATAAATAGAAAGATCGCCAAAACGAAGACGATCGGAGATAAGGGAAATTGCGCCCCTTGACCAAACAGCTGCACACTACAGACACACTACGGTACGGTGTATGTTGCCATATTTCGCTGTGTTATAGTTTGATCTTGTTCGTTTTGGTCGAAACTCGTAATATATCTAGATTTGACTTCAACGAAGATTGGGCCCAACGTCCTATACTTAATTGTACAACGAGCAAAGTCCATTGCATCTAATCTACATTTCTCCGGTTCTGACTTAAAACTTCTTAACAGCCCAACAAGCGACTCAACAACTAACCCGACGGACGATTCCGCAGATTTTGCTAAGTATGTGCTGAAGTTGCGGTAGAAAGCGGTAAGGCTCGCGAATAAAGTCCTCCCTAGCCGCCGGACTTCGAAAAATGAAGACAACACCTTGCAGCAGTTCGTCAGATGGCAGCGACTCCTATGATTGGGAAAAGTGAGTGATTTACTACTTTAAAACCAGGCATGAATCAGAAATAAATACATATTGTAATCAAACAAAATCACGAGGCTACCACCATCAAATTTGACCAACAAAATGTAAACATGTTATGAATAGTAAACATTACTACGTGTGCATTGAAAACGTACCGAAATATCAGCCAAATCTTCGAATATTGAAGAGAGCTCATTCATTCGAAATTCCCTCCAACTGATGTTATGAGCGAAGCACTGAACGACATCTTTTCAACAAATTCCAGGCGGTTTACACATGCAACCGGTGGCCGTATTCACCAAGATCCCGGGAAGGTAAAAAAGCTTCCCGCGCCTCTGGACCCTCCTCACCAGCACGCTATTTTCGTGCTCTAACTTCCCGCGGGGAGGTATTTCAGGTGAATTCTATATGTAACCGGCTTTTTAGGTAACCTAACCCTTTTGTGGTAACCTATTTTTCATGTTACCTCAGTTAGTAACCGGATGGTAACCTAAAATGAAAAACCGGTTACCTGTTTTTCTAACGCAAAATGTGGTTTTTACCGCTAGTTTTACCGGTAACCGGATTTAAGTTTTAGGTTACTTCCAGGTTACCTACAAGGTAACCTGAAAAAGAGGTTACCAAAAAAGGGTTAGGTTACCTAAAAACCGGGTTAGTTGTAGAATTGGCCGGTATTTCAGCGTCCCGAGGATTGGTGAATACGGCCACGGGTTGCATTTGTACGAAACTTTTGGTTGCTTTCAAATGCAACCCGGTTGCTTTTTAAATGCAACAGGGTTGCATCTGAAATGCAAACAAATTTGTCTTTTTCGTTATATAAAGTTATTTTGGTTGCATTTGAGATGAAACCAGGGTTGCATGTGTACTTGGCCCAAATTCCACTATTCAATTGGCCAAACTACGACCATCACATGTTGTATTCCTGCTAGGTAGTCAAGTTTATCTGCAGTGTAAAATAAATGACAAATAAAAATGACATGTAATATATCCAAAGAAATTTCTAATTTCGATTAATTAAAAAACTATTTGTTTATAATTATATTGACTTACGACTTAACCTACATACATTTTGAGGGAACATTGACTTTTTACCCCCCCCCCCCCCCACCTTTTTGAATTTATATTGCGTTTAGGGAATTGTAGTTTGACCCCCCCACCGGGGGGTGATAATTCAATTTATCACCTGCAATACAAAAGTTTGAGGGTGGGGGGTAAAAAATAAACATTTCCGGTATTGAAGTTCAGCCCCCCACTCGTTGAAGTTTGACCCACCACCATTGAAGTTCTACCCCCCGCCGACCCAGGTGGGGGGTAAATAGTAAATGTCGAAGTTGAATTTTGTCCCCCCCCCCCCCTCTTCTAGATTTTCAGGTTTCAGCTTGGGTGGGGGGTTGAAGTGCTACGGGGGGACCCAACTAAAGTGGGGGCGATACTTCAATTTTCCCAATTTTGATACCTTCCTTGCATATTTTTGCTAGTAGGAAAGCCAACCATTGTCGAAAACCTAGTTATCGATTCTTTGTCTTCAAAAAGATTCGTACCAGCTGGTCCACTTTCCCGAGAACAGAGAGTAGTAGAATAACGTGTTCGCGTGAACATCCCTGTTCGATTTCTACCAGATCTGATACTACGTCCAACACCTCTTGACACTGCTCTACTGATGATTTTTGTGTTGATACATCCACTAAATACATTCAAAACAGGTACAAAAATTGCATAAACGCAGTATACAATGAAAAAACTGAAAAAAATTTACCGACAAGATATTTACGAAATATTATCAGAGTCAATCGGGGAACTCACCTGACTTTTCGTTGAGGTATGAACTCATTACATCTAGTAGGTTGACGAGAAATACACGGCGATGAGAAACAGGCTGAAACTAGGAACTGTCAACAACCTGTGTCAATTGAGAAAAACAACCATGATATTACATCTTTGATACGAGTTCCTATTTCAAACGTTACACTATTTTTTGTTTAAGAAGAATAATAACTCAATCCCATTAAAGTTGAAACGCAAAACTTTCCAAAATCCACCACAATAGTCTGAAATCAACCAACAATGTGATTCAACATGAAAAGCCACCCACCACCACTTCATAGATGTAGTACAGGTTCTGTGTCTCTACTTCAAAAAGAGAAGAGAAGAGATTGCGCTTAGTACAATTGGAAGCCACACTGAAGACTCTCTTCAGGAAAGTGAACAGGTCACCAACTGCGACAGCAGATGGCGTTCTGCAATCAACCATAGATTAATAGAAAACTAAACACAGACAGAGAAAAAAGATATACCAAGGGATACCAAGGGAAAAACCACCACTTCTCTGAGTGGTAAAGCATGCCGAAACGTGAGTGACTTGGTCGGATGGCACACCCGACTGACCCGATAGGACCAGTTCTTCTTATAACCCCGAAGAGTCTATGTTCCTAGTTGGTCTTTATTTTACTTCCGTATTCATCATGTTTGCTATCATTAGCTGAACTATCCCCAATTACACAAATCTGTATCTGTGCAAACCGTTACCTCGGTCGATCGACTAAATGGGGTCCATGGAACTCTTCGCCATTGTTCTGATTCTCTTCGGACGGACAGAAGAGGAGACACAGTCGGCGAGAATGACTGCAAATAGTTACCAGTCTTCAGTTGTGAATGGTGCTTTACAGACAGCCCTAATTGCAGTCAGAACATAGAAAAACTTAGAGAGTTGGACATCTATCAGAAATAATAGGAGTAAAAAGTGAGCCCTTTCCACCGTCTCACTGGAAAACAGTCAATCTAAAACGAACGTAACACTTACCTCGAGTAACATCAACTACAGAGAATGAAAGATAAGAAAGAGTGAACGGAACGTAATAACTAACCAATCATCCGGTATACTTCCTAAAACCTCTCCAACATGCGACTGATCCGCCTTGCAGTACTTCATGAGCTGGAGCCATTGTGACAGAACATCTCCACACTCTAGAGCCACCCGTGGGGGCAGAATTGAACTAGACAAACTATCAGAGAGGCCGGCTCGGAACACTTTGTAGCCCTCTGAACGATAATGTATACGAAACACGTGTAAAATATAACGTGATCCATTCAAATTAAAAGTCCGCAACGAGCCAAAAGACTACGCAGTGAAACTTTGAACAAAAAATCCTCTCGACCTCGAACCTCCAACGACACAACGCGATTGTTCTTCAAAACGTTTGTGCAGGAGAAGTAAGTCAATGTCGTGAACATGTGTTTTCATCACCAAAATCGAGATGAATGTTGAACTTTGCTATAAAAAAGGCACAGTCAAAAAGTCTGCACTGAACTAACCCGTCTTGAACAGTCCTGTGACAGTCTGCAACAACATGATGAAATAGGTCCTGGGAAAGTCATCGTAAAACAGCGCATCCATCCCATCTTGGATAAGTCGACCGACTTTGCTGAAAGTACAGGCTATTCAAAATTCGATCAACTCTACTATTACTTGTTGTGCACATTTTCTAGCAATGATCACTAACTGTAAAATGTATTGAGCAAAATCGTTCAATGATTATAGTTCCCGCGACTCCCACTGAAACTTCGGCATCGTGTCAATGAATTCCATAGAAACCACAGGTTTTCTAAATAGTGCTCTCACCCATGTGCTGTAACAAGTGTGAAAACCCCTTTAAATGTTTGCAAACAGCTGGAAAATTTCGTGGAATCATACCTTGACAGCCATATTGTGTGGTCAGGTACCAGCTGCTCCAGCCGCAGCAACAAACTGTCTTCCGAGACGTTGTTGAAGAGGGTGAAGAGGAGAGGAACGATACGTCGCCAATATCCATCAGATGAACGAATCTGAATGACATAGGGGATGGAAAACGCAATACCACTTATATCACAGCATTTCTCAAAGGAAGGGTGAAAGGCGGAGAAGACAAAGCATCAGAAAACCAGAAAAAGAATCAGAAAAATGATAGATTTCAAGAGCGAGATGGAGAGAGAGAGAGAGCGCGCGAGAGAGAGAGAGAGAAAACCAAAGAGATAGAGAGAAAGGAAGTAACAGAGTAAGAGACACACACAGAGAGAGAGAGAGAGAGAGAGAGAGAGAGAGAGAGAGAGAGAGAGAGAGAGAGAGAGAGAGAGAGATCCAACTAACCTCCCGTTCGAAACACTGTTCAATCAGTCTGAATATCCCGTCGACCGGTCTGAATATGGACGGTGAAACGGCCGCCAAGGCAGCTACGGCCACGTTGAAAGAGTAGGTGGCCAGACAGTCCTCCGTCGAAATGTACTCGGAGAAGGAGGAGAAGAAGTCCAGTGAATACTCACACCATCTGAAATATGTGATGTAGCGTCAGAGAGATAGGATCGTTAATGTCGAACTCAAAACTCGTTTTTCCCTGAAAACAACCCTAGCTCCACAGATTGATCGCAGCCTAGCCTAGAACGTCTTAAAGAAGGTAGGACACCAATGAAGAAATTTACATGATTCTGATCAACTTTAGGTGTTGAGAAAAACGTTTTATATGAAAATGGAGAAAATTTAGTGATTTACGAAAATTACAGTTTTATTAAAGTGAAATATTGCATTACTGTTGAGGCTAGAAGTTAGCATGGCGCTTATAATAATTATTATAGATTAACATAGCGCGGTGTGCGACGAGACATAACGCGAATGAGGAGAAGTTAGATGGTTGTACAAAATGTCCCTGGGGCATAACTCGATTCCCCGCGGGTCAGAACTCGATCTCTCCATATTGGTGTCTGGCGTCCTTTAAAATTGAAAACAAAACCTTTTAAACGCTTCAGCACACAAAACAACGTTCAGTCCAACGAATAACCTCAATTAACGATAGAGTACGCTCTCTTCTATCAATTAGGTTGGTACCAGCTGACCGCACCAGATCTGTCCTCTCATTCATTCATGAAGCTCGCGGAAACCTCGCGCCAGTGTTCGTCCACTTTTTTACCACTTTCCTCTTTACGAGTTATCATGGAGTTAAAACTCTCTTTCGCTACGTGTAAGTGTAAGTATGTAATGAACATTGATCTTATTTAATCACAGTACACTATTTGCGTGATCCAACCTATCCCTGCAAGAACTTTCTGCTATGTAAATACTGTCTGTCAAACATAATAGTTTCGAACTAACCTTTGTTCATCATTCTTGGCCGAATGTAGAAGAAGTGTCCATATGTGTAGGGCTGGTTCACAAGCGTATTGGATGAGATGAAGGAAACGAGACCGAAGTACCTCATATAGAACAGAAATGTCGCATTTCCGAACATACAGCGCCTCCAGCAATATCACACGACAGCTCTCTAGGACTGTAAAAACGCATCAGAACGTGAGAATTGAACCTAGGCCAGTAAACAGTCAATGAAACGTACTTAAGTTCCACATAACTCAATCTGTTCTGTATGTGCAAAAACAGGAGGAAATGCATGAGAAATTCTGTACAGACTACGTAATTCTTACTTTAGGAATTGAAATTTAAGGCCAGAAAAAAACAGAATCATCACAGTACATTTTAAAAGCTGAAACTGAACCCCCCCCCCCCAATCAAAAAACTGATTATATGTTTATGGAAAAAAAACCGAGCCACTCACTTTCCGACGCATTTTTAGAATTCGCCTTGTCGATGAGATCCGCTTCTCCCTTCAAAACACTGTCAAAAGAGATTACAGACGTTCTGGCGAGCACGATCAAAAATTGGGAGATCTGAAAATATCGTATCGTAAGACAATACAGTGAGGTCACAGGTATAATACATATAATCCTATAAATTGAGCGAGAAAGAAAGGTCAAATCATTACTTAGTCTTTATTAGTATATTATTAAGTAAAAACTCATGTAGGAGCATACACCAGTAAGGTGCGACTATTCTAAAAAACCTTTTTCGATTAAAAAAAACAGGAAACTTGATGATTTTGCAAATTTTCCCGATATAGGCGAGAAGAGTGGCTGTTTCTGGAATATCTCTAACTATTTGTACTACTTCCCTGTGTGTGCATTCAAAACCAACATCTCTGAGCAGCTCCTTATTGCCAGTCGAGGGGTCGTGTATTTGGAGTAGAACGGAATCGAGTAGAACCTTCTTCGGGTCGGCCATACTGTAGATGATACCGTCGCGCGGCAACTCGCACATCACATTCAGGATCTGCCAAAGATGAAATACGGGTTAAATAGTACTGATCCGGTCCGTGGCAGCGTTGGCTCACAAAACATTGTTAGTGTTTTTTTTAAAGGTATAGAATTATCTTTCCAAAACCTACTGCAGCTGGCAGCAACCGCAACATCTTGATACTTCAAAGAGCCTCACCACCGTGACAGTATTGACATTTTTTGCCAGAACCACAACAACTCTCTTGAAGCCCAAACTATCTAATCTTCCAAAAGTAAATTTGTCTGAACCTTACCGCGCGTTTACACTCCACCGACTGAAAAGCGTTGTAGACTTGTCTCAATTGAGTGATGAATCCCTCAAATAGTTCCAAGGCGGACGCTATCTCACTCGTGGGAGGATTGTGAATCTTCGAAATCATATCCTTGTGCAACCAGCCCATTTCTCTAGAAATATTCCTAGTTCAAACAGAACAACGGAATCAAAATCCAATTCTTCAACCTAAACTAGGCACACGTGTCAAACTTTTTCTACGCAAGACCCAATCTTTCACTATTTTTACCTAATTCAATTATTTCTATTCAAATTTATTGAATCTCAATTCTTCTTAAAAGGTAATCGTTCAATAATTCAACACTTTCAACTCGGTTAGTTGTGGTATTCACCGTATAACTAACCTCGTGACAAAATTCGATACGAACTCGTATCGTCCAATGAAAGCGGAGAACAAAGTGAACTCATTGGTATATCTCATGTAGTACATTTCTGCGTCGCCTGAAACACAGTATTTCAAATGAACTAAATAATAGAGCTTAACATGAAAACATAACAAAAGACCATCTCGAAGTGTGCCAGAATCTCTCAAACCACCTATATTAGTGCGTTTCCTAAAAAAACGAAACTAAGATAACAGCGACATACTTGTAGGTGGCAGCGGGTCTTTCATCTTCATTGAATGCAGAACATTCAGATTTATGTTAGCCGCATTCGTTCCGAAGACAACTTTGAACAGTTGGTGCAGCAAGCTGGCGGCATGCTCAGGACAGAAATGGAACAGAACCTGAACACCAGAGAAGAATTAAACTACTCAAAAAATTCAATATACGTTGTTTATGACTTCACAAGAGACAGGTTAAACCGAAACACTATTACCAACCCCAAATTCCCCTTTCACTCATTTGGTGGGCAAACGTGCAGCTCCGTTTCTAATTCTGAAGATATTATTGTCTTTTACATCCATGCTGAGACTCCTACAGTATGGTTGCAGATTTTTCAAAAAAAAACAGTCATTGAAACGTCTCAATATGTACTGTGGTGTTGCATATAAGTCGTCACCGCAATACAGAGGTTTCGCTGTTGTCCCTGTTAACTAACCTTAACATAGAGAAGAATCTCATCCAGAAGTGGTCGTATCCGGGAAAAGGTGGTCATCTCACATATTGTGCACAGACAATCGATAGTATCTCGCAACAGACCCACAAACTTCTCCTCACGACTCGGCTCAACCCCTCCCTACAAACAATTCAAACTCTCAAGAGGTCACGAACTTGGTGATGCCTCTAATTCGATGTAGAACGCAGAATGAGCTGCGGGTATGCTAAGAAAGCACACCCGAAAAGGAATTGTGCACCTATAACCTTGCTAGACCGCATCTGGTATTTTTTTAGGTAGCCTTCTCATCTGAAAAAACGACATAATTTACTGATCCCTAGGAAAAAAAGTTTTCATGTTACTGAGAAAAATTCCGGGAAATAGCAAAGGGGACGAGGGGTAAAGGGGACGACCGGGGGACGAGGGGTAAAGGGGAAGAGGGTGTGACACAAATATCTAGTAAAACGAGACACAATTTGGTTCTGCGGCTCTCATTGCTAACTAAACCGTTAATATGGTACTACTAGTGATTGTGGTGATCTCAGTACTGATAACTATGGTTTTACCCTTAATTATTTTGACAAGCCTCGTCCCCCGGTCGTCCCCTCGTCCCCTTTGCTATTGGCCAAAAATTCTTACCAAAAAGTTGACGAAAGCCCCCTGTACACTGGAGAACATGTGATGAATGGAGTCAGATTCGAGAAAGCTGGTCTGTTTGGTAGGATGGACATTTGTGCCCAACAGTCTCGATATGTCTGCAATACGGGACGGATGTTTCTTCGGGGCCAGAGGAGAGAGTGAGGGACGAGAGAGTAGAGACGCCGAAGACACGTGCATGGCCGCACGGTGCTCCGCCACCAGCGAGTAGAACATGTTCAGGGTTCTGAAACAACAAGTTCCTAGTCATTGTGTATTTTTGAGACAGGCTCATACGGTGTATGCTGACCCATCCCCCTGTAGTTTGATTCCGTTGATTTTCGGTCGAAACTAATATGGGATATGCCATATCCGATATGGCATGTATTTAGAAGGCGTGTACTGAGAACATCAAACGTTCAACCCACAACCCAAAAGTGGAAACATCCAGCAACTTTCTACCACATGCACTTCTGAGAGAACCCGGCATGAAAGTACTCAATCAAAAAATTTGGTAGACATGAATACTATCAACCGAATACAAATCAATACCTCATTATGATGAGCACGATTCTATCAAAGATGGGACCATCGGGTAGGGCGGGTAGGGCGGTCCTGGCAACAACCAACTGCTCTCGTGCAACTGCCATCATTTGACTCTCACATTGTCCTGTAACATGATTCACCATTAAAGTTACTAGTTTGGTTATCAGTTTTTTGACAACCTAACGCCTAACCTGCTGTTTTGGTAATTTAATCGTTTTTTGTAACCTAGCCTGTTTTTGGTAACCCCTTTCACAGGTTACCTGAAAGTAAACTAGAACCAAGTTACCGTTGAAACTGACGATAGAAATTGCTTTAGATTGATGGACAACCAGTTCTTCATTTTAGGTTACCAACCGATAAACTAACTCAGGTAACCTAACAAATAGGTCAGATATAGAATTCACCAAGGTGAGCTGAATGGAAAGCTCATGTAGCTACCAGTTTGTTTTATGCTGCATGCAGAATCTCGGTACCATTACTGTTTGGATGATTTCGATGAACCTATAGGGTTGCAGTTTCTTATAGCTGTTTTGCCGAATTCAAAGCGGCAAAAACATATTCTCTGTTATGCTATTTGTTGCTTGGTTCTGCTCCATTTTCGTTGTAAATAGAAATGTTTGCTGAACAGGCAAATCAAAATACAAGTCAACGTTATCACCTTCCATAAAAAATAGACTGCTACTGTGGATCCAACTCCTACCTGCGAACAGTGCTCCTAGAACTCTGAGCCCGGAAGAGAGAGCCGAAGGCGTATTCAGGGTAGATTCACACATGTCCACAACCACAGAAAGATAGCCCGATGAGGAATACTGTCTGGAGAAAACAAACACAACTGATGTCAGTTAGGAATACGGTATCATCTCCAAATCCAGTGGAACTGCCTCCAACAACTTCCACCTGCTGTGGCTCTTGAGTCAGCCGGTTGACTCATTTTTCGTAAACAACAGATTAGGATGAAGCGAAAGAGCAGTCAATTACCCATGCCTTAGTAGTCTTCTTCGAACCTATCTCTTCTTTCTCCGTTTACGGACAACTCGTCCCCGCGTTGCGTGCGACAACTCGTCCCCGAAGATGCGACAACTCGTCCCCATCTCAAAAAATGCTCAAATTAGCTTGAAACTTACAAATTAAAATAGTGAATGGATTAAATTTCATACTAAAGGCTGTAGGCAACCTTGGAGAAAGAAAGAATTGAAAATAACCAATATAAATCATACTATGCTACAATTATCACAATTTTCATAAATTTGTCGTTTTCTCTCAAATAAATGACGCCTTACTCAATTTTTCGAATGTATTTATAGTCAATTTGTATTCAATATGAAGTAGGAAACTTTGCAAAGTGTCATTTCACTTTGAAACTTCGTTTTTAGCTTGTTTTGTGATAAAACATTGGGGACGAGTTGTCGCATTATGGGGGACGAGTTGTCGCACACGCGACGCGCGGGGACGAGTTGTCGCGGAATCTCTTTCTCTATCATAATATGAAGTATCACTTCTTGTCACATGATATAGAATCAAAACTAATTATTATGTGAGGAAACGTTTGCGTCCGCTCTCAGATACGGAGAACACTTACTTGTTCAGACAACCCCAAGTTTCACAATAGACAGTTGGTGGATAGGTATCCATGAGAACTTCCAATGCGGCACAATACGAAATCTGGAACACAGAAGAAAATTCACAGGAAGAGAATGTAGAATAATCGTGTTCACTTTGAAAGGGTAGTAAACAGGATTGATTTACAAAACAACCAGCTGCCACAACTAAGAACTTATTTTATTCAGATTGTTTCAGTATATAACAGAAATTTGATAAATATTACACGTTTTGCAATTTGATAAATATGATGTATATATTACAACTAAACTGGTTGTACTGCTCGAAAAGAGATCATACCGATCGATTTTCAAAATCCTGCGTCGCAAACATGGAAAGTCGCTCGAGAATCAACTCCAGATTTGAGTCCGCCACATAATCGACGTTCTCATTTCGGAATCGGTAGGCGGATGGTAGATTGAGAATCTAGAAACGAGAAGGAGTAAACAAAAGCATCCTCTTCTTATTTTCCAGATGGTTTGATACAATTCTTATTTTGAAATATATCACTAGATAACAATATAGACAGCTACTACTACACTCTTTTCGCGTAGTCAGTCGAGTGAACTAACGAAACAAGCGCATATTGCATAAACTAAATGAATTCATCTGGTCTTCTCAAATCATATTGAAAACTATATTTCAATGAAGGAAATTATTCGATACAGACATTTGTCTGAACGCCATTCGAAAACTCACTGGTGGTAGCGGTTTCGCACCAAACGCAAGAGGTTCATCTGGTAATTCGGTAGAGAAAGTGTCGCAATACTCCGAGAGATCAGAATTACGAACCAATCTGAAGGTAACTTGTGCGCGTACACTAAGCTATCAATAAAGAACTTATTATCCTTGAGAAACATTGTGAAAACGAAAAAAGATTCAATTGTATCTCGACTGATTTTATTTCAATTGTATGTTGTATAAAAAAGACAATTATGTAATGAATACACTCCTTGTTGTCAGGTATTTGCACATTTCCGGTTTCTATTACGTTTACGCCAACTCACGTTGGAAAAGAGAGCACGGCTGCCTGACGGACTTTTTGATCTTTCGAGAAGAGAAGTTGAAAGAAAGCATCAAGACACTTCTCCTGCCAAGCATCACGAAATTCAAACGGCAGACACTTCCACTTGAGAGTCGAAATAAACTCAGCACACGACACCTGCAAATTTCTAGGATAATAATAACAATAATAATATCTTTTTACGGCAACTACTTCAGCCGTGTATTACTTTATTGAGATTACGAAAATTACTTACACACAAATTACCAGCCGCTATAGTACAGCCACAACACATGTGCACACCAGAACAACACAAGGACATGCCGGCTCTTCGATTTTTTTTTGGCTATGCAAATTCACCAGACTTTACAAACATAACCAGTATACGAACTTATAAAGAGCAAAACTTCAAACATAAAAAGACAAAGAGAAATTCAGATCACTATTCGATGACTAAAACGTACCTGTATGAGGAAAAATGCGGAATTGACTTCAGAAACGGCAAGGTTTACTACCGATTCCAGTATACCCATACTGGATAGTAGGAACTGTTCTCCGGTGGCTACTTGTAGCATTGCCCTTTTTCGAATAGGTTGAAAGGCGGTGACAACTCGTAGATAGCTGGCCACGTTTCCTAAGAGAAAAGCGATAAATGGATGAAACAATATCGAAAGCGTAGTTTTTAGTTTATCAGATGTAAATCACAGAAAAATGAACGGTGCAGATAAAACGACTTGGTAGTTGTTTCAATCCAACTTTCCTGGCAAAATTTGGGCCGTATGCACAATAACAACTACACCTTTCTGTAGCTCTTAGTTTCCCGCGGCATTGATGCTCGCTCACAGAGCATCATTTTTACTAACTTTCGCGAGCAGCTTTCTGAGTTTTGTGAATATGTGAGAAGGTAGGTTACAGAAGTATGCTGTTGACGTACCTGTGAATCCAGGACGCCATCGGTCAACGGCAAATATGAAATGAACTGCAGATGCACACAGTTGGTCGTCTTCGTGGAGAACGAAACGAACGGCTTCCAGCAGCAACTGCTCAGTGTCACCTGAAAACGGAATTACAAGGATTGCACTGACAAACTTACAATTTATAATAAATTTCACATTTTTCTTTCACTTTCCCTTCTCTCTCTCTCTCTTTTAAATTACGTGAGCTACGGGTGTACTTTTCCCATTTCAGGCCTATACGGGGTATGTTGCCCTATTCCGCTGTGTTCGTAGTTTGATCCCGTTGCGTTCTCTTCGAAATTCTTGAATTACGCCGTGGTTCGAGATCAAACTACAACGATGATTTGGTCTTTGGTCACTACCTGAATATAGTAAATGGTGCGCATATTTCTGATCGACAGAACAGACCATCATACTAGAATGCTCTACTTGAGTTAGAATGGTATTATTGATCAAACTCACTGAACAGAACGACAGTTTTCGACAGATCGACATGTTTGGCGATGGTTGCCTGACAATTAAGAGCCAGAATCTTGTGCGAAATGCGGACCTGAAATGATGCGTCTCGTTCTTGATCAAAGGTACAGCTAGAATACCCGTGTGGATCGTATCATACGATTTGAATCGACAATATATACAAGGGTGACCAAAAACTTGACCGATCATACTGTCGCGGACGACGTTATATTAATGCACGCTGTTTACAGGTCTCTTCGTTTCTACTGCTCCCGCCAGCCCCGCCCACTTGCCTGTGGAGCCGCGCGCCGGGCTTCGAAGTTTCGGACGGCCGCAGGGCCATCTTCGTCACTTACCGGTCTACAGGACACTCGTCCTTTTGTTATGTTTTTTCCCTATCTATATTGAATGAATTCATCGGTTTTACAATTGTTCTGTTACATATATTATTGGCTTGCCAATATCTTGTCTTAATCAGTTTTCCCATGTGCAATATTTTCCTATAACACGCAGATATCGTAAGCCGTGTGGATCTGATAATAGTTTACTCCATAAGTCTTCTAGTAGTCTTGGATAAGTGGCAGTTATGTAGTATAGTTGATAGGCGTTCACCACTGGCGCCGAAACACAAACCGCTGGTGCGACCCCATCCCTTAACAATAGAATATCACCGAAAATATGAAATTATTCTTCCTAATTAGGAGAAGTCCACCGAAATTGGCAAAAAATCTCCATAATTTTGAAATTTAGCAGCTCTGGGGGGCGTTTACGACTTCCCCTCCCTCTAAAAATGTTGCACGCGTGCAACCTATGGTCACCCCTGAATATATAGTGGTAAATATATCACCACACCATGACATGCGTTAAAAGAGTATACATACGCTCAGGCGTAGACTATGCGAATGCAATGAAACTCATGTAAAACAGAAAAAATAACGATAGACGAACCTCTCTATCGTTCTTCAGTCCCTTCAAGCCGGCCAAAAGGAAACGTTTTCCCAATAAGGTGGCTACATAAACGAAGACGTTCGCATTTTCGTGACCTAAATGCATTGTAAGACTGTAAGGACCGTTACCAGTGAACATATAGAAACTAATTAATAAAAACTTTTTTAATACAAAATGCTACGAAATTACAGAATTGCGCAGCGAACAATCGGCTTTCGGATGTCAGAACTGAAACTAGCGACAGACCGCCAGCGCGATAATGAGGGGAGGAAATTATGGATTCTTAAAGAAGGACGGTTATGTGGACCAATCCCAACGCTTCGGTCCTTGAAACTGCAATAAAAAAACAGCTCTCGATAATGCTATAATAATTTCGAACACATGTTTACGACCACAAAACACAACTCACAAACTCCTGCGGGAGGTACAGCGGGGATTCCGGATTCCATTCCGACCGGGGTGCTGCACTGGGGAACTGGGGAAGAGGATGCCTCATCGGCACGGGAGACTTCTTCATACAGATCGGCATGGAGCAAGGGATCGATCACCTGGCCATCACTCTCACATGGAGTTGTCTGGCAATGGAATAGATGTAGGGAGATGAGAATAAGAATAAGCATTGAACCGTAACTCACATTATAGAGAAAGTATTTAGACACCAATGGAACAAAGGCCAGGAACAAAAGATAGTAGGCATACACCGCCAAGGGTAGCATAACGGCAGTGAGATCCCAGCAGCCCTCATACCTCATACTTTTTGTGCCGTGAAACTGTGCTTTTCAGTTCTCGACGAAACGTTGAAATCTGATTATCCACTCGCAAACAATATGCTTTCACCATTGTTATTTGGTACCCTCCCTCGAATGAGGGCCCTTGGCGGAGTATAAATAGGTGTTCCGTTATTAAGTCAAACGTCACGTCTCAAGTTTGCTTCACGAAGAAGCGGGGAAAGAAAGCGTCGTGAGAAAGGGTCGCGGGTGGAAACTGTGAGTTATGTTAGATAACACCAATTCACCAACTATCAAAGTCATGTGAGTGTCTGATATCTTGAAAGTAACTTAAAAGGCAAGTTACCGTTCCATCGCTAGACGAGGAAGAATCCATGCCATCCGTGGGTAGTTCGAGGGGAGAGTTGAATGGGTTCGGACTAATGGTAGCAGTACTCATGTCCAGCACAGATCCCAACGGAGAAGAGTGAAGGGACGCGAACTTATTCACTGCAAAAATATAATACGATAAAACTATTTATTGCGGAATCGAAATACTTCGAACAACCGTGGTTAATATTAAATCACTCATTTGCTACGCATTGTACCGCACTGCAATAAATACGGTTGTTACAGAATCGCTGCAACCATCCGAAGTCAATATGGAATCTGACGGAATCACAGCATTTATGAGCTCAGTATCATGTTCGGATCATTCAAATGACCACGTTATCAAATATGCGTGACTTTTTGTCATCTTTATCAAAGAAACCTTGTTATTTGATCGAATGGTACTACGGAACCCGAAATCGGACTAACTCGCTGGTGTGATTTCAAATGTAAAATAGAAAAGGGAGCGGAGTAAGTTAATACCGACAACACAAAAAGTGTTCACCTAAGCTGGGCGAATTGTTGCAGGATTCTCGGTTCAACTCAATGAGTTTCGATTCCACATGCGTACGGAGCACAAAGTCAGCTGGTACGAACGAATACATCAACCTGAACCGAAACCAATACAAAAATAGACATGTGCGAGTTCCTTATTGAGAAACTGACTACTTTTATAAAAAAAAATCCAGCAGATTTTGTCTTTCAGACATTGTCGAGGGAAGGAAAACTAACGAGAGGGGTTCGCTAAATATTCGTTCAAGCACTTCCAAGGCAGAAACGAGGACTTCACTGTGATTGGAGTACAAACAGCATGAGATAGAACACAGCAACTGAAAATATAGATAGTGGCCAAATCTTCGTTGTAGTTTGATGTGTCGATACAGGTCAGTGTTTACGAATTTCGAGTTAACATACACCATAGAGAAGTGCTTGGGGAAGAACACACCCTATAGTACCGCAATGGAGTCAGAAACTAATTTTCTTGGAACCTACAAGAAAAATAGAAAACCCATAATATTCCCAGAACATCTTGCCAAACTAACCATTTTCAAACTATCGTCCGAGAAACTCTTCGCGTTTTCCACTATCAAACTCCAGATGCCTTTTACAGTATTGAGAGATCCAACTAGACGACTTCTGTGCTCCTTATCGTTCGCATTTCGAATATTCAATAAACATCGGGCAAAAGCCTGAAAACTTTTGTAAGCAACCAATATAATTGTGAACAATTGGTTAAGAGCACTCAAGAGAACTAAATGTAGTTAATGCACTGAATCAGCACCCTACCCTCAAAAAGATAGAAATAGTCATCCCTGTGTCTATTACTCTTTTTTTCAGTCATTTGAAAAATGAGAGCAATACTGTCCCTAAACACGAATAAAAAGTGTTCCAATCCAAGATACCTTGTGGAATACGGAGGTGTAGTATCGTGACAGCTGAGAAATTACTACCACCGCTGCCCGATTAGCCGAACCAGTCAAGTCCATATTATTTGCTGCTACTCGATACAACTCCTGGAACGAAGCAGGAAGATGCACCACTATTGATAGCCTACTTTAACATTAGTGCCAATTTTGAAGCAGAAGTGCCGATTCTCTACGATATGTCAGTTACAAAAGCGAGACATCATCGAGGTCAATGAGGCCGCAGAACGCTAAGACGATCTACGCCTCTCTGACCCACACACTCTCTCGTCCAGGACGCTTCAGAAATGGCTGGCCAACTGGCTGAGAAAGTTGTCTATCATTGGCGCAGAATACTACTGAATATATAAAAAAAACGTGAACTACGCTGAACTACACGTGTGCAGTGAACTGCTCCGAAAATGCGCCAAAGGAAATGAAAGATGATAGTATTCCATGATGGTCTGACAACTTTAACACGTGCATAACTAAATGCCAAGTGTCAATGATTATTAAATGATATGGTTTATTATTAATAAGGAACAATACACATAATAAAGTGGTTACCGATAGTAAACTTACAAAAGCATGTTCATTGTGCAGTTCCCGAAGACGGGGTCCGATCACATCGAAGACCGCCTTCGTATTCTGAACCAACGCTTGCTGCACACTCTCTTCTGGTCGTTTCAGCATGGTGGTCATAGCATTCACCACGTGAATTCCATAACTTCTGAAATACTCGGCAATAACCCAATAACTTTTTTTTGTTTAGCTTCCTCCGAGCATAAAGAGTCAATTCATCTCGAAAACGACATTAACATACTTTCATTTTCAAGTTTATGTTATAGCTCGAATGGATGCCTTCTCTCTAACTCGTTGTACAGTCCAATACTCGTCGAAGTTAGGTTTCATGAGGTACTGATGCGCAGATCATTTCCTTACTACTTCTGCGGACACGAGACGACTTTAAAACAGTACTATAAAGTGTTAAAAAGAACTTCTCTTGATTGAACATAGATAGAACTGCCTCAATTACTCAATGTGATGTAGCAAAGAAATGAACTTGAACTTAAGAACGAGACGAAAATCATGACTATAACTCACATCATTCTGGCCGTTTTGCTGAAGCACAGCAGCTGTGATAGACGGGTAAAGGCGGCTACCAGTGAGCGCGCGTCTCCATTCCTATTCACTTCCGTTATGAGGAGCACAACCACGCGAGAATGGTTGAAATCTAGTAAAAGGGCCTGGAAGACAGAAGATCAATTGAAGAAAGATGTAATAATCTAGACATCGGGAATAAAAAAACAAGTGAGAAATGTGAGAAAACGGACATACACGCACGTGATACTGGATCGAGAGGCTTGGGTCCTACGATCCACTAGAATGACTAGAAGTTCGGACTCGCGAACGAAAAGAGAAAGAGAAGAGAGAGAATACATGGGTATGATACAAAGCGAACTAACTCGGAAAACCGTATCGAGTGACTCCTCTGCGAAGCCACGAACAGTCTGATCATGATGTTTCATCATTCGAAACATCACCTCTACCGCCTTGGCGACCACGTCAGAATAACGCCGATCTTCCTGGGAAACAACGATTAAACGATTGGAAAAAAGTAGCGACGAGGCGCGCTGAGGAAAAAAGATTAACGTAGATAAGCATGAACCTAATAGCTGATACCAGGGCTAAAACAACAGTTACGCGTGCGATGGGTGCAAGAAAAAGAGTAGGAAACTTTGAGAGGGGCAGGGAAGGGGGCACAGAAGACCTGAAGAAAGAGCAAATGGAATTTATTCACGTTGACTGAAAACAACACATTTGGAGATTTTAGATTATGAACTACATGATGTCGAATTCTTGCTATGAACTCACTTATAGTGACATGTTTTATCATTTGGCTAACAGGCGAGAATCCCTGAACAGGCTAAATTGGCTGAAAGAATGACTAAATCAGAACCTACTAGATAAAGCATACACTAGACCTCTGCATTCATGGTCAACCTACCCTGTACATCGAATTGAAATCATTCGCGACTATTATTTCTCGCAGTTCTGTGCATGCCCCTCGTTCCTTTTCGACACTCACATTCTTCTTGCTGAAATGAAAACGTCGTATAGTTGTGACATGAGAATCGGAATTAGAAGCGAAATTCTAGATTCTAGGATATTTCTCACACTCTCACACACCAGTGAATTCATTCAATTTTGATGATGCTCCACCACACGAGGTGAACTTCTTCCCGAATAGACTCTTCCCGAACCATAATCGAACCGATTCTTCCCGAACCAGGTGGTTCGCTGGTGAATTCTATATCTAACCGGGTTTTTAGGTAACCTAACCTGTTTTTGGTAACCTCTTTTTCAGGTTACCTCAGTAGGTAACCGATAAGTAACCTAAAATGAAAAACCGGTTACCTGTTTTTCTAACGCAAGATGTGGTTTTTACCGTTAGTTTGAACGGTAACCGGATTTTAGTTTCAGGTTACTTCCAGGTTACCTAACAAGGTAACCCGAAAAAAAGGTTACCAAAAAAGGGTTAGGTTACCTAAAAACCCGGTTAGTTGTAGAATTGGCCTGGTTCGCTCAAAACCGAACCAAATTAAGACTGACAAAGATGGAACCGAGCCAATTCCACTGATAAATGCTGAATTTGGTCGACTAAGTAACGTTTGTTATGGTTTGGTTCGGTTTCCTGTCGGTTTGTAACCAAGTGGTTCGAGAAGAATCGGTTCGATTTTGGTTCGGGAAGAGTCGGTTCGGGAAGAAATTTGCCACTACACGATACTGGAGAGAGTATATACTACAACAGGGTAGACCAAAGATACCTGATCGTGAACTTAGGCCCCCAAAACGATTTGATCTACCTGTTGTTTACGAGTTCAGTTGCTTTCAATGTTGCCTCCAATATCGAAATCGCTCGGCCAAGCCTATCGACCTTAGCCGAAGCCATGAAGTTTCCGGTGCTGAACTACGACCCCTGAACCTGAAAAAAAATTGCACATGAAATGTGCTCATTGGTCATTCGCCAGTCGATATGATCATTGAGAGATGAAAGCAGAAATGACAATGAAGCCGAAGTTTAATTGAATTTTCCTTACTTCAATTCAGAACATCTCACTATTGACAGCCTCTCGCTCTCGATAAAACCTGAGGCAGTGAACGCTGGTAAACGAAACAAGAGAAGTTCCAAAAATAGTTTTGGAAGAACCCTATTTGCTTTATCGACTCAATTTATTTTTCGCTAAATCACGTCAAAAAGTGTAGATAGACTATATTGCGATAAAAGAGTAAAAAATAATACCAAAGAAGACATGAAAACCTTGAAAAACTATCGATTTTTTGAGAACTCAACACAATTTAATTTAAGAGTACGGTAGAAAAACGTGTACGTTGATTAAAAACACACAATTTTCCTTCACACGGCGGCTATTTTCAAATTGTGAAAAAAATTTAAACTTAGTAAAAGTGAATAATTTATTTTCATTGTTCATTTTGATCATATTTTCTGTCAGGTTAATAACCAGTTAAGTGTTGATCTGTTTTGGCTTGTTAATGTTCGTTTCAAGTGACGTGTATTGAAGTGCTGTGAGACATGCCGCCTACTACTACGCTTCTTGTATTTAAATATTAATCTTGTATCATTTTTTTGTTATCATATTATTGCACTTCAGCTTCTTTTAGCATGAATTCGGAACCTGGGCCTCCACCTACAGGTGATCGTACTGAAGCTGATGAGGAAAACATCGATCAAGAAACGGGCAGCAGCGGGAGTGATGAAGAGGTTTGTTTTCGTCAGTTCGTTACGTTGAGTAGTTATCATGTTCCACTGTTCATTGTCACGTTTTGTTTTCTCAGGGGTGTGTCCGAATGTTGATACAAAAACGTTGAGCATGACGTGCATTCATAAGTGTCTTGCATCACTTTAGGCAGGTCTATCTGGCATGTAGCAGTCATCTTATTTCTATATTTTATTGGGAGGTTCGAGAACCGAAGAAAAGGAGAATACACTAAAATTCAAAGTTTTCACATCACCGTTTCAGACAAGACATGGCAAAACTTTTTCCAGACATCAAGTCAAGGCAGCAGTTCGGATTCGGATTCAAAAATGGAAGATGAGAATGAATCTGTGTCTGACGAAGAAGACAGTGATAGTGAAGGCAGTTCTGATATGGACGACAGTAGTGACGATTCGCACACCGATGACTCTGTCTGGGAGGAACTAGTTGAGGGAGACGAGGGAAAATCGCATGAAGCACAAGTGAGATCTGATATTTGGTTTTATTTATTGTTTCATTGTCAGAGTTGTCAAACAAGCTAACACTTGCATCCAGTCATTTATCATATGAGAAAGAAGTAAATTATTTCAGGACAAAAACTGTCAATTTTTAATTTTTTCGATAAGTGATTTTAACCATACACCGCCAAGGGCCTCTTATTCCTTCGAAATTTTCGCGACCCCTCTGTGTTTTCTCGTGTCGCAACCCCCCAAAACGGCGACATTCAACTAATTTCCGTACGATTATAGCTGATTTTGTATGAAAATCGTTAATAAACAGCTCGCGACCCCTACTTTTCCCAAGTATTTGTTCGCGACTCCCCTTTTTATGAGGGGCCTTGGCGGTGTATGGATTTTGTATGGGCCATTTGGATATCGAGAAGTCAGGTCAGGACTTTTGCATTCTCAGTGAGAAATTAGTTGGTTTTCGAAAATACCTGCCAGTACAGCTGTTCTGAAGTGTAACTCGGTTTAGGAGGCGTTGGTACTGCAAGAGTTCCAATCGGGCCTCGATTGCTTAGCGGATGGACGGAAAGTGAAGGCGATGAAAATATTCAAAAACGTACTGCGAAACCCGCTGGTGTCTTGTCATCACACGTGTTCGTTCGATTGGAATGTCGACGGCGATGCAGATGAACGGTTTGTTCTTATACCACGATGAATTTGTCCGACTGGCCAGAAAAAAAAAATTAAAGAAGCACGAGTATGTGGTCAAATCCCAACGCTTCAGTCCTTTAAACCGCAATACATTTTTCAATTGCAGTTTAAAGAACCGTTGACTGGGATTGGTCCACATAATCGTCCCGCTTTAACGGGCTACTTTTTTTTTTTTTTACAAAAAACGAGTAGAATTCAGTATGTTTCATGCTAAATCCATAGTTTTCACGGTTCAAATCTACAAAAGACCTCCCTTCGTCCAATAGTCGGACCTCACTGGTCGGTGTCTGTTTTGGTTTCTATTATTTCTGATTTCTACTAAATAAGATCACATGTTTCAACGATTCAAGGTGCGAAAAGTGTCGAGTTCACAGTTATGAAACTTGTATTTTGATCGTTCTCAGGTGCTCACCAACGGCAACTTATAACTAGGAATGGTAGAATATAAATTCGTCGGAAGTTTGAAAGTTTATTTTCAATTGGAAGGGTTTGTTCATGAGCTATTTCCTTCTATTATCTGGTTACAGTTTGTCGAAGATGGCTCGTGTATTTGTCGGGGTGCATAAAAATCTCGCCACTCTGGATACTGCTGAGGCATTCGAGCATTACCTGCAGGTCGGTTTTTGGTATTAGTAAGAAGGGCATTGCTATAAAAAGGGGGGAGTGGAACGGTTAATTTTCCTCCGATCTCATGCATACTATTAATACTAAAGTGATAAGATGGTTGAAAATATATTGGTAGGAATTTTTCAAATTCATGTTTGATGTTTAAGAGGGGTTTCTTAAGCAGTCTCTCCATCGGTGTTTTCAAATGTGTTAATTTTTCAAAAAAACTGCTGATTTTTTATACTTTTCAACGTATCATAAAAATGGAAACAAATATCGGCACTGTTGGATGTTGCCATTCATGAGAATGGTTTTTCTATTTTCGGTGCATGATGCGTTGTTTAATGGGAATGGAATATCTTCATTTAGGTCTTGGCAGTTGCTCCTCGGAACCCGCAGATTTGGATTGACTTGGCGATGAAATGTGTCGAGAAGGGCGATCTTGTTTTCGCAGCATTCGCGTTACAAAAATCGGGATCAGATGACGCTACTGAAGCTAAAATAGGAGTACTTTACCTAGGAAAGCAGTATCACGGTTGGTATTTTCATTGTTTTCAATTTGCCGGGAGAGATATTACAGATTAATCTGTCTTGTAGTAGTGGATTTGTCGTCGAAACAGAGCAATGTTTCTGAACTATGAATCCTATGATTGTTGACAAAGTTGGAAAATGTTCCTTTGAGAAGCCAAATGTTGTATGTTGTTATATTCTTTGAGAGGGTTAGGGCTAGAGCCAGGCTGATAGTATGAGTGAGATTGTTTGCGCCATAACCAAACACCAAACCATAGGTAAAATAGTGTAATGTCAAGGCAAAGAAAATGATCGTATGTAATCCTAAACGTGATTATGATACCCCTCCAAAAGTAATTATTTGGCTGGTTTATTGCGTTTCAAGCACTTTTTTCTTCTAAAAATGAGCGTATGTTCCAGAAAGAGGTCAAAAATGAGCGTGGGTCAGCGCCATTTTGACGGGGTATTTTACCTATATATGCACCAAACTGTAAATTTATGAGACAAGGCCTAATCTTTTCAGCTTGTCTTGAACTCATCAAAGAGACACTGGATCGCGGTGTCTGTTCGAAAAAGGCATTATTTCTTCGAGAGAGAATCCGGTCAATAAACCAACACTATAGGTGAGCGCTGCTAGAGATCCATTAGCTTCTACGCTGCTCCTTTAAAAAATTTTATCACACGATGAATCATTGTATGACATAAGTGATAAGCCATCAACTATCAATCTTTGGATGACATCAATTATCAAACTTTGGATGACATGAACTATCTAACGTGGTTGTGTATACTTCAAAACAATGAAACAGTCAACAGTATCAACAGCTTAACATAGATGGAATGAACTAATACCCATATACATTTTCTCTCGTATTAAGTATGTGTTTTCAGAGAGTTCTCGGACAAATTGTTCTGCGAGAATAGACATTATGAGGATAACTATACCAAATTGGATATCGATACTGGAACTGCTCAATTAGTAAGTTTATTTATACGTATATTGTCTGATGAGTTATAGAATAGATGGTAGAGAGGTTCGTTTATGCCTTATGCGTGAATCGTACATCATGTATAGTGATTGGTAGGTCTAAAACAACATGCTTATATTTATTGTCGAACTAACATGCTCGCGATAAGCGAGTTCTATAGCTTCTAACATTTCTTTTTTTTAGTTTGCGTCCAGTCTTTCTTCGGCCGAGCAGTATCAGCGCTCCATTCCCATTGTCGACCCGGAAACAGAGTTGTCGCCTATTTTGATTCCAATTGAGGCCGAATACTCGTAAGTGTCCTAGTCACCCAGTCTCCAATAGATCAAAAGGGAAGACCTCATATTTCACGTGAACTTTGTGATTTGTTTTTTTTTCTTCAGTAAGATGTTTGGGCTATCTCTCAAGCGGAGATAAATCATCTATATTCAATCACACTTACTCCTTTTTCAGCTATGGACACGTGTGTACCATTTTCTGCGATTTGTTCGATAGAATCCAGGCGTACTCATCGGTAAGTTCAGTTTCTGGTTGATCTACTATCATCGACAACTATATCTTTCATCTACGGATGGTCTTAATT
Organism: Litoditis marina; assembly: GCA_964036275.1. Classification (NCBI taxonomy): domain Eukaryota; kingdom Metazoa; phylum Nematoda; class Chromadorea; order Rhabditida; family Rhabditidae; genus Litoditis; species Litoditis marina. The sequence continues at coordinate 9,802,745 of OZ038440.1, read as the reverse complement.
TTGTTTTATGTTACAAGACGAATTCGAAAACAGATAAGTTGATCATGGAATATATATAAGCTGTCTTCTTGTGTTCACTAATGGTTATGCATTTATTCAAGATATACTAGTTTGGTACCTTTCAGTTACATTTATTAACTAGAAATAGAAATATAACCAATTGAACAAGTACACTTTCCAAAAATATTAGCTTAGCTTGAACGATTCTCTGTTACAGCTGGCTTGTCAAGTGCTCTCGTTCTCGAAATGGGAAGATCGTCAAGAGTATTTAGATACTTGCGATACAATGAACAGCATGTTGGATGTGCTAGATGTGGTTGACACCATTACTTTGCAGGTATGAGAAGTGGTCTAAGTTTGGCTTTTGGCTAGCATTTAGTTTAGCTTACTTACATGTGAATGAAATGAAGTTTAAACTTTTTTTGCGTTTGAGGAGATTCGAGTTGTGGAAAACTTGCATGTTTTATCTCACCAACAGCTAGTAATCAATATTAACTTGATTATGATGGTTTTATGATTTCTGGTTCCAGACAGGTAGCGCGCGGGTCACTCCAAGCCCCTCGGACGACAACGCCAACTCCAGTAAGGAAAACAACCGTGATTTATTCAAACGAAGGTTAGAAATACAGTTCATAGTAGTGGACGTTTGGTTAACGATATACAGTACTTTTGGCAGTTTTCATCACGAAGTGGCTATCTGACCTAACGTTCGTACTCGGTAATACTTTCAATAATCACAAAGTTGCACTACTGCTGGACAGTGGACATATAAATGCCAGCTTGATGATGGTACTCGTTTTGCTTGATTATACACGTTTTGGCTAGCTGTTAGATTAGGTTTGTTACCTGGGTATCGTTACGTGACAGCTGGACCTGTTAATGTGACAACGGGGTACGTTCACGTGACAGCTAGGAGTATTAGAATGTTCACGTGACAACAAGGTATTCATAATGTTAACGGGACAATCGCAAATTCATTATGTGTACGCGACTGCTGTACGTTTTCATCAAAGACCAGTAAGGTCTGACTGAGCGACAAAAAGTAGTCCGTTTTCATATGTGACAACGTGAAAATTTATGATTTTTCTGCCAACGTAGACCGATTTTCTTATTTTCGGCGAAAAAGTAGTTCGTTTTTCGAATTTTTCTGACTATTCGGACAACTTTACTGGTGTATGGTTTTCATTTAATAGGTGAAAGTAGGTATCTCGAACATACAACGCCAAGGGCCTCTTAATCCTTCAAAATTCTCGCGACCCATCCGTGTTTTCTCGTGTCGCGACCCCCCAAAACGGCGATATTCAACTAATTTCCGTACGATTATAGCTGATTTTGTATGAAAATCGTTAGTTGACAGTTCGCGACCCTACTTTTCACAAGAATTTGTTCGCGACTCCCCCCTTTATGAGAGGCCTTGGCGGTGTATGATCTCGAATGTGTCGTTACATTAGTTATAATTTAAAGTGAGTAGACATAACATTTTTCTAAAACCACGAAGGAGGCGGGACAAAGATGTTTACTTTTTTGTTTAGGTCTATACGAATAATTGGTGCTCCAGACGTGGACGTTTTGGATGAGGATGAGGACGAGAATGGGTCAGATGTTGTTGAACAGACAGATAGTCAACAGCCATCGAATAGGGTCAGTTTTGTATTGTTCATTCATTCATTCAATTAACATAATGGACTCATCTATTCAGTTTATCACTCTGTGCACATCAAATAAGGAGATAATCGCTTGCTCTGGTATTGCAGGCAAACACCAGTAAGCTCTGACTAAGCGACAGAAAGTAGTCCGTTTTCAGATATAAACACGTGAAAATATTTAATTCTTCATTAAAAGTAGACCGATTTTCTTATTTTCGGCGAAAAAGTAGTCCGTTTTTCCAATTTTTCTGACTATTTGGACAACTTTACTGTTGTATGATTGCAGGTAAATAATATTATCCAGAATTCAGACGGAAAACAGCGCAAGCACATACAAAAGACGGAAAACAGAACGACGACGTATGCCGATTTGGGTTGGGGTGGAAGTGAAATTTTGAAATACTTCCCGCCCTCTCTGTCACTAGATTTGTTCTTGTGTATATCTCCACTGCTATTCTCTTCTAGTTCCCAGTTGTCTATTTCCAATTGACTGTTTTGAAAGTTTAGTTGGCATCGGCTCTCGACCTTTGCCTTGGTTGCATCGTGCCTCTCCGCTCGGGGCTGGCCAGACCATCTCGCACTCCCACCCCTTCTGATCAGAAGGAATTTATAGATGAGGTGAGTAGATGTTACCATACTCCAGTAAAGTGGTTCGAATAAGCATAACAGTTTTAAAAAAGGAAAAATTTGTTGGTTTTAGTAAGTCCTGAGAAGTTTTGATAAGAAAAAAATGTGACATATTTCATTCGATTAACGAACTACGTTTGGTAGAATATTCGCACCTTACTGGTATATGGATGTTACTTTTTGTTCAGAGAGAAGAAGAAAAGAGAGAAAGATAAACCAAAACATGTCTGGTTCTTTTCAATGCATTGGAACTGTATTAGAAGATTTTTCTTTTATTTGGGCCAACATTTATGCATTCTTTTCTTCTTCAGGACACGCTCCTTCTTAGCCTACGACATCGTTTGAGCAAAGGCAATTGGAGTATTTATGATCTGATTGGTTAGTTGTGGCAAAATTGCGCCATTTTACTGTTTATGATTTATCCTAATTTTCCTCGAGTTTATCATTGCTTCCTGTTCCTGAGGTTTTTCGGTTGTGTAGATTCAAGATCTATCAAAATAATCAGAAGTGGATCATTCCGAAGGCCAGCGCGTATACAAAGTAGAAGTTTGTAACTTCAATGTCAAAAGATCGAAGACCAAAAACAAGCTCAGTCTCAAAAAAAATCATTTACAGCTACCGTGCTTTTGGAATTGGCCAGTATATGTCCGGAGGAAGGAGCACTACCGAAACATTTACATCCAGTAGTAACTCAACTCTATAGAAGGTAGGGGAACGTCATGTTTTCGTGTAGATCCATTCTTAATCCGATGTTATTAGTTTGGCTTATTTGGAGCAAGCGAGAAAAACATTAAAATTCTCCGAAGAAATTCAAATACAATCACTCCGTACATGAATGCTTTCGAGTTGTTCGTCGATTGTTTTGTTCCAATTAGAATTTGTTTCCGGTTCCTCAATATGAGACCTTAACATGCTGAAGATGCAGAGCTTAATTTTTCTTTTCATTGGGTTTTCATTTTTGAATGCTTTCAGATTGAATATGATGCAGAGCAATCTAGAAGAAAGTAAATGGCTCCGACTGCACGTTTTGATGGATGATCTAGGTGTGTTTCTCGAAATCTTTCTCATCTTTAAGAAAGAAAATAGAAACTCCCAAATATGATGCTGGTCATATATCCTTTGAGCCGCGAAGAAATCACGAAATAAAGAGATTTTTCGTTCACAATATATCGATTCCGGTTATGGTCAGTTTTGTTTTCCTTTCACTATTTTGTGTACTTTATAGATGAAGCTCATGGCCGGGATTACTGTATACGGAATCACTATTTCAACGGCTGGAAAAGCCGAGGACTTGCGCTGCGTTTTGCTTGGAATCATGCCAGGCTGAGCACATCCACGTCTATCAGGTAGTTTACTGATCATACACCGTCATTGGTCTCATATTCGTCCTAAAATATCGAGTGGGTGACGATTCAGCTAAAACCGATTCAGCTTGCAAGGTAAATAGGGGACTTTTCAGCTAACACGTTTTAAGCTCGGACTTTTCAGCTAGTACCGTTTTAAGCTTGGACTTTTCAGCTAAAACGGATTCAGCTTGGACTTTTCAGCTAAAACTTATTCAGCTTGGACTTTTCAGCTAAAACTTATTCAGCTTGGACTTTTCAGCTAAAACTGATTCAGCTTGGACTTTTCAGCTAAAACTGATTCAGCTTGGACTTTTCAGCTAAAACTGATTCAGCTTGGACTTTTCAGCTAAAACTGATTCAGCTTGGACTTTTCAGCTGAAATCTATTCAGCTAAAACAAAATTTTAAGAAAAAAAGTTTCATGCACGCGACGCGACAAGAATGTCAACACAGGAACTTGGGAATGAAACTTCGGGAACAGGGGTAGTTGATGACGCTGATTTCGAACATGGACATAATGTTAAAGGTGGTGGAGGGCTAAAGTATCATGGTGGCCAAAACTAGTATTTTCAAACCAAACTTTCGGGGATGGGGTAATAGATCACGGGGATTACGAATATCGATACGGGGTTAAAGGTGGTGTGAAGCTAAAATAATAATTTTCCAAATTCGTTTATATTGGGTCAAAATTCCAGAGAAGGGGAAGTTAACGATAGGGAACTCGAATATCCATATGACGTTAAAGGTGACCGGCTCCAAAAAATATTTTTTTTCAAATTCATTTTTCTGGTAAGCTGGGGCCTCGTGTTGTGGTCGTCGAGCACTGGGCGCTAATGGTACTGCGCTGCGCATATTATATGAAAAAGAAGAAGACGAAGATAGGGAAAAACTGAATTCGGAAAAAAAAATTTTGAGTCCGGTCACCTTTAACGTAATGTCGATATTCGAGTTCCCTATCGTCAACTACCCCTTCTCTGGAGGTTTTGATTTATACGTTAGCTCCCACCACTTTTAACCCCGTATCGATATTCGTAATCCCCATGATCGATTACCCCATTCCCGAAAGTTTGGTCCGAAAATACTAGTTTTGGCCACCATGATACTTTAGCCCCCCACCACCTTTAACATTATGTCCATGTTCGAAATCAATTTTTTTTGGAACATTTGCTTTAGCTGAATAGATTTTAGCTGAAAAGTCCAAGCTAAATGAGTTTTAGCTGAATAAGTTTTAGCTGAAAAGTCCAAGCTGAATAAGTTTTAGCTGAAAGGTCCAAGCTGAATCAGTCTTAGCTGAAAAGTCCAAGCTGAATAAGTTTTAGCTGAAAAGTCCAAGCTGAATAAGTTTTAGCTGAAAAGTCCAAGCTGAATCAGTTTTAGCTGAAAAGTCCAAGCTTAAAACGGTACTAGCGCAATGGTCCAAGCTGAATCAGTTTTAGCTGAAAAGTCCGAGCTTAAAACGTGTTAGCTGAAAAGTCCCCTATTTACCTCGCAAGCTGAATAATTTTTAGCTGAATCGTCGCCCACTCAAATATCGTGATCCCTCCATCTTTCTCGAGCTGCGACCGCTCCAAAACTGCGATTTTCGCCTATACTTCGCTATTCATATATGCCGTTATACTCGAATGCGGTGAATCTCGACTCGATAATTCCGTATGCTTCCAGAATAACATTTCTGTCGGAGATAGAGAAGATTCTTCATGAAGACGAAGTGGTCATGACTGCTAAAGGTGGATTCCTAGTTATATACCAAGTTTTTGTTTACATTCACCAGTAAGGTGCGACTATTTGACGAGAAGCAGTCCGTTTTTAGATTGAAGCTCGTGAAAATTATACAAATTTAAATTTTTATCGTTTTTGGTAAAAACGTTATCAGTTCTTAGATTTTTTTTCGGCTACTTGGACATCTTTACCGGGTTATGAGTATAGTCCAATCTAGTAGTAGTTGAACCACGTAATCTTTCATTGCCCATATTCCTTACAATGTTTCATTGAACCTAACCTAGTTGCAGGTTATTTCTGCAACTATGACGTGAACACTTTGTTGGAGAAGCTGAACAAGAATGATCGTGTGCTGTCCATCCGAGAGTTACGAGCTGCAAAAATGCATCAAGCGGTACCCTCCTTTGCTTATGTATCTCTCTGGCATTTTTGCGAAATAGGATTCAATTTATATTATGATATATTCGAATTTAGGTGTAATATTTGGCGAATTCGGCTGAATGGCGAGCAAAATCATTCCTTACTGTTACTGGTCATTTTTTGACTGATGTCCATAATGTTTGTACGTCTGTTCAGGTGGTGGAAATTGTGGAACAAGATGTAGATTTGGATTCAATCGAAGAGGACGAAATGTTGGAGATGGTCGGATATTGGACAGACGGATTGGTGCACATGGAAAGTCACCAAAAAGCCATCGATCTGCTGAACAGGTAATGACTTGGGATGTGCTTCTGTGCATAAGAATAGAATAGAGACTTGACAATATTCTGGCACACGCATAATGTTTGAAAAGCTTATAAATACTTTGATTTTGATTGGAACTTTTTTTACTGTCTCTTACACTAAAGGATAAAGGAGTGACAACCGGGTAATAATAGTCAAAGTTGGCTGTTTGCTAGATTCTATTCTATCTGTTACTTAGTTACTTTGAATTTTTGTTTACAGATTGCTCGATTATCTACTGTCGCTCACCATTGTGCCAGAGGCGGAGATTTCAAGAGTATTGCAGTGGGTGGACCAGATAAAGTTCACTGACGTAAGCAAGACTTCGCTAGAAACACTCGGATTCATGTTCTGTAGACTTTCCGGGTTGTTCTCCACAAACTGGATGGTCTGGAAGACACTGTATGAGGTGGTGCGCACGTTAGAAGGTGAATCCTTTTTGTACCGTTGTTTTCCAGTCAGAATATTGTTGGACCTTTTCTTATAAATCCTCAAAATTGAGGTCTTTCTCTTTGGATGAAGCGAATAGGTGAAAATACTCTATTTTTTTAACTAGACGCATTTGAATCTTTCAGTGTGTCCTCAAACCGATGGGATATAACCAATATCCTATTCTCAACTCAACGTCTTTCCAGGTTGTCCTACAATCGATTATATTCTCTCGCTTGATTCGTCTACCGATGATGGGGCGATGCCATGTCGTGCACTAGATGTCTTGCTGAAAGCACACGAAGATCTGGGAGAAGCCAGCTTGTGCGGACAGGATAAGGTTATTTCGCCCTAATTTACCCGAAGAAAATAAATGTATAGTATACCCGATATTCCTGGATAACCTCGTTTTCATATGAAAAACGTGTTATTATGTGACCCTTGGTTTCTGGAATGACCATGACCTGCTGCTACTCAATGGGCAAAAAAACGATATCTGATCGTTTGATAATTGTTTCCGATTAAGCGTTTTGTCATTCGTTTAAATGATTCAAATGTTTTTAAGGGTACGTTCCTTGAGTTCTACATGGCACAGTTGTATGAACTGATTTCGGATCAACCTGTCTTGGAGACGCTGTTGCTGAGGGAAAATGCCTGGTTGTGGGCAAACGTGCTGGAAGAGATTTCTCAATGTCTCTACTGTTCTTTTGGGTGCGTTTCTTGCTAGAGAATTACTTCTCACACACTGACAAACATCTTACACGACGGAGGTTTTCCGTTATGTTTAGTTGATTTTCATGACAAGTCTGGCATATACGTCTGTTTTCTCCTGTTTCTCGCTAGATTGTACTACTCAAAGTCAGATTATATTGACAACGGACTACACTATGATTGGTCCTAATCATGTTTTCAAGTAGAAGCAATTTTTCAGAAGTTCACGTTCACGATCAATTTTTTTTCGAGTTTGGATGTATGGTTACGGTGTTCTCTTTGCAGCAAGTACGGCAAGAAGCGTAAGGTTCCGGAAGAGCATTCCTGTAAATCTGAGTTGCCAGCTTCAACTCGGGTGGCGGAAGTGGTTGTTCCGCTAGCAATGCCCTATCCAATGCCCCTTTACGATGATAAGGTGGGTTTTACATAATATTCAAAATTCAATCATGTTCCAGTTGAAATTAGAAAAGATGCAGAAAAAATGGTGCAGAGTGTCTAAAACTGGCTATCTTTCAAAATGCCATTAAAAGACTAAAAAGGGAAAAAGGTGTTCTAAAGTGTAGTAGATAGATCATTACTAAACGTAGGGTAGAGTAGGCTGGAAGCAAATCCCTCGCATAATTTTATTATGCGAGGGTTTCTAGTCTTATCTGCCAAGTTTCAATATAAAAACTGGAATATGCAGGAGCGTCTTGGACAGGATGTGGTTGAGCTGCTCCAGTCGAAGTTCCCATTTCTGCTCGAGGTGGCTTCAAAGAGAAAAGAAGACATCGATGGGTTGCACGAGTGGTTGAAAAGTGATCCGGACGACACGCGTGAGCAGGAGAAGTAAGTTTATAAGGTTTATTTATTGGTGAATTTGTATTTGAAAAACAACACAAATCACGAATAACTAGGGTTAGAGCAGCAATACTCTACCTACAAACAAGACTCTACCTACTAAATAAATTAAAAGAGAATGAATGATTGAATGAAAGTAGATTAGTATGCTGGAATGTAGTTCTTGAAACTTTAGGATTTCGCATTAAATATAGCCAAATTTCCGCGAAAAGAGAATTTTTTTTCGGCCAAACCATATGTTTCTTGCTTTGATTATTCAATTAAAGTTTTTAAACTGTGTAAAAGCGGTGAAAGTGGAGTGTATTGGTATTGTATGTATATATATATATATATATATATATATATATATATATATATATATATATATATATATATATATATATATATACGTGTGTGTGTATATATATTCATCTTCATCTATTGTTCATCTTTGGTCGTATTTTTCACAGTTTCATACATGAATTTCATAGGATAAGTTGGCCCCAGAAGAGAAGAGAAACTGAATTGCAAGCAATGATCTGGTACGTAATGGCATTGCACAGCTTCCGACAGAATTCTCATTCGGATACGTACACATATGCTCAGGTTGGTGTACTTTTCATGTGCATACAATTTACATTATATTGTATCGAATTCAAACGTAAAAGACTCGCACATAAAAACATTTTGCTGAATAATTATGGCATAAGAAATTGAGGTTTGTTCTGTTTACACAAAAGCAACAATCACACTTTACTGATGTTGTGCATAAAGGAGTTGAATCATCATTATCAGAGTAAAAAAGAAGCAATTTTCAGTTGTTTTTGACGAGTGGTCATGCCACATATGATAATCGTCTCACCGTGTCTGCTTGGGCTATGCTGGCTCATTCTACGATCTATGGTCTATTTCAGGTGGGTAGTTATCTCGGTGTTCAAATATATCTGTATTTTTTTTACCTTTCCGTAGTTCAGCGAATTCTATAGGTGTAAGTGTATATTATCAGTAGGGTAATGATAGTATCGATTATTTTTTCTAGGCTGTGTAAAAAATTGACAGAGTATACAGTATACTCTTGTTTCCATTCTGGATTCTTGGAACAATTACAAACTTTTACATTAATTTGTGTTTCAAATTGTCTACTAGGCAGCGTTTTCAGGTGAAAAGGTATAATTTGTAATTTCTTACAGCTCCAAGATGAACAAATTCTGGAGGAGTGGAGGTGGAGGACAATGCCATTCAGGGTTTGTTCGTCTACTTTAGTTCAGTGGAACTATCAGTGAAAACATGTTTATTTACATATACAGGCGGAATTTATGCCTACTCTCTCTGATTCAAAGTAAACCATTTATAGGATGAGAAGGGCAACACTCGTAATTAGGAACATATTGAGTCTCAACTGCATCTCCTAATTCGGCCTACTTTTCAACGTAATATCTGTCGGTGATTAGAGTAAGAAGCCGTAGCCACGCTAATTTTAAATTTGAACGATGCCTCTCGCAGCGTGATGTATTTGATTTTAAAATGCAGTTATTAACTGTTTTTTATATTTCCAGATCGCCTTGCATGTTTGCGACAACTCTCTCGCAGTACTGCATTTCCAGCTGGGAAACGCCCTGTATCAAGTTGCCACTTGTGTGTCACGCTTTATTAAATCGGTCAGTTACTAGATTTGCACTTTGTTGAACTACTTTTTCCGGTACTCATAAAAAAAGTGAACTTTTTTCCTTAAACAAATTGCTATTTAGCCCACATTGCCACAGCAGCATGTTTACAAGGATGTCAGGCTGAAAAGAGTTCCTGCAACTCGCTCTTTCTCTTCCTTTTCCCCCCTTAATTTTTACCCTATTGTTTTGTCTACAGTTGCCATTGGATGATTTTCGTCGTCGACGTAGTTCGTGTGTGCGCCCGATGCGTCTTGAATCGCAGCTCCACTTCGAGTCGGCCCTCGCCCTCTCGCAACCAACCACCGAACTCATCTACGAGGAATTCCACTGGCTCTGCTACTTCTTCCTCGCTAAACTATACGCCAAGCTGGACACTGATGATGTACTAAAGGTTTGTATCGGTTCTATATAGGTCTGCTGATTACTAATCATATGTAGTAGGGTTGTTAATCGAGTTCAAAATTTCGAGTTTTCGAGTTTTGGGAAATTTCGAGTTTTCGTGTTATCGAGTTTTCGAGTTTTGGGAAATTTCGAGTTTTCGAGTTTTGGGAAATTTCGAGTTTTTGAGTTTTTGGAAATTTCGAGTTTTCGAGTTCGACTCAACTCGAAAATTTTCGAGTTTTTTCGAGTCGAGTCGAGTTTTGAGTGTTTTTGGACCCAAAATAGACATTTTTCGAGTCCGAAATTTTGATTTTCGAGTTTTCGCGTTCAAAATTTCGAGTTTTCGAGTTTTGAGAAATTTCGAGTTGTCGCGTTTTTGGAAAATTTCGAGTTTTCGAGTTTTGAGAAATTTCGAGTTTTCGAGTTTCGAGTTCGACTCAACTCGAAAATTTCCGAGTTTTTTCGAGTCGAGTCGAGTTTCGAGTTCGACTTTAACAACCCTAATAGGTAGTTATACACTTTTTGACATGCCGGGGAGCGGGGATCCTTGACTTTTCTTTACAGTGGAGAATGGTGGGCTGGATGGAAACCTATTGTATACCGCGAAATTTTGTGTTTTCGGACTTTTCGCGGAACTTCGATCAGAGGTTTTTCCAGTTGCGTGTCAGATACACTCACGATAATGCAGTGGCAGCATAGTGTTAACTTTTGTAGAGTTATAGTTGCAACGAGCGACCCCATCACTGCAATAACCATTTATAATTTTTTTTAAACTTACCGTTACTACTGGCCACTCCGGGTACATGGGCATGTGCCACATATTTATTTCTGTCACCGTTTTTGGGTTACCGGGATGAGACGCCAGCTGTATCTATGTATAGAATAGAGTAAAATAGAAATTATTCGCGATTAAACACGCTTTCCACATAATATGTGGCACTCCAAAAGGGTACATGGAATGAAAAGTTGAACAGATAAAGGTACGTTTGCCCTGTTACGCGCACATGATATACATGCAATTTAACAGTGCTGGACGACGATGATTGTACTCTGTTTGCAGGTTGTCGATTGTCTGTTCGAAGCAGCCTGTTCTTGCCAGCTGGCTAACTTCTTCTACTACCCCACTAAAATCAACACAAAGAAGCAGCAGAATATAGAACCAGTCGAACTTCATTATCATGTGTACTCTGTTGTCTGGAAGTACATCAGCTCAGAGTGAGTAATTTTACTATAATTGCCCAATTATATATTTTCCTAGAATGTAGAACCACTCAGTTTAATGCAGAGTGTACCAGCGTAAGTGTATCTGCTCCAACTTTTGTTGAGTTACGGTTGTTGTATTTTTATTATTGTATTCTTCTTAATCAGTGTCAAATGTATGTTGCTGTTCCAGGCGAAATCCTGATATTGAAGTGCTTGCTGGACTACTCTCGTACGCTAGAGCTTTCCAGTCACATAAGGTTTGTATTTTATTTAGGACGGAGCACCAGTCGCGTGTAAATACTAACTTGGAAAGTTTAAGGGAAATATCACAACAGAAAAATCATATATGTGAACGAGGTAAAAAAAATTTGTTTCCAAGTGGATAATAATCGGACACTAGAGTAAGACTTTGGAGGCCGGTACCCACTAAGAAATATGACCTACTATTCCCTCCTTGCTCTTTACCGAAAACCGTAATATTTTACTAATTTCAACAAAAAAGTGGAAATTTGTGTAATCTGAGCTTGCACGAACCTATCTGGTCTCAAAATGTTAGCCGCAACCCCTTCGCTAAAACAAGGTCAGATTAGTGTATAATTCTTACTCGCTGTTCCAGGTTGTGCGAGCCAATGCTTCCCTCTTTACCTGTCACCCGGAACTACACGAAGTTATGATCAATCTGACACTAGATGTCGAAGCACACAAAGTCAATGACTCCACTGACTGTCAAACGGAAGAAAGGGACCTACATGTTGTGGTGAGAGTTGAAAGCTATTTACAGAGTCGTTCACTCCAGGCATACTTTTTGATGTTTTTCCATGGTGTACCATGATATTTTGTGCATGAATCTATGTTGAGCGGAGAAAACAACTGAATAGAACAGGTCTCAGGATCAGACTACGGAGTCTCTTGTATCTTTTTTGATTATTTTTGATATCATTTTCAGTCCAATAATCTTCTGAGTCGAGTGGATTTGCTGGACGAATTGTGGACGTTGTGCATGAAAGGATTCGAGGTTAGTCTGATTTTTTCGGATATCAGATAACACTATTACTAAACAAAAACGATAGTACCTTGTACCATTGAATAGTTTTACTATAATTTTGTTGTCATTAACGATTTTGAATGATGGTTGTTTTTTATCGTATATACTTCAATGTTAGGTCGTTATTTGTTGTTAAAAACAGGACCATTATGTGGATAAATCCCGTGTCAACGGTCCTTTAAACTGCAATACATTATTCAATTGCAGTTTAAAGGACTGAACCGTTGCGATTGGACCACATAATCGTCCTTCTTTAACTAGTATATTCCTTTTTCCAGCAAGTATGTGAGCGATTTCCGCACCCGAAGGCGCGCTACCGTATGGCTGAAATGGAGGTGGAACGAGGGAACATGGCGAAGGCCAGTGAACACATTCTCAAGGGAGTATTCAGACGCAAGAAGAAGGAGGACAGTTTCTTTGATGTGAGTTGAAAAACGGTTATTTATATACTTATTCAACACATTCATGTATTCGACACATAGTACATATGTGAACTAATGTATCACACGATGTTCTCTCAACTTTTTGCTTCGTATTCTTACGTTGCGCGAGTATTCTTCACAAACAAAATTTTTCGTAGGATCATGGCAGCCAGTTTCAAGTGTAATTTAAACCACCTGCTGAATATAATCTACCAAGCAACGGTGTACGACGTTGAAATAGATAATAGCTGTTTGTTTTGTTATACCAACATAGTTTATCACTGAGGTGTGAATCTCACTTATGTGGAGAAGTAGGAAAGGTATCAAGTTTCTAGTGGTGGTCGTGGATTCATATTACTACTGGTAGTCAATACATGTGCGTATTCTCTGCTTTTATGATCTACTTTCTTCCAGAACTGTATCGAGTTGACTTCCAAGGATATCGACCGGTCGGGATCGTACGGTTTCCACGTGGAGCGTTCCCTGAGACTGGCCGCGAGTATTCTTCATCGGTTGAAGGATGTTTCTAATCTAGCCCATATTCTTATGGGCCTGTACAAACTGATCACGGAGGAAGATTAGTGAGTTTTCGCTAATCACGAATATTTGAATGGAAAGCCGGTAATGTTTTTAAAGGAAGACAATTGCATGTGGTCCAGAAACGCAGAAACCGATTGTACCGGGCTTGAAAAAATCGTAGAAGTAACATATTGGGATAGCCGCAGGCCGCTCGCTGAAGAGCACTTGAGGAGACCATTTGCTCACTTTGAAGTTTGAAGTTCGTTCTTTCTTCGAATGTAAGGAGCCAGATATACCGCTTACATGCAGGTGTAAGCGACTCAACTTCCAGCTCTCAGATTGGTTGGCAAAGGCGCAAAAACGCAGGCTTGAAGTAAATATATAATATTATAAGTGTAAGCGCACCTTTATACTTGTGTTGATTGCAGTGATATGTTGCCACAACGAGCCCATCGTCCGCTCGTCAATCTGTTTCTCTGGTCCTTCCGCTCGGTCATGTCAAACCAGCTGACACCAGCTGTGAAGGTGGATGTGAGCAAATTGTGGAAGACTCTCGATAGGTCAGACTTCACTTTTTTCGAATATCATAATGAAACACTGAACTTATTTTGTGTGCAACTTTATTCACGAAATTTTATTCACGAAACGGAATTACATTGTCTTCCGGTCGATCCATATTTATAATGAAAACAATGAAATATAACCAGTTTTTCACCATGGTCCATGGTTTCCACAAGCCACGACGTATGAGTCCAAGAGTATATTCTGGAGCGCACATCTATAGCTACAAGGGAGGGCGCCGGCGGCTAAAGCCGCCTCCTCCTCCCTTGTTTGAGCCTCAGCTGGCGGGAGCTTCCTCACCTTCCTTTTCTGAACACAGGGCGTGGAGGTTCTTTACAACATGTAGCGTGTAGGTTCTCTCTAACATAGAGCGTTCTCATTAACATAGGGCGTGGAAGCTCTGTCTAACATAGAGCGCGAAAGTTCTCTTCAACATGAAGCGCAAAAGTTCTCATTAGCATAGAGCGCGTGAGTTCTCCTTGAAATAGACCGGTAAACTTCTCCTTAGCACAAAACTTCTCCCTAACATAGAGCGCGGAATTTCTCCCTTGCATAGAGCGCGAAAGTTCTCTTCAACATGAAGCGCAAAATTTCTCCTAAGCATAGAGCGCGTGAGTTCTCTCTAACATATAGCGCGAGACTTCTTCCTAATAGAGAGCGCGAGCTCTTCTTAAGATAGAGCGATGGAAGTCTTTTTAACATAGAGCGCGGAAGTTCTTCTCAACATATAGGGCGAGAGTTCTCCTTAACATAGAGCGCAAAGGTTCTCCTTACCATAGAGCGCGGTAGTCCTCCTTAACATCTAGCGCGGTATTTTTCCTTAACATAGAGCGCGGAAGTTTTCCTTAGCATAGAGCGCGGTAGTTCTCCTTACCATGGAGCGCGGTAGTTCTCCTCAACATAGAGCGCGGAAGTTCTCCTTAGCATAGAGGGCGGTATTTTTCCTTAACATAGAGCGCGGAAGTTCTTCTCAACATAGATCGCGGTAGTTCTCCTTACCATGGAGCGCGCGAGTTCTCCTGAACATAGATCGCGGTATTCCTCCTTAACATAGAGTGCGGTAGTTCTCCTTAACCTAGAGCGCGGTAGTTCTCCTTACCATGGAGCGCGGGAGTTCTCCTCAACATAGAGCGCGGTATTCCTCTTCAACATAAAGCGCGGTATTTTTCCTTAACATAGAGCGCGGAAGTTCTCCTTAGCATAGAGCGCGGTAGTTCTTCTCACCATGGAGCGCGGGAGTTCTCCTTAACATAGAGCGCGGGAGTTCTCCCCTAACATAGAGCGCGGTATTCCTTTTTAACATAGAGTGCGGTAGTTATCCTTAACCTAGAGCGCGGTAGTTCTCCTTAACATAGAGTGCGGTAGTTCTCCTCAACCTAGAGCGCGGTAGTTCTCCTTAACATAGAGCGCGGAAGTTCTCCTTAACATAGAGCGCGGTAGCTCTTCTCACCATGGAGCGCGGGAGTTCTCCTTAACATAGAGCGCGGTATTCTTCCTTAAAGGGACCGTTTCTCTATAATTTGGATCGATTAAAAAACATTAAGTCTCAAGATACTGCTTTGATAGTGTACTGATGGTCCCTTACCATTACACAAAAAAAGAAAAATGGAAATCAGTCGAGAACCAAGTCTTTTTTGAGCCAAACTATCTTAAGGGTTACTGTATCGCAAAACTTTTGGTTATAACATGAATTCGGTTTTAATACACACAACTTCAATCTTAATTAAACCAAGAAGAGACATAGCTAACTAAAAACACTGTTAAATATGTCAGTTGTTACGTGATTGAATTTGTGATACATTTCACGGACGTTTTGCGGACAATTTGTGCGCGTCTCCATGAAAATAGGTTTGTGCGGTGGCTTCTGCGTTGTGGCCGTACTCAAATTTGCTCAAAAACGACCCAAGTTGCGGAATTTTCCCAAATTCTGACTGTTTTGTCCATTTTTCGTTCCCATGTGTCCACTGATGACTCAAATCATCAAATTAAAGAGGTACAGTCCCTTTAACATAGAGCGCGGTAGTTCTCCTTATCATGGAGCGCGGGAGTTCTCCTTAACATAGAGCGCGGTATTCCTCCTTAACATAGAGTGCGGTAGTTCTCCTTAACCTAGAGCGCGGTAGTTATTCTTAACATAGAGGGCGGTAGTTCTCCTTAACATAGAGCGCGGTAGTTCTCTTTACCATGGAGTGCGGGAGTTCTCTTTAACATCTAGCGCAACAGTTCTTCTTAACATACAGCGCAACAGTTCTCCCTAACATAGAACGCGAAACTTCTCCCTAACTTAGAGCGCCACAGTTGTTTTTGACACAGAGCGCATAAGTTATCCTTATATCAAAAAGTGTACAGCGCAACAGTTCTCCCTAACATAGAACGCGAAACTTCTCCCTAACTTAGAGCGCCACAGTTGTTTTTGACACAGAGCGCATAAGTTATCCTTATATCAAAAAGTGTTTAATAGTATTTTTCAACTCAGAGCGCATGCTTTAACGCCAACTCTCAGCATCCTATCTACAACCGATTTCGATGGCTTTGAAAATGAAAAGCAGGAAATTACACGTCTCTCTTCTCCAACCACAAAGTGCAAATTCTCCACTAAAACTGAAAACGTCTTTGCCTCAGACCCACATACATACCAAACAGGCCGTTTATATTAGTAGACAAGGTAGGTCGCCGGCGGCTAAAGCCGCCTCCGCCTCCCTTGTTTTTATTTCGGGCTGGCGAGAGCTTCCTGGCCCTATTTTTTCTGAAATGGACCGCGAAAGCTCTCCTCAACATAGAGCACAGAAGGTGTCCTTGATTGCGAGACCTCTCACTAACTTAGGGTGCGAGACCTCTCCAGAACGCGAGTCATATTTTTAACATCGAGGGCGAGTATTCTATCTAACATAGAGCGCGAGTCCTCTCTCTAACATAGAGCGCGAGACCTCTCTCTGGCATAGAGCGCGAGATCTCTCTCTGGCATCGATCGCAAGACCTTTCTCTAACATAGAGCGCGAGACCTCTCTCTAACATAGGGCGTGGGAGATCCCCTAACATAGAGCGCGAGACCTCTCTCTGGCATAGAGCGCGAGATCTCTCTCTCTCTGGCATAAATCGCAAGACCTTTCTCTAACGTAGAGCGCAAAATCTTTCTCTAACATAGAGCGCGAGACCTCTCTGTGGCATAGATCGCAAGATCTCTCTCTTCAACATAGAGCGCGAGACTTTTCTCTAACATAGGGCGCGATTTCTCTCTCTCTCTCTCTCTCTCTCTCTCTCTCTCTCTCTCTCTCTCTGTCTCTCTCTCTCTCTCTAACATAGAGCGCGAGACTATTTTTCAACATCGGGCGCGGAAACATGAGAACAACAGAATGGAAAAATCTCTTTTTGTCTACTATTTTTGATGTGTAGAGAGTCTTCTTTTCTATCTTGTGAACAGCATCCAGGAAGTAGGGGGCCCCAGTGGCCTTTACAGCAGCACTTCCAACCATCCATCAAATTCACGGCAGCAGCTCCAGTCCAGTGCGGGCATCCTCGGGGCGAACAGAGAGTTCGAATGGCTCTCCCTCTTCCGGCTGCGCTTTTATACCCAATTTCCTACCCTGTTAAGCCATTCCTGTTAACCGTGACGGCCTGAAACTCGTCTATCCTGTTTAGAAAAACTTTCTATTGCCAAATCCCAGCAACAGCCGGTTGGGAAAAATGAAATCACACGCTGCCCACGCCATTTGCCTCACCCAGCTTTCCTCAGTTTCCTCACCATTTTTCGACTAAAAGTGCTGCAAAAAAGTTTCAGACAAACAAACCAAAGTAGCGAAATATATATATGGACAAGGAAGGTCGCCGGCGGCTAAAGCCGCCTTCGCCTCCCTTGTTTTTATTCCGGGCTGGCGAGAGCTTCCTGGTCCTGTTCTGAAAATGAACCGCGAAAGCTCTCCTTAACAGTGTCGTCTCTTTAACATTAGCGCGAGACTTTTCCCTTACATAGAGCGCAAGACCTCTCTCTAACATAGAGCGCGAAACTTCTCCTTAAGAGCGCGAAACTTCTCCCTAACATAGAGCGCGGAATTTCTTCCTTACCATAGAGCGCGAAACTTCTCCCTAACATAGAACGCGAAACTTCTCCCTAACATAGAACGCGAAATCTCTTTTTACCACAGAGCGTGAAATTTCTCCCTAACATAGAGCGCGGAATTTCTTCCTTACCATAGAGCGCGAAACTTCTCCCTAACATAGAACGCGAAACTTCTCCCTAACATAGGGCGCGAAACTTCTCCCTAACATAGAGCGCGAAATTTCTTCCTTACCATAGAGCGCGAAACTTCTCCCCAACATAGAACGCGAAATCTCTTCTTACCATAGAGCGCGAAACTTCTCCCTAACATAGAGCGCGGAATTTCTTCCTTACCATAGAGCGCGAAACTTCTACCTAACATAGAACGCGAAACTTCTCCCTAAGAGCGTGAAATTTCTTCCTAACATAGAGCGCGAAACGTCTCCCTAACATAGAGCGCGGAATTTCCTCCTTACCATAGAGCGCGAAACTTCTCCCTAACATATAGCGCGAAACTTCTCCTTAAGAGCGCGAAAATTCTCCCTAACACAGAGCGCGAACCTTCTCCCCAACATAGAGCGCGGAATTTCTTCCTTACGATAGAACGCGAAACTTCTCCCTGACATAGAACGCGAAACTTCTCCCTGACATAGAACGCGAAACTTCTCCCTAACATAGAGCGCGTCTCGCCTAAATAGGGCGCGGGAGTTTCCTTTACCTTTACCATAGGGCGCGGAAGTTCCCCCGAACTACGGGCTCGGGAGTTTCCCTTAACATAGAGCGCGGGAGTTTCCCTTAACATAGAGCGCAAAAGTTCTTTCTAATATAGGGCGCGGGAGTTCCCCTAACTCTTGAGTCCCCCTTAACTTATGGCGCGGGAGTTTCCCTTAACATAGAGCGCGTTTCGCTGAAATAGGGCGCGGGAGTTTCCTTTACTATAGGGCGCGGCAGTTTCCTTTATCATAGGGTGCGGAAGTTCCCCTTAACTTAGGGCGCGGGAGTTTCTCTTAACATAGAGGCAAAGGTTATATCTACTGTACGCTAGGGTTTTCTCTTAAAAAATATGACCCACCCTTCCCACACTACTGCCAATGAGAAATGAAAAGCATACAGCTCACGTTCGCTCACGGCTTTTCTCAGTTTTCAACAAAAAGTGCATTTGCTTCATTTGCTTCTCTCTTTTTCGACTAAAAGTGCACGATTTAGGTTTCAGACATACATACCAAGCAGGCGAATTATAGAAACACTGGATTCTGTTCACCCCTGACATTTCTCTGTTTCACCCCGAAACCACCCCTGTTTTAGCAGGGGCCAAACCGCGGTCTGGCCCCTGCTAAGTCAGGGAGAAAACAGAGGAATTTCTTGGTGAAATCAGTGAAATCTCAGTGATGAAAGAGAGAAATTACGGTTTGCTTTAGAACATAATACAAACGAATATTTTAGAAAATAAACATTTTTTCATTATCTAAAAGACAATATCAAAAACATTTTGTAAATTTTTACTTTAATTTATTAACCCTGCAGTTAATAATTAAGTACTCTTCAATTATAAATCATATATGATACGATTTCAAACCCAGAGTGAAACGACAAACGGCGGCCAGCCACGTCTGGCGGTGCGCCGTATCTAGTACGGGTTGGCTCTAATGTGTGCAGAACAGCTGATCGAGCCAGCTACTCTGGTGGGCCGCGCGCGAAATCGCTGTTTTCTCCCCGCCACATCCCTGCTAATGATTGCTCTATAATATCCCGTACATATCCCTGAAATACCTCCGGTATTTTCCTACTAAAAATGTCAAAGTAAGTGCTGGGAAATTACCGGAAAATCACTCTGAATTATCCCTGATCTACCCCGATTTTCCCCCTACTTTCTCTCAGAAATTTCAGTGAAAATTTTCTCTCTGTTCTGTCAGGGAAGTCCAACTACCTATGAATGGATCCCTACTAAATATTCTGAAAATTATTAAACAATCTTCTATTGTTTTTATCGTTAACTATTCAGGCAGTCGGAGAATGCGTTTCTGTGCAACATGCGGGTGTTCGTCCGTAACACCATTCAGAGGAATTACGGCCCCATCGCCAATTTCGTTGCTGATCAACTAGACGCGCGGCCACCAAAGAGGAAGATTGTCAAAGTATGCACAGAGTTTGAAACTGGGTCCAATCTCGACGGCGCTATTGATGTGGAAGTTTGCGCTATATAAAACGATGAGACGCTTTTTTGGTTAATACAATTAAAATTTCATGAAACGAAAACGGTTAATATTTCTTGAGTTTCACAAAAAAGAAGCTCGCTATTCAATTTTTTTCTGTGCTGATTCGTTTGGATTACGCCTGTGAGTATGGTCTTATGTTGATGAAGTATAAATTAATCATACAGTGTTACCCCGAAATTCAATGTGAGCTTGACCAAAAACAACTATCCGTAGTGTGTCTCTTTGCAGAAGCGTAAACTGACGTCATTCGATCTGGCACGTAGCCAGCCAAGTCCGCAACCAGTCCCTCCTATAGCCCTGACCCTGTCACAGCCGGATGATGATGTACAAGTGGTGGAAGACCCCCTGATGCTTATGCGAATGGCCCTACAGGCAGTGGGGGGAATGTTCTGAGCATAAATAGGGTGTGAGTATTCTGCAAAAGTAACCAGTTTTCCAAATGTTATATGTGAAACTTGGTTATTTTGCATCAAAGTTTTGCCTACAGGCAGCCGGAGAAATGTTCTGACGGGGGCCGACTGGCTGTAAAATACCAGCAATGTTGACCGAATAACCACAAAATTCCAAAAACTTTAATTTTCGTACTTTTTCAATTGGAAATAGTCACACCTTACTGGCGTTGACTCGCAGGCTGTATAGTCTGTTCTCAATACGAGTTTTGTGGAATTTTTCCGGTCGTTTAGACATAATCGCTTTTGTTCGATTTTGAGCGGATTTCTCCCGTACCTGTAACGAAGTTTGACGATTCGTGGCGTTTTCTCACTATTCAGTTTAAGAGTTTTCAGAACCCGGTCAGGATTTCAGAATTTTAATTTTTATTCAACTTGAACTAGGTCTCTGATTTTCATTTTTTAGTTCCTTGATCAGTTTTCTATTTGTTTCAGTACATGCGTGCTCAGCGCATGAACGTTTCTCGGATAATATCACTTAACTCTTCTTAGTGCGAGTGAATTTTTCAGTTTAAATCTACATATCAGCATTTCACAAATTCACAATTTAAGTGGTATGTATTGAGCTCAGTTTCCCGTCGGGTATTGATGATCTGTTTATCCGATATTGTAATTGTTCTATGCATGTTTTCAATTTTGGTTTTTTTTCTCACAATTTTCTCTGTTCACTTCTTTTGTAATATGTAAATAATGAAGAAGATTTCATGTACACTTGTTATATATCATCACATCGCTATCGGATTTTTCCGTGTGCTATACCTTGATCTTCTTTTTATCACAAAGACCACTAACTGTCAGCTGTTTGTTGTTTATCATATCTTGTTTGTTCAGGTCTATGGATTGTTTTGTGGCCGCTTCTACTGGAGCACTGAAAAGTGAGCATCTATTCATTTTTATTGTCCAGCTCTAATTGGATTTTACATACTGAATATTATCATAGTTTAAGAGTTGGGGAATGGAATAAATATGCTTATGTTTTCAACCGGCTGCCCCGACTCACCTTGCACCCGACTACTACTATACCTTTGTTTAACACTTTTCTAAATTAGTGTACTATGTTCCCCATAGTTGACGATTTCAGCTGTTTTTCCCTTCGTTTCAATTAATATGAACTTTTTCTAGCAATCAATTTACGGGATAATGTTTTCACGAATCTGAATGCTATAAAAACTCTTTTGCCGAAGAAGGATGAAGTCACAAGTATGATTTGGGATGGGAGCGAGCAGGTGAATTTGCACGAAATATAGAACCATTTGTAATACGGATCTGCTATAAATTTCAGCAGAGGAATAGTTTGAATGTTTAAATGATAGCTTTAGATACCTAAAGAACAAGTGCGATATTTCTTCTGAGTGAGACAATCAGTCGACAATTGTTTACTTCTTAGCCCAAACTAAATAGGTCTCTCTCGATCAGATCCAGGAATGCTGTACTGGCTGGTTCATTAGACAGAAGCGTGTAGATGTTTTTTGTCACTTCTTGACCTACACGCTTTTTCACTTCTGTAGTTAACCAATTCCCGAGATGCGGGTAAACAGGGTCATGAATTATTAAATTTGAGGGGTTTCAAGACCACATTACATCTACAACTAATATTTGGTCTTCTTATTCATCAATGAGAGTTTACATTAAATAACCAAGTTTCAGGTGGCTTTACTGACGGCCCAGTTGGACAGACAATTGAAATTGTTCCACACGGAGACGTCCCAGCAGTCCACCCTCTTCTCCATAGATGGGGGAGTTGGACCAGTGAAGGGATTGCACATGACCACCAGGTACACAGGCGTACTACAGTAACCTCGCTAAAAAATGCCTGAAAACCACGAAACTACAAACGTTCTACTTTCATTATTATCTTTTTATTGTCATAGTTTACCGGTCACACTGCAAGCATACCACTCTTCATTATCATTACGATAGTGTTTCAATCAAGACAAGAGTTCTGTTTGGAAGAATAGTTGGACTGGTTTGTGTACGCAGTTGAGGGGCATTTCAGGTAGTTTTGGATTTCACTAATTAGGATTTCCTAGATGGGAGCACTAGAACATTCTAAAAAGTCACATCTTGCGCATTACAAAGATATGAAGCCTACCGCATAGTTTTTAATCTCCCACCACTTTCAGCGAAGACATAATCTCATGCGTGGAGTCGGGAATGGCCAAGATTTGGACTCGAGAGGGAAAGGAAAAGACTTCGTGGAACGTAGGAGAGGGTATTACGGCGATGCGAGGTAAGAGGGGCCTGTCCTGTACTAAACGCTCTTCATCAACACAATTCGTTCCCAAATGTTTATGTTTAATGTGAAATATAATGTCGTGTTTTATCAAAGTTGCAAAAGTTTTCATGATATCTGGTCTGCTTCTAGGTAGTGACGATCGAAAGGAGATCGTTACCGGAGGAATAAAGAATCTGGTGAAAACGTGGGACATGGAGACGGGGAAACAGACGTGGGGCGCCAAGAATGTGCCGCCTGATTTCCTGCAACTAGAGGTTCCCATCATGTGCACGGACGTGCGATTCGTACCCGGACAACACCTCATCATTGAAGCTACAAAGTTGCACGAGGTAGTCCACGTTTTCTCTTATTAGTTTGGAGTATATTTCATATAGTTCGTCTATACTCTATATACTGCATATAGTGTTTGCTATAGCGTTGACCGTTCATTAGATGATAGAGTAATTAGCTGAACTAAATTAGGCAGCCGCCAATGTACTGGACCCTTCTGAAACTAAATTTTAGAGAGAAAACGGGTGATGTGGGTACATGTGTATGTGAATAGAATAGACTGTTTATTCGCGATTCAACACGTGTCTTTCCACATTGGTATATGTGGCACTCCAATTACGAGAAAATGGAGATATGGAAGATAAAAATAAGATGAAGAGTATAGTTTACACTGTTACGCGCTCATTGTATAATATGCACTTTTGCAGTATTGCACAATTGAAACGATGATTGTACCGAGACGTTTGTAGAATACTAAAATAGTGATGTCACAAATATAAAGATTTCTTTTTGAAGAGATCATTTAGATTAGCTTGTTTTGTTACATTGGGACTGTATGAATGTTGGTTGCGTCATGATAGGATCAGAATGATGAGATAAGCGGTCACAAAGTTTTGTACAGTATATCCTGAGTACTTCGGTTCTCCACCACGTTCAAGTTTCGAAGAAGAGTTGTAATTATTTATATTTTTCTTTGAGATGCGAGTGTATGACACTCGAGCGCAACGCCGCCCCATCAGGAAGATTCCCTTCATGGATGTTCCCCTGACCGCCCTGTCTCTCTGTCATAGAGAGCATCATGTGCTGGCGGCCAATTCAATCGGAGAAATGGGACTATTCGATATACGCAGCAAAGGTGAGTTTCGTTCTATAAGCTAGTGAAATTTATAGTTCTTGTCATTTACACCGTCTTATGGACAGCACTAGGTGCGAATAACTCGTCCGAATGCGCGTTGGTCAATTCAGCTGCGCCCTGCGCACTGTAGGAGCCCATGTGCGTGTGAAACAGGGTATATTCGCGAAGTTATTTGACATTGTATATGCAGTATTTTCACCTCTAGTCATTCGTTACGGTCATATGGTAGAGCTCATAGCTACTTCAACGTTTCATGTTTTGTTGCTAAAAGGACTATGATCTGAATAAGTGGAAGTAAAGTCACCAAAAGAGTTACGATCAACAAGTGTTTCGAGAAATGTGGACCGATCCGTTGTGTTTGCAGTGCACCCGGTGTGCAAGTACAAGGGTCAGGCCGGTTCCATCAGGTCCATCGATGCTCATCCCACCTCCCCCTATGTGGCCACATGCGGTATCGATCGATTCGTACGGGTGCACGATGTGGACTCGAAGAAACTCGTTCACAAGGTATGCACTCATTACTAGTTCAAAATATATACACTATCTATCTATCTCTCTTTTTCTTTTTCTTTCTCTCTCTCTCTCTCTCTCTCTCTCTCTCTCTATCTCTCTCTCTCTCGTTTTCCTCTAATAAGCGTACATGGGACGCACTATTTGAGGGAAGGCTTAGAGTTATCGGCTGGAAATCCGACGTTTAATAGAAATAGGCACATGATTGTAGTTTGTAGTTCAACCTGCATATGGGGGTGGAAACTTGATTTTGGTAATTACAGATCTACTGCAAGACGAGATTGAATCGTGTTCTCATGCGGAAAGATCTTTCAATTCTGAATAAACTGAAAAAGGAGGAGACCGACGAGCAAGACTGGGATATGATTAAGGTGAGGTGCTTCGGTGATATAATACCACTATTTTTCCAAGTTGGTTTGGTATTGTAGAAACATTTTATTTGACCATGTTTTCAAATTTACTTCTAAGCTGTCCGAGACATTTCAGTCAAGTATTTTTCGTCGTACACATACGGCTTGTTGGTTCTGAACCTGAACCATAGGAAATACAACCCAAAGAAGACGACTTTAAAAAGAAACCTCGATGTTAGGGTATTTTAGAGTCACGTATAATATGTGAAATAAATCAGATTTCGTGGTTGTGCAAGGAAATGTGCACATCTGGTGATGTTTTGTGTAGTTATTCCCTATTACTTCTAGTATATATTCAACTTAAAACTATGATATTGCTGCAGAATGAGGATAGAGACGATAGCGACGATAGTGAGAGTGGGACGGATGATTCGGACGAGGCGTCGGATGGAGATGTGTGGGAGAAGATTGCGAGCGGGGAGGAAGATGAAGAAGGAATAGAAGTGGTGGCCGCCAAGAAGAATCAGAGGAAGAGGAGAGACGAAGATAAGGAGGTGGGCAGAACACATTCATTCATACGCCAGTTAAGCTATTCGAATCCAAACGTAGGGCCAAACACCAGTAATGTCTGACTAAGCGACCGGAGGTAGTCCGTTTTCAGATGTGAACACGTGAAAATTTATGATTTTTCCATCAAAAGTATACCGATTTTCTTATTTTCGGCGTAAAATTAGTCCGTTCTACGAATTTTTCTGACTATTCGGACAACTTTACTGGTGTATGTGTAGGACGACTTTGTTAGCTGCTTCATCAAACCACCCATTTTTCTTTCTAATCGGGATTCCGAACTACTCTAATTTCGTCAATAGTCGTACTTTACTGATCATAACTTCATCTTCCAACCTGTTTTTGTAGTGTGCTTGCCCAAATGAAACACCTGGTTTTCAACTAATTCATGTGGACAACAAAGTCGCCTCACGTATGGGACAGAAGACTTTCATTCATACGCCAGTAAAGTTATTCGAATCCGAGTAACCAAAAAAGGCGAACAACTAACTACTTTTTGCTAGTATTGGGGAACTTTTTGCTAGTATTGGGGTTTTTGCCTATTCTTTTATGCAAACTCATGAATTTTAACTTATTTAAATCTAAAAATAGTCGCACCTTATTGGTATGTACTTTTATTCAATATCATGTGATTCAACGAGATATTTAAAATATTTAGAAAAATAGCTAGAACGCAAAATCACATGAAGGCCAAACAATCAAAAGGGGCGCAGTCTAAGTAGTGCCACCCGTCTCTCGCTCATCGTGGAATAGACTTGAACTGTACTGAATGTGTGTAGTTTAGGAAGTGCCAGAGCCGACGAAGAAGAAGAGAGTGGAAAAGGGCAGAAAACGGAAGGAGGAGAAGGACGAGGGTATAAAGGACGAGATTGAGCTGGTAAGCAGTTGACAATACTAATGACAGTGTTGTTTGTCCCTACTATTGGAATGAATTTGTGATAAATTAAATTGTCTCTGCTGTCGTGCGCATACTTTTGGGAATTTCTCTATCTGACTTTTCTGTAGAGAAGGCTATATTGGGCCACTCTTCCCATTCCTCCTACCTTTTCTTCTTCTTCTTCTTATATTATTATTATTGTATACAATTATCGACATGTAGGAAGTGCCGGCATTCACAATTTTCGAGAGTATCTTATTGAAAATAGAAAGGAAAAGCCAGATTGATTTCACTGTTTTCCAGAGCGACGACGAGGAACCAGTGAAAAAGGCGAAGTTGACGAAAACGAAGAAGTCAGCCAAGTCGAAGGTGCCACCGGTTGAAGAAGTGGAAGTGAAAGAAGAGGTGAGGTCACACTTTTAGATTTGCTCTCCCTGACCTCTGTGACATTTTAATGGTGTTCATTCAGTATCGGAAATTCCAATTCGCGTTTTTATTTCAAATATGCATCAACTGGTACATATTTTGAACCAGGGAGTATTTTCACATTGATAAAATAAGAAACTGCTAAGTCATTCTCATAACTGCCCTAAAATAAGAAGAATAAAAGTTTCATTTCTAGGTTGATTCTGATTCGGAACCAGTGCCTATGAAGAAACGGAGAGTTACCCGAAAAAGCAAGAAATTGTAGAACAACGTTTTGATTATTGTTGATTTGTTTTTAATTTTGGCAGATGTTACTGTTCACTTTGTTTGTTTTTGTGTTTGTTGTTGCTATTTTGTTGTCTTGCTGTCAGTTGTTTTTCAGTGCGCATTGTTTGAGAATGTTGAACCGTCTAATTGTGAAGTAACCAACGATAAATATTATGTCTTGGACAGATCCTACTCGGTCTTTTATGTTCATTTTGAATCTGAGATTTAGTGAATTTACAGGCAGTTCTGTCATGTCTAACTTGTTGGGAATCTTCAAATGTCTACATCTTGTTTTTTCCACTCAATTCAACAGAAATCTAATAGTATGAAATGTACGCTGAGGAAACTACAATTTCGATGTTGAACTTTAATCACAGTTTGAAAATGTTCATTCTAGTTGTTTTAAGTATCATCATCTAAAGGCCCTCTTTCTCTCTGGGTCGGAAGTGGTTTTCGAATCGTTGCATGTTACGATATTTGTAGTTTGAGCTGCGTGTATATTAAGCTAATTGACCAACCTTAGTGAGATGGTTTAATCCCAGTTCTAAATCGTTCATTCGGGTTGTTTTGAGTATCATCATCTAATGCACTAATGGCCCTCTTTCTCTCCATTGTTCGGAAGTGGTTTTTTACTTGTTTTGCTTTGCTCTGTTTGTAGTTTGAACTGAAAGCTTAAACGTGCAAATTGATCATTTGCTCAAACCCAGTTTTAAATCGTCCTTTCGGCTTGTTTTGAGTATCATTATCTAATGGCCCTCTTTCTCTCCATTGTTCGGAAGTGGTTTTTGACCATGTTCGTTCTGTGATGTTTGTAGTTTGAACTGAAAGCTTAAACGTGCAAATTGATCATTTGCTTCAACCCAGTTCTAAATCGTCCTTTCGGCTTGTTTTGAGTATCATTATCTAATGGCCCTCTTTCTCTCCATTGTTCGGAAGTGGTTTTCGACTAAGTCAGAGCGGGCGGCCAATGGGCCTCATTACGAACACTCAATTGTTTTCGGCCCTCGGCTACTCGGTCTCTCTGGGGAAGATGCTCGTCCACACAACATGCATATACTTGACACTTGTCACATTCCGGCGAACGCCAACCATTGGACCGGAATAGTGAGATCAAATATTGGGGTATAATATAATAATAATAATGTATAATTATAACTATAATTATTATTCTACATAGTGGGGTACATTTTACTTTCACCCCCTCCCCCCCCTCTTTTCCGCACTTTTCATTGTATCTGAAAAATGAGGTGATTACTACGTGAAAGTTGCAGCGCACAGCATATCCGAAAATAACTCCATGAAATTTCCTCATTTGGGAAACAAGAAAAATGTAGAAATTGAAAAAGCCAGTTTCGGTGTTGCGAACAGAGCTTTTATGGAAATACCTTTTTTATTCTCAGTCACTGTTAAAAGACTTTGAAAGCTTGTGCACGATTTGAACATTTCAAAATGTACGTTTATCATGGTCAACGTATGAGTCAATGATGGAGTAAAAATCTCAATTGATGAGAAGTTGAAATTAAGTGTTGAGAGGGAATGTAGATGTTTCTTCGAACTATTGTTAATTAGCAGGAAATATTGTAGAGAAAACATCCCTGTATTGGTCTCAATTGGCAAACTATATCGTTTGTAAGGAAAACTAACGATATATCCACAGTTAGGTATAGGTACTCAAGATGTCTGACTTGCATCGACATGGAACGAATAAAAGACCTTAATCAATGCTGAGAACTTTATGAGAATGCTGAAAAATAGGAAACTATATTGTTTAGAAGTTCATTCTCTTCTAATTGGAGATGTGGCGGTCCTTTGCTAAGTCTGCCATCGGATGGCCTCTTATTGTGTTTCCGCTAGTTTTGCTCCCCTCGCCCCCACCTCATTGTTTACTTGTTTCTAAACAATTGGAAGATATTCTATATTTTTGTAATATTAACATCATCACTTCCTTACTCATTTCAACTAACTAGAAGCGTGTGGTCTGTGAAACTGTGAAATTATGTCACTAGTAGACCATATTCTGTAATATGTAAAATACTTTGTTTTCTTTGTTTTTTTTTGTTTTAACCAACCAGAAGTTAAGACGCACCCTGTTTTCCAAATGGTCTTCACCATATCACACTTTATATGTATTTTCACTGACAAAATCGAATGTTATGCTGCCATTCTGTTACGCTGCGTCAACTTTTTGCGAAGACGAGCATAAATATGTTATGAGGCAGTTTTCACTCACATATGTTTCACACATTGGCCGCTAGATTCTCTCGGAAAATTCGTATAGTTATGAAAGCAAAGAGATATTTTTTTTGCATGGGTGCCTGCCTCTCGTTCCTTCTCTTCATCTCTATTCTTTTTCCACCCTCTTTCTCTATGTGTCGACCTCTCTCCTCCCTCTCTTTCTCTCTCTCTCTCTCTATCCTGAAATGTGAGAAATGAGCATGTTCTGAGTGCGAATCCATCATATATCCTAGAGGGGCATTGCCAATTTGCAGCGCCCGCAGTCAGAGAGCGTAACCCGAATACTTCACCCACCCCTTACTCTTTGTCGTCTCCGTTCCTCTCTCTTTTCATATTATCTCTCTCTCTCTCCCTCACATTCTCTCTGTCTGTATGTCTGTTCTTTTGCTCTCTCTCTCATTTCATTCTTTCTGACTGTTGTGTATTTCCCAGAGCAAAACTATCCGGTGTATGTCACCCTATCCCGCTGTGTTTGTAGTTTGATCGCTCTGTTTCTGGTCAGAACTTGTGAATTATGGCATGCATCGAGATCAAGCTACAACAAAGATTCGTGCACTACCAATATACGCTCGAATTCTCGTGTCGGAATACTTTTGATCTAGCCAGCGGCTCATTCCATTCAACCCCAGTGGTATTCTACTCACTCGGGATCTCTTTCTATTTCTCATTTAGTCTCCATAACCAATGTCGCTGCCTCACCCATCTCTCTCTCTCTCTCTCTCTCTCTCTCTCTCTCTCTCTCTCTCTTTCTCTTTTCCGTGTCTCTTGTTCTCTTCATTTCTTAGCTCTAATTCTTTCTTCCTGCCTACCTTGTCGTTCATCCCCTCTTTCTTTTCCATCTCTCCTCTCTTTCCCTCTCCTTCTTTCTCCTCTCTCTCTTCCTCCCTCTCTCTCTTTCTAATTTTCTATCCCCAAGTGGTTCTCTCTTCCTATATCTTGAGAGGATACGCAAATCTGATTGTACTTCAATGCACTCCAGTATCTGAGTTCCAAATCAAACCCAAAGTTTTTTTTTCAGGAACAATTTTTCGTTGAACCTCATACAATTTTGAAATGAGCAGTATTATTTTCATAACAACGTAGAACGTAGGGTTCTGAACTTTTAATTTTTATTCCTACTTTGAGGTTCAATATATTTCTACACAAAATTGCGAACGAAATTTATCGCTAAATAGCTCTATTTAACGAAAAACTTTGTTGTTTCCGGTATTTTTGTAGTTTTATCCCGGCGCCCTCCCATGCGCAATTCCTAAATGCTGTTGTGTTTGGAGATTTCACAACAATCCAGTTTTGTCGCTCATTTCTTTTTCTCGGTAACTTAGGCCGGTGGATAAAACTGAGTTTATAATTTGTTTAAAGCCAAATAAGTTGTTTATTATATTATGTACTCAAAACATCAGAAAGTACGGTGTGATATTAAAAAAAGTTTTTTTTTAAACGTTTCTTCGCAATTATTTGTAGCCAACATTCTTCAACATTCAGTTTGACCGATTTTGATTTAAAAAAAAACTCATTTTCTGGCTAAAATTCTTGTTATTAGTATGATTAGAACCAAAACAGTAGAAGTGGGTTACTGTAGCGGTGATTAACTTCCTGTGTCAGTTGGATGGCTGCCAAAAAGAGATGGGGGCCGAGTAGCCCCGCTACTCAGTCCTTATTTCCTCTTCCAAATGGGGTATTTTCGGACGCTGATTCGTAGTCGATTCGCCGCCTAACGAAGTCAGCCGCTACATGCCGGCTACATGCATTTCGGGGGCAAGAGACCGCAGACAACAACCGACACTGCGACTAGACGCGCGCAGGTCGCCCGCGATGCTCATGAAGAAATTAATTCTGCCAACCTGCCGGCACCTTTCCATTTTCATCAATTAATACTTCTAGTTCACGAATAGCCTTCCTGAGGAGTTTACGAATAGCATTTTAACTTTCCAATTTCAATTCTGACAACCTGCCGGCATCTTTCCTATTTTTTTGAATTATTAGGTCACATAAACATCGCAATCTTTCAAAAGTTCTTAAATATCTCATTGACACGTAAGTAACGTATATGACTTGGTAATCTTTTTCATCTTTTGAATTAGTTTCTTCTACATAGCGAAATGTTTGTTGACTGCTGTTTTCGGTCATTTGTACTTCTTCGAGAATTCAGCTAAGCGATTCATTTTGGATCTGCGCAAAATTTTCAGTCAACTATAAATCAAGGCATTTACATGAATATGATCGAGGCCGTGATTGAGAAATCCAGAATAATGTAACTATTTTTCATGATTGATCCTGAGTTATACCCAGAACAACGCCATCATTTTATATTATTTATTTATACTAGAATTTGAAACAGTTATGTAAAAGTGATAAAGACGTATAATATGTACTATATAATTTTAATTCTGGAGCGTTTCACATTTTTACCTCATCATAAAAACATTATACGCTTCTCATTCGTCTCTCGATCTTTTTTAGCTTGGTAGTTGTGGAAGCGCAATTAGGGGAATCTTTTTTCATATTCTCTATTGAAATTCTTCCGCAATGCTGCAAAAGAGAAATCAAGGATTTTAGGAACTCTCTTGCATGCCCCATCTCACTTATGAAACGTGTGCTAAACCATGAGACTTTGTTCAATGTGTTACGTGTAAAGGTTTTTTTAATGTATTTCCGGACCTGTCTTTTAATTTTTTTACGTTTTAGCGTTGCCGATTTTTGATCTTTCATAAGCTTCTCTTTTATAAGCATTCATGAAAAAAAGTTTTGCTATTCGAAAATGAGTCACATCAAATACGACACATCAGACATGAAATGCGTAGTAAAACAGTTTCAATATTTCAATACTTATTCAACACATTCATGTACTCGACACATAGTACAAACATGAACTAATGCATCACATGGTGTTCTCTCAACTTTTACGTAAAACAGTACATGGTTGCATTCTATCACGAATAATTTTGCGTTCGCTCTGCGTCGGCCGAAAACTTTGTCCAAAAAGATAACTGCCGTGAACCTGCCATTCTGCTCTATTCTCATGTTAGGTGCTTGGTCTCTAAACAAGCTTCTGGGAGCATTTTCACTTACGGATTGACCAAATCTGACTTGTAGTTTGGTCTTCAAACACAGTACTGACCTTTTGCCATCAAAGATTTTCCCCATCCAACCGAGACTACTACAGTATGATTGCAAAGCTTTCAGTTCGTTTGAATCACGTTTTGTGGAGGTCAACAATTTGGGCATTTCTACTGAAATGGTATGAACTATATATACCTTCATGTCGTTCCTGTTACGATCCAGAATTTATCTCATCTAAAGTTACAATTAAACCCGTAGTGGTCTCTTCGATCGTGCATATTCTTAGTGGTTCCAGTGTTGCACATTATAAACAATAGTAATCTCTGGCATTCCACTCTTTACTCTTCTCTATATACTCTCACTAAAGTATAGCTTGTAAGCATAACATGCAAAACGTGGGACACTTTATACTATAGCACGTTTTTGATTTTCAGTACGTGCGACTAGTTTTTGTTTTGTTCACAGTAGTATAGATTTAGACTGACAAAAATCTCGGTCAAATAAAGAGAAAAATTTTAAAGAAATACTTTCTGAACACAACCTTTCTGTGAAAACGTCTTCACTCTCTGGGTTTTTCACGTTTCATGTGAGCATTTTTACTAGTAAAAAAGCAAGTTCATACTTGTGTCTTGAGTCTTTCTCCGGGACTACGTCTCAATTTTCCATTTTTCGCAGATAATTGAGAGTGGCCCGGATATTTGAGAGGTCTTGAATTATCGTGACCAAAGAATTCGGCCGCCCGTATTATATTCTGCGTTTTTACAGACTTTATTCCAAAACGGTTCAACTAAATGTAAAAGTTTTAGTCACGCGTATATATTGTAATACATGTTAAATACATGAATCAGGAAATGTGTAAGGTCAAAGTGTCACTACTGTTCTTTAACTAATTCCACAAAAAGTTTGAAATTATCTAATTGTGTGTAGAATAGTTGTTTGTTTTTCTGCTTTCCTTCTTGTGACAGACAGATACGACGTGAGAACTGAGAGAATCTTTCACGGCGAATTGATCAATGAGACAATATTCGGTCTTTGCAAATATCATAATATCATTTTACTCCTTTGCAAACACATTGCGTGTGAAAAACTATCCGAAAATGGTGTCTGTGTGTATCAACATTTTCGCGAGATTCATTTCTTGGTTCAACATTTGACAAACATTTTGGCACCAGTCACTCTCGCCAACGCTAGTTAACCGTAAACATATACTGTTTCATTCCGAATGAGACTTCTACAGTAAGATCACAAAACCCTAAAGTTGAAGTTTGCATACAAAGTAAATGGAAAGTGTAAATATAACCGTATAAGTCTCTGTAGGAAAACTGGAACTATTCCTGTCCTTCCTATCTAAATAATTGGAACACCTCCTGACTTTGGGTTTATTTACTTTTTGTTCAGTGTTACTATGAGCAATATTGTTTCAGTGTAGGTAAGAGATTTGAGAAAACTGTCAGTGTTGGTTGTTTTATTTGCATCTAGAACAATTTGTGGCACTGAGATCTCTATACATTCATAGCGTTGCTCCGGTAAATATGTAGCACGTTTTTTGAAATCGGTTATTTGAGGGATTAACTTTTAGATCTGTGACAAAACTTAAATAAGCACTTAGCTGTTGCACGATCTTGATTTCTGACCTATTTCACACGTTTTCCGGGATGTTCACCCATCTCCTTCTGCTAGCCAGATAAAAAGCCACGTAAAAGAAGTTGAATATATCCAAGTTTAGAAACGATCGACTTGGTATGAGAGCTTGCTTGCCCTCTCCCCCTAGCTGCTTTTACTTCCTTCCCTCCTTCCCTCTCTCCCCTCTCTCTCTTTCTCCATTTCTCTCTATCTCTCTCTCCCCCTCTATATCTTTTTTCCCTATCTCTATTTCTCTCCCCCTCTCACTCTCTCCCTTTCTCTCTATCTCCCCCCCCTTTCTCTCTCTCTCTCTCTTTCTCTCTCTCTCTCTCGCCTCTTTTACTCTGTCGCTCTTCCATATCCACTCTTGATCCTACTAATCAAGCCGGCACGGCTCCCGCATTAATTAGCAATACTCTTCTTCTCTTTTCCTATTTTCTAATGAACTTTTGTCTGTTTGTGGTTAACAGTTATGTTTATTACCAATTTAGTTATGAAATATCCACTGTAGCTGAGAAGTCTTTGACTTCCTGAGCTACGGTATTTTTCGTGGATTCTAAGTGTAAGCGGATTCATTTCATATTAGGTATTTCAGAATCCCTGAGCTTTTGGCATTCATTTTATGTTTTTATTTCCAACTGGCCTCGTAGATAGTTCGGCAAAAATCTCATTCACCGTAGCGTGGAAATCTAGCTCATTTCGATGTTATATAATTCAGGAAATTCTCGAGTAGTGCTCGGCTCGTCGTGTATTTTTCACTAATTTGTTTAGTAAAATTGTTTTCTACGATTTGCCTGAAATTGTCCCAGTTGATTTTTGATGTAAACTATTGGTTTGAACAAAATTAAACTTTAAAGGACCTCAGAAAAATTTGTTCATTTGAATTCTGAGGAAAATACGAGTCAGAACGGAATATGTGGAACTTCATTGACAGGATGGTGCAGTTCATTTCTCGTTTCATTATGCGATCAAATTTTCTGAACAAATTACGAAAAGTCATTTTCAATTTATCATCCAAATTTCTAGCCTAATATCGATGACTTTGTTTTCGAACCCTTAGTTTCGGAGCCGAAACTGAAACGAAACGGCTCTTTTCGACCGTGCTCATTTACCAAGTTCCTCTACCATTTTGATAGCAATAGGCTCGAGAACGAGATGGTTATTCAAGGTTTTCTTATAGATTCTTCAACAGTGTAAACCAGATACCAATGTTGCTTCATCGAATTGGTATCAATTGCACTTCCGAGTGAAATACGGTTCTCTAACTTCCACTATTATTTTTTTTATCCCTAGCTATAAGTCTGTTCCTTACTTATTGAAAAATACCAATTATACCTAGTGAATTTATTTTTTCGAGTGAATGCCTGATAGTTGGCCTCTAGAATTTGCATTAGTACTTCAGTCTCATGAGAATCAAATGAAAATCAAATTATCATTGTTGAAACGTGATATTCATATATGCGTTGCACTTTGTGTGATTATTCACTGATATGTCCAATTTATTCATCAGTGATTAAACTTTTGCAATTATCGTGGTCTCCTGCAAACCTATACGGCCTATGTTTTATCTCTTTGTGTTTGTAGTTTGATCTCGTCGCTCTCCGATGAAAATTCGAAATTGTAGCGTGAATCGAGATCAAACTACAAAAATTTGTGCATTGTTTAAACAGATGCCTCATTATGATTAAGCGACTTTTAGATTTGGTTTCAATTCAAAAGTGGCAACTGTGAATATCTTAGTCGCGCTAGTAATCTAGTGAAACGTTCTCATGAAGCACCTCATGATAAAGTTGATGTGATACCTTATATGTCCTTTTTTCTAAATCGATTTGCAAACGATAAACTTATGAAATAACTCGAATTTCATACGATATAGCTCTTGTGAGATCTTCCAGGTATTGGAAAGTATAAAGTATAGCCTGAGGCGGTATGCACTGGCTGATATGTTGATGTTGTAGTTGATTCGTACAACTCATCAGAACCTTACGATTCAACTCGAACTACAAAAAATTATAACGAAATTGTATGTTTTCTCTCATAGATCGACTGGCTGCCACGAAAAGGCGTGCGCACTCATTCCATAGTCTGAGCTTGTATCAATCTGTCGAAAAGCGAAACAACTTGGACGGTTAGAGAAAAGAACGACTTGCTTTCCTTCACGCTAAAAAACATCGAAAAACTTCGTTCATTTCGATTTGCAATAACAAATGGTCTGAGCGGTAGCAAGTCTCAAGATAGCTTTTCTGAACAGAGTTTAGTCTGATTCACGCAGTTATAACCTTCTACATGTGATATGCTTGAACTTCCGAGTCAAAGTTTGGTATGTGGGAGTTCGTAGATTCTCATGCAGGTTTGGTATTGTGTGCTGCGCCTTTACTACTACAAACTCAACGAAGTTTGAAACCAAACAATTATTCATTAGAAAAAGGCTCCTGAATATTAGACGGCTTACTGTAGAAGGTTATCGATTGGTGAAACGGAGTATTCGTATGCTCAGATGTTCCGGCATCCTACTCGCATCCTGCGTCTTTCAGTTGGCGCTCTATTTCGCTTATATCAGCCGAACAGAGAAATAGCGTTTGTTGAATACACATACTGGAAATTTGAAACACGGCCTTACAGAGATCAGAGGAAGCACTTCACTCAAGGAGTTGTACTTTGCCCACCTCCCTGCCCCATAATCTACACAATATACCGTCTAGCTCTTACAGGGAACTATCTAACAGGAGCTGTCCGGTAGTTTGCGGAAATCTTCCCAGATAATATAGTTGATAGCACGGTACCTGTGCGATTCCTCGGGAACTAAATTCATCAAGTACCTCGTCAGATTACCTCATGAGATGTTCGTAAAATACCACCGCGCCAACGGACTACAAAGCTTGCTCTTGATTTTATCAGAATCATACCAACGACACTAGACTGAGTTCAGTTGAACATCTTATTCTGAATTGTAGAGTCAAGTGACAGCTGAGAATGAGTAATTTGATGAAGCACAACTTAATCAAATAAGAGCTGGAAGTGAAGTGTATTCCGTCATGAAAAATCACCTGCTCTTACCAGTTTCGTTTAATCTTTTGCACATTCGAACATTGTTCAGTGCAGTCGTGATACCTATTAGCGTATAGTGTGTTTCACGTACTTGTTACCCTCTACAGTAAGTTACTAAGTCTTGCAGGCACAGTTTCGATCTGTAAACGATCTTTATAAGCTTCAAGTTGGCTTTGTACCGTTACTAGTACATATCAGAATATGTTCCTCATCTTCTCTGTAATTTTTATTCTTCTTTCCTAGGTTTATTGTTTGCACATTCAATACTGTGGAACAAGCGAAAATTTAGAAAAAAAAGCAGTTACTCTTTCTCGAATAGACAATGTTCTCAAGATAGTTGTAACGAACTGTTACAGCGGAGTTTGAACCTCACACTTCAAGGGCGGTAAAAGACTTTCGAATTTTATCTCGTGAATGTATTTTCTTAGTGAAAATCTACTCGTGAAAAGTATCAGGTTACAATATTTTTCCGAAACGTTTAGGTCGATTCAAAACATTCTGGTTTCTGAGAATTAGTCCGCCCACTTCAGAAAACGTGTAATTCTGGGCCCATTGAGCCTTCGGCAGCGTTTTTTCAGAAACTAGTAATTTTAAAGCGGGTGTTCATCTGGAAACAAGAATTCATGAAAACATTGATCCAAATTTCATTGGTAATCTGCCAAAGGCTCACTAGGAATGAAGAGAACTGCACGTCATGTGCTTACTTAGAAGGTGTTGAACGCACCACATTTCGATGCTGAAGTGCACCCTTTCTAAAACCAGTTCAGACAACCTTTAATTAGGTTACTTAGTTTGATTTGTAGATTTGTACTCTAATCGGCTCACAGCAGGAAGATTTAACTGAAAGAACGTTCAAACTATAGACACAACATAACGGCTTCAAGTGATCCTGTCTACTGGATTCGGGCAAATCAACTTTTCAACCATCGATAGCAGCCAGTTACAGTAGATTTTAGTGGGCGGAGTCTATTGTGTTGAAAAGTTTCCAACAGCGATCAGCCTAATCAAAATTGTGCACCAGCTGGGTATTGAACTCAGCTGTGATGATTGGTGCGGCGCCCACATGCAGCCGGCCATTTGAACATGGTAGCCCAAACTAAAAACAGTGATATCCGACCATCTTTTCTGGCCGTTTTTCAATGTTCATTTTTTGGCACAAAAAGTTGTTTAAATTACTCCCCGATCATGTGGTAATCTTTTGAAAACAAAAAAGTTGCTAAAATCCTAAAATAACCGGTTTTCGAATTTTTATTTGCAATGAAAATACTGGCTAGCTGCCAGACCAGTCGCCTCCAATGTAGGGTGCGCTCGGCCAGCATGGCTGACTGCTATCGATGGGTGAAACGAACTATATCAGTACTACTTGTTCTCTCACATACGTGCGTTTGCGTTAGGACACTTGAAAAGAGGACGGTGGAGCAAGAATGGTAATGTTTTTCTATTCTGCTATGTAGTTTGATTCGCTGCAATCAATTTCTATTTCATCCTGCCGCAAACGAGAGCAGACTACAACTCAGAGATGGCCACTCTTTGTAAAGCTAGTGACCAAACTATCGTTGTATTTTGGTCTCGATACTCATAATTCAGAAATTTCAACCGATAAGGAAGGAGATCAAACTACAAACACACCGTATAGGCCTGCTTTAAGAGAACATTCACTATAGAATTTTGTTTTGGCTTATCCCTGAACGAAATACAAATTGTACCACGGCATTGAACCAGTTCATCATCAGTCTAAAGACAATTAGGGTATCTGAGTTGAAAACAAATTTTCATATGAACTGCTGGGATAGAAAGTTCATAGATACTTTGCAACTTTGTTTGGAAAGTAGTTTTAACGAAGCCTCTCCAGGGATTGTGCATTACAATGTTTTCCACGTTGAACTTCATAATGTCTATCATCTTTATTTCTCTCGGTAGTATCTCTCATTTTTCATCGTGTACCCGTCTCTTTCTGTGATTCTTCCACCCATCTCACTCTATTTTTCTCTCTATCTCTCACTTACTCACTCTCTCTCATTTTTTCTTTTTCTTTCCCTACCTTCCTCTCTTTCTCTTTCACTCTCTCTCTTCCTCCCCATTTTCTCTCTCGGGACCCCCTCTCTTTCTATCTTATTTTTTCTCTCTTTACCTTTTTCTTTCCTGGTGCCCCCCTCTCTCTTTCCCTCTCTCTCTCTTTCACTTTCTCTTTCTCTCTCCTTCTCTCTCTCTCTCCGTTTAAATCGTCTCTCTCTCCTTTTTCTCACCCCGTATTACCACTTCTTCGTTCGCAATCCCATTTTACACACAACTTGCCAATCGGACTCCAATTTCCCACCTCCTGCGCATCTCTTTATTTGGATATTTTAATTTCGCGCGCGATCGATGGCTCCGCCCACTAGCCACAAGTACATGGTGGCCAGTGTATTCTGAATTCTCCATTCTGAATCCGCCCACGATGACCGTCTGACCCGTCTAGTGTCTCTCTGCTCTTCACACTATTTCGCTGTATTCTATTCTGTTTAATTCGTGCAATCATTCACAATGCACGTTCACTACCTTCAGC
Organism: Litoditis marina; assembly: GCA_964036275.1. Taxonomy (NCBI): domain Eukaryota; kingdom Metazoa; phylum Nematoda; class Chromadorea; order Rhabditida; family Rhabditidae; genus Litoditis; species Litoditis marina. The sequence goes on along the minus strand of OZ038440.1, from coordinate 9,763,357 downwards.
ACCAGCACCAGGGGACGGTTCAGCTGCTGCTCATGCCGTTGAGCACGGGCGCCAACTCGGTCAAGAGCACCAAATAGTGAGTTTTGTTAGAAAATGTTGTAAACAACAAATAAAAACACAGAAGAACAAACGAAAAAAAACTTGGTGAAAATGTTGTAAGTGAACACGCAAAATTTGAACGGAAACGATTTACTGAAAAAGTGATGGAGAACGAACGAAGTCACGTGAGCTGTATTGAACACGTTGGGGTACGAAATTCAACAATGTTAGTTAGTTTTTCACGTGCCACGTGACCAAAAATGTTAACTTGTAGTATTTCTCTAGTTGAGCATGGCGCTCCGAGAAGCTGTTATGGTCCCTTTTTCTAGTTAATTGCCGTTTCTTAGCATGTCTAACGCATATATAATTCCTCTACTGACTCGACCATATTTCATCGGCAATCAAAGACCAGAAAATAAATCGTTAGGATTTGACTCGAAATTTCTACCAAAAGTTCCGTGTAAAGTGCATATTATTTCTCACCCGATTCAAAACATCAGATATCGTGCACTTGATCACTATTCATTATTGAATTCTGATGTATTCTACTTTACAACTAGTTTTTTTCCTATTATTGAAGTTCTCATTACAAGGAAGTTTGGGCGGAAGTTGTTTATTTAGTAGAATGTCATATTACACCTGCATGTCTATGTCTACGTATTCATAGCAAATGACTTCGTATATTAGTAAGTCAAGTGAAGTGAAAAACATAGGAAAAATGATCTATTAAAGCTTCAGATTCATCAGCCATTGATCAGTGACAACGAGTTACTAAAAAAATCAAAATGTTTGAAGTTTAGCAATGACATTGGCTGGGTTTATTATAGTTTTCCCAGCCAAAAATTCAGCTCTCTATTGGGAATCAAATGTTTCTAGCTTCAATCGCAATCCTCGCATATCCTTTTGACATTCCAAGTAATAATCTAGAGAAGAAGAAACACTTCCGGTGTTTGGTTAAAAGGAGCACAACTATGATTACCTTCATCAAGTCAAAAGCATCATTCATGTTGACGACATAAATAGAATCAGTTTGAGAAGGATTTGAGCTAGAACCAAAATAAAGTACGACGTGAAACATAAATGACGTACCAGGAAATATGAAGTCTATTTTTTTCCGAAAAACCAAGCCAAATTCGTATCTGTGGTATGATTTTTTCATAGATCAAAAAAATTTTCAACATCGTTTTCAATTTCAACGGACCACCTCAAGATCCCCACATTGTCAGTTCGTTATTTTAATGTTTTTTGTTGTTTTTTTGTTGTTCTGAAATGTGGTAGGATTCAACCTATCGAAAGTTGGGCTTGAACTCCAGAATATTAAATACTCAACCCTTTGAAACTCCTTCCGACTCCATTTTCCCGCATTTTCTATGCGGACCGAGTTTGTTTTGTGCTCGAGTAGTGTTATAATTGGGCAGCGATTGTCGGAAGAGTTTTTGCGAAGAGGCGGGAAAAACGATCAATTCGGACACAAGTTGTAGCGAAGATGGATGGGTAGAAGGAGTGAAAGAAAAGCACTATCAAGACTCCAGATATGGAGTATGGAAAAGACTATGTTCAAATGTACAGAAAACTAGGGGAAAACTAATCTGGGAACCATATAAATAAGTTTCAACAGATCGAAAAACCGATAAGTTTGTGTGTCGCTATCGTTAACGAAGTAACACACAAGGAAACACAAAGGTTCAAGTAGGAAGTTCCTGAAAAAGGAATTTCTAGTTGAGAAAACAAAGAATCGTTAAAATGATGATTTAGTTGTTCTATAAGTTGTGGAAGAATGACATTTTCAGTGTTGACGACGACGAGGAGTCTGACTGTGACGCTGTTCCCCTGCCAATTCAGACATTTCTCTGGAGACAGACCAAGTGAGGAGAATAGACTGTTTTCAAATAACAAAGAAAGATCTTTGAAGAAGACTTTGTTTTGAACTAACGGAAAAACATCTTTGATATAACGAGGAATGTTCTATAATTCTCGCCATTTCAACAGAGACTTCACCAACGTGCCAAGTAGGTTTCACGTCAAATATGTGAAAACCCATCACAATCCGTAGACGTGCCACAAGTGAGCACGTCCACGTTTTAGTCACGTTTCCCCCTCATGCTGTGAAAGCATTTACTGCTCAGCTGGTTGGTGATTCAATTAGGTTCGAACACTTCTTTGGCTTTCTTAAAATAGTATTCGATAAAAAACTCCTGTTTAGGCTGTTAGGAAACTGAAAATGGGATCGTTCTGTTCACGTTTTTATAAAATTGAACATACATAGAGAACTGTGAATTGGGTTTCAGTTATCAGGCGTGTTCTTATTGAGAACGGAATTATTGTTCCCTTCATTTTTCAATATTTCAAGAGTTGCTCACTAAGATTTTCAAACTTTCATGTTTTTTTTTTTAAATTTTTTAATCATTCCGTTTCCAGCCCCTTTCTTGGAGCAAAGATAGGAAAACTTCACGAAGCCTCATGCGTGGTGAGTTTTTTGACATGTAAATTGATTTTCATGCTAGAAAGATATTTTATCGTCACATTTGTCCTCATGTGTCTATGTAGTTATCGCGTTTGATACCTAACTACATTTCTTCACTATATACGTTTTTGCTCGAATTTCCGCTAAATATCTGGCTAAATTAACATCTTGTCCGCCTTTGAGAGCCGCGTTCTGTGAGATTGGCTCTTCGAGGGGATTTGCATAGTAATGTACTGCAGCCGACAGAAACACACATGTATAACAAGTGGGAAGAGGAGATGGAAACGTAGGAAATAGAGAAAGAGAGATAGAACGAGAGAGAGAAGAAGAGAAAGAAAGAGGAACGGAGAAAAGAAGAAAGAGAGAAAGAATAGAAAAAGTTGGATAGAGTTGGATAGATAGAAAGAATAAAAAGAAGAGTGACACTCGGTAAAGGAATATAGTATATTAGTTTTATCTAGGTTAATAGTTTTAGGTTGAATAACACAGTTAGCTTCCTTCATTTATTTCTGACTCGAAAACGTGGGGATTTTCTCACGTGTTTGCTAAAATACAACCAAAAGTGTTCTCCTTGATTTTTTCCGAACATTTGTATTAGTTTGCGGTTCCTACAAAGAATCCAGCCCCAGGATAGTTTCCTTTTTTACACTGGTTCTCTATTCGGATTGCTAGTCGTTTGTATTCATGCCCCCAGGCGGGTCCCGGGGGGAGAATTATATTTGAGCATCATCAAAAGCACAATGGCAGCACAACAACAGATATACTGAATGCCGCCACATCTATGTGGGAAATGGGATAAAAGCGGGAAAACATAGTTGTACAGCAAATTTATTTGTTCATTCATTTATTAATCTACATTTAAACATGTGACACTCACTAATGAGAGAAGGACGAAAAATTGAAAAGACAAAGTGAAGAAAAACTGAAGTAAGACCGTGGTGGCAAACGAATAGAACAAATGCGTAAAATTAAAGGAAACAACAAATCGGAAAATACTTATTTATTGGGAGAGCGAAATCTGGAATGTAATTCCATTTGCATACACAGCGCAGTTCTCACAATACTAGTGACTTTGACGGGATCAAACTACAAAACCATAGTTTAGAGCAAGATGTGCAAGTTATAATAACTTGTTACTGTTTACGTTATAATAACTGATTGTTTATTATAATTTTCTGCAGACGTTCGAGCGTGTGGTTGTGCAGAACATTCTCCACGGTCTGTCTCCCTCCCTCTCCGATGCTATTGGCAGTGTGAGCAGATGGAAACTAGTCAGAGCGGCCCTACCACATGTTATACAGGTATAGTCTTTTTCATTGAAACTGAGAGTCCTACCTTGTTATGACAAAACATTAAGGAATTTCAAGTACGTTAAACTGGAAGGTTATTTTCGCTGACGATTATGATTCCTAATTACAACGAGTTGTCCGTTGATTGGAAAGTGCGAATGTGAACGGTGGGAGTCTCTGTAGCGATGATGTCATTTATACTGCTAGTCCTTTTGACGTGAACCTTCACAGTGTCTCCTTAAAGTTTTGTGATTATTGTCTCAAAGCTGGACTGAATTTTTACTTTTTTTCCTGTTTTCTCTATGTATCTCACATGCTTGCATGTAAATAAATAAATCAATCAATCAATCAATATTGCCGGTATCAAACTACAAACAGTAAGATTGAATAAAACGCTAACTTTTCGCTTTTCTTGCCCAGTGAACCTAAAAATTAGAGAAGAAAAATATAATATTAGTTCAATTTCGATTTTCAGTGTTGCGGTTCTCTTCTGGCTGCGCAGACGGAGCCGGGCGAGATGTCGCCGTCTCTCCAGAAGATACTCTACATTCTGCACTGGATGCTTTTAGACTCCGCTGCGGAGTGTGCAGAATCAGCAAAGGTTGGTAAAACATGCTTTTGGAAGTCGGGCTCATTCGAAAAAATGTTTTTTCTCTCAGTAAAGCTGCTGGTCACACGTCCAGAAACTATCTTAACGATAGTGTAAAATGTGTTTTATTATATGAAAGCCGTTATAGACCTTAGATCACGAAAAGGTTACAAAAAGGAACAGATGAGTAGGTGAAAGTTGACCACAATGAACAAGATAGTTCAACGTCATTTTTTGATACTTACTTCTTGAAGGTTGACCTATTAGCAACAACGAACGAACTTTTTATTGCTATTATTATTAATATTTTCAGTCGGACGAGGGTTCTGTCTCGCGGAATCAGTGTTTATTCTCCCTATCCGCCATTCAACTCTTCGTTTATCTCATCGCACCTCTCTGTGAACAAATCACAGAAGAAGAAATATCGAACAATATTCGAATAGAGAGCGGACTCAAGATATGGCAGGCTATGGCTCAGGTAATAATGAGATGATTCACCAATTTTTTTTCCATGTGTTCATTCATTGTGTTTTGAACCTCTTCCGTCCATTGAAACCATCGAAAACTGAAAATAGTGCTGGTTAAACTCACTTTTGATTTTTCTACACTGTGGTTCGTATACACTTCCAATGTAAGAGAAATTAGTGATAAAACCTGTGTGAAGAAGTCTCTACAAGAAATTTTGAGGAGTTGATTTCAGTTTCGCGCCCCCGACGTTTGGTGTTTCACTGCTCCCGTGAAACAACGAAAAGACGAGTTGCCGCAAGTGTCTTTTGTTAGAAGACCAACCATTGTCAACAGTCCACCCAACCAAGGAATATATCTCGGTGAGCTATATTTCACGTGAAACATACGTGCACTTTATGCCTGTAAAATTGAGTCTATTTCAACGTTTCTGAGATATAGATGCCTAGAAGTATATACACTACTATAGCCGAGCATCAGAAAGCTTGTCAGGAAATTTTAATTTCCTAAACATTGTACGACATCCTGTGGCCATATATCTCAAATAGCCGGGTAAGCTATTTTAGCAAAATTCAAGTAGCGTACTACAAACTTCTCTCTCACTTAGTTTGATATGTATCTTGCTTTCATGTAAAACTAGAAAACCTGCGTTTAATCAGCAGAAAATAAAATAAAATAACAGTTAACTGAATTAGAATTAGGTCGTTGAAATTTTGCTCAAATAGCTTACCCGGCTATTTGAGCTTACAAAATACGGCCACTGTAGTAACTGAACTGATAGATTAGGGTAAACGATCGATAACCATGTTTTGTACGCCAAACAATTGATTGGATTATGCAGGTGAGGAGGAGTCTAAGCCCCGGCGTCCCTCCGTGGTGCCACCCCCGAAACCCCCTCGGACCGATAGGAGAGTGTTGAGTGAGAAGAGACGCAGACAACTGAGCAAGGAAGAGGACAAACCAGAAAAGACTCCCGAGTATGTTACAGGGTTAAAAAGGAAAGTTGTAATGAAATTACTGACAAAAACAAACGACATGTATGCGTTTCATTTCAAACTAAGTCACCTCACTAGCATACGGTGCATGTCCTCTAATCTGTGAGTTATTTTGTGAGAAAGTCAAAACCTTGAAGTTTTCAACTTACAAGCTGATCCCATCACTGATTATTGTGAAAGTTCCATCCAAAGCACTTTTCCAATATCTCAGACCACCCTCTGCTCCTCTTATTGACGTGGGTGGTCCAGCCACCTTGAATCTACCAGTCAGCTCAATTGTCAGGAGTGTCAGCGAGTACAAGGTGGTTTGGTTTTTTTACCCTCAAATTGAAATTGAAGAACAGCATTGATTCACATGCGTTTTCATACCATTTTTTGAATCTCAAAGTTTTCAGAAAGGTTGAACGTAGCTGAGAGTTCACTAAGTTTTCAACTTGAACATAGCAAAACATCTGACTGATACCCATCTGTGTGTTTACCCATCATCATCAAAATCAATGTTTTTTTTACTCAGACCTGTGAAATGATTGGAAGAATTAATGAATTTATATGTTTTCATTCAAACTCGAGGAATTATTCTTCATTCACTTCTCAATATTCAGGCAACTGATTTGGCTCTGGACACGCGAGCAAGGCTTTCCAAGAGCAATACAGCAAACGCGTTCGATGTCAGTCCAAGTGAGTATTTTCAGAGAATCTGGCCAACTTCCGAAGCGAATCTCATTAGATGAACGCACGATAATTTTCGGAAAACGTTAGATTCCGAAGACTTTGAGAAAATTACATGACATTTTTATTGGTTCATCAACATAATCAATTTCCCGGGAGGGTTCATCCGGGAGACATCACTGATAGAGCGAACCCCCGATTGAGAAGTTTTTCGTTCATACACCGACCGCCCTGGGACTCGAACCAATGACATGTAATTCTGCGATGGGCGCGTTAGCACTTCACCACCTGACCCTCGATTTTTTTCACCACTTTGATATTTCAGCTTCGGAGACCTCTATGACCTTGATGGACGAATTGGAGTCTGCGATGCGGTTTGTGGAAGAGAGTTCGGGTATTTTCTCCACTGACGACGCTCCTCTCGTGCAATTGAACGACATCTGCAGTGGAATATCGACTGAAGCCAGCGAGAACAGCGAATCTTCCTGCGAGGTGAGAGAAGTAAAAACAATTTTCAGAAAAGTCTCGCAAAGTTAGCTTTGATGAAACTCCAACTCGGCTTCACTAACTTAGTTTGCTGAAACTACACATAGAAACTTACAGTTTTCTTTCGGAGCTTGCAATAAGTAACATAAACAGCATCGATCTTTCATGACCCTTCTGTATTGTGAATGTAAAATTTGCATTCGATTATGAGATAACTTTTTCTAGTGTTGTTAACTTATTCACATAACTATTACTTATGTTTTTAGGTGGTTTGCTCTAAATGCGGCCGTGTTGTGTACAGAAGAGGTTCTCTGTCATCCGAATGTGACTGCAAGGAAAAGGGAAACCTACTCATAGTAGCCAAGGAGGCACCGCCAGTAGTACTCACACGGGGTGGGTGGAAATAGACAGATTATTCCGTTTTGACAAGGAATAAACGTATAGAAGTTAATGAATATGACTGTTTTAAGTGAGAATTGAACATAGCTACAAAGTTGCAAATCGAATGCTCACCACTTTACCCCGTATATTTTTTGGTGCAGAATGCAGAAGAACGTGGCACAATACCATGTTTTATTGCGAAATATGGATCAAAAACGTAGTACTACGAGAAAATGTATCAAATATTTTGATACCCGAGATTTGTTGTTTGTTTATGTGTTCTCTCAAATTCAGCGTCCACTACGGAGGACACCGTCTCTTCCTGCTCTCAAGTAACCGTCCTGCCGGCCCCGGAACAACCGGTTCTCAACAAGAAACCCCCGATTCCACCCGAAAAGAAGAGAGAATTTGGTGTGTTATCTTAGCAGACAAAACATTACAGCATAATGCATATATTGTACTTTTCGAATGATTGGATTTTTAGAAAAACCAAGTAACCAATTTTGCACCGTAACAAGAGAGCTGAGAAGCCGGAAGTATATAAACGTAATTTTACACTTACACATTCAAGGTGGTACCGTGGTTCCTCCTATTTCCTGTTAAACTGGTTTCATCGAGTTTCATCACCTAACACCTGGGTTGATTGTTATAATTTTTTTTGTAATAATTGTGGTACTTGCAGTTGCTCGACAGCGCAGTGCGGAAAGCAACACCGAAGACGAGATGGAAGACTACTGTATTCCGGATCCTACGGTAAGTTTCAAAAAGAAATATACGAGACTCTGAGACTTACCAAAATTAGCAGTCATTTACTCATGCTCTGTCAGTTGCTATAGAAAAACGAACTAAACCGAATCCAAACAAGTTCGTTCTATATATGCTCGTACCGGTTTTCTGATTCACATACTCTGTGTGCTCGCAATAAAGCTGAACTTATTTGGAAATTTCGAGTGAATAATCAATCAGATATGTATTTAGATAGCCTGTTTCTTCGATGTGGCCGTGATTCGAGCTCTTCTCATCACGAAATGGGACGAACAGGGAGTATTCTGGGCTATGAAGTACCTACTGAACCGGTTGGAACAAATACAGGTACTTCATTCATAATAATAATAATGAGTTTATCAATACACTGTATTACAATCAAGTGAGAGACGAATTGATAAGTTATGAATTGATGTTTAAGCTAGTAAAACAGAGAGCAATACATAGAATTGCATAAATTTGAGGAGAAAACTGATTTAGAAATGAACACATAGTTACATGACATGTCTATTCACGAGGTGGAAGTGGTTCCCATAATGGGTTGATGTGAAAACGAAAACCATAGCGAGCAAAGTACACATCAGATATAAATGTTCGGCAAGCTGCCAACAATTCCGCTTGAAAAATATAAAAACTAGAACTGCTCAAATTGGATAGAGAATCGAGCAAGAGTTGTGCAATCTTTCTCGAACATATTCATTGAATTCAGGCTTTCGTTTCCACTCACCAGGGATCCCGGAACCGCAGCAATTCGTTGCCGAGTGGAGAAAAGAAACCGACAGTTGGAGTAAGTAGCTGTCTTGACCACAAAATATCATGTACTTTTCACGATAGCTTGACGTATACCAACTTCATGAGAGACCTCAAATATCCGTTCGTATCTGTGTATTGTGTACATGTACATAGCAGTTTCTTCTACTCTTACTAGGATTTTTTTGAGTTATAAGTTTTAGAAAAGTTTTAGTTCGGGGTTTCGAATAACGTGTCGACTTTCAAGTTCGACATTACCAACCTGATTTCTACTTTTCAGATTGACATTGAATACCAGAACCCCACGTGGGATGATTTCCAACTTCGGAGTGAAAGAGAGGAAGAGGATACCTCTCATCTACACGTAGCATTCAACGACACAAGGTATAAAATATAAGTAGTCACGAAAATGAGATAAATACATTAGCATTAGGATACGCATAACGTGTAAATTATAAATAGTGGCATTGTTATTGTAGTAATTGTAGCAATACTTGTAGCAGTAGTCATGACTTGGTTCTCATCATTAACATACACATTCCTACTGAGAATCCTACAGTACATATTCACATTTTCCAATAACTGTTTGCTGATGCGAAATTAATCTCTGTCGGAACATTCTGGTACACTCCCTGTATATGGTAACATAATCATTTGTTAGAATCGTAGACCTTCCCGATAAAATTTAGGTAGTTTAAACGTGTTAGAACTTTTGTATTCTTACTGTTGCAGTGTCAGTTGGACGACTGAAAACGACTGTACCGTAGAAGGATGAAAGATGTTTCAGGCGTAAATCGTCGGATAACACCCTCATCTCTCCCCGCGGACACTGCTCGAGGAGGTCTAGTCTCAACACGTTTACCAGAAGAGAAAGAAACAGGTACATGAAGTTCAAAGAAAACTCTCATTTATCATCAAAATAAATCCCTTTCAACCGAAACGTGCTTCTTTTTCGAATACTTGTTCAAATGGCAGGTATTTTCGCGATCATATCGAGAAGGCTGCTTAAAACAAATTCATTCTGATTTACAGAAGCGACCCTTCTCTGTGCAACTCGGTTGAAATACTATCTATTCGGGAGGATAACGGTTCTATAAGCAACGTGTCAACAAAATCAGCGGAGAAAGAGAGGGAACGAGAACGAAAAGACAGTCGAGTAGCCGCACAATTCCATCCAGAGGTCAGTTGTACTACGCTCCGGTGTAAACAAAGCTGTTGCGCCAATCTACTGCCATTGGCAAGCTACAATAGAGCGAGAGAGCGTGGAGGTCAGTGAGGCCATAGACAATCTGCGTCCCTGTCCTAACGAAGCCGCTACAAAAGTGGCTTGCCGATTGATTGGGAAGTATCTCAAGTGCTGATATACCTCTATCTATAAACAGTTCACGTTCTGAGCATGACAACTATGTTTTTAGTAGTTTCAACCCAACTATTGGTTTTCCGAAGGTATGACCAAACAGTTTCTTAACGGGCGTTAATCGAAGCTCTTCAAATTCAGGCACTTGGCAGCTCCAATTTCATTGAGCACAACGGGAAGATTAGTCTGGCAGTCATCGTGCAGACAATGAATCAGGTATGAATCCAATATTGTTTTTTATAACTTTTTGTTAATTAGCTTCAGTTTGGGCTGTTGACACATAGAAATGTTGCGGATCACAACGTGAAAACACTAACAAAGCAAAATACGTGTCACCCACCACACAACCTAGTCGGGGTGTAAAAGTATGGTCCAGCTCAGAGATTATAAATCTTTGCATGTCGCTCTGCTAGCGTGTGGAGAGTTTTCGAAAAGCAAAATGGGTATTACAAGTTCTATGTCAGGTGATGGAACGGTGTCAAACAGTTCGTCTGTGTGAGCTGTCTCTCAACATGGCTGACACTCTCCTGAGAACTCCGGGAGATCAACCTGAACTATTTTTCTCCCAGCTCACTCTTATGGTTTTCCGGTTGGTTTTTTTAATAGTTTACATTCCCTGAACAAGTATGTCTGTATGAGTACTTAACCTGTAAAAAAATTGGTCACATTACGCTTTACTAGAGGAAAACGCAAATTTGTGCATAACTATGCGTAGGCCAGTTTTCGATCATCTCTCCGAAAACACCACCCGAAAAACTTTATATTGTTAATTTCATGTAAATTGCAGTATTTATCTATCCCTGGGATGTCCTCATGGTTGTAACGATGGTGTGAAAAGTCAGCAGGGAGACTTCCTTCGGGTGAAGGCGAAAACGGTATTGGCTACCTTGGAGAAACTGCAACATGTGAGTGACACTTACTTCTACTTCGAAAGAAACTTCCTCGCTTGTTTGGCAAATAAATATTTGTTACTTTACCGGAAGACTAATGAAGTTGTGGAGGAATCTGGATGATGTTGAATAGGTTGAACAGTGAGATGTATGCAGACAAAACTACATTAGAGAGATGGTCAACGATCAAGAAGTTATAATGGTTAACGTTGAAATGAGAGAAATATTCTAGTATTGATTCTTATGAAAAAAGACTAATTTCAGGACAAATTTAAACGAATAATCAGCCAGTACGTGGAGGAGAACTCGTGCCAACAAGTACTCGACCTGATACACTCCATCACCGCGTTCTGTAGATCCGAATTCTCACGTGAGTATTATATTCTCAAAAACATTCAAACACAAAACTGTGCGGTCATCGAATTCTTTGTTCTGAGTTATTAGAGCTGTTCTTTCTCTCTGGTATCTAGCCGTTTCTAATAAGTTTTTTCTCTTTCTGTTCACTGAACTCACTTCTCATGTATTTAGAGGACAAAACATAGTTGTAGTGTGTACTGTACCAAACTACAACTTGTACCGAAATACAACTTGCATATTACCACCCTCATAAATGTAGTTTTCTCAGCGGCAGATCGTCGTATTTCGGACAGCCGTCTACCATCCTATCGGAACCGTTTCAACGAAAAAGAGAAGGGAATAGAGGGTCGAATCATCTCATCTACTTTCAAGGCTCTGTCCTACAAACTGGCAGCTATCTCTGAGATGCTGGAACAACCGGAGAACATGGTGAGATATAGCAAACCCAGGTTTTCACTCATAGATTTGGTCCTGAGTTCAACTTAACTTAAAGTTATTATTGTGGTTATTAAATATTTTTTAACAACGGTAGAGCCGGTTAAGGTACTGCCAGCCATACTTCTGTGTGGTTATAGGTAATATTGAACTACAATGTTTGGGTATTCCCTATAATTTTTCTATGCCTGCGAAAAAGTAGTTAAACTCAATTCTTTTCCAGAGTCTTCTTCAAGACGTGCGTATGTTGGTGAACTTCATCCAGGACCAGCACGGCAATCCCTTCCGGAGGGTGGGGCTGTCTGCACTCATTGACGCTATCGACAAAACACCGAAAGTAGAAGGGTTGGTCGCAATCATTTTAAATTTCAAACAAAAAGTTGACGGTTTGGTAGTAGTGCCAGTCTGCTTCACAATGCTTCAATTTTTCCATGTTTACAAAATATAATAAACTGATGTTACAGTTTTCGGAAATATGAGAAAATTGTGATCAGAACTAACAACATTCCATATTCGTTTCCAAAACTATTAGTGAATTTCCAAGTCGTTTTTTGCTAGTCTTCAGGTCGAGTTTTTCACCTATTGCCTTGATTCACTTATGTGTGAGCTAAGTTCAATATCACTCTGAAAGTACACAACACATTTTCGTTTCCCTCTAGATTCACTGAGGAGGTTCGGAGGCCAAAACTGTTCCCTATTCTTCGAATACCGCACATTTCACTATCATTCGAGTAGGAGTTGCACCGAAATGTTTAGGTTCACTATTCCCCCCCCCCTCTTCCTTAGTTCATCCCTTACATCATATTATAATATGGAAGTTCAAAGCGTTCGTAGCTTTAACTATATTTATCGCTCAAGATCCGAAGTATTTTCCGTTATTCCATCCTGTTTCAGTTAATTTATCTATATTGAATGTCTAGTTGTTTCAGTTCACCCTATATTTTGTTCACGCATGTCATAGTTTTCGCATGGTAACCCAAGTATGGATGAGAAACATTACAGTTCAAACTGGCAATCATCACACTCAATCATGTTACTCAAATAACATTACTAATTACTAATTACAATATACATTCATACAAAATACAATACACAGTATTTACGCAATCAATACTAGTGTTCCGCTCTGTTTACTTCACTTGATCAAGTTGACCCTAGAAATTATTTGACCCTAGGTATGCTCCAACAAACCAATGAATTACGCACGTTGCCTGGCATCAGTTCCGTTATGGTATGCTGTTTCAGTTGAATATCTTTTTTCAGCAATGAACTGATCAGAAGAGACGAATCTAGTGGCAAGAACAGCCCATCTTCTCTCGCGGCCCCAACAATAAAGGGAGAAGCCAGTCTTCGAAGAGGACTGTTTAAGAAGAAAGAAAGGGTGAGCGGAAATAAGAATTTTGACCGGAATTCTCTGATTTTAAAAAAATGAATTCGACCGCAAGACATATTGATTTGAGATAGAAACTGTATGAATTCAATTTGACTGATGATCTGGAGCTCTAACCCAATTCCTTTATCAAAATCCAACTTGTTCCTAATTCATACCATTCTGAACCATCGCAGAAGTAGGTTTTCCGCTTCAGAAAATGTAAGTAATTCGTTTAGAGTAACCCGGATGATTCTGATGCTGAATCTTCGCCGTCCACCCCTCGTACGGTGTCCTCCCTCGATGACAATGCATCCATTTCCACCACGGCTGTCAAGAAGAAAAGTGCACCCAAACTACATTTTGGTAAGAGTTCATTTTCCTTGTCGTAAACGAATCAGCCATGCAAAACGTGGAAACATATTTCCGCACTAAACAGTTTCACGTTATCACACGTTTCACGTAGTCATGCATTTTCCTAGTCAAGTTTTTATTGGAAAATAGAAGTAGTCATTTAATCAACATGTTTTGACTATCAACTTCTCAGCTTTCAACCTGTTGAAGTCTGCCCGATCCGAAAACATCGACGACGAATGCTCGGATTCTGAAGCTGCTGAGGATTCTAATGTGGGTGTGAAAACATTGTGAAAACAGTGAGAAAAACGCTGCTTTGCTCCATAAACTTACTCAAAACTAGAGTATTTTAGATTATACAAGTTTTGAATGCTTTTTGCTCTCTGAAAATCTAACCCTCAATTCTCTTTGAGATTGTCCTATTTATATCTATCAGTACGAAAAATGTATTTTCAGGAAACCGACTTCTTCGATTCAAAGCGGAACTCTTCCATTGGAAAAGGGCAAGGACGTGGACCAACCGATGGTGGGGGCTACTTTTTCAACAAAAAATGTGGTTGAAAAAATATCTTAGCACTGCTTCATCATGCTCTGTAGAAATGCAAAACAATTGATCAGAGTGGGATTCGAACCCACGCCTCCGAAGAGACTGGTGCCTAAAACCAGCGCCTTAGACCGCTCGGCCATCTGACCATACTTTGTGTCGCCAAGTTCTCGAACCGACCACGCGCCCACTTATCGACCAATATGACTCATGATGCAAGAGAGCAAACATGCCAGAGTAACGCCAGAGAAAATACACCCTAATGGCGGCGTTCTACAATAAATGACCTCAAACTAAATCACAGTTCACATACCAAGTGAAATACCAATACAAAATTTCTCTTTTTTGTGACAGTTTTGTGGTTAAATTCTTCCAAAAAAATTCTTCTTTTCAAGATTCCAGAAATAACTGACAAAAGTGGAACAGTAAATGGAATTTTGAAATGTACGCAAAACGTAAAACAATATACTAAGAAAATATAAACTTTAACACGTAAGAATGCATTCAACTATAATACACTTTTATTTCGTTCTGAAAAAAAAATTGTTGCTAGGAGTGTTTCTCCAATGAGTTGATGAAATTTTGCATAAAAGTGAAGAATTTTTATTGAGAACGCCTACATTCTGAAAATTATTGTGGACTTTCGTTTGATATTGTATGTTTTCATGATCTCGTGCAAACAAGTATATTAATAATTTCAGCAAAAGGCAACGTGCATTTATGGGCGGCAACTGTACCATGTGCCGTGCAACTGAGTGTGAAGGGAATTCGAGAGGGTGCCAGACGGTTCGCATTCCTTCTGGAGACAGCCCGGCCCGGCACTTTCCCTGACCCACCGCTAATTGCTGCTCTATTGCACTTGGTGAGGACATTCGGTACATAATTACAGAAGACCATAAATACTCAAAGGGAGCTCAGTTGTCGACATCATTAGAACAGTTTTATCTATCATACACAGCAGAATATTCGATTCCCTGTTGGAACTTAGATGATATGTTTACACAATAGGCCAGAAGAACAATCTCAACTGTAATTTGTTCACACAAATGCTTAGAACAAACGAGTAAACTGTATGGTATTCAGAAATCTCCGGTGTTAGCGAGGGCGGCTCTGCTTCTGGAGTGTTGTCACTTCGTGTCCCGATGTAACCGGGGACAATGGCCGGAATGGATCAGGAGTAGTCATCATAGAATCGTCTCCCTCAGGGGACCACTCGCCAATAGAGGTACGGCACTCTGGTACCGATGTAGAGGGTTCGCTCTTTCCAAAGCAAGGAGACGCATGCTGGGATGAAGGTGCTGAGATCTTCTAGCATACGTACTCTGGAGATACGCAGTCTGACCGTGGTTTCTGTGCCGCAAGTTGTGATTATAAATGTCAATTTTCATTTTCCAGGAACACCTTCTGCTACTCGAAGAATGCACTCCCTACAACGTTGTGCTGGAAGATATTTCTATCAATGGGCTCTTCATGTGTGTACTTTGGGTTCAGATAGAACTAGTAGAATAGTGCCAAACGATAATGAAAGTTGATTGTAATGAACAAATATAGAAAGAGTGTTGTTGATCTTATCGTTTTTCTTGTAAAAAGTTAAAATCGAGAGAAGCTTGTGATTAGTGGTTAAGCTAAACAAAGTTTTGATGTCTCATAATCATTTTACTTCAGATTGGAGAACAACTCTCGAAGCAGCTGGAGATAGTGGATTTGAAGGAGAAGAGAGAGCTGAAGATGTATGATACTGTAGAGGACTTCTTCGATGACGGTAAGTAAATTATTTGCTGAATTCGATGGCTGAGAACGTTTTCTGGAACTCACGGAATATTGAAGGTGTTTCAGTTACTTGAAAGGTGTATTAGAAAAACCGAGATTGTTAACTAACACGAAAATTATAGAGAGTCCAGTAGAACCTAACCTCGATCTTTTTATAAAAATTATATATTTCACTCTATTGAGCGTATAAAAAACATTTACAGCAAGTGTCAACGACGTTTCTGGCGAGAGCTGTCCGGCGGCTCTCCAGATGATTTCCATGTTGCTGTTACAAGAAATCACCGCCTTCCTCAGAGAGACTTTCCGAACCATTCCCAGAGCGAAGAACAACAAGGTTTGTTTTCTTAAACGTTCGCTAAAATTGCGAAAACATGAAAGGAAACCTTTTTTCAATTTGAAGAGGCATCATGTTCAATTTTTGATGATTCGGAACTATTCGAGACTTCTGGCAAGAATTATTCATTTTCTGAGCTATTTGCGCTTAGGGACGAAAGGCACATCATGAATTTAGACGTACAGTATGCGTATTCTGCCGCTTTTCGACAGACACTATAGGCGTCACGCATACATAAGCATGCGAGTACTCTGCGTTTGTTGATGATAACACTGCTTCTCAGTTGGAATAAGAACACTACGGCCGTTCATGCATGTCAAACTACAAGTCACTTATTGTTACCCACTATATTCTCCAACTATTTCCAGGCCGCACCTACCACCGGCTGGGATAAACTGTTGTCCCATAGACGGTGGTCCATTCTATCGAATACCTTCAATACACAGGGATCGATCAGCAGCATCCCAGAGATCAATTCATCCATGCACCGTAAGATAACACAGGACAATTAATCCCAATAAATTACTTCGGTGTGCACTAAAATGATCAGACAAGAGTGGAATGTTTCCCTCAATCCCAGTGTAATATAATATTTTCTATAGGCGCCCACAGAGTACAGTACAGGCCTACAGTATGAGTTGTGTTTAAATGACATTTTTTGAGTAGAGAATTATGTCATCAAGAAATTATCTCAATTACTTATGTTCTTTCCATTTTTTTATTCTATTCACTAATTTTGCTTTTCACAAGTCTTTTTTCTAGTGAACGATCGTGAGCGTCGAATAAGTCTGTCCACAGCCGAGGAAGATTCTCCCCGCGGCTCCAAAGACCCCATAGATGAAGTCATCGTCGACAAGAAAGGTGAGTTATAGTTTTATCTCACTTGAAATAGAAGTTCACGATATTTCTCCGGTTGTGATAAAGAAGGAGATTTTCGAGTTAACTTGCCAATCCGATATTAGTACTATCGGGTATTTTTTGACGAAAGGTCAATCAGAAACGAGGTCCAGAAGTGACTGAATTGTTTGCAGAAAACATGCAAGCGGTCGTTTTGTAATTGTGAAATTCGGAGTTTGATTTTATACGTTTCTCGCGACTTTGTTCATGATTAAATTTACAATACATTCATTATTTCCATGACCTGCAAGTATA
Source organism: Litoditis marina (assembly GCA_964036275.1). NCBI lineage: Eukaryota > Metazoa > Nematoda > Chromadorea > Rhabditida > Rhabditidae > Litoditis > Litoditis marina. The sequence continues at coordinate 9,745,903 of OZ038440.1, read as the reverse complement.
TGTCGGCCGAACTTAACCAAACGTACCGCTTGATTTGATGTGCTAACAAGACCTGGCTTCAATGTTTTTGGCTCGTGGGAATATCCCAGAGTTCAGGTCCAATCCTGTGTCTCTCTTCTGTCTACACTATTTTGCTCTAGTAGCCTCCTAGCGCGGTGTAACTGCAAAAAAAAGAGCGCACGGTTGAAGAGACACAGGATGGGAATTGTTCACTGGGATATCGCTGCACATGGGGTTCTGGTCCGTTTTGTTTGACTCGCATGCCGCTCTCAGTACGTCCTCCCTCGCTGAGCGCCCGTCTCTTCTCACGCCAGTCTACTCACGACGAGTCAGGGGGATCGGCCCAGGGATCCACCAAGTCCACCACCTACGTACCCGAGGGACATGCCGGTTAGTTCAGCGGATAACGACACGGAGTCTTGTCTAAACGTCCAGAGTTCGAGTCCTCGCTGAGGCTAACGTTTTTGTGAGTTCAGCTTTGCGTGTCTGGGTTGTGTTGGTATGTCCAGCTTTTACCGCATGAATGGTGCCTGTCCATTCCCATTTTACGTGAAAATACCTCAGTTCCAGAACATTTTGTATTCTGAAATGTAAAATGGCCCATGAAACAAACAACGTGAAAAGGGTGTTCGATTCGCGTAATTGTAGAACAAAGTGATTTCACTATAAGTAAGGCGATATTCTATTCAAATCAACTATGGTGAACCTACGATTACGATATGTTTGAGTTGCTCAATTCAAATCTTTAAAAAAAAATCTCTGCATTTCACCTTGCGTTCTTGCGTTAATTGTTTCTCACACAGGTTGACATAATTTATGAGCGTGAGGGGTTACTGCCTAGTTGTCGGCACATGAAGTAGTGTGTGGACCATGAAACTCTAATACAAAGTTTATCGCGCATAGAGATAAGAAATGGAAGTAGTAAAAAGTAATAACCACATTGTTACTCGAATCCCCGAAGATTGTAATGTACAACTTACTAACAAGGAGGCGTTGATCGAACTGCAAACTACGTAGAAAGTAGTTCTACTCTTCATAAAGTCAATGGTACGGTATCCACGTCTCTCTGGGTATGACTATGGGACAGTTTTCAGGACGTCGGGTGGCCGCCGGTCGCCAGCGACTTCTGAAGCGAGGCTCTCCCATGAGTGGACAACCGTCCCTCGAGAGTAGCCACAAGAGAAGAAGTTTCAGGTGAGCTTGTAGGATTCATACATGATAATCATATTTATCATATAAATCACAAATGTCTCTGTTTCAACAGGCTTGGTTACTTGTAACAAGGCAATATGAATGAACAAACACAAACTATGCAAGAGGTGAAAATGATTGTCGGCGGTGAACACTCTTTGGACATTCAACTTGTGTGTTAGAAACCGAGAGTTTGAAACACAAACTGCCTGTATAGAGAGAAGCACACGAGAAAAATGTTTTGCTCTATTTTGCTCTGTCTGTAGAGCCAGCCATCTAGCTGTTTATCAAACTTTCACTTCACGAAAACTCTGCTGTCTATGTACATCAGACTACTGTTCAGCTGAGCTCACCTCACTCATCAATATGTTTTCAGAACGCGAAAAGCTTCCAAGATGCCTCATGCAGAAGACGAGGAAAGGGTTGAAGGTTGGTGGAACAAATTACGAGAATCCAAAGCAACGTTGACAGAGAAAAACATACCTATGATATATGATATCAGACGGAGAGAGCATATTTAGGCTAAGGGCTACTTCTTTGCTCTAATTCTCGGAAAACCGCAGAGTGCTCTTCTTCAAACTTCATCTTTCAGATACAGAAAATTAATTCATTAAGGTTTTCATAACACCTTTATTCGCGTTACAAAAACACAACGTCAGTTACTCTTTCACATGGTAGGTAAACCTGTGCATCAAAGATACATGGCGTTTTTCTTTCTTTTATTGTTGTATTACGGTAGAGCGGAAAGAGAGCGTGCGCAGTTGCGTGTGGAATCTGCGCTCCGCCGGCAACTCGGCCGGGGCTCGCTCGAACGAAGGTGACTAGCTTATAGTGTTTTTCATTCCTACTGAGACCTCTACAGTATGAATACAAAACTTTCATTAATCGAAAAAAGTTAGGAGTTGTTGCGTCATATTCTGTTTAGTTTACGTATTAAAGAGTTTTTGGAAATGTTCTAGAAAACGTTGAATTTTGCATTAGAAAACAGTCATTGGAAAATGCGAGTTCATACTGTAGGAGTTTCAGTAAGAATGATGTGCACTATACTGATGGTTGTTGATCGAGACAACAAATGCACATCCCCCGTGAATTTTACGTCTTGTATTTGCACTTGCTTTGCGCACATTTTTTACCAGGGGTTTGAGTCATGATTGCCTGAATCTCTAATTTCCCATTGTTTTACTTTTGGTTGGATTAGAGTGAACTAAACAAATAAGCAATAGGAAATTCGATAATCAGGGTTCTGACCGTGTGTTTTTTTAATAGCCCCCCATGTTTTAGTGCGAGTTTTAGCACGGAGTGCGGTTTTCCCGTTAGATGTGGAAATCAATAATATTATTTTTTGGTGATTTGGTTGATTTCAGCCATTCAACTGGGCGCCAGAGATTCACTGAAAGCCAATGAGGAAGTACCACTGCCGTCTCCTACGGAGAACGTCCATACCGTATGTTTATTAGGGGAGAGAGAGAGAGAGAGAGAGAGAGAGAGAGAGAGAAAGAAAAAAGAGGAAGGGGGGGGGACTGATGGAAGAGATAAGCGGAGCGAACTCGCTATTGGTAGATTGGAAAAGAAACACAGAAGACGAAGATACACAAGAGACGAAGATACACAATGAGTGGAGAATAGAAAAGCAAGAAGGAGATATAGAAGTACAGAGAAAGATATCTTTAGAGAGAGAGAGAGAGATGAAGAAAAAAGAAAGTTGTTATCCTTTCTTTCTGTTTCAGATGAGTCATCCGAGTTCTCAGCATGGCAGTGGCTACGGACAGCCGCCTCCAAAAAGCAATATGGACGATGATGAAGTCCACATGCTCAACAACCTGCCGTGGATCAAGGTGAGTTAGAAAACATAAAAACCTGCTTCTCGACAAGACTGCGAGTCTGCGAGTTCAAAAATCAAAAAAATGGCAACTATTCTTGAATGTTCAAACTGATGAATGTCAAAGTGATTGTCGAGGGAGCATAGTTGTTTGGACAGTTCAGGGCGAATAGTACTGTAAACATCAACCTGAACCGTACATAAATTGAGTATGGAGTTTTAAATATCCTCGGACAAAAGTAATATACTATCCTAGATTGAATACACTTACATTTCTAGTACTGAATAAAAAATCGACAGAGAGTTTCAAAAATCAACGAACAGTGTGTGATAGGAACATGATAGAATACAATATTTTTGAACAGGTAGAATTGAGAAGGTTTTGAAATATATAGTTCAATAATAATCGGAATCCTTCTCAGGTTGTTCTGAAAATGGCCAACTCGTTCGACCAGAACTGTACCCACGACGGTTACTGTACCTCCAGATGTTTCAAACGGGTTCACCGGCAATGTTACCGGGTAACCGAGGCACTGTCCACCCTGTACGGAGCTAAACGGTTGGTAATAGAACAAGTAAGAAAGGGTTAAAAGGTTAAAAACGTCGTAGCGAAACGACATATCGATTTAGTCTGACCAGTTGAGAATATTCCAAATTTCGGTGCACATTCTCATGCAAACAATCTATACCCATTTTCTGTTGTTAGTAAACAACCCCCCTTATAAACGTAAACAAACCAGCAGATACTATGTTGTAGTGTTGGTCATTTTGTTGCTCATTGCTCGACCACTTTGCTCAGGTCGCTTACGACATCAACTATTTTATTTGCAGTTCGGAATAGTAGATTATCTTTGTGTTTTCAGAGAAATTGTTACAAGAGTTGACAAGCGCAAACTGCTATTGGACAAGTGGAACACCAAGCAGCAGGAGTTACGCAGGGTGAGATACGTTTTCTAAACCACTACATTTTAAATTTATCTGGGAGAATCAGATTTTTATGATTTTACACTTTTTATGAGGCATACTCGACTTCTTATGGCCAGTTTCTGGCCATTTTAGAAAATCTATCAATGAAAAATAGATCGTTTTTCAGTCTAAAAATGATATGATCATATGTTCCAGATACAACCAAATAGTTCATGATTAATGTTCATTTTAATTTTTGTATCTGTGTTTTAAACTTGTTTCCAGCAATCGCAACAACCTCCGTCGAAGAATCCCTCCCTAACACCTAGTGTGAGAACTAGGCAGAGTAGCCTACTTATGTAGTTTGTAGCTAGACGTATCACTCGAGTTATAGGACCAAATCTTCGTTGTAGTTTGATCTCGACACACATCATAATTTTCGAATTTCGCTCGATAACCAACGAGATCAAACTACAAACACGACAAGATGAGGCAACATTCAACGAATAGGCTTGCTTCGAAAAGAGCGAACCCTGTATTCCGACTGCATGAGGACTTTTTCGAGCATTTACTGTCTCCTTCTAGCTAGAGAGTGTATAGAAAGCATGCAAAAAAGAGATGTAGATAAAACTCGTGGCTACATAAATAAGTGTTTCGGCTGACGGTAGGGTTTTAGACTGAGCTGAAACTGATGTTCAATGAATTGAATAATAGCACATCAGAAATGAATGACAGTAGGTCAACGCCTATCTGACTGCTATTTTCCTAGCAGAACTGCACAGCGTGATCCCCCTACTCACTCACCAGAAGCTTTTACTAACGCTAACCCTCACGTCAACCCTGAATTCATGTCAGGCTCTTTAGATTAGCTGTAGTAGATGTTTATTTTCGATTTATAAAACATTTGAATAGTCAAAAGAGAGAAGAAACAGCGCGAGCAAATTCAACTTTAACATTATATAACAAATGAGTGTAGTTTAGTCAGCCACTACATCAAAAAACTGCTCGTAGAACTTTTTTGAATCTAAAGATACAATTTATAGTTCATATCATCCTGACATGAATTTGAGGGGTGTGAGTGGTTAGCCTCTGATAGCATTGTATCTCCCTTGAACACTACCCGTGTGGCTCACTCACAGTTCAATTGTTGGATTACGGTAGCATGAAACGTACGCATTTCAGTCCGTGCACTCTCGCCAGTCGGCCGCCGTGCCTAGGAGGGAAAGTGCTATGGTGGGACAGAACCAAGAATGCACCAGCAAGGCCATTAAGGTACGCATTAAAACATTCATTCATAACGCTGGTGATAGTTAAAAAGTACGGGTACTACTCTGAGAAAGCCTGCCGTGTCACAATCAATCATAAAACTAATGAAATCACCTTATGAACAATGTTCTAAGAACTTTTGATGAAGTGGAAGCATACTACTCGATTAGCGACAGAACCAATTCAATCAATTTCTTTCAGGCACTTCTCATGGAGAAAATGATGCAAGAAAGAGAGAAAGAGAAGGAGAAAGAGAAAGAAGACAATGTTGCAAAGAAGGCTAGCGTGGTAAGCTCGGTAACGACAATTGAGATTTTCCAGGAAAACAAAAGTTTATTGTCTTCTCTGCGTAATAAGTTGGAAATCTACTGAAAATGGAGGTAAACGGTGAATTGATGTTGTAGTTTGATCAGCAATGACATCACAACTCTCAATTCACTTCCGAACGAGATCAAACTACAAACACAGAAGGAAATAAATAATTGATTGTTTCGACCCCTTGAATTGCGAATGTTTGTGGTGATCTATTTTGAAGTATTTTAGTTGCAGGAAGCCGACCGCCACTCTGCTGACACGTTGGAAGAGCCAGAAGAAGACGTGAACAAGTCGATGCTCGAGTACATCAATTCTCTTGTGAGTTCATATCTACGATACAGTTATCGCCTAAAGAAAAGCAAGGGGTTACTGTATATCTCACTTTGTGCTGTGTAGGAACACAAATATACTATTCGTCAGCAACGTTGTTATAAGCCCAGTTGGTATAGTGGTTAGCGTCCGCGCCTTTCAAAATTTTGGGCCCGGCTCGAGTCTCGCATGAGGCGGATATTTCATGAATTTGGCACGCACTATATACTGTAAATATATCCGCGAACCACATTTTATATTGTGTTTTTTATCATTTCTCACATCACATATCACCTGTATTGTCCTTAGAATATTCTGATTTGACTATGTTGGTGACGCGAATATCATTGAAACCATTAAATATTTAGATGTTATTCATGAGTGTCATTGTTGATGAGAAAGCAGAAGTGTAATCACTTCATTCCTGCAGGTCCTGAATCTGGTGCACGCACCGCTCTCGGCTGCCCTGAAGAGCTGTCTTCTTTTCTCCACGGAACAGTACAAAATGTTGATAGAAGTCTCGTGGAAACTACTTCTAGACACGGATTCTCATGTCGTTCTCAGTGCAGGTATGATGAGAGAAGATCAGAAAAATCAACTGTGTTGTTGTTTCGGCCAAACAGTATAGCCCAACCAATATTCCAGATACACACCATGATGGTTATGTTGTTATTGCATATCTGATATTGTTTTTGATTGATGTTTCCTGCTTCTGGTCGTCTTTTTCACCTTATTCTATATTTTTTCTCAGTCGTTTAAAAACTGAAAAATTATACGTTTTGGAAATCTTTTTTCCAGCCTCTATGTTCATTTTGGCCTGTGTGCGACGTCCGGAGGATGCATTGCTCATAGTCAAATCTGGTCTCCAATCAGAAAATGCCACGGAAAGGACAGAAGCCATCCAAAGGTTATACTTTAGAAGACTTAGAGTAAATTGTACCAGAAGTTTCTCTGGATAACGTTTTATTTGAAAGGGTGTGGTTTAACGCACTGAAAACACTAACTTTATAGAAACGTGAATGTTGTAAACCAATTCGAACACGTTTCAGGTTCTATGCTCTATGGCGGAATCGTTTTCATGTCTGGTTGAAGATGGAGGATGGCGCCCAAACTGTTTTTAAGGTACACAACAACATTTACGAGTCAACAACCTCTTTTCCAAGATGAAAGCAGATGGTCGATTTGAAAAGATTTTTCACGCACGAATAAGAAACGTCGTAGATCGTTTCTAGAAGTCACTGGCGGTACAACAGTGAACTATGCAGTTGGCCATGTAGCCTAACATAAATAAACATGTTTCCTTCTGCTAGGAGAATTCAGCTCAACAAGTCACGGGCCTAAAAGGTCCCTTTTAGGCCCGTGATCTCCGTAGCCGAAATCACCCTATTAGGGCCTACTAGCGGCGCTTAGGGTAACATTTTTAATCTCAAATACTGGATTAAATATGTTTGTCTTGCTCACCCTTGTGTATATACTCAAGAAATGTGAAAAACATAGATTAGTGAAACATAGTGGCAATCAAAATCAAAAACAATGAAAAAAGCTAGGTCAATATCGAAATCGCGGCCCTTTTCGGGCCTATTGGCCCGCGTTTGCACAATCACCCGAAATTCCCCCTTCAGGGGCTAGTGGTCCCTTGACTTTTCACCTGAGTCGAGTTACAAATCAGACCTGATCAATTATTTATTGATCTCCTCTCAGGTTCCACCACCGGGTATCGATTTTACCCTTCCATCTCCCTCGATAGGTCAGAGTCAGCTGCCGGTAGTAGACCCGCCCTGGATGCCGCATATGAAGACGAAGATAGAGGAACTGTCACTCAAGGAAGAAGAACACGCCACGGTGCAGATTCAGAACCCCCTCCTAGAGTTGAAATAGCTGGACGGGTGTACCTCACCTCTCTCTGAATGCGCATTCTGAACTTCGCCTTGAAAACAGCTGAAACAAGTTCAATTTTACGGGTTTCTTTATTTTTTCAGTTTTTTTCATACCATTTTATATTCTATGAACAGTTGAAAATCTCCAATTCTTCCGACGAGTTTTTGTTGACCCCCAGATAAGAGATGAATTCATCAAAACGGTTTCAGTCGCAAACCATCATGACGATGACGAGAACTCGACGAAAACAGAAACAGGAGATGGTGAAGAGGGCGGTTAGAGAAGCAGAGGAAAGGCAATGCGAACAGAGACAGTTGTTCAGGTACAAAAAAGTAGAGAGAATAGAACGCTAGAAGAAAGAGAGATAGAGAGAGAGAGCACGAGATCTGGAAGTGGGAGCTCGTTTGTCGACAGTCTAGTCGAATGCATAGTCACTCGAGAACGTGAGGAGCGGAATTTGAACGCCCACCATAGCAAAGTGCACACTTTTTGTAGTTTGATCACGTTTCACCTGATTATTGCATTTATTTCTACTCCAGTATAGTGACTCATTCCAGACTTCGTGGATCGGCCATCGTGCAGCTGGCTGCCTACGAGCCAGCGCTATTCCATCATCAGCAAGAACAGACGGAAGGTAGTTATTGTGAATACGACGTGCATCAACAGAATTATCGACATCAAAAATGCGTTCGGAAAATCACAACATACATAGCAAGATCGACCGGTTTTAGAGAAACCGTTCCGCTATAATCTGAGTTTCACGAAAAATCTAAAAAGCTCAAAAAAGTTTCTCAACGTCTTTTCATAGACCATGAAAGAACTTTCTGTTTGAAAATTTGTAAAATTTGCATAACATCAAGCAATAAAAAAGAGGACATGAACATTTTCACTGTGACGCAACTTGACGTGGTTCATTGACGTACAGATTTATTTTCATTTTGTAGTCTCTAACTGTGTTGTCGTAAATCATAGAAAGTTTTAAAAATGTTATTTTACTTCTATAGGCTATTTTTAGCATACCCCGTACGCAACACCCTTATCGGGGTCATTACGTAAGCCGCTTTTTTGAGAAAACTAAGCAAGATAGAGATGTAAAAGTATATATTTTTGATAATGATTTTTAATTTACCAAAAGGTCAGATTGTTAACTCATGAGTCCAAATTAGAGAGGGAAGGATTCTTTAATACCAGCGTTACTCCTTATCAGTCTTAGATGGACACCTACAATAGGCCTCCGAATGTTTGTGAAAATATTCAAATGAAAGCTTCGGTAGAGCGAGAAAGAATGGCACATATATCTGTTGAAAAACAAAAACATTTTCGTGTTAAAATGTCTTTCACATGTGAAAAACAAACAAACGATGACTTTTTTTTAAATTCCAGAATCGGAGACTAACCACCACGCGACTCGTCACGTGATGCCAGTCGCCCAGCCCCTCTTCCCCTCCTCTCTTCTGGCCGCAGTTCCCTCTATCATAGAGATGTTAGACGACCCAATGGTGGATAACAACGGATTCTCTGGTTAGTTGAAATGTGGTCAAGTTAAAGATAAGGTAGGTAAGGTTACCGGTTAGGTTCCCTCCGGTTAACCCAAACTTTAAATGTGCTCTGATTCGAGATCAAACTACAAATAAAGAGAACGAATGAAACCAGCCTAGTCTGCCCGCAATTACGCCCTAGAACTGCAAAGAGTTGAACCACGGAAGTAGTCACCGTTTTTGACTTTCATTTACAGAGAAACAATTTACACTCAGCCTTTGTTCTGACACAGTTCATGAAAATGTACTTTTATTCACACGCACTTTCTGAAGCATATAATAGTTTGAAAGGAGAAGTTATTTTAGTGGGGGACGTTGCAAAAAAGATCGTCTGGACGTGCATTGTGGAGGACCCTTCTCTCTTCCTCAGACATTTCCTCGAGAAGTTAACGAACAGAGATAAACAGGTATGGGAGAGCTTTGTTTACAGACTTTCTCAGTTTCTCATTTTCTCAGGAATAGTGCCCTGAACCTTCTAAATAAATGTATGAAATCAAACATCCATTACTGTATTTCAGCTGTACTGATCGTTGCACTAATTCAGCCTTACGGGCATCGAAATAAAACGACAACGAAGAGTTGGCAACTCCCTATGGCTTCAATGTCTATAGTTCATTCCATTCCCACTGAGACCCATTGACATCGTGAAGATTTTGGGATAACTGTTTCTTAGAGCAGACATAAGTATTGTAGACACAATTTCCATTTATCTGTTCTCATGAAACTGAACAACCGTTAACAGAGATTTGCCGTTTTTTGAAAGAATCCAAAGTGCGGAAAATAGTCTGGAATATTCATTGGCACGCTGCCAAGTCTCAGTAGGAATGACCGGAACTATACGATACCAACTCAGAACAGAATATGCGGCTGTCGCGAATCTGAGAAAGTAATTAGAGCTGACATCACGAAGGAGCTTGAACTGAGAATGAGCCCCTCTCCATTCACTTCTCACTTTTCCCATCTAGATGTTGTTCTGAATTTTCAAAGCTGTCGAAACTTTTCCAGAACTTTAAAAAAGTGTGCATCAGAGAATGTTCACAGCAGTTTGTAAGTCAGCTGACCTATATCATCCTCACATCAAGGATTGTGATAAGAAACGAACCGCAAATAAATGAATTCTATTCTATTCTCTCAACCCACTGATTTCAGCCAGTTATTATGGTATACCGTCCTAACGATTCATATGTAAGTGAAACGGTGTTACCCAATCTCACTTTAATTTTGCGGAAAAAACATTATCAAGTTCAAAAACTTGAAAATTAAAAACGCATGAGAAATTGGCCGTTCAGAGATGATGCGCATGAAAGCTTTGAGATGTGAAACAATGCAAATTTGAAGTTTTTCTACAAAGTAAAAACTCGCCAATTGTAAGATTGTTGTGAAAAACCTAAACATTACCGATTAGAACTCAAAATGAGTTTACTAGTTCTTCATTATAGATTTTGCTTGATGATCTTTATTGGTTGACCTTAGAACAATGACAAATATAGTACTGCAGAAGTGAAAATGGGAATGATAGTTTGTTAGCTTTGTGTGTGACCATTGGTTTTGTTTGAATGAGTGAGTTTGAAACAATTGATAAAAACTGATCGACATTTTGAGTGCATGTAGCAACCAACAAATGCGTGAAAACTTGCAGTTATAGTGATTTTGGCCTATTTATGTGTCAGTCTGATACATTTTTTGCAACCTTCAGGAATACCTGATGTCACTTCTACGGAAGCTGATATTTCGGTTCAGCCCGTTGCCGAGCCAGGCAGCGTGCTCACTACTGAACTATCTGGTCAGTACTCAGCGTTTGAACAATGTGATATAATGCTGAAATGTTTTCACAGTTGCTCTCTGTGTTACATCAAACTGTCAATCTAAACAACTAAGGCTTTACTCAGAACGTTTGTGAATGTCTAAAACAAATAGTACACAAAGTAAACAGATATTACCGTCTTTCCAACAGAAACATCTTTATGTTACAAACAGTTACTGTAGGTCTCCACGAGCACGTGTAACATACTACACTTCAGTTCGGGTTCGTGATGCACTATGTGCGTGCACAATGTGAGGGTTCTGAGAAAGCTCTCGGAATGGCACTGTCTCTCACCTGGATTCTGGCACCTAACGTCCACGGAATGTACTTCAAGGATCTCAAACAGACACTCAAGAAGGAACAGTGTGATGTGAGTTCAACGGTTTTTTCTCGTTCGTTAGTAATCCTAGAACTTTGACCACAAAAATTATCATTCAACTTAGCATACCCGCGAAATGTTACGCGATACTTAACAAGTTAAGTTTTTTTCATAGATAAGATTTTTTTCAGCAAGCGTTGATGATAACTGCCAACGTTCCCTCTGCGAAGAAAATCATAGTTCATGGGCCTGACTCTGGTTTGGGAGGAATACCCAGTCAATTCCCGGTTCACGAGGACACACAGTTCCAACAGATTCTCAGGCAACATTTTTTCTGATTCCTTCCCAAACTTACCACAATATGTTGAGCGTTTGCAAAACAATCATTTTTTCAACCAACCAGTTAAAAACCGTACACCTCTAGAATGGGGATGTTGGGACACTACTTGTCAGGTGACAAATGAAAACATCATATTTCAGTGACAGTCTAGAATTCTTCAACATCGAAGGAGAGGAAGTACAAGACTACTACCTCACAGATACCAAAACCGGTCAACTCCACCTACCAGCGTCTTACGTAAGGTAAGTTCAGTAAACGGAACCTTTCGAAGTTCGATTTCAAAGTCACGAAAATTCACGACAATAGTCGAATTTTACTTCATTCACATGTTTCTTCTGTGAACGTCATACATGTCGGAGTTTGATCACCGAGTTTACTTGACATTTTGACCTTCAGTACATCTCAAAAAACAAACACATCAAAATGTTGTTTCAGAGATTTCTACTTCTTCCATCGCTCGTTTTATCCACAACTTACACTGGTGAAGATGGATGCGGAACAAGCAATGGACAAAATGAAGTACACTGCTTATGCACAAAGGTGAATGCTCCAACGAGACGATACCCTTTCTTCTCGCTCGTTCTCTCCCGTGTCTTTTTCTCTTAATTTTCGTGTTTCGCTGTCTTGCTCCATCCTTTTCGCCCCGCTCTGTCCTTCTCTTTCTCTTTCTCTACTTTTCTCTGCCGTTTATTCCAACCAATTCCACTTCCACGCAATTAATTCCGAGGTTTTCAGGTTTATCGAGATCGGCAAAGTTTTGCTTACTCACAACATCCTGAAATACAGTCCCCAAAATGTGGTGAGTCTCCATCAAAATTCGTCACTAGAATGTTTTCGCCCACACTTTGCAAATGAATCATGTTGGCCACAGACCAAACCTCAAACTTAACGGTTTCAATATATGATGAGAGAGTAGAATGTTGAATTTATTCGATTCCACAAAACACAAAGCTTACGGAAACCATATAGGGTTCGCTCTTTACAAAGCGAGCCAGTACGGTGTATGTTGTGGTTTTAACCCGTTTGATTCACATTCTTAAAGTACGGTATCGAGTTCAAACTACAACTTCACAATGATCATTCCCTATGAAACGTTACATCCCCTCCATCGCAGATAGCTCAACGTATCTTCTTCCTCCACGACGAGTTGACCCATCTCCCCTCGTTTCCCCGGAAAAGTCTGGAAACCTGTTTCGGAATGCATCACGGAAATATGGGAGAGCAGCTACAGGCCATGGAGTCTATGCACAAGTTCACATGGGCTAAGGTGAGATCATTATAAAACGATAAAAGAGATAAAGAGATAAAGAGGAAAGATAGAGAGAGAGATATTAATAGAGAGAGAGATATTGAGAGAGAGAGAGATATTGAGAGAGAGAGAGAGAGAGAGAGAGGGGGAGAGAGAGAGAGAGAGAGAGAGAGAGAGGGAGGGAGATATTGAGAGAGGGAGATATTGAGAGAGAGAGGGAGAGAGAGGGAGAGAGAGAGAGAGAGAGAGAGAGAGAGAGAGAGAGAGAGAGAAAGACCGTCAGTCATCGTTTCATACACCGTACAGGAAACAGCAATTTTTAAGCCACAATACAGCGATAGAGACAAAACTCATGAAATCTAACTGTTCATAACAGTGAAAAGTTATCAACTAACGAAAGTATACTGCTAACACGGAATGTTTCAGTTGATGTCGGATATGTTCGAAAAAATGGAGAACGCGTTCATGTTTGCCGATCTGCACCTTTTCATCAATGTGGTAGGTCTATGGAAAACTATTTTGTTATAACTGGACATTATCTCTGCGCGTATCGTAACAGTACGTGATTGTACAAGTACACGTAACTGTAAGCATAACAATATGAAGTTCACTTGCATGTATAATAGAGTAGATGAAAAATGCCAGAACATCAAGTTATAACTAACGTTAACATTCAGTAATACCGAACAAATCCAGTTGGAAAATATACCCACACTGTCTCCTACTATTACTGCAAATTTCAGGTGAACGGTATAATGATAATGCACTGTGAGGACCTGTTGATCCTGAGACGATGTGCTGCCACATATATATCTATTTGTATTCACTTCAACTCATTGTTTGCCAGTCAGGTTGGTTAATGAAAATTAAAACATTTGCGATAAACAAAAATTTCTGTGCGACTCTATCCAGTTTTTGCTGAGAACAACTCCGTTGTTTTCAATTTTGATGTTGTTCTAGATCCCACCTATCGTTCTTTGACACTATTGAAAATATAGGTTTCTGACTGAAACGGTTCAAAAGAAAACTACAAATATACAGTACAACTTATGAAATGAAATGTACACTTCTTAATGATTATCTTTCCAGGGTTTCTTCCTCATCATGCCGACCATTCTTCGATGTTATAGTCAGCGACAGACGAATAGACTGTTCTGCTCCGTCGTAGAGTTTCTCTGTAGACAATTCTATCTTCTCCATCGGTTCGTTGGAAAACAGCCTACCGCAACTTGTATTATTTCCTCTTTCAAAGTGAAAGTTCAATGAAAACAGAAAATAATGCTAATCCTGTTATGAATCTGTTCAACAGAGCCATCTCTTCTGGAGTGTTATATGAACGATTGGTTCGATTGATGTTTGTCTAGTGAAAACAGAGTACATTGTTCAATGTGTATAATTAGTAACGTACAATTTGCAGCAAACCGTTCTTACTCCAAATGTGCGGCGCTGTGGCAAACATTTTGGACACGAACAGTAGTGATTTCGATATCAACCCGATGCGAGTGAAGGCCAAGGTGAGATTGGTCAGATACTGTATGTCTCACTTTCTGGTAAGCACAACCAAAGTCATCACTGAAAAGCAGAAATATCCATTCTTACTCTATTGATGTAGTGGTTAGTGTAACAGTCTCTTGGTAATTTGGTGTTGGGTTCCAATCTTTCCTGGGACCTTCATTTCATAAAAATAATTTAGCGAAATATACTTGACGACCACAATAATTAAAATGTTATCAAACTCCATTTATAGTATTTGTTCAATTTGCTGCATCAAATGGAGAAGATGGGAGAAGAAGCGGATCAGTTCGATATTCTCGGTCTCGTTCCCTATGACAAGCCGTTGAAAGTGGGTCGTTAGAGCAAAAACGTGACATACTGGCTGTCTCTCGTAGTTGCCTAGCGGATCTGAAACCTGGGTGAACATTTTAACGGTACCGTGATCAGTTGAACATCTGCAGAGGTTGAACGATTTGAATTGACCTCTGATCGAGAAAAAGTCATTTTCACTGGATCTATCTATTAAAATCCTGGTTTGAGCTGCATATTTAATTTTGCGATCACATCAGAAACACAGCGCGATCAAACTACAAACAGGTCCCACATTACGTCCACCGTGTCATCGCCTTCTCTGTGAGATGGTCAGAAGAAGAACACTAAACATACAGAACCAATGTTTCAATCTCATTTGTTAAAAATGGTGAATTCTTTTGCAGGCTCTTGATCTGTGCTATCGTGACGACCCGAACACCTTCTGCGTTCTGACCGATGCCTTTGCCAGCTGCATTTGTGTCTGCGCATTCGCACCGGAGAGCAAAAGGAGCTACCACATGCTGGTTAGTCCCAACTTTCCGGTTCTCTTCAAGTGTTTTTTACTTGTTCTAAATTATAAAGTCTGGTTGGTTAGGTAGAAAGTTGCTCATCTGTTTTCACCCTTTTCGAAGTGTCTAGACCAACCTCAAAGTTATACACTGGTAGCTGATACGCATAGAAAATGATTCCCAGAAACTTGAATCGGTTTTCATCCTCATATCTTTATTGAAAAACTTGAAAGTTATTGATTGATTTGGTGACACCCGTTCTATTCTCTCTATTTTCAGCTGGTCATGGCTGCCATCTTACCGTATCTGATACGACAGATGGAGGAGGAAACACTGGCACAAGAAAACTCTCCCGCCGCTGCTAAACACGAAATATGTAAGCAAATTTAACGAGTCAAACTACAAACTATTCACATGCGAACTCAAAATGTCGGAGATTATGTTAATGTATTTAAGTTTCTATCTTTCAGCTCAATGGACCACATTGTGTGTCGAGATGAAAGCTCTTATCAACAGTTGTGAAGCACTGGCAAGGTAATACTGTGTGGCAAAAACGACCAGAATGGTTGATGAGAAAGAGAAAGAAGAAAGAGAGAGAGAGGCAGGCAAAGAGAGAGAAAGAGAGCAAAATGGAGATGGATAAAATTGGTAAAAACAGAGAGAAAGGCATAACAGTTGGTGTAACCGAGAATGTATTTGGTTACAGTCACTGTGCGTCCTATCGTTGACTTGTAATTATTAAAACTATTTTAATTATTAAAACCACACTCCAGAGGTCCTCAGCGTGCCTTCGATCTGGGCAATGTGTCGGAGAGAGGAAAGTCGTTTGTGGCCGATTCACCACAGTTTTTTGACCCGCCTACAACGAATGATGAGGAGAACAACCGACCCTATCACCTGTGAGTTGAAAACTGCTAGTGAAATTACAAGTAAGAACTTCAAATGATCGGTAAACTTGATAGTAATGCAAAATTCTTTTTGGGGTCAGCCAGTTTGACGCAGAATCTTCCAACGGTTTAAAGGGACCGTTCCTCTTTAATTTGGAGGTTAGAGCTGATTAGTCGATATTGTTCACATTAAAAAACCAAAATCATTCATATAGGTGTCAACTTCCTATCTTGCTCCGTGTTGTCAAAAATGCGGCGCGACCACGCGCACGTACATACACCGCCAAGTTCACCTACGTACAAAATTTTCAAATTGTCCATAAAATTACAAAACCATATTCAAAGCATGGCCAGAATTACCAATATGAAATCTGTAAAGAAAGATATGTAAATATCATGAAAACTTCAAAGCAGTGATAGATTAAGAAATGCTGCATTACAGTAACCCAAATCCTGTTGGCTTGTATTTTGCTCCGTGATAATGTGGGTTTTTGAACTTTCTGTACGTAAGGTATGAACTTTCATCTCAAAACCGAATAAATGACTTATATATTTTTTCAAAAAATACCTACATTGCACATTATAGAGGTACGGTCCCTTTAATCTTACTACAACGTCGAAACACGAAGAAGCCTATTTCCAGCTAATCTGTCTCATCTTGACTCAAAAATGCAATTTCAAAAGTTGTCTCGGACAATATTTTTGTTAGGAAAGAGAAGAAATCGACAACCGTGAGTTGGGAAGCAGCAGAAGTTGAAGAGCAGCACAAGGAGCAGTACAGAAGGCCGAGAGACACTCTGTTATGTCTATCCTCGCAGTTTCTGGAAATGGCTGCACCGAGGTAACATAATCTATTTTTTGTATGATACTTATTTTTGTTCTAATAATGATGAGGAGAGTATTTAATAAGAATGGAAGAGAATGGAACAAAATAATCAACATTCGAAAATGTTTGAGCATTAAAACAGTAGTGTTATTAATCGAGTTTCGAGTAAACAGGGCCCGAAATTCACATGCACACTTTACTGTCTGAGCAGAATAACTTTTATGTGAAAGTTTACCTCAGGAGAAAATGGAAAAGGAAGCTCGTCATCATTTTTCAACATTGTACAAACCATAACACCGATTTTTCCAGGCTAAAGGAGCTGACCAAACTGTCGGCCACGTGTGAGCACGTGAAGATTCCTGAGGTCATGGATCACAAGTGTCACGTGAAACTGAGTGAAGTCGCCCTATCTCTACTGAAAATAGCCCCATATGATCTGGCTACAATGTCCTCTCAGGGACTGCAAAAGTAGGTGCACTTCAGAATATTGTAAAATAATCATAGTTTCTAAAATGATGAGTTTCACGAATATAATGAAGAAATCTAGGGGAAGCTATACTGTTCATTGTTATAAAGTAACTAGTTTGACCTAATTTTTGCTCCGCGTTCGCTTTTCCTTCAGCTATTTCTTTTACGTCGAAACTTTGATATCATTCACAGCTACTTTCGCTTCTCACAGATACTTCACGGTGGTGTTACCTGTAACCGATTGGTCCATAGAGTCAAATCGATCTGCGCTGAACATCATTCTCAGGCGGTTGGACAAGACTATTGCAAAGGTACAATAATTTATGAATTTGGGAACAAGGAGTCTAAACTGCTTATGTTTTGTCAGGACAGCAAGAGCATGGTATGAGACTTGTCTATGCAAATTTATTTTAAGATTAAGTGTTTTTTTGTCCTTTGACAATTGTAAATTATCGATTCGAAAAATTTACCGCTTTGATTGTCAAACTTACACTTTGTTCCAGAACACAAAAAAGAGTGATACTTTTCAATTTCTGTAAATTCTTACCAGAGAAAACAACGCTTCCAGATTGCCAAAAAGCAGAGCATTCGTCGAAGAGTCAACTGGTCCGCACTCAGCAATTGGATGATTGGGATCTGTGATACCCTCTCCGCATTTCCATACATTGCACATCTTCATCCTCTCAAGGTAGATTCACGGTTAGAACATTCAAGGAAACCTTTCTCTCTTTCACGGATAACACTGATTCTCTGCGCTGATGGAAGCTGAAGTGCAAGTTTTCTCTTCTCACTAACCGACAGCTTTGATTTCGTGAAGTGGCGTACACGAATATTTGTTTTCTTCGTGGAAGCGCAAAATTACAACTACACAACATCAAAAATAATAACAAAACACTATGAATACAACTGAATGTTTTAGACGACTACCCAACTATGTCTACGCATCATGGTGGGAGACCCGTGCCACGAGGACGGTACCCTTGGCAGTCATCCAACTACCGTACTCCATCCGACCACGCCCCCTCCGACATTCTGCCAAGCGGTACTCCGGCTGACCGTCATTCTCATGCAGGCATTGGGACAGGTACGACTAAAACAGTCAGAGAACAATATATTTGAAAAACTATTAAAAAAACCAGACTATATCTTAAAGTGGACAATTTATAAACAAAGTAGTTCGAAACTACTATCAATAGCTCATTCAATCACGTGGGTTGAAAACCATTCGTCTGAGTCATAGATGTTTCCGAATTCAAATCACTTTACTAAAGTTTTTTTTATTCTACTGTATTAATATTTTGCTCGCTTGGAGCGAACGGCGTCTCCCTGATCTGTGAAAACTACTGATTATTGAAAACCGCATGTTTATTACTGGTGCAATATACAAGAGTGAGAAACACATCATAAATCAGAAACAAAATTTATATGAGACACCGTTTTCAGTTTGCGTTCTCCTTGGAATTTATCACAAGTGCCGATGGAATAGGGGCTTCAGCCGATCGTCTAGAAGCTGTACTGTGTCATCTTCTCATTCCACTATTCCTCAGGCTATCCAGTAACCCCAAAGGTATTTAATTTTTGTTTTGTATTGTACGAATTTTTCTACATGAATCAGCAACGTTCTCTAGAAAAACAGATGTTATTTTTAAAACAAAAGTTGATTGAAGTTGAAGATCGGTCGAAGAGCCATCGAAAGCCTGACTTCTCGAAAGATTTCTCGTGACACGCAAATCTTCTACTACGTCTGTTCCATTAGTTTGAAAGATATTCATGAATCTAGTGATGCCATTTCCACCCGGTATCAGGCAGTTTCCACGAAAATATCACTATTTCCACTATTGAATTGCAGAACTGTCGGTGTTCCAAGCGAAAGACCTGTCCTACTGTCTGTCCCTGATGCAACATGCGGTATCTCCCCCAATTGGGAAGCAGTCGGTCGCCCCCCTGATGAGTGCTTCGACACTGGCAACCACCTTCATTCGCAGCACACAGGGACATGGTCAGTCCATTATATAGAATTGATAGTGGAGAAATAAACAAAAATGAATAAAACTACAGTTTGAGTAGTCTAGAGTTACACTGCTATTCAATTACATGTTCACATAAGTGGGCATGCTGCTACTCAATTACATGTGTACAAAAGTGGGCAAAAACTATCTGTTATCCTTCGTGGAATTCTTTTCAAGAAGTTTCCAGCTTTATCTTAACTTCAATTGAATTCTAGTTGAATGAAATCGATAATTTTGTTGTTTCAGATCTTTCTGGGCGTCAGGGTTCGGTGTCGGTAACGGACCGCGGTCATTCTGCTACCGTATCCACTCTGCGAATAGTCAGAGAAAGCGTCTGTCAGAGCATTTATCTGGGTGGGTAACAATAATCGAAAACTATTACTCATATTCAAGATCATCAATTTAACTGACCTAGCACGTTTCTCGACCTAACTTATTCCTGAATGAAAATGTTGAACTTTACACCAACAATTACTTATCACAGCACATTTTCGGGTTGTTATTGAAACACTGAGTTAGAGAAGAGTACAATTGGGAACAGCAGTTGATTTTAAAACTTTCAATAACCATCTATTATTGCAGCTCTCAAAGTGTTGATGCTGTGTTTCGGCAAACTTCTCACCACCATGTGGCCCAAAGTCGCAAAGCTGGTCCGAGGTATGTGTTTCTTGACACTTTCTCAACCGGCACAATTCCGGGAGTCCGCTAGCAAGCAGGCGGTTCTTTTTTATTGTTGGCACCTTGCCAGCCGCGCTCAAGGATTCCATGATGCTGGTAAAATAGCGTGGAATTCAAGGAGATAAGAACCTTTTGCTTCTACAGTCTCCACTTTCTGTTGCTGAGACTTGACTACGATCTAAACAGTTGCAGAGTTCGTTTCGGTGAGAAAATGGGTACAAATCTTATCCATTTCAGATCTGTTGGCGAAAAAGCCGGGAGCTCCCTCTGCAGTTGCTTTCATCGAATTTCTACTTCATTCCGACCTCCCGATCGCGTTGTTGATACTGCCAGTCATCTACAACAAGGTACGTTCGAACAGTGATCAAATGTTAGTTTTGGTCGAATCTTTTGAACACAGCCCACCTCTCCGAATGCTAACAATAGACCGTGATCAAACTACAAATACTGTAAAACTACACAGTCGATCGTATTAGACTCGAACCATACGCGTTATTGTAGTTATAGTAACTCATAATCATAACTTTTAATAGCAAGTACTGTAACCGATAGAGCTCTGGAAACTTTAAGACTTGTGTATTATTCATCGCAGTAGTTTCTTACATATTCAGGTGAAACAGAAACCGGCCAGTGAACAAGAGGGAGTCTGGCAAACCGAACTGTTGGAACGATTGGAGCACAAACTACATCAGACATTGCCCTTGCCGGTACTCGTTGACAGGTTGGGTCGAATTACATGCGTTTTACAAGTATAGTTTGTTCCACCCACTTGTGAAACTCTATGCCCAAGTCGAATATTGGTGTGTTGGCGATTTTGTTCTCATCCCAATTTTGGTAGTGTCTTCTGCACCTTTACACCTACAAACTCTGAATGTTGGGGATCGAAATAACAAATAGTTCCTAAGAAAACGCGTTCTGAATGTGTGACGGATTACTGTAGAAAAACAACGATTGGTGAAACAGAGTGTATTCCCGAATCTTGCTATGTGTTCGTTTTTGGAAAAGAAAAAATGAAACAAAGAGCTGATTTCTTCCATGTGAAAGTGACGCACTATCTATCGTTTGAATGATGAAACAAAATCGGAATTCATTAAAAATGAATTGATAGGGTTATTTAGAATCTCAATTGTTGTTTTTCAGATGTCACATTGAACTGAGTCAGCTGAAGGATGAACTCGCAATGAAGCCAATGGGTGAGGGTTTTTGTAATTCGATGCAAATTGTATTTTAAACGGGTGGCTAGAGCAGATAATCAGTTCGAGTCACTAAATTTATAACGAGTGACGAATACATACACTCATTAGTTATATTTTCATCACAATGAAAATCACCTGTAGACGTGTATAAAATATAGTGTTAAAGTGGCTGCACTGACTGTCCCTAGCCAATAAGGGCACCCCCTTTCGTAGAACACAAAGTGAGTACCCTTTTTCACATTTCAGAAATAACACGCTCCTACACTCCCACAATGACCGATGGGCACTCAGATGCGTCTACAACGTCGTTGGCGCCGCGTGGCGCCCCGTCGCGCCAGAGCTCGGACCGACGCTCCAGTCAACAAGGGAAAAAGACACTGACCGCAATGAAGGTCAATACATTCAATATTCTGTATCTCATTATTTGAACAACTACATGTGTAAAACTGCTTAAGTCTTTTATTGAGTAGTAAAGTTTTAAAGAAACATAATGTGAGTTCACATAAAACGAAAGCACTCATTTTCTGTCACACATCATTATGTTATCTATTGTTTTCATTTTACGTGGTTAACATTATGAAAAAGCATATATTAACAACATTTTAGGAAGGTGGCGAGAACACTATTCTGGAAGACGTGGAGGATGAAAGTTCAGAAGCACAGCCGAGCACAAGTCGCGTCAAAAAGAGTCCGAGTGTACCAATCAACAAGGTAACTTATACAAAATATAGAATTTTCAAAAAAACGAAAATACATGCACAATAAATACGAGAGTGGGGCTCCGTTACCGGTTATTGTCCCGGATACTTCTCGAAGTGTCTGGAAATACAAAGAACTGTTGGTTGAATCCACGATAGTAATGTCCGTAGCAGTTATCAGAGCTGATGTCTGATTAAATACTAAATCACACATTGTGACCTGCTGGAACGCTTTAAAAGTTTGAGGTGGGAAAAAGATTCACGAGGAAGTAATTTTCCAGATGGCTTCTCCGCGAGCGCGTTCGTCCAGCGGTTTCGGAATGTGGAGGAGTGTCCGACGGAAGTCACGTCATAAGTCGCAGGA
The DNA here is from genome assembly GCA_964036275.1 of Litoditis marina. Classification (NCBI taxonomy): domain Eukaryota; kingdom Metazoa; phylum Nematoda; class Chromadorea; order Rhabditida; family Rhabditidae; genus Litoditis; species Litoditis marina. The sequence goes on along the minus strand of OZ038440.1, from coordinate 9,723,528 downwards.
AGCAGACTTTGAGGCCGGCTCCGGGGTCGAACTGGCTGACATACACAGAAGCGATGAGGTATAGGCTTCACCAGTTTGACGGTTGATTACTGAAGAGTAGAGTATTGGTTTCTGCTGATTCTTCCACTTGCAAGTCGGTACAGGCATAACTAACAGCCTAAATAACAGCCGAAAGTTTAATAGTTTCCGGAATATCTGACGCATTAAAACGTTGAAAAGAAGCTTCAACTTCATTATGTAGAAATCTCCGAGCGCGTAAAACACTGTAACGCTAAACAAGTGCGCTATTTCCCTTTCGACATCAACGATAGACGGTGTATGTTACATTGACGCACTGTGTTTGTAGTTTGATCTCGTTGTCTTTCGATTTACGTGACTGATGTTGTAGATGGTGACCGAAGTACAACATTTACAACCGTTATTACCTTTATTTCAGGCTCTCCGACCTTCAATGAGGCGCTCTACCGAAGCCCTTGTTCTTCCTCTACACGAAGCGATCGATACTAACAGACAGCGATGTAGGTTTTTAGGAGATCCTTAAAACACGGGTTTCACGTGAAGTCTACATATTTAGATGTATGAAATCCCACTGAGATTGAACCGTAGCACTTTGAATGATCAGAAGTGTTGTCTCACAGATTTTTATCAGTTCAATGAACTGTGACGATAACGACACCTTTCAATAATTCTAACTGATCTTATCTCGAACCGACAATCAACAAACCTATCAATAGTTTTTATCATACATAATATTCATTCCAATTTTTCTTTTCAGTCGTTTCGTTCTCTACCCCCAAAAAGACGCTGAAAGAAGACGATAGCGAGGATTTCGAAATTTTCGAACAACATCAGCTGGTTTGAGTCAGCAAGTTATGTTTTAACATTTTTAACAGAGAACTTAGATGTATTTCTCGATTCACGATTTTTAATAATTTTCATGTTCATTCCTATGTTATCGATTTTGTGATAGTACTAACCGAAGAAGTGATCTTACTCAATTTGCTTGTAGAAGGTTATATATTTTTAAATGTTATTCATTTCATTTGATGATCGTTTTGTTATTGATTGCATGTATAGAAAAGCCACTAAATAACCGGTAAACAAACTTGGGATCTCATAATCATTGCCTGTTTAGTTTACAGTCTGAATAAATTCTATCCCTTTTCTATGTCACTGTTTTGTTTCTATTTGAAAAAAATGGTGACTGAAAATACCACGAATAACAGACAGAGGCCACTTGTTGGCTTATTTATGCTTTCACAAAAGATATAGGGTTCGCTACTTCCAAAGTATTCGTATACGGTATGCTTCGGCCTCAGGCCGTCGGGTTTGTAGTTTGATCAAGTTGATTGAAGAGGTTCATCGCGTTTGCCGCAAAATAGAGTCGCAATCCGCATTTTCGTTCTCACGCCATACATTTGAAAAATTGGAGTTCCCGCCTAATATTACAAAAGACGAGACGGTATTTTGTATTTCTCCCTTATCCCTCCCTCTAGAGAGCTCTCTCCTGCCTTACCTAACTCGTAAGTTACATTCTTTTAGTTATTATGTATTTCAATAATCGCATTGGCCTTCGTGTTCTCGAGTCTTGGTCCATTGTAAATTGCTGAAATAAAATGGTGTCCGAGTGGTAGATATCGTTTTGCTATCTGCCATTGGGGTTTGTAAGACAACCTTTTCTTATTACCCACTTATTTATTGGCATGTTGTGTGCCAATCATCTGTTTTGAGGCTACCATACCATTGCAACAGGTTGTTTTATGATGGCTATCCGCAGGTATTGGGATTTGCTCTGGAAGTCCTGCTTATTAACTACCCTCTTTGTCCCTATATTTTCCACTATTATTTTCGGCATGTTGTTGCTGTCCACGATCAAGGGAGCAGTTGATTGTGCGGAAGTAGTGAAGGAATATTTGTGAGTTTTTGGCTTTCTTGGCTTTGTATTTGCTTACTATCTACACTTTGGAAACTGCGGGTTCGGTTAACTACTAATCAACATTATGTACTATCAAATTAACTAGGATTAGAAAATTTACGAAACTATATTTCACTGAGCAAGGATCTGTGTTCTTTCGTCCTTTCCTAACTAATATAACCAGTTTTAGGGTTTTGGAAGATGATAACAAGGATAATATCACGGCGTTCTCAACAACAGCTTTATTGAATAAGGAACTCGCGTCCTCAATTTCAGACGCTCCGCAAATGATTCGCGTGAAAATAAGCGCGATACGCAGCGAATTAGTGCTGCGACCATTCCAAATTGCAATGAATGGGATACAGTGTCCCGCCACGAAAACTTTGTGGACGGAGCACAATGCAATTTTAATCGCAAAAATTACTGTAGGCGAGAACGCCGTGTTATATAGAAGAACAAGGATAATATCAGTAATATGATCCCTTCTTGCACTCACGGTAGCGCATTTGTGTGCCGCTGTGCCGAGCTCATTTTAAACAAGAGTATAGAGATTATTTAATTATAGTGTATGTGTATATGTAAATTTCCAGTTCCCCGCGGTCGTCAGCCTCGTCTTCTCGTATACTTGACGAGAGTCAGAGTGAACTAGGTCTGGATACGACAGTGTGTCGGGATAGTCCCAATGGTGGCAAGCAGAGGTCTCTTGCTCTTACTCCAAATGGGGTGGAGATAGCAGAGGACGCCATTTCTGACAAGGGAGAAAAGGAAAACAAAAAGAGTCAGTTTTTCAATGTGGTTTTTTCTTCGGTAATTTAATCTGTTCCAGATAAACCAGGTTCTACAATTCATGATCCATGAACGATCATTAGTTTTCAATTTTATCAATTTTTTAGTTAGTTTGATAATTTATTGATTCCAACAGTGCAAATCCGGCTTTATCGTCAAATCTGTCGACCACGACAACTGGGACTAGGTTTCGCCTGATGCTGCACGCTGATTTGTCTTTGGGAGGAAATTCAGGAAATAATTCATTGAGCTTTTTAATTTAACGAATATGAATGACTGGTGGTGGTTTTTGACCACTGACCAGGACACCGAGACTACGTTCACATCACGAAGTAATCAATGACAAAAAGTTTTAAAGTTAACTTGACTCATTGACTGTTGATTTATTTTCCATAGTGACCACGTGATGGAGTTTAACATGTTATATGATCATGAACGAGCATGATTGATATTTTCCCACTCAACGCTGCCCAGCTCACAACGATGCGACTAGCTTTCGATCCGGTGTAATTTTGCTATATAATGCCCATTGTCCGCCGTCTCTCAGCTGACTAATAAAACTCACTTGACACCTAAATAGTAGTGTTGGGTTTGGGTCTGGTATATTTGATCAAAAAGTATCAGTTTTTTCATTTATTGATTTACTGCTTCTCCAAACTACGATTACGATGAATATAAATCATGAAATACCAGTCCCAGTATGCAACATCGTTATAGTATTTCAGTTGAAGTTGAACACAATAAGCGCATTGATATTTAAAGTGAAATGATTGGATGTGACTTCCTCTGCCAAGTGGCTAGTTGAATGAACAGTTTCTTAGTTTGTAGAATCGAGATTCATATTGTCAGGTAACGTTTTCGAAGAGTATCTAATTCACGTTCATTTCAAATTCCAAGTGCAAAGCCGGAACATTTGTTATCTTGTCGTGCCTCGTCACTCGGTCGCTTGGACTGTGTGCTATGTAATGTAACCACCCAACGAAGCAAGAAACAGCTGACAGATGTGCACATTCGATTTTTTGTCTCCTCATAGAGCAATACCGCGAACTATTCCACGGGCTTGACTACTTTATTTACTACATCATCGCAGCAAAATTTTCTCAGTCGTTCGGAAGCTTATAACATGCTCTGTTATTATACTATGCAACTTCCAAAACACATTTTTTTAACGTTCCTTTCCCTAACGAACATGTTAAAAGTTGAGAGCTTGAAAGGTTCCAGTTCCGAACAGCTGTAATTTTTACGTGAATGTCAGTTATATTAACTTACCAGATCCCAGGTATAATTCACTACTCATGTAATCGTAATAATGTAGTACTTTACAAACAAAGTATACAAGCAAACATCTGTCGCATACTACAATCGAGATTCTGGTGATTCCTTATTGATATAATTTCAGTATAAACAACTAAGTAAGTAAGATTATATATTTGCGGTTGTATACTGTATCAGGGGGCAGAAGCATAGTCTAAGTGTTTGTCTAACAGATGAGCGGTACGGGATGAATGTTCGGCAGAGGGTTACAGACCCAGATCATCCAAATCTCATTATATTTCCTTCTGTCTGGTCGAGCACTACTATTCTACTATACCTCTAATACTTGGAATATTCATATAAAACGTGAAATAACGACATGAAACGTTCCCCTTCCCATTGCACGTCTAGGTTTTTTTTGATTCATATGTTTCACGTGATCTAGTTCACTACTTTTCACCGTTCACTACTACTCGTGATGGTTCATGAACTACGCATTTTTTTATCTGAGTGAATCAGTGCAACCAACCGGACCGCTTACCATGATTTAATGACCATGCTTATTTTTGGTCAAAATAGAGATAGCGGTTAAGGATCGAGGGTTGAAGGGTGTTCGTTGCTCAACGACCTCAACGTGTTAACTAATTGGGAATTTGCGAACTAGAACCGATTTATAGCTGCCACATGTGGCTGTTAGATCTGAAACTCGAAAAGTTTGAGTCTCTTCTCATTTTAACTTCCTCATCCTGATCCTGATCTACACCATTTGTGAATACTGTTACAAGGATTCCAACGTTTTTCTTCTTCTTACTCGTTGACATTTTAAAAGTCACGTTCACTCTTCACTGTAGTAGAAATGTTAAAGGACGCCAGATACCGATATTGAGAGATCGAGTTCTGAGTTCTGACCCGCGGGGAATCAAGTTCTGTCCCAGGTCCCAGGGACATTTTGTACAACCATCTAACTTCTCCTCATTCGCGTTATGTCTCGTCCCACAGCGCGCTATGCTAATCTATAATAATTATTATAAGCGCCATGCTAACTTCTAGCCTCGACAGTAATGCAATAATTCACTTCAATAAAACTGTAGTTTTTTGTAAACCACTAAATTTTCTCCATTTTCATATGAAACGTTTTTCTCAACACCTAAAAATGATCAGAATCATTTAAATTTCTTCATTGGTGTCCTACCTTCTTTAAGATGATGAAAAACATTTCAAATAATGTGAGATGAGATGGAAGAGGCAAGAGGGAAAGTATTTAGAATTTCCACTTGTAGTGTGACCACTACGCATTCTAGCAGTATATTGGATTTTCTAAACTTCTCGGTTACCTATAATCAATTCCGTTCTTTTTCCAGCCGTTTTTTATTAAGTTATCAAGAAAGACGGTTAGATCAATAACTCACCGTCACCGATACCTGGTTACCTTGTGTTGTGTGTGTTCGAATGTGGGATTGGAATAACGAGGGGTCATCGCCGCCTGTCGCCAATTCATCACTGTCCTGGCTATATTCACTCTCTCACTTTTGCTACCCTCACAACATTCAACACTCGACTCATTTCATCCAATAATCCTTATGCAAAGGTGTTCAATTTGTGTTCACTAATTAATCTCTAATCCTAAAGAAAATGTGTCACATATTGAGGTTCTGAAGTAAGGAGTTTTAATGGGTTTGAGGGAGTTGCTTTTTATAGGAAACGCAATGAGGAATTGTAGACACCAATTTCTTTATTCCGACTTCGAACCGGAATTGACATTTTTCATTGATTCTGCCTAACTTTGCACTATCTCTCTCGATTAATTTTTAGCACATGTTTGGTTAGAATGTATTGCTTTTCTGCCCTTATACCAGCAGTGATTTTAGCAAAGATATATTTTCTTTGCTCTGTCTCAGCCAATATAGTAGATTTATATTTCATTGTGCGCTCACCTGGACATTTTGTTTTGGCGCCATTATCACACCTGCCTCTTTTCTCATCATTCAAGGTGTCTTTGTAATACTAATACTCTATTCTTCACTCTTAAAACGTAAATTTCTACCGTTCGCGAGTTGATTTTCGCAGCGTGCATATAGAGATTTCGGTCCACTTTTGACTGCAGTTACAGAAAACAGAAACGTTTTTTCGACTACGTTGTGATAAAGAAAAATAACAGTTTTCATACTTTTCTACCTTTTGGACAAACTTCATTATGTTGGCAAAATCCACTCATGAATGGACAGAACTATTGTATGTAGCTATTTGTTTTCTTTGTTTAACATTTTCTTCGGTATTCTCTGAAATGCCATACTTCAGTAGCTGACCACCTGATGTTACAGATCAGCCGCTGACTTGCATCATGTCCAAACATGATCGCGTCAGCACGGGCAGTGTTGGCGAGAAGATCATCATGCGAACATCTTCGACGCGCGGCTCGGTGCGCGAGACGATCAGTCGCGCGCTGCGCTCGACGCTGCGACGCGGCGACAAATCGCCGGAGAAGAAGAAGAGACAAGAGACGACGAGTGACAGCTCGACCAACACCTCCAGTCTGCCTCGTTCCGCCTCTTCCAGTGGATCTAGTCTCGCTCATCGCAGTTCCTCCGGGTTCAGTAGTCTCAGCCATCTACCCCCTTCTCGCCGAGACGTTCCCGCGACAAATGTGGTGCGTACCCACGTCATGTCCCAAAGCATGTACGAAAAGCCGTTGTGCAAGTATGGTCGATCTACCTCGAATACGTACATGCCGTCGTCACCCAGCCTCACCACTCTCAAGGACTTCGACATAGCCGAATATGATGACTACGACGTCGACGACACCCATTCGGTTATCTCGACGGCCTCCACCAGTAGAATGCTGTCGAACCCTCGCCGCGTCAAGAAGCACAGTCTGCGCACGTTTCTCGACTCGCCAGGTGAGACTTTTTGATATAATGTGGTATTTGTTTCTCTCGTGGAAAACGAACACGATGTGGATAATCAGTTTTACTGGTTTGTGTTTTATTACTTTCAAGTTAGTTGATAGAAAATTCGTGTGGACAAAGAAGCCTTCTGAGATCCACACGTGATGGAGAATGTATGTTGTATCTCGCTATATAAACACGGAAGAAGATACAATTTTAGTTCATTGCAACATACCAACAAAAGCATTCTTGTCAGTTCATCAATGGAAATTTCCCAGCTCATTGAAGCCCTGGGCGGTTTTATTTATTTGAATGATCGCTCTCAGTGCCACCAATCTTGTGATTTGCAGTGACTTTCCATGCCATTCCTGGAATCCTGGCAGTGAAAGGGTGTTTTTTCGTTCTAGAAAGCGACCATTTGGTGCAACACATTAATAACCGTGTTGAGTGGCGCATGCCCCTGGGTTTTGCGGTCGTTGGGCGCGGCGGTCCATTATGATGTTCTGACAAATGGTTCCCCGTATAACCCCCTTCTTTTGTCCTACCAAGTGGCAGCCGCATTATTCCTGCTCCCGCTCGAGTGTTCCGTGTTTTCACTATCTCTAGTGTTGTTGGAGGCGCGAGCCGCACTGCGGTTGTCCACATCTCATTGTGTCGAGAGGCTTTTCGCCCATGCCCTGGCCATTATGTGCAGGCTGTGCTGTGAACTATGAGCGTATTCAAAAAGTGTAAGTTACTTAGTTTCCAAAGTTAATTATGTAGTTGTAGTTACGCAGTGTATGCACAGTTCTCAGTTCCAGGGTATTCGTTACCATAAAAGTACAGTTAGTAGTACACAGGTACGTTTTTACTATGCCTGAGTGTTGGTCTAACTGTAAGTAATTTGCGTTTTTCCAAAAACAGGTTGTTACTCATCTCGTTGCGTACCACATGTCTTGTCCTACCCTCTCTTTCGCTCTCTCGTTCTCTCTCAATTTCAATATTACTTTTGAATCAAAATCCGACAGCCCAAACCGCGAATGGTATTTCACATTAATTCATAAAAGTTGAGGTACTACACTTGAACCTGTTACATATTTCGATTCGAGCTGAAATGAGTTGGTTTGACGGAGTACATTTCTGTCTTGGCTGACCGCACTTGAGCTGATTGACGCATAATGCTGGTCATGCCGTTGGTAGAGAGATAGAGAGCGAGAGTCATTGTTTTGTGAGGGTCATCCATCCGGAGTATGTCTGCCTCTCCCCATATCGTGCACTCTCTCACCACTGTCTAACCCACGCACCTGTCCGGCAGACCATTTGGGGGGAGTTTCCTCATCGCCCGCCCCTTGTATGCATATCCGCTCCTAGGCGAACTGAAACCATCGAATAGGCCTGTTTATCGTATTCACACTATTTCTTGTCACATATTTATTCAGAAAATGCTCTGCAATAACTTGCTCGGCATAGTATTTCCCGGCGGTGAGTGAATTTGTTGTGTTGATATTTTCAATTCTGAAGTTCGATCCCTTCAATTTTAAAGGTATTTATTTAGTTGTGTTTGTGTAATATGTAGTTGATGGAAACTAAGTTTCAAATCACAATTCTCGTTTATTTTCCTGATCAAAAACTGTGCAACCGAAGTGGTCAATTCCAATACTTCCAATTTTCTATATTGCTGTGCGAGGTGCGAGGGAAAAATACCCTCTCACTTCATATTAAAACTCGACTTTTCCGCAATAGTTCCATCACGTAATGAAACAGTTTGATTTCGACCTTGAGCTTTAAACGATAATTGTGGTTTTCCATGTTTTTTTAGCTTCGATAGTTAATTTTCTTCTATTCTGCCGGTCTAGAAATTATCGAGTAGTATACGACGAGAACAGGCGAACAAAAGGTTGACAATACACATCTGTTACGCGCCTTATGTCAAACATCTAGTATGTATGCATGTTGAGAGTTTAATGGTGAGACTGACCAGTGCTTGTGAATGACGTTAGTTAGGTTGTTAGCTCTGTCGGGTAGATTTTGGGGAAGTTGAGTTTAGGAACAGTAATAAAGACTTCTAGTAACTAGTAATAAAACTATGTTCGAAGTAATAAAGCTATGTTCTTGAAGTGCATTTTTGAGCTTATCCTTGTAATAAGTTATCAACACAAACAATTGCTACTTTTTCGCTAATATAGGCTAATATAGGCTACTTTTTCGCTAATATCGGGAAAATTTGCCGTTTTTGAATGCACAATGATGCATTTTCACTATTTAAATAGAAAAATGGAGTTCTTTATGTACGATAGAAAATATGCACACCTAACTATTGTGTGAATGTCATTCCGATTTTCTTTAAACCAAAGCTAATGGTACGTCTCGCATCCGCAGTCTTTTGTTGCGTGGCGGCTATCTCGTAGCCAGATCACGGATTATCTTCACCCACCCATGTTTTATCTGGCCTCGATCGTAAAATTACGAGACGTTCACCTTTCCACCGAAAAGAACTGTTGAAAGAATGTGAAAAGGTATATACTAAAACAAACAAATAATCTAATACTACAGAAAGGATGTTTGAAGTTTGGAGAGGTAAAAATAACTCTCGCACAAAAGGTATAAATCCCCCATAAACTGAAAGTATTAGAACTTCCGTATTAGTTATGGGTGCTCTCAAAGTATTTTAGAGAATATTTAATGATTCCCTGAAAACTGATATATCGAATCGTATAGGTGATAGGTTGGGGTGTTTTGTTTACAAGGTGGCCTAAAGTTGGTGTATGAGCTTCTTCAAGTCTGCATACTGCTTGATAAAGGTAAACAAAAAGTTCATGATTCGTCCACAACTGTTGTGGTGGGGGATCGTAGGCCATGACTGGGCGGCAATAACTCAATCGCACTCTGTCCTGCGGATAGCTACTCGCTTTTTTCACCCCTCTCCCTCTCTAATTTTGCCCTCCCAATACCGTCGACCGATGTAATGTGTAGTAGCTGCCGGCCGAAAATGCTCCCGATCTAAGTATTTCTGCAGCTAACGATGATCGTCCACTGTTTTTCCTACCACGAACGATGTGTTTAACCTGTTTTGCCTACTCGATTTACGAAAAATTTGTCCACCTGCTCTGGTCAGCTGCCGGTAGGCTTTCCTTATTTTTATACTACATATGCCCATTTTCTGGCCATACGGACGCCCGTTTTTTTTCGGCTGGCCAGGGGGTATTTTACGTATGCTTTCCTCCACTATTTTATATTCAAAAGTTTCTTCCTAGCGGCTTTGTTGCCATTAAATGTCTTGAAAATGTGGACAGATGTGTTGCATGAATAGCTGAAGAGGCCACGCTGCAGCTGCATCCTTTTTTCCGAGGAGCACCGTAATTGATCTCAAAAAGCTTTTATGCGCAATTTTGGTTGGTGATGGATGATGGTGTTAGTTGTTAGTATAGTTGGAAATACACACTTTTGCGCATATTTAATCGGGCACGTCAAATTCAATGTATATGTGGTCGCTCTATAAGAAGCAGGCTGAAATAGTACATAGTGATATTATTATGTTTTGGTTGTAGTTTGATCCAGCTCCGTTTTATTCGGGAATGCGTATGTTAATCGAAATAGTACTCATATATGAGTGTTCTATTTTAAAGAACGCTGGTGAAAATACACCCTATTTAGTCTCTGTTTATATTCACGTCGAGACTGCGTTGCGCATTGACATTGCGCTGTCAACATGTGCATAATACACCAACCAGCCTATCCAATTTGAAGCACTTACTAAATAATTAATAAGCTTAACCACGTCAAATTCGCGATGAGAGGAAAAAACTTCATCAAAAGTAAACCTGTTTTGCAATGCACCAAGTTTTCGGAGTTTTTTCTTTATGAATATTAAAGGTGCGTGTAGTGCAGGCTGGAATTTTTTTTATTTAATGAAATTGAAATAGAATGGGGTTGAGGAACTAGATCTATAAAGTCTGATTTGAGTTGATACATTATTCGCTTTCAGTCCGTCTGCGTCGCCGTGAGCCGACGAAGAGTGTGAGCGATGCGGTGGAGGCCGGCTTCGAGCCAGAGCACGCCGTCCCGCGATGTCATTCCACGCAGTCCATCTCCTACACAAAGTCACAGTTTCAGGTGGGAACGGGGGAAAATTGAAGTATCGCCCCCCACTTTAGTTGAGTCCCCCCCGTAGCACTTCAACCCCCCACCCAAGCTGAAACCTGAAAATCTAGGAGAGGGGGGGGGTCAAAAATCAACTTCGACATTTACTATTTACCCCCCACCTGGGTCGGCGGGAGGTAGAACTTCAATGGTGGGGGGTCAAACTTCAACGAGTGGGGGGGCTGAACTTCAATACCGGAAATGTTTACTTTTTACCCCCCACCCTCAAACTTTTGTATTGCAAGTGATAAATTGAATTATCACCCCCCCCCCCCCCCCCGGTTGGGGGGGGGGGTCAAACTACAATTCCCCAAACGCAAAACCAATTCAGAAAGGTGGGGGGTAAAAAGTCAATGTTCCCGGGAACGGGGTTATCGAGGAGTTTTTAATGTCAAGAATAGAATGTCTACTGAATAACGAGTGAGTTCACAAGTTGAAGTCGAATACGCAAAGAAAGCAAAAAGATGAAAAATAAATCCCGAGCGAGATGTATTTCGAATCATTTGTTTTAACATTGAACATTGAACAATCATAATTTATGATAGTATGGCGAGTTTCGCTATGCAAATAGTATGAAATTTTTTTTCACTCGAGGAAAGCGGAAGTCGGTGTTATTGGAATCTATCAGGTATTTACCCATCAAATGTTGGCTAGAAGCTGGCAGGAACTACTTGATGCATTCCATGCATTTCACCCGTGAGAACACCTAAATATTAGAAGTCTAACTGTTCCAAATTCAAGTTTAGTTCTTGCTGAAACAGGCAAATTAGTGTTAAATGGCGAGGATATAATTTAATCCGTTTTATTTTTATAGCCTGCCGATCTGCTGAATAGCCCAACGAAATATCGGGAGCGCGAGATCGATGTTAGAGAGTATGCCACCCCGCTGGCAGTAGTCGGACCGCGAAAGGGTGAGTTTTTCATACCACTTTTAGATTTATGTACATGCAACTTCATTATTTTGCTTAAAAAATAACAATTATTCTCGATTTCGGCAAGAAAATGGCTGGTTTTCCCAATTTTCTGACTATTAGGCCAACATTCATTGAAATATGGTTTAAAGTCGCAAAAGCTTTTTCAACATTTAGGTGATTTTTCTATTATTTTTTCTAAGGTAAATATTTTCTGTATAGTCACTACAATAAATGGTTTATTTTGTTATTGCTAATTTACTAATTTCCAGCCCGCGGAACCCCTTCGACCGCAGATCATTGTGGGGAAAACGATCGCGACAGACGCATGATGGAACATCGTCGAAGTCTCCAGACTCTAAATGGTCAGTTATGAATTCCCGTTCGTGAAGGTCCCGCCCCGAAAAAAACCCAAATTTTAAATTTTCAGTGAATTTCTATTTTTAAGGGGAAGAGTCGTACCGGCGGGAGGGTCGGGCAACTTTTTGAACACCCCTGTTTTGTTCTCTTTCTCTCTCTCTCCTTTTCTCTCTCTTTCTCTCTCTCTATCTCTCTCAAACCTTTTTGTAGTATTGTGATTTGATTCATTCTCATTTCGAATCCTTGGACAAGGAACGATGGCTGCCTGACAGGGCAATATTTCACCACAACAGCCGTGTTAATGGCCTGAACTATAGTGGTCATGTGGGATGGAAGAAACGTAGTCGAAAGTTTTGAATGGAAATATATAGTTTTCCGTTCAACGGGGAAATTGCAAATACTGTTTCATCAAGTATGTGATTTCAAAGGAGTTCGCCCAGTTACCTATCTACCAGAGATGAGAATAGGAAGGCTATCTTTTTCGAGAGAAATTAGTTAATTGAGTAACTGGGTTCTAATGGACCAGTTTGTCACATTTCTGGGAAGCAAAGCAGGTGACTGATATGCTTACTGGTAATACAGTATCTGAATTTGCTCTCAGAACAGCTGCTTAAGTTTGTCAAGTTTGTTATAAATTAATGTGTTGACCCCAGGTCAGGTTTCCCTTCCATGCTAATATGTATAAATTGCGCTTAGCTGTGTCACTCAGAGGCAGATGTCTAGTGGGGAATTGGGGATATAGGAAGACGATAGATGAATAATGGTCTCCCGAATGAAACCCAACTCATTTATTCAGGATGTTGCGAAATATTTGTGAGTGGCACGTTGAATGCGTGTTGATAGTGGATAAATGAGTTGTAGCTGGTAAATGAAACCATATCTGTGAGTGAAGATTTTTGAAAATCGACTGAATTTTTTATGTATCAGCTTTGTTTAACAAGTCAACATACATCAAACATGTTATAGTGCGGAACTTATCGCACGTGTCTGATTTGGGGAAATGATTGTACTGGTACTGGTGCACGTGTGAACGTGAAGGGAAATCTGTCTGAAAATGAGAATTATACCTCCGTATACTACGGCATAACTAAAATTTCGAAGACATTTTTGAGATACGAAAGCTTTATGGATACGAAAGCTTTATTTGTGTGTGCGCAAGGTGGACCAGGGCCACACCAGCAACAACAATGACAACAACAACAGCCCCTAGACAACAGCGGGGTAAACATAACAGCATAATGCCCCTTATGGAACGGGGTTAATTGAACAAACGAAAGCCCCTTGGTGGCGGGGATACATGAGGAAAATACAGAAAGTGACCCTTGGAGGCGGGCATAGAAAGATGTAAGAAACCAATGATTGTTTCTTAGACAGAGGTGAAAATGAGGTAGAGCATGGGCGAAAGAATAGAGGGAAGTTTGAGAGGAATTGGGGAATACCGAGGGTAGAGAGAGAGGGCAACGATGCGGTTGAGGCAGCACATCAAGGAACATCGGGCAGATGCGTCGGACGAATGTAGGCTTGGAAGGCACGAGAGGTTTTCCATCGACCAACCGCCATGACTGCTTGTCCGGTCACCCCCGCTTCGAGAGCCGCGGACGCTCTGCCACCTCTGAAACTATGCGTTGTGTATCCGAAATCCTGAAGGTCCGCTTTCTTAAATAGTTTCTGAAGCTCGGACGACAATGTAGAAATTGTGAGCGGTACTAGGGTGGATTGAGAGATGAACAGGGGAAGATGAGAACCCACTTCCATACTCTCGGTGAAGCGCACCCAGATTTTACTCTCTGAGGAATTCGCCGGAATTTTGAAAACCACTTTGGCGCCCTTCGCTGTTTGGTCTGTTTTGGAACGTCGAATATGTAGAGACCAAGTATCCCCGTTACTGGAGACATCCGAGCACATTAGATTTTGCGCCTCCCCGATCCTGAGCATCCCTCTATATAATACTATGGCTAACGCTGCTGCGCGTAGAGATGATGAGGATTCTTCCAAAAGCGCCTTTTCCATAATATGCGAATAATGTTCAGGCGTAATTTTGGAACGATGTTGCGTAGGGGCGGCACTTCTAGATGCGGAATCCAAAATCGAAGATTCAACCTCTCTCTCTCCCCCTGTTTGAACCCCGAAAAAGTAAGAAAGAGCGGACGCGATGGTAACGATAGACTTATGCATATTATTATTGATACAATGTGCAAGATACACATTTCTAACCTTACTCAGATGAACATTGGAGATGTTGTTCTCGAGCTGCCAGGTGGAGAATCTTCTAGCGTGTCCCATGTACTGATTGATGGTGGCGGGGGCCCGATCCGTAACCATTGCCCTCCGCAGACCCGCAGCAACTTCCGGCATTCCGCTTTCCATGGCTAGTTTTTGCAGACGCTCCGCCTCTGACCATTTGTCACCTTAAATATAACGTACGTAATAAACACGATAGGAATGGCCCTGCGTGGTCTGAGGGCGGGTGGGGTGGAAGACCACGCACAACACGTAAAACTTGGATAAATGCGAGAAAATTTAGGATTTTCTCTCACCACAATGCTACCGTACCGCACGCGGTGCGGGACCAAATATACAATTTGCGCTTTCGGCGCCAAATTCAAAATTCTTTCGAAATTACAATTATACCTCCGTATACTACGGCATAACTAAAATTTCGAAGACATTTTTGAGATACGAAAGCTTTATGGACCCAAAAAGTCTGGGAACTAGAAGTTTGGCTGTCTGCGAGATCTAGGGTTCTCGGAGAAGTCTAGCAGGAGAAACGCGAATGGGAACTGCAAAAATTCTGAAGAGAACGCCTCTCCTGAACTAGTGCACTGCAAAATGTTGGCTCCCGTAGGATAGAGTAAACCATTTTTCACGAACTCCGCCCATACCCCCCCTGGTTTAAGGATAGCCATGAAAGGCTGTGCCTTCCACCAGGGGCATCCCAGAATACCCGACCCTTTTACAAACTCCAGGTACCTGATAGTCTTACAGACTAGGGTGACTGGCGGAACTAACCATAGGAATTGGTGCCAGAGTCTTCTCGTGCCGTCTCCGAATGCGTCGACTCCGCTTGCTGTCGGTTCCCAGGTCCTGGAACAGAATTTCTCACAATGACTATTATGAGCCGATGCAAACATATCGAAACTACATATTCCCCATTTTCGCTGCAACCAGTTGGACGTAGTTTGGCTAATTTGCCAATCGTCTGAGTCTAGAACTCTGCTTGCTGCATCCGCTTCCTCGTTTTCTTCCCTTGGAACCCAAATAACCTTCAGTTTCACCCCATAGCATGATTCCCATTCCCAAATCAATCTAGCTATGTCATGTAATTCCTCTTTAATACTCCCCTTTCTGCAAATAATTTCGGCGGGTTGATTATCCGTTCTCACGAGAATATTACCCCTAATATAGTCTGCGAAAGAAGTTAAACCGAAATAAATAGCGTGTAACTCGCGCCAAGTGCTAGATTTTTCCCTCTCCTGCTGATCTAGTGGTTTGGAGCAAGTGAGGTGTGCTGGCAAAAGTACCCGTCCACCTTAGCCTTTCCTGCAAAGAGATTGCTCTCGTTCTCATCAAAAAGCTCAATAACTCCCTCGCTTTCTGCATTCTTCTTTCGGTGATAGCAATTTCGAACCTATTCAAATCAATAGCAAAGCCTAACCATTCTCCTTTGTGCTCTGGCTCCCAGTTGCATTTCTCTGGGGCGAATAACCATCCACCTCTGTCGAGATCGTCCCTGATAGCTGCTGCCGAGTCTGAACATCTGGACCTGGAAGTATCCCAAATTATACCATCATCAATATATAGAGCCACACCTCTACCTTCTGATCTCCATTTCTCCACGAATGGCCTTAGCATCTTAGTGAAAAGCCTCGGGGCGGAAGAGAGCCCAAAGGGGACCACATTATATACAAACACTTTTCCTTCCCATTGAAAACCCAGATATTTTCTGTGATGTTCAGCCACAAGAATATGATGATAACCAGCTTTTAGGTCAAACGTGCAAATGAAACCTTCCCTTGGCAACAGATCCATAACCAAAGACATATCTTCGAATTTCACCCTATCTCTCTGCAAATGTAGGTTCAGCAATGATAGATCCAGAATAAGACGTAGTTTCTTACCAGTCGCGACCGAAATTGGATTGATCCTGGTGTCCTGAACACGCGCAACCTCCGAGATTGCCCCCGACTCCGCCAGACCTGCAATAGTATCCGAAATAAATTTTTCATGATAAATCGTAGAATTGTTATTTTTGGCCGCACAAAACTGAGCTGGCACCGAAACAAAAGGTATGACATAACCTGAGCTTATGGTATCGAGAACCAATTTCGAGGGGTCGAGACCCCGCCAAAACTCCCTAACACTCGAATCATGAATAGAGCCCACAGAATACTCACCTATAGATGTTGACCTTGCACTCCCTAGCCCAATGCCCTGGGTTGCCGCAACGGTAGCAGGTTCCAGCTGGGCGAGTACCTCGAATACCTTGGGGGCCGTGACGGCTAGATCCGAAGGCTGGCCGACCAGAATAAGACGAGGAGCCTCTATAGCCAGAGGAGGTGGAAGGGCGGTCTTCTTCGGAATATCGGTGGAAGACGTTTCGGGGTGCGGGCTGCCGGTCTACACCCCCCGCGCGAAAGGGCCGCCTAATGGGAGAACGGGACCTGGAGGAATGGGCCTTTTCCTTGGATTTCGCATCTTCCTTATCCGATTTGACCACGAACTCAGCTAGAATAGGATTAGAGGTCTTGTATTTTTCAGCTTGCTCACGGGACTCCAGATAGGCGAAAACTTCAGGTTTCCGATCGGCGACCACCAAGGTTTGGTTCCGTTGGTTGAGCAGTTCCACTGACGCTTGCAGACGCTCCTTATGGACACCTAGTCGATCTTCGGCTATCACGATGGTTAGGTTCTTGATAATTTGAGCGTTAAACTCAAACTGCTGTTGGAAGCCTTTTCGAGTGAATACAGGCGTGGTTTCCTTCGGTTTCTCAGTAACCGCGGCGACTAGTTCAATAGCTTGTAATTGGGCGGCTTTGACCGCATCATCGAGCAATTTGGAGACGACATCCACCGACATCACTTGCATGGGGGAAGCTATAGGAATTGCAGAAACTCCCTGCGGAGGCGGCACTTCTTGTTGTTGTTGCTGACTTCCATCTGTCGAAACCGTAACTTCATCCCCAACCTGGGGGCCTGAGTTCAGCACCATTCGAATATAGTATCAATAACTGACGAAAATATAGACACCAACCACGCACAACACGTAAAACTTGGATAAATGCG
This sequence comes from Litoditis marina, assembly GCA_964036275.1. NCBI lineage: Eukaryota > Metazoa > Nematoda > Chromadorea > Rhabditida > Rhabditidae > Litoditis > Litoditis marina. Next base: position 9,706,015 of record OZ038440.1, on the reverse strand, counting down.
AGAAAATTTAGGATTTTCTCTCACCACAATGCTACCGTACCGCACGCGGTGCGGGACCAAATATACAATTTGCGCTTTCGGCGCCAAATTCAAAATTCTTTCGAAATTACAATTTGTTCACATTACTCTATATGCTAATTCGAATCACGTGGCTCTCTGGTAGAGAACGTGTTCTATCTGTCAGTATATGATTTCATTCGCCACGATGTATTCGCCGGCTAGTCTATATGATCCTGCCAGACGATCTATTTCATTCATGGGTAAACTCACTTTTATTGAAAATGGTGCTGGCTAAATGTCAAAATTGGCTTTTGATATTTTGATCTCATTATTGTGTTTGATTTGTATCAGAAGATTATAAACTACTATTGGGTTCATGCGTCATACCTATTCTTGAGGTTGCGTGTGTTGTTTTTAAGGGTTTCTTATAACAATATGAATAAGAATTCGTTTTTCTGTTAGACTACGTCGAATTTTATAAGTCTACATCAAATATAGCAAAAGTAATAAAGTATCCGGGAAGATTGGCATATTGGCAAAGAATGCAACTATTCCATTTCCTATAATATTATAATAATAGTATTATTATATCATTTAATATTTGATTCCAGGCTCCGGTGCCCGTGGAAGTCAAAGTCAGTTCGGTACCGCCGGGTACAGTGAATGGCCGGCCGGCGGTGTGGACGGTGGTGGCGACATGATGACACATCATTCTATGTCCCAGCAGCAGCTGAGAAGCGGCCACAATACGCCCACCACGTAAGTTTCACGTTTTTTGTAGTTTGAGCGAGGCGTCTAACTATAACCGTAGTTAATCTAACTAACTACCAGTATTGTGGGTTATCTTGTGTGAGTCCATGGGAGCATTAGTGGGATAGTGTCGGTTCAAAGGAGGTTGGTATAGTTAAACATTCCCTATTGAAAAAGGCAAAAAGTTATGGGTCCTTGATAATTTTCCGAAGCAATAGTTAAGGATCCCACGATCAACTGACCGTGGTATCGCATCTATGCATGGGAGTGTTCTGTTTCTGCGATTCCCGAAAACGGGGATATGATAGGAAATGTTGCCGTGAAAATAGATCCCGGCATTGCCAATTGCCAATGATTGCATAGATTGCCAATGGCTGCAAGACCATTAAACCCCTGACACGGTTCGTGGCTCGCAAGGTTCGAACCAGTCACTCAAGCACCGACCGGTTCCAAATCAGGCCTGCGGTTTGGATATTTAGTGATTGGTTCGGTTCGAAAAGGACTCGGTTCTCAATGAATTCGCCGTGTTGAGTTCAAGTCGCACTTGCACTAATTAAAGAAGTTTATATAGTAGAACAAATCTTCTCTGTCCACCACCAGAAGCGAGCAAGGTATTTGGCTGTGTAGTGTTCGTCTTTTTTGTTGCATCGGTGTGCCAACATGTGTCTTTGCGCGTCCCACGGCCAATTCGAGAGACAATGTGTTGGAGCGGCCTTTGCTCAGGGCGAACGCCGCACCGATATTTATGACGTTCATATAAGATGGACAACATCGCCGCAGTGTCACCTCATGTATTGGCAGTTAGCCTTGTCTTCTAATATAAAAGTGCACGATCTCCTGGTTTTGTCTACATCATGTCACGATTCGCTTAGTTGACCTCTGCCATTGCCAAAACACATGGGACTGACACTACTTTCGCGAAAGTATTAACTTAGCTGAGGATAAAGGATATAATAAATTTTTGGAATGGTTACGTTAAGTTCGCCTTGGTTTACCCTTCTCGTAAATAGCCTTATCCCTTATCCAAACTAAAATGTTTTAATTCAGAATAACCGGCGCAAATTTCGGAAATCAAAAACAGCGAACGGATTTTTCTAAACGGTCACTTTGGAGAACTCAGTTTACACTCGGGCCTCATTTTCTAATTTGGGAATTGCGATCTTTGCTCTTTTATACGCCCTGTGGGCCCCGAATACTCACACATGCATCCCACACAGATGCTCTTAATCAATGTCGCTGCTCCTTCCTTACGTTGTGCATAATCTAAAAGGTCCAATTGAACGGAATATATAAGTTTTGTATTATTTATATGCATTTTTACATAGAGTATTTCGATATTCCCAATAAATCATTGTATGGGATGGTTCTAAATCTAAATCGCATTTGAACCAAATTCATTGAATGATTGAATGAAAGAGCTAGGTAATATTTTGGAAAAGAGGTCAATTAAGAATTAAGTAGTATTTAATATCCTGTTTCAGTAATTTCCTCATCGATTAATATTATTGGCTGGCTAGCGAGGTCGGTTATTGTTGTTTTCATGGAGAGGGATAAGCCGAATGTAATCTGGTTGGATTGACCGCTACCCACTACCCTCCTTCCTTGCCAGAGCAGCGGGCCACGAGGTCTATGCAATTAATCGGATGAGACACGCTCCTTGTTAGGCTGTATTCTTGTACCCCCTCCTCGGTCATATACCCACACACATCTGTCATCCCATTGCACCAACGGATATGGACTACTGTATTATGTACAGGGTACTAATTTGGCCACACTCCTTGCGTCTTTTTCTTCGAGCTTTTGAACCTAAATTGTTGACATTTCATATAAGAAGATTTCATATTTGGGTTCGTATTCACGTAACTCGCCGGAGTTTTCACAGCCGTTTCTTCTACTGAACACTAAGTTTATGCTATAATCTTCTGTCGATAAGTTTCTTGGTTTCTGAAACCATGTCTAGTTTTTATTTGGATTATATGCTCTCAATGAAAGGATCGACTTTCTCGCTCTCACGTAATCTGAATATGATATGACCTCGTAATGCGACAGTCGGCTGCTCTGATTCCCATGCCCTGTTGACCACCCACCCTCACCCTCTGTGGTTATGTCAAGTGGAGGGTCCGGTGGCTTCCTTCGATTATTCAATCTTGCGTCCGTCGCGAGGAAGACAGCTGATTGGGCGAGCGACATCTTCTTCCGACAAATATGTCAATTGCGTGTGGAACTGGCTTCATTTTGCGGTCGTTGGTTATGATGCGGTGGTCCGACATAATGCTCTATTACCACATTAGCAGTTTGGTTTTGGCCATTTTAGACGTTGTTTCATGAGGAAGAACCCTTCTTAGTTGTCGCTGAGAACAACCATTTCTCGTAGCACGATGTCCTAGTTTGGCAAATAGGTAATTCGGGAACATCATTTATTGATTTCAAAACCAAATTCCGCAAAAATAATGAGATTTTGTATGAGCCCCATTATAATTCTATTTCCTGCTTCTCTCTCTGTATAACTTTCTTTCTTTGATTCAAGGTAAATATGGTTATTGTAACTCATTTCTCTAATTCTTTTTCCCAGTGAACATGTCGGTGTTCGTGGCAGCCGTGCCATAGTTTCTCTTCATTATTTATCAGATTGATTGATGTTGATCAAGCTCGGCGAGCTGTTTCTTGGCTTGTGATAACCAAGTAAACAACAACAGCAATAGAATGAAGGCATTTGTTTCCACTAATTCTCTCATTGATTAGTTGGGCCATTACGCTTTGAGTCTTTGTTCTTCCGTCCAGCGCTCTTTCTGAACTTTTTGTTATTCGACATGCATTTCCATACACGAATTTACTATACTCTATACTTCGACCGTATTGCGTAATCCGATGTAGTCTATCGCAAAGCTGTTTTCGCAAATGTAATTTTTATAAGAGTAAGTAATATTAATATTTTTGGAGTTTTCATCCCGAAATTTCGAAAGCGCGTTTCGTATTAATTTCTGAAGCAATAACCTGAGTGAAGAACGATTCGGTCAATTATGTGTCAGTTGCTTGAACAGTTATGCTCACAAATACTGCCACGGTTTCATTTCTCAAGCTCTAGTAGTAGAATAAGTTTTTATTCTATTTCGATTGTTGTATCTGTTCTTTATCTTCATTTTCCTATTCTTCTCTGCTCTTCATTTCTCCTATTTTGACGACGAGTCACGAGTTTTCTTGCTGATCCCTCTCTCATAAACATACTAACGGCTCCTAATTTGTAAGGTCCGGGCACAATGCCGAAAATGCGGCCCTCGTGCTCTTGCAACGATTCACTATTCACCATTTCTGATACAGAATGCTCGGAAATCGAAGCAGATAAGCATGGTGGAAAAAGGAGGTTTGTAGTTTGTAGAGAATAGAAACTGCTGGTTACGAAATGTAGTCTTGTTGTCTTGCAGGTTTGAGTTTATGATAATGTGAAAGTTGTGTTAAATCTAGAATGGCTCATTCGAAAACACCCCTAATTAATCATTACCAACGTTTTAGAAATTTGGGTGTTGTTTATAATAACCTGGCGCTCGTTCACAGTGATTTGAGGATTCAGAATGGAAAATAGCTATAAAAATCTGCAATTAGTTCATGGAAAATAGCAATAAAAAGTAGTTGAAACCTCAATCGATTTTTCAAAATTTTACCTGATTTCTTCTTTCAGTCATCGTCGCAGTGTGCAGAACGTGAGCGGTCGTCACAATTCGCACGATCTTGGCCATCAGTTTGAGTCGCCTCTCCTCACCAGCACACCCACCAATAAGGTATGTTCTTTTATTATTTTCATTTTAGGGAAAATCAGATACTTTAAAAGTATTGATTGGCGGTGAGAGACTGCTGCTGGACTTGGACATGGATCTTGCTCGATTACCTTACAATTGCTCCTTTTCCTTGCTTCTAATAGTTTTGGACAGGACTGTTCAGTTCTCTCGACACTCCACTCTTTCTTCAGTTATGCGGTCTTGAAGACTTTTGGCTGTATATTATAAACATATACCAATAGTGATTACATTTCTTATGGATACGCGATGCGCACATATGGTCCGCATATGGTTCAGTCAAACCATTTGTCATTGTGTCAGTGCATCGCGTTTCTGTACTAACACCGCTCGTTTACGCATTAACTATTACATGTAACGTAGAAAACTCATTAATTTTCATCTGAAATTTGATTTACTGTAGTTTTTTATTGCTGCTTCACGTTTCTAGGCCCAAAAACGAGATTTAGGGTTCTATGTGGTCAAGGAAGAAAGCACTAGCAAGATTGACAATTTTGTGCTGATGTCAAATTAGGCATCACGATGTGCAACATGCAAACCCAGTAGCCTGGTATGGTATTTTATTTTCTCCCAACCTGTGATCTCTGCTCTTACGGCCTACACTATGGTTCCCCGTCTTGGAGAGGGTCTTTGTCTCTGCAAACTGCTCGCACAGTCATGTCGTGTTCATGTATGTGTGCGCAGTCTCGCAGTGCCAATCCCCTGTGTCCACACTCGAGAGTCGTAATCAGGCGGGATTATACACCATTTGTCAGAGCTATCGTCAACTTTTCTCCAACCTGCCACTACTTGAACTGTAGTTGATTTTTTGTGATTTGTCGCACCTCTTGTTGATATTTGGGCTGATAAATGTTGACAAGGAATACAACTCGGAACAGTTTTTTTCTCATGAGATCGATATCGAAAAAGTTCAGCTTTGTTCCTAGTTTATCATTTCTTTTGTGAAGCAAAGCTTATTTTAAGCGGATATGGATCAAAATGAAAAACTAGTGTTATGAGTGGATTTAGTTATCAAAGTAGTGTGTAGTAACAAATAGCTTCAAAGCCGGTGTTCTTCATCTTCTGGAATCTCGGCTATCTCACGCTGTTTTGCGGTCTGCAGAGGGCTGGTAGCTGGTTGTAGGGCGGGTGTGGCGCTATTCGGCCATACTTGCTATTTACGAGGTATAATTGCATATGCGGCGTTGAGGTTGGCGTTAACTACAGTCATCTGGTCTGGACCCAGCCTGTTTGCACCCTCTTTTTCGCCCTATCTCAGATATGAATAGTCGTCGAATGCTATAAATGTGTCATATCTGTTCCTGAATGCAGTTTGATAGTACCAGCAGTGTACAGAGCAATAAAAACATTCTCACCGAAACCCACTTGATAGATTGGTGAGTGTTATGGTGCATTTAGTGTGTTTGCCTGTCACCTACCATTGTTCTTCCCATGGGCGCCTCCCTCCCTGCTCGCGCGGCCCTCTTTTTCGTTTTCACGCTGCTCAATCAGACCTACATTGTGTATTGATCCATCATCGATTCAATTCGTTATAGTTCAGAGAACTCCAAAACGTCACATTTTGTGTTATTGGTATAACTTGAACGTTAACGCTGAAAAAACAGTTACATTTTTTTTACATGACTTTCAAGTGTTTTGTTGTGCAAAAACTAGAAGCATTGAGAGTTGTTGCAGCGTTGTTTCCTTTCTGTTACGTTTTGATTTGGCTGGTACTATATTTGGTTCAAGAAAGGGTCTGCATAGAGGATAGTTGACGATCTATGTGAATGAGGCCCACTTGGTTCTGCTCTTGTTTGTCTATAGAATTGTGCGACACTCGCTCCTCTTCTATATGTGCTCTGCTGGGGGATAATAGACATCACGCAATGCCTAATACGGTCTTCTGTTTACATTGGCGCAGAGGGGGTGCTTCTAGATTATGAATTGATCATATTGGAGAGTGGTTAGTGTTTTGACCTTTTAGTTGGGTGCTACCACCATCGCAAAAGATGGGAATATTGAATAAATTATTAGTAGATCACAGGTTGGTAGTACGTGTATCTCTCTCGAAACTATATTTTTAGTTGCATCTTTCTTCATTTCCAAATTTCATTTTCAGATTTGGTTGATGAGGGAGAATCATAAAACATTCTAAAGAGAAAAGTTTTGTGAATTGTGATCTACTTTAATCTTTTTAGCACGTAAAGTTACGTTGTTCTCCATTTCTAGGCGTGGACAATGTTTGTAGGAGACAAGTGCTGGGGGTCGATCATTATGTTAGATTAATTATCGTCATCCGTGCGCTGGTCGATTTATTCATTCTTTTCTACGTGTTTTCGGGGTGACCTCCACGCACCCATAGGCCCCGCCCCCTGTTGTGCGACAGACACTTTTTCAACAGATGAGTGATGGGAGCTGTGGATGGAAATGGCCTTTTCGGTTCTCATAGAACTCATAGTACCCTCTTTCCTTACCATTTACATGGTCCTATCCTACCTATCTTTACTGTCTCGTATTTATATCATATATAGATTTGAACAAATCATGTATCTATCGATATCCATAAAACTACTGCTGATACGAAGTTTAGTTGAGAGTCTCCATAGTAACGTTAGATTCATCTGGGTTTTGATCATTTACCTTTCAACTCCTTAACTTTAACTTGCTGGATAATGATTGCAACGGAAATATGCGTAGCTGAGATTGCTCTGTGCACGTGACCCACGTGACACTTCATCTCACATTGTCAACATCCCAGATCTGCTCTCCTGGATACCAGATCCACCCCTTGCACCCTTGGCGCTCTTTTTGGCGTTGTACGTTGCCGTGGTGATATTTGTTGAACGTATGCGTCATTTTTATGTTGGCGTCTTATCTGTTCGCACGGGCCGGCTGACTAACTTTTTTATACGTTTCTCTTGTTCTGATACAATAGTGGTTTAGCGATTGAAACAAAAAGCAACGGAATGGCTTGTCTTGTCAGTAGTATTGTAGCTTTTGCGATTGCTCACATTTAAATTTTGATTTGCCTTCCTTTCCTCTCGTGGTTTCGTAGTACCTTTATTTTATTATTGATTTGTCAATCAATCATCTCGAATTAGAACGGTTCTAATGGTGTTAATTCGTGTTTATATAACGTTAGTGTTTTTATCGTATTATAATGGAATGGAATATTAGTATTTCTGGAATAAAAGTATACCCAAATGGGGGTTAAAACTTTTAGAGTCTTCCTATCCTAATGGACATCCCGTTCCGCGCCATACTTTCCCATGTTATCTGTGTGGCCTTGCATGAAGATGTCTTATCTGTTCGAATTGCACTAATCACGTTGCCGTCCGCGTTGTGTAAACACTTCTGGGACTACTTACTGCCCTGTAACACTGGTGGTAAACAACGTTGCCACCTAAAAACTCAACTATCCGAAGTACCGAACGAAAAGCCATTGGCTCATACCGCTCTGCAAGTGGTGGCTTTTGTTTTCGACCACACACAATAGACCGAAGACCACCAAGCTGTCTTATATTTTAGTTACTTCTACTTGGTATTGGGAAAAAGTGCGTTTCCTGTGCGAATAATCAACTATTTTCATATAAAGACGTGTGAATAGGTTGTTTTGAGAGATAGAGATGCCGGTTCAGAAAAGAGGGAGGGGTCGCAACTCGCAAAGTTTTATTACCATTCGGGGACCTTGGCAGTCTCCATTTCGATACGCAAAATAATGGTTTTTCTTCAATTACGGTGTTTCACCCTCCAACTTTAGACAGTTTTGAGCTTCGACTAAAGGTTTCGTTTCGCCGTTTCAACTTTCAATCACATTGAGCGGAACGCGATCAGATAAGGGTTTTCTTTTTCTGAGTTGGGTTGCTAATTCAAACGTCTCCAAAACTTCTCGGCCGTAAATATAATCATAGGCCATGGTCTAATTTTTATATTTTCCACTCGTTCTATGATGATAGTACGATATCAGCAATTACTTGATTGTCATCGAGATAGATAAAAACACGAAAAAAATGCAGCACCACAATGGTTTGTGTATATACGGGTGGTAATAGTGGTAGCAGTGTTGCCAGCCGGGTCTCCCCATACCATCTGTACTCGCGTTTCCCGCCCTTTCTCCATTTTCCGGTTCTCAGGCCTCTGGTTTTTTGCCCAGTTTCGACTACCTCCTTCAGTCTGCAATCACTGTTCGCGTTCCACGTTTTTATTCATTCACATTTCCGAACGTCCTATATTTCGAGTATGTCTAGGTCATTGATTTATGCAATCAGTGAAATAGCTACTTTAACTATGGTTCGTTTCAAATGATTCGGTTAGGATTCGGTTAGGGTTTGAAAATGAACAATTTTCGTTTTTGTCATACTTTTTTGAAATAGTTTGAAAAATTCAATTTATACCCCACCAATACAAATTCGACGATCAATTTGTTTTCGTAGTCACTGCTTTCTTCTAATTTAATAATCTCATCGTAGCGGTGATAAACAGAATCCGGTATCCGCCTGATCTCAATATCCTCTCCCTGCTGCCAGTCTTTTCAATATTTGCCTCTTCACCTAATAAATGGATTCTTAATATTCGATTAGTTGAATAAGCTGAATTTTTATATAATTGGAATTTCTCGCAGAGTTGACAGCTATGAAGATTTATACATTTCTCAGAATGTGTGAAAAGATTCGCCGAATTTTTGTATATTTCGCTTCTTGGTTGGTGGATTCTACGATTCTACGCTTTTGAAAGTGTGAAGTTGAATTTTAGTTTAGACCTGTATTTTCATAGGAAATTTGTTTTCGTTAGATCTCCAATTGCTACTGTCTGCTCTGTAATGGAAATGGTCAACACGAAGTTGGCTGTAAAATGTGTAAAGCTATTATTGGCGCATCGGAACCAGTTTCAATTCCAAGCCGTGTGCCTCTTGAATTTGCATTTTAATTGCGCCGTTCGCACCATTTGCAATGCCCTTTCCGTCTGTTGCGTACATACGTACATTGCGTTGGCGTGGAAATGGTTTCAATCCAAAGTGCTTTTTGTGATGTTATTTGTTTTCACCCGATTCGAATCAGATTCTCATCGATTTTCAATCATTTCTGCCGCGTGTTGTCGCATGATTTCAATAATAGGGACATTGTGGTTATGTTCTGTTTTGCAACTTTCGCATATCTAGAGCGCATATATAGTACTCGTATAAATATTTTTCCCAATGTAGTGATGAATTCTAACACCTAAGAGATTGAAAACGCTCGAGAATTACGTTTTAAGTTTTGTATTTGTTCTAAATCCGATTCTTTTAAGCCGCTGAATCTTGCAACTTGCATATACTTGTTTCTTTTGCAGTTTCTTGAAGTTTCAGTGCTAGCAATACAATTGGAATTGGAAGTAGGAAGCATTGTTCAACTAAAGTTCATCGGAAAATTGGGCACCCGGAAAAACCTAGGGTGTTTCGGGGAAATGGAATTTCCGGGAAATCCCCGAGAACGTTCAAGGTATTTTCAGGGTGAAATGGAGGTATAAACTCTACTAATTCTCGGAAATTTCAGGGAAACTCAGTATCAGGGAAAAGTGCGGGAAAAATATGATAAAATACCCTACAATTTCTCGATAATTTCTGGGTAACTCAGCATCGGGGAAAAGCATCGGAAAAAGGGCATGGATAAGCCTTTCGCCGCGGCAATCGCGTAACCCGTACTAGATACGGCGCGGCCAGGGGTGCCGTGATTTGATATTTTGGAAATTATCAGCTCAACATCGAGGTCTGAATATCGATAGGGATGATACAATGAAGATCATTTCATGAAGTTTTTACTTATGAAATATGCACTTCTATTCTCTTCATATATTATTAATATTTTGAAAAATATTTTTTAGAAAAATATTTTTCAAGAAAATATATTTTTGATAACATTTTCGAAAAATACTTTTACCAAGAAAAAATCTTATTAGTTTTTTCAATCACGTGTGAAAAATTTCTGAGAAGTTACTGAGAAATTGTAAGGTGACAACCGGGAAATTCGCGGGATTTTTCCCGGTTTTCACCTTCTTTTCGCTCTGATCATTTCGCGAAATGATCCCGGAACGATTGAGGTAGAATCAGGGAAAAAATCGGGGAATTTCAGGGAAACCGGCGCTCCTGTGTTGTAACGAATAGCTTTTTATGGGTCAGTCGGCTGCCTTTCGATTTCTGTCTCGTATCCGAAATCTGTCACAGCAGAACGAAAACAGAGGCTGGCACTCTGATCTTTCTTTTCAAATTGTTCAAATGTTCACGGTAGTTTGTATCAGGTCATGTAACTGTCAGAGGTAATTGGTCGATTTTCGCGGCAATCGCTCTTACGCGCAAATTGTCACATGGCAATTTTTCTGTTGAAGTTTAGTTATGTTATGTTGACGTGAAGAAATTTACCAGTTTTTCAGAAAGTTCGAATAAGCATCTATTTGAGACATTTTTAACTTTAATGACTTATTAGTTTTCGATATTCTTTCACGTGTCACGTGTTAACGCTCCGTCCATATTATATTCGTTGTTGACAGCAAAAATCGGTGGTTATCTGGCTATAGATGGTGAGGCGGGAGTAAGAGGTGGGTTAGCGTGCACTCTAGTCAGTCGCACATAAATAGCTCTATTCTCGACAGCTCAACCGATATCCCATCCCTCATTCTCACTGGTAACTGGACGGGTTTATTGCTCATTTTGCCTCCAGCTTCTGCCGCCTTCATATTTAGTTATATGCGTAACGTAACAGAGTAAATGGTACTATTATCAATTATCAAGTTGGAATTTTCAACCTATTTTCCGAAGTACTACTACTACCAATGTGAAAGATAGTGTTAAATCGAGAATTAATTCCGGTCTATTCGTGTAGATCGTTTGAATTTTCGCTGAAGTACCGGTTTTTCAAATATGCCCTCGTATGATTTCACACCACAATAAACGTAATCTAAACCTTTTCCCTTGTTCAGCAGATTATTACGAAAAGTAATCGGAATGGACATGGACACAGAAATTCGATCCTAGGCCGTGGGCAGTGGCCACGAGATATTAAATAGTTGGCATTCAAAAAGTGGCCAAACTGTGGCTACTTGCAACAATTAGATAACTTCCTTTTTATTCATTTCTAATGTAGTTCAGTATGTACGTCAAGCGTTTGATTCTTAGTTTTAGTTACCCGAAATTTGCGTGATATTGAATGAAAGTGACAGATCTTGACGTTCGCTACATGGCGGGACGTGTTTGCACGCACTTGAGCTAAATTTGATATGGTAACAAAACTCTGCAGATTACAGACGAGAGAGAAGGGACATTTCATGATGTGTCTCGCGTTCGAGAGGATATTGTTTTGAAATGTTGGACTTTAACTGATGAATGTGCTCGATTTGTTACTCATCAGAATCAGATGAACTTTTCTCTAATATCTTTCCGGTATCGGGGGTAGAACGGGGTGGAATACGTCGTTAGAATGGTTCATTATATGTAAATGGGATGCGCCATAAAATGGGTGGCGAAGTATTCCTGTTCGCACTTCACTTTGAACTTGCCGCCTCTGGGCTGACGTTTACGGATTCGAGATCTTAGGACTGTAAATCATTCTGGATCGATGTCGATGTTTTTCACTTCTGTCTGTGTTTGGAAACTTTTGGAACAACTAACTGTTCGGATGAGTTTGAGTAGGAAGTAGGAAGGACTTTTTTGATTGATATAGTATCAGAGACTCGCTTACGCTCACGGAATGCGGTTACCAGCTGTAACCCTGTAAGTTACGTAATTTACGTATATGCTTGAATTCGTAGGCAAATTAATTGTAAAGACTCTTTGATTTTTGCTTTCTCATTTTCGAAGAAATTTCGTGCAATCTTTTGTAGTGGCATTCTTGGACTGCTGCATAACTTGTAGCTGATTCTGTCACTTTGTTTCTTTTTCGATTATCAGCTGTTCCACTTAGCGCCTTGTTCTGTATACATTTGCATTGCATTCACTTTCCGTTGGCTTCTTATCCCGATTTGCACATGTTACATTCTCGTTCCCGCTTTATTCATCCTTCCTTATCTAATTGTCACATCGCCAAGTGCCCTCTCGTCAAGTTGCATTTTCATTTCAGCGACTTTCGATTCTTTCTTCTATATAGCCTCTACATATACTACATCTATCTACTACTATATTCTGTAATTCGTCGGGCCAAGTCTTCGCATATGTGGACCGCCTAATGTTATGATCTGTTGTTGCGGAATGAGCAAGTTGTACAACAAGATAGCCGAGCGGTTCGCGCCCGGCTCAAGTAATGCCCGCAAGGTGTCCAAGTCCAAGTCCTCGTCACCGCCCATGACACGCAATGGGCTCAGTGTCAAAAAGAAACCAGAGGTAGAGGGAAACAGAATGAAAAATGGTTACGAAAAACTAAAAACTAGTATTGGAAGCTGTTTTCGATACTGAAATCACTGTAAACAGGATGATCTGGACTTGTAAGTCCCGAGTCGAGTGTATGTGTAGTACGTGATAGTCTGATTCATCAAGATATAAAAGGAAAACTATGTGAAGACATCATGTTTGTTCAAGATAGCTCAAAGCAGGCTTCGGAATATTTTAGTTTAGTGAAAACTGAAAACTTGAAGAAGTTTGTGGTTCATTCGTAGAGTGCTTATTGATTGGTGTTGCAGGTAGCCGTGGCCCCTCAGCAGCACTCTCAGAAGAGTCGCCATCACAGTCATCGGGAACGGGACGGGGGGCTGGACAACTCGAGAACTAGGTACGTTTTGGGTGCAAATGGTGGTAGCTTTGCCAAAACAGTAACGAAACATTCTTTGTCACTGAAAAAATTCTATCACACTGGTCAACAAAAATGAAGGATTCTTCTTGGACCTACTTTCTCTGTTTTTTTTTCCGGATTGTGCTCGGCTGGTCTGCTGGTTCCGCAATTCATATGTTACCGAAGGATTAATAGCTAATACCCTTTTTTCATTATTTTGATGTAATTTGATCTGAAATCTTTATCTGCAGCCATGTGGCGCCTATCGATCGTCGTGGCAGCCTCGTCACCTACCACAATGAGCGACTCGGTTAGTTTGATTTTTGGAGGTGGTGTGTATTTTTTTGCTTTTCAGGTTGAGAACGCTATATTTCTTTATTTTGCTTCATCAGAAAAACATACGATTAATAATACTGTTTATAATGACTCGTACTTTTGTGCGAGAAATATGTTCTCGCGTAACTGTGTTTCTGTTTCAGTGGATGGTCCCTCGTCTTCACCCTCTCCATCTCGCGTCGCATCGCTGGAGCAACGAGTCAGAGTAAGTTAGAACTCTGTCTTAGTTTTTAGTTCTATCACAGGTGAGCTGAAGATTGACCTAAAACTTGCAAATCGCTGTATTTCATTCTGAGCATTCTTACCTTACTATGAATATTTGACTGTAACACGAGAGAAAAACAAAGTATGTTTTCAGGTTGTTGATATTTTAGTGTGTTCATTCAATGTCTATCTTTGCAGGAACTGGAGTCCATGGTAGCGGGAAGTCATCCGAGTACGTCAATGGTCATGCCTGTGACGCCTACGTTTCCCACTAAACGTGAGTTGCAAGGCAATGCAAATTACCAGTGTTTTGATGTGTACTCATAGTGGAAGGGTGGTCGAGACCTCATTTTTTGAGTCCCGAGGTTTCAAATTACGAAATTTTGTGATCCGATTTTTCAAAAAAACCTTTTCGGGAAAAAAAGTCGGCTGGTGTATGGGGTGGTAGCTGGTAGAATCAGTCATCTCAACAAAACAAAATTATCGTTGATTAGTTGAAGCAAGTTTGGATAGTCGTTGTATAGTTAGAGTTTTGAAAAATACTAATGTTTAGGCGTACATACTGAACGTTTTGATGTATAGCATAGGTCTCCTCATCAACTATTGGCGATAAAATATCGGAACTTATCCAAAATGTTTTTGTCGGTGTAAATGTTCGGAATGTGGGTCGTGGCGGGAATTCATATCTATTCTTTGACCCGTGTGGGATACCGCCTAACGGTATCATTAATCAGAGACGGAGTCGGGAGCGTAGTTTGTGATTTCCTCATCAATCGCCGCTGTTTTTTGCTACCTTCTCTCATTTCGGGGCTCATAAAGACGGTCGAACTGTCTGCTGGTAAAAGCTTTGCCGCGCCGCTTATGACCGCCATTAAAGGATGTGCGCGCGAACCGCTAACCCAGCCAATTGTACCGGTTTTTGGAGGGGTTTGATAGCAAATCAAATCACCAATGTAGAGAGGGAATGTAAGGATTAGTAGAGTAGGGCAGATGGGAATGAGGCAGTTAGGATATGGTACTCTTGTGGTCTCTTTGAATAGGGTTTTTTCATCATTCGTACTGGCTATCACTAGGTTGAATGGGTTTTTGAGCCAAGTTATACGTGACTGCGGTGCCTCTTCATCTCATTTCTTTCTCTGTTTGTTCTGCGTTGAGCAGAGATGCGCTACAAAAGTGCCGAAATGACAGTTTTGTCTTGAATAAACGGCGGAAACGACTTTGGTCGAAGCGGAGTGACTGGGTGTAATAGGCTAGTGGGTCGGACTAGGATGAGTTTATGAAGATGTCACGGGGGGGGGGGGATTCAGGAAATCTACTATCTTATAATTCATTACCAGTGAATTGTATGTTTTCTCCAATGACTTAATATTAGGGGGCTCAGGCAGTGGGTGCGAGACTTCTACCTTTGGTTAGAATGTTCCAAATGAGTAGCTTTGCAAATTTCAAATAACGAGTTATATACATTCATCTCATCTCTGTTCGAAATGGTCTCTGAGTTTGTTTGCCCTAGGTGAATGACGGGTTGACTCATTTTAATGACCTGTAGTCCTAGCCCGACCTGTAGTCCTAGCGTATTCTCTTCAGACGTTCTCAAAACGTGTTCATTTCTTCTGTGTATCTGTTTTCACAAATGCATTGTGCACTAGGTGTGAATATCTCGAACTAACTATAGATTATACAATTATTCACAAGTATAGTAATCTCGGACTCGACCAACTTCTCAAACTTTTCGAAAATGTTCAATCTACGCGTAGGTGAAGGAGAGTGTGTTGAATAAATTGTAAATATATGGTTCAGGTCAGGGCAGGTCGATCCGATACTGTACATCTAACGTAGAACCGATGTGTTTGTAGTTTGTTCCCCCCATTTCAGCTAATTGGAAAACTAAGATGTGCATTCAGGCAGATCAAACTACAACTCAAATATTGTCACCCTTATATGTGTTTTCTATAATCAATCGATATTGATTAATCGATAATTGCAGACCACCACAGTCGTAGTTCGATGGCGGCACCGACGCAGCTGATCATCTCGTCGCCGGCTGCCCCCAACCAGACCACCACCATGACCCAACAGTTGATGGTCAAGGATATTGTCGAGAAGGAGGTCGAGATCGAACGACTTCAGGTCAGATAATAATAATATATAGTTTATTGCGCATAGCCATGTTATTGCATAGTCACGTGAAACATGTTAAACCCAGCAGAACTCACAAACGGGCAATGACACAGTGCATGATGTCTCGTTAGAATGCTAACTTTGCGTGACTATTCAATTCACTTCTAGTATATAACAATAGGAATTCTGAGAATTGTATGTTAAAAGTAAAGCCTACTTACAAGGGAGCGTGATCAGGCTACAAAGTCACATACATTGGATACAAACATGGGTCTGCGACAGATAATGTATTCTCTCCTTTAGTCGTGATATCGCTTAGCTCACGAATCATCGAAATAGAGTCTGATGTTCTCCTAAAAAACTTTTCATTTTGTTTATTTCTAGGCTCAACTGCGTAAGACGTATGCTCAAATGGAGCAGCAGCAGCAGGAATATGATGCCAAGGTGCGCCGTTTCAAGAAGGACTCTGAGACGGCTAAGGACGAGCTGAAGAGAGTCATCAACAAGTGGGTATTTTCGGGAAAGTACTTACACTACCCTTTTGATCTACTTGTTTTTTGTAGTTTTTAGTTGAGTAGGTTACAGTAATGAAAAGGCTTATTGAATGAATGTCTGCTGGGAGAAGTTGATTTTTATTTGGTTTGCAGAATGTTAATACTGAACGACTAAACCACAATTCTCTAGAACTTTTACGGAAATCGAAATTATGAACTTGATCAACAATCGTGAACTACTTTTTTCTAGACGTGAAATCGTCAATGAAAACTTGCTCTGCGTCTGAGTATTCATCATCATTCTTTGTTCTATATCTCTACATTGCATTTTCTGGCTACTTTTGATTATTAATAATAATTCCTTGTTTGTTCTAGATTGAATGATCTGGACGAGGAGTACGTGAAGTACCGCGAGCGAGCCGCCAGCATGCCCGACACCTCGTCAGCGGCCTACCTCGAACTGAAGCAGGAGATGACCAAACAGGTATGGTCAATTTCTTCCCAGGCCAGTTGGTTCGTTCTAGGACCGAAGCAAGTTTAGGCCAAGAATACAACTGACTATTTAGGCAGGGACAACCCAAACACTCGATTTTTATAACCTTACTGTTTTTTTGCTCTTGAAATTACAATGATGGGTCCCGAACTTGGACAATATCTCAATCGAGATGCCTGACTTTTGAGACACCTTTTCTCCAAACATAGTAAAAACGTGATGTATCAAACATTGCTGGGAAAATGATCTTTGTATTTCTTATGATGTACATATCCGTTGTACTCGCAATTCGCAGGTTATTTCGACGTCTTACTTGCATATTTGGCATATAAGTCATAAATGATGATTTTTAAACTTTTTCTTGATTTTCAGGAGGATGAGTTGCGACGTGCTTGGCGAGAGGTGCAAGACAAGCAGGAGGTGGAACGGCGTTGTGATTCTCTCCAGCGGGAGCTGGAGTATCTGGAGCTGCAGAACAAGTCCCTCAACAAGGACCTCGACGTCAAGGAAGCCGCTGTCAAGAAGCTGGAGCAGAATATTGTGGTGAGCCTAGTTCCCGATCGAGTTTTCAATCTTTGTTCAATTACAAATAAGGAATTCTTTTTTCTAGGAACCGCTTCTTGAAATATGCTTTTCAGTTTTGCACTCTTAGGGTGAGCGTAAGGTGTGATTACTTTTTAAAAAAAGGACTCGAAAGTGTATAACGATTGACTGCACAATTGTTGATCTAGCTTTAGTTCATACGTGACCGTTCCGTTTAGTTTATTATAGTTTAAGAGAAACATTTTAATAAAACAAATTTTATATCATTTAAATATATTTAGCTCTAGCAAACACAGTGACCTATGGCGTTACATATTTTGTTGTTTTGTAGCAAATGCGTATGGAGGCCTCCCTCTACCACCAGTCGTGTTCCTCTGGCTCCACCCCCCTGGCAGAGGACACAGAGTCACTGGCCGAAGTACGCACCCCACTCTACGGATCATCAAGGCCTTATACTAAGGTTTGTCTCATAATGATGGTATTGATAATAATCGTGTTTTTTTTTCGAAAATAACACGTTAACGTGAACGTCGCATGGTTGCACTCCAATCGTAGAACTTGGTTCCGTGTGATTGATTCGGTGTGTACCGCCCACGGGTTTATACTATTTCGAGCATCTTGCATGACCCACAACTTGCAAGCGAATGTCCGAGGTATTTTCTGTCTAGGTCCCAACTTCGGTGTATGCTATCTCTGATCTCTATACCTAATGTATTAAATTGGTAGAAAACTAGAAAATGGAAATTATTATACAAAAACACGATACTTGTATGAACAAGTTCACCTAGTTGTTGATAACTTTCGTGGTTGCAGGCCCATTCCACCCTGGGTGCCTCCTCCAATCTCAGTCCTCTTCCGAGCCAGAAGAGCAACCTGAGAAAGTCGTTGTCCAACTACGCAATCGACGCCGCTCGCAAGGATGACGTCACTGCTTCGATGAGTCAGAGTCTACGGTCAGTTTTTATGTTTATGTTTATCACCTTAAGGAAGGACGATTATGTGGACCAGTTTTGGTCCTTTGAACTGCAATTGAAAAATGTATTGCAGTTTAAAGAACCGAAGCGTTAGGATTGGTCCACATAATCGTCCACGTCCTGTCTCAAGAGTTCGCTCTTATTAAAGCAGGCCTATACGGTGTATGGTGCTCAATTCCGATGTTTTTAGTTTGATTTCATTTAACTTTATCATTCCTAAGTATCTTTTATTTTTAATTTTTTCGATGTTTTTCGAACAAAATGGCTGATTTCGTAGGGGTTTTGGGTGGTTTTTCCAGCGCACTGGTTGAAATTTGTTCGTATGGCGCGACCGAATTTAATCTTGAAAATAGTTTTGTTTTCCTTGAACATCTTGTAGGTGCAGTGTTTCCATGTCCAATGAACGTTTCTCTTCTTCCAGGGCCCAACAAAAGAAGTTGGTAGATTCCCGGTTGCTGACCAAGTGCTTGAAGGAGTCACTCGAGATGATTGCACGTGGAAAGGCACCCGACATGAATAAGATGCTCGGAATCAAGGGTAAGCTATTTCATTAGTTTTATCAGTTTCATTACAAGTTCTAATTCATTCGTTCATCGATTTGTACTAAGACCAAGGTTCTGAAGACGTTCAGAAAAGTCTATTCTCGAAACTGCAGCTGTGCATTTGTGGTTCACTTTTTTTTACATGAATTTGTTTCAGCCGATTCAATGTCGGAAAGTGAGGCTGAACCAGAGTTCGACTCGACCGCCATGACAATGGGAGCAGCGGAGAAGATTGTGAGTTTGACTGTTTTTTGTTGTTTTAGGAAATTCGAATGAACTATTTCAGATGATTTCATTTTCAGTTCAGGAAACTTGGGACATTAACTAGATTGAAGTGTTTTTGCGGTCTTCCTTGCGTGATCAAGTGAAGTTGATTTTATCTTATTTCCATTCGTTTCAGATGCGACGTCAGGAGGATTCGCTGAAAAAGTTGGAGCAGGATCTGGACCAGATGCGCTATTTGTTCACGGAACTCTACAACTCGAACCTCGAGGATCGTGGAGATGACCCGTGTAGAATGCAATAGGACCCCGTAGTCTAAGCTTTTGCATGCATATCATATATAGTACCAGCTGTTGAATTATTGCTTGAGCCAGCCTTTTGTCACCTATGTCTAACTCATGTTAAAGGCTCTAAGAACTTTATGATTAGCGGACAGTTGTCATGATTGTACAGTACATACACTCACATAATTCGGAAGTTCACCTGTAAAGCTATCTAACAGGTGTCTAATCTACGTTGATTTTGCGTGGGAACGCGATATTTGCGTTGACTTATTTATATTTTAGAGTGATTTATCAACTACTCTACGTTTTGTGGGTGTGTGTTACTACGGTGTTTATAGCTTTTTCTGTCACGGCCTGCTCATCTCTGCTCAGGACCATTTTTCGCGCCACCTCAGATGGTTGGTTCCTATTTTGTCTGTGTCGAAGTGTACATCCTCACCTTTTACGTGTATTCAACTGCCTTGACGCATTTCCTCCCTGAAATGGTGTCATTTTCGTCCACATTGTCATGATTGGCGTCTTTTTCGAATTATTTTGTTCCCAAACGGAGTTTTCTTGTGAATACTGAGACTTGTATAATTATTTTCATTCATCACTTATTGTTTGTGTTTTTACTTGAGTGGATCGATTTTCCTGTTTATTTAAAATGAAATGAAGACGTTTTCCACAGTTTATGATTTTGCACAAATGCAAAAACCTATAAATTGAAACATCTAACCTAAAAGGTCATTAACCAATAATAGGGAAACTAATTTGCACAACATTTAAAAATATTATGGAAAAGTATTACATTCGGTGGAAATTTTCACGTCGATTCCAGATGAAATATATATGTATCTATAAAAATATTTCATTTTAGAAATGGCTCCAATTGAGGCGATGATTTCAAACGTTTTTATTAGGGTGCTAGTTATCGTGTTAGACAGACAGTGTTTCCCCGCCTTTGAAGTATGCCTCCCAACTATTTCGATAGCTCAGCACATACATGCAGTCGAGTTGTTCTCATAATATTCTACTTCCTTCTTCTAAGAACCATTTAACAAATTTGTTATTTCACGCACTATACTGTTAGACAATTGCACAGTCACGGTGGAACATGTTAAACACAGCAGAACTCAGAAACGTGCAATGAAAAAGTGCACGATTCCTCATTATACATTTACAGCCTCATTATAGAATGCTAATTTTACGTGACTATTCAATTCACTTGTAGTATATTGCATGGAAAACGCCCTCATTTCAGAAAAACGTTGGACAAAGTGTATGCCTCATTAGAATGCTAATTTTACGTGACTATTCAATTTACTTATAGTATACTGGAACAACTAGCTCTATTCTAAACTTTGGCACTGTGCCTGTTTTTGATTGTAATCAATAATAATACATCATAATTATTCTAAAAAATGTGTCTGTTCACGCTGTGTCCTTGCTTACAAATTGTATGAAAACCTCAGATGGTCCAGGTAGTTGGTCGTGAAAGAAGTGGGCGTGGCTTATCAAAAATCACCCAATCGCAAGTTTAGGGACCTAGCCGTTTTAATTCAGGTACATAGGCGTATGGATTCCGGGACTCCCGGAATCCATACGCCTACGCATACGCACGCATACGCCATACGCCATACGCATACGCATACGCAAGGCTAACTCCCGGAAATCATACGCCTAGGTATCTGAATTAAAACGACCAACTACCCCAAGCTCTGTCTGACTGCCTGAAATTTCATTGGCACGCTGCCACAGTCGCATTGGGAATGATGAGAACTATAACTTACTGTATACAATCGACATGCTTTGCCGAGTTTTATTTGTTTAGAAAAAACGTTGGAAACGAAAAATATCATCCTTTCTCAACTTATCGTTTTCTGTGCTTAGCTTTGGGAATCAGTGATGAATCGAAGCGACTCTGGCCATATAATTTTTATGTCCTCGTCTTATCTCGGGTAAGTAAATGTATCACGGGCTCAGAATCACTTTGATGACTATTGATCGGTTCATTATGTGTATCTCGAACATCACTCCATTCCTTTCTCAGAGAAATATTGTCTGTCTTACTCGACATGTTTTTATCACAAACCAAGTCGATCACGTGAAACTCCAGTCACGTGTTTTACGTCAGTTGCGTACGAGTAAGTGTACAGGACGGTATATTTCCAAAATGAGCGTCGTATGTTAAAGAAGTTACGTACTGAGCCGCCCGTGTCTTTTATTTTGCAGTAGGTCTTATACTCTTATTGGTGTTTGTCAGCGTGTCAGGGATATTTCTGGGCTGTTTTGCAAAATGATCTTCAAAGACATGCAAATTTCAGCACGCCTACACCCCAAGTCCATAATTGGAACCTGTTTGATAGTGAATTTTTTTTCAATTGTTACTGGTATGCGCTCAATGACACTATGTTTGTAGATAATCTGTTCCATCCTCTCATAGATCCGCATGCTAAGTGAATAGATACTGGAACGGAATCTTAGTATCCCGGAATACGTCTCTTTTTCGGTCCGCCTACTTTTTGTACATGGCCAAAACTTAAATAATATTATCATAAGAAGATCAATGTTGTGTCGATAATGATTGTAACTTTCAAAAGTTCTCATTCGCTGCCCGGATAATTTCGCTGTAATTCAATAGTCAAAAAAACTGCACTTCGGTCCGCCTACTTTTTGTACATGGCCAAAACTTAAATAATATTATCATAAGAAGATCAATGTTGTGTCGATAATGATTGTAACTTTCAAAAGTTCTCATTCGCTGCCCGGATAATTTCGCTGTAATTCAATAGTCAAAAAAACTGCACAAAATTTGAAAACGAAAGTTACGCGCGGCAGGGTCAAACAGTTTTCAACCTCGCTGGTCATGTCGACTAAAACATCTCCAACACATCAGAAAAAATTCCAACACGTGTAATTATGAAGTGTGGAATTCCTGATGTGTCTCCACGTTTCACTTGACTATACCATTTACTCATGGTACATGCGTCGGGGAGGTTTTCGTTCTAAGGTTATCTGTAAAGCAGAGTGATTCAATATTTCCATTATGCATTCAAACAACTCAACTGGCCTCATTCAATAGCGCCAACGTCTTTCCTGAACCAAACGTGTTTTGAAATGTATTGTTTTTAGCGGCCACCAGCAAAGCCTATACTTTACAGGATGAACAACTGCAAAAAATAGGACAATATAAATCAGACCTTTTGTACTAGACGAACGATTAGAATTTGCTCAGATATAACACGTTTGGAGAGACACCGACGCACTTCTGTATACGTGGAGTCCACGTAAGAATAACGACGACTGTACTATTGATGACTAACTAATCCATGTCACATGTTACTAACTTATCACAGTTTTCTAGTATTTCCAGAAAATTAATTGGTTGAAGTGTTTGTGTTGCTGATTAAGATAAAGTGCTTATCATGTGAAAATTTCGCTACCAATAATCGATTGCGCTACTACATTCTTTTTTTCTACGACCGATAGGATAGGTCACAAGAAGTAAATTGAATAGTCACGTAAAGTTAGCATTCTAATGAGGCATTGTGCACTTTGTCATTGCACGTTTCTGAGTTGTGCTGTGTTTAACATGTTTCACGTGATTGTGCAATTTCGGCAAGTCTTGTTCATGAATTATTACTGTTCTAGTTATTTTCGTGCAAACCTTCTGAAATAATACGTTGCGTTCACATGAGCGGAACTATTCATTGATTGGTATATTTGATTCCGATGTTCTTCTTCAAAATAGCACAGTTGCTTCGTGAGTGTTCCATATTTTTTTAATGTGTGGGAAAACATTTTGATTGGAGTTTTTTTTGAACAACCAGTTATTTTAGGGCCACGTATATAGTATCATCAATTCTGGGTTATGCAGACTGTCCTGAATGCACAGCACAACTTTCAAATTTTCAAATTTTGGCTAAATTTTTAGACCAATCACTCAGAACCATTCACTTCAAATAACTCTTCAAAATATTCAAATTTAAAGAAAATTAAAGCTAGTTCAAATGAAAAGGTGACTTGTATCGTAGACTGCCAACGACAGTTTATTTCAAAAATATAGTTTGAGAATAAAAGAGATAACTTTTCAACGGACAGGACAAATTTTGAAGAATTAGGGGAAGTGAAGTAGAAACATCCAATGTATCAAACTAACAAGAGCTATAATGTTGTAAATTGAACTTATTGTAGTTCTACTCATTTTTCTGAAGCATATTGAGTGACCATTTTGTTTTATAGTAAACTTTTTGTTAACCTCTGCATGTCCCTTGCGGTTTAGCTGGTCTTATCAGCGTCACTTCTTTTGTTTATCTTTCTGTAGTTTGTAAGCCGAGTTGTAAAGCTGTTAAAACGATCTCCTTTCATAAAGGGCAGTGAAATTTCTGAAGTCTACAACAAGGTATTAGTCAGTTAATGCACATGTGGAACGTGTATATTTTCTAAGTGGCATCGCGTAGTTCCGAATTTCTGGTTTTTGAAATTTTTCGAAATAGTTTGAATCACATTTTTGGCAACACTTGTCACTTTCTATCATTCTATTCTCCATAATTTTTTTAGTTTGATCTTTTTGTAAACAGTGTTCTACGTTTACATGCATGTCATAGCATCCAAATGTTGGTTACGCTACACAGTTATTTCAAACTTCCAAACAACTTTGTTGACAAAACCTGCTTGTGGAGCTCATACATAATTTCTGTCTTGTTTCGTATATGTACTCTTACGAACTGTCGGACATATTTTTGCTAAAGTTTCCATAAGAAGGTTTCCAAGTTACTGTCGGTCTGGTATGGGTGCAAGAGAGTATACGTTTCTACTTTCTATGCTTTAGAGGGTTTCGATTTTATACTGGTTTATATTCATTCCTTTTTATTTCGCATTTTGACTATATTTGTGTTGGTATTTGTTTGGTTCTTTTTGACTTTCGTTTTCTAGTTCTATGCATGTTGTTCGACGATGACTGTATTTCGATCAATCTTTCTACTTCTGATGTGCATTGCCTTCCTCGCAGGATCGCAATTCTGTGGTGGGTAGCAAGAAATCTTGACAAAATCGATAATTTGATCAATTAAACTCGACTGTGTTTTTGCCATCTTTTAAACATAAATTTACATACACTATTAGATTACACGAATATCCCTATTGTCCAGTTCCAACCTACGTTTCCTCAATCATGTATATACTATTTATCTGCGGCTTCAACCCCACCCAGCTAAAAATCTCAAATAAAATACAAGCAAGAAACACAGGATGGGATAAAGGTGCCTGGATATGTTTGCATACGTACCCTGAGCTAAGCTCGAAACTAAATGTCGAACAATTGGGCAGAGATTCGGATTCTGGCTGTTCTAATTATTTTAGAACCAGTCAAAAAATTGAAATGCCAACGCCGCGCGACACGCAACGCAACACATAGGATGAATCAACTTTCATATTCCATGTTGATTTCTGTATTTCTGATCTCCATTTCCCTTTTAAATCTTACAGGCTTTTTCGATAACATACCTAAGCTGGAGTCTTTCGATTTTGTGCAGTTTTCTCGGCATAATAATCGATCAACGCGAAATAAATAGGACATGTGTCTTTTACAATCTTTTTATTGCTCTCAACAGTTCGTCTAGATAAGGCACTACACGAAAATCGGTTATACTTTGGACAAGTTGAACACCCGGCGCACTTTTATTCAACACCTGGCGCACTTTTATTTGAAGTTGGCAGAATTGTAAAATTCAGCATCGTGTTCTGTCAGTGTAAAGGAGACCGGAACACAACTTGAACAGAGGTTTTTCGAACTGCTTTGAGCTGTATTGAGATCAGAGAGCACAAATAACTCGTATATTAGTTTGATCAGTCCACGTGACATTCACATGACAATGGCGCGCGACACGCAACGCGTACAATCAAAAGTAGGATACAGCAGCTTTACGAGAAACCATGTTGCTCTCCGGTCTCCTTCAATCAAGCAAACAATCACAAAAGTGCGTTTAGTGGGTTTGTCACGTACCTTGAACACGTGATCTAAATTCCTAAACTCAAGTGTTAGTTCAGACTGCACCGGAGAACTTGAGGTGTACTATACTGCCGCTTCTAACTTCACGACGACTATAGGCATAAATGTACACAAAACATTGAGGAATACAGTATGCTTCCGATTTTGATTTGCCAACGACAATGATCATAACGGCACAAAACAATAGAGGTATACAGTATTCTGCCGCTTCTAACTTGGCGAAAACTATGGCCATAACTATGCTGACGGTACTCATTCAGCGTCAGATGGGAATGATCCGGTACCTACTTGGGATCCGTCGGATCAATGTAATGGTCAGCCGGTCGCCAATATCACACCACCACCTATACGAAATCTCAGCGATGCCACATATGTGAGTAGTTTGTAGACATGGAAAAATGTCATGGAAAATAACTCCTAAAAAATATCTCGCAAACTGATGTATTTCACACGTATTGTCGTACACGTGAAATTACTGTGGTAGTTGAATGCATCAGCGTGTCAGAACGTAAGGAGAAAAACCCTCTGAAATTTCTGCTCGTTTGATACGACTATTTTGTTCTTTCATTGTAGTTATAACAGTTGGTCACGTACACGTGCCCACGAATCAGAAAGATTCACGCGATTTCAAATTGTGAAAAATGTATGATAACCCAACCTTTTGAACTCAGTCAAAAGTCTTTTGCAACTGTATTCATCAAAACCACGAGGTGAGCACAAGTTTTTTCATTACTATACCAAACTTTCCAGACAATCCACGACTGTTCCATTGCCGTTCTACTAGACTTGGATCAGACGTTCACCTCGATTGACGACTACAACAACGTTCTCTTGTTTCTCAAGGTGGGTTTTCTATCAAACATCGTCCAACAGAATCAACTTATAAAAAACATGGGAAAATAGACAAAATGAAGTTCACCCTCACCTAAGAATGTGATCCGAACAATTTTTGGAAACCACATCTTCAGGTGGACAATACGCATTCAACGTTTACTTGGCACGCTGCCAGGTCTCGATGGGAATGGCTACACTACATAACGTTTCCAAATTACAGGGCATGACAAACACATGTATGGAGCGGGGTGTCGGCTACCAGACCTATTTCTATTCAATGTTCAATTCGGTGAGTAAATCTGTCACTACAACACACAAGCTTGTAAATGGTAGTCACTAGTAGAAACTAGAGTCACGTAAAACTTACAGTCTGCACGTTTCATGTTCCAGTGTTTTGTCAATGCCACTTTGTCTCCAGTAACATACTGGTTTACCATGAAAATACAGTTAAACCACGAGCACCTAGATTTTTGGAAAATGTTACATTCAATTCATTACAAAACTATCATGTTTCCAGTCCATCGCTCCGACGATTTGTTGTGGTGAAGTGGTGTGTTCCCATCAAATTGGTTTCATGAACTACTATGACTTCGTGGGACACTATTCCAGCAATGAAACCGTGCAACCGGAAACGGCGGTGGCCAACTTCACCTATGCGCTTCTCGGCGAAGTGAGTTCAAGATCTCTCTGTAAAATGAATTGGTTCAGGTTTCACGCGATATTCGAACTTGTTTCCTGCTCAGATGTGCATAAAAATTAACCATGACTGTATTGTTCATCAAAAACATGTGAAATTCTCATCTTGTGTGTTTGAATAACAGAAATCGAGGCTAACCGAGCAGTTCCCTTGAAATGTGAAAAAATCTGGGAGTCTTCTATAGTTCACGCAATTATAAAATTCAAGATTTTGATGGACTGTTCCGTTTTTTAGATGAAACCTTTCTCTCAAGTGAAAACAAGGTGTCTGTACAATACGGTGGTCATGTTGACGAATCGAATATTCGACTACAAGAAGGGACTCGGCGGGGTGGGCAAATTTGATTCTATTAATAGATACTGAAGCTTTAGATAAATTTGAAATTGAAAGTTTTTTCGCTGAATGGTTATATTGACTACAAACATATCCTTTGAGGCAGGAAATAAAATATATTGTGACAACTTTTAATTTTTCCAAAACAGCTGTTGTCATCAAACATTTCCCATCTTTGAGTAGAACTATGCCAAAACCACCCTATCCCCTTTCGGGACAATGTGCTAAATAAGAAAGATTGTTTTTTCTAATCGATAATAAAGTTGATAATTATGACCTTTTCAGGACGTAATGAACGTGGTCGATTATGGTTGTATTTCGTTTACAATAATAGGAGTGGGCAATCCGGAAATAACCTCTGAACTTATGAGCAAGTACTACGACCCCCTGACCACCAATCAATACGTCGTACCCAACTCCAACTGTCTTCCGAACCTCATAGTTAGTTTGCAAAAGAAAAATGTAATTTGCATATCAAACTCAACATAGGTTATCGAATTTATTCTGTAGGTTAATAAATGTTGTATTCTGCACTTCACTTGAAATTATTTTGATAAAGAATCGTAAACCAATAAAAAATATGATTTAGGAAAACTGTAAAAAGGAAAAAAGAGTATGTCTTTGACAGTTATCGCCTATTTGTTTGAACTTTTCTACATTTCTTTCGACGTTTCAGGATTGTATAAAACCGTGTGGGCCACGAAGTGCTTCAGAGTGTCAGAGTGCACAGGTATATAATAATATACAAACTTGAAAGAAAGAAGGGTTTATCATAATTATAATTATAATTATGGCATGTTAAGACAGAAAACCTTGAGCAAACTCTTTCCGATATTTCTGATCATAATGTGTTACGCCACTCATGGTGAAAATAATCTTATTTTAAAGAAGGACGATTATGTGGACCAATCCCGTGGCAACGGTCCTTTAAATTGCAATTGAAAAATGTATTGCAGTTTGAAGGACTGAAGCGTTGCGATTAGATCGTAGATCACCACATAATCGTCCTACTTTAACTGTAATGTGAATGATTTTAATATAGTACTCCACCTTTTAAGTAAAGCTATTTGTATTATCATTAATATCACATCTTTGGAAATAAATTTTTCCAGCAAAATCTCTCTCACTGTCGTCCTCCGACCACGCCCCTTCCCACAACTACCGTACCCACAACACCCTCACCCACACCTACGGTACGCATGTAAGGGGATTATATTAATTTATTGATTAATGGATATAGTCACGTCAGTGTATATTGATTATCAAATAATGATACGACACGTATACTGATTTATTGATTAATGGAAAGTGTCACGTAAGAGTATAACAGCTATTATTAGGACAATTCCTCTTCTCGAAAAAGTAATTTCAGACAAAGTCACGTGTTCAATCAAGAACGAAGTTCTTTTTAATTTATGAAAAATGTTGATCTATCAATATAGGTTTGCGAAATGAACTCAATCGAAAATCTAAAGAGGAAATAGTTCAAACCATTTTCTGAAATTGAGTAATGCTGAAATGTAAACGCTATGCGTCAAAAACAAGACATACCCATTTAGCTTGAAGTTTTCCAGGTGGACAATAGATATGTGGAGTATTGGCATATAATCTATCTCTTCGCTCTCTCTAATCGCACTTCTCAAGCACAATTTCAAAGAGCCATCAACTATGTGCAGGAGCCACTTCAAAACTGTTTTGTGAGTAATGTAGATTTTTTTGTTAAGAAAATAAACCTTAATCATCATGAAACGGTTCGAACTTCAAACGCATGCGTGGTAGCAACATGCTACTAGGTCACGAATACCACAAACGTTTTTTTGCATGTTTCAGTCTCACAAATAAATCACAGTTTCAAGTTCACTTTTGCACGTATTTTCGATGCTGTCTTTTGCACTACACCAAAACTGAAGTGGGGTTGAAACTTTATATTGACATATGTTCTGAAAAAAAAACTAAAACACACAGATGAGTTTCATTTCTAGGACGA
The DNA here is from genome assembly GCA_964036275.1 of Litoditis marina. Taxonomy (NCBI): domain Eukaryota; kingdom Metazoa; phylum Nematoda; class Chromadorea; order Rhabditida; family Rhabditidae; genus Litoditis; species Litoditis marina. Next base: position 9,676,710 of record OZ038440.1, on the reverse strand, counting down.
CAGTGACAGGGTCGTTGTGCGGTTTCTGGCAAAGAATCATTCGGATTCTGATTGGCTGAGCGACACGACCTCAATTCACACCCATCTGGAGAGTCTGCACCTGGAAGAAGTGCTTCTCGACTCATGTGAGTTTTATCGGCAGTACTTGCCGACACTCAAAAAAGAAGTGTTGATTACTGTTGGTCTTATTTTACAGTTGTTTTGTGTGCCATATCTATGCCACTGACTCGTCAAGGGCAACTCAATGTGAAAAATGTGAGAAAATCTTCGGTCATGAGTGTGTCATAATCAAACACTCTGAAAAGCCAATGAGGGACTTTCACGGTCAAATCATTGTGACGTTTGTCACGTGTTCAATGCATTTCTGAGGTTTGTAAAACTTTGACGCCTTTTTTATTATTTTGACGGTATTTGCAGCAGGGGCGATAGATGTCTACGACAACACGACCCTTCAACTGGTCCAGTGGGCGACTTCCCTGACGGTCAATGAGGATAAGGGGGTGGACGGACCACGGTTGACACTTCTCACCGACTTCGTGTCTCAGGTATAGTTCTTCTTGTCAGACTATTCCTCGCAAGTTGGCTGCCATTTTTCAGCTGCCTATACGAGATGCTGTGCAGGTTAGAGAGATGGCGACAGTCTTTACCTGTCTGCCGCCTCATTGATCTGCACACTCTCTTGCTTTTGTATCTGGCCAATCGGGAAAAACTGGCTCTAATCGTTCTGAGGTTTTCCATTGAGAGGTTGGCATCGTACCGATGAGGTTTTTTGGTTGTTACAATAATACTAGTTGTTAACGGGAACTACTTTAGCCGTGTGCTACTTTTACATCACATTACAAAAACCGAGTTACATATTACCGTTATCAACCGTAGAATGCGTGACCCCAGCAGAAGCAATGCGCAATAGATATATCGGCACATGTGAACTATAGAACACTTTGTTTAAAGCTACAATGGTGATATACAATGGTGACACTGGTGATAAATGATATATTTCAAGAAATTTCAGAACTTCATCGATGCGTACAACGGTGACAATAGTTTGATCAAGTCGATGGAGAAGTTTGACTTCGAAATTTACTGTTTTGATGAGGTGAACCCAATTTTTTTATTTTTTCATTCAATTGAAATATATATATATATAAAACTTATTTATAAGGTTCACGTACTTGACACAAACAATTTTTTTTCGATAAGGGTTCAACAAGTTTTTTCCACATTGTTTTGTGATCTCACCATATAGACCTCGAACGTTGCAAACCGTTTTCACAAATGCTTTTTTAATCCCAGAAAGCAGCCGATATCTACCGTAACCGGACTGTGATCAAAGCGACCCACATCCATTCTGACCCAAACTTCAACGACGCACAAAGCGACATGATAGAAATATGTCAGGCACCCGCTAAGAGTGAGTTAGTTATTAACTCAACATTGTGTTTTGGGTAAATTTGTATAAACAATATTATTTCTTGAAACATGGGATTCACGGAAGTTTAAAAAATATGTAGATAGTTTGAAAAACATGTCGAAGCAAAAAACAGAACCAAAAACGCAAAGTAAAAAGGGGCCGGTGTCCTGACTGAAAATCTAATTCCATCAGAGCAAACAAGTTTTTATTGATCGATGATACTCTGTAGGTTTAGTCTTGTCGAATAAGCTTTGTTTCAAGTGTAAAGATGTAAATTTTCAGAAGGTTCTTCGGTTCCCACAATTCTGATAATCATTGTCGGAACGTGCACGGGTGGCATGCTTCTACTGATCATTGCCACCATTCTATACCGTCAGAAATACATGTGGATGGAGAAGCTGAATCGATTCAAATCGAACGAGGCCAAGGACAGTCAGGCTGAAGACGATATGTGCGTGCAGAATACTGAAATAATCTCTCAGCATGAACTTCAGATGTTTCTACCCAGATTGAACATAAACATTGGTGGTTATGAGTAATCGAACTCATGGTTAGGTGAAACGTGAAAGTACCTGTAATTATGATGTTGGTTCTTTCTACCTTCACGAGAATGATTTAACGAATGAAACTAGATTAGTAAAAAGTGGGGGAACCAACAAAAGGTGTGAGTTGTGTTTGGTTTGACCTCTATATCAGCAAAAAGTGAACTATACGAATTGCTGTGATACTGTAGCAGTAGTATTCTGCAAAAATAGAACAATACCAATGTTGCACAGTGGTTAACGAAACCCGCATAACAGTTCAGAAATCGCCGAAGGGTATTTCATGTGTACTTCAACATGCGTGCGTTGTGAACCACTGTGCAACATTGGTATTGTTCTATTTTTGCAGAATACTACTGCTACAGTATCACAGCAATTCGTATCGTTCACTTCTTTCTGATATAGAGGTCAAACCAAACACAACTCACACATTTGTTGGTTCCCCCACTTTTTACCAATTGTTCTCTTTTTGCCAGTTGTACTCTTACAACTATTCATATGGCACAAGAAGAAGAATAATGGCGCTAATTGGCGCAAGCGACTAACGCCACTGATAAATTTGAAATTTTCGAGTGACTAACGTAGTTGTATTGTGATCATCATCCAAATGACAAATTTCCAAACATTTATGTTGATAATTTCTCGTTCTTGCGTTCTGGCGCCATTTGGCGCCAGCGCTGGGCGCCAACGCGAAATGTTCAGTTTCTGACAGATCAATTTACTTAAACATGTGCTCACTATTAACTGTATCAAATTTCAACGATTCCGTTGACAATGACATGTCTTGGAGTTTTGGCGCCATTTGGCGCCTGGTCCGCGCGCTAGAGAAAAAGTTTTAGTTCCGTTTGAGAAAATAGACTTTTTACACCACACTGTTCAGGTTCTATCAGTTTGAGACATCTTAATAGCCTACAATCAATGTTTTGCCGTTTTTGGCGCCTATTGGCGCCCGCGCCCGGCGCCAATGAGGAGCTTTACATCTAATATTTGGCGCGACGGGCTAACTTTGGCATTAGAACCCATGTTTTAAATTTCAGCTAAATCGGTTCAGTAGTTTTTCCAATAGTCGTTTTTGGCGCCTATTGGCGCCCGCGCCTGGCGCCAATTATGAGCTATACATCTCATACTCGGCGCGACGGGCTAACTTTGGCATTAGAATTCATGTTCCAAAATTTTGCCAAATCGATTCAGTAGTTTTTCCAATACTATGCGGACAGAATTCCGTGAGGGACGAGGGAGGAGGGAGGAGGGACGAATTACGGCGGAAGTTTTCAACAACGACACGAAACCATAACTTGGGCGAAAATCATCCGATTTGGCTCAAATTCTTACACAATCTTCAATCCGTGATTCTCTAACTCTCCCTTTCTTTAGTTTCCGAAAAAAACGATTATATTTGAAGCTTTTTCTCGATTAGAAGCAAAAAACGAGTCCGCAATGGCCAAACGAAAGACAACTCACGCAGAGCGCTTAGCGCTCCGCGCGATAGTTTTCGAAGATTGAATTTCTCTTGTTTTGAGTTATCTTCAGCAAGAAGTTGTCAGTACATATTACCTGAAATGAATGAACAAATCGTTCTATTCCAGGATCGACTACTGGGAGCTATCTTGGGACAAACTCATTGTGAAAAATGAACGACTCGGTCATGGAGCCTATGGACAAGTTTTCAAAGGTAAGCACTTGATTGACATACATTTAATAGATCAATCACATCACTGGTTCAACATGGAAAATTTTCAAGATTGTGACTGGTTTGTTTTATTGAGTTTGCAATTATCATAGTTTACGTCATTTTCAACTAATTATTCGTCTTCCTCATTTTCTCAGTTCTTTCTCTTCTTCCTAATTCTTTTTGAAGAGAGGCGTATTGCGTGTAAATCATACAATCACTAGTTAAAGCCAGAATTGTTATGACCTGGTCCGGAAACATAATCAAACAAACATTAACAACATTTACACCACTATTAACAAAACATGAAACAAACATGAAACAATCAAACACTACTGTTTAGGGAAACTGATCGGTACGGCCCCTGCCATCCAGCAGTACCATCGCACGGAGGCAGCCCACTTCACCGACTGCGATTGCGCCGTAAAAATGCTGCCCAGACACGCCTCCGAGAATGCACGGGCCGAATTCGTGCACGAAATCAGCCTGGTCCGTTCTACTGTGAAAATTTTATCTAACCAATTTTCGATCCTCTTAGAACACCTTTCTATTACAAAACATCTGAGGTGGTCTCCCATCATACAAAACTTTTCATGATCAATAGAAAAACCGTCAAAAAGAAATGCAGGCGGGATCTTCCTGTGCAGTCTTTGAAATGTAGTTGGACGGAGTTTAAAATACTTATCTTCCAGATGAAATCTCTAGGCTGTCATGAACATATTGTGAACATGCTGGGTTGTATCACGGCGGGAAAGTCCTGTCTCGTCATGGAGTACTGTAGCAATCGAGATCTACTCAGATACTTGAAGCAACGGAAGGTGGAACTGGAAATTGTGAGTGTTCTTTGCCAACATACTATTGATAATCGAGGTAATCAAAGCCTAGTTTCACTAGAAGTGGATAGAGAAGTCACGTGAAAACTAAGGAACAAAACCATGATCTTTTTAGATGCTCAATCGCAGAAAAATTTGTGTGGACCACACGTTGTCGTGAACTAGAAAATATTGAAATCGGAGAAGCTCACGTATACTACACAAACTAGAAAAGCTGAAAACCACTTTAAAGTTTGTTGTATTCTTGTCATCAACTTGGACTTCACAGGGAAACGTTTGTCCAATTGTGTCACCACCTCTTAATAATGATTGCAGCACGAGTTTGTGATTTTTCACAGACGTTGTAGATTGATTTATCGTAGTAAAATGAGCTTGCTAAAGTTTAGAGCGATTTACAAAGAATATTTCAGTCAAAATCAGTGGACGATCAGGTGGAGTGTAACAAGGAGTTTCTGAATTTCGCTTGGCAAGTGGCACGGGGAATGGTTAGTTATAAAAAAACCTTTAAAAAACTTTCTCGATCACGGAAACGCCTTGATGAAATTTCAGTCTCCAGCTGTCCAGTAGGAGGTTTGTTTAACTTTGGTAGTGGCCTCTCTCAGGACACTGCCAACGAATTGTCATCCATAAAAAACATGAAAAACAAACTGTACATTAATGTTTTGATGGTTATTGTGTGCACTTTTTGTGACAGTCCTTGTTCTTTGACCGTCTTGAGATCTGCACCAGTTCCAAACACACCTTTCCAGAGATTTCTGGGACTACGAAACATAATCCATCGCGACCTGGCTGCCCGAAATATCATGATAACCGGACCGGATGGAATGCGAACTGCTAAAGTAAGTTCTCTCACATTACTTGTGATGTTCTCATTGCCAGAACAACTAACTTTTACAAACTTTTTTCTCCTTTTTTTTTCGAGGAAAGGAATTGAATGAAAAAAAGTTTTGGAAAGCCTTTAGTCCGTCGTTCCTCAAATAACAACACTTCCAATATTTTTAGGCCACAACGACATAGTTTACTTCCAACATCATATCATTTTAGAGTTATTGTTGGTTTGCGAACGCTGGAATAAGATTTCATTTTCGATCTTTCAATCGCATATTTTCTCATCATCGCGATGAATTTTCATGTCCACTACTTCGTGATCTCATACCGTCTTCTTTAATTCCTGATACACATAGATAAATGAATTATTTTTATTATCATTCAAAATCCTACTTTTCATTGTCGCTTTTCACGTTTATGTCAACCTCTCTGAAATTATGATGTTTGTCCCACCAAACGTAGTGCTAATATACGAGGTGACAAGAATCCCTTCGAATTCTCAAAAACTCGTTTAGATCGGTGATTTCGGGCTGGCGATGACGGCGACGCCGACTGATAACGCTTTGTCGGCATCGGGGCGGCTGCCCATAAAGTGGCTGGCACTGGAGAGCCTCGTCAAGGGGACTTTCTCATTCAAGAGTGACGTGTGAGTTACTTACGTGCCTGAAAACACCTCTGGTTACTTGGTTACTTGGTGTTACTTGGTGTGCTTGCATGGGAGGTTGTAAACTTTGTGGTCAGAGAAGACTTCCATCACTTGACTATTGTGGTAGGAGTTAATGGAATGGCAACGTTAAACATGCAGCAACACCTGAAAAAAATTCCATTCGGTAATTTGACGTTCTTGGCCTGTGCTGCATTTTACGTGTTCTATGTCACTGGACGTTTGACAAGTATCTTAGCTATTCGTGGCTGAGGGAATTTATCTGAAGTTCCAAATTCATTCCGTCAATTGTTTATCATACTTTTTCAGCTGGTCCTACGGTGTCGTGTTATTCGAAACGTGGTCGATGGGTGAGATTCCCTTCTCCGACATTGAACCGACGGATCTAATTGCCCATCTGGAGGACGGAAATCGACCAAAACGACCACTCATGGCCACCGACAAAGTGTGAGTAGAGAAAGTAACAAAATTTCTGTTGTAGTTTGATCTCGACATATATGTCAGAGTTAATGCATTTAAACTGAAAACCAACGGGATCAAACTACAAACACAGCGGGACAGGGCATTATTCCCCGCATAGGGACTCTCCATTGAAAAAGCGACCCCGATATCATACTCGTCCTAGTTGATAGACGCTGTTCCAGCCATCGTTCTAGTAATTTTTGAATGAATTTCTAACTGGAATAACTGGAATAAAGTTGAGAGTCACCTTAAAAACATTTCGAACATTTTTAGATGCCGAACATACACTAGGAAGTTTTGTAAAAGTAAACGAGAATGATGTTTCAGAGCCGAGTTGATGACCAGTTGTTGGGATAAGAATCCGGCCATGCGTCCATCTTTCGAAGATCTCCAGAACACTTTCGCGGTCATTTTGGAACAGGTAAATCCGTTGGGATGTGACAATTTGAGAAACGTGATTTGTAGTTTGATCTTTAAACATAATCTGGATCCTTATTTGAAAGACACTAGGGCACAAACACAAATTAGCAAGACTACATGTTCATGTTAGCCTGTATTTCACGGCAATTCTTAGATAGTTTTCACATCATTTACTGACTACAACCTAATGCAAATAACTTTAGGCTCTGGTTCAGTACATCAGTACTTCAGTACCCATTCATTGTTCAATTTCACTTCGCGCGCACGAATGACATTGCAAATTGTTCAGCAAACAGAGTTTGTTTTCGAGAATGAAAAAGTTTTTGGCTGATAAATGATTGTCCAAAGTAAAGTTAGCTTTGTAGGCAGCTGAAGGATATGGCTACCTGGCTCTGATTCGGTCCAATGAGCACTATCGAGTGGTGGCAGAGATACAACACGACACGCCACCCATTGAAATGGACTCGGTACGGTAATTGTCATAAAATTCAACTTGGTAGCGTACTGTAGTTTTGAATTCCTGCTGTGAACAAACACATATTGATCGGTTCCACCAGATACGAAGTCCAAGCGCGGCATAGTCTCTGATATTTCCGGTTCTCCAAGAAAGGAGGTTATATCGTTGTCACCAATAAAAAGTGTAATAAAATATTGCTTAAGCCTGTACAGCATTTCGATATTTTACTATTATTATTTTTTGTATTTAGTTATACGCCGAAGAACCATCCAAAACGCGATCAACGTCTGGAGAATCGGGTCATTCGAAAGTGTCAAGAATACAGATAGATGCGAACCCACACCCACGTTTGGACAATTCCCGGATGTGAGTAGTCTTTTCAGCTACCGTTAGTTCTAACTGCTTTTGCCGTTTTCAGCGTTGTCTCTTTCCAGAACAATGCAGTTGTTTTCGATGTTTTTACTACAGTTTTTATATGATGTAGTGTTTGGGTTCTTACAGTATGATGTTGCGGCTGTAAAGGAGGGCAGAATGGAAAGCTAGTTTAGGTACCCCGGGGCACCTAACCTTAACGGCGCGCGCGCCAAAACAGGCTAAAAGATGTGTATCGTATGCTAATCAGAATCGTTGGTTTGGATCGAAATTTGTATATATCGGGTTTTCTTGAGCAGCTGTTTCATATTAACTTTCCTTTCTGTTCCCCTTTAGAATGATTCGGCGGTATTAGTACTGAAAAACAACAACTTAGAACAGCAGAAGCTGACAAGCGAACTTTCTTTTTACTCTGAAAAAGTGTTTGTAGGTATCCGACAATCACAGTGGAGGAAGTGCCTTTCGAAGAAGATGAGGACGAAGCGGAAGAAGAGAAACCGCCGAGAGCAGGTAAGAGCCATTGACTATACAGTCTTCTTCATTCCCACTCAGACTTCTACAGTAAGCGGCCGAGTGGTGAAGTGGTTAGCGTTCGGCTGTCGCTCCACTGACCTGGGTTCGATCCCCGCCCGCCGCGGTATCTGTCTGGCACCGCATGAGCTGGAAACAAAGCTCACCCATGCCAATCTTCACCTCCTCTAAGGACAGTTAATCCACGGTTGATAATATGTAATTGTAAAATGGTTCACACAAAAGTGACAAACGAATGAAATAGGCCGTATACAAATTTATTCATTTGAGACGTCATGTTTTAATTCAGTCAATTTGAGCGTGAAGGACAATTGTTATGGTAATGTTAGACTCAATTGTTGTGTTGATCTGCTTAGTAAAATCAATAAATCATTAATCAATCAATATCCTTAGGACCATCCCGAGAAGCAAACTGGGCGGATCGAATGCGGAGACGAAAATCCCAAATAGCCCAACTGAATCCGTTCAAGAAGATCGCACAGAGAAAGGAGTCGAACAGAAAACGAAGGGATTCGGTCAACTTCTAGTCTCAAGCTGCTTTTCTTCTTTTCGAGCCGGGTAGTCTTTATCGATTTTCTGTTTGTTTTTATGACAACATGTACAAGAGGGAAATGAATCAGTCAAGCAAAACGTGCAGAAAAGACAGTTTCCAATTAACTAATATAGTATCGCATCTTTTTGATGTTTTCAAACGTTAAACGTGTCTGACTGTTTCACTGCCAGTACATAGGTGCATTCTACTCCCTTGCCTGCCGTTCCTCTATTCTGTTTTTTGTAAACCTTTGTGTGTAGGTGATGATGTTTTATGCATCGAAAAATATAGATGTGCTAATATATTTGTTCGCTATGCCCATTTCCTGCAACTTTGGACGCCTGTGAATATTTTATGAACAATTGATTCTCATTTTTCTGCCCCACTTCCTTTTAAACCCCTTGATTTTTTGCTCTGGAGATTATATGCAACAATTCGCATAATAATTTGTTCATGTACCATATATTATTTGTCAATGAAGTTACTCATCAGAATTATACTTGTTCTAATAGATTGAGTTGAGACAGTTGTTTCCGGAAGTTGGGTAACTACTCGGATACTACTTATGCCAAACTATTTGACAGAGATGTGAGAAACAGTTGGTTTTCTAGTGAAATATCCACACAGATGAATAAAATTCTTCAGTCTTCCTCAAAACACTGTAATCAACACAAACATATTGCAGATCCCTAGCAACAGGCAGTTGTAGAAATATGAAGGCACAATGAGTTGTAAATAGCACATTACGTTATTATTGTGGTCAAATTTGATAGAAATGAGGTTTTGATACATATTACTTACATGTTCGCCTAGTTAAATATTGTTTTCATAGTTTAAAGTGCCGTAAACTCTAATTGGTCGAATCTAGCACTCAAGTGCAACTGAATAGTGAGCGATGAGCGTGAAAACAAATTCGCAAGTAGTAAAACAACTTTTCAAGTAGTAAAACAGTTTCGCAAGTAATATTACGTGTTCCAAGTTATATTTTGATCATTTTATGCCCATCCACCGGTCAGTTTCTGGAAGAGTTCTTCATTCATCGATTGGTTCTGTTCCTTACTCCTCATCGACAAGAAGATGTAACCTCCAATGAACTCGTGGACAATCTAAAAAAAAGTGATTTTGGGCGACGATGCTTGAGTTCAAAGGTCATTTAAGTTCGAAAAACCGAGTTATTGATCGCATAAACGTAGCACGATTCGACAATCAGAATTATTTGCTTCAATCTGTTGAGTTTGCTTTTTTCGAAAGATGATGTAGTTGGGGCAACTACATTGAACTCTGTGGAGCGAAGCGTTTAAAAAGGCAAATATCCAAATGACCTATATTTTTTTCCTATCTTGATTGATAGATTCTTATTGTGTGATGCCGTTTCAGTGTGAAACTTCGAAACCAACCTTACAATCGGCCGAAAGTGGCTTGAACTCAATATCTTCATCCTCGAATTGAATCTGAAACAGATACAGCGTTACATATGGAGTAAAACAAAGAACACAGATTTGTTTTGATGAATCGAAAACTGAAGTAATTTCAGTTATACTGAGTATTAAAATTATAACTGACGACAAACTTGTAGAAACATTCACATTTATGCCCTTTATTTTTGTAGTGTTTTAAGTTTTGTTACGTTCGACATGTTGTTCGAGGTTACAATGAAAAAAAAACTGTTTATACCTTCAAGTGTCTGATTTCCCAGTTGACGTGCCACTTTTTCATGTTTGTGAATCTCCACGTCTTCAGACTCTCTCCATTGTCCATGTTCATCTTCACCAATCGGTTCACAGCGACTCCTAAATAACTTTATCATAATTCAGTTAAAAAATTAGTGTACAATAGACACAACCTCGAATCTGCTAGTTTGGGATCCTGCATTCTTGTACTAGTGCACAGTCGCCAAAGTAGAATTTTTCCAGCAACGTAAAGGTGAAGGTGTCTTTCGATTTCACGAAATCATTTGAAAACATTAATACACAAGATATACAGTAGAGCTTTTTCAAAATTATAATTGACATTTATGAGAGATTTTCGGGACGAGAGTTGACATGCAGAAAATTGGTACATCACCTCCTGTGATAAGTTTTACTCTGATATTTGGAAAACTCAACCCACCCATCAGATCTGGTTTCCTTCCATTTCGGAATCTGACAATGAAATAGTGCATTCCGTGTTCAGGAAGTGCCTGCCACGCTCTGAATATTGGATACTGGTGAAATGACAGTTGGGTTGAAAACCACAGAAACGGTTTTGAAAACAGATTCTGCTAACTCTGTGAACTCAGCTGTTTTGAGATGGGGGTGTGAAAATGATGAATGATCTCTTATCTTTCCTGTACTTACATAGAACTCCGTTGTGTGAATAATAAAATAAGTAAAGAAACTAGGAAGACAACGAATGATTTTTACCTGATGTACTGCAGCTTGGCGTCCGTAGATGTCAACTGTCGTACATTGCTGTGTGCATCCGAGATTCGCTGTTGAAGCTGCAAAATAAACATTGTTATTCTACAAATGATGTCCTCTCACTATGCAAAACAAACAGGACCGTAATAATCCAATGTGACAGTTTGGGTCGATTCTTCGAACATTCCATTGCAATTCAATTGATACTTTTCTTCGATTATGCGAGCGCACAACTCAAGAGAACTATACTGTTAGTCAATTGCAGGGTCACGTGAAACATGTCAAACACAACAGAAATCACAAACGTGCAATGACACAGTGCACGATTCCTCATTAGATTACTAACTTTACGTGACTATTCAATTGACTTCCAGTATAGAAATCGAATTTTGAGAACAGCCTAATGCAAGAATCTTACCGCCTGTTTGCTGCGTGCTCTCCTCACGTATCTAGATGACACGTACTCGTCTACATTGAAGTCACTGGGCAACTTCACTGCCTGCGCTTTACGGGAAGCAGTACCGTTTTCTCGACCACTGCCTAAAATTGCAAACAATTAGTAAATGGGAACGCTAGAGTAAAACCATACAAGTACATACAAGTACTTAATATCTTTCAAATCAAAAAATATCAATGGCTTAGTTATGTGTTTTAGTGTAAACGTAATTGTATCAGCTAATTATTTGAGGTTGTCTTTGTCTTTTGTGTTGGAGAAAGTTGAGAAAGTTGAATTTCCAGTCATCTTGGATAAAGTGCACTGTTTACCTGCGGTTTGCATGTGGAGTAGGTTTTTGATGTTGTCCACCTCTTGTTGGTATGAGGAATCAGCCATCGACTTTCCGCGCGACGCTAAGCGACAGGCGGCCATCCATCGCGCATATTGGTATTCCTGAGAAGAGGAAAAACTTAAATATCGAAGTCCAAAAGCCGGTCTTACAAATATGCCGGATTTTCGATTGCAACCTGCGTCTCCACAAAATATACTTTTTCAATGCTCTTACATGAATTTGGGAGAAGAGATTTCGTGCATCAAAACATTCCATTATTGATTTTCAAGATTGGATGCGTGAGAAAACGTGGTCTTCGATATAAGTCACACAGCAGAAATTTAAAAACCACCAAAAGTTGTGATTTCCAACTCACTGTGTCACACTTGAGCACAAAATCGGTCATGCCCTCTGCGGTAGGTAACAATAGTTTGATGTGGTACTTGCTCTGTGAAACGGAGACGTCGGGGCTAACCTCGCAGCCTGGAATTTGAAATGCTCACTTTCCTTGAACTTGTTGCAATGTATTTTGAAACATAAACAAACGAAGAACCGACCGGATCATGAACTCAAATAGTTAACTCGTAAGTAAATCAATCAACTATAGTATTAGGAAAATATTGTTAATTACTACAACAGAGGTTAATTGTGTTCCGGATCACCACTCAGAGCGTAAGAAAAAGCTTGGTTCAACCAGATGTGGGAGCTGGATGAATTGAGTTTCTTCTGTGTTCTTTGATTGACTCTTTTCATTTGACTGAAGTGTAGTAGTCACCTTTCAACGAGAAATGGCCGAGGGGAGGGGAGTTGATGTCATTGGAACTGGTGTGATAGCTGAGGTAGAGGTCCCGGAAGGAGAAGAAGGCTCTCTTGAATCCCTTGAAGGCTGCCAGCTTCTTTGGCCTGAAACAACAATGCTCTAAAAACTGTTACAACATAAAAAATCGTTGATAGATATATTCAACTGAACCTAGCAAAAGAAACTTCGAGCATGATTGTGCACGTGCTTAACATCTAACACACACAAGACACTTGACGTTGACGAATGTAGCTATTTTAGGCATTTGAAATGATGAACACAATATTTTCATACAATGTGAGGGAAAACCAACTGAGTGCTGGTTATGAATGTAAATTGTAGACCCACTTCATGTATTTCAGATAGTCGGCCAGTTCGGGAACCTGTGTGAGGTCAGAGTGGCGGGCTCCCATCACGGCAGTATCCAGGTTGCGCTCCTAGAAACATGAAGTATACTTATTGATTTATAGAACTAATCTGAGCGCCGAAATGAGCTGGTGGTCATTGGGCTGAGAAAAATGAGACCTTATTCCATAAAAACCACGTCCACAAGGTGTTATATTCATTAGTAGCCTATTATCCTGACTGTATAGTGTTTTTCAAACTATCCCGAAACGGTGTATGTTGTCGAATCCAGCTGTCTTCATATATTGATCACGTAGCTTTCCGGTCGCAATTTGTAAGTAATAATGGCATTCGAGCTCAAACTACAACGAAGGTACGGTCACTCAATACGCTGGTTATCAACATCTTCATAACCCACCAGTTCGTCCAGCATGACATCAACATCATCCTTTTCTGGGCCTTCTGGTTCGGGAGAATCGCGTTGGAGCGTGGATTGAAGCTGAACGAAGCAATAATTGAAACTCATTAAAGTGAGATGGTCATTTGAGGTTGTCAATAGGCAAACACATTTCCCAAATAAGAAATGTAGTCTAATTCGCCTTGTTCTAGGGTTGTTAAAAAATAAACTCGAACTCGAAAAACTCGAAATAAACTCGAAATTTCGAGTTTCGAGTTCAACTCGAAACTCGAAAAACTCGAAATTTCGAAAACTCGAAAAACTCGAAACTCGAAAAACTCGAAATTTCGAAAACTCGAAAAACTCGAAACTCGAAAAACTCGAATTTTCTGAAACTCGAAAAACTCGAAACTCGAAAAACTCGAATTTTCTGAAACTCGAAAAACTCGAAACTCGAAAAACTCGAAAAACTCGAAATTTTCAACAAGAAAACTCGAAAAACTCAAAATTTCGAGTCCTGAGTTCAACTCGAAACTCGAAAAACTCGAAAATTTCCGAACTCGAAAAACTCGAAACTCGAAAAACTCGAAATTTTCAGAACTCGAAATTTTCAGAACTCGAAAAACTCGAAACTCGAAAAACTCGAAATATCGAAAACTCGAAAAACTCGAATTTTCGGAAACTCGAAAAACTCGAAACTCGAAAAACTCGAATTTTCGAAAACTCGAAAAACTCGAAATTTTCAACTCGATTAACAACCCTACCTTGTTCCTATGTGAAATGCTACCGTATACAGTTCAATAAGCGTTTTCTGGTGCTCGTGCTGAGGACACGGAGAATCATGGAAAAATCTGGCGCTGTTGCTTTGAATTTAACACATTGAAACACATAAGAAACAATTATAAATCATCCGTGTGAGTAACGAGATCAATACCTGCAGCGCAGCGAAGAGGGTAGCTTCTTCCTCGGTGTGGTCAAATTCTTCCAGTAGAATAGACCATTTGGCCTGCTCGTACAACTGGTTGATGCGCACCGGATCGTACTGGAATGTTTCATTTAGTGAACTAGTTGTGAATGTTGGTAGTTTTAACTTATTGTCTAAACATATTCTATGCGCTTTGCTGTTTTACTCCGTAGTTTGTATTTTACATGAACCAAACATGTTCAGGGCAAACATGTTCAATCGTATTCTACTAAACCAATGCGCCAACCATTTTTTGCGCAAGTAAATACTAGGTTTGTACCTTGGGGTTGAGATCGTAGAAGGACATGTATTTGAATCGAAGAAGAACAATATCTCCTTCGAATACTCCTTGTTCCATCAGGGATCTGAAATACAGAACTGTTTGTTTATGATTAATGCAAAGTAGAACAGATCGAATGTTATTGAACCGAGATTTGAAAGGAATGTATGTGAATAAAATAAAAAATAACCCTAGAAATACCTACCCAGTGCTGAAGATAATAGAGAGATCAATTGCAAGAGGATTCGATCTCCGAACAAAACATTATTCGACCAAAAACCAACGCATCAAACTACAAACAAAGATAGGTACAGAAACATGACCGTGTGGGCTCGCTTAGGAGAGAGTGAACCCTTTACCTGCTGGAGTCTAGCCATCCCCTGTTCAGCGCGGCCTTCTCCACGTAGTTCTGTGGTCTGAAGACGGGGGTGTCGCGGTTGGGGGTGATGCGCGGAGAGTGCACCAACGCCATGTCGAACTGCTCGTTTTCGAGTCCTGAAAGGACAATAGATGTTTTCGGGAAAACACTACTTCATAAACAACAAAAACTCACGAATTCTTTCATGGAACGTTGAGCATATTTTATGACTTCGTTTGAAGAAAGTTGCTGTAGTTCCAGTTCAACTCTTTTTATAAGTTTTGAGTTTCGAAAATCTGAACTTCAACGTTTTCATAGTTTGTATTCTGTTCATATAACCGTACCTTCGCAGAAGCTAATGCTGGGCATGATCGGCACGCGTCCCATGGTGCCATTGTACTGAAAAATTTATGATTGATTCATAATCTATCTTTGAGACAAGTTTAACGTAACTGGAGACTCTCATAAGTTTGCGACTATGTAACTTTTGTGAACTTTCACTATAACGAAACGAAATTATTTATTGATTACAAACTCAAATACCACCTACACTCCTGTGAGAACCTTCAAAAGGAACAGTGTATAACCTAATGTTTTAAAAACTCAAATGATTGACTGACCGCTCCGGGACTGGGACTGGCGCCACGGGGGAGAGTTCCGTGTCTGGGCAGGGTTCCCATCTCATGGGCATTGAAGATGTGCCCACTGGTGGATAGGGCGGGAGACTGCTGTCTTCTTCTATCCAGATTGGACTGGGAGGCAAAGATGGGGGTCGCTTTGCGGAGGGTCATAGGTCCCACTGATTCCTATAATTTAATCAGTTGCCTATAAATTTACTTGAAGAAAATCATGTCATAATATTGTTTGTTTGAAAATTGCAACTTATAGTTTTTGGAAATAAAACACAGTGTTTCCGTGCTGCTGAGAGAGCTCTAGTTCTGCTTTCGAGTCTAAGAAAGATGAAAATCTAAAATCACTGAATAGTTGTCAAAAAACGGGTAGATACTGCATGTTTCTATAACACGTGAAGATAATGTATGAATGATTTGGACAAAAACACCCTTTTCCACCATTGATACATTTACAAAAAGTAACATTACCTCTCCCGGTCGAACCGGTTGTGGGCCGGACTGATTTTCTCCGTCATTAACTCCCTTTCTCAAAACGTCCGGAGGAAGGTAGCTGAAAATAATCGAACTTTATAAAGGGTTTAATCAGTTTTTTCTACTTTCTTGCAATTTTCTAAACAATTCGTCATAATTTACTACATCATAGTTGTTTTGACGGCATGCTCGCAAGTGTGATTACAAAAGACTCAAAGACTTGCGTACATTCGTTCATTTTCGTAGTGGTGTGCTAGACGATCATTTCTAGCTAGATCAATGCACACAACAAAATAAGAATTACACCAGATATGCACCACGATCAAACTTGAAACACAGCAGAACGAACGAAATTACTGTTTGGCCTGTTTTGTTGAAGTCTCCCTGTAAACTAGAAGTAAAATGAATAGTCGCATAAAGTTAGCATTCTAATGAGGCATCGTGCACTTTGTCATTGCACGTTTATGAGTTCTGCTGTGTGTAACATCTTTCACGTGACTATGCAATTGACTAACAGTATGCCTACCGTTTCAAGCTGAGTTCCTCCGAGTGCCGGATTCCGAGGTCGCGACACAGTTTGGCCGTCGCCTTGACGATGTTCACAGAGAAGTCGAGACGGGCGTCGATCATCTGGTTATCTGGCAGTTGAACTCTGGAATGGAACAGTTATAGGAAATGACCAATTGTTTGTTGTAGTTTGATCTTGACATATTACGAGTTTCGGCCCAAAGTAAGGGGATCAAACTACAAATACAGCGGGATAGGGCAACAAACGATCTGTTTATATGGCACTGTAAAAAATATCATCATTTTTTTGAAAATTGTTAGTTTGTAGGGTATTCACTATCATTGAGTGTATATGCCTCTGGTTACCTTATTTTTATTCATTTCGATGTATTTTCACCCGTTTCACGGGGTAGTGCCTTGAACAGCAATTACCTTGCATCCTTGTGCATGGGGGTGAATTCGAGTTTGGAGTCGGCCGTGATTCCAGTCTGATCGAGGGTAGATCTGGTGTGCTGCAACCAACGGCGCTTCTCCGGCCACCACAGGGCATGGTCCGACCAGTCACGCGACACATCTGCAAATCAACTAAACTGAACTGTCCCAGTAACTTGAAACGTAAACAATTTTGCGTGAATGGAGTAGTCACGTGAAACTGATACAGGAAATTCACTGAATTTCATTCTAACTATTAGAGTCATTGTTCAGTGTGCACAGAGAGTGGCGAAATTCGAAGAAGAAAATTTACGTAGAATCGGAGCCTAACCCAAAGGTTTTGCCGCGGATGCTCAAAGTTATGATGTGTGTCCTTCCAACGGATTATTTAACATGATTTGTGAACATTTTGTTTACGAGACCTTAGTTTTGGGCTTTTCTTTGTGTAAATTAGTGGTTAGAAGTCAATTGGTATTCAGCAGAACAAGACAGGACAAGAGAGGCTGAGTGGATAATGAAAATCAAGTGGATGAAAGCATTTCGAAGTCAATCAGTTGCCACGCTTTCCTGATTGAGAATACAACAATTTATAGTAGATCAACTTAGATATTCTGTTATTTTTGTGAGTGAAGATAGACTTATATGCTAAATGCGTTGTCTCCTTCAATTAAAAATTATTTGTGCGTAAAAACACCTCTCAAATTCAGGAATTCGAGAGCAGCCAGAAAAAAAACAGAGAACTAAAGAAACTGGTGCAATTGTGACTCATTGGCATATTTTCCATCATTAAACAATTACCGACCACTGCATACGTTTCCGAACTACATACATTGAATTTTTAAGTGAAACAATATTTTCACGTTTTACTCCAGTATCCTTTTTTATTTCTAGTACTACTACTCAAACCTAGTACATGTTAGTAAGCATGCGCGCATCTATCAGTATTATGTATATCCCCAGAGACTTGTATGCAAAGCCATTCCGTCAAGGGCAAATGAAACTGATTGAAATGTCAGCAGGACAGATGGGTAGTCGCTTTTTATGGCCCCACTACCAACACCGGCGCTAATTGGGCTACCAAACCCAAATTGTCCGGCAAGCGAAAACTGTATGGAAAATCGTTCTAACATCCAGCAACATTTGGTTTTGATGGGTGTGTAGTTTGATCTCGGCATGCCTCAGCCTCAATATGCTAGTGAAAGTGTATGTTGTGTTTGCTGATCAAACTACAACTAGAGTCATTACCAAGATATATTCAGGACTACATTTGGAGAGAGAGTGAGATAGAGAGAGACAGAGAGATAGAGAAAAGAGAGAGTGAGAGAGATAGAGAAAGCCCTCACAATCGTTTGCCCGCTCGTTATGTTGTATTCTAGTACGCAGTGACCCCCTATTAGATCGTAAATGAGTTATACATAGCGATGGGGGCTGCCGAAGCACGCCATATCTACATCCATAGCTGAGATGTCGCCTTTAATTTAGGCTATTGTTCGATGAGATGCTAAGTTTATGACTTACAGAGGAGTATTTGTGAAAACAAACAAGTACGATTCTGAACTTTATAAATGACCAGAAATACCTCGAGAATGATGGAAAAATTATCAAATTATGAAAAAAAGTTGAATAACAACAAGGTGTCTGGACTTATGGAAGTTACTATGGAAAGTGAAAACTACTGAAATCGTCAGTTTTGTAAATTTTGAATGCATCACCCTAATTGTTCCTTTAAAACTGATTTACGGTTCACGGATCATTACCGCGACACCTGAAATCGATAGCCATTGTTTACGCACGAGAAGAAATCTATGCGGAAGCGGTCACCTCCATTATACTAACATTGAGCGAAAGCTGATTAGACAAACAGAATAATAAGTGTATGGCGTGGGCAGTGAACCTTGAGCTAGGGGGATGTTCGTACATATAAGTGAGACTGAGAAAAACTGAAGAAAAAATCATTCCAAAGAAGGTTCCAAATAGGATGGTGAAAATAGTTTTGAAAACTCGAAATCTTCTCAACTTCTTAGGAAAATATTCTCAGAAGTACGCTGATTGGCAAGAACTCGATTGTAAATACACCGAATTCGAGTTACGAGATGTGTGTTGTAACATGAGACAACTCAATCTTTGTTTTTCTCAGATTTTTGATGTGTCACACGTTTTACGTGACATTGATTTTATAGTTTTACTAGCACCAATTCTCAATTTCCTTTCCGAAAGTTCCACGCATTTCGATCCGTTAGACAATGACTGTCGATCACGTCATTGTATGGTACGGCTTGAGTCAGCATTGTCATCGATCAATACTCGGCTAGTAGCCCGGAAAGGAAACTATAGTCAAGCATGGAAGAGAACCCCAAAGAAGTGAGTGTAGAAAGTAAGCTAAATAAATGAATGGAATAGAACCATAAAACGTGGGGAAACGCTAGTAACTGGGTAATTGTTAGTGAATGTGGTCGAATTCTGATGTCTTGAAGACGTTTCACGTGACTACGCTTTTCACTAGAAGTATGAAGTACGTCTATTCAGAAGAATAAAGTTTTTATCGCATTGCCAAAAAGGGTATGAACAAATTAGTGAAAACGGATCGGTTACATTCTTACATTATATTTATTTGTTTAACCAAAGTCCAAACTAGCCCCAATTGGAAAATGGTGTTCTTTTCATTTTCTACCTGCAAACCAATGTTATCCCTGCCAATCAATGTTGTTTCTGCCCTATTTTCTGGCCTGACACTCGATGTGTAACAGGAGGGGGTGGATGCCTATGGCAAAAGGATCAAAAGAAGAAATACCCGCCATTCGGGATGGATAGGAAGATAGAATAGAGTAAAGAAAACGATGAAAGAGTAGAAATATAGTCGGTTTTGATTACTGCACCGAAACGAGGTGGTATGATCCTATAATTGGAGTGTTTTGATTCAATTACCAAACGTAGTCGTTCCTCTACGACGGATTATGCAGAACAGAGTAGAAATAACTTAGATATAGAATGAAATTAGATTGAGAAGAAAGTTTGACAGAATACAAAGTTTGTCAGTGTGACGCGGGAATTTGAGAAAAAAAAAAGCTGACATTTTGCCAAGCAGAAAGAAAGTGGAGTAGAAAGTTCACAGTTGTTTTTTTTGCAGATTGTAGTAACAAACGCGTTAACACAAAAAATCTCCAAAAGATTGTCATTTTGTACGGAGGAGGGTTGGTTCCTTACATTAGAAAAATGATCCAAACGTAATTCGCGTACAATCGGACAAAACACATCAATCGTGGAAAAGTGCGCGAGCGGTCGAAAAAAGAGGCTGGCGCGCGCGAAATCAAAGAAAGCGAATCGCAGATTTGCATGAAATAGTAGAGGCGGTTTTGCTAGTACAAAGCATCAATGATTTTATGAGAAGTGTGATCAAATCTTCAAGAAGATAAAACCAATCTAGGGATAGCACCAAGAAATACGATCTTTATCAATAGGAAGATAACTTAGAAGCAGGATCTCATTCAAACGTTGATTCACGTGAATAATATGAATAAAGAAAACCAAAATAATGAACTAGAGAATCGCCAATGCTTTGAATTCGTCGTGCTGCACGTGTTTCTTCGTTGATTATAGAAATGTTAGGAACGCAAAGGAATGTTACGAGAAATGAAGATGATAAGCAAAACAAGCAAATTGATGAAAAATCGATGAACAATGGCAAAATTAGAATGGTGCATGCTAAATAATAGAGAACCAACCAATAACAGAAATAGTTGTTAGTTAGTAATATAACGTTTCTTCACGTTTAACGTGACTATTTACTTCAAGTATACTCACCAACTTCCTGCACCAGACGGAGCATCAAACCACCAATATGTAGATCTCCTCTGACGAACAGACTTCTGAAATACAACTATTTAAAGTAAACAAAGACTCTCTTAAATCGTCATTTGCAAACTGCTTGTCATTTCTCAAGATAGTTTCTCACTAATCTCGGCATTTTGCCTAATGGGCAAGTGTTTTACTATTTAAAACTGCAACTCAATAACCCAAAGACGAAGTATAACCGATATAACATCTCATTCTTTATTCTATACAAAATGAATACAGTAAGATCAGTACTTCAAATTGAATTTTTCATATTCGGGTTAAGAAAATTCTAAACAGAAAACAATGCGGACCTTTGAATATTCATGTCGGTAATGAGTATGGGAAGACTCCACGAGCCATCGCCCAACACCATTCCATTCTCTACCAAATGAGCCATCTCAAATGGTCATAAAACAGCTGGAATTTTTTAAAAATTTGTTTTTAGTTGAAGAATTGAAATATGAAAGAGAGATAGTGGAATATAGATATTCAGACAAATGGAGTGAGAAATGTATGAGAAAAACACTTTTTAACAAAACAAACTCTCATACGTTAATGAACGAATGAACACGAAAACATATGTAGTTTTAGGTAACCTAATAACTAGGTCGAATAAACTCTCAATTTGTTGCAGAAAAACTACGAAAAAGCTAATACACAAAACTCCTCACGTGAAATGAATGGATAATCACAAATATACTTGTAGTTTAAGGCAATTTCATAATTAAATCTAATGAATTGTTTATTTGTTACAAAAAGAAACCACAAAAAAGCTAATAAACGAACAGTTTATTGTGGGGAACGGGGAAAGTAGGCCTATCGGCATGTATTGCGGCGGGGGGGGGGACGCCTAGCGATTACACCCAAGAGGCGGGGCTAAAGGCACTGACCGGGCCACACTGAACCGCGCAGCCGCTGCAGTTAGCACACCTTTGACCATGCGGCAATGGGCACATGAAGTATACTGAGAAATATCGAGAGAGAGTAATGACCTTGTAGTTTAATTCCGATATATGCGACAATCTAAAAGTTGGATACGCGCAGCGGCCGCAGTCCGTTACCCGTGCGCCAATGAGTGGCAAATACCGGCGGAGTAGTAATCCATCCAACCTTCTGAGAACCTCATGATCATCTCACGAGCTTCTCGGGAACTTCTACTTATGACATAGTACGATGCTGCCCACGAAGTTTTTTGAGGTTTTTCTACCGCGCCTGATCAAGATCGAAATAGAGTATATAAGGAGTGAAAAGCACAATTGTGTCTTGATCTCATGATAGTTCGGAGAAAACGTGACGGGATCAAACTACAAACACAGCGGGAAAGAACCTAATGTATCTCGCTCGGGAATATGTCCTTATGAAAATGAGAAAAAATTGTAATATTTGTACTGTTTGTTCGCCAAATACGAATATAAAGACCTTGAGTACTAAATGTGCAATGAAGTTGGAAGGACGGTATACCTCTGCAATAGATACTGATATCACAATTGAGTTACCTCGTTAGTTGTGCCACCAACTCTGATAAAAAGAATAAATCTCATCCCGTTTCAGCTACCATGGAATTCTGTGACGAGTCGCCGGTGAGGTCACAGGCGATACCCGGCGACCCCTTCAACCCGCCGGCGAGTCAACGTCAAATTAAGTATTTCAACTTCTTAAGCGCAGCCAACGTGCATACATCTCATCCCAGAAAAACATGCCAATCTGAATGATCTCTTCTCAAAACATATCTCCATTACGACGTCTCTTTCAAGATAACTATTGTCCCACAAACTATTTGGTTCAATCACCGTCGTCCAGCACTGTTAAATTGCATGTAATATTATGTGCGCGTAACAGGGTAACCATAACCCTTTTCTTCTCAACTTTTTCCTCCATTTACTCATTTGAAGTGCCAAATACTATGTGGAAGTCACGTGTTAAATCACAAATAAATCTTTTCTATTCTGTTCTATTCTAACTCTATTTAACTGATTCGTAAGAGGTCACATGATTTGGTCTGGGTTCGGAGGCGAAGAGTATGATTTACGGACTGACTAATCTTATCCTAACACAACAACAAATTTTCAAAAACATCTGTGGAACTCTAATATTTAGCTGCTAGAACTGGACCTGTTCTACGTCTTGCAGTCTTTTTTACAGAGAATGTTGAACCGTTCAGGCATTATATTGAATCTGTGAACTGTTCCATCAAAATACAGTATCTCTTTCTCTACTCCCATTTAAAGGGGGGGGGGCAGAAAGGAAAGCTAGTTTAGGTATATATCCCGGGGTACCCAAATATAACTTTGCGCGCGTCAAAACAGGCAAACACGTGTTAACCGTATGCAAATTAGATTCGTTAATTTGAATTGAAAGTTATACTTATCGGTTTCTCTTGATAAGCTTATTCATATTAACTTTCCTTTCTGTCCCCTAAACATAATTGATACGGAGTACGGGCGAAACCTAATACTTTCATTTCTCTTGCTCTAAACTCCTCTTTTACATAGCGATTTCGAGCAGGTATCGGCTCAAAATGGAATGACTGAGAGAGCGATTTTGAGCATGTGCCATTCGAGTTGTAATTTTCATTAACTAACCTTCGAAACAGAACAACGTTTTTACAAAGACGTTTGATTCATACAGTCTCCCGCCCGAGGGTCGTCTCGGTCCGCCAACATCATATAGTCAAATGAGAAAACTGTGAATTGGTTTCACCAGTTACTTCCGAAATGAAAAATCTTTTGCTACAATTGTATTGGGTAGGAATGAGAAAATATCAGTTCTTTTGTTCTTATCAACCTTTCTAAGTATTTGGTACAGTCGCTTCGTAAGTCATGTCTGTTTGAAGAACTTTCCATGAATTAATATTCGAACCACACAACGTGTTTCTAGAATATAGACTCGATCTACATCTTGAACTGATTATTCAAATTTTTTCGTTAATGCAGAGTCAATTTCATTATCTATAACAGATCTGAATGAACAAGGCGACAAGAAAATGTAACACACCTATACGTAAAATAAAAGTAAATTGGATAGTCACGTGAAGTTAGCCTTCTAATTAGGCATCGTGCACTTTGTCATTGCACGTTTCTAAAATCTGCTGGGTTCAACATGTTTCACGTGACTTTGCGATTGACCAAGAGTATACTGGTGCTTTACATGTTTACATGTTTACGTGAATATAACTTGCATCGGAAAACCGACCATTGTTCCAAGCAGATATTGATTAGAATATGTGAGGCTTCTCACGTTGCTCCCCACCCCTTGTGAATTGGTTTTGTTTTCGTCTTCCTTGTTTTTCACAGTTGAAAGCGAGGTCTCCTCGAAAACATGCCCAAATTTTGATCTTTGATCAGCTGTTGATTGACCTCATTGGTTAACTCAGAGAAAGTAACCGATGAATAGGGGCCTTATAAAAATGAGGTTGATTAGCAAATTTCTCAATTTTACATGGTAGATTGTCTTGTGTTGAACTAATAGTTTACGTCACGGCAAAGTATTGAAGTTTCACCTTTGTGAAGATTCGTTGGTGTTCAATTCATGTTCTCAAAAAAGTAAGAAGCTTTCAAAAAACCAGAATGAAGTTATTCAATTTTCGGCGTTCGGTCTATCTGCATACAACATTTTCTGCAAGCACGTATTTTCATTCTATGTAAGAAACAGGTGCTGAATTCCATTTCAAATCCTCAATAATGTACTGAAAACAACAAAATGTATCTGAAGGAGCATCATTCTGGTTAAAAGGTAGTCAATTTGAGGCTGGCTACATTTCAATGTTCATTACGTTCACGACTCAATATAATTTGTAGTAGCTAGGCGAGCATTTTAGATTGTATCATTAAAAGCAGCTGTTTGTGCAAAACATTTTTGAGTAGCTGCTGCAGATCCCATTATTTTTATCATCCACTGGGTTAGAGTGAACTAGAGAGCATGGCTGGGAGGGAGACGCAGACTGGAATTGGTAGATCGATTCGGAGCCGGGCCGCTCCTCACTTTATCATGGCGGACCCACGAATTTCAATCCCACCTTATGAATATGCTCGAATATTTGATTTGTCTAAAGTTTACAAGTTTAATAACTAAACTGTTTCTTTCCAACTTTATACTTTAACCTACATTGTTTTCAGTTCCATTTGTGAAAATTTTCTGTTTTCAGATATGATAAACTATAATAACCTAAATAACTACTCCTCGCGCAACCGTCGATGTCAAAAACAACCCGTGTACACCTCAGACAAGCGGGCCAAATTCACTCAGAGGGAGAATAAGAAGTGAGTCCCCCCGTCGTGCTGGAATAAACATGTTTGCTGTGTTTAAATTGAATTTGGGAATTTTGGCCCGAAATCTGAGGAAGATGGGGGGGGGGGGGGGCGTGTTCACTAGTAACCACGTCAAACTCTGACATTTCCACCAAAACAACCATGAAGCTGCTGTTTCCCCCAAAATCTAATTCCATAGACCCACCAACGCTATGCTCCTACGATCCAGACAGGTTATTTTGTCCCAGTTCAAAGGTTAAATACGTATTTAAACTAATACAGTGCATATTCACTGTATAACTGAGCTTTTCTCCAAGAGCGGTGAAATTTCATTTACTCGATGTTCATTCAGAAATGCCGTGGCTTCATGTCCAATAGTCCAATCAATTTTCATAATAACAAACTAAAATTTCTCTTCAGATACATTGTAGATGTAGGATAGTGACTCACTATGCGATTGTGTCATTCTAAGTGAAATTAGCCTTTCGCTCTCCTTCAATAATATTAATTACTCAGTGACACGCCATTACGTTTAGTGAACACTAAATGCGACGTATTTTCTAACACCCTATTATTTCCCAGCTGAAATTCGGAAGTATAAAAGAAATATTTTCCTACAACTCTTGTCTAATCAAAAATTTGGGAGCAATACAACATTTCAAGTTCATGAATTTAGAGATAATTTCAGATTTTACACGGGTTGTGTTTTTACTTTTCAATTCTAGGTGGATTCGTTTTCTCACTGTTCTCGGCTATATATTTTTTGTTTCTCTCCCTGCGCTCTCGTTGAGTGTATATTACATCTATATGTGGGATCCGGGATATATTCACAAAGTGAGTTTTTTTATTTCACTTAGTTTTCGAATCACAAAGTCTGAAACTGAAACAAAATTGAATGCGGAAGTGATGGTTGTTAGAAAGTTTTGATTAACGCCCTCTGAGCCCTACGGACCTATGATAATCTCCTGGAAAATACACAAGATCTCTGCTAGGAAACTCATGAATCATATTCTCGAGTATCTTTGATAATATGTTTCTGAAATGTTATGTTTATTCATTGGAATATTGATTCTCACTCAGGTTACGCAAAACGAAAGCGGAGCTCATCCTGCCAAGTATTTTGATACGATCAAAACAGATCGCCCGGGACTACATAGTACAGGTATAGTCGACATCATTCCTACTGAGACTTCTACAGTACACTTTCCAGCTGATGACAGTTAAGTAATGTAAACTCTGTCGAAAATATTTTGGAATATTTTCAAGAAAAGCCATAAATGTGCATACATTTATTTTTTATTATTATGCATGCATTCATGACGCATGCATTAATACATTTTTTCGACACAAGATGAAATTACATTCACAAGGCTAAAACTTTTTGAATAAGACGAACGAATGTTTTGTATTAGGACCACCGACGATGAAAGCTCACGTTTTGTCTACCGCCGCACACGAGGAATCGGTACCGATGGATGTTCATTTGGCTGACATTTTGAAAGAAGGTGGGGGATGATTCGAGAAATAATTGAAGAGAACGTCTTGTGAAAACACAAGTTTTTTTCCACATGAACTGAAAACAAAACAGTTGCTCCATCAACAGTTGCAAATTTTAAACCGAAAACTGAAAAGGTCACTCTGTTAGATTTTCGATTCTCTACACAATTCGATCATTAATTCGGCTAAAGTTTCCCAGTTACAGTTACGCTCTGTTAGATTTTTAAAGAGCTCTAGTCCATTTCGAGAAACATAGAAGTAGATCTCGATCACTCTCCCCGGTACAAAGAATGTTATTATTCGTTCAGTATGAGACAATATAAATGTTCTGCTACTTGAAAACGATGGAAAACAAGTTTTTGAAATTTTTTTGACGGAGAAATGTCAACCAACTATTTCAAGGTGCGAAGTCAATGGAATCATCACATGAAACGATTGGTACGACATGAGCTCACACAGAAATCTTCTGAGGTTTTTGCCAATTATGTTTCTTGAAAAAGACCGGAGGATAGCTCAAATTTCGTGTTGTATTAAAGTTTTCACATTGAGAATTGTAATCAAATCTGCAAAAAAAATTGTGCAAAGTTGCTCACTTAGTTTAGTGGTTATCCCCCGGTCTTTTTTATCAGAACTATGTTGAATGTATCATTCACCTAACGTGTACAGTTCAAAGTGTTACTCAATGTGCTATTGACTAGTTCAAACTGTATTGTACAAAAGTGATCAAAACGATGCAATAAATGGTTTTTCTACAATGTTTCAAATATATATATGGTTGAATGATTGCCATATTTCCAACTATACACTCGAAAATATTGTTTATAGAAATTGGTTGTTTCCATACCTATTTAGATTGAACAATTTATTAATGAATATTTTGGTTGTCACGTATAGTATCCAAAAACGTGGACCTTTCATATGTACTTGAGGCAAGGTTGTAACTTGATTTTGTTTACATTGGAGAGGAGAATAATTGTTGGGCTTGCGTATTCATTCCATCCACATGTCTCATACCGTATCACTCCATATTTTTTGCTGAAGTGGTAAAGAACTATTTTGTTCCGATAATATTTGAAATTGTACAGTTAGGGAACAATTGTTCAACAACTATTGCTTCTGAACATTTCACCAATAAGAATCTTCATTAAGCCGAATAATAAGCAAACTTTAGACAACCCGTGAGATAGCTGTTACTAAGCAAACGCTAAGAGGCACACAAACGAAAAAAGAAAACATCAACAAAATAAACATTTCTGGAAAAGGAAAACTAAAACTTTCATACTAGAGAATGTCAAACTGTGACATACGGTCAAACGTGTAAAACGTGTGAGATATCCCGAGCAGAGTGTAACTGCAAAATTTCTAACGTCCCCACATGTTGTACTGACCACTTCATTAAAGACAAAAACTGATTGTACTTTCAGTGAAACAAATTTTTCGGTTTGTATCTAACAAAGTCAGAGGGAGCAGAACGATTACACACTGAAAGCATAAGAAAAGTATTTGCAAACTACAATAATTGAAATAGTGAGTAGATTATTTACCTGTAACTATATTATGTTAGTTAGTTAAGAGGTTTTACTTCAATGTAACTGTTATTCAAACATATTCCACTTTGCTGTTGTCATTGCTGGGCGAATCTGGTTGAATGTTGAGAAGGGTTTCCGGCTTCTGACAGTTTTCTATCAGGGTCATTCTGCGGGACATTATCTTACGTTTCCACACTTGCGCTGGAAAACAATTATTTAAAAGAAGCGGTACTCTAAAATGAAAATGCATAATAGTCCACAATGAAACTTGTATATGTGTATAAGATGATATCTGTCAAGTTTAGCCATCACGTTTTTTCTACCAGCTGACATTTTAAGAGAGAGCGCTTTGCTAAACCGACAAAGAAGGCAGCTTGAGCTTGCATTTGTGTTTGTGCGCCATTTTTTGTCACGTTCTCTGACGTGTTTCACGGTGACTGCGTTTGAGTCGATAACCCACATATGAATTGGAACATCTCCTTTCTGAGCAGAGGTTGACACGTGACGTAGATGGGAAGACGGAGACAGGAGGCAACTATGGTCATCAGAGATATCACGTCCACCGAAAGAACGTACAGAGGCGTGTAACTGAAACAGGTAATGAAGTCATGGGGTAGAAATAGAGTGTAAGATTTGTAAATAATTGCAAAAGATTTGCAGAGCAATAACAAATAACCTTGATTGAATATTATTTGAGTCTGAGCAAGAAAAACTCCTAAACGACACGTTTAAAGCTACCCAGACGTTGAAAAGTGCACAGATATCGAAAACACATAGGATGTAGTTTTTTACTGCTTGGATGAGACGGTTCTGTCAAACTGTATACTCACAAACAGTATACCCGACTGTGCCAAATTCTCTATTTGGGAGGAATTATCAATATCCAACTCACTTATTCATGAGGGATGGTAGATCGAGATACTCCCAAATGGTGATGACAACACTTAGAATGTTACTCATCAGGTAGGTGCAGACGATGATGACCAGTGTTCGGGTGGCAGCACGGATTCTTGCCTAGAAAGTATTTGTTCGTTACTAGATAATTTTACTTTCATTTGAAGTTTGTAATCATACTGTACAATGTCAGGTTTTAGAATGTATATTTTGTACTTATTTGTGTTGTGCCAAGTTTTACATAGTCCTCGTAATTCTCACGTGGACTCCTACGCAGTAAAAATTTCTAAGCACTATTTTCTAACAAAAAAACAGAAATTGTTCGTCTTCATAAAATTTGTCTTTAAATTTGTTTATGTTTGTTTAATTGTTGAAATTGTTTGTCTTGTTTGTGTTGTTTGAGAAATTGTGTCGCATGTTGGAATTGGAAAGACAAGCAGTATGTACATTGGCTAAGTGATACATCGAAAGATGGCTTCCTTCTATGTTACTGTAAGAATACTCATATGGGATAAAATTATTATGTTAGGGTTTTGAACGTAAATTCATTGCTTCTGAACTTGAAACCTGTATGATCAAATGAAATATTGACTAGAGATCAAAATGGTTATTATTAAACTGAAGTCGTGGTTATTAATGACATTACATCCTACATTACAAAACAAGAAACAGCATCCGTGTGGGAACGCAAATTCGTTATAGCATCACGTAGAATCCGAAATTCAGTCTTCACCGTACCTTTTTCTGTTTCACACTCTGTTTGTCCTGAATGCGATCGGTTTGAGAAGAGGAACGCCCTTGCAGACTAAACATTTTTGATTTATAGTAGAGCATGAAATATTGTATCACAATGTGCATCAAAAAACTTTGTGCAAGGCACGCGTAGTAAAATAGGTGAATTATCAGAAATGTGAATGAACTATCCTTATTTATAGAAGTACTCACCGCAAAATTAAACGACCGTTGAGGTAGAGAAGAATGAAGAAAGGTGCCAGAATGGTGAAAATGTTTCTGAAAATGTTGCTCCTTCGAAAACTGTTTACTGACAGAATTGAAAAAAAATAACAACACGTTAATTTGCGATGTTATTGTGATTTCATAACTTGTTTTTAATACATACTGAATTTGACCGATTCAATTTCTTTGCCGCCCTATAAAATATGACACGTACCTAAAATAAAACCTCCAAACTTTGTTGAATATCTGGTGGTCAGTGACAAGATGTGACGGTTTGACTGCCCACTCGTTCACAGTTCCAAGGCAGTCCTCGTCCGTTTGAAACTAGAGAAAATGATTGATGGTTTCCTGCTTAGGATGCCTTATGCAAGAATATCCACTCGCTCAGATTATTACCCTACGTCTCCTACTCTCACTCAATGTTTCGCACTAGTATCTCAGAAGAACGTCAAAGCGAGAAAATAGTTAATGTTTGTAAAGACATATATTGTTAAATAGTAGGGAGGATATTGTTTATGCCCTCAAATCCCTTTCAACTCTAGAATGAATATAAAGGCACCGGAGGCAAAAAATTGTTTCTACCTCAATTTCTTTCAGAATCGTTCCCTTGCTGACAACTCCACACATAACAGCTATGAAAGCAAACACTTTCCGGTAATTCTGAAAAGTTTGGTAGGAAAATTATTCAATTCATGAACAAAGATTACTCTGGAAGCATAAGAGAGTAATTTACACCGATGAAAACCCTTTTCACGTGATGTGCTAGCGTGAAGAGACGTGAGACGAAAACCAATCGCGCGCAGCGCGAAGCGCTGCGCAGATTAGTTTTTGATCACAACATTGCGGACTTTCAAAAGTGGTTTTATGCCATTTTCTCAAAAACTCCTGAACGGATTTTTGAGATTTTGATGGAAAGAGATAGAGGAGGAAAGGCTTTATCATTGAGCTATTCGATATTTAATGTGCGACCAGTGATCTACAGTTATGCTGAATATCGTCTCGCAAAAATGTCTTTCGACGGCGGCCGCGTGGCGTGGCGCGGCGTGGCGCGGCGTGGCGTGGCGCGGCGTGGCGCGGCGGCCGCAAAACCGACGAATTTAACCGATTCGTCTGAAATTTGGAATATAGTTAGAAACAGCAGAGTTATGTGTAAATCTGAATTCTTGGACCAATCGGTTAAAAATGAGTCATTTCATCGCCTTGGAAACATTGCATTTAGCTGCTTTGACAATCACTTCTAGATGTGCGGAGTGTGCGCAGTGAGCTGTTGTTCCGCCTTTTGGTGGTTTGAATAGATCAAAATATATTGGAAAAACAATTGTGTTAATCCGTAGAGATCCTGACTACATAATAAGGTTAATCGAACAAAAACAAAAATGCTGTCCGTGAAAGGATTCGAACCCTCGGCCTACTGAACTGTAGTGCGCTGCTCTGCCGACTGAGCCAAATCGTCACGAAGGAAGAAAAAATGGACGGCGCCACACGTGCGCTGCCCGAAATCAAGGATTGATCACGGTTTCTGAGAGAATGTTTACTAACCAGAGTTCTAACGCAGTTTATGTTCTGCAAATCAACTTAGAGATTCATTGTTACGTTCAAAAAAGTTTAATAATAATTGATTAGATGCTCATTATTTCCTATCTATTGATTCATTATTTCCTTCGGAAATATAGAAAATGAGGACAATTTGTATAAAAAAAACGATGTAAAGTGAGAGACGATTAGCTTTTGAGATTGAACTGCATGGAATATAGAAAAGGAGGACAATAACTCAAGAGGGAAATAAAAAAATCTAATCTCGCAATTTTCATGATCATCCTGACAGACTGATTCAAAAAATATATGCTAAATCTTTTAGAAAAGTCCGCTTACACTAAAAACGTGTCTGAAACAAAAATCAGCTATACTGTCAGTCTATCGCACAGTCACGTGAAACATGTTAAACACAGCAGAACTCGGAAACGTGAAACGACAAAGTGCACACTTAGGCTATTAGAATGCTAACTTTACATGAATATTCAAGAAACATATAGTGTACTCTGTTCTGTTATCATTTTTGAATCAATGGTGATAATCATATTAGGACGTTTCATCTAATTGTTTGCTGCAAGGTTTTTTTTCACTGAAAAACAAAATGTTTTTGACCCATGAAAATTGCGAGATTAGATTTTTTATTTCCCTCTTGAGTTATTGTCCTCTTTTTCTATATTCCATGCAGTTCAATCTCAAAAGCTAATCGTCTCTCACTTTACATCGTTTTTTTTATACAAATAGATTAGATGTTTGGTAAGCGTTTATTGTGTTGTTACTATTGCATGTGGAGATTGGAGATTCGGTGATTTTCAAGAAAACTAAGGATAACTAATCAAAACAACCAAAATTTTAATAATACATTCTTATTTATACCTGGAGTGGTTTGACAGCCATACTATTGACTGTAATACAGTATCTTTCTATGGCCGCAAACGTAATGAGATAAGTAGACGCGGTTATACCAATGTGAGAAATGGTTAGCATCGGAATCATATAGCTGACCCTGCAATTAACAAAATATGTCATTTATATTTTTTATCACTTTCGCATCTGTATTTTAAGCTTGTAAACTTTCCGAAGTGAAACCCAACAAAATTCACTGTGAAGAAAGGTTCCAAACTCGTGCGGGATTCAAAACTAAGTTTCTTTCTGTCAGTCACCGTAAAAGAGTCTGTTTTTGTTATTGTGAAACAGTTTGAGAAAGAACACGTTTTTGACAGAGTTATTCTAGGGTTTTCATTGATAACTTCAATGCTAGAGTCCATTTTATCTTACTGATGTGAGAGTTTGGTCTGTGAACAATTGTGCTATATTGTGAGCCGTGTAATTTACTCCTACCCACCATATCTTTTTCAGAGTGTAACTCGCAGTCCAATTAATCAATACTTTTGTTGATAGTACACTCATGTAGGACAGACCAATGAAAACATCGAACAACGAGAGAAGTAACAAGTAGAGGTTGTACGAATTCCTGAAACGTTAGTTGACTCTGGAGGGATACTTGTGCAAGAAATCATTCTTGTTATAATGGAGTGGTACAGTGTTCTCGATACTGTATGGCAACGTTCTCTCTGTGCCTTATCCATGAGTAAGAACAAGTATCGATTATTCTTGTTGTGAGTGAACTGCGAAAAATATTTTTCAGTGACAAAAAGTATGAAGTAGGGAAGGCGGAACACAGTTTAAACAACAATGATTATGATCCAAATACCTCATGCTAAATAGAAAGTAAATATATTAGGTTTTGAAACGATGTTTTCAACTTGTCAATATATTATTCACTTGTTTCAATCACTAACCTGTGCTGTTTGCTTGTAACGAAAACGACGAAAACAAACAAATTGAAGACGATGCTAATGATGGAAAGCACATTTCCCAGTACAACGGCCAGCCAGAAACGGAGAACCAGAAAGTAGTCGTCCACCCAGAAGCAGAGGGGGTTGATGGTCGGATGGACGGTGTCGTTCACCGCGACCGAGGTAGAAAAGTTATCCATTCTGAAAGGTAATAAACTTTTTGTTCATGGTAAGAGAGAAAATATGAACAACGTGCATATGAACGATTCCAATGAATGATTGTCCTTTCACAAGCGAAAACGGAATCTGAGTAAAATCTAGCCAAACTATGAAGTCATGAATACAGTTTCCTTCCTATGCACGAATACTCCAGATACTTCACAAAATGTAGATTGCAATTAGACATCCTATTTTTCTACGTGATTCTACAGTTAACTTCGAAGTTTGTCCCTAATGTCTAGAAAGTTTTGTGAATTTTAGACAAGTAGCCCAGAATTTGCGAAAAAATGTGACGTGAACCGACACGAGTACTGGAGTTGTCTTACTCGATAATCAGTGTGACTTGTCTTCCAACAGAGCTTCCGCTGGGTTAGGCCATCGTATCCGCCTTAAAAAGAGAAATGAACAAAGAATCACGAAATGATGAAAAACCACATTAATACCAGAAGAAAGATGTTTTTCACAATAAACTACTATGGTGGGAACAACAAAAAAGGAACAGAGCTGTTATTACGCAAGTACGACGATATGACAAAACATTATTACGTCGAAAACAAAATAAAGAATATTTGCTCGAGAAAATGGTTGTTGGAAGTTTTTTTTTTAGATCATGAGATATGAAACTTTGATCATCGATGGATTAGTGGGAGTGCTTCGATGGTCAATCTTCCGCCTTGTTTCGTTTTTCGTAACAACATGGGTTAATAGTGAAATATGTTAAGGACTAAAAAACGTAATTTGGAACAGAATCAAATTGTGGGTGTCACTCACTACCAGAAGACCAATTAAACCGAGTCTTTTGAATAGAAAACTAAGCCGACGCCCACCCTAGAAGAGACTAGTAGTACCCAACAAGAAAACACCTTTCATCTAGATGAATCTATTATGTATTAGTTATTCATTTGAACAAAGTATAAAAAACCCAAAAATCGTCTTGAATCAGGGTCGAAGCAATTTTTGAGTTCATATTCAACTGAGCACATAGAATCTATTATGTATTGAAAAACTTCCAAAAAGTTCCTACTCGACATCGAAAATGTCACATTGCCTCTAAAATATGCAAAGTACCAGACAGACAGATCAAAACAAGTTAAGTTCCACATGACAACGATTATGTAAAAGTCTGGGTACTTTTAATGAACTTTTACGTGCACATGAGAAAGATACAGTGAATGAGTTTTCGGTCAAGTGTTGGGTGTAGGAAAGCTCCTAATTTTTTGAAGGGAATTAGATTGAACAGAGAGAACCCTACTACTGAATAGAGAACTTTCGCTTTTATCAACTTTTTACAGTTTGAGGTAACTGGAAAAAGTAGTTCATACGAATAACAGCATCAGAACCAGAGCAGAATTGTAGTGAAAGCTGAAACAAACTGTGGTCATCTAACTCACAAGAATCGAGCAGAGAGTTCTATTCTTCTGTGAATGTCAAGTTCTTCATTCACAAAGGTCATTGTTCGATGTTGTGCTGATAGAAGTGAAACATCAGAATTTATCAGTCCTATGGCTCACCAGGCGTTACGCGAAATTTTCAAACGACTTTGTTAGGAACGATTTCGCCCGCACCTGATATCAATCTGATCATAATATGCCAGCTGTTAGGTCGGTGAAGACTATTTCTGTCTATCTAAAACATGGCAAGAGATGTGAAAGATATGTGGACTAGTGAACACTACTTGTAGTTCTTGTACCGAGAATATTTCTCTGTAGCGCTTGGTGTCGATATCTCAGAAACATTATCGAACCAGAATGAAATCCCTTAAAGGGAACCGGAACACAACCCTAATGTCAGAAAACTGCTGTATCCTACTTCAAAATAGACGCGTTGCGTGTCGAGCGGCATTGTCATGTGAATGTCACGTGGACTGATCGAACTAATATACGAGTTATTTGTGCTCTCTCATCTCAATACAGTTAAAAGCAGCCCAAAACAAAACCTCTGCTCAAGTTGTGTTCCGGTCTCCTTTAAACAATTTTCGAAGCCAAATCAGTTAGTTTTCAAGGTACAGAACAGGTTTTTAATTTTGAAATAGTTAAAGAAACCAAAAACAAGATGTTTTCCAGTAGGTCTCAATGTTTTTGAGAAGCTGCCTAATCAGGAAAAGGCAAGAAAGACCGCATACGCAACTGCATTAACATAATTATGGAAAAACATGTTTGTATCCGATGTTCAAGCACAATGTCAATGACGATCGTGGGATACGCAATATTGAGAACCCATTGTATTCGAAGTAATCAAATTAACAAATAAAAAAATCATTTCGGGAATAGGAGGTTACGAAAATGCTCGGGTCAATTGAGTTACTGTTCTACACATTTGGGTGATACGTACTTTATAGCTCTCTGTTCTAGATAAGATCATCAAACTATGAAACAAGAGAACAAAATAAAAGTGCGCGAATCGTAAACGAGATACTAGGAAAGTTTGACTCTTGCGCAGAATTTATGATTAGATTCGTTTGTGCTTTCATTGTATGCCAATAAACTGGGTGGTTTTTGGGTTCGTATTAAGGGTTGTGCCGCATGAAACATTCTAAAGTCGAAAGAATTATCCGATAGTGTTCAAATAGAGGTTCAGCAAACTTAGAGATTGGGAGTCAGTAAAAATTGCATAGTAAAAGCAATAAAGAAGCATCCCACTGTTGTGGTTTCTATTGAAATCTTTGGACAAAGTTTATTTAATTGCTTTTTTCGTGTTTTGTATGTGGACGACGTCGCGTTTCCGAAAGAGATGAATATGATACAAGAGTAAAATATATATACTTGTTTTTGGTCATTCGATGACTAACGACTAACGAGTTGAGATCACAACTCAAATGTCAAACATAACTACTAACGACACCTTGGACACTTTGAATGCAACTGAACAAATATTGTCAATTCTCGAACACACATTTGAATATTTTAAAACAATTCGTTCAAGTTTTGATAGAAGAAGGTGTAGTATTTGATTGAAATCATAGAACGTTGAAAATACATCAGAAATAGGAACTCAAGAGCGATTCAATAGTAACAACAATAACATATTTTCATTCTCAGAAAACAACAGAATTGATGATTATTATCTCGGAAACAGACATAATTTGATTAGTTACTTCGGCAAAATGCGTCCCTAAGGGGAATGTTAAAATAACAGTCATCTCACTAGGGATTGTACATCGCCTGATATGATTCGAATTGCCGTTTCACGTGAAATTTCAGTTGCCGTTTCACGTGAAATTTCAGTTGGCGTTTCACGTGAAATTTCAGTTGCCGTTTCACGTGAAATTTCAGTTGGCGTTTCACGTGAAATTTCAGTTGCCGTTTCACGTGAAATTTCAGTTGCCGTTTCACGTGAAATTTCAGTTGCCGTTTCACGTGAAATTTCAGTTGGCGTTTCACGTGAAATTTCAGTTGCCGTTTCACGTGAAATTTCAGTTGGCGTTTCACGTGAAATTTCAGTTGGCGTTTCACGTGAAATTTCAGTTGCCGTTTCACGTGAAATTTCAGTTGGCGTTTCACGTGAAAGTTCAGTTGCCGTTTCACGTGAAATTTCAGTTGGCGTTTCACGTGAAAGTTCAGTTGCCGTTTCACGTGAAATTTCAGTTGGCGTTTCACGTGAAATTTCAGTTGCCGTTTCACGTGAAATTTCAGTTGGCGTTTCACGTGAAAGTTCAGTTGCCGTTTCACGTGAAATTTCAGTTGGCGTTTCACGTGAAAGTTCAGTTGCCGTTTCACGTGAAATTTCAGTTGGTGTTTCACGTGAAATTTCAGTTGGCGTTTCACGTGACTTCTCAACTAGCTGCTAGTGAAACTGGTACGTGTGAATGGGAACGATGGATTCTGTCCGATTCCACCCTGTCTAGCATGTGTTGGGGAGAATGTTTGGGATGTGAAGGCAGGTAGGGATGGGGCGAATGACAAATGTTGCCGCAGGTTGATTGACAGAAAAAGAAGAGATCAAAGATGATAGCTGATCGGTTGTGAGTCTGTCGAACCTCGCAGTAAGTGTAACTGAATCTGACTCCGGTTAGATTCTACTGGTAAGATGTATAGTAAAACAGTTAAAGACAGCAGAATTCTAAAACATGCAGTCATAAGGTGCAATAGTCTGGTTTTTGAACTGGAATTTGCCATTTACATGTGAGATTTACAATAGATGGCAAGCAGTTGTGAGTGTCGGAAGAGTATTCAACTATGCTCACAATTTCTTCCATGAGTACTGCTGGTGAAGTCTTATATGAGAGCATCAAGAAGAACATGCACTGAATTTGCCGCCAGTGTTCAGGTGTTTTTACATGTTACTTTGTTCTGGAGTAAGACACGTGAGAACGCGTTTGACACAACACTTTTATTGACGGTTTATTGACACATCAAGGTTGTTTTTCTGTTCAACCTAAGGTTCCAAGTTCGAATAAAGAACATTAGTGTGAAGAAATGTAAACTCATTCTGGTATTTCAGTCACAATTATCTCGTATTTTTTTGACTGAATATCAATTAAAATACATAAGAAGTTCGATAAAAGTGTTTGTGAACGTCTACTGAGATTAAGAAGTTGGATAACCAATGATTTCGCTAGAGCAACCACGAAGCATCAATAGTGGTTATTCAACTGTGTTCATAGCTAAAAAGACCAAATAGTGGTGGCCAAAAAGACGAATGATATCAAAAAGTACGTCACGAACCCACTTCAATTCATTCGTCGTCAGCGCTTCTGCATAATGAATGGTTAATGCACTGTGGCTTAACTTGGTCTCTGGTTAATCAGTCGACGTTAATGTGTAGGTCGAAAAATAACATGATCATTTCGAAAATTAGCGAGGTTTATAAAATTGGTGAGAGAGAAAATCGAGAAAAGACAGTGATCGAGATTTTTTTACTATTCTATGCTGAAAGCAGACAGAGACATACAAGTTTGTAAAGCAGTTTGAAATACTTTGAAATTGTGTTGTGACCGAGTAATTTTTGAAATATTTACGGGGAAGAATATGAACGTGAGTTTTTTTGTTCTGCTATTGTAAGGTTCCCAACTAATAATCAACCAAGAAACACAGTTTGAAACACAAACATATATCACAATAATCAATAATAAAAGTTATTATAGTCATGAATACACTAATAATCCACAAGGTAGAAGTTATTCTAAATCTACAATTAATAACATACTTTCTTTTATTCTGAACAATAGTTATGCTAAATGGTAATATTATATATAGACAGAAAGCAGGAATTTCACAAGGTAACAATGCTTCTCCTCTTATAGCTGATCTCACGCTCTCTTCAATGGAATATTCATACATTATCAAAAATCAGAAGTTATTTAATAAACACAACATTATTAGTTATAGATATATGGATGATCTTCTACAACTATATAAACCTATGACTAATTATGATATAACTAAAGTTTTCAAAGATATTTATGATATTTCTCTAAATATAGAACAAACGAATATAACTCATATACAAAGCAGTTTTCTGGATTTAGACATCTCTATAGGGAATGATTCTGTAGTTACTAAACTATTCAATAAAACGGATGAATACACCTTTAGAATAAGAAGATATCCTCATTTCTCTTCGAATATACCAACTAGTATAGGCTTGAACACTATTACTGGTGAAATAATAAGATTTAGTAGATGTTGCAGCAATTTCCAAGATTTCAATAACAGAATATTCAAATTAATCAAAGATTTTGAACATAATGAGTACCCTATGCTTATCATAATAAATAGAGTCATGAGAGTAATTCAAAATAATCCACTAGTTCGTTATAAATATGACAGAAATTATGTTAATAAGTTAAAACTAACTTTAAAAACTATACTGAAAGATGATCTTTCAAATTCACTATTAGATAGGAAATGATTGAGTCGGCTACTACGGTATATATAGATCATCTGACCTGTGCGTTAGATCAAAATTTTTGCTATATAAGGACACCAATACATGAAATAATCATGTTACCCTCTCACTACATCAGGGTTCTACAAATTATTCTGTACGTCAGAGCAATAGGGATCAGGTATACTAGTTTTTGTATGTATAGTTAGTTCTGTTTAAGTTAACTTAACCCAAAGTAACATATTTATATTTTAATTTTGTAATATTAGTTTAACTAAACACATGTTATATGGTCAGGGGACTTATCTACTGATGAGGCCTCGGCCCCTGACCTCACACACCGTATAGAGCATAGAGGCCGAAACGGTGTTTAGATTACTTAATCAATAACATGACCTAATGTTTTTTTTTAACTTTAAGAAAGTACATACTATCCATATCCCAATTTTACATATTGCACTTAATCATATTAATAACTTATAGATATTTAATATTTCTCAATAACTTTTGATTACTAAACTTGATTTATCCAATAATACTTACTTTAATGTAATTTTCCATAAAATGTTCGTTGGAAACAGTACTAAACGTTGAATGGCATGTTTCTTATGTGGTTTTCGATGAGCTTTTTCATGCGTATCAAAAAAGACTGGATGTTCGTGAAGCATGCAAACATCGGTAATTGCCAGTGAAAAAGTATGGAGTGCTCTTTAATCTGGTATTCGAAGTTCAATGAGGGAGAAACAAGATGACAAATTTTCCACCAACTTTTTTTGTTTTCACATTCGCAATGGCAAGGATTTTGCTCTCTTTTGTACTTCGAGTGTTACACACCGTTAATCATCAACTATATGAGCTAAACCATTTAACTAATTAGAATACGTGTAAGACAACTCTTACACGTAAAAGAGCAGGTGGAACTGACATAGCTAGACGGATATTCTCACGAATAATCTATTTGAGGTGCTTACGTTTGATAGCTATATAGCGAGTTTTATGAAAAGTTTGCACTTTGAGATCTTTAATGATAAATTGTAGAAAAAAGAAACTGATCTGAAAAGTGCAATGGCAACTGTCTTCTCTGAGAGATAACGCGTCAGGTAGATGAATGGGATTGCCTTTCCCAAAGGAGTTCAATTGGGTTCGAATGAGATTTCCTAAATGTCACTTGCAGATCACGCAAATGTTTCATACCTTCTGGAGTGATGGGAAAACTCACACAAACCACAAAACCGTTGAAAATACCCTTCCTTTACATCGTAATCTGTAGCTTATCTACATTATTCACTAGAAGTGAGTAGATCAGTAACGCTAAACTTGAAAACAACGAGAAATTACCGTCAGTTTACTTCCCATTTCTATTCAACTTATTACAATGAAAGTTCTATCGTACTATTTCAGTTAGTTGTTTATTTTAACTACTGTCAACATGGATCTCAGTTAAACTTTCTAGATGTTCCGTTTCGAAAAAAGACAGCATTTATTGCTTTGGCGCTTCACTAAAGCACCACTTATTGTATTGATATCTAGCTAATTGCCCAGAAGTTTTTTTGCTATCCTTCTCTGAGAATGGCTCTCAATTGATATTATTTTACAACAGTCGAGGCAGACAGATTCATCTACTTCTCACGAGGTCCGACAAAAAGGCGAGAGAGAATGAAAAAAGAAGGAGGAGAACGAAAATAACCACAGCTGTGAGAAAAAGTTTGAGCGGTAAGGAACTTCTATGATATTCGGGAAAGTTTGGAAATATATTCATGAGGACACTTCCGAGATACTTCACTATACTTTGTTATTACCTATACGGTATAAATTCCTATCATTATTAAATGCTTGTTTTCTTGAGTTTAAAACGTGGCTACTCTCAAGTTTCAAGAAGAATATATCTATACTTAATACTGTTGAATGATCTAAATATGTCTTATAACAACGTCGAAAGAGAGCTCCAAAACAGTTCAAATGTGGAAGCTTAATTTTCAAGAGGAAGTTTCGTACTGCCTGACATTAGACAGCGTAATGCATGGAAATTCGCCCTGGAGGCATGTGCTTAGAGACAGCAACATCGTGAACATTATTAAAAATTTATTTTGAGAGATTATTAGGATTCCGAAAAACATGTTTGAAAGATACAGAAAATACCAATTTAGAAAACATGGGACCGTGATATAAGGTTCATCCACAAAACACTTGAATTTACATTTTCAATAGTTTCGGAAATTGTGTAAAATGAAGTTCCTCAATGTGTTAGAAAATATACAATAAGTTTAAATTTCAAATGGTGAAGACTAGATTCAATCGAAGAAGCCCTCACTGATATGTAAGAGCAGTGCTATCAAGATAATAACAGGTTGCACACTCCCTTGAGACATTGGTTCAAATTCAACTACGATACAAAAACTGAAAGTTAAGTTGTTCTGAGAAAGTCTTACTGTTATTTGTAGTATGATAAAAAAATGTCTGGGGTGAGAGGATGTCGCTGATGCATACCTCTGAATCACTCAATGTTACAGGATAAGATTAAGTTTTCTCGGTGCCTCAAACTGTGTACAAACTAATATGTTGTTCAAAAGTCAGGTAGAGTATCCCAAACACATCAAAAACCAAACACGTGCACCGTTGAAGTGCACGATGAATCAACTAGAAGTAAATTTGATAGTCACGTAAAGTTGACGTTCTAGTGAGGAATTGTGCACTTTGTCATTGAACGTTTTTGCGTTTTGCTGTGTTGAACATGTTTCACGTGACTCTGCAGTTGACTAACAGTACACTGTTTACGTGACTATTTGGTAATGTTCGGTTCATTGTCTGCTAGTAGAATATGCAGAGAGGGGGAGAGAAACGGCGATACATTTGATGATTGAGTTAAGGCAAATGGGTGGACATGGCATTGGATGAATTCCAAAACAGCATGAATGCCCATATACAAAGAAGAATGCACATAATTAGAGTGGGATGAGAACTACCCATATACTACGCGCAAGGGAATGAACGGAATTCT
This sequence comes from Litoditis marina, assembly GCA_964036275.1. Lineage (NCBI taxonomy): Eukaryota > Metazoa > Nematoda > Chromadorea > Rhabditida > Rhabditidae > Litoditis > Litoditis marina. The sequence goes on along the minus strand of OZ038440.1, from coordinate 9,634,308 downwards.
CCGAAGCAAGGGTATAGGAACTGACCAAATATTCGATGTAGTTTGATCTCAATACACGCCATAGTTCACGAGTAAGACCGGAAAGCACAGCGAGGTCGGGCAACATACACTAGCTAGGCTTAACCCGGTATTGCACGTATTTGAATAACGCCTTCTGTTAATTCACGTGATCAAGGTTTTCAGTGCTGCTACACTCAGGTCCCAACAGATACAGTTAACTCGCACAACAAGCTGCGAGATCGCGAATAACGGACTACTTTGCCTGTTAGACGTTTAAATTGTAGGTGTTCTAAAGGTGTAGTATGAGTTTGGTTGAAAATCTCGAATCAACACAACACAGAGTTTCTTTAAGTTTGGAGGGAGTGAGCTGAGGAAATCTCAACTTGGGTTAGTTTTTTCCCCAGTCCTATCACGAGTTCTAAATGATCTGAACAATAGATATTTGGTTGCAAGTAATGGGTCAGCTGAGAGAACATACAAAGTGTTTCTTAATCAGGAAGAGTGAGTAATGATGCGAGTAGTGTTTCGCGTAAAACTAGTGTGCTAATGAAACTGGAGAAGATTGTGCAGGCAAGCATGCAGTTGCAATTAATTTTGCGCGCCACCTCAGCAAGCACAGAGTAACTAGTAAATTTACAATCTGGAGAACTCGACTGTTTTCGAGGCTTATACTTTAGTTTCCGTTAATTTTCTCTTTTTCGTGAATGGACGCTCAGTGAAAACGTACAAGAGAAATTGATAACCGTGAAAAGACAAAATTGTGAATTTATAAAATCGACATTGTAATTTCCTTTTCAAATTCACAACAGGAAGTTGAACGCGTGTGAACACAGTAATGAGAAGCAATTTAACTTCATGTGGTTATGTGTGGGAAAAGTCGAGAAAGTTCCCATACTAGGAAGTAAAATGAATAGTCAGGTAAAACGAGAACTAACAACAATCGTACATTTTAATTTAAAACATTCAACATTCGACACAACCTGGACAAACTGAAATAACATAACTAAAGTATAAGAAAGTGTTAATTTGGTAGGCTGAAGAGCTCTTATAAGTGATCTGGTATCATTTTTGACATGTGCTACAGTATCCAGATGTGTTTTATTCAACAAAAAGGAGGAAGAGCTTGGGCTAAAAGAAATCTTTCGCGGCGCGGTAACGGGATGCTCAAAGACAAATAATTGGACCAACACCAATGTGTCCTGGTCTTTGACAAAAAGCGAAGAGTCAAACTAGACTGATTAACAATTGGTCTCAAAACTTGACTGGACTTGAAAAACTTGAAACATTTCATAAAATCTGTTCCTAAACTTTTCATAAAAAAATAAAATCTGTTCGTTTCGAAATTGTAACGAATTCAGTTTTATTGGTCCACCGCCAAGGCATAGGTGCTTTGGACCACTTAACGCGACATATGTCTAGGTAGTATCCGGTCCGCTAGGTACGGAAATTATGCCAATTTGGGTCGGCGGTGTTTTTTTAACGCAGGTGGAGTAGAAAACTTCTTAAAAACTGTGAAGTCACGGGTGATGGGTCAGGGGGGTCTCCCCCCAGCTAGACGGACACGCGGCTAAGTATCTCGTGAGAATCTGTGCGATAGTTTATGAGATGTTAACCCACCAATCAGATGATTAAACATAGGATTGGTTCAGATGATTAAACATAGGATATACTTCAAAACAGTAACTCATAAGATACTTTGGAATCTTGTATCATGCAGTCTTGAAAGTACTATTGCGTCAGAAACGATTAAGGCAGCAAATAATACGACGTTATAGAGAATCCGCTATGGTTACGAGTTACCATGCCAAACAACGGACAAATGTTATTCATACAATGTGATCAACACAGCAATGAGTATTTTTTCGTTTTCATCGTAATATTTTACTTATTAAGTCGATTTGTCACCATTTGATTTATTATACTAACTTCAATTGAGTAAGTTTGTTTTGATAGGGGATCCACATCGAAATCAAAAAAAATGAAATGCTGACCTCTGAAGTAGCTATCTGTTTCATTTGAACACATTCAGAAATGTACTAAGTAGGCTCCCTGATAAGCTTCACTATTATAAAAACTATACCACTTTCACACACAAGTCCATTGAAATGTTTTGAAGTTGACCTTAATGAATTTCACCTCCAGAAACAAAAAAGCACATCGGAGTAAAATAGTTCTTACTGTAGTCGGAACCAGTGCTTGCGCCTTCAATGAAACACTCCAGACACCAGAAAGAGGTATCATGTTTTTTTCTCAAAAAGAAACTTTGGAAGACCAATGAAAAAGACTCAATGCATGGAGGAAAAAATGGGAATCTGTCCATTATCGGAGCATAGTAGACAATTAGATTCCATATTCTAAATCGGGATGCACAACATAAATTGGTACCTCTAACACGGGTTTCAGTGGAGATCGAACATCTCAGAATGGCTGAGTATTAGGTGAATATTCACTCTTTATCACCAGCTAGAAAACAGTATCTATTTCATGTTAAATATGGAAAAAAAACTGTTCCCTATAATCTTGATCAGCGATCCTAACTTCCTAACTGTTTTGGTTGGAATTCACCTCATCCTATTATTTTTTGTAACTCACGTAAATATAGAAATGGGAAAATGTTATGTCGTGAGAATATAGAAAGTATGCCGTATGCGTCTGCGACGTAATCTCGCCACCAAAAAGCCGAGATTTCATGGAAAATCTTCTACTGCGAGGTACCTGAAGAAAAGCTGCAGTATAAAAGGTAGGATCCGCAAAATATCTGAAATAATATTCTCATGAGCTATTTTGGTATCTCATGAGACACGTGAAAATATTCTGGGCGCCTGGGTAAATGTCAATGAGTTGTGCTGGAAGAGATTGACATAGACAGGGACAGGTGACCTGCAGAAATGTCGAACAATGTCGTGTACGCTCAATATAACATTCTATGAGTGACTGAAAGTGTCTTAAACTTTTTATTATGTGCCTGAGAATGACCAGAATAGGATTATCAAATTTTGATAGCTAATGTCCTTAACGTCATGATTGTTATATGAATTAAAAACATGAATGAGTTTAGTGAGTCGTAGTTACATTTCACAAAATAAGTTCAAGACCCATCACAAATAACGTAAGCGATGGAAGTTTCGGTAATTTTCTTTCCGGCCCGAAGGTTGAAATGGGATCGTTAGAGATTGATTAGTTTTCCGAAATCAGAAACATACGATTGCAACACCAAACATTGTGTTATTCAGCCTGAACCGAATTTCGAATGACTAGATGTTTTGAATAATGTAAGACTCATGCATTTTACTTCGAAAACCACGTTCCAGACTGCATCCTTTTCTCATAATTCATTATAGGAAAGGCCGAATTGGGCTTGTTGTGTATTGAAATGCAGCATCACTATCTTTAATTGGAAAAAGCGAAGAAGGAAAACGAAAATAGGGTTCTCATTTTGATGAATGAAGGTAATTTGGTGCCTCCGAAAACCATCACATCAAACAATGACATCAGATTGGAAGAGAAGAAAGAAAGCAAGAAATGAGAGAACACAATCATACCGTACAATCTGGGAATTTTCAAGCGCTCATTTTGTTCTCATTCTCATGCAGGGTAGTATGTAGTATTCTACTTCTAGGATAAAACTATATTTGAAACTGGGCATTTCTCCTATTGTATCTATTTTAAGAAATCTCCATCACCTCCCACCTGTATAGTGCGCTATGGTTGGTAGTTATGACACAGTGAACTCGCTTACACTTTCTTCAATTGAATGTGAATAGTGACGTTTCATTGTGAACTTTGAAATGAAAGAAGCCCTACGTCACTATTCTGTCTGTTCCTAATTCTGTCAGTAAAAAGAAAAACTAGGTGGGAGTATTGATATTTGAGACTGAAAAACAAGCCTGTCAGATCTATCAAAGATGTCAGTCCAAATCACCTGATATCCTGCCGCAAAAACATGGGAAAATCGTATATTAAGACATGAAAAACCAGACCCTAGTTACCGATTCACATTTATATTTAACCAGTGTTTCAATGACCAGTCGCAACAACATGACCAATAATCACCGTAATTTGGTACATACTACGAAACCTGCCCAGCTTGGCCGCGGGATAAACTTTGTTTTCCGTTTTTGGTTTTAGCTTGTAATACGTCTGGTATTTCAGATAGGGCCATGACCGTTGGGCAAAAGTCATATTGGAATGGTTTCCCATTGATGCACCGAGACCAACTGGAAGACCAAAACAAAGATGCAGGGATGATTTCGAAGAAGCTGATGGAAAGAATTGGATGAGAACTTCCAGAGAAGAACGAACGACTTGGAGAGATAACATTTTATGGCGAATTTTAATAGTTCTGATTCCGTACTACATTATTGTAATGTACTATTGTATTGTATTTCAGATTGAAAATTCACCAACTAGGTTGGCGTGTGGCTCTGCTACTTTTAACTTGTAATGTAAACTGTCGAAGACAGACTGCAACAACGAAAACGTTTTTTGAAGTAAAATTGTTTTTAGAGTACCAAATGAATACGTGAGCATTTCTACAAGTAACACAGCGTGGGCGGGACAACTCGTTGCGCGCTGCCTAAATCCCAGCTCGCCTAATTATTCCGAGTGATAAATTAGAGAGACTTAAGTTTTCTTTGCGTTTGCAGAAGACCCTGGGAACACTTTTTGAGGATTTTTTGATGAACCGCCCAAAACGGGAGAGTTATGTTTTTGGACCACCCCGTCGTAGTGAAGACCTGTGGAGTGATTTATGGTAGCTTTCCACGAAAATCCTTTTTAGCCCGTTGATTTGCTCAAGGAGGAGCGAGCCGAAACGTTTATTTTGTTGTTAGTTCAGACTACTGTGTTCTTAATTCAATTACCCCGTCTTTCACTCGTAACTATCAATCCCTGAGGTGTATGTAGACCAAATTACAACTCAGAAATTCTCAACCATTCCAATTGTTATTTGGACTTGGATTCAATTCATGAAGGAAAGAAGGTGCTGGAATGTTTTTATCTCAAAAACCTGTAAAAACTATTTTTCCGTCTTGATTGTTTATTTTGTGTGAATAACGCGGGGAGCGGCGAAAAAACTGAATGTAGACAACTGACCGAATGGTAGAAAATGTGAGGATGAGTTGAAAAGAGATTAAATGGTTGGGAGGTGGTCCTAAGAGAGGCATAAAGGCATTTCTTGATCAATTGACTTGTCGGCTAACATCTATCAATGTCAATGGAAAAAAGAGGGTGAGAAAAGATGAGCCAAGACAAATGACTGCCAGATCTGCCACATATCCGTGCAGAATGAGCGAAAATACAAGATTTACAGCCAGTATTAAACTGGAAAAATGGCGAGAAGTATCACTTATTACTGCATGCGCTTTCATTTTAACAATATAATCGTGTTTTTTGTAACGTGAGAAAACACGAATGAGGTGATTTTTCATGCAATAACATCTGAAATAATAAGAGTTCAACAACAAATTAATAACCTAGTTGATGAAGTTCGACAGTTTGTTAGTGATGAAAAACGAGATGTATTTGAGGTGGTACAGAAAACGAACCGAGACACTTTGTTTTCAATTACAATGAACAATGAACTACATTGTTTACCACATCTGTTCGGATTCTCTCCAACAATTTATCTTTCAGTAAACTGTTGATTGAGATAAAACACCGCAATCAGAGAAACATAGATCTTTAGTTAAAAGAAAAAAAGATTATTGGAAATATTGAGAAAAACATATTTTTCTACACTTTTTATGGTGAACATCGTGGTTGAAGAATTAACGTGAAGTTCAATGATAATGTAGAGTTGTGACTTTTCAGGCGGTTTTCAGCTCGCCAATCTTGTGTTCTTCCAAAGTTTTCTGAATGAAGCTCCAAGCCATTCCGTGTGAAGTGACCGAACGAATAGCAGTGGAAGCATCCTGAAAAAATAGTTGTCAAGATATCTCTGAAAAGACATCGCACCATGAAATGTAGTAATACTTTTTGTGTGTATCATAAATATAGCGGAATTCGCGACCTACTTTTGTGAGCTAAATTGGAAAACGCCGCATGTCGACAGCCCGGAGTGCTCTTCAGTACTTCAGTGCACCGTGACCGCACATGCGATATCGCGAGCAGCGCGAAGCGCTGCACAGATTAGTTTTTGATCCCAACATTGTAGGGATCAGTATTTGTTATAGAATGTTTCTGAAACTAATTTGTATTTCATTTTCATAACGTGTACGTGAAAGCTGAGTAAAATTTCAAACCGTTACGAAAATTCGACCAAAGGTTAACAATATTCAAAATTGTCTTGTTCCGTGTAGTTTGCCTACCGCGTGGTACAACATACAACAGGTGCACAACTATCAGGAAATGTTTGACAAGCGTGTAGTGACTCAGCTGCCCAAATATCAAATAGCCAATAAAGCTAGTTGTTTAAACATGACATTGAGTCAATAAACAGTTTGAAAAGTTGCCTACCCTCTAGGATATGGTTTTTGCGCGGGTGCTCCCGTTCCAAAGAACGCTCATTGGCGATGTTCTTGAATAGTGTGTTTCAAATCTTCGGGAGCGGGTACAATACGAATTTGAGATTCAATCTTACAGTCAACATTGACGAAATGTTCTACAACCCACATTAATCGGTCCTGTAGAAAAAAGTTTGCCTCCATACTATTAGAAAAGTGTGTAGGATGTGTGAAGTTTAACATACCAGAGAGTACGTATACGGCATTTGTCAGGAATACAGAAGTCATACATAACATTATTGGAAATGGAGACACATATATTCATATACGTGGCCATTAGTTGGAGTAGAAATGGTATTGACTATACCTGCCCAGCTTGTCGCATGATGGCCAATCCACCGGGATGATTATTCAAATATGACGTCATGTCGTACACCTAAAATAGATTATGTAAGAAACAAATTTAGGTTCGAACTAGGAAAAGCAGAAACACACTGTCTGTTCGCTTCAAACTGCTATGTTTTAGTTTTATTCTGTTACAGGTAATGGAAAAACGTGGTGTATTTTAAGATCAAATTACAAATAAAATTCGATTATGCTCCATGGGTGACCAAAGTGAGGTGCTCTTGCATTATTGCAAACAGAACACATTCCCTATTGGAGTTTGACTTTGGAAATCGCAACACACCTTTCTATCGTAAACTATCCACAGATCCTTAGTGGTACAATGTGATGCTACTTCGTTCATTGTGTACTGCTTGATCATGGTGGCGCGACAAATATGTTGCAGTGACCGTACCTCTGAAAACTCTTTGGAACCTGAAATAATTCGGTTTGAACCTTGAAAATAGAGCACGTTCTAGAATAAACCGCAGTTCAATTGAACTTGCACCTTTCCAGCTATTATATTTTCAAATCGAAATTTATAGCTCATGATAGTAGTCAAAGCTAAGGATTGACAAGAGAGCGTGGCATGTTGAAAACTGACACGTGAAGGCGACACGTTGAAATTTGAACGTGACACGTTACCATAATTGAAATAGACCTAGAGATGAAAGAAGGTGCCATATGAGTGTAGTAATTAAACATGGAAATCTACCTTCTGGATGTGGGAATAACTAATGACAAATCGATATGACCAGCTAAGATAATCTCATTAAAAGCCCACACTAAAAGCACTCAAAGGTGAACACGCTACATGCATCATCACTAATTGCAGCTGCTTATATAACACACAAATTTGTGAAGCGTGTGGTGAAGTGGTTTGTTCAAGTGTCGCTCCACAGACCTGGGTTCGATCCCCGCTCGCCGCGGTATCTATCTCGCGGACCGCATGAACTGGTAACAAAGCTCACACATGCTTATCCCCACCGTATATCTACGGTTGATTTTATGCAATTGTAAAACTTGTTCACAATAAAGTGACAAACGGATGAAATAGGCTGTACACAAATTTATTCAGTTATTAGAGAGAGAAGTACAATGAACATGTTTACCACACCTGTTTTCTCGGATAATGTCTTTCAGTGAACAATGAAATGAGAAATAGCGATTACAGAAACATAAATTATTTGATAGTGTGTGGCTTTGAACAACAAATTGTATGAGACAGAAAGGATTGAATCACATTTACTTTTCTCATTTATCGAGTGAACAAATTGAAGACTGGATTGACAACTGGCAGTTCGAGTTCTCAAAGAGTGAACAAAAAAGGTTTGAATCTTCAATTGTGACTTTTCAAGCGGCTTTCAGCTCGCCAATTTTGTGTTCTTCTAAAGTTTTCTGAATGAAGCTCCATGACGTTCCGTGAGAAGAAACCATATGAATAGCAGTGGATGCATCCTGAAAAGTTATCAATAGAAAAACTTAGGCATATCGGACTGATCGTTTGAGCTGCGACCTTTTCTGAACTTGACGTCTTAAAACACCGTCATTGGACAACCTAGCAACAGCGGACAACGTACCGGCTAGAGTTTTTAGTCAATTTAGGAAATTCAAGTTCATTGATTTGTTTTTGTTTTTGAGTCAAGTTAGGTTTTAGTTCTTCAATAAACTTTAACCATCATAGAACAGACGACCAAGTTTTCACACACGTTTGAAGGTTAAACAATTTCAGTTCAGATTGCAATAGTTCTCACATATTTCGTCTATTTCATACAACACTTTAAAAAACGTTGTCCGAAACGTTTTGAACTGCTTGAACTACAGAGTGCGAAGTTCACGCTATTCAAGCAAGCCATACTCTGCGTGTTAATTAATCTCACCTTCAATCAAGTTGGAAACAATCGATCAAAGTTTGGCTATGTTGAACATTCCGTACTTCCATGAAGTGTGCTTATAATCATGTAGTTTTCGACTCAGCTGCCCAATTATCAAACTCTCTTATAATGCGAGGGAAGTTGTTCGAACATGACAATGCGTCAATAAAGGGTTTGAAAAGTTGTTTAGAGAAGGAAGAAGTGGTACCTGAAGATGTTGTGAATGAATTTGATCATGTTAGTTCACGTGAGATTGGTATTGACTATACCCGCCCTGCTTTCCGCATGATGGCCAGTCCACCAGGATGAGTAGCCAAAAAAGGCGTCATGTCGTATACCTAAAAGACATCAATCAAGAAGAAAAAACATGAATGGTCCAACTTATTATGAGAATTGTGAGCATGTGCAAACTCACCTTTTTATCACAAATTATCCACAGATCCTTAGTGGTACAATGTGATGCCACCTCGCTCCTAGTGTATTGTTTTGTCATGGTTTCCGGACAAAGGATCTAATAGGACCTTTTGGTAGATTTTCTTGCAACCTAAAACACTAGAATCTTCTTATCTTCCACACTTTGTCCTTTACAGAACAGTTTACCACTTAAAACACTATGTTCTTCAATGAAGTTCAACCATTTACAAGGCGTGACCGATACTCTATCTTCACTTACATAAAAGATCAAACTTGAGAAACTCCTTGTTAGCTCCTTGAACTTGAAAAAACTCCTTGTAACGAGAGAATTGTAGTATAGATTGAACTTGCACTTTTCCAACTAATAATGTCAAATTGATAGTATTGTAGGAACAACAGCAAAAATGAAAGAAGCTGGTTTATGAGTGGACATTGAAGTCTACCTGCTGCTAGATGTGGGAATAACTGATGATGAATCGATATGACGTATATGATAAGTTCTTCATGACATGCCTGGATGCACTTAAAGGTGAACACGCACGGATGAAAGATCCAAATTGTAGAGCTTCATAAGACGGAAAAGAGGACAGAACCAAAGAGAAAGTGAGAACACTACCCCGAGGTTTGAAACTGTAAATATTATGCAGTAGACTGTACCAACAGTTCATTGCAATACACGTTCGAATAATCTATTTTGTTGGTCAAAAATTAGTTGTTTCTGAAATAGGGAACAGTATAATACATATTTGAGTCTGTAATTTGTGGCTTGTCGAGGATGAAATTTTCTCTAGCCCGAATTATTACATGAGAATCTATCACATGGCTTTGATAGACAGACAGCTGAATAAACTTAAAACGCGGGGGTCGCCTTTTCGAAAAGGACTATAAAAGCGAAGCACATTTTCAAAAATTAAACATCGCACTCTTCCAACTTTCCCTGTAAAGTACTCCAATGAACCCGCAGCTTGTGACTAACATCTCGTTCACAGTACCTTTGTAGAATCTGATGATTACCCAATCTAAGCGATATTTGCAAAATCAACAACATTTAACAATAGTACTTTAAAACTCAAAAGATCGTGAGCAAAATTGGAAATTGCTGCTTTTCTTCCAAGCTATCTCCGCTACAATACGCAACTAAAACGTAACGCGCTAATTTGAAGAAACTCGAAACTTACTGGAATGATACTGTTTCATCAATATTTTGTTTGACATATTTTCGACATTTTGAAAACGACGAGCAACGAGAATGATTCAACAAAACGCTATCTTCTAATCACATTCCGAGTTCATAGCCCTCAATTTGAACCATGTTACATAGATCTCGAACAGATTTTATGGTGTTTGCTTATTGAATGTGTCACGTTTTTCATGAGAATCTCTTTATTTCCCACATGCTGACAAATTCATAACAGCTGTTTCTTTTATCACCTTATTCAAGTATAAAAAGCGAACGTGAAACATGAGGGCAGATCCGTTTTGATTCCCTCCATAAAAGTTCGAGAACTTTTCAGGTGACATAACTCATTGCCCCCAGAAATACTCATATAAGCACTATTCAGTGATGTGTGCTTTTTCACCAACAAATTCACCAGAAATAATAATCATTAAACTCAAACATAAATATTGAGTTCCGTGTAGCTCATATGAGAAAGTCAGCGTTGATGAACGTTTAGTGTACCACATTTTAACCTTCTCAGTAGATTCAAGGCTGCCTCATTGAAAACTTCAACAACAATAATCTTGTTCACCGATTAATAATCACTCATAGGATTGGGAATTTCCGTAAAGATTTTTGACGTCTGACAGTATACGGAAAGCATTCGTATGTTGGCTTGAATTGAACATTTTATATTTCAGATGAGAGTCTCTGTGCTGCTTCTTTTGTTCGTCGTGGGCTGCTCAGCCTCGCTCCGCGATTTCTTCGCCTCCTTCAACAATGGTGATATCCAGGCAAACCTCAAAAAGTTCAGGGTAAGTTGTTCAGAAAATACCGTTCAACTTTCCGCCGAACCGTGACTGGCCCCTAGATACAGAAAAGGGTTTTCAAGTGAAGTTCGACCTACGTTGCGTCATCAAGCGTCACGCATTTCTTATAGGTGAAACGTAAAACGTACTGCTTACGAATGTATTGATCCTTCCATATTCGTTGCTTCTGTGTGGAAAGCAGAACATTTGAATAGCACAGCTAAATGTCGTTCGTAGGGTATCAGACGACAAATATTGAAGTCACCACCTGAATCTACTTTTAGATCTTTGATCGCACCAACATGACTGCTGTCAGCGAGAAGTTGGGGAAACTGAGAAAACGCTGGAGCGAGAAACTGAAGTTGAACAAAGATGCGGAAGCAGAACTTGGGGAAGTCATGAAGGTAAGTCTCTACCTTATATTCAGTATTGAGACTTCCATTGATCTGCAAATATGAAGACATTATTGCGCTTATACTAGTTGCCGAACGTTGTATGCCTAAAGTTTGATGATCATGAATGTTTTCTGAACAAATGTGCCAACGAAAAACTTTACAATTCATCTATTTGAATGATTCCGCTAGGCGCACGACAACATCTGAAACGTGAGAAAAGTTGCCCAGTTTCAACTGTACCGTAGTTCTGACTATGAACTGTATCTTATCGCACTAGAATCATTGTACCATAGATGTGAGAACCTGAAGTACGACTAATTTAGTTTTCAACAATTTCATTCTGATTTAGAAACTCCGCCACAAGAAGCGTGAACGGGTAAATGAGGACGGAGATACACTGGCCGAAGTGAACGAAAAGGCAAATGTCGATGGAATGTACCAGGGAGATATCGTACTCACTGTGTGAGTTTGATTAGAATTTATGCTGTAATAAAATTGCTTTTACGGATCCTTTAGCAAGCCTAATTTCAGATATAATGTCATTTTTAGGGGCTGTTCCGTTCATAATTCTTATCATTTTACATAACAGTTTCCCTGTTCGGCTTATAATATATTCTCAGATTATATTTCAAAATTCCAGCGAGCAAGCGGACACAATTGTAGATGCAGAGGACGACGGATCACGCAAGAAGAGACAGGCCTACAAAGACAGGTCGGTAATCAAATTGAAAACTAAAACATTATAAATGTAACACTTGTAAGCCTTTGGAAAAGTATAGAACGTGCGTATCAAGTTTTCGTGTGTTTTTTTTATATTCATGCATCTTCATGTCAGTTTTCACCGAGTTTTCAGATTCTACCCGAGTACCATCTGGGGTGAAACCGTCTACTATTTCTTTGACCGAACTGCTAGTGAGTTCACTTAGTTCTCTAAATCATCTACAAAATGGTTATTTCCTCACAGCAGCACAGTCTACTGGAAAATATTAAAACAGTTGGCGAGGCGACTGAAGAGTTACCACCAGAGTATGAGTAACATTGAGTTTTTGTTCCTCAAATATTGTTTCACATCGATTGATATTTACCCAAGTTAACTGTTCGTTTCACAATATTATGAAGTGATAATCATAATAAATGTCATTCCAGCTACCGCCGTAAAGAACGCTTTTAACAAGGCCGCTGCTTTCTGGCAACAGAACACATGCATCAACTTCCAGGAAAGCACAACTGGTAAATAGTTTGGGGTTTGGCTTGAAAGCCTGGAAATGCAATCAAAACGTACATCGGTAATAAAGTCGGTAATACCACTTGTCAAATCTATCTTCACGTGGAACGACAGACTTTCAGTGAGCGCAATGACAAGGTGCACTTTTGCGTTTTTCATGATTTACGATGTGACGGTTTGATTTACTCCAGGAATACCAAAGTCTGGGCGAAAAAGCGATGAAATATGAACTATTTAACTATTTCCCGTTGGTCAGAACTGCACAAACTTCATTTCCTTTCAGCTCGTAACCGCATCAAGGTTTTCAAAGAGCAAGGATGTTACTCCTACATTGGAATGATCGGTGGAGAGCAAGAACTTTCTCTTGGATCAGGATGCGAGTCGGTAGGTGACACAACACAATTCATGAATACCACAAAATCACTAGTTGTACGTCTTGCAAAAAAGACAAAAAATGACAACGCAACAAACTTTTGTTGTCCTCAACTGAATAAATTGTGAATAGATGTGTTTCTGGAATACATTGACGAATGAGATGCAGGAAGTTGTCTCCGTGTTGACGACGGAAAATTGACGTAAAGACAAGTTCACGAAGTTTCCAACTTCGATGTAACTCAAATGTCTTCCTACAGGTTGGTACCGCAGCTCACGAGATCGGTCACGCTCTTGGCTTCTTCCACACCCAATCTCGTTTCGATCGTGATGACGCCATCATTGTGAATGTGAACAACATTGAGGTAAAATAAGTTCAAACTCTGACAAGTACATAGGTTAGCCATATATACACTCAAAAAACTGCTCTGCTCATCGTATTTTCTCGATAAATCAGAATACCACTTTTCGTTTCACAACAGTTCCGCGTCATGAGTTACATCGATTGCAATGAAATTTTCGGTGTGCTTCTAGAATTGAACTATTAGTCATTCATATAACCCAAGCAAAAAAACATTGAAATGTTTGTATACCTGACTAAAAATCTTGGTTAGTATTCACTTTTGTTCCATGTTTCAGAGAGATTTCGTCGATCAGTTCGACAAGGAAACCAGCTCCACTAACTTCAACTACGGTATGCCCTACGATTACGGAAGTGTCATGCAGTACGGAGCACTCAGGTTGGTTTTAACTCAACTAACCCTCAGTGAAACTGTATAGTCAAGAAAACCATTCTCAAGAGAGTAACTCATCAAATTCATTTTATTTTAGTAGGTTGCTGCTACTCAGTGATATGATACAGCACTCTAACATCATAGTTAATGAGATTATTATGAGAGTTTCTCATACGATTGGAAAGGTTTATTCTTTGTTTCGTCTAGCTGTGGTGGTTGTTCCTGAAAGTTGCCCCACCACAATTCATCTTTTTTTTCGTTGCTTTCGGAGTGGTATTGAATCAATAATAACATATTCAGTGCCTCTCGTAATGGAAACCCAACCATGGTGGCTAAGGACGCCCAATACCAAGATACCATGGGATCGGATATGGTTGGATTCTATGATGTATCCATGATCAACGAACATTACAACTGCAAGGGTTGGTTTTCGGAAAGGTTTTCGCTCATTACTTCTTCAATGTTTTCAAGCATACCTTTCATTTAAATATTTTCTAAAATCTATAAACCTTTGTGAGAAAAAACTATATTTATTGGTAGTGAAATGCTAGGAAATACCATATTTTTTCAAAACTTTTTCTGAGCTGAACTTTTTTTCAGCCAAGTGCCCCACAGCTTCTTCTGCCAAGTGCGCCAATGGAGGCTTCCCCAACCCCCGAACCTGCTCGCAATGTATCTGCCCAAGTGGATTCGGTGGAGCACTCTGCAATGAAAGAGTGAGTAGTTTCTGGAAAAACCTATTCTTTCGAGAAGAATAAACAAGACTGAAGAAGTTTTTGTCTTTCTAGTACCACAGTAGCAGCGCGTGAAACTATTATACATATTGAAAATAGGATGAGAACTAGTATACCCTTTCATTCACATTATTCGACTATCTGATTGGCTAGTTATTTGCTGTGTGGCAATGATAACACATGTTGAAACGAGAGTGTGCGTAGAACTTTTAGAGATATATTATCTCCCACTACTAGCAAAATGAATGACCGTAACATGGTTAGTAATAAACTAATGAATGAAAACATTTCAGCCTTCCGGATGTGGCCGTACTCTGACAGCCACCGGAACCTTCCAAACTCTCTCTGATACGATTGGAGATGGTTCCAACACCAGAAAGGACGACTTCGACAAGTGCAACTACTGGATTCAGGTAACGATTTCTGTTGTTTCGTTATGAAGGTTAGGTGTGAGAGTTCTTGAGGGTATACAAAAAGTTGTTGATTGAATCATTTATTAACATGCAAGCATGGGAGATACATAGAGAAAACAGAAAAAAATAAATGAAAACCAACTGATTTTGAGCAACATGAAAACAAGAATCGAAATCATGATGAACAGAAAGGTGAACATTGAACGAGCATATATGACTGTTTTGTATTTTGATGTTAGACATTACTAACTTTTATCTCCCGTATAAACGTTTTTGAAGTTACAAAATGAGTTTCAGTATCGTTGAAAGTGTTACACTCATCATTCTAGGCTCCCGCCGGCTCTCGCATCGAAGTTCGTCTGAAGTCATTCAGCGGTACTTTCACCGACGGATGTGTTTACGGTGGAGTAGAGATCAAGAGCAACTCAGACCCACGCAAGACTGGTTACAGGTTAGAAATAGAGAAATGTTACTTATACAACTGAGGTGAATAGCACAGAAAAACAAAGTGGTAATCGTATAATACAAATGGTTTTTCAGATTCTGTGAGAACGCTGACGCTGGGGAAACACTGACTTCCACTTCCAACATCGTGCCAATTGTCACATTCAACCGCTACAGAACCAGCAAAACTCAGTTGGAATACCGTATCGGTAGGTTGTGAATACCAAAATACCAACAGGTCAAACCAACACTTGCCCTCTCGTACAAAAACTATTATTGTCTAATCGAAAGTCATTTTACATCAAAACTTCTGTCATTCGAGAAAGAAAACAGTACGAAACCACTATTATTCCGAAAGTTAGAAACGTTTCTAGCTGAGAGTGAGTTGTTGAGAAAAATGAACAAGTCAGTTTTTCAGTTGGTGGTGCTCCCACTTCTGGCCCAGGTCCGGTCACTGCTGCCCCTCCCCCTACCACAACCACAAGACGTTCTCCCGCCCCTACTCCAGCTCCCACCAGAGCCCCGACCCCGAGAACAACAACACCCCGTCCAACCAACAACTGCCGCGATCAATATGAGGAGTGAGTTTCGAGACAATGTTCAGAAACAGCTTCAAATAAGTTGTGTCGGTAACTTCACTCCACATTTTAAACTTGAACCTCTATATTTGTGAGAATGAAACGTCTATCTGTTTAGAGGCACGTACTAGTTTTAGAACATATATTTTCGTTATTCAACTTTACGGGTCTCTCGTGCGTCTATATGGCTCAGTTTTAGTTCACACATCTGCTTTTGAAGTTTTGCGGTTTTAAAGTTTATAGTACTCCTTTCTGTTGTTCATTATATGTTTTGGAAGAGTTTTCTGTAAACCGAAATGAATTTCAGTTGCGAGCTGCTGAGCTACTTCGGATACTGTCGCAGAAGAAATATCAGAAGAACCTGCCGTTTCTCGTGCGGAAGATGCTAAACACTTCACTAATAAATGTTAACCATGCACTCTTTATCTTCATTGTGATAACACCATTTTTGGTGAATAGTTTCTGATACTGTCCTTCAGTGATATTATAAAGCTCCTGAACTGTCAATACAAAAACTGGCAACTTCCAGAAAGGAACTGACGTCGCAACAGTTATCGCAAAGTCAGTTATATCTCGGGACAAAAACAAAAAATTCCAACTTTTTCGGAATTGTGCACAACTTCGGGACGATTATTAGTGAATAGAGAGTCAAAAACGTGAAAACGATATCGATTTGTGGGCTGAGGGTGACGACTAGGGAACAGGACTAACACTAAGAAACAATTCAGTATTTCTCTAAAGATGTACCGCTATTGTTAACCTCCACCTTGTCGTCTCTTAATTGGTGGTAACTACTGCCGCATGATTTTTTAACGTGGAACTAGGAACAAAAATGTGGAAATCCTTTTCCCACCCACTATATACTATACACTGGTAGTCAAAGAAAACTGCGAATGTGTTCGTCAACAGTTCTCGGTGATTCACTTGAGTTTAGCTACCTGCTACTCTGAAAAACCGCTGCAACTCAAAATACCGGACTCGCCAATTTTGCAACTTAAAATACCGGGGTCAGCCAGATGTCGCCTGTACTGTTTGAAATTCATAAGGAGATGCAGGCTAATTCGACACCAGTATTTAAGCCTGCATCTTCTTCGGTATTTTAGGTTGCCAGCGTTTTCACAGTAGACAGTTTTACACTTCGATATAGAGTCATTTTCAGACAATTTATGACGTTAATTCTGTGTTTGACTCACCGTGTTTATTCATAAACCTTTTTACGCGTGCACCTCGATTTAATCCCCCAACTACACCCTCTATTCCCCCCTTTTTGATGCATCACCCCGTCATGCCAACCAGAACAAGAAACTAATCAACACGTTCTGTAAATACCATAACAGTCCTCTATATTACCAGGTTGTAACAGGTAAATGCAACGTTTTCTGAAGTTTCAAAACATTCCTGAGCTCATTTCACGTTTCTTAAAGACTTGACATTGATCAATTTTATTGAACTAAAGCTAGGTTTGGCATTCAGATTGCAGTTCGTTTCAAATGTGAAACATGATTTACAAATTTAGATGGCGTTGGTCTTACGCTCAAATGTGTTAGTTCGTTTGATTTTCCCATTACAACGATATCGAGAACAAAAAAAAGAAAAATAATAACTATAATTTAGATGAGGGTATCTGTATTGTTCTTGTTGTTTGTTGTCGGCTGCTCAACTTCGCTCCACGAGTATTTTGAGTCGAAATTCAAGAATGGGTTTGGGCGTAATGGTGATGATGTACAAGAATACCACCACAAAATCAAAGTTAGTTAGATTCTTGGAAAATTATTTTTTTTCAGCGATTATAGAGTAACTCCATAATATCATGAGCCTCGAATGTGTTATTGTTAATTATAGTTTTTGCTCCGCGCGTTAGTTATAATCGTTTTCTTTCGTCTCTTCAATAATTGAAAAAATACCATTTTTTTGAGTTCAAATAGATTTGGAAAATATTACAAATACAGGGTCGTGCACAGGGTGTAGTTTGTAGTTTTCAATAATAAGAAATTGGTGATGTTTTTGAGTTTATTCACCATAGTTATAGAACTTTAAACGGACCAACATGACTGTTGTCAGCGAGAAATTGGGGAAACTGAGAAAACGCTGGAGCGAGAAACTGAAGTTGAACAAAGACGCGGAAGCGGAACTTGGAGAATGCATGAAGGTAAGTTCATTCGTGAACTACAATTCAAAACTGCATGCGTGTTATTCCTCAATTTAGTGAAGAAGAAACACAGAAACGTAAAGGTAACGAAAGTTCTCTTGTAAATAGAGTTTCTTCTAGCTGGGTAATTCAAACTAACGACTCATCATGCGCGTTACTGACCAAAGTACAATTAAGTACTAAACCCATCAGATTCTCTTTGGTTACGGCGGCAAAATTGTGACGTCACAATGTTGTTCAACCGGAAGTTTGTCACCCTTGTTTATATCAATGTGCATCCCCCCCCACAATTTGGTCAAAACAGGTGCCCACATATCTCATTTTTATCCGCTCTTTATGTCACATGTGACATGAATCGGCGGAAATCCTGCACTATGAGATCAGCGCCAATTGATTGGACAGAATGGTGAAAACAATTACTTTTTCAAACGCGAAACAAAGCCTTTGGTGGTTTCACCCCGTTCCACTGGAAAGAAGCTTATGCAAATCAGGCACCGTAGCAAAGTCGTGAAAGTGGTGAGCTCACCCTGATTAAGAACCCGATCACAGTCTGGCCACATAGTTGCCAACTTTGTATGTGTAAGCATAGTGCAGGTGACCCAAACTTGGGCGAGGTGGACCAGAATGTTCAGCTCGGAGCTGACCTTTTTAGGAGACTTTGCTACGGTGCCAGGGCGTAGAGCCTACAAGGAACTTTGAACTGTTGCACTATTCGTAGCAGATTACGGAAAGTATATTAGATGTTTTCCTAATGAAAAGGTAGAATTCGGACGTAAGAATTTGACATGAAGATTAGAATGAAACAGAATGCAATAAGGCTGGTTACAAATCTGGCGTGAATATTTCAAAAATGATAGATTTAATTGTTTTCTGATTGGGAACATTCAACCCATCTAACAGCAGAAGAATCAAAATTGGAACAATGTTTAGTTTTCTCGTGGAGAGAACTACCCACCAGAAATCGTTCAACGTAATCTATATTCTCCCGTATAGTATTGTTGGCTTTCCAAAAAAAGTTTTACGTTTTCCAGAAACTCCGCCCCAAGAAGCGTGAACGTGTAAATGAGGACGGAGATACATTGGCCGAAGTGAACGAAAAGGCAAATGTAGATGGAATGTACCAGGGAGATATCGTACTCACTGTGTTAGTTAGAAGACAAACTTCACTTGAAACCAAATACGGTTTTCAGCGTTGAAAAGCTGTTTTAAAGGGGGGCTGCATTGAATCATCAAATAAAAGATCGAACTGAGACAGTTCGATATGTGTCCTTTTCTTACTGGAATGTCCAATTCAAAGTTCTATTTTCAAAATTTCATCAACTTTTTGCTTACAGTCAGAGACGCAGAGGATAATTTGGAGTGAATGAATATTGATTGCGCGCACTTCTCTGACTCTTGTTTCTTTTCGGGTAACACCGTTAGCCAAACTCGGCATTCAATGCAGCCCCCCTTTAAAGAAGGACAATTATGTGCTCCAATCTCAACGTTTCAGTCCTTTAAACTGCAATACATTTTTCAATTGCAGTTTAAAGGACTGACGCGCCGAGATTGGAGCACGTAATCGTGCTTCTTTAAAGGGATTTAAATGCACCTCTCATCGTGAGAAAGCATAAAACTGCTCAAAGTGGTCAAACTGTAACTTCAGGGAGCAAGCCGACACAATCGTAGATGCCCAAGAAAATGATGCGCGCAGGAAGAGACAGGCCTACAAAGACAGGTTGATAATAAACTTATTAGTAAAGTCACTACGTGAACACCACAGCACGTTCACAGACCATTCTCAAACAAGTTTTGAGCCCATTGTGTTGCTTTTAGACGAGAGAGTGGGCAGGTCACCGAAACGCAGACAGCCTTAGCCTGTCTGTGACCTCACTTTGTACTCTCACACATTTGTAGATGTGGAAAATCGCAGTGGGGCAAATGTAGGTGATATAGGCAGTCTATTTACTGTACGCTCATTATTGTTCTCACCTTGATTTTCAGATTCTACCCGGGCACAATCTGGGGTGACACCGTTTACTTTTACTTTGACACTACTGCCAGTGAGTTATATCTTTATTCAGGAGGTAGAATACAGGGCAAAATAAAAAGAGAGGGAGAGAGACAATAATTAGTATAGTCTATTTAGAGCCGACCATGTTTCTACAATTCCAAAACACAGAAGTGGGCTGGTTTCACGTGGTTATAGTGATAAACGTTATTCCAGCGACTGCCGTGAAGAACGCGTTCATCAAGGCCGCTGACTTCTGGCAACAGAGCACGTGCATCAACTTCCAAGAAAGCACAACTGGTAGGTTATGTAGTTTTAGTCATAATCTATTGTTCTATGATTGACTGAGTCAATTTACAAGCTTCCGAGAAATTTTTAATAACAAAATACGTTTCCAGCTCGTAACCGTATCAAAGTTTTCAAAGATCAAGGATGTTACTCCTACATTGGTAAGATCGGCGGTGTCCAGGAACTTTCTCTGGGACCAGGATGCGAGTCGGTAGGTCAAAAACACCAGATATCACTTGAGCATTCTGTAGAGTGCAGCGTCTTTTGTTTTTCCCAATGATATATAGTGACAGCTGTTTCGTTTTTTTTTCTATCGTTTTACCCGGGAAAGTGATGATACAGACACCAACCTATATAGCACAATGTACAACTGAAACATTACTTTCTTCTTGGTGTAGAAATGATATTGGGAATGATATAAAGTAGGCAAATGCGAAAATTCAGAACTTGAAGTTTTATTTCTGCAGGTCGGTACCGCAGCTCACGAGATCGGTCACGCTCTTGGCTTCTTCCACACCCAATCTCGTTTCGATCGTGATGACGCCATCATTGTCAATGTGAACAATATTGAGGTGAGATAGTCCTTCTACTCAGACATTCAAACACATTTTCATTCGAAGAAAGCTGTACCGAAAAAGCAACACTTTGCATTGATCATTTCAATCGATTATTGATTGACGCGCCGCTACGCGCCGCTACGCGTCGCATATTAGTTATTCGTCCACTGTTCCCGTAGATAGACAGATGTAGGTAGACAGGAGAATGGGACTATTGTCAAGTTTAGTGCAAACGTTCGCTATTTATTACCGCACGATAGCGGAGAAAGTTCGGATTTTTTACTAATAGCAGTAGAAAATGTGGCGGCTTTAAATTTATTTTCAACTATCATACTTACAGAGAAATTTCGTCGATCAGTTTGATAAGGAAACAACCTCCACCAACTTCAACTACGGTATGCCTTATGATTACGGGAGTGTGATGCAGTACGGAGCGCTCAGGTTAGTTTTGATTGTACAGCGTCAGAATTGTCAACTTGCAACTAACTTCATCAATATCATCTTACAAACCGTTAATAAAACTGATAGTTTACTGTGATTGTTGTGTTTTTTATAGAATGTCAAGTTTCTCATGAGACCAACTCATCAGATCATTCTATGATCTATGATTATCGACGGTTCTTGAATACGAAACAGAAAAAAAAACATGAGACTTTCAGTGCGTCTCGTAATGGCAACCCGACCATGGTTGCAAAGGATTCGTTGTACCAAGATACCATGGGATCGGATATGGTTGCATTCTATGATGTTTCGATGATGAACGAACATTACAACTGCAAGGGTTCGTTTTCTGGCAACTCCGTAATTAATTGAAGTTTCGTTCCTAGAAGTAACTTTTTTTCTAATTTGTTACATTGTTTCATTATGTAGTAACATTGTCTATAGAAGCAGCATTTGCCGTTCTTGATTTTCTGCTGTTTAAATGTATCGCGATCTCAATTCTTTCCTATGGACTCATGATTAATTCCACGTGGTCATGTATTCTTATGAACTTCACATCTTCCTGCTAATGGAATCAAAATTTGCTATCCGAGGTGACGAATAACTTCAGTAACAACTTCTGTAACAGTGGATGCACGCGTGAACAAGTACAGTAAACACTAAAAGTGTCACATCTATTTTTCGTATGATTCAGCAAACGTTTTCCAGCTAAATGTCCCGCCAGTTCTTCTGCCAAATGCGCGAACGGAGGTTTCCCCAACCCTCGATCTTGCTCGCAATGTATCTGCCCAAGTGGATTTGGAGGAGCACTCTGTGATGAGAGAGTCAGTATTACCTCGTTTATAATTAAAACCTTGGATCAATTTTCTTATGAGAAGAATATTTTCACGGTTTTCCAGTACCAATGTAGTACAATGGGCAAGTACATACTTACTAGGGTTGTTAAGATCGAAATCGAAAACCGGTTATAATCGAAAAAAGTCGAGTTTCGATTTTCGATCTCAAGATCGAAAATCGAAATAATCGAAATTTCGCCAAAATCTAAAAAGTCGAAACTGAAAAAACGGAGATAAGACCAAATGTGTTGAAAATCGAGAATCGAAAAAAGTTCAGAATCGAAATTTTGACTACTTTCGAGTTTCGATTCTAGTTTCAAAAAATGGTCAAATTTCGATCAGGAAGCATCATACGGTAGTTCTGATTATGAGTAGAGTGTGCATTTACTTAGTATATCTAGCCTGGAGTGAGCTTTTCATTATTTCAAAAAATAATGGAGGACCCTTTAAGAAAAACGTGAGACATTGTTTGTGAACACGTTGTGCAGCTCGGTTTGGCAAATGTCTTGAACACGAAACAGTTGTTCTCCCGCAGGGCGAGGAGAAGTGTACTGTTCTGTCGATTTGTCATCCAGTAGAGGATAAGTTATCTCCCACTCTCAAGAAATTTCTGCCTAGTTTTAGTAGTACTCACTCTGCTCTGTAATTTTTTGATTGGTAGAAAATGATGTAAGGGGAACATTGACTTTTTACCCCACACCTTTCTGAATTTGTATTGCGTTTGGGGAATTGTAGTTTGACCCCCCCCCCACCGGGGGGTTATAATTCAATTTATCACCTGCAATACAAAAGTTTGAGGGTGGGGGGTAAAAATTAAACATTTCCGGTATTGAAGTTCAGAAAAATTAAACATTTCCGGTATTGAAATTCGTTGAAGTTTGACCCCCACCATTGAAGTTCTACCCCCCACCGACGCAGGTGGGGGGTAAACAGTCAATGTCGAAGTTGAATTTTGACCCACCCCTCTCCTAAATTTTCAGGTTTTAGCGTTTTAGCTTGGGTGGGGGGTTGAAGTGCTACGGGGGGGGGGGGGGGGGGGGGGACCCAACTAAAGTGGGGGGCGAAACTTCAATTTTCCCGATGTAAGTTTCACATTCATCGATATATTTTATGCAGTATTCATTTTTCTCATAGTTGGTAATCTCAATAATTTGTTGATGAGCACTTCTCCAACTTTGATGAGCTTTTTTATTGAGAAAAAAAATTCTGGGCAAAATCGAAATTTCAATTTTCGATCGAAAATTGAAAATCTTGAAAACAGCGAAAGTCGAAAATCGAAATACTCGGTTTGTTCCGAACCTACGCATGATCGAAATCGAATCGAATTGAAATTTCAAAATGGCTCGAAAGTCGAAAGTCGAAATAATCGGTTTTTCATAATCGGTTAACAACCCTAATACTTACACAGCAGAAATTGACGAGGTGCAGTGTTCCCAGCCAACTTGAAACAATTTTGAAATAGGGCGTGATCAAATGCCCGTGGTAGTTTGACCTCAAAGCACTCCGTAGTTTAGAATTTCGACCGGGAACCAACTAGATCAAACTGACAACACAGTGAGATACGGCAACATACATCCTGTAAAATCTATATGTTTGTTGCTTTTTGGCATCTGAGTAGTTGAATTCCAGCCTTCCGGATGTGGCCGTACTCTGACCGCCACAGGAACCTTCCAAACCCTCTCTGATACCATCGGAGATGGTTCAAACACGAGGAAAGACAGTTTCGACAAGTGCAACTATTGGATTGAGGTATTTGTTGTTCTAATAACAAATGAGGGGATCTAAATTGGAGCAAACATCTCTGATTCTCTGTATGAGTATCTACGTGTTCCTTGTTCCTGCCCACAAAATGTAAATAGTTCAAAAGGTCCAATTTCAACATTGAGCTTACATGGGTCTGAATTGTGTTTTCACAGTTCACATATGGGTGCAAAATTGCATTTAAATGAGATAACAATTAGAACAAAAACGGTTCTAAGGTTCTCTATTCTTTGCTCCAGGCTCCTGTCGGATCATGTATTGAGGTTCGTCTGTTGTCGTTCACCGGAACATTCACGGACGGATGTGTTTACGGTGGAGTGGAGATAAAAACCAATTCTGACCCTCGCAAGACTGGTTACAGGTAAAAAACTGTCCCCGAAAAGATAAAATACATCTATGAGGTCGTCAAAGTGGCGATGTTGGAATAAAGCAAATTCCGACATAGAGCTGAGTTTGTATGTTCTCGATAGTATTTTGGCTTTGTAGTCGTCTATCCATAAAAGTGGTGGGTAACCTTTGTTGCTGAATTTGCGCTGGTTGTTAAGAGAAGTAACGTAGGCAAACCATTTTAGGAATAATTTTCTATTTGTGTTGCAAACTTAGAGCTTAGCGGATGAACTGAAACTATATTTTTAGATTCTGTGAAAACGCCGACGCCGGAGAAACTTTGAACTCAACTTCCAACATTGTGCCAATTATCACATTCAACCGTTACAAAACCAGCAGAACTCAGTTGGAATACCGTATCGGTAGGTTGTAAATACTAACTGTAACCGTTGGAAAATTGGGAAAGAATCCTCGTATGCTTGTTGCAGACGTGAGACTGAACTTATTCAATGCCTATAACAAAACATCCATCTTAATTATTGCATGTATTGCATGTAATTTTTTTTTGCGTCTGAAAGGAGTACTAGTTGAGTTCAGGAAACATCACAGAAACTACAGGTATGAATATTACAGCGGTAAGATAATTACAGCTCACAGGTTAGTTTTCACGGAAAAATTCGGAACGTTTTCAGTCGGTGGTGCCCCTACTTCAGTACCAGATCCAGTCACTGTCGCACCTCCTCCTGCCGTAACAACGAGAGCTCCTATTACACCTACTCCAGCTCCCACAAAAGCTCCACCGCCAACAAACAAGTGCTTCGATCAATATACGGAGTGAGTTTTTATACAGTTTTGTGATGTGAGGATTGCCACATGATGTGCACATCTCATGAGAACGGCCTCTCTTTATTGAAATATGGTTTTTCAGACATTAGTCAGCCTGTTCAAAAACAAACAAACAAACCCAAACAACACATATCTTCGATAACTATTTCACGTGACGTCGCGATTTTTCTTTGTTGTTTACATCACCAAAAAAGAAAATAGGAGGTTATTATTTTCTTTGAATAATCAATGAAAACCATGATTCGGTGGTCGCAACTTCTCAACCAAAGTTCCGAAACACATCAGGGGAATATATTATGTGAAGGCTGAATTATTTGAAAAATAATTCAATGTTAACCGAAACCATTTCCAGTTGCAAGTTGCTGAGCTACTTCGGATATTGTCGAAGAAAAATTATCAGAAGAGTCTGCCGTTTCTCGTGCGGAAGATGCTGAACATACTAACTAATAAATGTTACTTTTGTTTTTGTGTTTTTTGATTAAGAAAAACCAAGAATTGTTAGTTCTAAGGTCGCCCACACAGTCACATGAGTATAAAAATGATTCTATTGATGTTTGTTTAAAGTAACAATTTAGAACTAGTCCCTGATCATACAGCTGTACAAACCAATGAAAATTGCGTGGTATGCTTGTATAAAAGGAGATCGACTCCGGATTTCATTCAGTTCATTATCTAGGTCCTAGATCTACAACTATCTATATCTTACAACTAATTTTATCGTAGGTTGTAATGCTCTCATAAGTTTAATGTTTTTGAATTACGTAGGACATGAGTTAGAGATCGGTCTTAGTTTCGCGATCATGAAACATTCTGGAACTACATTCAGATGCGGGTCACCCTTATACTGGTTGTTCTACTGGTCTGCTCCGTTCTCGGAAGACGTTCAGGTGCTCGCAATAGAAAGGATAGAAATGAAGCGAGGCTCGCTAAGGTAAGCAGATACAAGCCACCAGGAATTATCTTCAGAAAGAAACTGATATTGATGAACTATTGTTCCTTTCTGGCGAATCTCAAAATATTCTGACAGAGTGTACAGAAACGTTCACACTGCAAATCCTGTGACTTATTCTACAAAACAAGTTTGCTAAACTTTTTTCTCTTTTGTAAATGTCAAAAAGGATACAGTACTGACGCAATATATAAAAGGCTTTTGTATAACGATAATTCATTTTATCCAAACCTTGTAAGTGTAATTGAATAAAACAAAACCTAAAATATATCCAATAACATTCCAGTTGAATGGAACTGATATGGCTGCTGTTTCTGGCAAACTCGACAAACTCCGCCGTAACTGGAGAAAAAAACTGACACTTGACTCTGCTACGAACGAGGAGCTCAAAGACAAAATGAAGGTATAGTCGAAATCAAAATTTCAAATGTATCAAAGCTTCGATAAATTCGTAGATCTGAATCTTCGATCTCATTTCAGCTTCTGTATTTCGCGTCCCGTATGTTCCTTTGTTAGCTATAATATAATGATATTTTTCTGAATATGTGACCGGACTTTCGCTATAGCAACATAACTGTTCTCACAGAGCGAGAGAAAGTTTCACAAAGTTTCATTTCAAAATATATAACTTTAGAACATGCGAGCCAAGAGAAGAGAGCGTATTCGTGCCGAGGGAGATACCCTGGCTGAAGTGAACGAGAAGGCCAACATCACCGGAATGTATCAGGGAGATATTGTACTCACAGAGTAAGTACGGAATGCAAACATCGAATACTTGAAGACGTTTGCTAGAACATCCCGGAACCTCCATCCCAACCCGCGTCTCTAGATTTGGGTTCTATTTCGCCATTCGTATTCCCTCATGATGTGATAGAGAATTAGCGTTTGATGGAGGTGATGCAGGCTAGGATGCTTATGAACATGATCTCAGACTTCTTATCTCGAACTGATAATAGAAAAATATTGATGTAGATGTACCAACAGAATTTTCTCTTTTCTTCAGAAAGCAAGCGGACATAATCGTTGAAGAAAGTGAAAACGGATCAAGAGCACGTAGACAGGCATACAGAGACAGGTACGGTTAATATTACGTCACCCATTTTTCCCCATCTCATAAACAAAGTTTTGTTTTGCAGGATTCAATGGGCTACACTTCGGATCAACAAAACCTGTGTAATCAAACCAATTGTATTCATGTCATTGAGCCAACCAACTTTGCACTGGGCGACACGGAAACATAATCATTATGTGCTCAGTTTCGAGAACTCATTCTGAAAATGGCTTGGGATACAGAATGAATTTTCAATTGGCATATACACACCGAGATCGTTTTATGCTACATGTTTTTTTGCAATTGTTATGTTGATGCGAAATTCTTCAATAAACAGGTCAGCAAATATATTGCAGATTCTACCCTAGCACCATCTGGGGATCAACCGTCTACTACTACTTTGACAGCTCCGCCTGTGAGTTTTATCTTGCGCATAGTTTTCCCCCTGTGTGGTTGATTTTTACGGTTTTGCACCAAAAAATGAACAGCGGAACCGCATCAAGATACGGAAACCCTGTTTTTGGCACTCGAAAAGTGTGACAATTTTGTAATATAGTCTATCATGATTGTTTTCTGGTATTCACAATTTCTCCTTTTACAGCTACCGCTGCTCGCACAGTATTCTTGAAAGCGGCCGCTTACTGGCAAGCCAACACCTGCATCAACTTCCAAGAAAGTACCTCAGGTATGTTTTTCTTAAGAAAACGACAACATACTGTGTCTCTGAGTTCTAGCTGTGCAAATATGTACACATTCTACATTAGTTTCATTTTTAGTAGGCCATTAGCCCACAGCCCCAGTGTGGTAGTGGCCGTTGAAACCTGCCTGACATCTTAAAGAAGGACGATTATGTGGTCCAATCGCAACGCTTCAGTCCTTTAAACCGCAATATATTTTTCAATTGCAGTTTAAAGGACCGATGTAACGGGATCGGTCCACGTAATCGTCCTTCTTTAACAAGTTGAAGCTTCACGTGAGGCTCATATTTTATTATCAAAAACTATAACATATTTAGGCCAGTTGTGTCATTAACACCGCTTTTTGTAACCATGTAATTCGCACTAAATTCCAGCTCGCAACCGAATCAAGGTGTTCAAGGACTCCGGCTGCTACTCGTACATCGGAATGATCGGTGGAGTACAGGAACTTTCCTTGGGATCAGGATGTGAATCCGTAAGTTTTTCAAAATGAAACTCAGGCAAAATCAAACCTAATTGTACAAGTTATGGTTCAGGCTCCATCAAACGGAAGTCAGGGTGAGCGGCTTGTCTGCGCATCTTTGATCTACACACTCTCTCATCTGCTGACAAATAGTCATTGACCGTTCGCCCCGCATTTCTTGATCGATTCGACCTTTTGATGTCTTTATTGGGAAAATGGACACTGTCGGCAAAGTCAAACTTAACATCCCTATTTCGGCTCTAATTTAAATAATACGTTGCGCACTAAAACGCAGACTTTGTCACTCTCTCTATACTCGATTTGTCTCTAGTTACAAGAAACGTTCTAGGTCGGAACAGCGGCTCACGAACTCGGTCACGCTCTGGGCTTCTTCCACACGCAGTCTCGATTCGACCGCGATAGCTCTATCATTGTCAACGTCAACAACATTGTGGTAGGTTCAGACAATCAGGAACACCTTCTTCACACATCAAGTTTGAACTATTTTAGACATTTTTGTCCAATCCCGGTTTCTATAGTTTTGCAGATGACTGTTTCACATCAACAGATTTCTCTGAAATTAACATATTTCACCCGTATGAAATGCTTCAAGGTACCGTAAATTGATTATCAACCAATTTTTTGTGCCATTCAGGACAACTTCGTCGATCAGTTCGACAAGGAAACAAGTTCGACCAACTTCAACTACGGAATGCCCTACGATTACGGAAGTGTCATGCAGTACGGAGCACTCAGGTAGGCTTAGCTGTACAACAGCTAAAAGATAGTTATTGGGTTCGAGGCCTAACTGAGTGAAATTTTTATTCACATAGTTTTACTACAACTTCTATGAATATTCAGTGTATGACAGAGATGAGGGATCTAACAACATGACTCCAACTAGCTTTGTACAAAAGAAATCGACATCAAACTACATACACATGCATATAAGACAATGAAAAGTCATACCCAAAGCAATCCCTGACTGAAATAATATTTGACTGATTATATTGGTTTCAGTACGTAACAGTATGACGTATAATGTGTATCTACCTTCAGTGCATCGAAGAATGGTAACCCAACCATGGTAGCCCGAGACTCCAACTACCAGGATACCATGGGATCAGATATTGTCGGATTCTACGATGTTTCAATGATCAACGAACATTACAACTGCAAGGGTACGTTATATTCAACTTCGTTCCATATACCGATTCTTTCTTAGTTTTACAAAATTAAGCAGTCTATCGGTACACTATTTACACCATAGGACGCTTTTTCTCAGAAGTGAGCTTCGTAGAAACCGCCTAAAAAATAGCTGCCAACAGAACTGTCATAGTTTTTCTGCTTAATTGCAGGTCGTTTTCGATAGTTATCTGAGGCTTGATGTATATCTGAGGCTTGATGTAACTATAGTATAATGTGTTTGTTACTTGTAACTATAATATTGTAATTTGTAATTATATGTACGTACCTGGTGTAACTGTGTGCACGCTCCGTACAGACAGTTACACTTCGTGTTCAGCTGTTCAGGCTGGTGTAACTGTCTGCACGGCGACGACCACAGACTGTAACTGTCTGCACGGAGCAATTAGTGAGACGACCATTTGGGGCCGTGCAGACAGTAACACACCCGTTTCTCCCAATTTTTTACCGGTCATGTTTCCAGCAAGATGTCCGGCAGCTTCATCGGCGAACTGTCAAAACGGTGGCTTCCCCAACCCTCGCTCCTGCGCCGTCTGTATCTGTCCAAGTGGATTCGGAGGATCACTTTGCAATCAGAGGGTAATCAGAAATACATGGTTTAAACAATAATAACTCATTTTATTTACCTGGTTTACAAAATATTTACTCAAGTTAATAGATAAAAATACGGGACAACAAACGCGTTCATACTCAGAGCGACAGGAACCATTTCATAGGATTCTATTTTTATCATGACTTGGGGTCAAGATTCGACTCAAGCCTTGAATGTGATATTTTGAAACGCAAAACACATCGTGACTGAAAAAAAAATATGGTTTTTTTCTAGCCTCGCCTTCGAAAAATCTAGGGCAAGAGACTCATGACTCCTTTCACAAGCTTTTATCTTACAGCCTTCTGGATGTGGACGTACCATGACGGCGACTAGTTCCTTCCAAACCCTTTCTGACACAATTGGAGACGGCCGACGCACTGTCAACGACGACTTCAGCAAGTGTAATTATTGGATCCAGGTATAATCTACAAATGACTTGTTCAAAAATCACCATTTTGAGTATTCAGGAATGTTGTGCGCTGGCCTAGTTCTGCAACGAGAAAAGCTCAAAAGAAAGCACCGTAGACACATCGATTGAATTTGTTAGTAACTTAATGACTAAAAAACCTGTAAAACAACCGAAAACTTCTTAAGAATCGAGCTTTTTTTCTCATTGTGGCATAATTTACCATAACTTCCAGGCTCCCGCCGGCTCTCGCATCGAAGTTCGTCTGAAGTCGTTCAGCGGCACATTCAGTGATGGCTGCTCTTACAGCGGAGTCGAAATCAAGGCACAGTCTGACGAGAAACGCACGGGCTACAGGTTTGTTAAACGAACTGTCAATGTAAAATACATCCTAAATATTACAAGGACTAGAATGAATACATCGTGATTGAAATTATTGAGAAATATTGTTATATTTATTTAAAACAAAAATATTTGTTGTCATTAAATTTTAGATTTTGGATGTTATTATGAAAATATGTGCTCAGTGAAAGGTGCCACTCAACATATTTTCATAATGTTGAGAAATAGTTATCGAACAATTAGAGTGTTAAACAACTAATGGAATCCAAAAATAAAATGCACATATAGTTCTGTTTCGTAATAATTAGCAACAGGTTCTTCATTAGCAACATTTAACTAATGTGAAGCGAAAAATGTTCCAATTTTTATTGGATTCAGATCGCAGACAAACTATTTTTAGATTCTGCGACAACGACTACGTAGGAAAATCCCTCATCTCAACTTCCAACGTGGTGCCAGTGATCACTTTCAACAGATACAGAAGCAGTACCACCCAAGTAGAGTTTAGAACTGGTGAGTACACGAATTTTATTCCGGAAGGAACTTTATCTAGCTAACCACCTAGTGTTCCATATAATCATTTTTACTGAAAACTGTAATTACTATTTCAAAGACTGTGTGCTTACGAAACACAAGAAGCACCTGTAATTTTGATGATTTTTTGCGTAGAACTCCAACTCCTCATTCTTTATTATTTCTTAGTGGGTGCCTAATCGAAAGAGGGTTAAGGTTCTCTCATAGGTACTTGTTATATTGTTTCAATTTCAATAATGGGTAATATGTTTCAGTCGGTGGAAGTGCGTCTCCAAACCCAGCCCCGGCCCCATCATCGTCCTGCACAGATGCCCACGCCTCGTAGGTTTTTGTGACTAGTTTTATATAATCCAACTTCGAGTTTAGAAGAAATGACACAGTAAACGGAACATTTTGTCAAGTACACACTTCAGTAAACTGCAGTACACAGTACACCCAAATAGTACAATTCAGATACTAATACAAAGCAGATTTGAAGTATCGAGTAATCTAATGAACTAAAAGAGACTAGCCGGTCGCGCGGCTACCGCCGCGCGCCCGTCTAGCGGTTCTCAGTAATCGTCATGCAACTTTTTCGTTTTGAACTTTTTTGGAATGTTTGAGATTGTTTTGAGTAAGTTGTATACTTGACGTCTTCTATCCTCCATAATCTCGATCGTCGTTAACTCGAAATGATGATTTGACGTCAACATAATGTTTTTGCCACTCGTTACACTCGTTCTATTATTTTCAGACAGTTTTGAGCAATTTCACAATTTGACGTCTTCAGAACTTCAGAATCTAACTCGTCGTGACATGTTAATTATTATATGAGGTTTAAATTACATCCCATGTCTGGAAAACGCGTTCTGAGATCGTTTCATTCATTCAAAGCAAAGTTGGAAAATTAGCTATGACGTCATCATGGTGGTTTGATCTTGAGATTTTAAAACTCGTATAAAATTAAAATTTATGCATATTTTTCTTAGCTCTAAATGTTGTTGGATTGCTCATACTCATTAGGATTGGTTCAGAAACTTCCAATAGTACAACTCGGAAACTCTCATTTCTGTAGGTCAAAATTCTACCATCGATCGATAATTGATGTTTGATCTTCGTCCGTTCGGCTCTGATCTCGTTTGATTATGACCTATCATTACTGAGAATTTCAACATTCTACAATCATTTAGAATACCGGGAGAGACGTTACAAGTTGAGTCGGTTGAAACATCTTAAAAATAGGTCTATTTGCGCCGTATTTAGTACGGGTTTGGACTAAAACTCGTATAACTTCCGTCAAAATAGATATTTTCGCAAAGTGTTTATCCGCATTCTTGATCTCAAGTAAGCGTGCATCTGCTGACATAAAATTAAGTTTCCAAGTTTATTTTAAAAATGCAGGTTTTAATATGAAACTATTTTACACAAAAACGCGTCCATAACTTTTTTTACTCCAATGATACTATTTGCTCATCTCTACAACAACTATCATCTCAGAGAGTGAGAGAGAAATTAAATTTGCCATTTTCGAGATCTGAGGAATTTTTTTCGATAAATTTCCGAACTCACTCAAAAATCAATATACGGATATTTGTTTATTTTGACACTTTTTTTGTTGGGTGGTCAATTCACTCATTACTACACATAAGGTTGAAATCAAACCGTCTACGTTAACTCGATGTTTCGGACTCATTTCCGAGGTACTCATTTTCATAAATTCGCTATAAAAAATCGATAAATGGTCTTTGATCTCTAAATGATTGAGAGTTCACTCGGTATGACAAAATAGATCTACCATGAACATTTGATCAAATTCGAACTCGTTTCAAGAGTTTTGGTAATCTGGAAAATTTCCAAAAACTTCTGCAACTCGGCGGCTATTGCGAAATTTCATTCGATATTTTGGCCGTAGTAATGACTGGTGTTGTTGTCTGTTGTATAGAAGTTCTGGACAGATCTCTCTAATCTACGAGGTATGCTTATGCAAAATATGCCAAAAATAGTCACTTTTCGGAAGATCATAAAAAACTTTAAAGGCAAAAACAAAAAAACGACCCCTCTCAAAAAACTTTAAATCTGCCCAGGTACAACATACTAAAATTCCATTGCCAAATTCCATCTTGAAAATTTTTATATTTTGGATCATAGAAAATCGATAAATCGATATTATCGATTTTTCATAAGTGCATTACCTACAACTCGAGATGACGGTTCTTACCACGAAGTATTGACGTTTTATGGGGTTCAAACTTAAGGCCCTAACGTAGGCGTCGTTACACGTTAACGAAATTCCTTAGACACGACAACATTTTTTTTTGGTGACTGACATGTTAGGTTAGGTTAGAACTGGCTTACTCAAAGTTTAAGGCGTTACGTACCGTGAGATTATCATGTTTTGTACAGTAAGGTGATTGCCCTAACGTAGGCGTCGTTACACGTTAACGAAATTCCTTAGACACGACAACATTTTTTTTTGGTGACTGACATGTTAGGTTAGGTTAGAACTGGCTTACTCAAAGTTTAAGGCGTTACGTACCGTGAGATTATCATGTTTTGTACAGTAAGGTGATGTTGTTAAATTCAAAAACAAACACTGTCACTGGTATATTCACTAAACAATAAATAAACTGGTAGTGATTCAATTACTTCTGGTGTTGTAGTTCTCTCCATTATAGTGTTGTATTTGTAGTTTGCTTATCGAACTTTGTTCTGGTACCTTTCTGAGCGACCCCTTGAAACTATTTTCATTGATTTCAGTTGCCCGTCATTCGTCTCTAACGGGTTCTGCCAGAGCACCTACTACACGGCGGCTCAGAAGATGTTCTACTGCGCTGCTTCCTGCAACCTTTGCTGAAATAATAATAATGATAATAATGATGAATAAATGTTTCATGAACTGTAGAATTTATTAAAATGAAATCGCGGGCGCCATAACAGATCTATGTTAGCAGATAAAAGTACAATTCAAGTGGTCAAACTACGCCTTGTTGGCTCCCAATGGTTCGGTTCCAAGCAACAAACAATATTTGGTATTAGTTTTGTTAAGTTTGTTTAGTTTGACATCGTTGGATACGGGAGTCCAACTAACTTTGTGATCGACGATAAATTTGAGTTAAAGGAGACCGGAGAGCAACATGGTTTCTCGTAAAGCTGTTGTATCCTACTTTTGATTGGACGCGTTGCGTGTCGCGCGGCATTGTCATGTGAATGTCACGTGGACTGATCAGTCTATAATACGAGTTATTTGTGCTCTCTGATCTGTTCAAGTTGTGTTCCGTTCTCCTTCAAGCCACTGATCGCACGTGCACATGGTAAAACTTGTGATTGAAGCAACAAAAAAAAACGTTCCAACTCAGTTTAATTGGAACTCCATATCGGCGTTCGGGAAAAAAAACCCCACAACTCGTTAACCTACCGGGTTCGTTCTATATCTCATTAGTTCGTTTATAGTGCAGTCGTATTATAACACATGGTTCATATAAAACAGATCAACAATTATACAATCAGAATTTGTTTGTTTCTAATCATGTTCACGTTACTAGGCACCTCACAGTTATATCATTGTCTTCTCACGTAGTCATATAGTGCGATGCCACGTGTTCATCAGGTTATATCACATACTTGGTAAGCTCCACTCATGTTTTCTCCGTTTTGCTCTGAAATAGATATGCAGTTTAGCTTGCAGACCCCATGAGTTTGGATCCGAGAGTGCTCACATTGTTTGCGGTTACGTTAGTTACAACTACGGCTGACGGCGACTTCGCGTCTGAAAAATATGAAGTATGTTTGGTTTTTGAGGTAGAGGCGAAACGTACCACTGTCTATACTCTTTTTCTCTCGTATTCTCCTAGTTTGTATCACTTTCCTTGAGCCTAACTTTATTTGCATTGGAAATTAACAATAACAATCATTCGAACTGACAAGATTTTTTAAAAGAGTATTCGCTCACATGCTGTAACAAGGGTACACTACCACAAAAAGACCATGAAGAAAAAGGGCATGGTAACTTCTCCAACACGCCTCCGAACCACAGAGGGAAACCAATTTTCAACCAGTTAGATTTTCTGGATACCTATATAGGGCTTGTTGTTTACAAGGCAAGCCGTGTACGTTGCCCTATTCTGCTGTGTTTGTAGTTTGGTCCCGTTGCTCTCACTTTTGACTTGCAACGGGACCAAACTACAACGAGTTTTCGTCGATTTGATTCCTATTGTTTTTAGAACGACGCTCTCAGAAGTATGATTGTTGGTACTGGCGACAATCGCATATACAGGTAGGAAAGTCATTACACTGTTTCACATACGTTTATAAGTATTCCTTGCCTACTTGGGCCTCTGGGTCTCGAAAAGCAAATGCAAAAAAAGTTGTTCTGTTGTATTTACGCACTACAGTTCATACTTCACTTTAGATCCTTCGACTATTGGTCAGCATACCATCAGTACAATTTGAATGCAAAAAATGCAGTCGAAACTGGACAAACACAAGAAGGTTAGTGAGAAATAGTTTGGCGAGTTTCTATTACTTATAAAAAGAACCACAAAGTAATCCTTTTTCAACAGTAGTCTGTAAACATGTAGAGGTTGTTAGCACTCAAAATTCACGTATTCACCACTCCGTTTTAAGAGTTTCACGTTCTACTACAGTTTTCTGTCTTTTCAGAAACAACCGTGCACTTAGCATACACTGATTATCGTCTATGGCCAACTATTGAGATTTCATTGATTTACTTAGGCATTTATGATTATTCTCGACGAGTGACGGCGAACATTTTGTGTATATCGTTGTATCTGTCATCCTATTCATGAAATCATGATGAATGTACGAATTACAGATCCAGTTGGTTTCTACGTGAATGCAACGACATTTAAGGAACTGGCGCAATACTGCCCAGATCTTCAGCTTGCAGTCCTTCAACAACGTGAGTGTATCAGTGAGAATGGAAAAAAAATCCTTTCTCATTTATTTTATTCTCATGAAAAATGTTTCCATTACTATTTTGTCTCAGGGATTGACGAACCGGCAGTTAGTCACATGACAGTGGATCTGCTGTATTCTCAACAAGACTGGATCTTCAAAGGAAGTTTCTATTGCGCACCGAAGTTAGTATGTGCTTCAAGTAAAGTGTGATGTGATAGACCAGTGATGTGTAAACGTTTATTTGTTTAGCATCAAACACGTTTCTAAGGGTTTGAATTAAGATTGAATATCCCACACTACCATGTAAAACTGTTTCAATCCTAATCTTTGACGGTACATTTAATACTCTTTATCACGAATTAGTAGGTTTCTTAGATTAGTTATAGTCGTACTGCTCCTTCTACAGTACAATCAGAAAACTTTGAGTTCCTTTAGAACACGTTCATTTTATGAAAAGCGTAACCACTTTCGCATTCGATTCTTATTCACTACTACAAACAGTATTCCAGAATATTTTTTTGAAAAATTCCATTTGTGAGTTTCAAAAATTCGCCCATTTACTTTAGGAGTCTCAGTAGGATTAATGTAAACTATATTGTCGGCTGCTCACCTAAGCCCAATAATGTATTGATATTTTCGATTTGTTTCCTTCAATCTGGTATCAGAATCCCTAATTTAAGAATAAAGATACTTTGATTTATCTGTTTTAAGGAAAGGATATTGTGGAGCCAACTTCGAAATGGTGGAAATTCTGAGAACCGACGGGTGTGAGTTTCAAGAATTACTCAGTCAAACTATGATTTTCAATATCAAAGGAGGGCAGAATGGAAAGCTAGTTTAGGTAGCCCGGTACCTAAACATAGCGTTGCGCGCGCCAAAACAGGCTAAAACGTGTGAACCATATATGCAAATTAGGTTTGTTAGTTTGAGTGAACAATGGTACATATTAGTTTCTCTTGAGCAGCTCTTTCATATAAACTTTCCTTTCTGCCCCCCTAATAAATTGGATTTTCGTGTACCTACTGCACAGAGTTCAGTTTTATAGTAAGAAGAAGGAAATGCCTTCAAAAACATAGCTCACACATTTTAATGTTACTTTTCAGTGTATAATTACTGAAAAACACTAACTTTCTTATTCTACTAAGAAAAATTCTCTTCCAACACACCACTGTAAGAAAATTGAAAAGAACTACATTAATTGGACATAAATTAAGGTACCAGGATAAGTCATTCGAAATTCTCATTCTCATTCTGCGCGCGCGGAAGCAGGTTGGTTTTCATTTCTTTCTCTCGTATACCTACAAATGTCTCAATATGATAAGTTTGTATCTGCGTTGTTGTCTACTCCAGATCGAGACAAACGGTTTGAAATAGCGAAACAAATTCCTTCCGGTCTCATGTTGCAAATCGTTGTTGGCCTTTCGGTAATGATTGATAAAACGAGTGATCAAGATCACAACTCGGATCAACGGACTCAACAAGCGCCTGGAAGTGACCATATTCCTGAAATTATTGTACCTCTGTCACCCGAAAAAGAAGAAGAGCGACGCAGAAGTATTGTAATATCGGGTATCCCTGAACCTGAACAATTTGGCAAAGCTGGTCGAGAACAGGACGACAATAATCTATGGAACATTCTCAAGGTTCTCAACATAAATTCGCCCCCTGTTACTACATTCCGTATGGGATCCTATACTCCCAATGTCACTCGTCTCACTAAGGTTATTTTCCCATCGAGCCATATTGCTCATGCTGCTGTCAGCCAGGCCCATTTACTGTTTTCCAACGCTACAACCAAGGGTATCTATGTGCGAGAGTCTCTGACCATGGAAGGAAGAAAAGTTCTGCGGAATCTCGTGCAGTTGAAACGTGCAATGAAATCGGCTTTTCCTTCGGATCGTTTGCATATTTATCGTCAGGTGTTGTATCGAAACAAAGTCAAATTTGCTGATGGGACCAATGTTATCGCCTTGCTAGAGGCCACAAAATTCAAGGATGTTTCGACTGATGTCCCTGTTTCGCAATTCTCTGACCAAGATATAACACGTCGCCGCCGTAAACCTGTAAACTCAGCTGCAGACAACCAAGATGCAACCGACGCAAAAGAAAATGAAGCCGCCGACGTGGTAAAGCAAGTGCCGAATGCAAATGAGTCTGACTCTGTAGTAGATGAAACTGTTGTTGATAACAATAAAACCGTCACGCAACCGGCAAATCCTTCTACCGATTCCCAATCTACTATCACTCAGGGAAACTGAATGATAAGTTGCCTAGTTCAGATTCATTACATTGTGCACTTCTGAACTGTCGTAGCATTGTGAACAAAATTGACGAATTTAGAGTTTATTTGAGTGAGAATAAGCCAAGTATTGTGTGTTGTACTGAAACTTGGTTGAATAGCAACATCAGTGATAGTGAAATTGTAGGTTGTCTTCCTTATTTAGTACTGAGAAATGACCGAAAAGGTCGCGGTGGTGGTGTAGCAATATTTCTAAGAGACTTTTTGCAATTTGAAACCATTGTTTACGCCCAAAATTCAAAGGCAAATTCAGTTTGCATTGATGTTTATGATACGCACAACTTGGCGAAAATGCGTTTACTTTGTGTTTATCGTCCACCCAACCTGACTGCTTTGGAAAGCTCTGAAATAAACAGCCAAATTTGCGATTTACTGTCCGTCCCTCATACTGTAGTTCTTTGTGGTGATTTTAACTATAGCATTGATTGGGTAGGTCAATCATGTTCTGGAAATCCAGAGAACGAATTTCTCAATTCAATAACTAGTATGAATCTTATGCAGCATGTTAAAACTCCTACACGGGGTGAAAATATTTTAGATTTGGTCATTTCAGAAGCTAGCTCAGTTAGTAACGTTGAGGTAACATCGGGACTATCAAATTGTGATCACAGTATTGTTAAATTCCACATTGAAATGTCCACTTTACTAGAAACTATTGTGCCAAAGCCTGATTTCAGAAAAGCGAACTATGATGTTATTAGGCAAAAACTTATTGCAGTGGATTGGTTCAATGTATTTTCCACTCATCCCACAGTTGATGATATGTATTCGATTTTTTGTAGAATTCTTTACTCAATTTTCGAAACTACTGTGCCATTAAAACAAACCAGGTCTCCATTTGAAAAGTACCCGTTCTACATCCAAAACCTTCTACGTGAACGAGAACAACTTTATGCGAGAGTAAGTATTGGAGATAACTGTAACAAATTCAAGAAACTTAGTATGAAGATTTCAAAGCTCATTGAGAAATTTTTGCGGAATAGAGAGAAGAAATTATTTGGTAACATGTTAAACAAAAATTTGCATGCGTACATCAAATCACGTACATCATCGAGAACGCTTTGCAAGTCACTATCTGACTTGGGTGGAAACTACTTATATGGCAACTTACGTAAAGCTGAGGGTGTAGCCAAATATTTCGAAACAGTCTATGAAAAAGATAATGGGCATGCTCCTCCAGTAGTTGAAAAGCTGCAAAGTTGTATTTCAACACCTACTTTCTATCCTTACGAAGTTGAGCAATGTTTGAAGAAATTGAATAACTCATGTTCTACAAGTCTGGACAACATACCACAATTTTTTCTGCAAAAATGCGCTAGAGAGCTCTCTGAGCCATTGTCAATCATTTATAATGTGTCAATATTGGACGGTACTGTTCCTACTATGTGGAAATACTCAATTGTTACGCCTGTACCTAAAATTGCATCTCCAACTTTAGTGTCTCACTATCGACCCATTTCTATCAATTGTGGTACTTCAAAAGCAATGGAAAAACTACTGTGCGTGAGAATCAGAAAGTGGATAAACCGGTTCAAGTTGATTCCCCCATCTCAGTATGGTTTTGTGGCTGAGAAAAATTGTGAGATACAACTTTTGAAATTCATGTTTGAACGAAACAAAGCTCAAGCAAATAAGGGATGGTGTGACACAATTTACACTGATTTGGCTAAAGCTTTTGATAAAGTTTCACGCGAAAAATTGCTCTTCAAAATGGAGTGCTTAGGATTCAGAGGTGTTTGGTTGAACTGGATGCGTTCTTTTTTGGTTGAAAGACAGTTTGCTGTTACGTTCGGATCGGAATTGTCATCATTCTATACTGCCAATAGTGGTGTTCCACAGGGATCTGTACTGGGTCCGATTCTTTTCATAATATACCTTTCTGACCTACCCAAAAGCTTGCACCTGCCAAACCATGTGTCGCTATATACATTTGCTGATGACATAAAATTGTCATGTACTTACACATCTGAGAACGATAGCAGAAATGAGCTCATTGTAGCCCTCAAAAGTCTCGAGAAGTTTTGCTTAGACTGGCAACTCACGATTTCTCATTCTAAGTGTTTCATGATGAGTACCTGTCTGAATCCAATTTCCTATACATTTGAGAATGGAGATGTAATTGAAACCACAGAGAAAGCTCGTGATCTTAGAGTCCATTTGGTGACCAATGCTCGTAATTTGTTTGATCTATCTATAGTTATCAGGAAGGCACTAGGTAAAATGTTCACAATATTCAGAATATTGCACCAAAATGATGCAATTTTGTTTGTTAGGTGTCTCAAATGCTACGTTTTGCCATACCTTGATTACTGCTCATCTGTCTGGTCTCCTCATAAACTAGGTGATATACGTAATATAGAGAAGGTTCAGCGTATTTTTTCAAGAATTGTGTACGGTAGGTGCAGATTGGCAGACGGTAGGGTAAGTTACAGAGATAGGATCAAGTTTCTTGGTCTTGAAACCCTGTTTGAACGACGTATTAAGCAAGACTTGGTATTGCTTCACAGAATTTTGAAAAAAGAGGTACAGATGGAGGTGAGTAAATATTTTTCGTTCCGTCCTTGTGGTGAGCGTGGCAACACGTATAATCGCAATGGTTTTTCATTTGATATCCCTAGGTACAGTACTATGACCAATGAAAATGCTTTTTTTATTCGGGTTGCTAAGTGGTACCCAAAACTACCACCACATTTAACCTGTCTTAGTACGTCCGATGCCTTCCGCAAACTTATCAGAAAAGAGAATATTCTTGATTTACTTCAACTAGCCTCACCCTTTGAATAATTTGGCAAGAATGATCAATTACAGTTCATGGAATTTCTCTGGCCCCCTCTGGCAACAACATCAGTTGTTGATCACTTGCGTTGGTCTACTGCCATTCTACTGTCGTACGCTCCCCCATGAACGGTCCATGATGCTCCATTCTCACCAGGAATCAAAGATATGATATTGTGATTATGATGTATTGTATTAGTAGTCGTGGCACTCCAAACTATCGAACTATTGCCGCAACCATTTGTAGACTACAGCGCTAAACTACACAAAATTACTTTCTTCATCTCCTATCAGTATCATATCCAGGTTGTACTTATATTGAACGGTCGATTGTCCTATCAG
This sequence comes from Litoditis marina, assembly GCA_964036275.1. Classification (NCBI taxonomy): domain Eukaryota; kingdom Metazoa; phylum Nematoda; class Chromadorea; order Rhabditida; family Rhabditidae; genus Litoditis; species Litoditis marina. Next base: position 9,592,582 of record OZ038440.1, on the reverse strand, counting down.
CCTTTTTATCTTCATAGTACTAGCAACAGATTTTGGTGATGGTTTGGTTGGGAATACTAGACGTAGTTCACATAAATTGAGTGGTTCATGTAACTCACAGTAGTAACAACGAGTGTTTAGCTTGCCATAATGCTTGTATTCGTGATCGTATCAGTTTATTGTGCTCTGTACTCTCTCTTCTTCATCATATTTGGAAAATCCTGACTTTCTGATCATCGACCATCGTGCGCTCGTAACTTATTGGGGGAGGTTGGTGGTTGCACCTTCTGCAGCCAGGCTATACCCGGTCGGTTAGTTGCGTTCGTCACTTCAATGCCACCCGTCCACCTCCAGCCTGCTCCAGCTGCCCGGTCCAAAGAGAAGCCTCGCCAACTCTCGTCACCCACGCCTAGCCTTCCCTTTGACAGTTACGGGTTCTTGCACATATCCTCGACAATTTGTTCCTGCAGTCGCTTATTAATTATTGGAATTGCACATTTTTATTCGGGACTCATAAGTGTTTAGAACTGTCTGTTGATAATATTGTCATGATAATTCCAATTTAAATCCCGGTTTTGATATAGTCCCAACGAAACCTAACGTCACAAAATCATCTCTACAATAGTATAAATAGATAATCCCGAAAGTGTTTCATAATAATTACGTCACTACAAAAACAGGTACAATCACCGTTCAATCGTACTACACTGCAAATTGCATCCATCTATAACTACGAGCGCGTAACAGGGATACCATTCTTCCATCTATTTTTTTTCCTTCTATCCAACAATTGGAGTGCCACATTTCAAAATGTGGAAAGTCACATGTTGAATAAATCTATTCTATTCTATTCTAGAAATTAAAAGTCATTAAAGTAAAAGTCATTCAAAAGTAAAAGTCATTAATTCACTTCTAGTCAGGACTTGAAAAATACGAAAATTTTCGAAAATTTTATTTCTGATTCTCAACTGTTTCTGTACTTAATGACTTTGACTTCAATGACTTCTAATTCTGAATGACTTATTCTGGTTGCCGTAAATTAATGCTCTCTGGACTGAGGAATTGTAAGAAACCAACTGCTCGAATTAAAGTGCCCCGCCCCTTTTCACATTTGTGATTCCCGTACTAGATACGGCGCAACGCACGATGCGGCATCTCCTTTTCAATTCTGAGTTGCGTGTTAGGCTGTCTTCAGACTTTTTGTGCGATACAAGATACACGATCCATGCACGCTCTAATCATGTGTATCGATTGCACTTTTGTAGCGGCGACAGATACATGCGTCACGCGATGTATCTTTCGTGTTCATACTTTTTCTACAGTATCTCGGCGTCAGATACATCATTTTGAATCGACAATACACAATTTTTGAAAATTGCGGCCGGCATTCTACACTTCACTCATACCGTGGATACATCTAGGTTTTCGGATTGTAACTCATAAAATTATAATTTTTGTGGAAATTTTCCAATTGGATAGAATTTCCCCCAACCCAAAACCGATTGGGTTTCACAAAAGTTTTTTGTTTCTCGCGCGCGACGCGCGCACGCGACGCGTTGAGATGAGAAAATATGCGGATTTCAGTGAAATTGGAAACCTGGGTTATCGAGCCTTCTGATTACGGATGTGGGTATCAATTTTATATCACGCACGCGACGCGTGCACGCGCTGCGACAGAAATTTAAAAACCCGTGAAACTCAATGAAACTTGGGAACCTGAGGAAATCGATCATTCTGAAGTCAGATGTGAGCTTGGTACGGACTTGGGGTAAAGCGCGCGCGCGCAGCACGCGACGCGACAAAAAAATCATCTTTTGTGCATGAAGATAAATTTTCGGGATTAGGAGTGGTTGGCCACGCTGATAAGAAGGTATTACGAGTTTTGGATATATCTTCATAACCAATATGATCGAATACTCCACCTTCCCCAATTTCATATGAATCGACTCTTTTTGATATTTCTGCCGCGTCGCGTGCACGCGCTTTGCGTGGGTGAAATTGAGTTTATGGTATGGGGATCGATAACGATGATCATCAGCGTTTTTGTTTTTCACGATGTCCAAAGTTTATTGAAATTCATTCATTTTCACATTTTGTCGTCGCTGCGCGTCGCGTCGCGTGCTATGAGATAGACGTCAATTCGAAGGATACCTATAAATATCTATGACATCACGAATCTAAAATTGTGAAAAGTTATTTTTGAGTTTGAAACTAACGAGATCGAAAAAATGTATTCTGGAACGTTCATACTTTTCTGATACGTTGGCGCCAAGATACGGATACAAAATGTGACGATACAAATAATTCACAAATGAATCGTGTATCTGTATCTTGTATCGCACAAAAAGTCTGAAGACAGCCTAAACAGTCAATGAAGATAGCAATTTATGAATTCCTCGTTTGCTATGCACCCTGAGCGTTACCTATCCCATCTGAGGCTGTTTAAAAAAGTACAAATTGATTTTGAAGAGATGGCAGTGTTGTAAAAATTAACATAAACAGAGTATTTCGTAGTTCAAGAAATCGTTGTTGATATTTATTATTTATTCGTCTTCCATGAAGGATTATAAGTTAGAATCAAATTCTGCAACAACTTCTCCAAAACCTCTCGTCTCTTAATGAGAATCAAATTTATGCAAAATTAGAAGCACATAGAATCATTTCACGAGTGTTCACTTGGCTTTACAGCTGAAGACGTCTTCATACCCAGTTCAGATGACGAAAGAAAGAAGGTTTTGAGCAAGAAGTTTCCTACCTATGAAAACGATATATCGCGATCTATTTGTTGGATTTGGAAATGATGAACGTTTTGTTGACTGTGTTTCTGTGAATACATGCGAAAATATCTTAGACCTGTCATGAGTCCATACTATCAGAGTATTCGAAAACCTTTGACAAAGAGTTTGCATCAGGAAACAGTCATTTTAATGTGCCATTTGATTGATTGATTTATGCAAGCATGTGAGATACATAGAGAAACAGAAAGTAAATAAAAACCAACTGAATTTGAGCAAAATGAAAACAATAATCGAAACCATGATGAACAGAAAAGTGGACATTATATATGACTACAGTACTTTTTAGTAGGAGTGGGGCGACACTGTTGCTGTTCTGACTTTCCATTCAGTACTCCCAGTAAAAACTATACATGCTTCGTTACATTTTGTTAATAGTGGTGTAAGAAGAGGCTGTGTTTTAGTCTCAAAGCACGATTTCAAAACCAACTGGATTAAACTACAAACACAGCGGAGTAGTGCAACGTTTCACCGGATGGGCCTGCTTGGAAAAGGGCCGATTGGTCTTGCCTAAAAACATTGCATGTGAATGTTTATCATACATTATTCAGCGGATAATTACGACATTGTTCTGTCCCTGCTAAATCCAGCAGATAGAGGGCGACGATGGATCGTTTTCCGTGTCTGTCGCTTTGAGCTCAGCCACATATCGTGCAAAAAAAGAATAATGATCAAACTAATGTTGTCGTATGATCTTTCGAACACAGCGACTCCTGTGAAATCACGCAAACCGCGATCAAACTACAACCACACCAAATTAGAAAGAAATCACTGGTCAATGGGAGTGGGAGGCAAAACTGCAACTGCAGTCTCACTTTTATGGTGATTATAGTTTGGCCTGCTCCATTTCAGAAAACAAGAGCAAACGTTGTTCATCTAGAACAAACTACAACTCTGATTTGTTTTTCCTGAATGCCTAAAGGTTGGTGCGAGCGAAATGAGGAATTCTGTCTTTCTAGTTGAGCATACAACGAGAAATAATACAAGAATTTCTTAACTATAGCTTTTGATTGTTACATTACATCAAAGCAATAGCTCGTTCTATCCGCATGGTCTCCATCCATTCTCCACATTGCAATTGGACAATTATTACTATCTTGTATTTGCATGAAACGTTGAAGACTTCAAGCAAAAAACCTCATCGTAACACACTTTTCAAAAGTCTGAAGGGAAGACAACCAAACTTTTTGCCATTGATGATAGCAAAACAGGCAGAACGAAATAGTGTTCTGTATAGCATCAATGATCAATGAGAGTGATGTTAGGTTGATAATATCCCAGTTTATATAAAATAATTATTCTCTGTTCCCATGCATTATTAACTCATCACTCAGCTCGCTCAGCCATTGTAGACAACTTTTCCCAGTGTGAATGAAGATATCGATTCTGTATTATCATTTATATATGTGGAAAAACTTCAAACGAAAAACTAATATAGCTCTGTTGGTGTACTACACTTCTAATCGCGTCTGTAGTTTGTCAGTACAAGCATTCACATTTAACACATTATTTGTGTTTTGTACACAGAGTATTCTTTTATCTGCACAAATCTTTTCAAATCTGTTCCGCCCAATTAAAAGACAAACCGATGTGTTCAACTCATAACACTCACTAATCGCGTTTGGTTATTACTGAAACGTTATTGATTAAGTCACATGATCATCGTTTAGAATTTTGTTCTGTTCAAATTGTTCTAATTTTTTCATAAAACATAGTCATTATAGATGAATGATGTGTATTATTATATTTTTTCATTAAAGTTTATCATTAAAAACTGTGTTCCAGCCATTTTCTTTCAAATATCTCTCTGGCCAATTCACCGGTTATTTATCATTTTGACAATACAATAGTAGCTACTATTTCCTGCTGAACTCACAAAATGTACAGAATAAAACACCTTTTAACTAAAAATGTCATCTTGAAGATGCTACACCATCTCATTCTTGTGGTGTTCACTGGATGCTTAGCACCTGCTGCTGCGTATTCTCGCGAAAATCTCTCCGGTGACCAGACAAATACCGGAAACAACAAAACTAAAGATTTTGTGAAGGTAGGATCTATTCAATACAATCAATATTTTTTCCAAACGGTATTCAACGATAAAACCCTCACACGTGTTGTTCTCCCCTTACACGTCAACTTTTCACGGCACCGTTGTCCTCCACACTTACACGTGCAGTTTATACGTGACGTGTGAACTACATATTACACGTTCTGTCACCCAACTCTCTAGCGTGCAGAGAAAGGTCAAAAAATACATTTGTCAAACCAGTAGAGCATCTGATACTAACGCGAGAAAAACACTGTTGACAGTTTGTTTTCATCTAGAAACTTTGTGAATGTTGAGATTGAACCAATTCGCTTCAAATATATTCGCAATTACAGTCAATCGAACGATCGAACATGACGGCAGTACAGGAGAAACTCAAATTGTACCGTGATCGGAAAATGCAGACTCTCGCTGTCCAGGCCAGACTCACCGGGGACGAGAAAGTGGTGGAAAACGTGATTATGTTCATTCAATAATTTAAAACTTGGGCGAACAGGTAGAAAACTACGTAGGCTTATGTTTACCCGAATAGCTTGACCTTACTTTATGGGAACGTCTCTATTGATGTCTTCATCAGGGAAATGTACGGTAAAATCGGAGGTTAATTGAGCTCATGTTGCTCCGCCAGTCATCTCAAATATGGGGTCGCTCTTGAATCAGCCGTGAGCGTTCCTTACGGTAAATGTGGTCTAGCGTCTCTATACAAGTTGAACTTACCTCAGAGAAAAACCGAACCACGAGACAAAGTTCGAAAAGAGGGAGACTCATTGCTTGAGATCAACACCAAGGCTAACCTCACCGACTACATGTACCAGGCAGATATACTTCTTACTGAGTGAGTTCCATCAAAACCGTTTTCTGTTCATCTCTTCTTCTCCCCTCTTTCTCTCTTTCCCTATTCATTAATCTGCATCCGTTCCTCACCTCACTGAATGGAACAATACAAAATGTCAACAAAATCCGGAATAGGATGTGATGTTAGGAAAATAGGTCTGAATGAGATTATAGAAGGAAAAAACTATCAGGCAAGTTGAAGTTGTGCGAAGAAGATCTCTATGAGACTAAAAAGAGAAAGTCTGAGTTAAATAATATGAGCTTATAAAAATAAGACAGAGAGAGATATATTGGCTGAGCATAAAAGATAAAACTACAAGTTTATACGGATCGCGGGAAGAAATGTGAGAGCACATGGACGAATATAAAAAGTTTTCATAATTCCAGAGAGCAAGTAGATCAACTGCTTTCTATTCCAAATGAAAATGCCACGCGAGGAAAGAGGCAGGCCTACAAAGACATGTACGTTGTACATTACACACCTCTTTACTGTTTACGTAGAGGGTTTACATAGCATTAATCAATACAAGTCAATCGTATCGATCGAATTGACAATCAAAAGTGAATCACTATGCACACGTTCTTCAAAGGCGCCGGCGTCTAAGGGTGACGTAAAAGTGAGGTAAACCACAACTGCATACCTTCCGTATTTCATGAAAGCAGCTCAAAAAGATAGAAACATCGCAATATGATCTTGCTTTGCTTTCGGTAGAGTATCAGATTATCTCTGATGTACAAACTTTATCATCTACTGCTCAACTCATCAATGGTCGCTTGCGTCTTCGTATAAAATCGATTAGGTAGCTGGTACCTTCACTAACAAGTTTTTGGTGAAAGGAAAATATTAACTAAAGGAGGTTCACTATGAAGTTTGAGAACAAAAGTTGGATTTTCAGATTCTACCCCAGTACAATTTGGAATGATGACACGGTATACTACTACTTTCATAAAAGTACAAGTTAGTTTTCTGTGCTGTACAATCCTACCAAAAAATGTTCATAATCCATGTGAATCTGATAAATGCAAAAAGTGCCCTCGTATTTCAACATGTCTAATCACCAAAGTCTAACTTTTCAAATCTGTTGGAATTCCAACGCCTCACTGTGTTCATGGTTGTATATCATATATGTCCATTTGTTTCAGCTTCTACTGTCAGGAGAGTTTTCAAGAAAGCGGTGGCATTTTGGCGAAAAAACACATGTCTCAAATTCAAAAAAAGTAACACAGGTCGGTTATATAGAATACTTTTCACCTGTTCACACAGTGTAAAGAATTTTTCGAGAAAAAACTCTTCGGGAACAACTTTGACTTTGTACTTTGATTCCGAAGTAACATCGCGCCATCGTACCCAAGTATTGCAGTAAACACTGCAAAATTCGACCTGAAATGAAATTTACGTAATGTATATTTCAGCGAAAAATCGACTGAAGGTGTTTAGAGGACAAGGATGCTATTCGTATATAGGAAAACTCGGCGGTGTGCAAGAATTTTCACTTGGAGAAGGCTGTGGAACGGTTAGTTTTAGAGTGTATTCAGTGTATTGGAAAGAACAATTTTTTCATGAACATGATTGTATTTAGTTGGGAAAGTTCAGTTCCACACATGAATGCATATTATGAGCATATAGAGGAAGAATACACGCTTTGACTCGTCTTTGTATGGCACTACGATGTTTCACTTCCAGTGTATATTGGTTTATATATGGGTGACGTTTGAGTAAACTCGAACTTTGTGGAGCGATTCACCGTGTTGAATATTTGGCGTCAGCGTACCGGATTACGAGTTCTTGAGTTCACGAGTCGCATGAAACGAACTAAAATGTTGAATAACAGACAATTCCCGACGTCTTTTACCATAATCACAGTACTTGATGATCACGAAACAAAATTTACTTCAAATTTTTACTCTATGAATATTTTTGTTGTTCAAGGTTGGTACAGCGGCACATGAGTTGGGTCACGCACTCGGATTTTTCCATACACAATCCCGTTATGACCGAGACAAGTCAATTTCAGTGAACTACAAAAACATCATGGTGAGCTGGCAGGAATTGATTCATAGTGATGATTTAGCAACTAGTTTTCAATATATATGCGTTACAATGCAGCATCGAACAATCCATCACAAAAAAAGTTGACCACCATCATAATAATCTTTACTGAGAATGATGTGGTGGATCCTCGGGCTCGATATAGTAGGGTAAATCAAGAAGAACCTTTAATAAGGAAAACTAGCTTTCTTCCAGTCGTCATTCATATTTCCTTACATTGTTAACAGGTAACTAGTCTGAATGGTTTTATTGACCAAACGGTTCCAGAAGGACTTTGTCGATCAGTTCGACAAAGAAACGAAGTACACAAATGACAACTATGGCATGCCATACGACTATGGCAGCATAATGCAATATGGCGGACTCAGGTAAGAAACAATCTTAGGAACAAAAATAAGAGAAACAGAACTGTAGTAAAATTCCATTTGTGCCTAACTAGGTTCTTCATTAGCCAAGTATGAAAATTTAAATGAAGTTCACTTAATTAGAAGACTGTAACAACTATTTTGTGAGATGTTGACCGTGGTACTTTCGTACTTCGAATTAACGGCATTTCACTCTTCTACTTGACTCTGTGTTACTGCAATGTTCTACTTGAAAAACTATCATTTTCGATGCGGTATGCTTGAAAACTACATAATCGGTTGGTCAATTTACTATGTTTCAAGTGCGTCGAAAAATGACTATCCAACCATGGCAGCGACTGATTATCTGTACCAAGACACCATGGGCTCTGATATAGTTGGATTCTATGATGTATCCATGATCAACGAACACTACAACTGCAAAGGTTGGTTGGTTTTCATACTCCAAATACAATTGTGCTGAGAAAGATGCAAAACCCGAATAATATACAATGGGAGCCGCTGACATTCAGTTTACAAGAAAATGTCTTTATGTGTTTTTCAAAAAGCTCGTTGGATGTGTGCAAGTATTTACAGTGTTTCTTGCTGTAGTCATAATTTTATCCCTCTGCGTTCAGTCGTAATTTATTCGTTTCGGTAGATTAGGCTACAAATCCATCATGGTCACTTTCTATCAATGTCTAACAACAAACCATTGTAGCCAAATGTTCCCCAAATACGTCAGCGAAGTGTAAAAATGGCGGGTTTCCAAGACCTCGTTCTTGTGACAAATGTATCTGTCCATCTGGGTACGGTGGAAAACTATGCGATCGCAGGGTGAGTTTCCAGTGATTTCATGTATCAAATCGAAATTCAGATTAAACGAGAACGAATGCGTGTTCGACTTGAGAGAACTGCTCATTGCTTGAAACGAATGTGAGATTAACAATGCTGTGTTCTGACTATTTTTCTTCACCTCTAACGGCTAAAATCAAGTTGTAAGCCCGCGTGTGAAAATCATGTGTGTTAACTATGTGTCTTTCAATTAAAACTACAAATTATATGAATAATCAAAAAAAAGAAAAGGACGTTCGTTCTGATTGAAAATCTGTTGTTGTGTAAGTGTAAGGATCATTTTGGCCAGCCATCGGGATGTGGTACAACTCTGACTGCGAAGAATTCTTTTCAAACGCTGAATGATGAGTTGGGAGACGGAAGTTCGAAAATAAAGCAGAACTTCAAGAAGTGTCACTACTGGATCAAGGTACTGAATGTTTAAACATTACGTGTTTCCATTCAAATTCCGAATCTGTTTCTCATTCTCAAATACAACAATGAAATTTTTCATTTAGGGATATTGATCTTTGCTCCGCTCATTTCTTTTTTTAGGCACCCGCAGGTAGCAAAATTGAAATAGTCATGGATTCTTTCGACGGAGTACATCTGGATGGTTGTATCTATGGAGGAGTCGAGATCAAAACACAGAAAGATCAGAAACTAACTGGTTACAGGTGAACTTCTGCTCAAATAAGCAACATACAGTACATGAGCTGCGAAAAAGCAACAATTATCTCATGTTGTATTCTTCCCTCTTCACGGAACAAATTTAAAACCAACAAAGAGCAAGAAATCAAGAGGATTACATAAATAATCCGAGGCAAAACAACGTTTCAAACTTTCTAAATATTCAATTACTGTTAATAATGTTGATTTTTCACAGGGTTCTTCCAGATTCTGCTCTCTATATATCTACGGAACGAAGCTGACATCGCACTCCAACATTGTTCCTATAATCACTTTCAACAAGTATCTGACATCACGAACCGTTTTGAGATATCGCATAGGTTGGTAGCTTTGAGCAGAGTTATAAATATTTACCGCAAACTAAATACCCTTTACACTTCTTTGCTTTCGTGTGTATAGATGTGCTCATCAGCATGTTCTATTTCTACCAACATCGGATTCTCGTCAAGTAAAGAGTCTATCTTTTTATGTCTATTCGTCAACGACGTCTTAGATTTCGAACGAGCTTCAGTACCCTATTTGAAGTAATTTCTGAGTACCGTTTAACTTTATTATTACTTCTAGCGAGGGAAACATCAGAAGACGATAAGATGTACCCAGATTATTATGAAATGGAGGATCCATCCATGTATCCAGACTACTATGGAACAGGAGATCCATTTCTGTATTCGGACTACTATGAGATGGGGGTTCCATCTACGTATGAATATGAATCGAGTGACTCTTGCTTCAATGTCTACGACCGCAGCGAGTGGGTTTATAGCGATGACTTTCTGCTTTTTGCAGATGTTGGTAATTGCAACCAGCCCTAGTGTTGCACATCAAGCAAATTTAGTTATAATACAATTTGCCAATACTGTATACTTCTATTTATACTATACACTTAACACTATATACTTTTAACATATACCGAAAACGTAGGAGCGTCAAACTATAAGCACATTAGAACAACAACACGAAACAACTTTTTAGATGAAGCTTTTGTTTCAGGTGCGATTTGTACTACGAAGAGGGCTTTTGTGACAACAGGGACGTGCGAAGGTTGTGTAAGAAATCTTGCGGAGCCTGTTAAAGATTGATCTGCATTGTTGATTCCATAAACTATTTGAAAATGAAAATAACAAGAATGGCTTTCTACAAATCATCAACAAATATAATTGTGTAGAAATCTGTGAATGGCCATTTCACTTGTATGCGTACATTTACAGTACAATTTTGCGTGTTTCCAGAAACAAAACATGCATCAGGTTTTATGAAGGCTTTGGTATAGATTTGTGTTCATTAGGAAGCATATAACTATTGACTTCATGGAGTGCAAATTTTTCTAACATACTGAATGACCTGAAACCGCTCTGAAAACGATTCATGGAAACTTGGTCGTATCGGTTATCCTCAACTCACACACAAGTACAAGTACATATTTGTTCTATTATGTATAACTTTTGTGTTCATTTTTTTCACCCAATTAACAGACTATCCAGCGACCGATTTGATCAACCCATAATGCTCACTAATCTTGTCTGTTTGTTATTGGAATATTATCGACTCAGTCGCATCGGCTATACATAATTTCCTGTTACTATTGTATTTATAAGTTTATTTTTTTATGCAACAAACACTATTTTTCGCGTGGTGACTCGTTTTCTATTAATTCAGTTGAAACTGAGAAGATCCACGTGGCTGTGTTTGATTAATATATAGATAACTGTCTGTGAAATATTCCGAGCAACACTTTTCGTAGTTTGAAAAACAGACTAAAATGTAGCGGAATGGGAAAACTATTGAATTTTTTCACGCAGGGGTGTTCTGAATACAGTATTTGTCCTATTTTGACTTTTCAACATGTGTTTTCAAGATGAACTTGTTTCTCATTCTTGTGGTCGTTACTGGATGCTCGGCGTCATTGGCTGAGTATCTCTCTCGCAAGTACGACGCTGCCCCAAATCAGGTGTCAGCTGAAAACAACGGAACGAGGTCTTTTGTCGAGGTAAGAAAAACTGAATGGTTGATGGTCAACGTTTATTAGAAACATTTACATGTTTCGTGGGTTATTAAAAAGGTTTCTACAAAATTATGAATTCCCTGCTTGTGTTACCACTGCGGTTGTATTATAGTCGTCGCCAACGGAAAGGCGGGAGGGTACAGTATATCTCACTTTTTGCTGTGTACGCACACATGTCCTCGATTCCAAATCTTCACGTTATGTGCTCTAGTAGCGCAGTGGTTAGCGCCCTGCTACGAATATTTTGCTCGCAGGTTCGATTCCGGCGAGAGACCGGAGTACGTATGCTAGAAGATCCCGGCACCTTCATCCCATCCTGCGTCTCTCGTTCTGCCTCACTATTTCTCGTCTCTTACATCCCGGCGGGATGTTAGAGCAGAGAAATAGCGTATGTTGGAGGAGACGCAGGATGGGATGAAGGTGCCGGGATGTTCTAGCATACGTACTCGGAATTTATAAATTTGGCACTCACTATATAACACTAAAATCGCTGCTATCATAATCTGAACCGTTTCCAAGCGATCGATTTCGACGAAAAATTTTGAAAACTTTTTTCCTTCATCATTCCTAGTTTCCAGTCAATTCAACGATCTAACATGACGGCTGTGCACGAAAAACTCAGACTCTACCGAGAAAAGAAAATAAAGAGCGTCATGGTGCAAGCGCGACCTGTTATGGGAGAAAATGAAACCGAACAAGTGAGTTGCTTTTTTCAGGCAAAATAGATTAGTCTTCTTTCCTCCTTTATTAATATTATTTCATTTTCAATCAGCTTATTAGTATTTTATTTGAATATAGTTCTATATTGTTTTTATTTGTTACATTCTGCAACCATTTCTCACTTTTATGATACTCTGTAGAAAGTCAAAAGAAGACGCGACAAAGTTCGAACAAAAGGAGACTCACTGCACGAGATAAACACGAATGCAAATCTCACCGACTTCATGTACCAGGCGGACATACTTCTCACTGAGTGAGTACTTTTTTTGTAGAAAGTGTAACATTATTGATCAGCGACCCATTTTATAAACTGAAAACATTAGGATAAATTAGGCCTCAAACTCGGCGAAAACCGAGATTTACTGTAAAGAGTTACTTTATTTCACCAAAAAACCAAATTTGGCAACGAATGTAGTAGTGTTTGTTTTCAAAACCAGTTTGTTTGTTTTCAGAGAGCAAGCAGACAACTTGTTGTTCCCCAACAACAACGTGACACGAGTGAAACGACAGGCTTACAAAGACATGTGGGTAAAATTAAACGGAACATCCGGAAACGATTCCAAGTGCAGAATAATTTGAAAACGTTTTCCACACTATATTGTATTTGTGGTCAGTGAAAAAACTAAATGTCATGTTTCGTTACAGAAAAAGCGAAAGTAGATCATTCAACATATATATAAGTATGGAACTGTCCCAATATGTTCGGTTTCAGATTTTACCCAAGTACAATTTGGGATGGCACTGTCTACTATTACTTCGATAAAACTGCAAGTTGGTTCTAGTTATTGTTGACAGCCATTATGGTATTACTTAGTGTTCATAGTGTATTTCATGCCTCTGCTCACTTACAACTAATGATGAATGAGAGCTTCATGACTACTCCAATATTTGGAATGTTTTTGTTTCTTTTTACAATATTATTTAGCATATTTCATTTAGCGTCGGCTGTTCGCAGAGTGTTCAAGAAAGCTGTTGCATTCTGGAGAGGAAACACTTGTATCAAGTTCAAGAAGAGCAATATAGGTTATTTTTCACAAAAGTATTACGTTCATAAAATACCGGATGAAGTTTCACGTATGCACGTATGACACCATAAGATTTCGAATGAAGAGTATAGTTCTTCGTGACATCACTCTAACAGTACATTTTTGCAGCATATCTTCCTGGCCAGTCATTTTGAATATAATGAACATAGTACTATCTTCATCAACATTTTATCTCTCAAACTCATAGTTGTTAGAAAGAGGAACCAAAAAGTAGCACATGCGTTTCGCTCGGAACCGGATAGACACGGATTTACCCCGCGTGGGCCGATTCCAACCGGCTTAACCGATAATATAAACAGTAAATTAAATAAAAGCCTTACAAATTCTGAGCGAGTAGTTTTCATCTCTAGGAGTCTCTGACCATCATCTTTTGATGACAGAAAAGTGAACTTCATTGCAGCCCTGAACCGGATAAAGGTTTTCAAAGGACAGGGATGTTACTCATACATAGGAAGAGTGGGTGGGATTCAAGAATTGTCTCTGGGAGATGGATGCGAAACGGTTGGTGTTATTGAAATGCGCTTATCTCCGCTACGTGAAATATAAAGGGGTCGTTTATCCCACGTTTTCATCTAGATGTGATATTATACTCTTTTCTAGTGTATTTTGTTCATTACGGCGTAGTGGAAAGCAAGTGAACAGTTTCTATTATCTAATTATTCCAGTGAATATATTCACTTATGTACGTATATAATTGTTTCAAGGTTGGAACAGCGGCACATGAGTTGGGACACGCTCTCGGGTTCTTCCACAGCCAGTCGAGATACGATAGAGATGAAGCGATTACTGTCAAATACCAGAACATCATGGTAAGTTGGCAAAAGTTATAGAATACATGGTATATGAAAGTTTAACCGTAATTTGACACATGAAAAGTTTGTAAATGTGGTACCTGGAACTCCAGTTATATAACATTAGAATAGAGTGTAGAAAAGTAAATCGTTTAGTAATTTGCACATTTGATTGATTCAGACAGAATATGTTGACCAGTTCGACAAACAATCCTCGTTTACAAATGACAACTATGGAATGCCCTATGACTACGGAAGTATTATGCAATATGGCGGACACAGGTGATAAATACATATACATACTTATTTGAATGTATTTTTCATCATAAATATATATTTCACCGTAAGTTGCAATTATAGTTGGCCGATGTGCTGTACATCTACTGTAAATGTGCGATTTTCTTGATAATCATTAGTCGTTTTCGAACTACCGTCTTGGCTATCGGTGGTCGGGCGTGCCGCTGAAATAGTTTGACCATAGGTCCGAAGTAGTTTGATTTTTGAAAGTTTCCGAGTTTGCAAGATTTTCAACGTTTGAGAATTTTCAATTATGGGGTTAATCTATAGCTTCTGACCAAACTTCGTAGTAGTTTGAACCCGATACACGCCGAAGTTTTCAATTTTTGACTGAAAACCAACGTAATGAAACTCCAAACACAGCTGAATAGCGCAAAACGCATTGTAGAAGTCTGCTCTGGGAGAAGCTAGCCTTTTAATTTGTTGTTTTCAGTGCATCGAAAAACGACGAGCCAACCATGACAACAAACGATGAAGTGTACCAAGACACAATGGGCTCCGACATTGTTGGATTCTACGATGTATCAATGATGAACGAACATTATAAATGTAAAGGTGAGATGCTTTGAAAATAAGTGTAATTCCTTTTACCACATGCGTAGCGCATCGAGTTATCACTATGTTTGACAATGATTTTTATTCAAACCAAAATGAGGACGTACCTACCATTTAGCAAAACGACCATAACTCAGTTTTGACTTTACGTCGTCCCACAACGCGGTGAAATGTTTCATTCATCGCAAAAAGTTTTTCAATCGTTCTGCGGATTCACTAATGCTCTCTTAATCAAAACGACCCAAAATTTGTTCAGAAGTATGTCCTCCGAGCACATCTGCAAAGTGTAAAAACGGTGGATTCCCGAAACCTCGTTCGTGTGGGAAATGTATCTGTCCAGCAGGCTATGGAGGAAAGCTGTGTAACAGCCGAGTGAGTTGAAATTAACTTTAGTTTGTCGATTTCTGGTAATCATAAACAGTATAAGAAGCCAGCTAATAAACGATAAAATGACCGAAAGCTCGTTTAGAGTGCGATATGGGAAGCGGAACAATTTTTGTTGTAGTTTGAGCTCAATATAAGCCATAATTTTCGAGAGACAACGAGAGCAAGTCACAAACCTCTATATATATTGGAAGATGTTATGATTGACCTAGATTATCATTCAGTTGTCATGCTTTCTACAAAATTATTTCAGCCAAAGGGATGTGGTGCGATTCTGAATGCCACGTACTCTTTCCAAACCCTACAGGATGTGGTGGGCGACGGCAAACCGAAAGTTCGGCAAAACTTCAAGAAATGTCACTACTTGATTAAGGTAACATCTCGTCCCGGGTGCTGTTTCATTCTTGCGTTTTTTGATTGAATGAAGGTCACAGTCCTGAGAAAATTACCATATTACATGATCATTCTTGCTCAGTCTCCAATTATTCTTAACATGACTGCTCTGTAGTCACCATACTTCATATAGCAACTCCAATTATTGGAAACACACGTGGTTTTTTTCTCAGAAAAAGAAGACGATCAATACTGTAACTCCTTTTCAGGCTCCGGTTGGCGAGACGATAGAGTTGCGATTGAAGTCGTTCAGTGGACTGCATCTGGATGGTTGCATTTACGGGGGAATCGAAATAAAATCACAGGAAGATCAGAAACTGACCGGTTACAGGTGAAATTCGTTGTTATTTCTGTTTCTTCACAACTTTCACTCGCTACGTTAACAAGATTCAAGATTCAGAATTCAAGATTTGTTTGATCACGTAAAATCGTTTCGAAGTGATGTTCCTCGACCGCTCTCTAGATACTTTTTTCAATACAATAAATTCTTAAACTATTATATAAATACTGTGATAACAATTCAGTTTTCTAATTGTTATTGAATAAACCGTCGTGTTCACATACTTGGTCGAAAAATGGGAGTTACAGTAAGCTCGCCATTTAGTCGAACCATGACTATTTCTTATCAATATATGTTTTCAGGTTTTGTTCCTCCTTCGATAGTGGTTCGAATCTGACGTCATCTTCAAATGTTGTTCCGATCATCACTTTCAACAAATATATGCTCACTCGCACTATTTTGGAGTACCGGATAGGTTGGGCAAATATCCTAGTGTTTAACCTAAGTGGTTAAAAATTCTTTTTGAGAACATCACAGTTTGAGCAGTCATATGAGAATTAATGAATCAGCGGTGTCACATCGTGAGCAGCAGAACACGAGTCTTTACTAGGTCTGACGTCTGAATGAACAGAGAAGTACCACAAAAAGAATGTTTGAGTCGTTGTAACTTAGTTAGTCCTTTGAATGAGGCTTCTGATCACTGAGTTTCACGTTTGCCATCGAATTTACCGCCAAAAAATGCTACACCTTCTGTTACTCGATGGGACCGCATTTTTCCTCGAGTGCATGCTGTTCTAATTTGGTGTTGCAGTTGGGGAAGAGACGGTAGATGAGACAACCTCCAGCACCACTGATTCCTACTTTAGTACGACGGCACCAATAGAAATGGCCAAGCAAGAACGGACAGGAGCTGCACTTTGTACCAATACTCGTACTCAGTGAGTTTCCGATGTTTAACGTGTTGCTAACTAGCTGAAGTGTGATGGTATAGTCCAAAACATTCCTTTTACAAATCATACAGTGCACAATCCAACTTTCTGATGACTAATCCCTGATTCGAACTTCACCTTTGTTAAAACTTTTTCTAATAGGAAATCAGAACCGAATCGGAAAGGTGTAACTCGGAACTTATGAACCTGCGGGCTTTCTCAACATATTCATGCTTGAATCGACAGGTCAAGAACACATGAATGACCATTATAGTTCAGCGAAACATATTTGGCTTCACGCAATTTTTTCGTCAACGACACTTTGTTTGCAGATGCGATTTGTACTACGAGCAAGGATTCTGCGAGAACCGGGACGTACGAAGATTATGCAAGAAATCGTGTGGTGTCTGCTAACTATTTTGTTGTTGAACTTATAAATGAATGAGAACAACTTCGAAACACACTCTTATTCGCTTTCAAGTCATTTTAGAATAGAATAGAATAGAACAGAATAGAATGTTTATTCGCGATTGAGCATGTGTCTGTACAAATTTCACCACATTTTACAAGACTAGTTTTACAAAAGTGTTACACTATTCGAAAAAGAGTTTGCGCAAGTATAGAATCTGAAAAACACATTGATTTGAAAACGAATATCACCTTGTACACAAACCCCATGTTCATGAGAACTAGAAAATATGCCCAAACAACAACTTACAATACGACGATTCTGAACTTGTTATTAACAAAAACAAACAGTTTTACAGTTTCAATCTCGAGCCCACCAGGTTCAGTAAGCTAACATTCCTCATGTAGACGCTACTCGGTTCTGTGGTGGACTTTGGCATTGTGAAGTAAGGAATTTTAAACTTTGCTTCTTGGTATTTACCAGATAGACTACGTTAGCATTTTTCTTGTTGCACTGCCTAATTTCTGAACCAGATTTTTTCTCTTCGAGAAACAGTAAAACAGTAGTTCGTAAATTCGTCTTTACACTGGGGGAGTATTTTTCTAGTATGGGAAGCTGTTTGGCGGCGGCGGTTCATACAGTTTCAACTTTGAGTGATAGTGTGAATTACCAGCCCGGATGTGCCGATGAAGAATAATAGCTAGTGGAACACGTCTAACTATACGCTGAACCGCGAATCGTTCAACAAATCGTGAAGGTGTGAACGGAAATTATTCTGACTACTTAACTTAACAGCATATTACCGTTAGTTCGAACGGTAACCGGAGTTTAGTTTTAGGTTACTTTCAGGTTACCTACAAGGTAAGCTGAAAAAGACGTTACCAAAACAGGGTTAGGTTACCTAAAAACCCGGTTAGTTGTAGAACTGTCCATATAACCTTAAAGACAGTGTTGCAGTCGCTTTCACAGTGGGTTCGGACTGCCTGCTCAATATCGGAAGTGTGATATTTTTCTGCAGTTCTAGAAGATCGCTCATTTTTGGATAAAAGTTATGAAAACCATGAAGCGTGTCACAGAAAAGTGCTTTTTTTCTAACGTTCTTATATGATATTTACCAAATCTCTCGCGCTTATCGGAACTGAGCTCATACTAAAATGCGAGTTTTACACATATCTATTTATGGTGTGGTTTTCCAATCTCACATGTGCTCTTCTCACCTAATTGTTGACAGTTTGTGGATATTTTTACCAAAAATACAATATTAATTGAGCCTAATCTGTTAGTGTGATGTAGGGTGAGTAAATCCGTAACTGTTTTGTTACAAATACGAATGATCCTTCCAATCATACCTAATCCCACTTAGGTTCTTATATAAACAAACGTTTGGCATATTTTCGAGCAAACTTTATAAGTCTCCGACAGGTAGACTGTATTCAGCTGTACCAATATTTTAGCTGCCCTTTTTGAAAGAGTGATGTAAAATTGCATATTCGTTGTTACTCTTTTTAATTTGTTTTATTCAGTCTGTATTATCTGTATAAGATTGGCAAATTTGTTAGATTTTAATAAGTCTAAATTGATCTTTTCAGGTTGTTTTGCTCCGCAACGCTTACATAGCTCAACGTGATACCTAAACTCATTTTCAGTACTCTAGACTTTACAATGCAAATGTGGATTGAACTACTAGGAGTCTTAATCTTGGTTGTTCACGATGCTTCGAGTGCAGATTGTGGCGTACTGGACAGTGAGAGTCAACAGGGTAGAGAGCAGGTACCGAACCTACAAATTTGGAGTCTCTGAGAGCTGGAGAACTTAGCAAAAAGAACACATGAGGAAAAGTTCGAATTTTCTACCAAATCTGGCAGCAAATTTGTACTATAAATCTTCGGTACTTATTCAAACACTTTACCAACATTTCGTTTTGCGAAAACAAACTGAGCTAAATACTAGGGTTGTTAAAAAATAAACTCGAACTCGAAAAACTCGAATTAAACTCGAAATTTCGAGTTTCGAGTTCAACTCGAAACTCGAAAAACTCGAAAATTTCAGAACTCGAAAAACTCGAAATTCGAAAAACTCGAAATTTCTAGAAACTCGAAAAACTCGAAACTCGAAAAACACGAAATTTCGAAAACTCGAAAAACTCTAAATTTTCAACTCGATTAACAACCCTACTTCTCTAATCTCATTTCTATCCTTGAGCTTTCACTGAACCAAACGAAATACAACCTCACTGATATCGGTCACTGTCGTTCTACCTCCTTCAGATCCTTCCTTACAAGAAAAGAGAATATGTCAGTCCGATTGGAGACACCCTTTTTGAGGTCAACGCAAAACTGCACAAACCGTCTGAGATGTATCAAGGAGATATATTACTTCCCACGTAAGTTGTACTAATACTGTGCAAATATTGTATGCTCCTTGAGAGAATGATCAAAGATTTGTTCTAGTTTGCTCTCTATACATGCTGTATATTACGTAATACGGTCAGAAAGTCAAACTATGAAACAGCGGAATAGAGCGAGATACAACGTACAGGTTTGCTTTGAAATGCGAACCTATAACCTTAACAAATATTTCTGATAAACGAAAAAGAAACTACTTTATTTCGATGAAAAATAGTGCCATGTTCTCCACGTTCCACACAAGTAGAGTTCTACTCCAGGGCGCCTTCCGCAGAATCTGAAGAACCTTGGACGGCACAAGCTCACAGCCGGGCACGTAGACAGGCCATGAGAGACGAGTAGGCGATACTTGTTCTACCTGATTAAGTTTCAGTTGAACAATCTACACAATGGTTTGATATAATTTATGCTAATGAACATAACAATTGATTACTTTCGACTCGGTTGAGTCAAGTGTTTTCAGGAGAGGTTGGTGAAACAACTGATGGAAGAACAATGTTGAAAACCGCGTACAAATGTTTAAATAGTTTTTGAAAAACTCAAAATTGTTAAAAAAAAATTTAGATTGGCCACGCTTCCATAAATTGAAAACATATATTTTCAGAAGATACCCAAACAACATTTGGGGAAGACAAGTAAACTATTTTTTCGATGAGAGTGCAAGTGAGTTTCACTCTGGATCCTTCAGCTTGACCAAGCAGGTTATATAGAGAAAAAAGCATATGGAAAAGATCTGTTTTATAAGAGAACTACAAAGTACTAGTTAGTTCCGGTAAGATTCTCGCGTTCTCCTCTGCTTTAATCGTCGTAAAATGAACGGAACAAAATAACCAATTGACATACATAGAACAGCTCAGCGACCAATTTACTCTCATATAAAATGGGCGACAAATTTATAAAGTTCTGTCTCTCACCGGAATCGAACCTGCAAGCAAATGAATCGTAACAGGCCGCTAACCACTGTGCTATTAGGGCACATTATGAGCGTGTTTTGGAATCGCAGACATGTGTGCGTACACAGCGGAAAGTGATATTTACAGTACCCTTCCGCCTTTCCGTTGACGACGACTAAAATGTGTTTTCAACTCGATTCAATCTTATATGTTGAAACGGTTTTGATGTATTGTAGCACCCGAAGTTCAGACGGCGTTCAAGCAAGGAGTTGCCTTCTGGCGCGAGCTCACCTGCGTCAACTACTCGGAAACTGATCAAGGTAGTTTGACAAAAAGCTCAATATACTATTTACATATTTGCCTATTTATTCATTCATTTTTTTTGAATACAGTAATTTATTTTGAATTTTAACTGCTACGAAACGTGCATTTAAAACTATGCTGAAAGACGAAAATTTGTCACAGCAAAAAGACGAATATTGGCAGTGGCGGCAGATTTTGATAATTATTCACAAAATGAAAATTTATGTTTGCATTTAACTGAATATGTTCGTTTTCTGATTATTCTCAGCCGTGGATCGCATTCGAGTTATCAGAGGACAGGGGTGTTACTCGACGAACATCGGTAAACTCGGAGGAGAACAAAACATTTCACTGGGTGAAGGCTGTGAGTCGGTGAGTTTCTTCAAAAGATGAATAATGATCACAAAATACAGTGGGTGGCAAATTTATAAACTTCTGTAATCGAACCTGCGATGAAAAAATTGTAGTAGGGCGCTAACTGATGCGCTTTTAAGGCACATAACCGGCAAGCTTTGGAATCAGGGACATATTATGCGCGTACACAGAGGAAAGTGAGATATACAGTACCCTTCCGCCGACTATAGCGACGACTATATCATTTTTTCGTCTTGTCCACCAAATTTTCCGGGTTTCGCTGTGCAATGACATTTTACATAGAAAATATGTTATATACGCCGTTTACAAACGCTTACACTGTTTTTCACTGTACACTGTAGTACTGTTTTTATTCTTCTGATTGTTAGATGAGGTCAGTGATGTCGATTTAATACTTTCAAATTTAAAATGTAAATTCAACTACAATTGATCTCATTCGAGCACAAACCTCATATAATACAACTTCAATTGTTTAGATTAATAACTTTTGGATTGGGTTCAAACTATAATCGTTGTTTTCAGTCAGGAGCCGCTATTCACTTGCTGGCACACGCTCTCGGATTCCTTCACACCCATTCTAGAACAGACCGAGACAGTTTCATCTCGATTGAGAAGGACAACATTGAGGTGAGTTCAGTCCGGCTATCTAGAAACACTTCACCTGAACACACTCAGTGGGTAACGAAAAAACGCTGGTCTCAATCCACGAAAAACTCAATTCACGATTAACACCTATAAAGAAATTTAAAATTTATTTTTAGTTAGACCACAACATTTTTTCGAATTTCTCACGGATCCCCCCCCCGGGATTTTTACATGTAAATATCTCTATATTCCCGTGAAGTCCGAGGTGAGTCCCCGCAAGATCCAGAAAATATCCATGGTGAAAAAATCCTTGTGGTGCTAACAGGAAGTCGATAAGCATTTCAGACAGGATACTATTCTGTTTTCAACAAAGAAACGCCAGCCAGAAACTTCAATTTTGGCGTGCCTTACGACTACGGCAGTGTCATGCACTATGGGGCGAACAGGTCAGTCGAATAGTTCCCATTCCAACGTAGACTCCTATACTCAGAACTTTGTTGTGTCAGAAAACCGAATGAAAGAATTACACAGATTTAAAAAAAAACCCAGTAAAAGTTCACATAGGAATGAAACGGTAGATTTCGTGAATACTTCCAGATGAAAGCAGTTTTACAATTTTTAATCAAATTGTGTACCTGGAAGTAGGCTCATCAACTGCTCTGTGGTGTTTACTAGCGGTTGTTGCAACTAAAATTCAAAGAATACCAGCAGTTATTATTCCGACACTTTAGAGACGCTACTACGGTACTACTCGCAACTGTCAAGATAATGAAGGTTTTAACACAATTTTACTGTTTTTTTTGCTTATGTAACGATTTAGTGCTTCCCGTAACGGTCTCTCGACTATGCTGGCCGCGGAACCTAGATGGCAAGACACGATGGGGTCAGAGATAGCCTCCTTTTATGACGTCATGCTCATGAACGCATTGTATCAGTGTTATGGTGAGTGCTCTTTTTAACGCTCCCTTGTGAGTTAATTGCGTTTTGAAAACGCAACCCCTAGTGGTTGGTATTTGCCTACTGTTCTTCATGAGTTTTTATCATTTATTATTTTATTTTACGCTGTTTTTACACCTTCGCGGATGAACTCCTAGTATTATAGTTTTAGTGAGGATTTTGTTTGTATAGTTCATTCAAAAAATATATTGCACATTCAGCCATCAGCTGCCTAAACACACAAGTAGACTTCTGAAGTTATGTTTCACCGTAACACCCTGTTTTTGATGTGCAATGTTTCTGGCGATGAACTGTGACAGTATTAGTGTGGTCACAGCCGAGTTCGTAACTCGAAAGGCTCATAACACAAAATAACTTTAGACCGTGACAAACTATCTAATATCCAATTACGTAATATATAGTAACTTGTATGTCACTATTCGACTAGTGACTATGTGATTTCACAGCCGATTGTCCCCCAGCCACATCGGCAGTTTGTTTAAACGGCGGTGTTCCCCACCCACGACGATGTGACTTCTGCCACTGTCCAGCGGGATACGGGGGCAAACTGTGTGAACAGAAGGTCGGATGCGCTTATAAGCTCGGTCATTGAGTCAATTTGAGTTCGTTAGGATACAGGGCGTGCTGGAAATTCGCACTTATAGTTCAACCGTATATAAAACAGTATATAAAACAGTTTGTAGAGATTTCCCGACTGCAGATCATAGTAATGCCACAAGTTAGCGAATGAAACATAGTATTACACCCTGAATGATTCACTTGTTCATCAAACTTTTAATGATACTGTTGAAATGCACAACTTATAGCTGATCAACATTCTGTGTTGTGCTCTATGTGAGTGGTTCGAACGGCAGAAATATTTCCAGCCTCAAACGTGTGGATCCGAGTTTGTTGCTCAACCCACTTTCCAACTCATGAATGACACAATCGGAGATGGTTCAACTCTGCGAGTGATGTTTGACAAATGTTACTATTGGATCAAGGTGAGTCATGAGATTTATGAGATTTATGACTTTCGTAGGTTACTCATTCATTTTAAGTTAGAGATCACTTCACTTTCGAAGAAATAGCAACGTTAGAAGGAGGAGGACTATATTATTTTAGCACCATTTGTCATCAGCAGTAACTGTTGCACTCATGATGCAAGAGACTAACTGCTCCTCATTGCTTCTAGCGAAAAAAGACCGAAAGTTATAAAAGTTCTCAAAGCCCAAAACAGTTATACAAATTTACCTCATACAGGCGTACAGAACTTATGTTGTATCCCAACTTATCTCTAGGCTCCTGTTGGCCGAAAGGTTGAGGTGAAAATACGAGCGCTCAGTGGATACTTTATTGAGGGCTGTATTTTCGGAGGCGTTGAGATCAAATCGCAGCAGGATCAGAGGCAGACTGGATACAGGTTAGACATTCTGATATGAGAAGATGTTTGTAATTTATTGGTTGTTCAAATAACTTAGGATCCAAGTGAAATGCATCACACAAAACATATTGAAAACATCTGAATCGATAAACGTACACACGTACACTGTAACAAATGAACAATTGATAATGCTTCTTTGCGATATAATTAACACAAGGTTAAAAAAGATGCCAAAAAATTTTGATATATGTTGTCTATTGGTTTTTAAGTACAATGTAAAACACTTAACTAATAGATGAATTCAGATATTGTTCGCCTGTTGACGCTGGTACAACCCTCATCTCTGCATCCAACATTCTTCCAATAATCACATATAATCGGTACAAATCAAATTCCGTGCAATTGTTCTACAGAATAGGTTGGTTTTGATCACGTGGTATTCACATGTTCGTATTGTCTCGATAGATTTACACACGAGCGGCAATCGAAATTCGGGTAGACGAACCCTAATTCGAAAATTGATTAAAAATGATCTATGGGAAGAGCAGAATAACCGAATCGTCATGTACTCGATGGCGGATACATAATAGTAATATATTTCCTATATTTGAAGCACTACGCATATTTAATCAATGTTATTCACGTATTTTACGTAATTTTACGCCACGCAGAGTTTCAATAATTGTG
This sequence comes from Litoditis marina, assembly GCA_964036275.1. Taxonomy (NCBI): domain Eukaryota; kingdom Metazoa; phylum Nematoda; class Chromadorea; order Rhabditida; family Rhabditidae; genus Litoditis; species Litoditis marina. The sequence continues at coordinate 9,567,632 of OZ038440.1, read as the reverse complement.
AATAGTCTTATTCTGTTCAACTGAGAAACGTTTGCGATTCCAGCTCCTCCCGCACAAAGGCCTCTGAATAGAAGACCAACTCAGGTTGTAGAGAAGCCATCAGAAACCACTGAAAGCGGCGACAAACCGAGCGGTTGTCAGGATAAAAGTTCTGGGTTGGTTTTCACGTTGTATGCCAAGGAGTTGTAGTTTAGTCTGCAAGTTTAGTACAAGTTTTCTGCCTACTATGACAATTCTCATGGAACTTAGCGGTGGAAAATCTGGTACCAAGTCTCGCGGTAACGAACTCCGGAGTAAGTACCCCCGTAAGTCTCATATTCTAAAAACGAAACTTCTTCATCTTCCAACAAATTGTGCGGAACTATATGCATTTAGATCTGGTTTTCTCACAAGTTTTCATTTTTTACCTCCAAATTCGATTTTATCCACTCTAAACCGCAGTTTTGCCGCATTGAAGACTCAAAAACTGGCGCGTGGCACTTATTCTTCGAGCCAAGTCTGAGCCAGTAAGCCACGCTCCCTTATGTCCCCCTCTAACTACCACAAGTTCTATCTGAGTATAACGCATAGTAACCGAGCTACAACCACGGCAGATTAAAACATAATGTTCATGTCTTCTTGTTGGTTCGATTCGTGTACTGAACCATGTAACAACATTTTGGGGACTTCTCAAACTCTCGCAAAAAAACTCACAATTCCAAAAAAATATTGTGAAGTCAAGGGGCATGGGCAACAGAGTAAATGTTCCAGATGTGGTTTCCTTGCACTCCGAGGACTCTGTGTGCACGAAGATATAAGAACACAGTGCACAAAGTCGTGTGATTTATGTTGATTGAGGATGAAGTAGCAGTGCTCGAACTGTTGAGCAAACTTTGAAACAATTGTGTTTCTTTAATAAATCTTTTAGCTATATTTAAAAGTTTGTTAATTACTGTGTTATTGCTGAAGTGGTGTCATTAGTTAGCGTTCTCTTGGTTCACTTCGCATTAATAAAATTGTTCTGTGTTCATGTTTAAACATGCACAATACAATTGCAAAATTTTTATCACTCAAACTAGTTTTAAAGGTTCCAAGGAGGTGGCAGCAAGTAACGTCATCGATTCGATACTGAAATGGATATTCATTATTCATGGAGTTTCACCTTGAGTTAAACCTCGAAATTTGCATAGTTCTACAGCTGCAGAACAAAATATGGATACTAGAACATTTTCCTAAACAAATTCAATTTAGCATAACTTACAAACACATAGAAGATCCAAACATTAGACTACAAACATTTAGAACGGAAAGAAACTATCGAATCTGCCCAAGTCTGTTCGAGTGACCACTCGAGAATTACTCACCCTCTATCGTCTTCTGTATTCAATTTTGTGTCGCTTGCTCCACCTGCACAGGGTACACTGTAGCACTGATTTCGTGCTGAAAATCAAATGAATCGTACTCTTTAATAGTACTGGGGGAGCAGTCCAGGTCTAAATCGGCCGTGAAACTAAAATCTCAATTGAGAATGGATACTATAAGTCTAAGATTTCAATTGAGAGTAAACCTTATAGCAGGATGATTAAATTGTAATTTCGAATTGTAATCCTTTTTTTGTAATCCATCAAATAGTATTTCATTTTTAGCAATTGCAGTTAAAAGGACCGATGCGTCGGGAGTGGTAATCGTCACATAATCCTCCTACTTTATTGCACGAAAATCTTTACTTCCAAAGTTGTTGTATTTTCAAAAAGTTTACCTTAAATTGAATTGATCATTGTCAGAAAAGAACGGAACGCGTCGCTTGGATTTTTAAGTTTTAAGAAGGTTTTCAGTGTTAGTACTGATTTTGTTTGGGGGTTTGCTTTTATGAACCGCTAAAAAGTCAGAATTGTATTCTGTCTGGCATCACTATCACATTATGATTATACGTGTGGCTCAGTTCCTCCAGTGAATACGCGTAAAACTACATTATTGGGGCGCTCAATCCTTTTACTCGGTAAAACTCACTGAGTTTATAGGAGATAGATGCTCCGTGGTCTAGTATATAGTTGAAAAACGTGACTGGTACCAAACGCTTGGCAGTCTTGATGACAGTTCCCACCGAAGTAGATAAGCAAAATCTGAAAAACATTTATGAGCTTTATTCCAGAAAACATTTCCAGATCCGGAAAGATTTTCGGGACATCATTACCTTAATCAGCATGTATTGTGTAGTCGTAAGCTGTTTTCACCTGTTTGTCACAGCTAGCTGCCACTCCCTACTGAGTCGTAAAACTGTGTTTGCTTAAGTTCCTACGCTTTGAAGACGTGAAAACAACACTTTCAGTTTCATACACAAAATTTGTAACAACCTTGCTTGACCCTTGGTTTTGGCTGTTATTTTCTAAATTTGTCTAAAAAATTAAAAGGTAATAACATATTCACCTGTATGCTGACGCCCTAGGGTCTTCATTGGCATTGATATCTAATCCTCCCCAGAAACAGCCCTGACCTTCGATCCCAATCAAGGCATCAATTTTGATTTCAAGGTTGAACCCGAAAGGAACCTGTAACTAAGTATGATAGTTAAGAGCTCAACATTCCTGTTTGAATTGTTTCAGTTCATGAACAATTTGATAACTGCTCTAAGTAGTCCCCCTTTCAACGTGACGTGTTTGGGTTGATTTATACATCGGACCCTTCTATGTTTTCTGTTGGCACAATTTATTTGGTTCTTGCAATTAGAATGGTTATTCTCATCAATGGACGTGACGGTAGTAAATTACCTGAATCCAGAAAGTACACTCGGCGTACTGAAATGGAAAATCTTCTTCTTTTTGCGAAATTATATGTCTCAGCTTTTGAGAAGTTGTTGTCGCTCTCAACATTGAACCACATCCAGCGGGCTTGAAACATACATTGAACATTGATAAAAAACGTCATGGTTTCAGTTACAAAGGCATAAGGAAATATACTGTTTGAAATACAATCAGAGGGGGTTTAGAATATATGAAAGACTTAAAAGAACAACAAAGTCTAGTTTGCGCAAAGCAAACTCCTAATTTTTACCTGGAAACACAGATGTTCCCATGTATCTCAACAGAATAATGAACTGATATTTCGCGTTTCGAGTGTTTTGCAAGTCAAAGTTAGAGATCTGTCTCGCATTACAAGACAATACATGCAAGGCGAAATTTTACGCATAAAGTTGGAAAGGCCAATTTTCTACCATGCTATACCGAAGCGAGAAATAATCACTACCTGATACTCGACCTTAGGCCTTCAATATGTTCCATTACATGTGAAGAGATACAGTAGCGCAATTGATTATTAAAGGGGGCTGCGTTGATTGCCGAATTTGGTTAACGGCGTTAGCCGAAAAGGCACGAGAGTCAGGGAAGTGCGCGCAATTAGTGAAATTTTGAAAATAGAGCCTAGAATTAGACATTCTAGTATGGAAAGTATATCGAACTGTCTCAGTTCGATCTTTTATTTGAATATCCATTGCAGCCCCCTTTAGGCCGTGTAGTCGTAGTGCGTTGAATACTTATCGAATCGCCAAATTTCAACTAGTCAAAAAAATGGTTTCATATTCAAAATGAGTTTCCACAAACAATCGAAACAATACCTTCCTAGTGCACCGTCTTCCCGTGAACCCGGCTGCACAGATACATTTGTTGCAATTTCTCGGATGGGGAAAACCCCCATTCTTACAGTCCACCGAGGAATCACGGCTACATCTCACTTAAAAATACCCACACATCATTGTTCTTAGTTTTAAATAACTAAGAAACGCGGTTATTTCGCTACACATGTTTCCTGAACCTTTTTTATGGAAAAAGACGTATCGATGCAATTTCGGAAGTAAAAAGTTAGAAGAATCTGATAATACGAAACACAAGGACAGATTCACGACTCACAATGACATCCATAATGCCTATTCATCATTTTCAGATCAAATAACGAGATCATTGCACCTCCCATCGTATCTTCGTACAACGGAGAGAGTGCGAGGATTGTGGGCAGGTCATTTTTGGAAAATCTGGAAGGCAGCTCATTATTCAATCGGGACTCACGCCGATTTTATGAACTTGATGAAGAAGGTGGTTCTTGTGTTTTTAATATTGAAAATGGAACATTTCGACTTCCAAGATTTCGACTGGTTGCCACTGGTTTCCTAGAGCGAGCCAGAAAAAACCTCAACTCACGCATATTTGGGGTAGTGCATGACGCTTCCATAATCATAGCGCATACCGTAGTTTTGGTTGTCCAGCGGTGAGATCAAATCGAAGTTATGCTGCTTCAATAGCTGAACAATAGAAATAATCAGTTTACAATAGTGTGTTTTTTTTATAAATTTGCTCGAGTTCCTTCGTCAACTTCGAACGTGACCTCATCATTACGTTTATAAAATGATTGCAAAGTTTTCTGAGTTTTCTCGTGTTGAAAAACAACATATGTTCCAACTCAGTTTCCTGACTGAATACTCTGTATAACATTTTTGTTAAAACTGACCTCAACATTTTGAAGCAGGACCTTAATATATTCGTCGCGGTCGTATCGGTTCTGGGTGTGCAAGAAGCCCAACGCGTGACCAATCTCGTGAACAGCGGTGGTCATCTGAAAAAAATTCAGGTTCTTTAAGAACAAATCGTACACTTTGCACGTTTTCACGTCATTTTCCTTTAAACTCACGTGTTCACATCCTGGTCCCAGTGAGAGTTCTTGTTCTCCGCCGATTCGGCCCACGTGCGAATAGCAACCATCCCCGTGAATAACTCGTAGTCGATTTCTGGCTGAATAACAGATTTAAATAAAAATCACTGCCCCGCTTCTTCAGGACGATTAAGTGGACGAATCCCGTGTCAACGGTCCTTTAAACTGCAATTGAAAATTGTATTGCATTTTAAATTACTGAAGCGTTGAGATTGGACCACATAATGGTCCTTCTTAAAACCATTAAAACAATGGATGAATTTACCTTAATCATTCTCGACACGGCAGAGAACATTTTGAAAAACTGTTCACGTGCTTTCATAAAGAGAGCAAAACGCAATGGATAGCAGAAAATGACAAATACCGTTTCAGATTGAATTTATGTAAATATTATTATTGAGTTTATGACTCACCGCAGGAACTCTCTATGAAATCAATACATGTGTTCATTCTCCAAAACGCTGCTCCTTGTTTGAACGACTGAATAGCGTACTCAGCTGAAATTTAACAAAATGGAGAAAGCCAATTTCGAGGAAAAGACCAACAGAACAAAAGAGATAACTACAAATTACCGAAGTCAGGTGAATCCAGAGAATATTATGATGGTTATGACATATGAAATAGTCTCACTCGAAAAGTTTTTATAATATATAGGATTTTCCCTTTTTGAATTCATCTCGGAAATGACTGGTCTCTTTTACCAATATATTCTCGAAATCAAAACCACATCAAACCAAAAAACTTGAATGAGCATGCAAATTTTACGTATGAGCTTCTACTGCTTCTCGCATTGTAGGCAAATTGAACGTATCTCAACTCACTCATACTTTTGTCGAAGTAATAATACACTTTGTTGTCTTCCCATAACCTGAAAGGAGTGCACCATTAGGGTAACCAGTTATGCAAACAAACGATATGAACTGAACTGAATAAATGAATTTCGAATACTCATGAACATTTCGGATTGAGAACACCTATTTTCTAATCACTCACATTGAAACCGTCAACTTTCCAACTCAGAATAAAGAAAATGTTTCAAAAAACATTACTCACGGATTTCTGGATGCTTGGCGTTTTTTTCTTGAGTGGGCGCTCTGTTCCTCGGTCAGTAAATCCAGTTGCTCTCTGAATTATAGGGTTCTCTCTCTCTTAAAGTTAGTCTTTACGGTAATGTTGCTCTGTTTCACTGTGTTTGTAGTTTGATCCCGATAACTTCCGGTCGGAATTCGTGAAAACAATACCGTTTATCGAGGTCAGACCACAACGATAATTTGATCAGTTTCATTAAGTCACTTATTGGTTGTGCAATATTAGAAAACCTAAAAACTGCTTCCAATGTTATGTCGTGGTTTCCCAAACTGAACATGTGCTCACGGTGTAAGAAGTATATCTCCCTCAAAGAGTACATCCGACAGAGTACAATTGGCGTTGACGTCAAGAATTGAATCTCCTAGCATGGCGTCCTTGCCAGGTCTCATATATGAGAACATCTGTAACAGAACTGGGTGAAATTTGTTAAATATTTCGTTTTGCTAAAAACTTTTCCCATCCAAACTTTACTAGTTAGTACAGAAATCTGAAGATATTTCTCTGAAAATTTTGTGGTAACTAAATGAATGAAATTGGAAAAAGTGTAGATTTCCTTCCACCATTATTGCACATCGCCTTCATCGTTCAAAACACGTTACGTATTGAAATGAAAACTCTTAACTGACCTTACTCGCTTCCAATTGAGGCATTCGAGCCTGGCCTTTTCTCAAAACAGCACCCGCTTTGTCCTGGTAATTTTTCATTTTTTGCACGAACCCGGTATCGAATTTCTGAAAACAAAAACATATTGGCTTAAAGTAAGAAGAGTCCTCACCCAACATTTCACAGCTTGTTTAGCAAATGAAAGTGGTAGTAATATGGACCTTGACAATAATATGTATCGTATGAACACTGAACTCTAACACTGAATCTCATTTCGGAGTAAATTTCAAAGTTTGCCATTATATTCACCGAAGTTGTGTATCCTTCAATGGATTTAAGTTACTCAGTAATTTACACACATTATATCTGGTTTGGATGGGAAAACTGGAAACTCACATGTGACTGTAAAGTTAAAATTTCTTCTAAGTTCCTAACTGCAACTACGCTTAATAAATGTATCAAGATCTGCACACATATTGAGCAAGAGTACATCTGTAATAAGTGTTTATCAGTTTATTCAAGATCACAAACTTCAAACAATGGAAAAAAAGATAAAATCACAAAGTTACAAAGATCGCTATAACGCTAGTTTCTCATAGGGATACGTAGAATGGACATAAAATGAATTTCTAGCTGTATTTCCACAAAAAGTTACAGGTAAAACTATGAATGTCACTAGTGTGTTGATAAAGTAGTTGTTCCTACCTCTCGTGCCTTTTATGAGAAGAATATATTAGTAGTTATAATATTGTTCGATTCCTGAACACTGTCAGCAGCGAATAATTTGGCTGCACTTTACACTATAAACAATTTTTGCAGCGCAACTTTCCTGCAGCTCATACTTATCGGTATTGGTAGTGACGAAATTTTTGTTATAGTTGAATAATTTTACGCGCCGAAATATACGTATTTCGACGGAAAAGAAACGGGATCAAACTACAAACACAGCGAAATACAGGGTGTTGATAGCTCGATCCCGTTGCTGTAGACTAGCTTTGCAAAGAACGAATTCACTCTGAACGATTGGCCAGCTGCAAAAGCAAGAGAGCATGGAGGTCAATGAGGCCCCAGAGATCTACCTCTCTCTGACCTGCACACTCTCTCTCTCGCCGAAGCCGCTACAAAAGTGGCAGGCCAACTTGCTGGGAATTGTCGGAGCTATAATATGACTCTGAACGGAAAAATGTCATTATAATCTTGGAGAACTGGGTACTTCACGTGACGAACTGTGTGTCAAGTCATAACCGGATCAAACCTTGTTCAAGGAGTGTGATATGCGGCAATGAGCAGAACAACTGTGTACCAAGTCTATAATAATTATCAACTTCAGTTCGAGAAGATTCACGAACCTGTGCTCTCCCTACCAAATAAATTACCTATGGACGTCGGGAAAAAACACCACTCTACAGACACTTGCAATCCGAATTCTTTATGTTTTTAACGTAAATGGTAAATGAAGATTCGTAATGATTCCTGCAATGTTCATCAGAGCACTCATTATGCATAAACTCACAGTCGATTCATCTACGGTTCGTCCTCAATCAGTTGACTCTCACTGACCGATCATCATTCAGTCATCACGTACCGTACTTGCGGTGAATACTACAAACAGAGACAAGTGCAACACTTTTGAGGATTAGAGAGCGGACACATTCATACATTCACACTGAGCAATTTGTAAGTTATGACTCGAATTCTCAAAGGTTAAAGAATCCGTTCCGCTATAATCTGAGTTTCACGAAAAATTTAAAAAGCTCAAAAAACATTTTTAATGTCTTCCCATAGACCATGGAAAAACTTTCTGACTGAAAACTTGTAAAATTTGCATAACATCAAGCACTTAAAAAGTGGACATGAACATTTTCACTGTGACGCAACTTGACTTTGTTCATTTACCTCCAGATTTATTTTCATTTCGTAGTCTCTAATTGTATTGTCATATATGATAGAGTGTTCTTAAAACATTTTTGTACTTCTATGGGCTATTTTGAGCATACCCAGTACGCAACTCCCCTATCGGTGTCATTACGTAAGCCGCTTTTCTGAGAGAAAGAAGCAAGATAGAGATATAGAAGTTTATATTTTTGATCATGGTTTTTCATTTGCCACAAGGTCAGATTGTTAACTCATAAGTCAAAATTAGAGCGGGACGGATTCTTTAAACTGAACAGTACAATGAAAAATGTTAGTTGTTTTCACTACTCGTAACCCTTCCGCAACGGAGAAACAATAAAATAATGCTAAAGACGTTTTGCGTGAGTTTGAATATTTTACAAAATACAACTTTGCAAAACGTTTGCCGAAGATTGTGTATTGAATGTACAATCATCTTGCAAGGAGTCGCCAGGATCAAACTATAAAAACTGGATCAAGCATGTTAAATACGCCACAATTCCGACACGTGCGATGGTAAAGAGCACAATCTTCGGTTCTCCACTTTCGACGTGACGACTACTTTCACTAGTAAACTCAGTTGACAAACGTCATGTTGACGTTGTTTCTGCTGAAATATCCTCGAAATCACCAACGATCGGACGAGGTGTCCAAAACAATGTGTGGGTTCACCAACAAGTTTAGGACACTATTTACAGCAACAAAGTGCAGTGCATAGTAAAATTTCGACAAATCTGCATAGCAATCAGAGTCTCCAGCCACTCAGTCGGTCAAGTTCACCAATTGCAGAAATGTTTAAAAGCGGAGCAGCAGATCGGTGAGTTATCCATTCTGCAGATTTCCGACTTTGTTTGCTCACAGTACTTAACACTTCAGATATGTTATTACAAAATGTTTTAAGTATTAATTGTACCAGGATTCAGTGCGAGACTTGAGTAAGTTGTACAAATAATAATTATAAATCACTAATCATTTTAGATGTGTCTGGTGGTGATTCTTACTGTATTAGTGAGCTCAGTTATGACAGCTCCAATCAAACAAGTTGGAATAGTGTCTCAAGCTCCTTGGATTGAGGTATATTAAAAGTAAATTGAATAGTCACGTAAAGGAAGCATTCTACTGGGCATCGTGCATTTTGTCATTGCACGTTTCTCAGTTCTGCTGAGTATAACATGTTTCACGTGACAGTGCACTTGACTAACAGTATAACAGCACGTTATAGTCGATGAGTCAAACTGATTGGGTTCAATGAATTATAAACTTCATATTCAACGTAGCAGAACATGTTTCACTCATGCGCATGCCTCACAGAAAAGACAACAACAAACCTCAGATGTGGACGTTTGTTCACGTTTGTTTACTTTGAAAACTACTGCCAGGTTATGTTAACATGAGAGAAGTAATTTTTCAAACATATTTATGTTCGTTCATTCTACAAAGTGTTCACGTCGTCAACTACTGGTGCGTATATTCAAGGTGATAAATATGAATCTTCAACTTCATTCCAATTTTCAGCCTTCCACGTCAATCGAATGGACGGCAATCAAAGAGAAGTTGAGCAGTTTCCGTCAGCACGTACGTGAAACAATGAACGTATTCCCAAAGACCGAGTCAAGACAAAATGTGAGTTTGCTAAAAATTCAACTAGTCACGAACTATGAAAAAGAAATAGAAAAAAAACCATGTATCTTTTCCAATCCAATTTCAAATTCGGAAATATATCGTAGAAATTCTACAATGAAAACTATCGTAATCATCAGTCGCAATTTTATTTTCCTGTAGTCATTTGAATGAACTGGTCTACGTTTTTGTGTAGTTTTGTCGTTTGCTGTTTTTGTTTACTGGTGTATTTTGCAATAATATGTTTAGATGAACTGGCAAGCGAGTGAGCAAAAGACTGTTTTTGACCGAAGAGACTCGATTGTGGAGATCAATGAGAGAAGTGGACTATCGGACTATCTTTATCAGGGAGATATCAGACTCACTGTGTAAGTTTTTCCCAGTACTTTCTCGAACAGTGTGCGACTCAAAATTTGAACGTATGGGAAATAAGAAGTTATCATTCCATCAAAATCATGTCTCATTGGAGAAACTTTGTCTTTGGAATGTTGCAAACATCTCGAAACGCTGCGAGCATATTGAAACTTTGCAAACATAATTAGGAACTGTGATTATCCTGAACAAGTTCAGTTTATTTTCGAATATAGCTAGACGCAACAGTTTATTGACTCATTACACCATGCTAACTTTCATATGCAAAACAGCAAAATGTTTGTAGTGTGCACACAGAAATACGAAACTGCACCTCAGTTGAATAGTCACCATGAGTTCATAAAGTTCCTTTGTAGGGATCAACTAGATGTACTGGATGGCGCTCTCACATCAAATGCGACACGAGTGAAAAGACAAGCGATTCAGCCATTTCCGTGAGTTTGTTTAAATCAATGATAAGAAAAACAAGAAAAACAAAACAATATTTTATCAGAACTGTGTCGACGTCGTTTAAAGAAGGACAATTGTGTGCTCCAATCTCAACGTTTCAGTCCTTTAAACTGCAATACATTTTTCAATTGCAGTTTAAAGGACTGACGCGCCGAGATTGGAGCACATAATCGTCCTACTTTAAGTTCTGCAATCTACTTGTGAGAGTCGGTTTGATGGGAAAGATTAGAATGGAAAGACATTCAAAGTCGTTGTTTTGATCTCTTCTTCAAAGAACGCGATACAACTCGAAATAGACTATCAAATGAAAAATCAGGAGTATGTGAAGAAGAATGAATATTTACATCTGGTTTGCATTGTCACCATTGTATTGTTATAGAAACCCATTGTGTGGCTCGCATCATAAAAATGTCTCACCGTGTTACTCTAACACAAAATACACGGTGTTATTTAATTACTAATGCCTGTTTCAGGGGTGTCAGTGAGCTGTGGGATGGAACAGTCAGCTACTATTTTGACTCCAGCCTATGTGAGTGAACCTTATTGTTGGGGTCAAATCTTCGTAGATACTTACACTATTCGTTCAAACTTTGTAGTAGTCGTGGAGCTGTGAACCATACAGCAAAAACAACATGGCAAAAACAACATGGGTCTCACATTTATGCTGTAGGTAACTCGAGCTTGTGGAAAATATACCTATCTTTGCCACAGAATTCATTGCAACCATCATTTTTTAGCACCTGCGGTGAGAGATGTGTTTCTCAAAGCAGTGGAGACTTGGAGATCAAACACTTGCATCAACTTCGTCGAGAACTCGAAAGGTACGTGGTGTGAACATTTATGGTCTCGACTTTCAGCTTATTTTTCAATTTATTTTACATTGTTGTTGAAATTTTTTTTAGTTCGAGTTTAGAACCCTGCAGACAGATTTGTTGTTGCTAAAACCCTCTAATTCAAACGCAAAAGTTATGGAATTTAAATACACTGAAAGAAAAACAGTGACAACTGAGAATGGAAGGGTTAGATTTTTACATTGAATATTTTCCAGCAAAGAATCGTATAAGAGTCCTGAGTGGCAATGGCTGCTGGTCCAATATTGGCAAGACTGGCGACGAACAAGATCTGTCTCTGGGAGTGGGCTGTGAATACGTACGTAGGTGTCTGAAAATTGGGATCTATAATCAATAATAAACTTTATTTAGTCTCATTGAGATTGAAATATTTTCCAACGCAGAAAAAAAGAAAAACGAAATTCACTCTCCTAAACTTTTCGTTCACTATCTTTGTGTCGAATCAAGGTGTTGTTAAAGTAAATAATTCATGACCCATCGTTTGTTCATAATGGTTTTTTGACCTGGGTGGACTTGTTGTTTATATGTTCGCGTGCTGTAAATCCCCACAAAAAACAGAAAAGTCAACGAATAGAACAGTTTTAACTCACTGATCGTGAACTGAACCTCAACGTTCAATCTGAATGTTGTAAATGTAGAACCGAAGTCAAATCCTCTAGTTATGATCAACATTAGAACTACTCATTCCAGATCGGAACTGCTATCCACGAAGTTGGTCATGCGCTGGGTTTCTTCCACGAACAAGCTCGTTCTGATAGAAACGCCTACATCAATGTGAATTACGCAAATATCAAGGTGAATTTCATACCAGCCATCCATAAATCAACGGAACTCATGGTGATCCATGAAAACAGTCTTCTTAATGGTCTAATTTATTTCTTGATCTACACAACAATTTTGACAAGAGATCAATGTAGAACAAGTGCACAGGTCCTGAAAATGCATGGCTTAATTTAGCAGGACGAACAGAATTGCCGTTTCATACGCATTTTCTTGTTAGAGGTCCAGAGGATTATTCACCCATTTTTCATTTGTATTTGTTGATGACTGTATAGTGTGGTTGGTCTTACCTAATATTTTGATCATCGTTTAAGAGGGAACTTCATTTCAGGAAGACAAAATTCCACAATTCGACCAGCAAACTCCGATAACAAACAACAACTTGGGGGTTCCCTATGACTATGGAAGTGTCATGCAGTACGGCCAGTATATGTGGGTATATTGTTAACTTTGTCAAAACTTTTTTGGTTCTCGTTTTTGACCGCTTTACAAATCAACTACACATCCAATACCTATCTCGTGTTCACTCAAAAAAGTCCGAGAAAAATATTGAGATGTAGTGTGTAATAAACTCACTTTATGAAACTCAAAAACAAGACCCGTCTTCCAGTTTCTCTTCTAACGGAAATCCGACCATGACAGCCACACAACCTGCCTACCAGGATACAATGGGCTCGCAGCTGATATCATTCCACGACATTCAAATGATGAATATTCTGTATGGATGCACAGGTACATTGAAACTTCTAAAACAGAGCAGAAAAGCATGATTGAGCATGGTGTCGGGTTCTAAGTCAATCACATTGTGATTCATTTGATAACCGCGCCATTTTAAATTTTTGACTACTTACTAAATACGGAATAATCCACTAGTGAACACCAAAAGGACCAGTAGAATATTTTTCCGTGGTACTATTGATGAAACCGACACATACAGATTTAAGTAAAAATTATTATGGTTGTGTTCGAGAAACTCAATTTAGGTCAATGTCCGGTGGCCACCTCAGCCAAATGTGCGAATGGAGGATTTCCCAATCCGCGACTATGTTCCACTTGTATCTGTCCGTTCGGTTACGGTGGCAGACTCTGTAATCAGAGGGTACGTTTCTCAAAATTAATGTTACCTGTCAAACCTTGTTAGACAATCACGTGAACACGTGGAACGAGTTTGCGTATCAGGTTTGCAGAGACACAATAAACACCACACAGAAATTCCCAAAGTTCTTTTATTTCTGTAAAAATGAAGGAACGGGATATGGGTTGGTTCACTTCACTTGTAGATTGTAATCAAGTGTGCCCAGTTTCAATGGGTTACCCTTTCAACTTAAAGAAAACGTTCGAACTTCAACTTTACCGAATCCAGCGGAATATGAACTGTTTTTCAGCCGGCTGGATGTGGAGCTGCTTTGACCGCCACTAACACTTTCAAAGTCATGACCAATGTGATTGGGAACGGACTGAACGTTTTCCGGCCGGATTTCGACATTTGTCAATATTGGATACAGGTTAGGAATAACTTGATGGAACGGTTCAAAGCTCTAACAAATTGTGAAAACTCGAATGATAGATGTGAGAAAGAGTAGCTTCATCGGAGATTGATTATTGGAAGTAAAACTGAATTCAACCAGGCTCGTGAAGTTTTTTTTTCAGAATAAGTACAAATTTTTTCAAAAGTTGGTGTTCTTATTCAATTTCTGTGCCCAAGAGCTCATTATTTGTCAAAGTTCAATTACACCTAATTGCAGGCACCAGCCGGGCAACGTTTGGAAATAAGAATAAAATCATTCCTCGGAAATTACGTCGATGGATGTTATTTAAATGGAGTGGAAATCAAAACAACGGCCGATCGGAAACAAACAGGGCTCAGGTGAGCACTTTTTTAGTACATCTCTCTTCAATTAGAAATTTATCGAGAACACATTATGAGATGACGAAAACTATGCACCATTAACTTTTTTCAGAACCGAAAAAAAACTTGAAAACTTGAAAAAGAAATGTATTGGTAAAAGACGACATTCAACCTGTTATTCATTCATCTCATACTCAATTCGGCTAAAAACTATAGACAACTTTCGGTAATAATTTTTTTGTTGGTAGGTTTTGCTCCCTGTCGGATGCCGGAAAGGTACTGTACTCGACAACGAATCTAGTTCCCGTTATAACTTTCAACAGCTACTTCAGAAGTACAACGGAAATACTGTACAGGATAGGTGAGCAGGTGCCCAACGCATGTGGTAATTGAATAACAGCATTTTCAAAGTTCATTTCGAAACTTACAATTTACAGTTTTCGAAATAACATGTAACAAGGGGGAGCGAAGAAGGCAACTTGATTGAACTTGACAGATTTTTTTCGGCTTGAACAAGTTATTTATCAGACACAGACTCGTTCTCTCGTTGAAGCGGTTTCAAATACACGAAACTAAGTTTTTTAGTACCGAAAGCTGCTTCCCCCACAATCGATATTGGAAACATGATTATGATTAAAGATGAATCGACTGATACGGAAGTCGCAACATGGGCACATAAATGCGTCAACAAAATCGCCGACGAAAAGTGAGTCACATTTTTCTACTGGACGTCAAATCTCGGTTTTTGTTGAAATCTCAATCACAATGTTATTCTAGAATTTTTGAGATCACTGGCAGTTCACGAACTATGAAATAGATCAAAACAATACATGATAGAAGGCCAAGGTGGAGTACATATTTCATGACGTTACTTCACGTTTCACTTGACTTTCTAATTTACTGGTTGAACATTTCAGATGTGTTTCCTTCGAAACAACTGGACTATGTGATACCGCAGAGACAGCGAAAATGTGCCCAAAAACATGTGGATTATGCTAACGCGGGTATTTGAACATTTGATCTCATTTAGTCGATACATGTGTTTACGTTGTCTTGATCTGTTTTAATAAAAGTCCGAAAAACTGAAGTATTCGAAAAAAAACAATCATCGTTAAGAAGAAATGAAACTACCCATGCAAAAGAAAAACGAAACATAGAATACAAAACACGGCAATCCACTAACTCACGAGAAAACATCATCAATAAACTTGACGATTTCAATATGAAGCGAAATCTGAAACATTACTGGTTGTAACTGAAATTTCCGCGGTTCACAAAAGATATAACGTTCATAAAGAGATCTGTACTCAAAGTACTGGGAAATACGGGCAGTAATCTTTCGCTCACCGAAAATGGTTTCAAAACGAACATCAGAATCTCTGTCTCAGGACTCATTATCTGCCTGTTTTCCTCCTCACTGCTTCGTAAACTTCTATCTGGTGGGATGTAAGAACAAGGAATTTAGAAAATTTGAAATTTGAAATGAATTTTGAAAGATATGCGAGAACTGTTCACAGTCTATCGGACGCGCACCAATACGATTTTGTTGGGTTTGTGTTGAATATCGTTCTAGTCACGTGTGATCGTAGTTATTATAATCACTGTTTGTATAATGAAACATTTGACTGTTTGTTATGCCAGTTAGTCAAAAACAAATAGGCGATTAGCGTGAGTGTTTTTGAATATGGTTGGGTTATTTAGGATTATCGCATACATTATCATACAATATAAAAGAAGGCCAACAACACTCACATCTTTATAGTTTCCGCATTCGGAGCTGATGTTACATCTCGATTTCATCTATCAGTTTATGGCTTTATTCACTTTTCCAATCTTTTTTCAGTTCTAACTAACAACAAACATTGTATAAATAACTATGCTTTCATCTCAAGAGTAAATTTATACAGAAGTGTTTCACAGCTCAAGTTTCATTATAACGTGTTGTCTTTATTTCTGGAGTAGATGATTTATTTCACACTATAGAAGTGTTGCAACATGCTAGCTCAAAACTCAATTGAGAAAATTGCAGATGAAACTTCTTCTTCTTCTCACATGGAGTATTTCTTGTTCGGCCCTTCGCATGGCTGAAAATGAGCACAGAGATGGGGATCCTGGTACTGGTAGTGGTACCGGTTTAGGTGCTGGATTGAGTCTGGAAGAAACTGTCGCATTGATCGAGGTCAGTTATCTGGCAGAGTAGAAAGCAATTGTAAACAAACTTATTCGAGCTAAAAATTATGACTTACCAAACAAACTCAGAAGTTGCCCCTAAACTATAAAGATGGTTCAATGTGTCTAAGTGGGTTGATTTTACGCCTACACATGACATTTTGATGTTTTGTGATTCCACTTTTTCAAACCGTGTGATTTCACATGTTTCACTTATGCACTTCACTGAGTTCTCTAAACTTCCTTCCTTCGCAGTCTGTCGGAAAAATGAACGTGACTGCCATATCTGAGAAACTTGCTGTGCTCTCCCAGCTGAATGAGCAGGAACAGAAGGGTAGTGAAGATTCCGGCCGCATCGACGATCAGGTATACTACAAATAGACGTAAATAGAAAAGCAAACACGTATTTTAAAACTGTTTCTTATCTTTCTCAACGATTATCGGTACATAAAGTGATCATATGAGCTAACTGTGCATCTGTTTCAGGTTTGCTACCACCGACACTTTTTCAGCAATGGAAAACCTTCGAAATACTCAGCGTTTTCGACAAACTATCTTGATTTCTGAAGATCACGCAATTTTTATTACTTTTGAACAATGAAACAAATCCAAACAACTATGAGTTCAAACAATCTTTTTTTCTATTAAGATCCTGCCGTTCAAAAATCCTACTCATGTGGCCGAATTGGGTGATACAGTATCCGAAGTGAATCAACACCACAACATTTCGAGCTTCATGTACCAAGGAGACTCACTACTTACTGAGTGGGTGACATTTTCCCACATAGTATGCCCTACCAGTTGCAATATGAGAGTGAAATGAGTGAACTGAAAAAAAATTGTAACTATCGGTTTTCATAAATATCAACAAAATTATATAGCAACAATTGGAGGTTTTGACATAGAAGACCACTTTCCTACACAGAGTTAAAACATTTCGTAAACTGAATAAAACTGTCTTTATAGGAAACAGATCGATATTCTCATCAGAGCTGGTAGATCGAACCGAAAGAAACGACAGGCCTACAGAGATGCGTGAGTCTATACTGGAGTAAAATGAGAAGTCACGTTAAGTTAGCATTCTAAAGAGGAATCGTGCACTTTGTCACTGCACTTTCCTGATTTCTGATGTGTTTAACATGTTTCACGTGACTGTGTAACTGACTAACAGTATAACTACTTTGGACTCAGACAAATAGCGCCGACCGTCTAACAATAATATTTTAGTTGAAGTAGTGTGGGTAACTGGAAAAAAATAACATTCTGTGAACAATTTTATCTCACGTTTTTGATTATTTTTCAGGCTTTATCCAACTACCACGTGGGGCGAGAACGTCTTCTACAGTTTTGATGCTAGTGCAAGTGAGTTCGCTTTAATAAAACCAAATTTAGAAAAGTTTTGGGAAAAACTATAGTTTCTCCACACAACCGACTACAATAGAATAAATATCCTTCTAGAATCAATTGTTTTACGAGGTTTCGTTATACGAAAGGGTTGATTTTTGTCATATAAATGAAGTGTATAGGTTCGTGATGAATAATCGAGAAAAACTTTTAATTATATTAAGCTGGAGAAACGCAAGCAATCTTTTGGAGGGGAGTTGGATACTGGAGTGGTGTCACTTGTATCAACTTCATCCAGGACGATACAGGTTGGCTAGATAAAATATACAGTGAGATATAGATGAACTATTTAAAATGAAAAGAAAAAACTCTCTTCTCAAAGGGAGCCTATCGGTATCCTTTACTCAATCCAGTTGTGTTTGTACTTTGATCCCGTCGTGTTTCTATCAATGTTTGTGAGTCATAGCGTTTATGGAGATCAAATTAAAACAAAGATTTGGTCACTCCCTATAAGAGCGAAGGAAAGTACATAAAACATCTGAAATAGTTAATATAACAAACGCTGACTTCTGCCAACAAACTAAACACAAAAAGTTATAGAAAACCTGTGTTTTTGTGAGCAGTAAGATGATTGAGCAGCTAAGGATTATTATCAACGTTGTTGCAGCTCCTGATCGGATCTTGGTTATCAAAGGATCTGGTTGCTTTTCGGCAATCGGTAAAGTTGGTGGAGTTCAAATACTTTCTATCGGACAGGGTTGTGAAACGGTAAGGAATTATATGAAAAGGTGAAGTTTAAGATGAATAGACATCATCCAATTTTACATTTTTTTATTTGCTACATCTGCTTAATGTAGGCTCATCTGGAATTTGCCTCAACGAGTGATAAAAGTTATATATTCGGTAGTTAAAAGCCAAATTGAGGAACATACAAATTTCACACTAATATATAAAGTTAAAGAAGGAATTATTTTGGTGGAATCCATTTTCAGTTCCCATTCGATGTTTCAGTGACAGTTTCATTGAAAATTACAGCTGGGCACTGCTTCGCACGAAGTTGCACACGCACTCGGCTTTTTCCACGCACAGTCTCGTTTTGACAGAGATAACTACATTACGGTACTTGCATCTAATGTCAAGGTTGGTTTGACTTTAAGACTTCATGAACTTAGTTCATATAGATCTGAACAGAAATGTGGCGAGTTGATTGTTTTTGAGCCGTTAGGCCTGTAAAGCGCCACTTTGATTGCAACTCTCAGTGATGTAACTTGCAAAAACTTAGTTTCTCTATCTCCACCTTTAAGTTGAACTTTGATGAAATCGAGAATTTCAATTGAAAACTATGATATTCATATTGTTGTTTTCAGAGTGGCTATCTCGGTGATTTCAACAAACAAACTCCTTCGACCAACTTCAACTATGGTCTACCATACGACTACGGGAGCATCATGCAATATGGAGGGAGAAGGTATATTCTTTTTTCATTCAGACTGAGACTCCTACCGTAGAAATACAAAAAATTCAGTGCGTTTGACTTACGTGACTTCGTATTCGCATTCAATTCTGATTCCATAATACAAAAAAAATTTCGAGTGGGTAACGATTAAGCTCAAACGCATTAAGCTACAACCTATAACTCAAGTCAAAACATCAATAGAGAGTTGAAAGTGTCACAATGGACCGTCTATATGAATAAACTAAGTTTGTTAAAGTTTCGAGAAATACTATTCACATAGTTTTCAATAGGAGACACCCGTTCGATGTGTTTATGCTTAATCGTCACCCACTCGTTTCCCAAACTGTTTTCGACAAAGTTGAAGTTTACATTACTAATCCGTCGTTGGAAGTGCCAATGTGTACTGTGTGAGTCTCAGTAGAAATGTTGTCTAGAATAGCTGGCTTCGTTGATGCTTTATAAAAGTTGCATGACAGCTCACGTAAACGTGTGACACACGTTAGAGTTCAGAAGTAAAAATGGAGAAGTGCTCGATTGTCTAAACTTGTTACCGTTGTGTACGTTTTCGTTCACTCTCAGTTTGTATATGCTAAGTAAGTAAGTACTACGAAACTAAATAAGTACGGTGTACGGGATATGTTCTAACACAACTAAGTACTTGAACCGTACATATAGTTTCGTGAATCTCTTATTAATTAATGTTCGGGTTCATAATTTTCATAAAAAACACAACTTTTAGTGCTTCCGCCAACGGTCGCCCAACTATGGTGGCCGAGGATTTGAACTACCAAGACACAATGGGCTCGGACTTAGTTTCATTCTACGATGTGGAGATGATGAACAAACACTATGGATGCCAAGGTACTTTGGTCGCATAGGAATTATGTTAGTAAAGTTTTCACGTTTTTTGTCTTTCTCGGAAAGTGTCATTCGGATAGCTGATCTTTGATCACCGTTGCATGTTCTTAGCAGTGGGGGTTAACATCCTTTTGTATAGGTATTACTATTATTACTATCAATCCTTAAAGGGATTTTTGTTGTGATTGCAAAACCAGTACAATATAAAAACAGTATCTTGAATTTCGATGGTTTTTAATTAGGGTTGTTAATCAATTCCAAAAATCAAGTCAATTCCAATTCCAATTCTTTTTCGTTTCTCAATAACCACTCAATTCCAATCTCAATTCTTTTTCAATTTTCGAAAACCACTCAATTCCAATTCCAATTCTTTTGCAATTCTCAAAACCACTCAATTCCAATTCCAATTCTTCTAGATTTTCAAAAACTGCTCAATTCCAATTCCAATTCCGATCAATTCCTTGAAATCTCAGATTTTCAATTTCAATTCCACTGGAATTGATTGGAATTGATTAGAATTGATTAGAATTGGCTCTGTTCCGAACTTCATGTCAGTTTTTTTTTCAAAAAACGAAGGGAAACAATGTTCACTTTGGTTCCATTGAGCAAGAGACATAAGGAACAAGGGTAATTTAGTAATGAACAAGGAAACGCAGCATGGAATTGTAAATAAATTCTGAATCAGTTCTGAGAGAAAATCAAGTCAATTCCAATTCCAATTCCAGTTTTTCTAATATACAAAAGAATTGGAATTGCAATTCCAGAAATTTTTTGACATACAAAAGAATTGGAATTGCAATTCCAACCATTTTCGACATACAAAAGAATTGGAATTGCAATTCCACTTCTTTTCGACAGACAAAAAGAATTGGAATTGCAATTCTTTTGGATGATTATCTCAATTCTATCAATTCCAATTCCAATTCCAATTCCAATTCTAACAACCCTATTTTTAATCGATCCAAATTTTAGAGAAACGCTCCCTTTAATCAATTTTGAGTGGTTCTACTGTGTAGTTTGTACTCTAACAATACAATCAGGCTTACGCTACTGTGTATTATTTGCAACAGTCTTGAAAACATTCATTTGTCTTCAGCTAAATGTCCAGCGGCAACCTCCGCGCCGTGTAGAAATGGGGGTTTTCCTCACCCGCGAGATTGCCGCAGATGTATTTGCCCCGACGGCTATGGAGGTTTTCTCTGTGAAAGAAGAGTGGGTTTTTTCATCTACAACGGCTGAGAAATCCTTATTTTTCAGGTGCATGCATTGTTTGGTAAATTTAGTAACAAAAGAATCTATCTCACACACACACCCATGTGTTTTTTTGGAAAACGAACTTCTCTTGGATACTTTCAGATAATTCCCAAATTTCAGCCTCCTAACACATGTGGCAAGGAATTGACAGCTACCGCGGATTTTCAAACCATGAAACAATCAATCAGCACCGGCATGCTTCTACCCTTCCACGCCTTCATCAAATGTCACTATTGGATCAAGGTGGGTCAATCACAGTTTTTTGTGGATTTAGTTTCATGAGGTTTTCGAGGACATTTCCCTGTAAGGTGATAATCAATGTAATGCACGTCTCGCACACTAACTAGACTTGTTTTCCCAATTTTCTTCAATACAGTACAGTCTGCCCGATATACTAATAGTCAATTGCACAGTCACGTGAAACATGTTAAACACGGCAGAACTCACAAACGTGCAGTTACACAGTGCACGATTTCTCATTAGAATGCAAACTTCACGTAACCATTTGATTTACTTCTTGTATACCACCTTTTCTCCCTTTTGAAAATAGAGAAATAAATGAATGGGTGGATCAGTAAGTCACGCTGAACGGATGAAACACTTTCGGTTCCGACAGAATAACGTTTTGAATTTCATGTTTTTGTGTATTGTATAAGTCTAACTCTTCCACAAACTCTGTGTTGACAGGCACCCGAAGGACAACGCGTGGAAGTTCGAATCAAAACTCTGAGTAGCTTGTATCTGGATGGTTGTATTTATGGAGGGATAGAAATCAAAACCCAGAAAAATCAGAAGGAAACCGGCTACAGGTAAATTCGTTGTCTGTCGAACGGCCCTCAATAGCATCATCGTGTTCCACTATTGGTAGGACCATTTTCTGATTGAATTTGAGTACTTCATCAGTGTTGATTTGGACCGTTGTTGTCAGACAAATTCGTACACACAGATGTGAGGAGCCAATGAGGTTCTATTCATCTCCAGTGTATGATGAACGTAAGCAATAACCAGAATGTGACCAATAATCATCATTGTCAAATACAGAATCAAATGAAACATGTGAAACTCATCAGGATTCGTGAACCATCAAGTCATTATGCCTCTTCACGTTTCACGTGACCTAACGGCCCTTAGCACGAACGTATTCGTTGATTCAGGTTCTGCTCTGCCGCTGATGCCGGAAAGATCTTGGTGTCCACCTCAGACACGGTGCCAGTGATCTACTTCAATCGATATAATATAACCGCTGCCGAGTTGCAGTACCGAATATGTGAGCAGAATATTTTTCACCAAAATCAAAACAAATGAATATGGTGGAGACTTATATTGATAATTTGACAGCAAATTGCGAGATCCGAATCGATTAGGGACTTACAGCCCACAAATGACAATTGTACTAGTTTCGATTCGCAAGTGTATCTAGTGTATTCGTCATGGGCATGAAAACCATTAAAACGCTGAGCATGTTTATTTGCAACGTTTATAACTCTAAAACGCTTCGTTTCAGATTCAAACTCTGGATAAGCCGAGGACAGCTATGTTTTTCAGTAGATAGGACCATATTAATAAATCAATTTTATAGCGTACTGTGTTCTTTTGTTTTCAATTCTGAGAAAGTACAGTGTAAACGATGCAAAGTTATGAATTGATGTGGCGAGCTGCGAGAACGATAGAAGATCGTTTTTGGTCGAAACGTCCACACTAAATATTTCAGTCCGTAACCTCCTAGACCTATGAGCTATTTCACAGAGTTTTAGCTCAAACCAGATCAGAAGAGACTATTTCACACTGAGACAATCAAATAGTTCACTTAGTACTATAAACTATCACAATAAGTCTGCAACCTTAACCAGAGCAAAGTTTGGAAAATCACCGTTTCCCACTATAGTTTGAGCTGTCCCAGACAGACGCGGTTTACTTCGGTGTTTGCTTCATTCCACACAACCGCCTACAGTAACTAAATGATTATTCAAATTAACCTCTTTAAAGTTGGACGATTATGTGGACCGATCCCGACGCATCGGTCCTTCAAACAGCACTTGAAAAATGTATTGCAGTTTAAAGGACTGAAGCGTTGGGATTAGTCCACATTTGAAACGATCCTCAAACTACCTAAAATGGTTATTTATAGGTGCTTGAAAAACGCTATATTTATGGTGAACTGTACTATTTTATCATTGAGCCTCCCAAACTAGTATCGTGGTCTTCTCTTGAGGAGCTGGAGCTAATATCACTAACCTCACTAAAGGGTATTAGAAATAGATAAAACATGTTAGAGCCAATAAATAAATTAATATTAGGGGTATATTTCATATTTCATATTTTCATATTTATTGTTTCACTTCGCGTCGTTTCGAGGCGGTGATCATCATACATATCACATTATCGTCAAAACGTCTTCTTTTGCAGTAGTGGTACAGTTGATTCCTCATGGTGGACATTTGTATGTTCTGAGACATAGATCCAGTGACATGCCAGAAACGACAGTAGAACCAACTGTAGACGAATTGACTGTGAAAATGCATTCCTGGTGGGAATACTGGCCAGCGTTTCCCAGTCGCTCGTGGCCAGGACTTTTCATCTCGTCACGGCCTGGTTACCTGAATAGAATACACGTAGAGTATTGGGATGAAAACAGGATAACGGAGACTCGGTCGATCGACCAGCTGCCACTAGACCATATAGAAAAGTCAAGTGCTGTCAGGGGTAGTTTAATAAAGTTAACTATTTCACACAAGTTTAAAAGAAAGAATTTTCAGATGTTATAAAGAAATGAGTTTTATATGTCAAATGAAAGGTTCTATCAACACAGACAGAAATATTGAACACTGTGCGGATCCGAACCCATGGGCGCCTTTCTTTGCCCAAAAACCTGTGAGCTTTCCTGTGAACCGACTTTTCCGGAAAGCGAGCACAGGTTTCCTCCACATGTTTCCGGGACCAATCTTCCAGACCAATCTCTTCGTGTTAGAAACCCGTTAACGGGTCTGAAACCAAACTGCTCACGTACCGTATAAAAAGAGCCAGCCGATTCATTTTCAGTTATTCTAGTGAAGTCGGACGACGGAAAAGCAACAAAATGTCATCTGAGGTATGTTTTCTCTCTCTCTGTGGCTGATGCGGTCGTAACTCTCTTCTAGGAGGATCCGAATGAGAATTTTTCACGATACTCGAAGTTAAAGTTAGCAGAAATCTAGGTGATAAGTTTTTAATTCTAAAGAGCCTGACAGTCTGAGTTGAGATGGAGCTTTTTTGCCATAATCATTCTACATCAAGTCATTCATCAAGTCATCTAGTCAATCATTATTAATAACATAGACAAGGATAATAAGAAACATTCTAACTAAGAGGCTCAAGGTAAAAAGGTAAGGTCAATACGTAGGTTACGTTACAAATACGTAAATAAGTTTTGCAGTGGTCAACTTATATAAGTCGAGCGAAACATTTCAGCAACCGAAACAAATGGACGTCGAAATCCAAATGGAGGAGGGCGAGCCGCTGGGAGCCGTACCTAATGACAAGCTCATCATCACCAAGATTCAACCCGGAACCATTTCCGAGGGAAAACTCAAGGTTATTACGAGCTCCGATGCGATATCTTCACAACCGTATGAGTGTTGACAATGCACCTGATATTTCCACTTTCTAGTTGTTGCTCTCCAAAACAGTTACGGGACCGGCAACTAAACATTTCAATATGTGGGCTTGATTGTTGATAACATTGTATTCATATTTTTAGATCGGAGATCAGGTCCTTAAAGTGAACGGAACCAAATGTGACGATGTCAATCAGTTCTTCAAACTGCTGCGTTTTGCACCGCCCGCTGCCAATCTGACCATCTGTCGGTGGGTGTTTTTTTCAATAAGTTTTCTAAAAACATAGTACACTTTCAGTAATGAAGACAACTTATACCAACAAAAACTTTCTAGTTTTTAAACCTAGTTTATTCATGATATTTCATGACAACCAGTTGTTTTCAGTGACGACAAGAAAGCCGCCGAATTGGAGGCCCGCGTTCACATTCCGGCCGAGAGACAGAAGTTCATCACCAAGCGTGACGGTTTCGGCTATTTCCTCGGAAAGTTGGTTTGGACCCAGGGCGGACCGAAACTTGGTCTTGGTATCAAGCATTTCCAGAATAGAGTGCTCGTCTCGCGATGTGATCCCGGCTCACTGGCCGCTACTCAACTGCAGGTATTGAGAAGTCACAGTTTGAAATTTTCGAACTAGTTTTTCCACCTTTCAATTTTTTTTTAGCTTATTTGCCCGAAATCATCAGCCAGACGAGCAGGTTACCCTGTTTGTCAAAAATTCACCCGAGCCAAAAACGAGACAAAACAGGAAAATTTCTTGTCTCGTAACGGGGCGGTGGAAGACGTGAATTCACGTTTCTAGACGAGTCGAACAGAACCTGTTCTCAACTCGTTTTCGCCACCGTTTTCCAACTTGGTTTAACTTGGTTTTTCTTATCTTGGTTGAATTTGGTTTTTTAACTTGATTCAACTTGTTTTCTCATTAAGGTTGGAGACCATCTGATCGATATCGATGGAACCCCAGTCACTGACAAGGATGTCGCCCGCGACCTGCTCATCAAGGCTCTCCAGGTATTCTCACACCAGTACTTTTGGTTCAAATTTTCGCTGAGGAGTTTCTTTACTCATTTACTTCAACTTGTGGTATTCTGAAAACGTATAATGATGCCTTGCCTGAAATTAATCTACTTGATAGTGACTGCCTGATTAATCTAAAACTACCACTATTTTTTTTCACAGCTAAAACGATTCATCGTGAGACATGTCTCACCAATAAATAACTTCAAGTGATGAGTAAAGTTGTAGAGTAAAGAGTAAATATTTAACTAAAACTTCGCCCTCTTGAACACAAACCTTTCACAAATTCTCGAATAGTTTTTTTTTGAGAATAGATTCAAGATAATTTCTTTTTCAGAGTAAAGGTGAGATGAGTGCCGTGATTGAGCGTCCGGAGACGGTCGACGCTAAGCACTGGACCACCCAGGCTCTCGCAGTGCAGGCCGCCCAGCCACCCTCCGTTCAGATGAACTCTGATGTCAAGGCCATTGCTCAGAGGGAGAAGGCCAAGCTCAAGGAGGCCAAGAAGGTAGCATCGAATTCAAACTTCTCTTTGTACCGAATGTTAGAGAAAAGATTTTTTTCATTCATCCTTGTTCATAAGAAAGCATGATTGCTACGTCGTTCTACAGTAGATATTCAATAGTTCCAACCAGTTTCTGTAGGATTCACTTCTTGCGAAATTTGTTTATCGTATCCTTTGTATCTTTCTAATTGAAGGATTCACAACTTTTGGGTCGATGAACGTTTTCATTGAGAGACGGCGTTAAAATGCTAACGTAGTTATGGAAAACATCCATAATTTAAGGGAGCAGATCATTTTAACTAATCATTCTTGGGCGCAATTCCTTCAATCCTTCAACAATTATATTTTTGAAATACGCATTAATTAGGTATAGATTCACTTTAAATAATTTCGTTTCCTTGCAGCCGACCAAGTC
This sequence comes from Litoditis marina, assembly GCA_964036275.1. Taxonomy (NCBI): domain Eukaryota; kingdom Metazoa; phylum Nematoda; class Chromadorea; order Rhabditida; family Rhabditidae; genus Litoditis; species Litoditis marina. The sequence continues at coordinate 9,540,839 of OZ038440.1, read as the reverse complement.
TATTCTGGTGAAAGGTTCGTGTGCTTCTCGCGTGCAGATAAACGAGCAGGTCGGCGCCCACGTCATCGCATCGGACCACGAGGGACGCGCCCTCCGCCCCGTCAAGAAGTAGATCGGAATAAACATATAGAGACGTGTTTTGTATTCAAGTACTTCCGATTGGTTGAAATCTCGATAAAAAAATTTCCACAAAATTTGCCGGTCCTTAAAGAACAAGATCAGAATGAATATAAAGACGTGATTTGTGTTTGAAATTACAATTATCGTCCCAAAATTAGCAAACTAAATCTACACGAATTTTTCGGAAACTTCAGAAGATCGATAAAACTACTCGAAAAAAAGAAATGTCGCTAAACAATGCAACTGGCTGGGCCCTTCGCCCCGTCGAGAAGTAGATCGCAATGAACATATAAAAACGTGTTTTGTATTTGAAACTATTTTTCAAAACTGAGAAACCAAACCGACGAATCTGTACTATTCACAACATCTATTCAGCTGAACGCTCGATAAAATAATTCCCACGTAATTGGCTGGTCCCCTCCGTCAAGAACACGAATTCTTTCATAAAACTGATTCGGAATCTTAGCAGATGAGTGCTTACGACTTTTCTCGGAGCTCAGATAAAGTACGAGATCAGAAGGAGCGTACATGTTTACCCAGTTTTGTATTTCAATATATTTCTTAAAATTGAGCAACCAGACACATCATCACAATCCGGTTAAATCTGCGCCTTTATGAACTATGGAAAAGAAATGAAAGACTATGTACGACTACTATTTTTGTATATTGATATTAAGTAGTTTAGCGGCAAGCACCATCAGGTTTTAATCGGATGATATTGACACTTTGAACTCATTTGTCCAGCCTTTTTTCACTTGGGAACATGCTTGCTTTGGATCGAACCTTAATTTTCCATCTACAAAAGCTGATGGTCTCACATTTTACAGTCGTTTTTGATACAAATACTCTTTCGTTCTGAATTACTGCTGTTAGAAACTGTGCTCGTCTAAAAATGGAATTTATTGTTTTTAACGTAGCTTTTGCTCACGAGATTTGCGAAATTGAATGTTTTATTTCCCTCATGACCTCATTTTCCATATTCCATTCAGTGCGATCTGAAAAGCTAATAGTCTCTCACTTTACAATCGTTTTTTTACAAATAGTATTATGTTCTCTACCTTATAGTTTTTCATATAAAAATATCCCACAACATGCATGATGAGCATAGCTTGTTAACAAGATGATAGAACTGTTCAACCCCGTTTGCAATGATTTACCTGTTCAATCATCGGGAACAGAAATTTACAGACGTGTATTGATCCAATATATCCTATAAATAGAAAAGATATCGCTGAAGCCATATAATTTGGCAAAACAAGGCAATACGGTTTTCCTAGAAGGTATGGAAAATTCTTGCAATTGTTTTCAAACCTTGCCTCGTTATGTTTCTTTGATTGAATATTTAACAGGCATAACGCAAAGCAAGCTCACACAACATTCTGATAAAAACCAATTCCACCTGATCCGCTACAAGTGATTTCTTCTCAAAGCACAACAGCCTCATGAGAAAGTTGTGAGGTGATGAGGAATCTCACGATATTATGATAACTATCATGGCAGCCTTTCCAGTTACTCTGTCACTGCGCTATAGTGCCAACAAAATTTCCAAGCGGCTTTCCCCACTTTCATGTTTTCCGATACTATAAAAGTGTTTCTGAGCACAGATAACGTTACAGTCGTGGGTGAAAATTCTTTTCATGAAACCTGTTGTTCTATGAAATATATTCATTCGAAGTTCCTCACATTTTAGATAATTCAATCGAACATGACTGAATTGGTTGTCAAACAAATTACCATTATTACAATAGATATAGTCGGTTTCAAACGCACCAAGTGAGACGAAAATGTTATAGATGGCACCAGAACCGAAAAAGGGTAAAACCCTGCAAAAACGTAACCGACGTCCGCTGGGCAATGAATTCACTATGGAAGACGCGGAGGAACCGAGTACGACGCCTAAAAAGGTTAACTCGATCCAGTTATTCGGTCCCAGTAGAAATATGTTTTAGCTGTATTAATTTCCTGCATCAATCGTTTATTACAAATACATCTCAAATAAGTAGACGATGTGTGTTGAAATAGAAGTAAAAGAGTTCAATGTCATCTGAGGCACAGCTGCTAATGTTTGATGTTTAATCACGTTTTACGTGATTATATCATCTACACCTAGTAACATACAAGTGCCCAATTCAATAAATTGATGGTGAAGTTCAGCGAAAATTCATTAAAAATTATCCCTGTAGGCTTCGCTGTTTCCAATACGGGCCTATACGGTGTGGTTGCTCAACTCCGCTGTGTTTGTAGTTTGATCCCGTTGCTTTTCGGTAGAAATTATTCGATGATGACAAGTATCGGGTGCACACTCAATTCGGCCGTGGGCATTACTTTTGACTAGTTTTTCAGACGACCATACGGCGTCGGAAAACCGTCCAGAAAGAAAATTCGACCATGGTGGAGCTCAAAGAGAAACCGAAACAGACCACTGAAATAGAAAAAGCCATCGACAAGTTTCTGGACAATATGCTCAAAATGGGTGGGTGTTCAGATTCGGATACTGTGAAAATTGTTGCAAGCTGAAATACCGGAGTCATACAGAGTTGGTAATATGCATTCAATGTGATTAATTTGTTTCAAGTGTTTTACACTGTTAGCCTTGACACTGAAGAGAAGAGGTGCGGCCAGAAGTGAATTGAATAGTCACGAGACATGAGGCCGTATGCATGAGACATCCCGGGCCGGGTTGGGATGCCAACCCGAGCTCGATTCGGCTATTTCCCGGCCAATTCAGCTCAGGATAGCATCCCAACCCGGCCCGCGATGTTTCATGCATACGGCCCATGGAAATAAACTACAGTAAACGAGATGTTTCACTAAACATGTTCGCACGAATTCTGATTTGTAACATCGGTACTTATGACCTGTGTATTCTACTAGGCGAATATCCAAATGAGTTGATCAATGAAAGACAGACTGATGTGTTTGTAGCTCGATCCGCATGTATATGAGTCACAGTTCTCCGTCTCTGCTGTGTATTAGATCCAACTACATCTCATTGGACCCTATATTTAGGTATCGACGGTCTGCGCAATTTTTTCAACGAAGAACTTCTCAATAGTTGTCCTCCGGGCAAAGCTACTGCATTCGAGACACACCAGAATAAAAACCGTTATGTGGTGAGTATGGGTTTTTCAAACCGTTGTGGACACATACGATCAATTTGGTAGGGGGCTGGCTTTGGCGAGCTGCCAATTCATCTACGTTATTTTGATCTACACACTCTCTTGTCCGCATTAACGACCGTTCACCGCGCATCACTCATCTGTAGACCCTTTCCGATCTACAGAACTTGGAAACTCTTTTCGCCAAACTATTCATTAAACTCAGAACTACTTCGGCTTCTCCATGTGAATATTCTCGAATTTCTCAATGTTTCGTACAGTTTGTTGTGCATTTCCGAAGCACTCTTCATTTTCATCAAGGATTTTTTGATAATACATGATTTTCAGGACGTGGTTTGTCTGGATGAGAGTCGTGTGAAACTAACACTTGACGTTCCTCCCGCCTCCGATTATATTCATGCGAATTGGGTGAAATTCGATCGATACGATAGAAAGTTTATTGCCACTCAGGTTTGTGGCGTGGCGAAGCTTCCAGTAACCGCTGATCAGTTTTTGAACACAGTGCCATTCCCCTTCGCACACTCTCACAGTTGTGAAGTTAGGTGGTTGAAAACTAGTTCTGTATCATTTTCAGGGCCCACTAGAAGAAACGGTGGAAGATTTCTGGCGCATGATCTACCAAGAACAGTGTCCCACTATCTTGAACCTAACAAAGGTAAACTTTTGATCTAATCATATCTAAGTTGTAGTTTTATATTAATAAAAAGTCAACTTTTTGATATAATGTCAAATCATGACTGAGTCATCCCTATAACACCTTCAGGATAAATCTGACTAATCCGAAAAATATCATCTGGAAAGAGATTCGCATAATATTGCTATCTATCTCTTCAGTATTTGGGGCGCACCATTGAAAATTCTCCAAAATCCATTTTAATTTGGGTGAAGCCAACAGTTTTGCATGGTTAAGGAAGAAGAGGTTCCTTGTGGAACAATCTATGAAACTGCTATATTTCAGTGTCAGGAGGAAGGAAAAAATAAATGTGCTCAGTATTGGCCTGAAGGAGCCCAAGGGGCCTACAAAACATTCGGAAAAATGTTTGTTAACATCAAAAAAGTGGAGGACGAAAGCAAAGTCACCATTTACACATTGGAGGTTTTGCCTGAAGGATGCTCCAACAGTCAGATCGGTAAGTATTCGGAACAAATTTTGAAAGTAAATGTAATGTAAATAAAGGGGCTCTAACTGATGACCTGAACAGATGGTTCATCCAATGACTACATTTCCAAAACGTAGTGAGCGAAAAAGGACTGGAGTCTTTAGTTTCTCTAACTCATTTTGCCTCTCTGAGATTACAGCCTGTGGTATCGTAGATCATTTTTTTCTCAAACCAAATCACGCGATAAAGAAGCAACAGGATTGTTTTGTCTAACGGAACATCCATGAAACTGAAATAATCGTAATGTCAGAGAATTTCATTTGATTGTAGTTTGTTGCTTCAACCTAGGACATCTCTTTTCAGTAAAAATGATTCACGTGGAAGGCTGGCCAGACCGCGGTGTTCCTCTTTCAGGAATGATGGTACTACGTCTGATCAGAATGATTGCGACCGTTCGTTTTACTTCTTTTTGTTAGTTTGAACGAGAAATGTGCAGTTGTTGTAGATGAAACAGAGTATAACAATCAATTTCGTTATAGGCGAACATCACCTTGGTACGTAGGTGATTGAGTCATTTAGAAGAAAAACAAATGGAGACGCGAACCGACGCATAACGTTTATCATTGCTAGATGTGAGTGTCCAGCATGAAAACAGGAGATGATTTGGGAAAATATAAATATTCCTTGATTCAGAAAGACATGAATTTAAACTCTAGGCGGACCCTCTGGCGTCGGGTCCAGTGGTCATTCACTGTTCTGCCGGCATCGGTCGCACCGGAACCATGATGATGATCGACGTCCTGCTCCATCGACTATTCAAACACGGACAGGCTATTGACAAGGACGTGGTGAGGGTTGTAAGGTTTGATGTAAATTTCCATAGTTATTGTACTTCCACCACAAAAAGAAAAAAAAGAAAAAAACTACAAATGCAGTGGGGTAGAGCAACAACATACACCGTATAGACCTGCTTAGAACCATTCATTCGTAATATGAGAATTTTCATAAATACATAATTTCTCATTCAAAGATGTTCTATTTTCAGCTGGCTGAAACGTTCCGCTCTCTTCGTACCCAGCGGGCTTCTTCTATTCAGAAGGAAGGACAATTTGTGTTCATAATCGCGTGCATCATGGACTATCTAGGGGTTTGTGAAGTTCTATTCAGTTATTGCAGTTGTATTTTTATGTCACTATCAATTCAATGCCGACCTACTGCATTTAGTATGAAAACTAAGTTTTGCTGAAATAGAAAACTATATTGCAGTTCAAAAGCCAAACCATGCAGAACGGTTTTGGGAATTGAGCTAGCTTTCAATGTTTCACAACAGACTATAGTTTTTCACTTGATTAGACTGAGGCCAAAGTCATAACTTGATATGAGAATGAGTTATATCTGGAAATAAACTAGTCTACAGTTATTATTTTACCTATTCATTACAGGCTCGCTTTCCTATTCCTCAAGTGAAAGATCGTTGCACGAAGTTCCGAGAAGATTTCAAGGCTTCAGATCTCGCAACAAACTGAATCTACAAAGATGTTCATGAAAAGATACCATGTCACGTGTTTTCGATCAATAAACGTGAAAAGTAGTTCTGTTCGGGACGATCAATGAGAGAAATGTATGATGTTGTATACTGTGGAATTGATTGTGCCCAAATATTTATTTTGTGAGCAACAATAATAATTAGGTGTTTAACATAAAACGAATGACATTTTGTACTGAAAATTGACAACCGGAAAAAGATCCACAGTTTTGCTAGCGCTCTTTTAGGGTCCGGGGATCGACCCTCAAGAGAGCAATAAAACCACGCAAGCTATCTTGTGAGAAAGACGATTTTATGTAGAATTACTGATTAGCAAACTGCATGTTATGCAGAAATTTGATTTTCGGGTCGTGAAATTTACAAATTTTTGGGATAATCTTGGTGGAGGTTTGTGTGAGGGGCTGATTTGTACTTGCAAATCGAACCACATTCAGAATAATTGTCTTGAGCAACTGAACAGACCAAAATGATTCAAAATAAAGAGGGACTCAGGTTAAGGTTAGGCTTCCATACCTGATTCATTCTTCAAATCTCGTATCCTTACTTACTTTATGCTTTCTGGGATTTGCAGTTAGCAATGTAAGCCGCAGAACCAAGTTACCAAGTAACAAGTTACAAAACCAAGTAAAACAAAGTTTTACCAGATGTATTTGCCAACCCTTGTCCCCTTGACGGCCTTCACCCCGTGTCTCCTCTGCCATTTCCCGTTGCATTGGTATTAATTGCTTTTCCCTGAATCTAGAATGGAAAATAGAATTTCCGAGTAAACGCTCACGTGAGTTACTTGCAGTATCATTTCCACCAGAACGTGAGGGACGGGATATATTCTCATTTAGACACTTCGCGATGAGCGAGATGGCCGGATCCAATCAAATGCATTCTATATCGGTGAGAACAAGATCCCCATGCTCCACATCTCCAGGTTGGTTCTGGCGTTCACGTTCTACTACTTTACCATTATGTGTTTCACTCTGTGAAGTAAGAAAATTATTATTAATTGTATTCAACTTTTTTGTCCCAGATTTTTGCTCGATTAATTAAAATTATATAGAATTGACCATCTACAGTGGCACTAACTTCTTTTGACATTGTTTAGTTTATTGGTTCCTTCCTTGAACCTACCGTGACCACCTTGAGCCTAGATCGTGAATTTCAAGAGCAGTTTGTGAAGATGTTTATATGGAGCAGTTTCTGAATACAATTGGACACATTTTGGGTTGTGTTTGGATTTTCAAAAACAGCAGAAACGGGAGAGATATCACCAATACAGCCGAATGAAACGGTTGTATGTGAAACAGTTTTCCAGCTCCAAGTGATGCGTCAATAAACCTACGATCGCGATCGATTATAACTGAGGACAGGCCAAAGTCATTTGTGAGCTACTAATTATTTACAAGTTTGTCTGACACTGTGCACATAAATATGATTTTTTCAACTACTGAACCGTAAGAATGCTCAATGATTCGATTTGAATGAACGGTTTTCGCAATGATCCTTTACAATAAATCTGCCAAATGCAGCCAAATTTCCATCAATACGCATCTTTTTCACAAAAACGACGAAACGTCTTAAAATTTCAATTCAAAAGTCGAATTTCAAACATTTCGAATTGACTGGTTTCAATATATTGCTTACAGTCTAACCGACTTGGTAGCCGAGATTCAACAAAGAGTAGACAGCGAAAACTGAGGAAAGGTCAGTTGTTTCTCTACAGAAACAAATTTTTGGCACATTTCACCATCACAAAGCGCTTTCAAGTTTAGGGTTGCTGAATCAAACGAAGTATCTCGTGAGTAGCGTTGATGAGCCGTGAGTAACCTTGTGGCTCGAAAAACGTTTGTTAAGTGTCCTAGAGGTTTCCGTGAACATTGTGAATATGAAAAATACCTAGTCGTTTTCAGTAGTTTTCTCGAATAAAAAAATAAACAATCTTTCAAAGTTAATTGTGCATTAGGACTGAGCCCTCCTGGTTCGCGAATGCACAAGTCAATGAAGAGCAGCCGGACCGGGTCATACTCCTCGATGGAGCACGAAATATTCGATCAGGTACTGTTAGTCAACTACATAGTTAAGTCAAGCATGTTAAACACATCAGAAATCAGAAACGTGCAGTGATAAAGTGCACGATGCCTCCTTAGAATGCTAACTTTACGTGACCATCCATTTTACTTCTAGTATAGCACAAAATTATTTGGATGCCATTACGGGAGGGACTATTTTTGCGTTGCAGTATTATCTGTGCTACCAAAAGTATTTTTCGCACGACAAAAACGTTGCATGCACTAGGGATTCTCGAAACATACCTTCCTTACTTAGTATTGAACTCCTTACATTGACTCATTCTATATCTTCAGAAAAATCATATTACAACAAATTTCTTCTACGTTTTCAGACGCAATGGGAACACTCGCAATATTACCTAGATGTGATCAGCGCGGAAACGAATGATGCTGCGTTCTTTGGTACAGTTCCTTCAATACTTTCGTGAAATAAAATTGTACGTTTTAGATTGAGTGTGATGGCTCCACAAGCACAAGTGTGAAAACAGGTTCACATTGTTCACTTCCCCTATATACATGAGTAAATCTTGCTTGTAGGTAGCGAATTTATCGGAAAATTGTTCTCTAGTTCGAAATTTGTTAATTATAGAAAACTCTATTTTGGTGGATTTTTGCATTGTTCGTTAAAGGTGATTGAGTAGTTACTTAAAATGAAAGTTTCTGTATAAATTTTATTTCAGATACGACTTCTTCTACATTACTTCCCGGGGAAGCCCACCAGCAGACCAGGTACCGAGGAGAGCAGCTTCAGAGAAAACCAAGGCTACCTCTGGCTCTGCTAACTATAGAACTAGTGAGTTCAAAAAAACAATATTTAAGTACGAGGTTTGGTTAAACTATGAATATCCGGTAGACCATGAGAATTTGTGTCTCATTGTTGTACCCATCATGATACACTTATACTTACGACCAACTTATCACCCGTTCATAGTCGAGTTTTCTCTTTACTTTTTTGATATCTTCATTTCTCTCTATATCTTCTCCTAAAGTGATGTTCCAGATAATCACTATGGGTTCGATAATGGGTTGGGTACATGCCGATAACCCCGTACTGCCACAAATACTCACCTATGCCAATCTGGCTATCATCCTTATTGTGACTTCACTCTCATTAATTTTTGAGGTAAGTTAGTTTCACTAATGGATAGAGTGGTAAAGTGATTGAATTGAATTGGATTGGAATCGGGATCGAAAAAACATTGAAATCTATTCCAAAGAATTGAATTGGTTTCTGTGTTCAAACATAACGAAACGTCAAATGCAAAAAATGCTATCAAGAAATTGGTCTTTACGTTCGTTGATCAGTTATGTCTCTCAATCAGAGCATAGTCAGTAGTAAAGCGGATATTTCAAACAGATAGTCATAGTAAAACTCACCAATGTCTCTATATTGTATGTGTCATTTCATTGAAGGTCGGTACTGATAGGTACTATTTTACAGTTCTTTCGAGTTCATGTCAAACGCCCTAGCGACGATGAAGAGGTGCGAGAAAGGATGTTTTTCATTCCTTATCGCTGGAGGTTTTTCGTAAGTTCCAAAATTTTTCTTTAAATAATAAAAGATTTTGATTTGAACTTCTGTGCAATTAGCGTTCGGCAACATTTTCTTTTCGGAAGTTCCAAGTTATGATACAAATTGATGTAGATTGTTCGAAGTGGGGGTTGAGTTGACCCTAGTAATCACTTATGAAAAATCATTCACGTGTTTCTCACGTGTCCTCACTTGCAGATGTTGTTTGCCCATCTCCTGCGGGCCCTTCTTCTAGCCGGCAACATGACAATTATGGCATTGGACCACGATTTCGATACTGGATCAATAATTGTACTCGCAATACAGCCAATTCATCTCATCATTGTTGGCATTCATATTTCTATCGCCTTACTTCCAAAGCTTAAATCATAGATATTGTGATAAGTGTTTTATTGTCAATTACCACTATAACTATGCCAAATAATAAATATGTTCGTTTAATCCCATCTGTTTCGTGATCTGAATTCGAGAGAATGTCATCACAAACTCAACGTGTTTGAAAACGTGTCCAAAAATAATTGAATATCCACAAATCTATTCGGACCAGATTTGAGAGAATTTTACTTTCACCCCCCCCCCCCCCCCCCCCCCCCACCTTTTTTTGTGGCTCCAGCTGGAATTACTTCTGTGGTACTTTCACTCCCCCCCCCCCCCCCAAGTGGGGGTGAAAGTTGGAAACTTTCTTAATTTTTTTCCTGTTTTCTCCTTTTCTAACTGTCTTCCCTGTCAATTTTCCAGTTTCCATGAGCCGTTTGGTTAACGGAGCAAAAACGGGAGAAAAGAACTTTCACGAAACGACCGTAACGTTTACCCGGGCCAAACGGGAAAATGAAAAAGTACGCTGCACGTGGATACTCGGCAAACGAATCTCTGAGAGCGCAGAGCCTTTCATTTTCATTTACTTCTTCACACTCAGCGGCATGCTTATCTTTTTCTTAGGTTGACCTCTGCTATTCTTGCTATTTTATAACTTATTCGCTACTGAAAACTATTCTTGCTATTTTATAACTTATTCGCTGAATTTTAGAGCCTGCCGTGATTCCAGAGTACATAACTTTATAACAAACAATACAATGTCTAGCTTCTGTATTTTCCCTGAAGTTTTAATTACCTGCTCTAATTCAAAACAATCAAGCTCAATCTAACCTAACAGCTAATGAAACATTTTTCACTCAGTTTTTCCCCAATGAAAATATTCTTATGAAAATAGAAATTTCAGTTTCGTTGTTTCTCTGTTCATACGTTCTGTTTTCGTGCAATGTGGGTACCAGAGAGAATATTCGAGCAGATACCCGGCCGGGTAAAGGCAAGAAAGGTACGCAGTGATGGAGGATGTGTTTTGATAATCAGAAAAAGTGACGCAGAATGGTGACGAATTTCTGATATTGTCCTATAACACGATTTAAAAAGACATGGCTGTTTATTGACGCATTTTTTCAAACGTTCCGCCGCATACTGTAAGAAGAAGCAGTGACGAAGTAGTGGAACGGAATATCATCATTGTTTTGGGGAATACAGTTTATCTGTGATTTGTTTGTTATTTCCAATTCGAGACATCATTTTTCCAGCCCGTAAACTGCGTGGTGTTAGTCCGGGAGGAAACAAAGCCGGTGGGGCTGAGGAACGCAAACCACAGGATGTGGCTGTGTAAGTTGAAACTAACTCCTGACCTCAAAGAGGGACAGAATAGAATGCTAGTTAAGGTACCTTAGGTAACCTTAACCTAATGTGCCCAGTGCGAGTCGCCGCCAACCTGGAACGCGATAGAATGCTCAAAAATTACCCGCCGGCAGCTCGTCGAAAGGTCGATGTTACTTCAACATCAAGACGTTGACACACTTCACACGTGTATTGAGTTTATGAATTGTGGGAGTAAATGATGAAGTCTTTCTGTGGAAAGTTTATTTTCCGCTGTCTACCATTTTTCATTTCTTTCAACTGTGGTTATTCAAAGAGCTTAGTTCATGTTCCGTTGTTACACTTCTGTGTAATAAATGTTCATTCATTCATTCATGACTGTTTTAATCATAAGCCTATTCATGAATTTCTGACTGATCAAAATTTCAGTTCACACAAATCGAAAAGACAGTCCAAATCGCCAAGTTCAAGCAATATCCGAGAGAAAGGAGACAGGTCTGAGGCTAGCAGGTAAGAAATTCTTTTCCATTTTGTTTTTGCTTGAAAGTATGAAGAGTAAAGAGAGCTAATTTGGTAATTTTCATTATGAACACTCACTTGCGATTTGTCGAGGCAAATTAGAAAGGAAGACCACGTTTTTGTTTTGAACTGTAACTGTCAGAGCATACGGATTTCGTATTCAGTCGGTTCTCAATTGCGACAAATTTAACTCCATAAACCCACTCCATCTATATCGCACGACGGAAATTGATTTGTACAACAACTGACACATCAGAGACCCGGAACTAACCATGCACCGCCGAGCACCAATGTTCGATCACAGCGAAAATTTACGAAATTACTGTAGTTGTATTTTTCTCTAGAACAACTCCAATACCACAGTTTTCCAGGCAAAGAAAAATAACTGGTGATGGGAGATCGGAGAAAACTGGAGAGCGATCGAGAAAAGACAGGTCCGTCTTGGAGATTGGTCGCGAACCAAAATGAATTTCTCAGTTTTACTTAGAGTTGGTTATAACCGATCTTTATTCTTCAAGTTCACCGTCTGTCGCCGCGGTTGTCGAGCTCAATCAGTATTATTCCCATTAAATTGAAAAAAAAAACTAGAACACGTATTATTCGAAGATTCTCTACGTCTGTTTGTTACGTCGTAAATCGGCATTCGGAGTACTTTTGATGAATTTCGCCATTTCCTAATCTAATTATTTCCAGAAATCGTTCCGAACACCGTTCTCATGACCGCCACGAGGAAGATCGAGAGTAAGTTACATGATGAGGCCATTTGAGAAATGGGAATGATGCACATTGAATGCTAGTTTGGTCAGAAATCACAGTGGTGTTCCCAAATTGCGCCCAGCAATCACAGAGATCAAACTACAAAAAAGTGACGCAGATCGACATGCACTGTATCTGCCTGCCAGTCACAGCGAGTTTCCCCTTCATGGACTGACTGACTTACCCTTCCCGGCCGCAAAAAACGCGTCCTGACCATATTTTCACTTCCATCGATATTTTCCGAGAATGGAAAACAGAAAACACAAATTTAAAAATAAAACTCTGAACGAATGAACTATAAGCTAGATTAACGAAGAATATAATTTGCGGATTTGTTTTAATAACTTTCCAGGAGGTAAGTAATTCACAGTTAACATCCATTTTTTTGTTTCTTAGTGTGGACGTGATGGTTGCGTTTGAGGTAATATATGCGAATTTTACAACTGCTAGGTTACATTAGAATTCTTTTTCAGCAGAAAATCTGATAGCAGCAGGCGCCGCAGAGAAGACAGAGATCGAGATGAGAGAAGAAGAAGGGACAGGTGAGAACTGTTGTGAAGGAAGAGACACTCGGACAAACATCACAACTTACACAACATCACGGGGCACTTCTTCTAACTGTTTTGTCGCAGTGAAAATTTTCAAGCACGTTATTACAAAGGCTTACAAAAAATGACAGTGACTTGTAAGATGTGCTCGTATCAAGAAGAGGTTTTGTGTAGAAGTTTTTCACGGTTTATGTGGTTCTAACCCGGGTTTTTCTAGTTTGATCCCGTCGCGTCGGTCATGAGTTCAATCTCAGAGATGATGACCACGATCGGAAGAGAGAAGATGGTAGCAAGACGGCGTCTTCGCGGAGTCTCAAAAGAAAATCGTGAGTTTTAGGTTACGTTCAGAGTATGGAAAACAAATAGGGTACTGTTGAGAATCAGTAAACATCTCAATAAACATCTTCGTTCGAAATAGATCGTCGCAATGTAGCTGAAGCGAGGTTCATCTTGTAGAAGTGAGATCAAATACTTCTCAGAGAATGAGAGGATTGTTATAATCATCAGCATTATCGGATTTCATGTCTAAATGTTGTGTTAGTTTGTTTTTCTTTTCCCTCTTTTCTTAAGTTCATGTGGTTAGGTCATTTTTGATTGAATTCGGTTCTCATGCATATGAACAAATGAATTATTATCAATGGAGAGAGAGATTAAAAAAGCAGTGATAATAGATCAGTATTATTTATCTTAATGTCACTCTGTTTTCCAGAGAATACGATCGCGACAGAAAGAAGGAGGACAGTTGCAGAACGGCTCAGAGATCCTCGAAAAGTCATCATAGCTCGCACAACGATAGAAAATCGTGAGTTATTTACGTTTCCCAATTGGCGGAGTTTTCAATTTAAACCAAGTCGCTTTGCCTCTGTGTGTAAGACAACGCTTGATTATTGCTGTGGAACATGTCTGAAAACGAAGACTTGGGAAGTGGGGAATTAGGTAAAGAAGTAACGTGTGACGTAACTCTGTCATTATAATATTGTACTTATAGTATACTTTACTTATCGATATCGATTTTTTTTCAAATTTAGCAGTAGTTCGATGAAAGTAGTAATGTTGTTTTCACTGTTCATTTTCAGTGATGATGATCGCGACAGAAAGAAGGAGGACAGTTGCAGAACGGCTCAGAGATCATCCAAAAGTCATCATTCATCGCACCACGATAGAAAATCGTAAGTTGTTTTGCATCTGTGTTAGACATCCCTCCAATAATCATTTGAAACACAGATAAAACCCGAATTTTGAGGTGGATAATGGCCTGAAGGAATTACGTTCGACGTGACTTTGTAATTCACTTCTTGTAGCTCTAGTAAACTTCACTTATCAATGACATTTTTCAGCAAAACCTACAAGAATGTGTCGATAAGGGTATTTCTCATAGAGCGACAGAGTATAGGAGTAGTTCAAAAAAGTGATACCGTTGTTTTCACTGCTCAGTTCCAGAGATGATGATCGTGATAGAAAAAAGGAGGACAGCTGCAGAACGGCAGTGAGATCGTCACACAAATCTCATCATGATAGACAATCGTACGTCACTTACTTTGGTTTCGAGTTTCATTCCATTCCCAACTCCGATTTGGTGATCTGTAATTGTAAACAAGTTATCAACTATCTTCCAATGTGAAGTTTTCCAGTTCGGACCAAAATCTAATCAAAAATGTTGTTTTCTAGTTCGTGTCTTAGTAGAATCGAGTTTCGGTTCGGAACTCGACAATCCTATATTGTATTCGGGTGTTTTTTGTATTTCAATTTTCACTCAAACTCGAAAATAATACTTCTCCAGGGAGGATGATCGTGATAGAAGGGATGAGAGTCGTAAGACGGGCTCCACCAGAAAGTACAGTCATGACCGAAATGAGGACAGATCTCGCAGCCACAGCAGGGATGACCGGGATAGGTACGTAGTCAGTCAGTTCCAGTTAAACAGACGGCATACTGTTTGTTCCAGTTTTGGCTGTGTTATTATCCATGGTCTATCTTACTGAACACTTAAAGGAACCAGAACAGTTTGTAAAGGAATACAACTCCTAGAACAAAATATGAATAGTACACAATCTACAAAAAATACACTGAAGTCTTGTTTGTATCTGAATCAATGCAAACGATTGTTGTTAAAGCAGTTTCAACCGTAGTATTTTATCAAATCCATTAGCTTAAATTGTGTTTAACATGTTCTCAATCACATTTTTTCAGGAAGGAGGAAAAGTCATCTGCCAGCCGGAAACACAGTCGGGATGACCGAGATAGGTTCGTTTTTCTCACGTGGAAAGTGTCTCACATCACATCAGGACTATTATGTGGACCAATACCGTGTCATCGGTCCTTTAAACTGCAATTGAAAAATGTATTTCAGTTTAAATGACTGAGACGTTCGGATTGGATCACATAATCGTCCTTCTTTAATGCTTAGTTTATTGCCTTGAAGTGACTTTAATGTCTGTCAGTCTCTTATTTTTTGAACTTTGCTGCTCTTAATACTCTTCCAATGCTTCTATTGATCATCTCTCTACCGCGATGTAATATCAGTGTTGAACAGTTAACTTTTTTCACAATCTCACACGTGTAACGTGTTGAAAGAATATTTGTCTACCGAAAACCCATCAAAATAAATATTCATTTTCTCAAACTCACACACCTAATTAATTAGAGTGGCAAGACTAATTTTTCATGATGTTTTCTTCCAGCAGAGACGATCGGGATAGAAGAGAGTCCTCGTCTTCCAAGGTTTCGAAGGATAGGGATATGTCGGAGAAGTGAGTTTTTCCGCGTAACTCCATTTGCGATGAGAGAACAATGTGGTCCCAAATCAACGTACTAGTCGAAGTAAATACTTTCGTTTCGTAATAATATGTATTCTCGCGTTTATTTTATTCTCGCGTTTTATTTTCGAATTTAGAAATGGCTTGATGATAATAATTTCAATTTGAATGTCATATGTGTAAACTTTGTTGCATCACTTCTTAACGCATTCATTCACAGGAAACGCTCTTCCGATTATGACTCGAAGAGAAGTGAGAAAACTGGCAGTAGAAATAAATCGAGAGACGAAAAAAGTGGAAAAGAAAGAAGCTCCAGCAAAGAGGTGAATAAGAGAAGACGTGATTAGGCAAATAAATGGTTTGAATTACGTATTTGTTTTTTTAAATTACATCGACAAAACCCACTTTTTCTAGGACACCGATAAAGCCGACGATTTGACCTCAAAAACCACGCGCGATACAAAAGAAGGTGCTACGAGAAAGGAGAGTGACAAAGTGATGAGCTCAAGCAAATCTAGTAACATAGAAAGAAGTGCATCCAAAAGCAAGGTGAGCACACCTTTATCAGACGTAGCGAACATGAAAGTTGAGAGAACCCATGTATTTAGTTTCAATCCTAACGTCATCTGTACTCAAGAAGCAGAAAAAACAAGAACTGCTCAGTTTGAGCGAATTCTGACAGTTCGTGAACTGTACACTCTTTAATTCTTTTTACCTGACTAGCAATGTCGTTTAGGACTCGGCTTCTACAAACAAGTCCCATAACGTTTCCGCCAAACCAGAAAGCATAGAGAACACTCCCGAGGGGAAAAAGAGTCTAATGAACGCTCTCCGCAAACTGAAACGAAAGGAGAAAAAGGCTGCTGAAGAGGAGTCTGACGTTGAACCTGAAAACAAGGTTGAAAAAGAGCCAGAACCCAAGAAAAGCGAAAAGTCGAACAAAGAAGACAAAAGGGGAAAGCAGAAAAAAACTGAATCGGATGCGAAAGAGAGTGTGAAAAAAGAGAAGTTGGAAGAAAAATCGAAGAGCAAAGACAAGAAAGATAAATCTGCCAACTCAAAATCCGAGGTAGAAACAAATTCAAAAAATCAGACAAAACCTTCATCGGAGGCAAAAGAAAGTGTGAAAAAGGAAAAATTGGAGGAAAAATCGAAGAGCAAAGATGATAAAGAGAAATCTTCGAATTCCAAATCCGAGGTGAAAGCACAGAAGAAAAACGCAAACAAGGAGAAGAACAGAACCGAAAACCCGCCGAAAATTGTGAAATCCTCAAATGAATCAACGAAGAACTCCACACCCAAGAAGACAGAAAAGTCGAAAGAATCTGCGCCAGTGTCTGCAAAATCCACGAAATCGCCATCGTCACAGAAAGTTAGCTCGGAAAACAAAGAGCAACCGAAATCGGAAACAGTGAAGGTAGTTCGAACCTCCTACTATGAATTTTATGTCATCCTTCAATAGTTTAGACAAAACATTCGGAATACAGATTTGTAGTAGTTCTTGAGATTATGAGAAGAGTTCATGAGTTTAATGCTTAGCAAATGAGAGTTTTTACATTCTTACTTCTTTCCCATTGAAATGTTTGTAATCAGCTGTTGTCAGAACAGTTTTCAGTTCATAAATTAGAAACCAAGTTTTTGCAGAACAAGAAGGTCACTGGTGAAACCGATAAAAAGAAGACAAAGCAGACAAAAATCACAACCAGCGCCATAAAGTAGGTGAAACAAGTGCAGTTTCAGCTTTAAACACCAACTAAAGGCCAATCTTAATAATAGACAAACTTCATTCAATATATTGTGACTTTCGTTCACAGTTCACGTGATTATGTTATTAATACGTCGGGTTGGGACCAGGTCTCAAATCCTTTTTTGTTCATTCTGCTCTCCGATTGAAAGTTTGGTACGACCACGTGAACGAAAGTAACTGATAACTATTTTCGAGTTCACTCTTCCCATCATAACAATTTGTGATAATTGGTTCTTCCACGAAATATTTTCTTTCAGGTCCAAGTCTCAAGAGAAGCCGGCTGAGACTGACACATGGGGAAAATCGGAGTCAATTAAACCATCGAAGTCGACTAAATAAGTGGGTTTCATCACATAAAACATCAAGTAATTGGTTAATACCGAAAATTACACAGGTTTCTCGTCAGGTAATTCGAAATGGTAATTAGTCGACACTCACCGTTTCCGATGTAACCCTAAATATTTTAACGAAGCTCCAAAAACTATCGTCTGTATAGGATTGAGTTTCATATACCATGTTCTATTATACCGCGATCGCTTGTTTGTTAAATGTTTAATTAAGTGTCGTTTGATTCAAAATGTGCTCTTGCAGGATGCGGCGGGGGGCTTGGAGTCCTGGAATAACCCGACTATCAAATCCAGTTCAATTAAATAAACACTTTTCGCAATCTTCTAAATTTTTGGTGTGGAGGGATTAAAACAACTCAAATACAAACATTATTCATTTAATTATACTATGCTTTCTTTACATTACTACCTTAGTTTACCAACTAACAAAAGTATGATATTAACAGAAAATCTCTCGATTTTAGAAGTCGCAGTGGAAAATCTCGACCAATTCGATGTTGTTCCTGTTCGGAATCGGAACAAGATTCGTCAAAAATTGAACTAATTCGAAAAAACTTCGAAACCAATTTGTTTTCGAATTATCGCCGCACACGGAGATGAGAAATGTTTCATCTCACACACAAAGGTCAAATCGCCAACTTCATTGTTTGGCTCATATCAATCTGCCCTTGGTGTCGTTTTTATTGCTTCCCAACTGGTTCAGTTACGTTTCACTTTTGTACCCGTGTTTTTCTATAGTCAGTCGGTTAACCTCGTGGAGTTTGTGAGTTTTTATATTATCATTTGGAGGATCTATTATCGTTGATCAATGAGACAATTCGGTTTGACTCTTGTTTTTCAGAAACAACAGTGTAGAGTTTCAACAACTGTTACTTTTTTTGATAGTTACTTTATGATATGTTGATCAACCTTTAGGTATACTGGTTTTACTGTATATACCGTCATACCATACAAAACCAAGAGTGTTGAAAACTTGATAACTTCTAGTTGGATTTGAACGGAGATGTATATAAGCTCAATATTCAACCCCCGCCCCCTCCTCGCTGTCCGTTTATGTAGGGGTTATTGTGGAGAATGTATTGTGAAAGCGGGCTCACGGAGATTTGCCACAGTTCATACCTGAATTAAATGTGAGACTATAATTTATTGTATACCTTTGTAACTATTCACAGTATGAATACGGCTAAGCATCGTCTTTATAAGTTTGAATGCTGTCCGGTAGTAGCTGAACATTTTGACTGACCTTCAAACATCATACCGGAAAGCGGCTCTAACCAAAACCCACCCCTTCGGATGCTTGACATATATGTCTAATATGAAACCGAATGTTATTGCCCATTTATACATCACAAACCTGTATAACCATCACATTGCCGAAGATAGTTAGGCATGTTATCATTTCTCCTGATCATTACTACACAAATACTTATATCACTTCCTGTTCAATCATGAAACTTTGAGTGAGATTCCAATCCTAAACAATTGTCTTTTATAACTTATTGTTTGTTGCTACCTTTTACCAGTTTGGATCAAGTTTTAGCACCCGTTCCGAAAATGATCCAACAATACATTTTACTCTAATGTGCAAAGCACAGTTTGCTCTTATGTGCTAGTTATTAATACTTGAGACAATTTTCAAGTTTTGAGCCTTGTTTGGGCCAGTTCCACAAGGAACCTGGTATTTCGTGAACCCTATCAGGTAATGCTCGCCAACTATTTGCAAATTTCGTTGTGTACAATTTTACGAAAACCGACAAACATCGAATCGGAACCTTTTAGGTACCATGTGTTGATGTTCACCCTAATGTGCAGTGCGAACATTTGCCCCGGCTCACTCCAATTTCGCTAAGCAACCAAAGTTACAATTGAAAAGACCTTGAACATCATGCTTTCTGCTGAGTAGTTTTTCATTTGGGAATGGTCATGACAAACCGCCTTTGTTCCGCTTATTTTCTGTTTTCGAGAACCACAAGGTGATTTGTACTTGACGACTGGAACTTGAAGAAAGAAAAATACCGCATGTTGAAACGTGGTTCGTGTTAAACACTGATAACCAACTTAGAGAATTCTGTCAATCTGTACTTTTTATGTGTTTTGAAGTTCAGGCCTCTCTACTGTACTGTTAGTGTAGTCCACGTGAAATGTTTCATATACAGTAGAGTTCGAGTACGTGTAACTAACTATAAAGGCTACCTTTTATGAAGTTAAACTTTATTGTAATGTATTTTTTGCGTGTTTATGAGTTATCACGTACCTAAGTGAGTGAATCTATTTTTGCATTCATTTGTTTTACGGAAATGTTTCGCCCACTCAGTTGACTAGTGCTGAAATGCAACTAGAAACCCATTGACCATAGCGTATCTTTGCGTAGCCTTTTTTCCCGAACACAGTTTCACTGGCAAACCTTGCTATCTACACTGACTATCAAGTATTTGAGACGAGTTGCGCGTCGTTCTTCTCATTAATGGACTCGTATGGTAGTTTCCCCAATATGGATTGCTCGTTCACAACATTTCACGTTGTTTTATTGCTATGGTACGCTTCCACACTAAAACATTTCCGAACTGATTGGATAGTATCAGCTTTGGAAACAATACTTTATCATTGTGGATTATAGTAGATTTCCTTTATATTTTGAACATTGTTTTCTAGTAGGTTTCTCTCATTATTTGGCTTCAACTATTTCACTCACCATCTATTTCTCTCTCACTCTCTTATTCACTCGCTTTCTATCTCTATCTCTCTTTCTTCCCGATTCTCTCTATTTTGTTTTAGTTTCATGACAAAAATGAGAGAAATTATTTCCAAAAATATTTGGTTTGTACCCTGCGACCAGTCTTCTCCGAAACAGATCCTATCTTGAAATCGACCTTCTAAACAACCTGATCTAGCTCAAATCCTGCACTTTTTTTGCTTACCTAATCTTCCGCTCTTGCTCTACTTCACCACTTCATTTTTAAGTAGAAAGTTTCCGTAAAAGGGAAGAAAATATCAGCAAGTGTGTATATTTTCAGTGTTTAGTTTAGAACTTGAGTGGATTCTGAGTTCAGAGCGACCATTTCTTTCAGTACTTGCAGCATAGCAAACGTCCAACCATTTATCTTGGGTTTATCGTGTGAAATTTGAATAATTTCCTTTTTGTTCAATGTTGTTATTCAAGAACAATGTGTTTTGTGATTGTTGTTTTGTAGTCTTCGTAGCACGTCGAGTCACGGTATGAAACCATAACAAAACCATTGTTCTCGCGAGATTATATCTCTTATTATATAGTTTTATTATGTCTACTCGGCCGCGTAAATAGTTCCACGTAGACACTTAAAGTACAAATTAGAAAACAGAGTGTTACTTTTCTTGAAATGACATCTTTTGTGAAGCTTTAACATCATACATGACTATTCTCGTCACAAAAACAGCTTCTAACTGTGTACTGTACGTATTCTCGGATATGTGAAACGAAGTATACCCCTTTCATGACGTTTTGTTCCTTAAGCAATTCCCTATCAGTCAAAGTTTCTGTTTTATTTTTCAGATGTGTACGCATCTTCTCTTGTTTTCCCTGGTCGTTGTCGTAAGCGCGTGGCCTGATGGTGCACCTTGTATCCATTCAGCTAGAGAAAGTATGAATCCCCTGGAGGCAGTAGAACATCAGGGAGGTCTGCAGGTACGTCAAATACGATGTACTAGTAGAAACCGAACTTTCACGTGAAACGGGAAACGTGGAGTTGACTGTACTTCTCTCCGTTGTGTTACCGGTTTACGTTTCTGATGATAGTGTTCAGTTTTATGTTCACTATAGCTTTTGACATTTCAAAAATACAAATGATCGTGTTAGGTTGTTCAACTTCTATGAAGAGTAAATGCAATCTTTACTTGTTACGGGTGTGTGAGAATGTTTCCAACAATTGAATGCAGCTTCCTGATTGGCTCTAATTTTCAGCTCACAGCTCCTCCTTATGAGATCAAAGTCGATCAGAAGTGCTACTGGAGAAACCAGCCTATTGCTCGTAAGTGTTTTTTAGAAACTATTCAAAACAATTTTTAGAAGTATTGATCTCGTCCTAACTTCCAAGTGAACTCGAAGATTTCGAATGATTGAATGTGAAGGAACGTACTGAACGGAAATGCAACATTGCACTCAGAGAGGGAACAGTTTGTGCTCGCCTCCAAAAATAGTTCAGAAAATCCAAAAACCACATTTTTCTGCAAACTTAACTTGATTTTCTAAGATTTGTGGGTTTTACGTCAGTCAAAAGTTTCATTCACTTTTTAGTGCTGCTCTCAAGTTTATTGAAAGAATTTATACATTAGACCACCACTGTGAAACATTGTGATGTGACGAATAAAACTTGAAACTTGAAACTTGATACATTTGTAAAGTTGTTATCGTTTCTTCCAGTTACGCTGCAAGGACTGAACAACACGGTATGGTTTAAGGGGTTCGTCATTCAACCTTTCGAGTGGAGTAATGGCAGAATAGGAAAGAGGTTAGTGCTGTGTCTCTACTATTCTTCAGTTTTCGTCTTGAACACCCACAACTGCTATACTGCTTAACAATAAAAATTACGTGGCAACTTGTGGATAAGGTCCCGACTTTCTGGTTCAATTTTCACATTCACTGCGGTCAATTAATTCGTTCTAGTTTTTGTATAATCATCTCATATTTGGCTGAGCGTTGTTTTTTTACTTCCCTCACTGCGAACTTTACACACATTCAGCCCACTATCCTAGTTCTTTTCTTGTAATAACCAAACACACTCCATGAAGAATGCTTGCAGAATTGGACAAATTGTCCGACTAGACGACAATGGATCCTGGCAGCAGCAGTGTTTCCGGTGGGTGAAACTGTTCCGACAACTTTCACGAATGCTATATCAATCATAGGCTTCATTTTTCTCGCGAGATTGCTATTGATAAATGTTGAGCAAACATGGTAAAGTAGTCTGCTGTATTATATCTGCGTTGTACGGATATTTTGCTCATGTCTCGTCATAGTACTCGAATTCTTCGAAACAAGTATTGATACCATGCTTTTATCAAGCTTATTTTCTTCTATTTAATTCTTTCGAAGATCTCAACCCACAATCAGGTGCATCACGACGTATTAGTGTCTGAATTCAGAGAGCTATAAGCGTCTTAATCTGTATTGTATGTTTATATCTTCAGTTCATTCACTTCTTGCAGATTCAAAGACTCCGCTACCCATTCCCACGATGAGAAGAAGAAGCACATGCGCATGTGGTGGAAGGTCGACGGAGAGTCAGATACTGTTCAATTCGTGTAAGTTGTTCATTGGACGCATGATCTAAAACCTGGTTAATTAGGTCGAAAATGTCAAAATAGTTAATGAATTTTCAACCATCCTGACCAGAAAAGGCTTGGTGTCGGAAAATCTCCCGCTGAACTTATAACTCTATCAAAATGAATACTATCAAAATGTCCAAATAAATAAATCACTAATAGAATGTATGTCATTTGGAATAATAGCTCGTCTTATTCATTTGCTTCTTTTTAAGAATGTGGCACTCGCTCTTCAGGGAAAGATAAACATACATCGTACTCACTATCTCACTGAAAAGAGAGCTGGTGAGTACGATGTCATGGAGAACTCGTCTTCCACGAAACATTCACCAAATTTCAGTGCGACCGTAGTGAAGCATCAGACGATGTTCTGGGTTCGTTCAGTGGTGTCGAACCCCATCCCTCCGTGTCGGCTGAACCGGTTCGGCATCAAGGACTACGTGCCTCCGGTACCGTCGCAGCCACCACCCGTCAAACAATTCAAGATGGAAACTCACCAAATGTTCGGCAACAAGGCCCGCATCACGCCACGTGTAGCTTCGGTGCGTAGATCAGGAAGAACTAGAGGCTAAACAATCGATAATCTCGATCTATATTAACCCAACTATGAGCTCCATGCAGCGGCATATCACTTTCCACACACGTGATTTTACCTAATTATCACGAGTTATTAACAGTTGTTTCAACGAAATCGTTGAAAATGAAATCAAGCTGTTTTTTATTTATAGTTTTGTTTTGTACAAAACTACAAAGCTGTTCCACTCCTTTATTAAGTTTTGCTTGTTACTTCTATTTCTGTTTTCGCCTCATTTCACTCCATCACACGATTAACAACCACTTTTTGCTCGGTTTCCACTAACATATATGTGTTCGTGTTCATTCAGTTTGCTCCTAATTAATGAAGATTATATAACCAATTCATTCATTATTTCACAGAAAATCAATAAGCAATAACGAAAGCCTTTTTCGATCGGAAAAGGTGCGTTCATTTCTGTTTCTGCTATGTCGGCCTAAACTCTTGGTTTCCTTTCCGTTTTTATTTCATTTCTAAGTTGATTTAAGTTTTTCTATTACAACATTCTACACTTTGTACAGTCTCTGCGTCATTCTAGTGAGTTTTCTGATTGAAAAACTCCGACAGACTCCTGCAATTCAAACCTATACAAACACATTTAGTTTTTTAACACAGCTTCTATATACTGTTAGTCTTTTGCACAGTCACGTGAAACATGTTAAACACAGCAGAACTCAGAAACGTGCAACTAGAAAGTGCACGATGCCTCATTTGAATGCTAACTTTATGTGACTGTTCAATTTACTTCTAGTACAGAACTAGAGAAACTCGAGTACTATTTAGAATTCATTGAAATCCATCAGATTGTAGTTTGATGTACATCTTTCAGTTCCGTGCCGCAACCACTCCAATGCCTGCACCACGACAGACTCCCAGGGTGAGATTTACTAGAAGTAAACTGTCACGGGAAACGTGAACAGATATTGAAAACTGGTTCGATTTGGTGGTTCGATTTCTATATATCATGCAAGCAGTGTTGACAAAACATCGAAACCTTATCTAGAAGTCGAGAAAGTTTACTGAGAAAAGTCACAGATCAATAATGAGAACAAGATCAGGTTATATAAACTGTGATAAAGGCAGCAGGCAGAAATTGTCGCTTTGTTTGGTTTCCATAAATGTTGTGGTTTGAACAGATGGGTTTGTAAGATGAGCCGACAAACAAGAGGAGTTGTGAGATCAAACTACAATTCAACTTGTGTCAACTGTTTCCTATTTCAGCCCAACTCAGTTCCTCAGCAGATGACGCGAATAATTCCCACCAGCATGGAAACTGTTCACAGTCGTTAGTCGGTTATGATATATACATTTTTTCCTCAAATTAACCAACCTAATGTACAAACGGTTTACATGTTTTAGTCTCTTTTGGCGTGCAACGTTATGTTTAGGTACCCCGGGGCACTTTAAATAGCATTACATTCTGCTCTCCTTTAACTTCAATGGAAGTAGATTTTTTCAGATAACTTCGCTCCCACTCGAGCACAAACGCCAACACGGTGAGTTCAACTTATTCATTCAAACATCAAATTGCTGATTGGTATCGATTTTTCATTGCACAGTCTACAAAGCTATCAATAAAAGATAATAAAAGATACTGTTCTTTCAATGTCATATTTGTTAATTTTGCTCCGTTTCAATTTTATTTTACAGTACGCAAACACGTCCCCCAGTTACACAGCAGCCACGGGCAAGAATAGTGGCTACCAACAGAAGACTACAGAACAGGTGAGACTACAAACTACAACTGACCGAATAACTTCGCAAAATCCTAAAGTTTGAATGGGTGGTAAAACATCTTGTATCTAGTGTTAAAATCATGCAATGTGCTAGCAATAACTTCACTTTAGATTAACCAATTTCTAAGTTTACTTCCAAGGCAAATCTTGCTCCACGTGAGAATATACAAGTCGGACTGTTACATAATAGAGATCATACATAATGTTCCTTTTCCAGAATAGGTTTTTTTGCAGAGTACGTCCTCAGCCTAGACCAGCCTTCACCAGAGCGCCTGTCCAGCAGCGACCGAGAAGTAAGTAAATAACACATAGTGTGGTGTGTCGAAAAAGATATGTTTTCAGAGTTTGAAGCACAACCTGCTAAAACATATAATTTTTACTATCCCACTTCAACTGGTTCTCGTTTAATTTTCAATCTTTTACTGTTTGGGAAAAATAGACACCACAATGACTGGTCTTGCGATCAACAACTCGAAACATCTCGTCATCTTGAACTTCGATTTTGCAGATTTAACTGTTTGAAATAGGTAAAATCGTTTCCAAAAGAGAATGTAGATTTTGAGTCACGTAAAACTTGTGAAACACATCTGAAACCGAGTGAAATGAGTTTATGTTTATTATATGTTTCACTTCACACGTAACATTCCAGTTACAGCTAGTTTATTACCATCCCAACAAATTATACTCATCTTATAAATATTATTATAGAATTTAAATTATCATACCCATCCTAACAAACGTGTTTCCAGCCTGTTCCAACTTAGACACTCCGGCCCGTTGTACCGCGTGGCGCCAGTTCTGTAGAGTTCGCCGGTTCTACCCCTACATGAGTGTCAACTGCCGAGCCACGTGTGGATTCTGTTAAATAACTGTACTTTATCGCATAGTATCCGCGTAGAATGAAGTATGTACAATATGTGTTGATATGACTATTTTAATCAACACCATGGGACCGTATTGTCAAATCTGTAAAAACAGACAATTACCTCCCGCAGCTGTACTGGCACACCTCCCCCCCCCCCCCCATCACCGGTACTATAGTTTGTTCCATCCACTTATAACCTTCTACAGTAATCTGCTAACACTTCCAGGTCAGAGTTTAGTATATTAGCGTATTCAGAACGCCTCAAAATGTTCATAGTGTCTTCTGCATGTTTACTACTACTAACTCTGAAAATTTGAAACCAAAGTAATGACTTTTTCATTAAAAAACACCCCCTTGAATAATTGACGGATTACTGTAGGAGTACATCGATTGGTGAAACAGACTATATCAGTACAGGAGTAAAGTATACTCAAAAAAACTCACTTCTTTTTTTCACAGTTGTACAGAATACCTATATGTTGCTTTTTCTCAATATCAAGTTCCGTTGAAATTGTTCAATCAACAGCTCTCAGGAGATTAGGATAAGTTCGATATGCTGAGTGTAAAGTTATCGAAAACACGATGATGCTGTTCACGTTTGCACGACACTTTAGTAAAATGGGACATAAATATATATTGTTCAGTTGTATTTTCAGTCAGGTGATTGATATATCAAACATTACTAGTTTTCAAAAACATCTCTGTCTGTGCGTCTGCAGTTACTCTCGTCGTCTGGCAATAACAACATTCTAGATTAGCCCATAGTGGTAAACAAGCTGGGGCCTCACTAATACAAAACAAGCTGTGGTCGGTGGTGCTTTCATTCAACACTTCTCCCTTCCAGACGGGTTGCAGTCTTTATTATAACTTTTACAAATTGTTGTTTCTATTTCAACTGATATACTAGAACTTTATAACTTTCACCAAGCGTAGTTTTGTTACAAGTACTATACTAATGCAGTGGATCTTTATTATACCTTGTATCTCCACAATTTCTGTACTAGGATTACACTTGTTAGTTACGTGATACGTGAAGACACATCAGGAGTTCAGCGATGCAACATTTGCACGTGATCAAATTCTGACGTTTTTACACGTTTCACATTTTTGAGGATGATGTGCATGTCTATCAGAATGTCTCATCATAATAGTAGTTATTTTATCATACATTCTTGTAGTTTTAAACTGCTTACGATCTCTCACGTTTTATAGAGCTTACATCGTTTTTCAGAATCCTCTACGTTTACTTCCATCTACGTTTACTTCCCATTTCTAAGTTTCTAGTTGAAAAAGTTGGAAAAATTAGAGTTCAAAAACTTCAATAAGAGTTTCATAGGCCGAAACTAGACCTGCTTGTTTCTTACTGTAGAGATTTGGCTTTGAAAACACTTGTAAGTAATATTCGATGTGACTTTCGTCTTTCTGATTGTTTGTTTCTCAAAATGACTGTTTTCAGTGATAACTAACTATATGAGCGACATGGATGAGCCCGAGATGAAAGGAGGACACCCACCGGCAGAGCGCGTCGGTGGCATGAGAGTAACCAATAAGAAGGTAGGTGGGATTTCCAACCGGGCGGTTCGTATTCGGGAATCTAACCGGGCGGCTGGTAATTGTAATTCGGAATCCCAACTGGGTGGTTTAAAGATGTTCTTAATCTTCTTATAGTTTTACCAGCCAGGCGGGTAATGTATATCGCGTTACGAGCACCCGGTTACAGGAAGAAGAGGCTAAATCCTAGTTGTAGTTTAATCTCGATACACGTCACACTTTTCGACCGAGAACAACGGGATCAAACTAGAAATACAGCGCGATGGGACGGAACATTTCTCCGTTTAGGCGGCTCGTTGTGAGAAGAGTTTTCTATAGCAATTATTTGCATGATAACCTTTTATCACGTGCAGTACAATCTTTTATCACGTTCATACTTCCGGATTGGGAGGCGGGGGCGCAATGTGAACCTGCAGATTAGGTGATTATAGAATGAGCCCCGCTTGCCTGGGAATCAGAATCCATATTTATGCTACATAGGTAGTTGGACTTCCCTGACAGAACAGAGAAAAAATTTTCACTGAAATTTCTGAGAGAAAGTAGGGGAAAAATCGGGGTAGATCAGGGATAATTCAGGGTGATTTCCCGGTAATTTCCCAGCACTTACTTGGACATTTTTAGTAGGGAAATACCGGAGGTATTTCAGGGATATGTACGGGATATTATAGAGCAATCATTAGCAGGGATGTGGCGGGGAGAAAACAGCGATTTCGCGCGCGGCGCACCAGAGTAGCTGGCTCGATCAGCTGTTCTGCACACATTAAAGCCAACCCGTACTAGATACGGCGCACCGCCAGACGTGGCTGGCCGCCGTTTGTTGTTTCACTCTGAGTTTGAAATCGTATCATATATGATTTATAATGGAAGAGTACTTAATTATTAACTGCAGGGTTAATAAATTAAAGTAACAATTTACAAAATGTTTTTGATATTGTCTTTTAGATAATTAAAAAAGGTTTATTTTCTAAAATATTCGTTTGCATTATGTTCTGAAGCAACCCGTAATTTCTCTCTTTCATCACTGAGATTTCTCTGATTTCACCAAGAAATTCCTCTGTTTTCTCCCTGTCTTAGCAGGGGCCATACCGCGGTTTGGCCCCTGCTAAAACAGGGGTGGTTTCGGGGTGAAACAGAGAAATGTCAGGGGTGAACAGAATCCAGTGTATGCCATGGCACGCCTCCGCCTCTTCTTAATCGGGTGAACGATACGAATCGAAGTATGGATGCAGTTTGAGATACAAACATATCGCATGTAAAACAATAACACTTAAGACAACGAACTGTCGAACCATTACGTCGAGAACCGATCAAGAATATAGTTTGTAATATAACTTTTTGTCTAGAGTAATCGCGGAGAGACTGAAGTGGCGTCAACTGAAGCCCCGGAAGAGGCGGTGAGAGATGTGGCCGAGTCGGATCTGGGTGTACCCGCTCAGGTAATTCTGAAGATCCGTTCACGCATTTACTAATTGTACTTCTACATCCAAAAGGGACGTCTGAAAACGTGTAAAAATTGTAAATATTTCAGTCGAAATCTTTGGACACGTTAAAGTTTCGTTTTAACATAATCAAGGGTAAGAAGTTTCATTTTAACATTAATCAAGGTAAAAAGTTTCATTTTAACATAATCAAGGGTAAAAATAAAGACCTCAAATACGTTTTTTATATGTAAGAAAACTTGTAAAATTATTAGAAACACTTGCTCCTCCAATCACACAGAGGCACAACTTATGTTCATTCTCAAATTTTCACGCGAACATTTTTTTAACTGGCATATTGATTATTGTGTGGAAACTTCAGATGCAAGCCAGCTTCCCGGAGAAGGTGCGTGCATACCACGATAAGCCGATGTCGCAGCATCAGAATATCTACCATTCGCAGAACACAACTGCCTCTACTCAGATGAGAACCAACAACACACTCTTCCAACCCAGAAAGGAATGATTTACATTTCTCGTTCTAGTGATCGGTCTGGTTCAAATTGTTACTTGTTGATCGTTCGAATTCTCTGTTTGTAATTGTATCTCACAGATACTCTTGATTATCGTTTGTCTCATGTTTTTTGCTTTTACAATTGTACATTATACCTCTGTATTGATAAAAAGTAACTGTATACAGTGTTGTTGCTTTCTGAATATATGTAACCGATATATTGTTGTAGGAGTGTAAACCGGCTAACTTACAAGTGTCTCCGGCTGAAAAGAAATTAGGATTGGAGATTGTTGTTTACACTTGCCGATTTTGTGGCGAGAAATGTCTGAAACTTAATTGGAGAAAAGTCGGGAGAACGTGCAGCTAAGTTCTGCTGGTTTGATAATAACCACAATTTGTTGATGCTAAAGAGAAAGTTGTGATCTAAATTTGCGCTGGTTTTTGAGCACGGTAACATGTATGCTTATGAGTGATATCCATTCGAAAACTGTTCCGATTTTCTTAAACAACACGTGACAATAACAGCACAGATAAAAACTTCTGGTTATTTAAAGCATGACAATCCTGTCTCTACGAAGTATAAATTACAATCATTCCGAAATAGATATTTTTAGATACTAAATGTTCACATGAAAATACCTTAAAATAGAGATGTCAATCCGAAACTGAATATTTGGAAATTATATGAATTTTGCAAGTTGTACGTGAAAATATTTCACTATTTTGATCGAATAGGGGGAAGTGGTCCGTTTCTTAGTGCTGACGAGTCCATGGCTGTCACTGTGCTCTCTGGAAATAACTCAAATGAAATCCAGCGCTTGATTTAATGCGAACTTGGACCAAAAATAAAATTCAAAAATAGTAAAAGCAAACTCACTTGTCTTTCCGCATGGATTGCGGATCAACGCTCGGAACTCCGCATTGAAGGATATGATTATGATTCTGAAACATTCAATCCATTTCGCAACATAACAAATGTTTTTATCATAATTTGATGCAAACTTTTTGTTTCCAGGCATTCGAACGAACTCACGCATCAGTAGCATGCACGATGTTCCAAGCCACTGTGGTCAGACAGAAAACAACCCATTTGTTGCTGAACTTCCAAGCGAAGATGAAGTAGGTCAAGAGTTCGATGACGAACACGATTCCTTGTAGAATAGCCTGAAATCTCCGATTTAGAAACTTTCTCAGTATGCACCAGTTCCGTTCCGGATTCTTTCCTGCTAATTTTGTTTCCTTTTCTGCTTTTCCTGCTAATTTTTTGAGAGTGAAAACTATACACTATACTCAATTGTGATTGTGTATCAGCTAACACTTTGAGAATGCAAAGCCTTCAGTGTGCTTAATTTTAGTGATACAAAAACGCTGAACAAGTTGAGTAATCAATTCTGATTCTCTGGAAACAAATTTCAAAACATTTGGTACAAATTTAGAGTTTGCACTAAAAATCTGTCATTGGAGATTGAATAAATTCTGTAGGAAACGTCGTAGAAAAGCTGTCCATTGTTGAGAATTTACCTGTTTCAGAAAGTTTATTTCTTTTTGCCGTCTCTCATCCACAACTGTCACGCCACTAGCCGACTGCACCTAAACGAATTCACAAAACTTCGGCTGAATTTCCATCACAGAGAATAGCCAATCTCTCACGGGAACTTCCACGTGAACTTCGCACGATTTGGAAAAGATACCTTTAGGTTTGTTCCTGAAGAGCAGGCAGAAAAGCACATTCATTGTGTGATTCATGTGCTTGTAGTCTGAATTCACTGCGGAAAGCTATGGTGTGTTTGTACATCGGACTAAAAGTCCAACTTGATCGCTTCGCGAACCGCGCCTTTCATTTCAATCTTTCAGCGTAAAATTACATTTGATCACCTTAATAGATGAATGCACATTGTAAACAGTGATGACGTCCACGACACCGATGACGACTACAATCGATATGTCCTTGTGGAAATCGATGTTCCAGGCGATGAAGCCACATACCTGAATATTTCTCTAATTATACAATTTTATGGTCTGTTACAGTATCTCAGACTTTCTTAGAGCAAGCGTCGTTTCAAAACAGTAAAATACTGTTTATACTGCGTGGCTGTCATAGATATTGATGTTTTCCTCTCGTCGTCCAACTCTCCGGCTCCCGCATTGTCTCTAGATTTGTTGCAATACAGTTTCGACCAAACGCGAATTCGTAATTAACAGCCTATGGTCTGAGGAATCATCTATCATTCTTACAGAAGTCACTCTCACAGCATAGTATGAAAGTTATTGGTCTGAGAGAAAAAAATTCGTTGTTTGCTTTGAAAAAATGAGACATAAACGAATGTTGTACGTTCTCAATAGTCTCAGTTTATACAATTACCTCGTTATCAGTGAAAACAAACGCCCAGTACTTGGCGGAGTAGAAGAAGTCACATTCGTCTGGAAGAAAAGCATTGATGAAAATTTCCATTCTATTTTCCGTAAAGTATACCTTTCACGGAAAACTTCGAGATCTTGAATGATCTACGAGATAACTCATAATTTTTGGCCAGACAGGAAGATATATCTGTTCAACAATCCCTGTAGTGAACAGAGTAGCACAAGCATGACCGACGAGCACCGTCATGCTGTTTTGCTGTATGACTATGTTGTCTTTGTTGTGCGATGTCAAGTTATTCTTAAAAAGTGTGCTGTGCACGTTTACAGAAAGACCGTAAAGTGGTCGAATCCGCTAGAATCCGGTTGAACTACTTTCCGATATGCAGAATGTAATGCGGGAAAGGTATAAATACCGCTGTAAGAGCGGTGATACAGCTGTGTTATATTATAAACCCCCCCCCCCTCGAATCGTAATCGAATCAATTCCGGCTGCAGTTTCAATAAAGTCATTATAAACTCATCAAATTTCTCGTGCAACATTGTTTGTGTTGCAAACTGTCTGACTAACTTAGTTTGTACAGAATGACGGCAGTAACAATCGGGAATATCCATGAAATCAGAATGAGAACCATCGTGTTGCTCTTGCTGAAATTAGATTATATGTCAGTTAAAGTAAGTCGATGACCCAATATAAGACAAATTGTTGTCTGTTAAGCATGAGTGCAAAATTCCTATGGCTAAAATTTGGAGATATCCGTTTGAAGTGTTTGTAGGTTTAGAAAGGGGTGAAGCGCACATATCTTTCTCTCCTTAGTTCTCTCCTGTTTCTTCTCCTTAGTCTTTTCTGAATTCATAGAACGGAGAATCTGCCTACTTGAAGTATTTTCTGTATTTCAGCGGAAAACATATAGCGCACATTCGATTGAGTGCAATGAATAGGTGAGAACAGATACAAATGTCGTAGCAGATCAGATTGATCCATCCGGCGTGACGAGATAGATTCTCCATTGTTGTCGATTTGCTTAATTATAAAAATATTAAGTCGAATAGGACTCTCACAGATTTTGTCAGCCTTGCTTCACTGACTTCACAAAACATATTCACAAATCATGTTGCTCAAATAATACTAATCACAGTGAAAACTTCTGCAGCAAACTCCTCCAGTCTTTTTAACACTTTTTTTTAACAACTTCAGATCAACCAGTCAAACTATTCGAACCAATACGACTCGTTTCCGACTTGCAGTCCGAGTAAAGATTAGAGGAATAATTAGGTCTAACATGAGATCGGTAGAATATAGATATCTGAATGAAATTTCGGCAAAAAAAGATGCGCACTAGGTTCAACAAGACATATTGCATTTGGTCATTTCTCATTGATGGTAATTGAAACATTATCAGAGAACAAAATCATTGTTGAAATATTACATATAGCAATGTTTAAGCCGAATTATTCCTTTTTTCTCGTCGCTAGTGAGAAAATCTTCCTGAGTTTCATTTTAGTAACGAACACATTTCGGATTGCTTATTTTATTTGATTTTCGATAAAAACTCACAAAAACATCATGGGTGAGAAGAAGAAGGCGAAGACTGCACAGAGCACACATTCGCCGGTCGCCTGACTTCCGGAAAGTTTCCCGAACGAGTTGTTCATGGACGGAAGACGGTGGACGTTCACCGCCACTATCAGGTTACTCGCTGCACCGACGAAGGAAATCTAGGAGGAAAGGAAAATGATTTTTTTCCAGAATGTGAAAGTTATTATCCAGAATGAATACGTTTCTCACTGAAAAGTAGGTTTCTCACTGAAAATAAAGGTTTTGATATCAGTCTATTTTTAGTTTCTAATTGCATTGACAGCGTATGCAGTCATTCCATTTCTTCCTCGCCAGCGTGCGGTCGAGTCGTCAGCAATGTCAATGGAGCCGATCAAAACGCGCCAGGAATTGCAAAAAAGGATGGATGAGTTCAAATCTTATGATCAATCTCAACTTAATATGATAGTGTTCGCCACCCTGTTGACTATGCTTCCATCTGAAAACACTGTTGTTGCTCCTGAAAAAGGATTTTCAGCTCTAAATGTCGTCAATGAAGAAAATGATCCTGCTGAGGAGAAGGAGCGTAAGCGTTCTGTTGTGTTGGTTAATGTTCCAGAACCAGAAGGAGACACAGCACAGCAGAAACAGGATTTCGATTTCAGATTTGTTTCGGAACTCTTCTCGGATTTAGGTCAGGCTTTCCACAACACGGCTACAACCGTCTATCGCCTGCCGGTTGCTAATGGTAAAGCATGGTCCAATCTGATCAAAGTCGTCCTCCCTACCAGTCTCGCCCAACAGAATCTTCTGCGTTCCGCTAAGCAGCTGAAAACTTTCTCCAAAGTTGCGTACACTTCTCTCTTTGTTCGACCATCTCTCACAGTTTTCGAGAGACAGAAGGCGTTCGTTCTTCGCGAGCAGAGACGGCGTTTGACGAAATCTACCGGGTCGAGATACCGCATCGAAAAGGATTCTCTGAAAGCTGCAGATGGAACATATATACCACTCGACCAGGTTCTGCTCGAGGATGTCATGGAAAAGGCTATGCAATTGCGTAAAACTCGGGCGGCTCAGAAAACGTCGAAGACAACTGTAGTTTCATCTGGAATATCCTCCTTGAACTTCGCCAATGTATCTGAGCGTCGCCATCGTATTTCATCATCGATTGTATCAGCCACAACCAACAACATTTCCGCTCCAGCTGGAAATGACTCCTCTCATGTTAACAATCAACATGTTAACACTTCGGCAAGTTCTCCAATTTTGTCTGGCGTCGTTCCTTCACCGGTTGTACCTGCTTCTCCGACTACTTCATCTGGTCAGTCTCAAACAGTGGTAAAAAACTAGTAGTTTCTTCGGCTCAACAAGCAACGCCACCGCTCCTCTGTTTAAGTTTCAATTGTCGAAGTGTTAAGAATAAAGTAAATGATCTTCGAGTCCTGCTGTGTAACACCAAACCGGACATTGTATTCATACAAGAAACCTGGCTCGATTCTTCTGTTCCGGATGCATCTTTACTGTTCAACCTGCCCTATTCTCTCCATCGTATTGATCGTAACAGTAACGGAGGTGGTGTCGCCGTGATCTACAAACAACATCTATCATGCAGTGTCGTTGGCAATTCTTGTTACAAAAAAGGTGGAATCGTTTGCCTTGTAGTTGATGTATTTGATAGTTCTGCTAAATGTGTTCGAATTTTTAATGTATATCGTCCGCCTAATGTGAAAACTGCTTCTTGTGACGAGTTTTTGAATCACTTGGACTCAACTGTTTCTTTGAGTTCTGATAATCTTCTGCTAGTTGGAGACTTCAATCTTCACGTCGATTGGGATACGGGAACTGCATCTGGTCGAAATAAGAAGTATCTTGATTTTTTTCTCGATCTTTCGCTCAATCAACTTGTCAAAGGTGTAACATGTGGAACACGAACGTTGGACATTCTTCTGGTCGATGATCCTTGTATGATAAGCAATATCGATCTACTTGCACCGTTGTCTTCATCTGATCACAAAATTGTAATGTTCAATCTCAATCTACATGCAGTATTACCTTCGCTTTGCCTGCCAACCCCCGATTTCCCGCGGACAGATTTCATCTCACTTCGTCGAGAACTTCAGACAATCAACTGGGTGACAATATTTGATGACTTTTGTGACATTGATGATTTGTATTCAAGGTTCTGCTATGTACTTCACTTCCTGCTTTCTAAATTCACACCGATGAAGTTTTCTCGTTATCGACCACAAATCTATCCTCGAAACATACAAAAGTTGGCTGAATATAGATTATTATTGTTTCGAAAAATTCACATTCCCGCCGTTCAAGAAAAGTATAATTCAGTTTCGAAAAGACTAGCCACTGAAATTAAACGCTTCATTGCTCTGCAAGAGAAAAAGGTGGATAATGATTCATCCAAACATTTTTACGCTTTCATCAAGAAAAGAATGAGGTCAAAAACAGCTGAAATTGTTCTAACGGATGCTAATAACAACAAAATTGTTTCGGATGAGCAAAAAGCTCAACTATTAGCAGATTACTTCAGTTCTGTTTTTGTTACCGATAATGGTAGTAAACCAACTTTGGCATTACCAAGCAATCGTATTCTGAGCTCCTTCTTAATATGCCCCTCAGACGTTTTTGCAGTATGTAAAACATTGAAACCATCATTTTCGTTGTCTCCTGATGGTATTCCTCAGGCAATATTCAAGGAATGTTATAGTGAAATCACTGAGCCATTAGCCCACATTTTCAATATATCGTTGCGGTTAGGTGCTGTACCTCAAGTATGGAAACGTTCATTTGTGACAGCCGTTCCAAAAACTAGAAACGCGTCAAAACCATCCGACTACCGACCTATTAGCATAACGTGCACTCCTTGTAAACTGATGGAACGGTGTATCAAGAAACCTCTTGAAGCTTGGTTGAACGACAATTGTATTCTTCCGAAAGAACAGTTTGGGTTCCGCTCTGGAATGTCAACTTCCCACCAAATGCTCGACTACACCAACAAAGTCTTAAGTAGTGTTTCTTTCGGTTCCAATGTTGATGTAGTGTACTATGATGTCGCCAAGGCTTTCGATACGGTATCCCATGATAAAGTGCTACACATCCTAGCCAAATTAGGAGTGAGGGGTAACTTGTGGTGTTGGATTTCGTCTTTTCTCAAAAATCGTTCTTGCAAAGTCAATATTAATGGTTCTCTCTCGTCATCTTTTGATGTTATAAGTGGTGTGCCTCAGGGTTCAGTTCTTGGTCCAATACTGTTTTTGATCTATCTCTTTGATTTACCAAAAATCATTCCATCATGTCTTGGGGTGCGCTTGTATGTGTTTGCTGATGATCTAAAAATGCTGAAAACTATTCAAACCGATTCTGATACACATGTTTTGCAAGCCTGTATAGATTCTTTAGTCTCCTACATGACAGCTCGACAACTCAAGTTGTCACCAACCAAAACTCGCATAATGCATTTTAGAAAAACAAACCCATGTCACTGTTATACGCTTTATGATCAGACATACCTTGAAACTACTGAGACTATGAAAGATTTAGGTATTCTTGTTAATAATCGTCTCACGTTCACTACGCACATCGAAAACTTGACTAGAAAGGCGCGATGTGCTATGTTTATCATTCTAAGACTGTTTGCAAACCCCAACTCAAAATGTGTCATTAGATTATTCAAATCTTTCGTGCTACCTATTCTTGAGTATGGTTGCAGTGTATGGAGCCCTTACCTTAGAAAGGATATTATATGCATTGAAAATGTGCAACGAACTTTTACTAGAATATTGTACTGTAAACTGAACAGAGTCTCGCCAAGAAACGCACCTTCGTATGAAAATCGATTGAAAATGTTTAAACTCGAGCCCCTAGCTGTAAGAAGAGTGAAAATCGACTTGATCAACTTCAAGCAAATTTTGAATTCTGTGTCGCCATTGAAATTTTCAAACTTTTTTGTATTGCGCCCGACCGGAGGACGAAATAGTCAGTTTGAAATTCAAATAGACTTTACGAAGTTCAATCCGTATTATCACTCTTATTTCATGAGAATACGTCGTTGGTCAAGATTACTTCCAACATCATTTTATGGTGCAAACATGTCTCAAGCTGAGCATAAAGAGTTTCTTTCGAAAATAAAAGTAGTTTGATGTGTACACATTTACTCTACTCAAAATTTCAGTTACTGTTGTCAAGCTGTGGTTGATGATCTTGCAATTCAAGTACTGTTCAGTGTTCCAAGACCGATGTGTTCCATGATGCCCCGTTCCGTCAAGAAAACAAAAATGATAAAATACAGCGATTAATAGTTGTGGCACTCCAAAACTGTCGCCGCAATTAGTTTCAGAGCTCAGCACGTGACTAAATCTCTCCCATCATTCTATTTCCATACATATACAGTGTGGACATAACGGTGATTGTCCAAAACGGTTCATTTATCTCCAATAGTGCTAGTGAGAGAGGGTGAAACATGTCTTGGTTGGGATTGAGCCTTCAAAAGCCTACACTAGCACAAATATCCCTATGCATATATGGATGGTCACAAATGTTTTCTATGTCTTATTAGGTGGGATGACATTTATGTCTATCCGCGGTGTTGCGAAGTGCGGCCGTTCTCTGTACTCTGTGGTAGAAATCTGATCTACGAAGTGTCATTGGTTAGGGGCAACGTAACTAACTGAACCGTCTTGACACTGGATAGCATTGTTGCATGCATGATCGAACTATTCGATTTTTAGTATAGAGTTACAAGAACGGGCAAACTCAAAACAGCGCAGAGTTTATGTCTTATTACTATGTATTTTGTGACCGTCTATTGCATCCCTCTGTTTTCACACATGGCGCAGCCAACGTGCGTACATCTCATCCCAGCCAAACATGCCAATCCGGATGATCTCTTCACAAAACATATCTTCATTACAACGTCTCTTTCAAGATAACTATTGTCCCACAAATCATTTGGTTCAATCGCCGTCGTCCAGCACTGTCAAATTGCATGTAATATTATGAGCGCGTAACAGGGTAACCATACCCTTTTTTCTCAACTTTTTTCTCCATTTACTCCATTGGAGTGCCACATACTATGTGGAAGTCACGTGTTAAATCACGAATAAATCTATTCTATATTCTATTCTATACTAGGGCCGCATGAAACGTAGAACACTTCTCTCTCTATAGATGTGAAACTACATTAAATCTCAAAGTGTGAGACTCAATTATGCTAGAACATCTCGGTATTTTCATCCCATCCTGCATCTCTCGTCTCACGACTTCGTATGACTACCGTCCCGGCCGGAAGATTTAGCAGAGTCAAAGCGTACGTTTGGGGAGACGTACGTTGCGATAATGTTGCCGGTATGTTCTAGCACACGTACACGTACAAAGGTTATTCTACTATAAATACTCACCAGGAAGACAATGATAGCAGCGGCTTCGTTTTCATTAACAATGAACAGAATTGGTTCTTCCGCATTCGGGTTCATATTACCTATAAGAAGAGTTTTTGGTCATGACTTCACTTGAAAGTCAAAAATGTACAATGAAAGGTTGCGATGAGGTAAGAGCAAGTT
The DNA here is from genome assembly GCA_964036275.1 of Litoditis marina. NCBI lineage: Eukaryota > Metazoa > Nematoda > Chromadorea > Rhabditida > Rhabditidae > Litoditis > Litoditis marina. The sequence continues at coordinate 9,501,628 of OZ038440.1, read as the reverse complement.
CGATGAATATTGAGCACAAAATATCATTCAGCTCTGGAAGTCGGAACACATTTTTAAAGTTTTACGGAAGCCATTGAATCTGTAAAAGTGTTCTCAATAGACATTGTATTCAAGCTAATCATTTATCGAAATCTTTGAAGATGACAGTGGGCTGATTCAAAAATCCTTTATCCTTTTCAAATGCAGCATTAGCTTCATTTTACTACAAATATCTAAGTTTTTGAACGTTTTTAAAGCGCGTGAAGGTGGTGGCTACTGTGAGATGATTTACTGGAGAGCTACCAGTAAATGGCTCTCTAGGGTATATATACTGTAAAGAAAATGTTATTTGTAATTCCCACTATCCCGCAGGAATACACACGGTGTTATGAGTAGACAAAGATAACACAACTGATTCGCAGAAAAAAAACTAATGATGTATCCATTCAGTTCCCATAAGGCACGCTTGTTTATCACTAAATCGTGATCAAGGACAAAAAGTTAATTTTCCGTTTCTCTAGATAACAATGGTTTCACGAATAACACAAGAAATACATTAACTGTACCCCAAATGTGCAAATGTGATGATGAATGATGATATCGCGCTCAATACAGAACGTTAGAAGGTAGACAATGACACACAACTGAAAATGCTAGAACAGTCTGTAAATGTCAGTTCTCGGAACTACTAGTGGAATCCAGGTATCGGGTTCAAATTCTTGAAAGTGGTGAGCTCAATCTAATCCAGGACTTGATCACATTCTGGCCATATATAGGTCGATTTTCCATACATAATCGTAGTTTAGATGATCATCAACTGGGCGAAGTAGTTTCCAGGATAGTTAACCTCCAAGGTGACACTTTCATGAGACTTTGCTAATTTCCAGCAGTGCGCATAATACTTCTGTGAACTGTTGTTCAAATATTTTCCAGGAGAACTATTGTACAAATATTCAGACGTTTTCATAAAATTTGCACATGTGAAAACAATTACTGAATACCCCGGCTCGTATTCCAATTATGTCAAAGATTTATTTAAGTTTATCTGAAAGGTTCACCTCGTTTTATGTGATTAGTTTCAAAATGACCTCGTTTCTTTTTAGCACTCCGCATGTAGATGTAAAATTGTTGCAACATACATGAAAAGTGTAACTGATTACACTTTTCAAGTGATGGTGAGATTCATTTCCATACATAATATAAACAAGATCGTAGGAAAGTCATTAAGGTAGCTTGACGTGACATCCTGAGGGAATTTCATATTAATTAGTTCACATGTACATTTCACTTTTAGTTGACTCAAGTCGATAGAGAAACGTTATGTTTCCGTAATGAACAATGAACAATGAACCAAAAATATTCTGGAATTTTGGAAAATTTATAAGTCTGAAAATAAGAAGAGGTTGATAAAATTCTCATCAAGCTTTTTACCTCACGATGTCTGAACTATCAACTATCGCATCCGCGTGCAAAACGTGGTAATCGATTGTTTCGCTGCTAAAATTGGCCACCGGGTAGTTAATCAATAAAACGACTGATAGTAACTTTCATACAAAAATGAATAGATTATACATTATCCGATTGAAACGGATACGGTACTCGGAGGTTGCTACAAACCGATGATAACGGTTTTTCTTCAGGCAAAGCTCAAATTTACCACCACGCTTGAGATCAGCGGTGAGTTGTAATATTATATTATTAATATAAAGTAAATAATATTTCATGCTCCATTGATAATGTTACTGTACGTATTGCATTATGGGTCTCGCCGCGCAGGCAATTCTTATTCACAGTCCTTTAAAGTTTGCATCATAATTCGGGAATCTCGGCTGTTCTTTGTGTTTCTTGTAATGTAGAGTAGAGTGTAGCTTGTTTTTCTTTATTTTAATGTCTGTAACTCGCGCATATATTATTTTATATTAATAAAGTCTAATCAAAAGCGTTTTCGTGCATAACATTTAGTGGCTTTCCACTAATTATTTCTATTCTATCATCGATTTTATTATTTACACAAACTTCTGTTTGTAACATGGGGGCCGAACCGCTCGATTGATAGTTAGTTAGTGCGCGAAAATTCTTTTTGATAAAAGGCCTATTAATTTATTATAATTGTGCTATCCTAATTTTTACTGTGTTCTGCTACGTGTGTTTCACACTATCGGAGAAGAAAAAGAAGAGGGATCGTCGAAGTCAGCTGTGTCTTGGGGAGCACCAAGGCCGAACATCGTCATCAGTTGTAGTGTCCTTGGGGTGTACCTCGGACGCTACTCCTGCGCCATCGTCGTCAACATCACCAGTTTAGTGTCCTTGGGGTGTACCTCGGACGCTACTCCTGCGCCATCGTCGTCAACATCACCAGTTTAGTGTCCTTGGGGTGTACCTTGGACGCTAATTCTGCTGCATCGTCATCGTAGTGTTCTTGGGGCGTACCTTGAACACTACCTCCGGACTACAATTTCTATTTTGTGAAATACTAGGTAGAGGCTCTACCCGACGTATTGTCACCGACCCCCGCTGTGTAGCACCCAGTTGAATTGCTGGTGAAGCATTTTCCTTAGGGGAAGTGCTGCCCAAATTTTCAATTGGTCGTTATCAACGGGCGGTCAGGAGGAAATTACTGCACAAATTTCAATTTTCCATTGAATGTGTACTGGTTCGGAAAACAGTGACGCAATGATGAGTGAACAGAGACAGGAAAAGAAGGATGAGTTGCAGACAGAAATGAAGAGTATGTACATGGTCGAGCGAAGCGAGAAGAAGTTGATCAAGTTTGCACGACAAGGAACATCAAGGGATATTGCCAGACGAGGCATTATCAAGGAAGGGAAGAGAGTGGAAGTCTCGATAGACTTTGAATGGTTGATTGAGCGATTCAATCGGAGGAAGGAAAATCGGTCCAGATTGTCAAAGGAAAGCACGGAAAATGGAAATTATTCTGATGGAGTGATGGATGGATCTTCCAAACTGAAAGAATTTTCGCATTTTACTAGTGGCCAATGGGAACACGGATCAGAAGAAGCTTCGGATCTAGAGGATCGAGAGAAGCTGGGAAGGGCAGGTGATGCCAGACAAAGGCAACAGTTTTATACTGATTGTTCTTTGGGTCGGAGACCAAAAGGAGTGAACTGATTCAGGATGGAGTGAACAATCTCTGGGGCATGATCTTTGGTAGACATGCGAGAACAATGCACAGAAGTCGTCGAAGATGTTTGGAGTTCTTGATATTTCCGTGATGCCTCCGCGCATATTGCTACCGTGATGCCTTTGGACATACAGTTACCGTGGTGCCCTGGCATATAGTTACCGTGATGCTTTCTAGCATATAGTTTTTCATGTGTTTATATAGTTATCGTGGTGCCGTCAGGCATATAGCTACCTTGTCATAATGTTTCTTTGATGCCTCCGGGCATATAGATATCGTGGTGCCGTCAGGCATATAGCTACCTTGTTATAGTGTTTCTGTGATGCCTCCGGGCATATAGTTATCGTGGTGCCTTCGGGCATATACGTTGTTTCATGTTTTTCCATGGTTCATTACTATCTCTTCCGTTTGTTGTATCCTATATTTCTTATGCCTGTGGGACCAGGCATTCGGGCCCCCGGGGAAGTTGTAATATTATATTATTAATATAAAGTAAATAATATTTCATGCTCCATTGATAATGTTACTGTACGTATTGCATTATGGGTCTCGCCGCGCAGGCAATTCTTATTCACAGTCCTTTAAAGTTTGCATCATAATTCGGGAATCTCGGCTGTTCTTTGTGTTTCTTGTAATGTAGAGTAGAGTGTAGCTTGTTTTTCTTTATTTTAATGTCTGTAACTCGCGCATATATTATTTTATATTAATAAAGTCTAATCAAAAGCGTTTTCGTGCATAACATTTAGTGGCTTTCCACTAATTATTTCTATTCTATCATCGATTTTATTATTTACACAAACTTCTGTTTGTAACAGGTGGTACAAAAACTTATCTTGGAACTTCTGTGAAACGATGAACTTATGCACCAAGTCACTAACTTCTCATTCACTCTCACATATGTACAAAACAGTGAAAATTCAAATGTACCACGTGAGATGTTCATACATCTCATGAGAAGATGACTTTTCAAGAGTTTCCGTGGCATGCGTTATCTGTGCTTAAATGCAGCTGTATATATGTTTGTTTTGGTTGGTTTAAATACTAATTCACCAAAATGTCACACCACTTAGAAAGCGAAAGATCTTAGGTATTATCCACGCTGTGATTTGAAAATATTGTCATTGTGACATCGTGTTTTTGTCTTTGAAAATTCTCATAAAAAGGTGTTCTCGGTACTGACATTTCTTCAAGTGAACAAGTGACAACGGACAAAACCATTTACTTTCTTTCTCAGTGAAAGAACGTGTTGTGAACCTGCGTCAAAGCTTCTAAATGTTCCCTAGTGACATTTGATTCTATATTTACGAATATTACTCACTATGTTGATGCTCCGAAAATGCAATTCCTGAGCTATCTTGAATAACATGGTATGTATTTATGTTTTCGTTGGTAGCGCCGAAGTTTTCCACACAATTTCATATTTCATGACCTGTTTTTGTGTTTTTTGAGAATAAGAAGATATAATCAGTTCCGCATGATTGGTTTGTGTTTGTGTGTTGGAACTTGGAACATGTCCCAAAATACACAATATTTAAAGTTTGGTCAATAACGTTTTTCGAACATTCTACTCAAACGCATTAGATATGAAATATAGATACATCAATACTTTGAAACAGAACCAACCACTTTATAGATGACAGAAAGACAGAAACACACAAGAATATCACGAGGGAAACAGTTTTGTGCAGAGCAAGAACGCGATTTGTAGAAAATGAAAAAAAACTACGGTAAAAGTGGGAAAAGAGATATTCTGTCTTGAATTTTTCTTAATTCCGTGTGCTATGTTCAGCATGAGCAGCTCGGAGGGTAGTTGAGTTGAATGCTTCTGGCATCGGGTGAACTATCGTTTCACCATGCAGCAGTTTACCTTCAATTAAAGTACTTTATATCAATCGTACCTTCTAGATTGTCATTTTTACATAATGTTTGATATCCAGGGAATAATGGTATATTTACATTACTGGTTAAGGCTACATTAAAACTTTGAACCCAGTATGCTCTTTTTGGGTATGCAAACTCAAAAAGTATATTTAAACGTCTGAAAATAGTATTTGTCTGCCGGTGAGAGCGGGTGCAAATAGTAAAAGTGCTGAGGCGCTGACGCTTAGGTGTCTCAACCAAACCGATAGTACGATGTTCACGTTGGTTTGATGTGTCGTATTTCCATACCCTGATCGCACCTAGCAATTGTTATTATCATTGAAACGAATACCTACCGACTTTTTTCAGCGGCTTCGAGACAAGAGCACGGAATTCTTTGTTGAACATAATGATTATTATCCTGCAATGTTCAAAATTGGTATTTTACATTATCCAGATTAACGAATGGGTCCACTTAATGGGTCCAGGTAGTCCATAAGATTTGGGTCCAGAAGATTTCCAGTAACATTTTGTAGCGCCAAAGGGCTCGGCCAATTGTCGACGAAAGAGCGTGCAGGTCAGAGAGACACAGACTGTTTCATATGTTATGCGCTGTCTTCGACTTTCACGCTCTCTCGTTCTTCTAACTGGAGCGAATAATTGTGTCGCTACGAGCATCTGCTGCATGGTGAATTGAGAACATTCTGTGCAATTAACACCACTTCAATTTCACACTTTTGATGAAATACAGCAATGAACAGTTTTAATGGAAGATGTGATTCGATAACTAGTCAACTTTCGCAAGATCTGCAGTTGATTTGGTGTTTAACGTCATAAGGTGTGCACACTTTACGACTGAAGCACTGAACGAAGTTGCTGGATAGGTTTCAAACTATTTTCTGTCATTCCAAGCCAAGCAAACTGACGCATCGGTGGAGTGTACGATGTTCCACGCCACTGTGGTTAGGCAGAAGATCATCCATTTGTTGCTAAATTTCCAGGCAAAGATGAAGTAGGTCAAGAGCTCGATGACGAACACAATTCCTTGAAGAACCGCCTGAAGTCGATAAAATTCGGTTAAAAACTGCACCTATTGATTATTATGGCCAATTCTGTGTACACTGACCTGCCTGAGAAAGTTGAATTCCCTCCTTTTCCTCACGTCGATCTGCATATTACCAGCTTTACGCGACTGAAAAGAGAGCAGTTTCAACGTGGAACAGTGTACCTCTTCTCGCGACACTAGGCTATAGTATTAGGAGCAAATAGTCATGTAAAGGTAGCATTCTAATGAGGCATCGTGCACTTCGTCATTGCACGTTTCCAAGTTCTGCTGTGTTTTTCATGTTTAACGTGGCTGTGAAATTGACTAACAGTAAACAGTGCCACGTGTAAAATCACGTGCATAATATTGAACACATCTAAATTTTAAAAAAAACGTCCGGAAATGTACATTGCTTGTGTGTATTTACGTTTTTTTTGGCTGTTTCAATCCCTTCTCGTATAAGGGAGGACCTATTATCAAGCTGTGGCTGTAAGATGTATGAACTAACCGCCGCCATCAGAGAGTGTACTTTGCAGATAGTTATGACATCTACGACCGTGATGACTCCAACGATGGAAATGTCCTTGTAAAAGTCGACGTTCCATGAAATGTAGTTACAGACCTGAAACAGAAAAAGCAATCAATTCTAAAATGCTTTACTACAATTGAAATCTCGAAATGAACAGAATCACCCGTAACAAGGCGGCATATTCGCTTAGGGAAGAATGAAACACAAATACATACGATGTTTGATATAAAATAATATCAATAATATACTTTTTAAATAATAAATGGAACTCAAATAATTTTAACTATCTTCCATTTTCTTTCTTCAATACCTCATTTTGTGTGAAGACGAAGGCCCAGTAGTACTCAGAATAGAATAGATCACAGTCATCTGAAAAGAAGACTATGAAAAGGTTCTGTTTCATTTTGCTGTTGTTCTATAACATAACAAGTCTTTTTTGGATTCTAAAATGACGATTATCACGAATCATGTCATGACCATCGTACTTGCTTCATAATTTCAGACCCCTGAAGATAAACAAACAAGACTTCAAATACATTCCAAAAAATAGTATTTGCTCTCAAGCAATAATCAAGTGGAACTCTATCTCAGTCGACTGCAAACCATGATCTGCAGTGATGTCATAGACACCCTGAAAGGAGTTTTGCTAGTCAGAAAAATTTCAATGCATATATGCAAGATAAATCAGATCTATAAATGCACTAATTGAGGTAACTCACGTAATTTATACAGTATAACTGCAGTTACCATAGGTATAATCCATGACAAAGCAATCATGTACTTTGTATGTCTTACGCTGGAAATCGAATTAAAATTTGATTTGCGTGTTGATTCATTTAAAAAGTAAAAAAATACATGTTGTTTTTTGGATCAACTCTTCCATGCTCTCTCTCTGTTTCTACCTTTTGCTTTATCTCTATCTTACTCATTGTCTTTCTCTCGTTTTCTTTCTCTATCTCTCTTCTTATCTTTCTCTCTCTCTCTTCGTCTTGCTCTCTATGTCCTACTCTCTTTTCCTTTTTTTCCCTCCCTCCAATAATAAAGAGAGTTTGTGTAAGCAGTAGGCTACTAAGTTGTGATCAGACCATGTATGCTGAAATAACACGAAACCCTGATCCAATTCTGCGCCTCTTCTTTTTAGTCTTTTTAGTCCTGTTTTTGCACTACATGTATGAGACCAGAGCAATAGTCAAAACTCATATAGTAATCTGATAGTTCAATTTTTTATTATAAATCTACAAACCTGAAATAGTGTTCATATTTGAGTGGAATACATATTGCGCACAGGCGGTTGAGCGCGATGAAGAAGTGGGAGCAGATACAGATGTCGTAGCAGATCAGATTGATCCATCCGGCGTGGCGAGATAGTTCTTCCATCGAATGTATTTCACTAAAAAACATTAATATAACAATTAGCTTTTACGAGAAATAACTATAATGTTAAGTATAGTTATTTCTCGTAAAAGGTAATTGTTATATTATTGTTTTTTAGTGAAATACATTCGAGTTGTTGAATCTGGAAACTTTCTATTTTTTTATCAATTTTCCTCCACACTCGGTCCATATAATCCTAAAGAGGGTACATGAGCCAATGTCGAAGGTGAAAACTCACAAAAACACCATTGGAGAGAAGAAAAATGCGAACACTGCGCAGACCACACATTCGCCGATGGCTTGACTTCCGGTCAACTTCCCGAAGGAATTGTTCATGGATGGTAGACGATGAACGTTTATGGCAACAATCAGGTTGCATATTACTCCTAGCAAGGAGATCTGAAGTTGCATTAGTTTTGCTGTAATTTTGTCGTACGCTGATCTTTTTGTTGATCTACCAAATTTTTAGAATTGTAGTTGTGTAACTGCATTTTGCTTCAGTGTTTTCGGGAGTTAACTACTGGCAACAATTATACACAGGGAATCGTTAGAACGTAGTAGTATCGCGTCTTGGAATAGGTTCGACGCTTTTTAGACTATTTTTAACTGACCAGAAAAACCAGAAGAGCAGCGGCTTCGTTGTCGTAGAAGATCATTAGTGCAATGTTTTCATGGCTTGCAGTGGTAGTCATGTATTCCTCACAACTATAGAACGCAATATATCTAAAGAGAGTTATTAGACTGTAAAATTAAGAACGCTAGAATAGGTTTCTAAGAGAAATCCTACAAAACATGTCCAGTTATGACCAACCCTCTATAATAACAGAAGTGACGATTGTATATGACTACCGTCTATCCTACGTCGACTGCCGCCATGTACTTTTGATATTTTGCAGCAACGATTATTATCTAAGTAGTAACTGTTCAAAGGGGAATCTATAGTTCGTTTCATTCTCACTGAGACCCATTGGCATTGTGCCAAGGTTTTTGGCTATTTCTCAGTCAGATATAAGTTTTCTGAAGAAAAAAATTCATTGACTTGTACTTACGAAACTGAAAAACCTCCAACAACAATTTGCAGTTCATCCAAAAACTCCAAAGTGATTAAAATCGTTTGGAATATTCATTAGCTCGCTGCCAAGTCTCAGTGGGAATGACCGGGTGGCCGTATCCACAACTCTTGCGGGGTGCTCCCGCGACATCCCGCGGGACCCCGCGGGAGCTGCGGGAGGCTCTTCTCCAAAATCGGTATCCGCAACTTTCGCGGGGTAATTTCGCATCTGCCGCGGGGCCCCGCGGGGTAGAGAATTTCTCCCGCACCTCTCCAAAATCCGAGGTGCGGGTAAAGCTTACCCCGCGCGCGAGAAAGACACATTTGGTACATTTTTCTTACTCTAATCCGTTTATCTTAACTTTTCAACTTTTATTTAATGCATGAAAATAGTTATTATTCACACACTAGTCAATTATTTGATTACGTGATAACGTGGAGATCCGATGACGTCATATTTGAAAAGGGCCAAGTTGACGTCAAATATTTCTCCACATGATGACAATAGTTGGCAAGTGGGTTGTTAACTATAAAACTCCATTGAAAGATGTTTTATTCTGGGATTCTGAAAGCCAGATGACGTCAAGTTTAAAAAGTGCAAAGTTGACGTCAAATTTCAAGAGTGCAAGGTTGAACTGGAGTTTTTTAAAATGATAGAAATATTTGCCAACTGGGGTGTTTAGATGAAACTTCATACACACAATGTGTTCTGGGATTCTGATGAACAACATATTTCGTTATAGAAATGTGCAAAGTTGACGTCAAACATGTTTCCATCCATTTTCTAGTACGGCTATCATGTTTTTCATTTTCATGGAAAATATAGTTAGTTAAGTTAAAGAAAGGGACCGTTTCTCTATAATGCAGTGTAGGTATTTTTGAAAAAATGAAAGAAGTAATTTATTCTTTTACGAGATGAAATTTCATACCTCACGTACAGAGAGTTCAGAGAACCACATTATTACTAAAAATAGAACAATACCAATGTTGCACAATGGTTCACGAAGCCCGCATAATATTTCAGAAATCGCCGAAGGGTATTCCATGTGAACTCTGACCACATGCGTTCGTTGTGAACCATTCGGCAACATTTGTATTGTTCTATTTTTACACTATTCTTCTACTACAGTATCAAAATTTAGGTTTTGGCGCCAGCGCCGGGCGCCAATGATGATGTATACATCTCATGTTTGGCGCGACGGGCTAATTTTGAACGTAGAAGCCATGTTTCAAATTTCAGCCAAATCGGACCGGTAGTTTTTGTAGAACGACTCTCTCCTCTCTCCTTCTTTAGTTCCGGAAAACGATCATATTTGAAGCTTTTCATCGATTAGAAGCAAAAACGAGTCCGCAATGGCCAAACCAAGAACATAGACAACTCACGCCGAGCGCTTCGCGCTCGGCGCGATCGGGTTACTATAATGCAGCTACTCACAGACGGTATAGCTTCTAGGGACACTGCAACAAAAAGTGAAAAATATAGATAGGATTATTATGAAGAACCACAAAAAGGAAAAAATATGTTGTCAACTAGTTCACGGTAGATGACAAAACACATCAAAACACATCACAATAGTAATCCTCTCTATATTTTTCACTTTTTGTTGCAGTGTGCCCAGAAGTTATACCGTTTTTGAGTAGCTTTTCGAGTTTTCGAGTTTCAAAAAAAAACGAGTTTTCGAGTTTCGAGTTCAACTCGACTCAACGAGTCGAGTTTCGAGTTTGTTTTCAACAACCCTAGTGGATATGTTTGAGAATGACTTAGTGAAACAGAAACTAAGCATAACTCTCAATACTGCTCAACGACTAGCACTCACTAGATGGCCGAAATGTATATGGCCGCTCATGATAAACTTCTATTCTAGTTAACGTTAAACAATAGCACTTAGCCAATAACATATCTCTTCCTTCGGATAACCTCTTTCAAAGCCGTTCGCAAAGATACATTGCAGAAAAAGACATTCAAAACGCATGCATTGCACAGAAATCAGAGCACAAGTTGTAATACTGGCTTATTGATGAGAGAAAAACCTATAATATATCCCAAATGAATCATAATGTCAATAAGGAAATACTTTCAAGACAAATTAGTTTAACAGTTGCTAATAAAAAAATTTAACTCATAGTTGACGACCCTCTATTTTTTGTTCACGTTCGAATATTTTGTTTTCGCGCCACAACACTCAAAATGCGCCAACAGTTCCATCTCCCGCGGGAGATCCAGCGAACGGTCTTCTCCCGCGGAGTTGTGGATACCAACTTTTTCCCCGCGGGAAGAAACACCCCGCGGGGAGTCGCGGGAGATTGAGATTCATCTCCCGCGAGCTAATTTCCCGCAAGAGTTGTGGATACGGCCACCGGGACTATAGTATGGTTTGAATATTAAGTTAAGTTATATAGGATCGTCTTTCAACTCACATTTAACCACATACATACATGATTTGTTTTGAATTATACAACGTGTACAGGGCGATTCATTTAGTTTACCTGAATCAGACCTCGTCGATAGTTACGGTGAACTACGATCATCTACAAACATGAAGAAAGAGATTATAGAGATTGAACTTGTTTGGACGACTTATATAGTGCTGCATACTGTGACGGAAAGGGCAATCCGTGTTAGTATATCTTAGTAAGAGTAAACACCGGATTAGGTATTTCGGATATAAGTGCCATTTGAATTTTTTGTTTCGATAATAAGATGTTTGATGCTAATCCGAGATAAAACGGCATCGCAAGATACTATTCTTACGAAACTGGGTGAGATCCCGGAAATCCACACGATCTATTACTTTTACTTTTCAACCCTACCTTTTTGGCAGGTTCACGCGTTATGATGCTGACTTCAGCAGCCAACGTAGCAATCTCAAAAAATGATAATAGTCGTTGCCAACGGAAAGGCGGGAGGGTACTGTGTATTTCACTTTCCGCTGTGTACGCACACATGTTTTTGATTCCAAAGCTTGCTCGTTATGGACTCTAATAGCGCAGTGGTTACCGCCCTGCTGCGAAACTTCTGCTCGCAGGTTCGATTCCGGTGAGAGAGAGAGAGAAACTTATAAATTTGGCACTCATTAAACAGATCGTGTCGCGTGTAGCCAAACTTGGCAGCAATTCAAACTCGTGCTCCCAAATGTGTTTTTCTACTCTGTGGCAGCATCACTCCAAAAACGCTTCACGAAGGCTGCTGCTGACTTCGGCAGCCGAAAGTGTGATGTCTGCTCAAAGTGCTTCTTCGCGCCTGTAGTTCAGTTCCGAGAAACACTACACTAGGCTTTAGTGTAGTGCTCATTTCACCTGTTGCACGACGCTGTAATGGCAGCTCCTTAGTACATTTCTACCCGAGTTTGCTCTGCATTTACATCACGCCGGGTGATATTGAAGACATTACAGTGAGTTGGCTTCTAATTTGCTCCGTAATAGCGTGGTTTTTTGAACTTTCTGTAAGGTTAGGGTGTAGAACATTCATCTCAAAACAGAATAAAGATATTTTCAATTTTCAAAAATTAGTTACATTGCACATTATCGACGTACTTTAAAGGTTCACTGTGCATCAAAACTCTCCCGTGAGTCATTTACTGATTATCGTAGCGAACACGTTTTCGAGCGAAAACGTGGGTTAAAGTTAACTTTTTTGTGTGCAATCAGCGCCCATCTTTGGTTGTTTTAACCTAATAGAGTTATTGTTATCAGTTCGTACTGTCGTAATTAATCAGATATGCTCGAATTCATTTCGATTGCTTTGACGAAGTTTCGGGCATCACAATCAACATTCTTTGTTCGCGTGATATTTTCCCATTCATTTAAAAATGCAGCTTTTCATCGTTTGAGAGAGATTTCTCGAATCTCGAAGAAGGATGTTTTAAACTCATTTCATCATTTTCAGCATCATTCGTTTCTTCTAATGAGGTTGTCAGTCATTCTGCACTGACAGACACCGTTGTAATAGAGACAATGTCTGCAGCCACGAAAAACGATCTCTCAGTTCAGAAAAAGATATTTCACGGCTGTCCTGTTCTTTGAAAGTCAACTCGCAATGAGATTTGTTAGCGGGATATCTCAAGGCGGTAGGATGAAACTGTATACAATCGGCTGTTCTACTGTGTTTGTAGTATTATTCCGTAGTTTTTGATATCAGACTACAGCTCAGAAATGACATGCACCAACTTTTAACCTGATATGTTCTGAAAGGCCGGGTGAAAGCAATAGCGACACAAAAATACTTCAAGTGGATTATAAGACACGTGATAAAATTATGTTTAGTTTATTTGTATCATGTATCTTGGCTTTCTTCATCAAATGGTCAGAAACAGAAAGTGAGAAACTCATCCAAATTCAAATTTTTGCTTAACTTAAGCACATTTTACGTAAACACTTGTTTCACTATAGCTCCTCTCTAATCATCATTTCTTAACAAAAATCAAGGTGCAAATCTCCCAATCAAATACGTTTGCTTGTATGAGGTTTATTTACAATCGTAATATTTACATTCAATAAATCTGAGATGAAAGATCGAGGACTATGAGTGGCACACAATTTGAGCTGTTCATGAAATCGAAAAGCCATTGTTACAAAGTATTGGACTGGAAATAATGTACGTGGTACAAATAATCATTGAATTTGATTAGATCAAAAATGAACGAATTAGACTTCGAAGAAGGTTTCTTCGGCTCCAGAAGCTTCCACTACGTCCTCGGACTCAGTAATCAGGCGAACGGGGGTGGACACAATTTCCTACAATAATTAGAGTTTAATTCAAACATTTTATACGAGCAAACACTGATTGGTCACGTTGAACACTTCATCACATCACTACTCAAATCAGTGCAGTTACAAAACTGGTGATGTTTCTACACGTGACTTTCCACTTTGGTTCTAGTGAGTTCCTATTCGATTTTTGTAGTGGGAAACTGTGAAAGAACTCTGTATGTTTTATTCGAACCTAATAAAACTAAATAAACTAATTAATCTTGAGAGAAATGCAATTTCGTTAGTAACGTGTGTCCATGAATCATAAACCAAACACACTTTCGAACAAATTACATTATTCAGTTCCTGAAAGACCAGTAATCGGCAAAGGGAAGGCGGTTGTAAACAGGTATGATATAACTTCTACCACCTTCGAACGAAAGGTACTTTATAGTTCCTAACTAACACTGTTTTGTGCTATGTGCAAGCTAGTTCCTATATCAAACATAACTCGATAATGATATAGAAAATACTAATTTACCTCTCCTGACGCCTCTTCGATGCCGGACGCAACTTCTTCAGCCGATTCGTCAGATTCAGAAGATTTCTCCTTGACGTCTTCCTCGGTTTCTCTGATGAATCTGGCTCCGGAACCTTCTTCCTCCGTGCCGGAAGCGACGTCTTCAGCCGACTCGGCGGACTCGGCAGATTCCTCCTCCGCTACGTCGCTTTCTCTGATGAAACGGGATCCCGATCCTAAATAATATCAATATGTTTATTCCAAAAAACGTCACATAATTAATATTCACGGAACTAACTTCGAATTCGCGAACGAACCAATCTTCTGGCATGGGCAGCTGGTCCGGAATTCAGGTGATTCTAATTCAGTAAGATCAATACAATCCAAAAAACCTCTGTAGTGATCTACATTTTCAGGACTATGTTTTCTGTTTTATTCTCGAACCTTCTTCCTCTTCTTCCGCTTCGGCTTCCGGCTCGACGGCTGACTCGGTCTCTTCCGTTTCTTCCGTTTCTTCGGCAGGACTCTCTTCAGCTGACTTCTCGGCTTCAGTTTCCTCAGCCGATACCTGAATTAATCATATTAATGAAAAACCTGTAAAAAAGTATTGTGGAATCTGTGAAAGTAGTAGACACATCGCATAGTTTTAACCTATGGTAGACTATTAGAGAGCAGTGAATGAAAGAAGTAACGTTAAGCATCAGGACAAGGCGTCTTCTAACTCATTTATGTATGTAAATGAGGTGACAACGTTTATACTCATAAATTTAATACCGAAATGAAGAGGGTATGAGTCATTATCACACGTGACAGAACGAATTATGTTCTTTGAGTTGTGTTTTGCCCCGAGGGTATTTGTGTACTATCCGCATGTTTCAGAAACAACTGTTAGGCTCGTGATATGAAATCATGCGCGTGGGATAGGATTGCGATGTTTGTAAACAACCTTCCCGAACATTCTACACGACTAAGAGACCTGATATTACGTGAAACGGTCACGTCAAGTTCGAAGGGACGAAAAATATAAATTTTTACCACGTTTTCACTTCTAAAATGTTTTGTCATATATCCGAAGAATCATTGTTCTTTACTCGATTCACTGGTAGGATAGCAAATGAGCAAGAGGGGTAGTTATGAAGTTCTTGTTCGCTTTCGATCTTGAAAAAACTAGGGTTAAAAGCAGCAAAATTTTCAGAATGATGTACCTTCTTTCCCTCGGTCTCCTCCTTGCTTTTCTTTTCTTCTGAAGATGAACTGTCGGTATCACGCGCAACTCGGTTCAACTGGAAAACAGTATTTTTACTGCTTCTAGCAAGTCTGATGGATCCAGAACTTTTGTAAAATTCCAATTAAGCTAGCAGGAGATTATTACGCTGTTCTAAATCCTTATCTCCAATATTCAAACTACGGTTTGTTTTGTGAAGGCCTGTATGTTTTTAAACGAATACCGAGATGAGAGAGAGATCTGAACGTGAAATTCCTTCTGTACACTGTCGAACTTGGAAGTTTTGTTTATTCAAAACATTTAATTTATAACTTTATACTCTGAGAACAACTCACCACTCCGGCGTCGGATTCTCTGTACATAGAATAGGCCAAGGTGGTGGCAACCAAAAGACACAGAATAACAAAAGTTCTCATTGTGAAGTGCTGATTCTGAAAAAGATACCCTACTTTGACCGAAAACTCAACTGAAATACAGGTGAACAGAACAGTCACGTGAAACGTGGAAAACGCGCATGTGCATTACTACATCGCACGTTTATAAATATTGATGTGCTTCACACGTTACACGCGTTTCACGTGAGTACTAACTTCAACAAAGAGAAAAGGGGAACAATACAAGCTGGAGACAAACTATGATAGAGTTTCGAAGCGTGAATTGAAGTTATCAGGAATTTTTAGCGATGAAACTGGTTTTCAGTTTGTTGCTTGAAATACAGGTTGTTTGAGAGAGTTCGCCGAGCGACCAGAAATTCGGCTAACTTTGAACAACAAAGTTTCGGCAGCAGAAACTAGGGATTATGAGTGAAAATGATATAGGGGGGGAGAGAAAAAGAGAAAGAAGGTACGAGAAGTCGGGAGAGAAAAAATAGAGAAAGGGCGAGATGAGAGACTTAAAAATGAAGAAGATACGAGCCAAATGGAAGATAGGGGGAGAGAGAGAGAGAGAGAGAGAGAGAGAGAGAGAGAGAGAGAGAGAGAGAGAGAGAGAGATAGAGAGAGAGATAGAGAGAGATAGAGAGAGAGAGATAGAGAGAGAGAGATAGAGAGAGAGAGAGAGAGAGAGACCTAAGAAACAAAAAGTACAACATGCTAGAACAGACGAAACGAGAAAAAAGAGCGAAAGAGAGAGATAAAGCGAAAAAGACTAAGATAGACAGAAAGAGAGAACCTATGTTTTTCTTTCTAGAATCATGGAGAATCCGGTCTGCATTATACTCCTATATAGAAGTTGACCAATCTTGACTTGTAGTTTGGTGTCTCAATACAAACGAGCAACGGTGTAGGTGGACTAAACTTCTATTGTTTCTCAAGATATCACTGGAAGAATAAGAGAAGTTGTGTATAACTTGAACTGAGGAAGAGAAGAGCAAATTGGTGTGCCCGATTGGCAGGTTGTTCTTACAATGAACTCCCGATGCTAAATGAGCTGTGAACCACCGCAACTCTCGTCCAATCTAAGCTCCGCCCCTTCCCAGGATGACTAATTAACCAAGTATTGACGATTCCACGGGACATGTCACAATGTATAATTAACGTATTTGGGGAATTAGGTACCGGCGTTAGGCTAACGAGATTTTCGCACCGAATGTGTTACCCTGAATAGGGTAGCTGTGTCTGAGACAGAACAACGTTTTATACTGCTAGTCAATTTCACAGTCACATAAAACCTGTTAAACACAGCAGAACTCATAAACATGCAATGACAAAGTGCACGATGCCACATTAGAATGCTAACTTTAGGTGACTATTCAGTTTCCTTCTAGTATAGATTTCGTCACCGTAGGTTTCGAAACCACCTGCCATATAGTAGATTGATCGGTCGAGATCATTTTACATTATGCAGACAGAGAAAAGTTTGTAGAACAGGGGATGGATAACATATTGAAAGAATTGACTCGGTGTAGAAGTGGTCTGATTTGTCGCCCTACGTGATGATGGAAACTGCTTTAAAAGCCGGGATAAGATGTTTTTACATTCCTTCCTTCCTTACAAGATAATGATATCATGAGACCTAATGAGAACCTAATGTAAATATCATTAACCAAACTTCCGTGTGGTATCATACCAATCTGAAGAATCTCATGAGAAGCTGATCAGATTCCTTTCATAAGGTAATCTCATACTGCTTGCGAGCAATCGCTACCACGTCTAAATATAGTTTTCGATCGTTACAGTAGTACGGTTCATCGTCCTTTGAATAGCCGGTTGCATACGTGATAGACATGACGTGTGCCGGACAATTCTCGATGAATATGATTGTCGTGCCTGTCTGACTGTGACTCAGCTTCGTACACTGACGAATTGTGGACTGATTGTGCACTGGATGTATACAGTTATAGCAATTTCATAATGGAGATAAATTCATACATTTTCAAACGTGTGGAAGGGCACATTTTTTGATTTGAGTGTAACTCTTCTTTTCATCCCGAAATGTTTATAATATTACTCATTCTTGATTACCAAGAACGTTATTCAATGTTATTTCAATTCTCATGTTACATTTAGTAAACTAAATGTAACATGAGAATTGATTAGTTACCGGTCCGGAATAGGACATTGTGAAGAAGGGTCTTAATGAGGGATGGGCAGCAATATATTGCTCCTGATTCAATCTAGATCCTGACTGATGGCGTTCCGGCCGCAATAGAAATGAGAAATGAGCAGGGTTCGATTACGAGACGTCGCTCATTCTAGATTAAAACGAACGTTGATTGCAACTCGGTTGCATAGAGGTTACAAAGGGTTCCCTATAAACAGCTCGTTCAAAACGAGCCGGTGTGTTCTCATTTACCACTGTGTTTATAGTTTGATATAGTTTTTAATGATTAAAATTCGTAAATTATGGCGTACATCGAGTTCAAACTACAAAGACTATTTGGTCACTCCCTATACGTGTTTTTTTCACATTTTCTCTGCTGTCCTCCAAGTATAATTGAATTTGAAAGAACTCAGTATCTGACGGATTGTTTGTCAGTAGACAATATTTTAGTCTATAAGCAAGTTTTGATTTCAAATTTCCGTTGTTTTCCATAATTTGAATAATAATTAACTTTTACATGTTTATACTAAAACATACCTTACTAATGGCTTATAGAACGCTAGCTTGAAGGAATATGAAAAAGTGAACATTTTCGAAAACCTGTTAGTCATTTTAGGTTTCCTAATACTTTAATACCGGAAAAATAAATGGAACTACAAAAAAAAAATGTATTGCATCATCATGACATTTGTATCTACGTGGGGTTTGGGGGTATGCCATTGGCCATTGAACTTCTGATCCGATACGAGTCACGGGTTGTCTATCTGAGAGACAGATCTACCCATATTAGCCAAGCCTTGATCCAATCTCATATGAGTAATGAGAGAGTATTCGCGAGGATGTGACAAGAGAAACTGCTAGAACAGCGGGTTATTCTATGGGAATTGACCATAACTAAGTTGTAGAGTTGTAGTTTGATCTTAGCAAAGTTTGCAAAGTACAACCGAACTACAGAGGATGAAACTACAAACACAGCTGATAAGACTACAAGCTATCGATGAAAACAAGGGACATATGAAAAGAACTCAGCTCATTCAAACAAACGTAAGTAAACATTTCATCATTGCACATTTTAAGATTCCAGATGATCAGTTTCCCACGTTTCACGTGACTTCGCAGTTAGCTAAAACTAGAGGTTTCGCTTTGGGGCAGCGGGTATATAGTTCGCACATTTCCCAACTGGACTTGGGCAGCTTGCCAATGAAATTTCAAAGAAGTTTTTGAACATGTTGAAATACTTCAAAACAATAGAAATTTATAAGAAGGGTTCTTCCCCTTTGCTATAATTCGTATTCAAAGAAACTTTCAGCAGAATATTTGTTATGTCTATATAACAGTCTTCCGAAGTTCTTTGGCACGCTGCCAACGAGTCCAGTTGGGAAATGTGAGCACTATATATACAGATTTGTCAAGACAGCTGTGCTTGTAGTTTGATTCCGTCATATGTTTGTCGTCAATAGAAACGACCAAACTACAAATATGGACATTCCCTAAATATACACTTTCATTTCATGTTGGTCTCAACTATTGTTTAGTTTTTTCAACTCGTGTCGTATTCATGTCGGGGGGTAACGAGCAGCTTTACACCAGAAACTAATTGTTGCTGTCAGTAGTTCAATGGGAACACACACACACACTCACATGATAGGTCAGGTGCAGGATGAGTTTAAAATAGACGGCAAAAACGTAAAGTTCATCTAAAAAGTCAACCCGTTCTTCCCATTATTTTGCCAAGTCATTGAATTTCGGAGCGCTTTTCCGTTCTCATCATCCGTTAGCTATATGAAGTTGGTTGTTAGTTTTCAGATATTCAGTTTTGTTTTATATTCACAGTCACGCTATAAACATCAGATACTAGAGTGAAATCGCTTCAAAATTCACACATTTCTGATCCAACGCTAATGTTCAAACATACAATATCCTGGAAATTTCCCAGAGACGAGCAAAAATGGAACACACACTTTATTACATGTATATACAAACATTGGAAATGGAAAAGGGGAGTGGAAAATTTCTTTACAAAAGGGACGTGACTGAGAATCGTGCTACACGTGTGCCAAACATGTCATACATGTCTTTTCAACAATACGTAACCATCCACAGTAGGCGGTCACAAGGTGAAATGAATGTTTTCCAATGAAAGACCTCTCATTTCTAGTCTGAATGATTTCGGTTGGTTTTAGTTTATAAAATCAGTGTTCAGGTACTGTAGATGGTCATGCGTAGCTGGATAAAACTATAACGGAGATGTAATTATTAGCGTCCAAACAGGCCAGCAGCTTGACTGAACAACGGGACTTGGTAGTTGTTCTGTGGCATTCCAAACGCCTGTCCCACGGAAGCAGCTCCTCTGAAATTTTACAATACATTTATAAGTAAAACATATATAAACAAGCAAACTTGCCAAAATGTTCGATCGCAACTTCAACTTTCTAGGCAGGAAGGAATAACGAACGAACCACATTGTAAATGGAATACTACCACAGCTCAAGACTAACTATACCGATTGGTCATCACCTTGAAGTTATCCGAAAAGAACACAGTACTCCTTTCTTCTGAAATATGTCGTCGACTATGATCTCTGGCTGACGCTCTACTGCTAGTCAATCGCAGAGTCGCGTGAAACATGTTAAAAACAGCAGAACTTATAAACGTGCAATGACAAAGTGCACGATGCCTCATTAGAAATCTAACTTTACGTGACTATTCGATTGACTTCTAGTATACTTCAGTACAGCTTTCTCTTCCTTCAAATCGAAGAAAAAGTGAACAAGAGTAGAAATGTGTTTTTGTGTGTTTTCCTTGTTTTAAATCATTACCTGTAGAAAGCATTTGCTCCGGTAGCAAAGACGTTTGCGCCCTGACCAACTAATTGAGAGAAATCAGTCTGTTGTTGAGGTCGCGAACCCAACGCATCTCCGTGAGAAATGGGAACCTCACCTGAGAATAAAGTTTTTCATGATTAGGGGTCAACTGTAGATGAGATAATTACATTTGTCTCATTTAAAGGCTCACGAGTTCAAATCTGCCATGACACAGTAACTCATTACCCACTCATGGATAGATTTCTTCAAACTGTGCCGTTTTAACAAAACACTTCCTGCGAATATTTTAGGTGAAGTCTTCTAGATTTGAAAACAGCCGTTTTCTAATTGTATCTTCCCTAAATTATACCGTTGGTGTAGTAGTGGGGTTGTTGTTCAGTTCCAGGTGAGGGTGGCGGTCGGTTCATTAGTTGAGGTGGGAGATCGTCTTCTGGTCTCTGCTTGGAGCGAGATGAAGCAAACACCTTGAAGAAAAACATGTAATAAATGAAACTTAAGGTAGAAATTCAATTCATTGTACACTAAGTTGTTCATAATCTTGTTTAGTTCGGATTAACTTGAAAAGAAGACGCTGAAACGGAAGATGTCGTTTGTTTTTCTGTTAGAAGTTTGGGTAGACTTTGAAGAGAGAGCAAAGTTCTAATGTGTTCAACAGAAAAGGTCTTCGTTGTAGTTTCTATCTGAAATATTGTTGTTTGATCGACTCGCATTGAATACAATTCAACAAAACTCCGAATTAGGTCAAACAGTAAAGAATAATGAAAAATCTTGAACTACGGCGGACGCAAGAGGCACATATAATTCCAGAAAACCACAGACAATAGTTCACAAAGTTTGTTTATTTGGGAATTACTGACAATTGAAATATAAATAAAACCAACCTCGTTCAGCACAGGATCGTCGTAGTCATTGATGTCTGTCAAGGTGGGAACGTGCTCCGATCTCTACAATTCACATTCTATCATAATTTACCCAAACCTGAACTATTCAATGTTTCTGACGCGTCACTGTATCCCGATTCAGTTGGTTTCCAGCTCGGATATTTTTTGATAAAAGGGAAAATTAGGTATTTTTTAAAAATTCTGCGGTCTTTTTGGCCTTTTTTGGCATTATTCGGATGTTTTGATGTGTTTACCGACCAAACTACAACTCAATGGTAACATCCTAAATCGATAGCTTGGCATCAAACGAATCGACCTTGCGGACACTGATTTCCTGTTTTCACTGGTTGTTTTCTCGATAGTGTTACGATGAAACAGCTCTAAGCATCGAAACTTGTTTTTTGTAGAAACAAACGAGAAGTGATGTCAACTTCCTACGATGCCTCCAGCCCTAATTCCTCAATGTATGTTGAACAAAAAGAGATGAACCGGGCTCGCAATTTAAATGAAAGTTTTCGAAAACCCAGTGGCGTTCAAACTTCGTGAAATTGACAGAGTTTGTGAAGAACACCACCATTCAGTGAAAAAATCACATGAGGGAAAATAACAGCTGAATAACAAATAGGAAGAATTATACTAATTTGAACGCATTCAAAATTGATATGTGGTGGCCCAATCAATCCTATAGAACATGTTTTTATTCGAATAATATTCGGATGAGTCATCTGCTTCCATTTCACAATTTTCGTGAATGAATGATGAATTTTTCTCAGAACTCTTGTGGATACTGTAAACTGCATTTATCAGTTGGTCTGTGGCACACGCAATGAGAAATAATGCCAAAAGTCTGCCGTACACTATACTTCGTGTTGTTCAGGTGTGAACACTGTGAAGCAGTGCACGGCCGAGTGAAATAGATGGATCTACATTTGGGAGTTTAATGTCATTTTAACAAACAATAAGTATAAAACACTCACAGTAAAAACGAAGTTACATATGAATACGGCTATGCATATGTGGTGGTAGTGGGTCATAGCAATGATGGAGATTGTAAGCGCGCCCCGAAGGAACTGGATATATTATACGCCCACCTGAATGACTTTCTCGCTCTTTCCATAAATCTATTTTTTTTTCTCCTTAAACTGTTTCCTGTTCCATGTTATCAGTCAATAAAATTGAATGGTGGTAAACACAACCGGTATAGATTGAGTAAGTGTAGTAGCATAGGTTCTCATCATTCCCACCAACACATTGGCTGCCGGCCAATGAAGTTTCAGATAGATATTTTTCGAATGAGACACATTTTTTGAGAAATTCTGCTCAACGTGGTTCCAAGGGTGAACAGCCACTTACAAAGCTGATATCAACTTCGAGATCTCCACCATTTTGAAAAACAGGTTGCATCTTCCATGACATGCTTACGAAATCTCTATGGGAGTAGGGAATGATGAAAACTACAGTGCATACTGAACATTATTCAGGAAAATTAACGCGATACTGTTAGGTGAGAGCATAATCATCAAAACAGGTTGAAGAAATTAGAAGGACCGGAAACCCACATCCGGTTTCCCTATAATAAAGCGCAAAATTTGGGTTGGGCCTTTACATTTTACGGTAACCAAATTTTTGGTTTAGGTTTCTTCAGGTTACCTACCCAGTCCTCACTATCTATTACTGCCCACCTCTTTGTACGAATGTTTTCGTTACGAGGATTGTCAGAATTGTACGATAATAAAATAGTCATAAACCATAGTCAGCCAATTATAAATGGATGGGTGAACCCTCGATAAAAATATTCATGGTTCCGTAATTTTCTAGTTATTTTCATTATATAGTTTCGCGAAATACTGAAAAGAAGTTATTGCACTTACCAAAATATTCTTGCTACTAAAATTTTGAACCCGCGTTGTTCGTTTTATAACATTTTTCTTTTCTGGTCCGAGGTCTCAGGGATAGCTGATTCAGTATTCCTGATTACTCGAACATTTGAACTCGAGAGATTATGGTTATGCCAAGTGCGTGAAACACTGAAGCGCGCCAGGCATTTCCGCAATCGAACGAATTGAGAGGAACCCCCTGAGAAAATTCGGCACAATGAGGTTTACATAGATAAAAACTAAATTATGTCTAGTAGATTGTATTTGCCACCGTTTTCATAACCAGAAGGGTTTATGCTGTGTTTTATTGTTAAGCTTCACGGGAAACCATAACAGTTGTGAGACTAGATGATGAAACTTCGAGCGGAGATTACTGATTCTACGAGCGAAACTGGCCAATTCTACAACTAACCGGATTTTTAGGTAACCTAACCCTTTTTTGGTAACCTCTTTTTCAGGTTACCTTGTAGGTAACCTGGAAGTAACCTGAAATTAAAATCCGGTTACCGTTCAAACTAACGGTAAAAACCAAGTTTTGCGTTAGAAAAACAGGTAACCGGTTTTTCATTTTAGGTTATCAACCGGTTACCTACTGAGGTAACCTGAAAAATAGGTTACTAAAAAAGGGTTAGGTTACCTAAAAACCCGGTTAGATATAGAATTCACCAGCGAAACTATAACGATTTTGAAACTTCACGTAACTTGTTCAGATACCCAAATTTGTGGGTGATTTGGATTGTTCTACAACCGATTTCTTTCTTTAGCTGTACCCGTTTGGCATATAATAAATATCATTTCTCATTTGCGATCAACAGTGTTGCTAATGGGTAGTTGGAGCTTTCTAATACATATTTTTCTGTACCAGTTTGATGAAATGAACTTCTTGAAGACACGTGTTTTTTTTCGGAGTGTAATCTCTGAACTGTATTTCGTAGCTTCTCATCAGTTGAACATAAATGCGTTTGGTCACTGCGCTGAAGTGTATTTGCACAACAAGCCAGCTAACGGTGATAGCAAATTTTACCCGCGTTTCATCTATATGACCTTTTCTTATACCTCAATAGGCACCTGTGGTCTGCGACAACATAGTGATGTTTTCATTTTATGTGTTAGGAAAACGTTTGTATAGAATTCAGAACGTATCTCAAGCTGGCTTTCATCTCAAGATTTTTGATGTACTAACTCAATTAGGTTCTATTTTTGTATTTCTGTCGTTGTTATAATTTAGCAGAATACGAATAAATCAGATTCCTCATGGTTTTTAAATGCATGCAGTATAACCCAATTGACACTCATGAGCACAATAAGTAGGAAAGGCTGCTCCATGGAGTGCGCTCGCGCAGGAAACGTGCCGCGTGCGCCGTAATGTAAAGACTTTCACGTTTCGTTTTGTTGTTGGTCAAATCAATAGATTGTTGACATGACACATTTGTCATCGTAATTCGACTCTTAGTTTCGTTTTAGTTACATTCGTTTGCAAAATTTAATTTTTAGTTGTTATTATATTACTCAGTCGTATAACTATGATTATGCAATCAGATAGTATAGTATAGTGAATGAAACTATCTGTTGTTTGTTGCGAACGAAAGATGGACTGTGTTCTGTGACTTCTAGTTTGATTATTGTTCTGTAAGTGAGTGTTGGGCTTGTTTTCGTGAGTTACAAACTGTTTTCAGATAGCTTCACATTTTGGTATTCGTCAATCTCGAATGCTAATCATTCAATAGCATCATGCTCAAACGATTGAAGGCTCAGGTTTCACAAGTGGCAAATGAGGTTGGTTAATCTGATGCATGCATCGTAGCTCTCGCTTATCTAGGGTTGAATTGGTGAAGGTGGATGTGGCCTCTTTCTGGGTACTGTTTATAGAAAAACCTTTTATCGATGGAATTCGTGATCTGGTTTCCTTTTTGCGAAATGGGATGTAACGTATCGCATTGTGCAGTGTATGAACTTTGAATACTTTCCCATTCGTTCAGAGTTTTTTTTTGAGTATGCATTTGGCTTGTTCTGAGCATTTAAAATGTATCCCGGTTTGTAATCCTTACAGATTCCCGGAGTAAGATCGCCAGGGGCCAACAGTGATCGGTCAAATTCCAATGAGGTCGACAACTCTTTTTCTAGCGTCTCTAACTTAGAGGTATGAACCTTTTTGAAAACGTTCGTTAGTTTCCTTTGGTCACTTGGTCCTTGATTCTCGAAAATCTGGTATCTGTGGCCGTATTCACCAATGTCGCGGGAAGGTGAAAAAGCTTCCCGCGCCTCTGGACCCTCCTCACTAGCACGCTATTTTCGTGCTCTACCCTCCCGCGGGAAGGTATTTTAGCTTCCCGAAGATTGGTGAATACGACCACTGATCTGGTGTTCATTGTCATTCGTCAAGTCATTTCGAACTGTTCAACTTTAATGTAGTAGTTAGTAGTAATTGTTTCTAGTTTGAAGTATCACGTTCGTTTATATAATTGAATATGTACAACTACAACGAAAACGCTGCAGTGAGGCTTACCAATCGTTTCAACCTCATAGTTTACAGTGCGTGTTTTCAGGATGGTGAAATTGAAGGATTTCTTTGCCCCATGTGTATGACTCATTTCCCTTCCCCGGAAGATCTATCGAATCACTTCGAGAATGCTCATGGAGAGGTTGGTCGCTCACTATTTGGTTTTCTATGAGTTTATGTATTCCTAATATAACTTTTCTTAAAAGCATATTTGTGACATCAACAGTACAACTATACTTCCTCTACGTCTACGTATATTTTCTCGTATATAGTGCTAATTGCATACTTATTATGTTATTTATTTCAAACAGTAGGAAAATGAATCCACTGCTTAGAGTGTTTCGTAGATTGTAGTTTGTAGTTATTTGCTTTCAGCCATCGCCGGCAAGTGTTGCTAATCCAAACTTCGACGTGAGCGCCAGTCCGAACGGTACCGGTGAGTATTTTGAAATTTTCCTTCTTGGGATAGGAAGTACGCTTTTTTCGCCTACTCATATTCTCGTGCTCTCATTAGTTGTGCATCCTTTTATGATGACTTGCTTTTCTAGTGAAAAAGAGATTGAGCCAAAACCGTTGAATATGTGTGATTCCTGGTTTAATGTTAGTTTATACTATGGCAGTTATGTTACTGCCAGCTGAATTTTGCAAGTTGTTTGTTGTATTAATTACAAGTTACAAGTCGTTACAATCATATTATGCAGTATTTTGTCTGATCTGTGTTACGTTCGAACAAGGTACAATTTCTCTATTTTTAGGTACTCGCAATGCGGCTGTATTTGGTTCGAAAGACAAAGAAATAGAAGAGTTGAGGCTGCAAATTAATGAGGAGAAGACTTTCGCCAGAAAACTAAAGGTGTGCTTCTGAGCTTGCTATTTTCATCATAAAATTTTATTAAGCGAATAGTTAAAATTGCTGATAAAACTTGACTGCCACTCACACCTTGCCATTTTAATTTTGTAAAACACATTTTTTTGAATAAATCAATCGATTTTTGATTTTTGTTCATGGCATATGGCATTATCAATAACCATGTTTTTATAGGCTCCAACTGAGGGCTAAATTAATAGCCTTCCATTTCCACGTGAAAGTGTAGGCGTTTGTAATTAATGGAAAAACTGTCATTATATGTTAATTTTACAGGAGGAGCTTGATCGTATTCAGTCAGTAGTAGCACAGGCAACGGATGTTCCTGATGGAGAAGTACCGTATCTCATGCAACAGATTCAAGTTCTGGAGGCGGGAAAAAGCATGGGTACGTGTTATACTTCGAATTTCGGTTCGGATTTGGCCAGTGTTTTGTGACATTTGCTTCATTCATTCTTAGCTGATACGCTGGTATATTTTTCAAAGAAAATCTTTACTAGAAGTCGATTTCATAGTGAGCTATACCTGCTACTATGAAGATGTTTTTCACTGTTGAAGATTGGAACTTTCATTTAGTAAATGTACAACTATCATGGATCATCTTTTGTCGAATACTATAATCTGTTTTACAGTTACGCAAAGAATGCTGGAATTGGAAAAAGAGTCTACACAGCTCGGCCGTTCGCTCGAGAATTCAAAGCAGGAGAAGGGTGACATCATGGTGAAGCTGAAACAGCTCAGTCAGCAGATCAGAGATGTAACCGATGAAAATGAAGCTAACAAGGTGAGTTGGGATGTTTAACATGATTGCTGTATTAAATACTTTCTATTTGTAGGCTCAGGCCTCGAGCGAAGTCGAGATTAGATAACTTATAATACTATTCTTTGGGTTTTAGCTAGGTTGCAAGTTTCATTTTGTGGTGCGGGGTTTCATGTATTTTTCGCTCCGTTAAAGACCATTCTGAATCTCGTTACCTCATCTCAACTGCTCGACCTTTCAGATTTTTTTTGGCTGTTTGTTATTTCGTCGCCTGGTTTTCATTGTGGCATTATTTTGACAGGCGAAGAACTTCATGGTTTCAAACGTTTTTGTTTTTTAGGTTGAAAAGGAGCAGTTCTGTCAGGAGCTCATGAAGTGCCGTAATCAAATTCAAACCATGGAGAAGGAAATTGATGTTTTGAATCAGAATCTTGACCAACGGTGAGTTAGAGTTTTGTTTTTATACCACTTCAAAATAATACAGTTGAATGATTTGGTTTCATGACTTTTATAGTTTGTCAACTTATTTTGTTGACCAAGTCAAGTAAGCCAGAGTTGGTCGCTGGAGTGTTTTACAGTAATCACAGAGAGAATAATTGATTTATTGATTCACATGTTAGTATGTTGTATACAAACAGACAAACAGTAAAAATTACGGTACGAAAACATTTGATCCCGAAAACTGATGGCAAATAATGTGTAAAATAGCACATGTTTTCCATCCAATTATCACCTTTTTCTTATTCAGACCATACCCTAAATGCCTCAGAGTTGTGACTTTTTCAAACAGGGGGGTTTTGCCCTCCCCCTCAGCCATTATAAGGGGGTTTTGCCCTTAATTTAGGAAATCGCTAAATCAGACAATTTTTGAGGGGGGGGGGGTTGCCCAAATCTTCGGACCAAAAACAGGGGGGGGGGTTCTCAAAACGCTGAGCATTTAGGGTATGATTCAGACCCAGCGAAGATGACGTGAACGTCTTGCGAACAGAACTGGTGAATGCACAGAAACTGATGGATGACATCTCACAACAGAAAGACGTGGAGATAGAAGAGCACCTGCATTCGATACGTCATCTGAACATGGAACGAGAAAAGTACGTTTTCGATTCTCGAGAGATAACTCATGTTCTAACTCACCAAGCCTTGAAGTCGAGTTTTCAATATATACCCTATTTATTTTATGGTTTCTAACACGAACTTCATCACTAGATTTTGGGAAATATGCGAATGCGATTATGCGAATGTTGATGCTAGACTACTAATGCGCGCGTTTCATCAGATTTTTGGCATGGTTCTCTATTTTCGATGGGTTAGTGATGATTCTGTCATGTTTTTAATCATCCTGTTTCAAGGGAACATTGTATCTTGGATAACCTGCAGAAGCAACTCCAAGATAGCGGAGCAAGCTCACAAGAGTGGGTTCATTTTATATTGTTTTGTAGTCGGGTAGTTTTTGTTGGGGTCCAGAATCCAGGTTATTTCCCTGAGAGTTGAATTGTTGAAAACTGTAGGATCAACCATGATTGCAGTTTCTATGGCTCAAGAATCGGCTGAAAAATGAGACTGGATAATTCAACAGAGTCGCCTCTTATTTGATTCTGGTTCTCACGAAATGTCCGCATCAACCGGTCACTTGTTTTGCAATTAAACGATAATTTTTCAGCTATTCGTCAAAGTTTTCTTCCGTTTCCTCCGAGCTCGAAAAGGTTCAGCAGCTGTTCGATGTTTCCCAACATGAGCTGACCGCAGCCAGAACTGACATCTCGGAAAAGGAGAAGAGAATAACAGAGTTGCAGTCCAGGTAAGCTGAAACCATCTCTCCATATTTACCTACTATCTGGCTACTGGAATTGTGGTTGCTTGCACCGTTCCGTTGGAAATTGGAATGTAGAGATTATTCTTTATTCCTATGCGGACGATTTCCTTGAGTTGTGACACTGACACTCGTCCCCGAAAAAGTTGCACGTTCTGTCGTTATCGCTTCTCGTCTTCTCGAGCTTTTATGTGTTAGTATTTTGCTTTAAATTTGATTATCAGTGTATCTACATGTTACATGTATGTAAATGTAATGATAAATGTAGTGTATATAAATTAGTCTTACTACTTTTGCAGACTAGACATGAATGTCAAAGAGGTGGCGTCGTGTCGGGACAAAATTCAGCATCTGGAGGCGACGATTTCGAGTGGAGCCAAGGACATTCAGGATTCTCACGATCTGAATGAGAGCAATCAGCTGAAGTTGCAGCAGCTGGGAGAAAAGTTGGAACAGGTACCGATTTTTCGCTGATCCTGATGGTTGTAGCTATTAAAATGAACTTTATGAAGAGAATTAGACCAAAACTAACTTTTTTGTTTTATAATTATGCAAATTATGTTCCCTACATCTCAATATACTGTATCTCTATTGTTAGAATTCAACGGGAGTGTGAGTTCATCGTGGTTTTGGCTTCGTGTCCCGTTTGTGGTGTGTAACCGGATATGTTGATGAGATGCTCAATGGTTATTGAACGCTATTGATGGATGATGTAAACTGTAAACATGCTTGTTTTGATCCAATTCCTACCCTGAATTATCTGAAAAAAAACGTCAATCATATTCAAGGCAAAGTTGTATGAAAATGATTGAAAATTGTTTTTTTTTTCAGTTGATTCACGAGAAAAAGAAGTACGAGGATAACCTAGTGGGATCGGAGGATAAAATGGAGAAACTTTCAGAAACCATAAGAACCGTGAGTGTTATGTTCTCTTCAAAGTAAGATGAAACTAAACTGAGTAGTTTGTACAAGTTTCACAATTTTCTCTTTGAGTTACTGATCTGACAGGTATACTCATTGTTCGATGTTCGCACAAGAAAGTGAGTCATCATAGGTTTTAGATTATATTATCCCAAAGCATGCAACAACATGTAACAATTTTTTCCGGTGAACTTTCATTGTGCAAGATCGATTTTTGGTTTTTGCCTTTAATTATTTGGTGAGTTGAGAGAAAATTGTCCGGAACTTTCCTTCATCGTAGTATGTATAAACTCAGTTGAATTTTAGTTAGAAACGGCCAACCTGGATCTAACAAATGAACTCTCTTCCCTGGGCTCTATTCTTGAGCAGGAGCGAAGTCTGATTGCTGAAAAGGTAACTCAAATATTAGTCGTTGATATTGCGTATGTTATATGTTTTGTTGCACCTCGCAAGGGCCATTCTAATGTTATTTAGTATGACAAGCAATACTATGAAAGATCGGGCTCTACATCCTATGTAAGTAATATTTACTTTCTCTTAAAGTTACTTAAATGAAATGATGTAAATATAATGTTTCTACAATAATTTGAGTTTGCAGAATGGGACAATTCAGTCACGTGACGAGACAATTAATGAACTACGTGGCAGTGTGGAGGGATCCGAACGAAAACTAACCAAATTGAGTGAGTTATATGGTTTTTCCTCGAACTTTTGTTATGTGTTGACGCCAAACGGTATAAGGACAGAGTATCTGAACTAGAACGAAGTATATTGAGTTTTGGTTTTCAGATAAGGAACTAGACGATAGTTTGGCACTGATTGACGGATTGAGGAAGCAAACTGCTAGCCTGGAGTCGAACTCAAAGGATTTAATGGCTAAGGTGAGCTTTTGGTCCAGTTTAGGTTGGTTTTGCATTTTCCAAGGAGATTGCAGTGTTGCGCTGTAGTTTTTCTGAATACAGTATAAAAATTTGTTGAAAATAAGGTGGTTAAGCTACGAATTCATTCATAAAAATTCGTGAAAATGAGTATAGTTCGTTTCACCCATAGATAGCAGTCAGCCATGCTGGCCGAGCGCACCCTACATTGCAGGCGACTGATCTGGCAGCACTGTTTTTATTTTGGGCCGTCATGTTCAGATGGCCGGCTGCTTGTGGGCGTCGCGCCACCTATCACAGCTGAGTTCAAGACCCAGACTGTGCAACAATTTTGATTAGACTGGTCGCTGTTGGAAACTTTCAAACACAATTGACTCCGCCCACTAAAATGTGCTATCGATGGGTGAAACGAACTATATGCACGGTCGGAATAAGAAATGTAACCTTTTTTTCTGTAATAAAGTACATCGATCTGCCACTTCCATGGGAAAACGCGACACATTAATCTCATCTTGTTTGATGGAACGGAATTGTCTTTGACAATTGACAGACTCTGGATAATAATAATTGTAGTATCATTCTCTATCGACTGTTAGATATTTGATACACACATCATTGCAGGTTTCGGAGGGAGAGGGAGGCGCCAAAATGGCAATTGATCAGCTAACCGAGGAGAAACAACAACTCGCGAAAACCATATCTGAGCTGGAGGAGTCTGCAAAGAAGCGGGTTAGGCCATGTTTTAATTTCACTCAAATTATCAGGCATTCTGATGATAAACCTCATGGCATTGCGTCCTCTCGTTTTTTTCTGCTGTAAACCGAGCTACAGCGTTTCTGCAAGTTGTCCTATTTTTCTTTTCTCGCAATTCCATTTTCTACAATTGGATTGGACTACTGTGTTTACGAGAATGAGAAGCTGAATACGGAAATAAATAAATTCGTGTACGGCCTATTTGAGCCGTTTTCCCTAGATGTGAACTTCATACTGAATCATTACATATAAGTTAATTACATTGTATCGATTGGATCCGTTTTCACCACACATGGACTGAATCATTAATCATAATTTAAATACATAATATCGAACAAATTGTGTATATTGTTATACTTGCAGAATGAAGAGTTGTCGGCACAAGTGGAAAGTCTTCACCAGAAAAGCCGTGAGCTCGAAACTGGTTCGGCAGAAAAAGTCCAGCGGCTGGAAGAAGATTTGGAGCAGGTCAGACGGAAATTGCGGGAAGCCGATGACGAACTATCTAGGAAGGTGAGAAGGAAATTCGAGTTACAGTCATTGCCTAGCAAAATAGCCTAAATGTTTGGTTGCACTCGGTTAAAGAAGATATTTTTTCGGCCCCACTGGTACACTGGCTACTTTATGTATGACGTAGTTAATGGTAACTCATCGCTGGGATCATATCCCTATAAGTTTCGATATATGTTTAGTATGTTCGTTTCTCCTAGTTTGGGAGTTTTTTTCTGATTTTTTAGGCCGAGCGTTTCGTTGAAATGGAGAAGGAAAATGGGGAGGAGCGTCAGAGAAGCTCGGACCGCGTCACGAAACTGAGGGAGCTGATCCAGCAGAAAGATACATCCATCCACGATCTCCGTAGTCAGATAGAGAAGGTTGGTTGGGACTGGTGAGATGAGGCTGTCAGCGGCTTATTTTTTTATGAAAGAAGGTAGTTGTTGGGAATTTGTTTGCTTTTTTATACAATTAATGTGTAGTAGTAATTTAAGGCTTTCTATTAATTTGAGTATCGAGATCAACATAACCACCGTTAACGTGGAAATTTCATTTTAATGTGTAGAATGTTAGAACCTCACGTCAAAATGGAGTTATCCTTCGTATGGTTTTTGTTTTTATGTGGATCATGGTACTCAATCTGGGTTTTCATAAGTACCAGGCGATCTTCAATTATATATGGTTCTCGGCATGTATATTTTGTAGGAAAGAAAATTTTTCTGAAATTTACTCGACGTTGGCAAACCAGACCTTTACCGTCTTCAGGGTTGAGGCGGAACGTGTCACTCGCTCTTTCTCTTTTTTGTTCTCCCTGGTTCAATTATTAGATCTGAGCTTTACCTTTATTTTAGTTGACAGCCGATCTGGCTGATAGTGAAGCTACCATTCGTGAAAAGGAGCGTCACCTGGAGCACAGTAGACAGTCGATTGAAGAATCTGTCAAGAAACTGGAAATAGCCGAAGCCAAGGCCCGCCAACTGGTTGGTTTTTTCGTATTCGTGAGGCTTTTGATGTTCTACGGTTCTACCACTCGGTTGAAATCATTATAAATTGTAATTCTATCTCTAAACACACCGTTAACCGTAAGCCTTTTTGTAAATACTGAATCCTAGTGAAGTGATTATTCAAACTGGGATCGGAACTTGCTGAAATAACAAATCAAACGAAGAGTGAACAGGAACCTTATCAGCGTTGTAACCGAGTTCAAAATTTCGAGTTATTGAGTATCGGAAATTTTCGAGTATTCGAGTTCGACTTTAACAACCCTCAACCTATATTGAAGGAAGGAGACTTGGCGGCAGCTGACGCGTTGCGGACAACCGCGGTCGACTCGGAGAATGAGGTCCGCGATCAGCTGATGGAAAAGGAGAAGTTCGTTGCCGAACTGAAATCGGAAGCTGTCAAGGTGGGTAGAGGGATACGGTAGCGAATTATCTAGTGTTCATCACACCAATTATAGGATTTAGTGTAATAGTGTATATTCGGGATCGACCACGTGATTTTCTTTTTATTCGAACCGCTATTCAACAGAATTGTTTCATTAGTTTCATACGTACGTAGCCCGCCAAATAGTATAGAAACGAATCGATAGGTCGTATTGATAAAAAAAAGTTCAATTGTTTGTGTTCATTTCAATTTGCTGTTAACTTCGTTGGTGTGATGAAAACAGGAAATTGTTCAATTTTCGGCGGGATTCCTCGGTGGGAGCATAATATACTCGTGCATTTTGAGATTCTGCTAACCAACTTAATCAAACGATCATCTTTTAGATTCTTAGCAAACATTTGCGCCTGAAAATCTTTCTTAAAATGAGATATTTTCGGTTTTTTGATCTACAATCAGATCTACAGTTCTGATATAAGAGACTCTATTCGGCTGATTTATCGGTACACCTATCATCCTAAATTGTTGTTAGAGTGATCTCGAAATGTCACCGTAATAATATTTTTTCTTGGAAACACAATTAGTGTTGGTGCTTGGCTGCTTATAATAATTTGGATACGTTTATTTTAACATTTTCTATTTTCTGATATGATCTGCTTGTGTGCCCCGACCCCTTTCTCTCCTATCGCTTATCGTTTCTACTAGTTTAGCTTAGACTAACGCAAGTTTATCCGGAAATCTTTGGTATACCGTATCGTCTGTCCTCTAAAGGCGCTCTTTCAGTTGACCGCAGCTCTAAAGGACAAGGAGTCGGAACTAGCGGCTCTATCACAAGGTTTGTTCGAGATATGTTTGAGTTTGTATATAGTATTACCGCTAAAACTGACGGTAAACACCCAAATATCTGCATTTTTGGTTACCGCCGGGTTACCTACTTAGGTAACTTGGTAAAGGGTAACCAATAAACGGTTTTTATGATGAGTTCACTCTGAATAGTGGGTGCTGTTCAAATTAAAGCTCATATTTGGTCATCTCCTATCTAGTTAGATTCGGTGGTTTGATTGATAAACTGTCCGTCTTTGGATTAGGGTAGAATGTGACGATTCATTCTGTCCTTCTGATTAGTCTTCACTCTTCATATCAGAACGGTAAAGGGCTCAGGAAAGTGAATTGGGTCGTGATAGTCAGATATACTTCAATTTAAAAACAACAACAACAATCGATTTACAGAACTGCAGTGCAAGGAGCAGCATTGGAATACGAAGCGCGAGGAGTTTGAGTCCCAAATGGACAAGAACCAGGAAACGAACGAGGTATTCACGGAAGTCTTGATGCAAATTTAGTATTCAGAGCCTCTCATTTTAATGTTTTACTAATAACTAATTGTGCATGAAATTTGCTTTCGCTACTTCAATAACGCGGGATGCGGCAAATGAGACAGTCCGTTGAATAGTTCACATATTACTGAAAGTTTTGACATCTGAGACATGATTGTACACTTTATGCTACACTGAACGTGTACGGAAATTTCACATTTTCAATTGTTTCAGGAACTTTTGCAGTCTGTGAATGAGCTCAAATTGGCAGTCGCTAACGAGAAAGCGGAAAAGGAAGCTAAAGAGGTGAGACTGAATCCTTTGTGGGTGTCACCAGAAAAATGAAACCTATTAATATCAGGCAACTTTCATGCGATGAAGAATTATCACAAATCCTTATCCGCCGTTGTAGTCAATTCTATGTTATTTCTAGTATGTAATTTCTTTCATTGACGTATCTCATTCTTTATTTCAGGTTCGAATTGTCAACCTGGAGAGCTCGATTAGTGATTCATCTACACGTATTGTGGAGTTGGAGTCACAATTGGAATCGCAGTCTGCCTGTGTTCAAGATCTGGAGAAAGAAATAGAAGCAAAGGTTCATTTAGGAGTAGTGGGTGCTGGGAAATTCCTACGCTGTTTTCCGTGCGAGCGCGAAAAAGGAAAGACACCTTGGTTCTCTACACCATATTGATGTGTTTAGTGCTGTTTTACAAAGTATAAAGTGTTGTACCATGTCCCAGTTCGAATGGGATGGTTACTGCCATGAATATCCGTAATCTTTATGTGTTTATACTTGGGGAACAGAACAATAATTGAGAGCTTAGAAAGTTCAAGCTCTTCTCAAGATAGCGGAGCGATAATACAACAACTGTGATAGTCTTGTTTCTTGCCAAACTACTTCTTGTAGTTCCAGAGTACTAGAGGTCATGGGTCACCGTTTATTTTCATACTAGTATATTAGGTATGATGTATTTTTCAGAAAGCCGACCTCGCCGAACTCCAAAGCAACTACGATGCGATAAAAACCAGAGCAGAGGAAGACGCCAACAAGTTGAAGGTGAGTACTGCCACCGCTCCTAAAGCCTGCTTTTCTAACAGTGGCTCGAGAAGTTTCCTATAAGTTGCCAAAACGGCGAAATATAAAACAATGATGTAAATAAACCTAGGCGAATGGAACGGGATACTTCAAGCCCGCCAGATACGAATAATTGCACAGTGAGGTAGCGCCTCAATGCGATCGACAGGCAGAGAGCGCTCCACGGATATTTGTATCATAACGATCTAGTTTCTGCTCTTTTGCGTAAGATCTCATCGTTCAACGCGAAGGGTTTGCTGCGGTATGCTAATTTTCAACTTCGACAGTAGCTTTCGCTTTGCCCGACCTTCTTTAAAAAATGCTGTTGCTCTTCAGGCACTGGAGCAATCTGTAGCCGAGTGTCGCGAGGAAGCCGATAGTGCACGGGAGGCATTGCAACGGGAGCAGACTGAGAATCAGGCACGGTTAGAGGAAATGACGAGGGAGAAAGAGGCAGCAGACAGTTCACTAGAAGAGAAGGAAGCGGTCAGTTGGGTTTCCTCGAAACATTCAAAATCATTTTCCACCAAGTTACGAAAAGAAAGCGGTGTTCGATTAAAATACGTCAAAATGTACACTGTAAAGATAAAACCGGCGTTCTACTACAGTAGCGACACCGTACTACTGCCGTTTTACTGGTAGTGTTACTGCAGTATCACCAGTCGTAAAACGGTAGTAGTACGGTGTCGCTACTGCAGTAAAACGCCAGTAAAGTTGTAGTTCAACTGCAGTAAAACAGCAGTAAAATTATTTCGAATTATCGAAAATAAAACACTTAAAAATTATTTTTTTTATAAAACAAAATTTAATTATCTTTTCATGGCCCCTCTAGTATCTAGTCCACACGTACCAAATACTAAGTTTGCTTTAGAGGTGAAAAGTACCTCAAACTTGGGTAATTAAACCGAAATCAGCCAGAAGCCGGCAGAGCAGTTTCGCAGACATCCGTATCTAGTATAGGTATCACATGTGGTATTAGATATCTAGTTCATTTCTGAGGTTACTTGAGATACGTCACCGATTTACTGGTAGTAATCGTGATTCAACGTTACCACAAGTTTACCACTGAATCGCGGGACGTATACGACCATATCATCACAGTTTACCTGTTACTACCGTTCTACCAGTGTCTTAACTGTGGGCTAGAAGTTCCTATGTATAATGATCACAAAAACGTGACCATTTTTGAATGTGGACACGTTCATTTTTTTATTTTTGACTGAATCTGAATACCCTCAAAATGTAACTTCCTTTAGGAAAGTTTCTTACTCGATGTTGAATTGAATCTTCTAAGTTAGAGAGCTGGGTTCTGCGTAAATCTAATTTTTCTGTGCAAAACGTGGAAACACGATGGAGTAGACAAACATGCTGTTTTCATAGGTATGTTTGATGTATACTGTTTTGAACGTGATGTTTCTAATAAAATAATGATAATAATAATAATAATAATAATAATAATAGGTTTATTCCACAAAAATCCCCCACTAATCGTTGTTTTGTAGGAACTTCATCGTATGGCAGAAGTAGTCACCAGCTTAGAGGCTACAATCACAGAGAGGGAGGTCGAGATAGATATATGCAATCAACAAATTGTAGGTTACAATATTTATTGCTGTAGTAAATTTAAATAAGTATGACATTCATTGAAAGAAATAGTTTACTTCGTCAATACCTATTTTCTAGTTTATTTCTCGTTTAAATTTGTTTGTAGTTAAATCAGTGTGCAAAATATCACCAACTGAGTTGATTTCTTTAACTTTTTTCTGAGGGTAAAATTTTAAATTGTGTGGTTTCAGAAAAATTCTGAAGAGGAGGTTGAATGTGTGAAGGTGTCTCTAGCTGCAATGGAGGAAGCTGGAAATGAAAAAGTTCGCGGACTGACTGAATTGCAGGAAAAGTATGACTCGGAATTAAAGGTTGGAGACCTTATTATGGAAGGTTGCGAACAAATTTATGTAAAAGTAGGAGTCGCAAGTTAACATCGGGGGTTGAAAGCAAAGTTAGGAAAAGCATTTGAAAGTAGTGTGAACTGAGTTAATTGGTATTCTTCTTGAGGGCGTACTCAGATTTGTATGTCATAAAAAATATTATATTTGCCTATGAATGAAAGATGTATAAGCTCAAACGGTGTGATATTTCGAATTTTCTCATGATTGTTTAAACTGTCTTTCAACAGAACGCCGAGAGTTCTATGGCTGCGCTGCAAAAGGAGCTCGAATCTCAACAGAACGAATTTAAGGAAAAAGTGGACATTATCCGAAAAGTAAGTTTTTTTTCCAAATTATCAATATTTCACTAGGTTTATGAGTTTAGACCGTTGAATGTCAATGAGGACATATCCAGAAACTTTGTCGAGGAGTAGCAATGTTTTTATAACACCAAGTGATATGATAAATCAAAAAGCGGCCAGTTCTATATTATGTAACCGGTTTTTTTGGTAACCTAACCGGTTTTTTGTAACCCTTTTTCAGGTGACCTCACAGGTAACCGGTAGGTAACCTAAAAATAAAACCCGTTTAGCGTACAGACTACACTAACGGTAAAAATCACAATTAGAATTGGAAAAACGGGTAACCGCTTTTTCATTTGCGGTTACCGACTGGTTACCTACTGAGGTGACCTGAAAAAAGGGTTACCAAAAACCGGTTAGGTTACCAAAAACCCGGTTACATATAGAATTCACCTCAAAAAGCCGAAAAACCGCAGCTGTAATGCCATATAATTTGGGAAATTGGTTTAGTATTATATATGGTTTTCTGAGTTTCCAAAGCTTGTTTACCACTCTTTGAATACAAAATCATCTGTATTGATAACTGTTCTCCCATGTTACAGCTGGAGCAGAAATGTACCCAGTTCGAGAAGTTGTCGCGAGACATTCAGCTAGAAAGAGAGCGAGAGGTGGCAGAAAAGCAGGCCGAAGTGGTCAGTTAATCACAGCTTGTCTTGTTAAGAATCGTGTTTTTCATCAATAACTTTTGTAAAACACAATATAGGACCATGTTTTGTTCTGAGAAAACAGCCTGTTTCAAAACAGCATTACGCGTTTGGTTCATTTTCCTAGCACACAGTGTTGCCAAACCCTGACAAATTAGTTAGAAAAATTAAAAAAAAAAAATTCTCGTTGATAGCAGGTATTTACACAACAAATTTCCAGGAACGATTGACAGAAAGTGTTTCCGAGACACAAACTGCGTTTGCTGCTCGAGAATCGGAGCTGAGTGGCGAAATAGAGAAGATGAAACGCTCTATGCAGTCGTGTCAGTCTGAGGTCAGCAGATTATAGTTGTTGCTCATATTTTTAAACCACAAACTACTTATATTTTTTCTCGAGACCTTTATCAATGGATCTGCACCTGAAGCTTGTTTTATTTACAATAACCACGTTTATGACTCAATGCTCGATTTTTATGCGTTTTAGTGCCAGATGATTATCGGGAGTTTGAATAAAGGCAGGTTTGCTATGATAAGATAGCTGATAATTTAGTATCTGTTGCAGTTGGATAGTCGACAATCGGATTTACTCATGGCACAATCTACGTCTGAGGAGTTATCCAAGAAGAACATGGGTTAGTATCACCTTTTTACAACTAATTGTATTATTTGAACGTGAGCCGTCCCAAATCGTCGTAGATAGAGACCAATTAGTATATGTCTGATCCCATCTAAGAGTGAAAAGAAAAAGGTTGCCGAGATTCTTACTTTTTAATAATTAATGTATCTTTGTAGTGAGATAATTGTTCTCAATCGTGGAATTGTTTTCAGAGCTCACGCAACAAATGGCGTCATGGGAAGAGGAGAAGAATGCTCTGATAGAACGGTGGGTGTTTTTACAGTTCTTGGGTGGGCAGCTAAAAATTAAAGCTCTAAATAAATATAGTTTTTAGTTACAGTGTGAAAGAGTAGTTAAGAGAAGGTAGAATAAACGTGATACGTTTCGCCTCTATCGCATACCTTTCCCATGGTACTGTTTTCGGGGTCACCCGTAGATTTCATAAAAGTATAAGTAGTCATACCTGTCGTGCACTATTTCGAATCTTGCAAGAAGCAGTATTCTGTAAAACTGGAAGGGTCTATGGGTGGTTGTCAATGCTCAATGACGAATCCAATCATACGTTAAAAAAAAGGTTCACATCAGGTCGAAAAAAGTGAGCATGAGCATCCCCAAAAATTAAGCATACGTCATTGAAAAACACGAAATTTCTTTAATTTTATCGAGAATCTGTGACATCACCCCAAAAAGTGAGCATGCCCCGATCCAAATCGGGCAAAAGTGAGCATCAGTAAACATCAAAATGAGGGGGTATTTTACGTATGAATCCAATTCAGTTTACCACTAATAATAAATCATAAAATAGAATGTCCTTTAAATTAAACTTGAATATTGATCTTCTGTTTGCAGGTGTCTGAATACGGAAAGTGACTTAGAGTTTGAGCGGGAACGTGCTATGGAGAACAAGAGACGATTCGATGAATCTCTATCGGCTATGCACGAGTTAGGGCGAGCGAACCAGTCACTTCAGGTGGGTCAAGAATTTCACAATAATAGTGATAATTCATTTCACAAGCACGCAAGTGGTATATTATAGCGTCATAAATGAAACCGTTCTTTC
Organism: Litoditis marina; assembly: GCA_964036275.1. Taxonomy (NCBI): domain Eukaryota; kingdom Metazoa; phylum Nematoda; class Chromadorea; order Rhabditida; family Rhabditidae; genus Litoditis; species Litoditis marina. The sequence continues at coordinate 9,460,721 of OZ038440.1, read as the reverse complement.
ACTTCCTACTTTTGCTGGTAGTGCCATACATGGGCTGACTTTCCTAGGAGAAATTTAAGTTTTTAGAGTCAACAACTTTGAGAGTTAAGTAGTTTGAGTAGCTTTCCACTTCGTTGACAAGTTTTGAATGACTCATTCTCGAATATTATTACCGTTGCTTTCAGATGGATATTTCGAAGCACACGACTCGCAAATGGCTGGACGACTCGGCTGCTGTCAACTGTACGGCTTGCGGCAAGGGATTCTCATTAACCATCAGGTATAGTTGTTGTCATCCCTACATGGACTCCCACGGTATTAAATGGCAAGGTGTTAATAGTTTTTCAACAAAGACCGGGGTGACTTGTTCTAAGTTCTATTCTTGTATTCCGAACAATTCTTCGAGACGTGAGTCTAATCTCTAATGGCATCTTCCGTTCTACTCTAGCGCATGAGCACGTCGTTGAGAATGTTTCAAAACAATCCTTTTCATTTTTCAGGAAACATCACTGCCGTGTTTGTGGTCTCATTTACTGCGGACCTTGTAGCGATCGGACAGTCAGGTATGTTTATTGAGAAATTAACAAACCAAGCAGAAGAATTCGATGCTGGAATACATGTTGCTTTCAATGGTGTAAGTTGCATTCACCATAAACCACTATGAGCCAAGACAAACTTCTTGGCGCTAAAATGGTGATATAAGGTTTTCGTAGCGAACTATAGACGTAACTGAACGCTGGTAGAAAATCTTTCTCAGATAGTTCAGCGATTACGAGTAATATTTTAGCTGAATTCAGAAGCAGCGGGCAACAAAAGTTTATATAGTGAATGACCATTTGAATTAGAGGTTGATCTATTAAAACACCAGTTTCTGATTTGAGCGCGTTTACTCTAACTACAAAAACAGTAGAGTGACATAAAATGATCGTTATTGCCTGCATTTCCTATAGCGACTTGTTTACAGAATTGCCAGTCACAAGAATCCGGTACGTGTTTGTGGAAATTGTCATACAGAAGTGATGAACAGATAAACTGTTTTTCGAGTGCAGTGTATCTACAGTCGAACTCATCTTGATATATGTATAATGTACAAAACTGTTTGTAACATATTGGAAACGTTTGTACAGTCATGTTCTGCCATTAGTTGAATTTGTAACGGTTGTATTCCGTGGTGAGGTTTTAGATATATTTTTATCCATGACTTTCGTTACTTTCACTTTTTCGAAAAGTACATAATACTTAAGCTAATACAAATATAAATCTTTGTTGAGTTTATTGGTGCCTACGTTACTTAGGGTTAATTGACATTACAGTTCCGATGAATGTATACATAGTCAAAATATTGTGATAGATTTTTATGTCTACTTTCTCACGTTGTGCTAAGTTATTCAGTTTTTCTGATGTTTTCATATAAATTATTTTCATGTTTTGTTATGCGCAATAATGATGTGAGTATCCGGTTGGAATGATAGAAGCCCATAGTCATTAAACTTGGATAGTAGGGTTGTTAATCGAGTTCAAAATTTCGAGTTTTCGAGTTTTGGGAAATTTCGAGTTTTGAGAAATTTCGAGTTTTCGAGTTTTTGAGTTTTGGGAAATTTCGAGTTTTCGAGTTTCGAGTTCGACTCAACTCGAAAATTTTCGAGTTTTTTCGAGTCGAGTCGAGTTTTGAGTGTTTTTGGACCCAAAATAGACATTTTTCGAGTCCGAAATTTTGATTTTCGAGTTTTCGCGTTCAAAATTTCGAGTTTTCGAGTTTTGAGAAATTTCGAGTTTTCGAGTTTTGGAAAATTTCGAGTTTTCGAGTTTTCGAGTTGTCGCGTTTTTGGAGAATTTCGAGTTTTCGAGTTTTCGAGTGTTGAGAAATTTCGAGTTTTCGAGTTTCGAGTTCGACTCAACTCGAAAATTTTCGAGTTTTTTCGAGTCGAGTCGAGTTTCGAGTTCGACTTTAACAACCCTATTGGATAGGATGCTCAGATTCCGTGGTGGTTCTATCTCGAGAAAACTATAGGCGCTCCCTTTAAACTATATAGATGTCGTGTACCATCCCGTGTTTCCCAGTAAATATAAGTACATTGCGTATAGCTAAGCCATCGTAGCATGCCGTGCAAATGGACCTGATTTCTTAAAGTTGTACGGTCTGTTTGACAAACCCCTGTCTGTAGAGTTAGCCACCTTCCGCACGGCCTTCTTTAACAGGAAAGGGACTTTGACCCTGCCTCTCTCGACAGGCTTTGTTGTGTCTGACGGCGGATAGTGCCGCGAAATCTATGGGCGCGGTCCTTTATCGAAATATGCTGACTGACCCTGAGATGGACTTTTGCCGCCAACTGGTCATCACAATGGCAACTCTTTCGACGGAAGTGATACCGTAATCTCGAATGTAATACGAAATCGAGAAGGTTTCGGAACATAAGATCTGGTCGTCGGCACATAAACATACTGAAGCATACTGTACAAAACATCTGTGAAGTGTAGAACCTTTTTCTACGGCGTTACGGTTGCGAAGGTCCGACTCGAAGCTCAATTTTTCAGAACCGAATACACGTCGCTCACGGATTGAATGTTTGTGCAGAATGTACCATGCTTCATTAGCCAGAAAATGAAGCATAGTACATTCTGCAAAATGAGGATTTTGAGGGGGGGGGGGGACTGGAAAGTAAACGTTTCCGGTATTGAAGTTCAGCCCCCCCCCCCACTCGTTGAAGTTTGACCCCCCCCCCATCATTGAAATTCGATCCCCCCCCCCCGCCGACCCAAGTAAATGTCGAAGTTGAATTTTGATTCCCCCTTACCTAGATTTTTAGGTTTTGGCTTGAGTGGGGGGGGGGGGGTTGAATTGCTACGCGGGACCCAACTGCAGTGGGGGCGATCTTTCAATTTTCCCGAAGATAGTATCAGTTTGATTTGATATGTATAGCATCATTATCGAGCGGTGACCTACCGCTATGGGATAAAACTACTATGAATGTAGAGCAACATGTGCTATGTAACGGAGGCATGTGAAACCCTGTTGATTCAGAGTCGAATTTGAAAAAAACTATATCTCTCAAAGATTTTGCGTCAGTTCGCAACATTTTGAGATTTGTGTGTTCTTTGGAACTTCCGTTCTAGTTTTCGTTACAGTAACCTGTTTCGTTGATTGACTGTGAAATCGGGTTTTGCTAGTTTCAATTTGTTAGCCAGGGATATAAATTATTTCGACACATTACTGCGAAATCGAGAACTGAGAGAGATGCCAGACTGAAACTTATCGGTTGAACGATATATCCCTTTTCACTTTGAGCAAAATAAAAAAAGAGAAGATTTGATGTGGGAAGATAAATGTTGGTGGTTCCACAATTGGCCGTCTTTTCAGCGAATCACAGTGAATGGCTGCAAACTGAGAAAAAAACTTTGATTTATTGCAAAAAAAGTTTCGATTTAGTTTTTCTGACAAGCGATTGGGGTCAAATCTGCAACTGTGTCTGAGACGGTGGATTCATCATTTCACAGCACATACAGAACAAAGAAAAGCAAATTGATAATGTATAAAGTGAATCTTTTGTTTGGAGATAAACCATATTTGGTAACGGATCGAAATTCTTTGGAGAAGCTTTTAGCATGACAAGCGTACTAGGGGCGGCGGAGTTACGCATGTCGTATGGGAAAACTTTTCTCTGACTTTGTAAAGTCGGTGGCTGGCAAAGGTAACTGAGAATGCAGTAAAAGACATGCAAATACAAAGTGACATTTCAAGTGATAATACGACAACTTAATAGATCCTCGATTGTATAATTTTCGCCTGTTTTTTGTTTTTCTTGTGAAGTGGTTCAGAGCACTCCGTCTCAAAAAGATAACCCCAATGGCGAGAGCTCAACTTTAGTTTGCTGTCCTTTTCTTTCTAAGTTACCGAGAAGTTATTGTTGGAATTTAGACACGTACAATAACAAACAAACAGATTTGTAAGTTTCGGAACTTTGCGAAAGTAGACCAACTGTTCCAAGTATGACATGAACCATTTCCATAGCTGAGTTGTAGTTTGATCTCGATAAATGTTTCGAATTTCCACCGAAAACCAACGGGATCAGACTACATACACAACGGGATAGAGTAACATATATACATTGTTTGAGTTTTCTTTGAATAAAGCGTTCCGCACATGAAAATATTATTTACTTACCCGTCAAGCCACCTGCAAAGAAATATCTGCAAGTTGCATTTGGTACAGTGTAACATTACCCAGAACTGTCCATGTTGATCAGAAATGGTATTATCATCTCTCCGTTGACACCTTTTACACTAGCGATTCTGAAATGTCACCACTTGTGATTGTTGCCAGTTGTTTCCGCCCATAACTGTATTCTATGTTTGAGTTGGGATAACCCTAACACTTGATCCCTGCGTCTTCTTGAACTCGAGCTTTTACTCTGCTCTTCCAAAGTCTCAAACCTGCGAGACTGAGAAAGGCAAGACTTCGTGATTCATTGATTCTAGTGTACGTGGTCTGCCTCTTTTACGAGTTTGCTGTTTCGCTAACAAATACAGTATTCAGTTTTAACACAATGAATACTCTCCAGAATAGTCTTACTACTTTGGAAAGTTAGTGTAACCCGTAACTCCTGCGTAACGTGCAATTCAAGTAGAACTCCCGTTCCACGCATTATTTATGGCCTACTACACGACGTGAAAAACTTTGTGCTGTCCGATTTCCGTCGAAACTTCTTGCAAAAGAAGATACTCGGCCCATAACTTATCGGTTTTGAAATGATTGCGTATACCGTTTCAAGGTCGTCACTGACTCCGCCTTCAATAACTTTTGCCTAGTTAATCGGTGATATTCCATCCACACAAGCCAGCCATTTTTCTCGTACACACGAACGGAATCATCATTTTTGAATTGTAAAGTTCAATACCAAAAATTTGCTAGTTACGGTAGTTTTAGGTATCTATCTAAACATTTTGTGAAGTTATTCCCAAGGTAAACAGTTTTGAAAAATACCCGGGAACTACGTAAAATTTAGCGTTCCCTTCGAAAAGTCCAAAAACAAAACAAAAACATTATTTAGTTACAGACGCAGTCAATCTACTGATGGAACCACAGAAAGAAAAATTACACACTTATTCCGATTAAAAAGTTGTGTTGTTCCATGTCGGATCCTTGATTGATGCTATAGTCATGTGATTGTCATATTTCTTTTCCATATTTCTATGTTTACCCCATATTTCTGTGAACATGTGATTTTCACGGTTGCATTGAATCGATACCTCGATTAAACCTCATTTCAAGTTGTAAATAATAATAATATTATATAACTTTGTTACTTTCCAGAATGCTGCTCCTTGTTTTGTTGTCGTTGTTTTGCTTCAACCAGGCTTGCGAATATAAATCACAGAAGTACAAGAATGGAGATACCTGGGTGAGTTGAATATCAAAATGCAGCCAACTTTCTATTATGTCAATATCTTAACGTTTTTGGGTTCATATTTTGTAACTCGCGTTGCGAGAACGTATAATCGGAAACTCCAATTCAACATGAACCGTTAGTACATAGACATCTGTCCCGACCATCTTGAGGTTCAGTTTCTATCAAGAAAGAGAGTTTATCTGCTCTAGACTAGATGGTCTCTTTGTGCCATGTTGCTGCGATGCTAGAATAATCTAATCGGAAATTTTAGGTGGTCCGTTCCACGTTCGTGATGGAGTGCCGGATCAAGAAGAACGGTTGGTCGACGGCAGTGATCGGATGCAAAACGCCTTCTGGAGTCATCGTCGCCCCCGGAAAATCATTGAAGGAAGCCGATACCGTGAGTCTCTTTCGAATTTATTTGCTAGATCATGCCGGCATCTTCATAGCATTTCACGTCTTTCACATTGGGATATAAGAGCAGAGAAATATCGCAGGTTAGAGGAGACTCGGACAGAAATGGCTCTGAATACGGCCACAGGCACCCTGGTTATCTCCAATATTTCTGTTGACTGTTACACATTGTTTGCGATAGACTTCACACTTCTCATTTGAACTATTTGTTTGTTAAAAACCTCCCAAACTGTCTCGCTCGTTTCCCCATTTCCCATGGACAACTGCCAATTTCCATGCTTTTTATCTTTAGCGTAACTATAACTATTCCCACCCGTAAAAATGATACGGTACATTCAATAAACAGTTATTATAATCAGTACAACTTTGAGCAGGTAATTATTCGCGTTATACTGGTAATAAAACCTTTTACGTTCGCTCGAAACGAGAAGTATCAAAGAATAGGTAACCAACTAGTTTATCCCGTGAACTTCACGATTCGTGGTAATGATTTATTTGGCTTCATTTGTACGCAGGTTCTTACAGTACCCAACCACGACAGATTAATAACAGTATTTGTGCAAGTTGAGATCATTTGAAACATTTGATTGATAGTGGCGCCGCGAATAGAGATGAAAAACATCTAAACAGTCTGTGACCTGAGACATACGTTGTTTGTATGAGTTGATCGTGAACAAAATCCAATTGGATAACAACAACAACACACTTTTGCGTACATGAATGTTTACAAATAGAAAATATGCATGATTATCCCAATAGTTGGTTGGTTTGCAATCTACGTAGAGAACATGCCCATTTTCTTGCTCTCATATTACAACTCTAGCAAAATAGTATTGAATAGTATGACAGAGTGGTACAGGCTAGAGCCTAGGTATGTTCCTGCACATATGGCCAGAGTGAACTTCATTTAGCAGTCGTATTATGCCACCTGGTCGAGCTTCTAATAGGCGTGTAGAGATAAATATCCTTTTTCATCTGAAACTTTGCGCATGTGTTACGTCATGACTTGATATCAACTTCGCTGACCTTTACGAGTCGTTTTGATGGATTACGTTTCTGTCCAATGGCTATTTTATTAAACTGGACGCAAGTATGTCATTTGGCAATTGAACTATAGCTCTGAAGCATCGAAACACTTTTAATTAGAAACCAACAAATGCTCCGTTTGTGAGCTTTTTACTCTACCTAGTTCTTATTTCAAGTCAAACGTGAAATATCACACAACTAAATGACTTTTTTTCGGTGGCAGGTGTAACGCGTTCTACTCTACTGGAACCGAAGTAGTCACATCTCACGTAGAAACTCATTTAATGAGAAATAGGCAATAACAAAAGAAGAAAAAAGCAAACGGGTTATGCACTTTACTAATGCACTTGTGATATTACGGTCTTATTTCCATTCTATGAAATTTTCGAGTTCACCGTCGCCATTCGAAACTTCTGCTGTGTATGTAGACCAAACTATAACTCAGATCATATCCTCTTATTAATATGATTGAACGTTTTAGACCTACAACTGCGTTGCTTTGGAAAATGGTCGAGTAGAGATCAAGAGAACGTACGACGTAGACGAGACCAAAGGATGTCAAGGCCACAAATTAGGTTGGTCGACAAAAAAGTAGCAGAAAAACCACTGTTTTTCGCAGAAACCCAACAGATTTTATACGAGTATGTTTCGAAAAACGTCGCAAATGTTAACAGATAAAGTAAGGTTTACAAACATCATTCGAGGACACTAAATTCGCCTTTGGCAGTCTGAAATCCTTAATGCCATAAATCTAGAATGTCCAACTATACAAACTATACCAACTTCCAAACTATTCGGGCAAACTCTTTCGAAACTAAACCATATCATATCTCCAGGAGAAACGTGGGTGTCTGAAGTTAACTTCAAGAAGGAGTGTACTGCCACCGGTATCAAGATCAAGGAGTGTCTCACCGATTCAGGAATTTCAGTCGCCCTCAACTCACAACTCGCCCTCAGTGGAATCGTTTACAAGTATGTTTGCAGAAAGTAACGAAATCCTCGTTGTAGTTTGATGTCGATACACCCCATAGTTTACGGATCTCGATCAAAAGGCAGGGCTACGAAATCAGCGGGATAGGACAACACACACCTACTAGGCTTGCTTTCGAAAGAGCGGAACCTATAGTGAAGTGGTATTATGGTCTGTTCAAACAGTTTTGCTAAAAAGTAGTTGCGCGTAGTTGAGGAATTATAATAAAACGCATACCTGAGATAAATCAGTAAGTTTATTATCAATTCATAAAACACAAAACTTTGGTTGAACGATCAACATAAACGTGAATAATTTCTACTTAGAAAATATTGATTTTCGTTCAGATGCACCTCTTACAAGAATGGAACTGTCATCATCAACAGAGACAAAGTACCCACGAAGCAGAACTTTGAACTGAACAACGTAAGTGAAAAGTTCGAAAACGTCGTACCGCTATAAAGAAAACTTCTAGCGTTTCTTCATAAGTTCATGTCTAGCCCACAACGTCACTACGACATCTCATACTCCCAAAACATACAGTTGTTTTTATGAATGGTTCATTCTTTTACACACCATTCAAATGAACTATCTTAGTACACTGATGTGAATACTATTTTCATGCGAAAAAGTTTTTTATTACGGAATATGAATGCAACAATGAAATCTAATTTCTTCTCATCTCCACTAACATGAGAATCATTCAGTCACGTGCATCGCATTTGAACATGATTACAATCTTTTAAAAACGCATGTTCCAACAATTGCGTCCTAGACAATCTGTTTCAGTTATATATAGTTCTTGTCTATCCTACGTCGACTCCTACAAAGTGCACGCTTCTACATGTTTTCAAATTCAATGGCTGTTCTAAATTATTACTGTAGGAGTGAAGGTAGAACTGACTAGCACTGTACTCATGATTGTGTGTCCTATTTTAACTACTTCTAACCAATGTCCCACAAACTAATCAGTCTGATTGCATGGGTTGATTGGTGATGGTATGGTTGCAGTTGCGTCCGGTTGAGGTGCTTGGTCCCTTGTTTAAGAAACACCACTCCTTCCGGAAAGTGAGTACAATGGCTATGTGTATTGTGATGTGTCTCTATAAATCTCTTTATGAACACACCTTGTTCAATCTTTCTCTCTCTCTCGTGACTTTCTCGCGCACCCTTTTTCTCTCGCTCTCTCTCTCTCCCTGTCTCTCTTTCGCTCTTATTTCCAGGGCTTTTCTCTCCTCTGACCTACACTAACTGTTGACGTCGAGCACGATCGTGCAGTGGTTTTCGAACATTCATCTATGTTTTACGGAATTATTGATTTTTTTCAGCTCTTGGTTCCCTCCAACCAGGCCGCTCCCCAAATCGCCGCTTCTCAGATCACCGTCGCCCCCGCCTCCATCCAAAAAGAAGCCCCCATGGTAGATGAATCTGTCACCTGCTCCAGCGACGGAAAAACCTACAAGCCAGAGGAAACGTAAGTTTCAGTCCTGAAAATCTTAGTCCTGAAACTTTATTGATGGAACCCCACTCGTTGAGTGTATTCGAAGTGAACCTGGTAATCACGTGTGAACGTTAGTGTCCATGTTCCTGATAAGCGGTATACAATATATACTTGTTACATGAATCTATGCTGTCTAATAGTGCGTAACTACGTACCTTCATGAGAAATTCTACAAATGAGTATCGTGTGAAAATCTAGGAAAGTGCCGAATGAATGATCTCGGCTCAATTTGTCTCAAAAACTAGAAAAAATAGAACGATTTACAACAATCAACCCCTTGTTGAACATCGGTAAGAGAGCGGGTTTATACCGTACATCTCGGTCAGAACCGCGGTGTTTGTAGTTTGATTCCGCCGTATTTTAATCGAATTCAAACTACAACTTGAATATTGTTATTCCCATGAGCACGTGTTTTCAGCTGGATCACCGACAACAAGTTCACCAAGAAGTGTACTCCGAACGGATCTATCGTCATCTTGAACTGTCTGCTCGAAGCTGGCACCACCATCAATGTCAACTCGGAGCTGAAACTCGGAGAGAAGGTTTGCACTCAGAAGTATTCTATATTGCGGACCAAAATTACCTAAACTTTGTGAAAGTACATCAGAGACGAGGACAATAAAGTTCCGTGCGGTAGGCAATGTACCAGGTACGGAGTTTCACGCGACGTTTCTTGTTTACCGCGTTAATAAGTGGTTTGACAACAAGAGTGAGAGTGAAAGAGCGGAGAGAGGGGGGAGGAGAAAGATAAAAAGAGAGAGAATGATTGAAAAGACAAACAGAGAAAAGAAGAGGGTAGAGAAGATGCGAGGAAGAGACGAAGAGAAAGTTTAACTTTATACCGCGGATCCTGAACTAAACATTATTTCCAGACCTACAAGTGCTACCGCAACGCATCAGAAGGCCGAGTGTACTTTGAGGTTATTAGCGCGTGATAACATCAATTTCTGATCACCCAATCTGGAAAAGTTCAATTAGTGTAGCCATTAAACAATGTAATTCGGTTGATCGAATAGCTTTCAGCAACGACATTTTGAGTGACGTGCCTTGATTCTCATACTGCTCTCTGAACCCTTTCTCTGGTAGAAATTAGTGTTCTAGAAGTTTGATTTGGTTTATTCATTTGTTTCTGTTTGTATCTCTCTCAGTGCTAAGATTATGGTCGGGTTTATGTGCCTTAATCTATTTTGTGTAATCATGTTCAATAAATATTGAATATCGCAATAGTTTATGGCTCAACAATGGCAAACTGTTATCATAGTTCATTTATTGGATCATCAGCCAAATGTGGTTTCAATCAATGGTAAATATGGTGTGTTTCACGTGTATTACCTAAACTTCGGAGTTCACGTGAATGCTTATGATCAGTTAGAAGTTCCATAGTTCTGGTCAGTCCTACATGGAATTTAGTAGTGAAGAAGCCAGTTTTCTAGTTAATGTCACCAGTTGAAAAACAAATTTTGAAACAAACAATTGAGTTGTTTGGAACAGGTTTCAACATTTTCCGGAAGATTCATCATGTCAAAATTTCATGATCATGAGAAATGAAGTAATGTGGCAAAGTTAGATTGGAGTAATTAATGTGGGGTTTTCATTATGACCATAGTCATAGAGTTCTTTGGTGTTTTCCCACGTGACGTGAATCATTCCGTATTTGTTGAATGATTGTTCATTTTCTCCAACTGATCGCGAAAACTCTATTAGTGACTAAAACACATTCACGATTGGCAGTTTAATCATTAGTTATATCACCAATGATCCTTCCGTCGCCGAGGAACAAATATCAAATTGAACCGAAAAAGGACTACTTAACGGGTATTAGAAAAAGAGAATATAATGGTTGAAGTCATTAGAATAATATACTTTAGGATTTAAATAAATAAAATTAACTCATTACACAAAAGTTTTAGTTTAAGAAAAAGTTTCAAATTTTATAAAGAAAAACTTTTTGGTCTTCAAAAGTTGCATCGTTTCGTCTCTACATCTCGACGATGCCATATTCTAGTTAGAGGCTGAGAATGATATCACTCATCACATCGCTACAATGAATGACAGATTTTGAGCCGGAGTAGATGCAGTATTTGTAAAGTTCAATTCCAATGTATGTCAAACTTCACAACGCTATTCAGGCCAGACTTTCATGTGTTGTAGTGTTCTGCTGGGTTTCAACTTCCATCCCGTTCCGTTTCAGTTACATTCAAGAGATGATGTGTGAACGAAGCAAACGACAACTAAATTTTTTTCTTCGTATTGAGCGAACTGAGGTTTTATTCGCAGTCATTTCTAGGAAGAAAAAAAACGTTGCAGAATAATGCCTCAGTATTATCTGGCTTGATTACTGATATTCCACGTATTAGAAAGAAATGAATTCAAAAAAACATATGTTCAGCCATGAGCTGGGGTGATATGAAATTAGTAATCAGACTGCACAGGTGTTTTCGGTTGGAGTGAGCTGATTTCTTTCCATAACGATACACTTCAGTTACTAGCCCAATCAAAAGAAATCGTAATATAAAGATGCAAATTCAACGTTAGAAATCAGAGAAAAATGGTCTAAAGAAAATGAAGACTATCTGACCTGAGTAGTTTTTTGTTCTCGCACAACACCACATTCCACAGGTATTTGTGATATTTTATCACGCGCTGCACTTGCATTTACTCGCTTGAGGAAAAGATCAACAATTTCATTCTATACTCAGTACTTCGTTATTGTAAGCAACATAATATGTTTAATTCAATTAGACTCTTTAATTGGAAGTAGCTACGTTCGAGTCGCCGCCCAAGAAAAATCAGCAAAGATTCAAGTTCCAAGTTTCATTCGTCACATAAAAAGTTACATTGTGTTCCACGACCGATCTTCAATTTCCTTCTTCTTCATCTGCCTTGATGTTTCTGTAAGCAAAGTTTATCTCCATGTAGCCTCAGGAGTAAAATCCGTGATTTCATGCTAGACTGTATTCAGAAAGTGGTATTGTAACGGTTCAAAACTTATCTTCATCTTACGCTGAACAATCCGAACTCGCCTAAGTCGAGCTTTGAAGAAGAGTAAATAAACCCTTTCAAATGAGACTAGAAACGAACTTGAAATGCCGGAAAGCTGTTGTATCCTACCTTCCACAGAGGCGCTGCTTGTTGCGTGGCACTAGCATGTAAATTTCGAAAGTCACGTGAATTGATAAACTCGTTAAATCTGGATGTTCGAGCAGCCCTTGTCATACTCTGGGCTCAAGTTGGTCTTTGAACTCAATTCATCAGCTTCGAAAAGGTAGTTAGCTGTTTCTCAACCCATTGCGTGAACTGTTTAACTGGGTCTTGCAAAATTGGTTAATTTGTGAACTGTTACCGTGGTTACCTCTAAAATTAACCTGGTTCATGTACTAGTACTCAAAACAATTGTGATTGTTTTTTGGACTTTCATGTAGAACACGTTACGTGACTATGAAAGTTCAGAATGCGTGAGCGCAGATTAGCATTGGAACACACAGATGCGAGTTTTTAGAGATCGCTATTGCACTCTTTTCAAAAAATGAGTTGCATCACGACTTTTGTATCTTTCAGGCCTTGTTTGCAGAAAGATTTTTATAGCTTTCAAACTGTGTTGCCCACCCGCTCGTTAGAGAAAAACTTCACACGTGATATACTACTCTCACGGTATAGGAAACTACTTTCCCAGAGTTGTGATCAAATAGCTCGAGTTTGACTCAACTAGTTGTCAACGTCTGATTGACTTCGATTCCTAACTTCGCGTCCCACTTTTAGATTTCTTCTATGAGTGACACTAACTGATGTGTAGTTTGATTTGCACGAGGATAATCACAATAATGATAATTTACATAGTAATAAAATATAATATTATGGTCCTTTAATCACAGTTAAATACATAATAACACACAAAAATCTAACGTGTCATTTCCTGAGCGATCCCTGAACGCGATGTTGTCCTGAATTGATATTATGTATTACAAATCTTATGTCGTTCGATTAATTTCGCTAGAAAACTTCAGGCATTTTTTCTGTAGGTCAATATGTGAATCACAATTTAGTGATCTCGAAGGATCCTTAGTCTCACTTATATGTGCATAGTCAAGTTCAGTATCTTAATCATCATGCTATGAACTAGTCAATGTTTTTCTATAGCTCTGTTCTGGCAATCTGTGCAATTCTAATGCTGATTAACCTGTTTCAGTAAATGGAGCCCTGTTCGGAGTCCTTTGGGGTGACCATGAACATAATTGTCACAATAGCATACTGTGTTCCTGCTTCGAGTTTCGTGTACTTGTTGTGTATCCATATCAGAAAAAGACGTTCAACACACCCCATGTTTGCGTGAGTTAAAGGCGGTACCAAATTCGAGTTGTAATCTGATCTGCAAACCCGTAGTTCAGATTCACGCTCAAATCATCAAACTATAAACACATCCGAAAGGAACCAAACTGAACAAAAACCAAACCTTTTTCGAAGTCGTGGTGATTTTCAACACTTCATGAGATGCTCACGATAATATCTCGTGAACAGTAGTATATTTTACTAAACGAGCTATAAAAACTCTTCAGAATCGTGTTCGGTCTTATACTACTTTTCTACCTGCTTTGCGACGTTCTGTTCATTCTATCTCAACTTATCACAATACTAGGGTTACCCATTGAATATTTATATGTTATTTCCTTTATGTATCAATTATCATATGCTTATCTGTCGGCGCAAGGTACGACAAATTGTACGGATAGGAATCGAATGGCAAAGAAAATGATCAGTTAAAGCTTTTTATAGAAATCATACTATTCCGAATACAGTTCGTTAAAAAACTTGCCTTGGAAGATTCCGTTGAGAAGGTCATTTTTTGTTGTAGTTCAACCCTCCAATGGAAATTCGTAAGCTATTTCAAACGAACAAGAAAAATGATAAGATGAGGCAAATCACGTTTTCCAGATTCAAGTGTAACACATTTTCAGCACATTACGTCAAGATAAACCAAATACTTCTGTTCAAATTTTTTTTCGGACTTCTCTGACTTGAAGTTTGTTTTCGGGGAAACATTAGTTTGTTTGTACTGTCCAGGTTAACTTTTTTCCAGTCGCCATTGCGGTTTTGGAGCGATTCAGTTCCACCATTTTCGTGCGAACTTATGAATTATCGAGACCATGGAAAACATACTTCTTGGCACAGGTTCTTTCGGTAAGCACAACTAGTTGAATATAGCCCGGTGCGGTATAGGATTCGTCAAACCTTTGTGGACACCGAAACCACTTATTTTGTAAGAAGTGGGGTTTGAGCAGCCTGTCTGCGTATTGAAGCATGCTTTTCAGCACTCAACACAGTTTAGAAATCTCTCGTAATCATTCCTTCGTTACTGATGAGGATCCATTTAAAAAAGCTAGCCGACACAGTCATGTTGCTTTGTTCTGCTGTGTCTGTAGTTCAACTTCTGTACGTTCAGACAAACTACAACAGTATGATAACGTAACTTTTGTCACATCGCGTTCTCTGATGTTAGTTATATAATTGATCTTTTTCAGCTTCTGATGGTTTACGGGCATAGTCTTCTCCACGAGAGTGAGTTCAAGTCGGCTATATTACGTTTTGGTTCTGTAAATACAACTATCAACCCGCATTTCAATTTTTGCAGGTTCTTCTACATTGACAAGCAGTAATGTACTCATTGCAATTTCAACAGCTATCCTGGTGGTGAGTAAAAAGTATAAAAAAGGCTTAGGTCGAATGGAATTCGCGCGCTGAATACAAATCACTTCACTGAAAAGCGTTTTTCTCACTCCGTGGTAGATAGTGAGGGTTATAGGATGCGTTCTCAGCGGATACTTCCGCATACGGCCTAGAGAATGACATTCGATATATTTGGCTCTAGTTCAATGTCGTGAACCACGAACTAAATATCGCTACTTTGCAAATATATATTTTTTGTAATAAATGTGTTGCAGGCGCTCGGAATTTTGTTGATCGTGAACCGTCGTCTGACGCTGAGGGTTCGTGCGAATGGCTCACTCTCCATGCGGTACCAGATCGTAGAAAACATCAAAACTCTACGGTAGGCATCTTTTCTGTCAGTGTTTAGTAACTTGCAGCCCTTGATTCTGGTAGATATAGCTCTATGATGTTCCGGACGATTGCGAAATTACTGCAGTAGTCTTTTCTCCACACAGATAGAAAACGCTCAGATCAATTTAGCAGTGCGCCTCTTACAAAATACGGTGTTCAGTTTGATAGACACTACCATGTATTCTGTTTGAAGCAGAACAATTATATGGACCAATCCCGTGTCAACGGTCCTTTAAACTGCAATTGAGAAATGTATAGCAGTTTGAAGGATCTTTCGTCCTTTTTACTATTCTCCACCTCCTGTTTCAGCCTTCTTGTTCCCATTGTCTTGTTGGATACTTGTATTGCCGTCAACGATACAATTTCGTATATATTGTTCGAAATACAACCGAATTTCGAACCGGAGAGATGTGCCAGCAACCAACTGTATTTTCCGTTTTTTATTGTTTGTCGATTGGTGAGTTGATTTAATGTTGAAAAATACTATACTAGAAGTACATTGAATAGTCACGTAAAGTAAGCATTCTAAAGAGGCATCGTGCATTTTGTCATTGAACGTTTATGAGTTCTGCTGTGTTTAACATGTTTCACGTAACTGTGCAGTTGACTAACAGTATAATGTGATCCCCTCCAGTACATATTCACAAGCACACAAGTATACATATAAGTACACAGGTACACATTTACAAGCTGTTTACAAAACCGGCAAAATGTTGTTGTGTCACGGTTCAGTAGCTGGTTTATCGCAGAAATTGAAAGCAAATGTTTCTAAACACGTATAATTTTACATGTTCGGGTTTTTAGATATCGTTCATACTCGAGTATTGCGTTGTACTGTATGTGATGGTACAATATGCAAGTTGTCTGAATCCGATGACTGTTTACATTTCCAAGAAATTCAATCAAACAGAAGATGCGAGTACCATGAGAAACAGAAAGGTATCTTTATATTTAATCTTGGAAAGTTAGGTGTAGAACGTTGTTTTTGAACATTCTATAAGACAGTTTTTATGGAAGTTGTGATATTATGTCACAATCACCAGAATTTCATGTTCATCTCTAATTACATAATAATAATGTAATATTTGTGCAAGTTTACAAGTTGCAATAAACGTGAATAGTAAGACGTGATTAGATTGAATGTGTTATGGTCCAAGACGATCATGTACCTGTACTAAATTAAAAAACCCACTACGGAACTTAAAAATAGTCCGAGAATGTAGTTGAAATTTCTTGATGTGGTTCAGTTTAGTATCTCATGTTTCTAGTCTCCACAAATTGAAACTGAAAAATTTCGGGAAGTTCCAGATTCTCAACATACTCGGAATGGACATAACTGGTCACGGGACAACAGATCACTTCCAAGAACTACAGAAGCAATGGATGAAGAAATTCTGACAGCGGTACTCCACAATTGTTTTGGATTACTGTTTACATATGTTTTCTATCGTCAAACTAAATGAAAACATGCTTCCTTGTTATGGATATGGTGTACTATGAGTACGGAAGAGTTTACGGCGAGTCAGCGGCCAGACCTTGTGTTTATAGGGGATGCCCAATTTCTAAAAGTTCGGCGCTCACCGGAATCGAACCTGCAAGCAAAAGATTGGTAGCTGCGTGCTACCCACTACGGTACGACAGCTCAATCGCGCTAAGGCTTCAAATAAAAGTCATGCGTTCGTACACAGCTAAAACTGAGATGCACAGTACCCTCCCGCCTTTCAGCTGGTAACGACTATGATGAAGTTCAAAGTCCTTCCGTTCGTTTATCACCACTTTCCGGTAAGGGACACATCTAAACTTTCAATAAATTATACATCCAATTTTAAACATCCAATTTTTAAATTTAAAGTGTTCATCTCGATTAAACTTATGTATTATATTATACTAGCCGGTCACGCGGCTAACGCCGCGGGCCCGTCTAGCGTGCATGTTAGCTATGTTTTGCAACTTTATTCAGAGTTGTTACCACGTTTCTTACTTTTATTGAAAGTTTCAAACTGCTTCGAGTAGTTTGACGACTTGAACAAAGTGATCGTAACATTCTTTGGACTCTTTCCTACTCGTTCTGAGAGTTTCAGATAATTTGAACTAAGTTCATTTTTGACGTCTTCTGACATTTTGAATATTACTCGTCGTCAATTAGAATTCATATAGTCTTTACGTATGAGTATAATTTACGTGTCGCAGTAGCTGGGAACATTAAAGAAGGAATTTGAAAGAACTCGACTTTTTTGCTAGTGAAGTGCTTAGTATGTGACATCATCAATTGATAGTTTTAGCTCAAAACATAAGAATTATTGTAACTTTGTTGTAAATCAATCAATCAATCAATCAATCAAAATATTCTAACTGGTCACGTTGTTTGGTAATTGTAAAGAAGAAAATGACTCCTCTGTACGAATAGAATGTAGTAAACATGTTTGTCTGTGACGTCATCACATGCATGATACTCAGGTTGTTTACTTGGTTGATTTGAAAGAGAGCGTGCCCATCTAGCGTGCATGTTATCTGTGTTTTGCAACCTTATTTAAAGTTGTTACCACGTTTCTTACTTTTTTTGAACGTTTCAAACTGCTTCGAGTAGTTTGACGACTGGACGTCTTCTGGCCTCCAGAATCTTTTCTGACGTAATCGTCACCTCGTGAAATATAAATACAAACTACAATACAATCTTAACATTCTTAGACTCTTTCCTACTTGTTCTGAGAGTCTCAGAAAGTTTGAACGTAGTTCATTTTTGACGTAATCTGACATTCTGAATATTACTCGTCGTTGCTTAGGATTCATGAAGTCTTCACGTATGAGTATGATCTACGGTTTGCAATAACTTGGAGCCCGGAAAAAACTATTTCAAAGAACTTGACTTTTTTGCTAGTGAAATGCTTGGTATGTGACGTCATCAATTGATGGTTTGATCTTGAAATTACAAACTACTGTAACTTGGTTCGTTTTTCTCCGATGTGCCTCGTGTTTTAATTTCTGAGTTGTTCATGAGTAGTGGAACACAATGACACTAAGCTTGTGAACCTATCTATTTCCATATCGACTTTAGCTCAAACTCATATTTATTGCGCTAAAAAAATCAATAGTTGACCTTTGACCTTAATTCTCCGGCATTGCAATCTTTATCTAATATTGGTCCTACCCTATGAGTTTCAAGTCGTGGCTATCATTTAGACGATCAGGAGAGGCGTGGGAAAATGCCGAGTCCGGGGTAGCTTAAAAGTGAACCTATTTGCGCCGTATCTAGTACGGGTTGGACTTTTAAAACTTGAATAACTCGAGAACGGCTGGATGGTTTTGCTCAATTTTTCATACACTTTGCCGGTCCATTGATGTTCGTTTATCTTCACAATTTGAGATTCACTGCATGAGTTTGGCTGTTTCACTTTTTTCTAAAAAAGATATTAAAAAAATTATTTTTGAGAAATTCCAAAATCCGTCACCAACAAATTGTTTCAATTTTGTATGCACATCTTTTGCACAAATCTCAAAAACTCAATCACATTTTGAACATGTGCCCCACCGAAATGAATGAAATTTTTTGTTGAGTTTTATCAACGCTTACAGAGCACTCGTCATCTGAGATGAAGTTTTCACGTTTACGAAGTATAGTACCTAACAATCAAATGTATACTATATTTTAACTAACAAATAGCAAACTGCACGTTAACAGTACGAAATCGATCTAAATAAAATATATCACTTTTTCCACTTTTGTGCACTAAAAATCGGGTATTGATTTTTAGGTATCCATCTTTCGAGGCATTGGTTAACTTGTTCTGAGTGACCTACAACCGAGAAAAATTTAGACTTTTCCCATGGGAAAATTTTTCAAAAGTGCAAAAAATTTGTTCGAAAATTTCTATCTCGAAAAGTATTGCGAAATTTCAATCGATATTCCGCCAGTAGTAGTCGCTCATGCTATACTTGTACTGTGCCAAGTTTCAGCCGGATCCATTCAGTTTACGAGGTATGAGAAACAAAAATAGATAAAAATTTTGACATTTTTCATGACCTATAAAAAAAATTCTAGAAGAGTCCGGCAAGGGGGACCACTATTTCTGAAGGTTCACTTGAAATAGAGTACACACGTAGAGTATCGGTGTTTTTTCACACTTTTTTACGTTAGCGTAACTTTACGTTAAGGCCCTAACTCAAAAGTGTGCTCGGGCCGATTGCATTTATTTGATGGCCTCTAAGTACTGTTAGAGTTAGGGAACAATCGTAACAACTTTTTGGCAAAATCTTCAGATGGTATATAGGTGAGTTTTATCAACGCTTACAGAGCACTCGTCATCTGAGATGAAGTTTTCACGTTTACGAAGTATAGTACCTAACAATCAAATGTATACTATATTTTAACTAACAAATAGCAAACTGCACGTTAACAGTACGAAATCGATCTAAATAAAATATATCACTTTTTCCACTTTTGTGCACTAAAAATCGGGTATTGATTTTTAGGTATCCATCTTTCGAGGCATTGGTTAACTTGTTCTGAGTGACCTACAACCGAGAAAAATTTAGACTTTTCCCATGGGAAAATTTTTCAAAAGTGCAAAAAATTTGTTCGAAAATTTCTATCTCGAAAAGTATTGCGAAATTTCAATCGATATTCCGCCAGTAGTAGTCGCTCATGCTATACTTGTACTGTGCCAAGTTTCAGCCGGATCCATTCAGTTTACGAGGTATGAGAAACAAAAATAGATAAAAATTTTGACATTTTTCATGACCTATAAAAAAAATTCTAGAAGAGTCCGGCAAGGGGGACCACTATTTCTGAAGGTTCACTTGAAATAGAGTACACACGTAGAGTATCGGTGTTTTTTCACACTTTTTTACGTTAGCGTAACTTTACGTTAAGGCCCTAACTCAAAAGTGTGCTCGGGCCGATTGCATTTATTTGATGGCCTCTAAGTACTGTTAGAGTTAGGGAACAATCGTAACAACTTTTTGGCAAAATCTTCAGATGGTATATAGGTGAGTTTTATCAACGCTTACAGAGCACTCGTCATCTGAGATGAAGTTTTCACGTTTACGAAGTATAGTACCTAACAATCAAATGTATACTATATTTTAACTAACAAATAGCAAACTGCACGTTAACAGTACGAAATCGATCTAAATAAAATATATCACTTTTTCCACTTTTGTGCACTAAAAATCGGGTATTGATTTTTAGGTATCCATCTTTCGAGGCATTGGTTAACTTGTTCTGAGTGACCTACAACCGAGAAAAATTTAGACTTTTCCCATGGGAAAATTTTTCAAAAGTGCAAAAAATTTGTTCGAAAATTTCTATCTCGAAAAGTATTGCGAAATTTCAATCGATATTCCGCCAGTAGTAGTCGCTCATGCTATACTTGTACTGTGCCAAGTTTCAGCCGGATCCATTCAGTTTACGAGGTATGAGAAACAAAAATAGATAAAAATTTTGACATTTTTCATGACCTATAAAAAAAATTCTAGAAGAGTCCGGCAAGGGGGACCACTATTTCTGAAGGTTCACTTGAAATAGAGTACACACGTAGAGTATCGGTGTTTTTTCACACTTTTTTACGTTAGCGTAACTTTACGTTAAGGCCCTAACTCAAAAGTGTGCTCGGGCCGATTGCATTTATTTGATGGCCTCTAAGTACTGTTAGAGTTAGGGAACAATCGTAACAACTTTTTGGCAAAATCTTCAGATGGTATATAGGTGGGGTGACTAGTGGGTCGCGCGGCTCCCGCCGCGCGCCCCGCTAGCTGGGGGTGCCCCCCAGACCCCCCTCGTTTAGTAATGTTTGAAATCGTGAAAAAAGTTATGGCATCAAAGATCTTGTTGATAGTTTTCATCATATGACTCGTCATGTGACTTGTGACGTCATCACTTTTGAGAGTAAAATTTAATAATGTATAACTCACGAATGACTGAATATTTTTTCAAACTTTTTCCATATTCTGTTATGAATTGTCGATGTCTCGTTACACTATGAAAATCGTATCAACTGCACCATTTTGAGAATGTTCAAAAAAATTGAAAATTAATTTTCTGGAAAACGGTCAATGAACTGTGTTCTTTTTATAGGCGCATATGGTTAACTGAACCATTTCACAGTTCGTGTGAGAGTATGAGAGAAATCGTTCGAGAAGTTTTCTCAATTTCACAAGTTTTTTTTCAACTTGACATTCATCCATAACTAATCAATAAATCGATATTATTGATTTTTGGCAATTGAAAGTCTTATTCATTTATTGAGTACAACGTGCTGTCAAAGTTTGATTCAATTCCATGCAGCCATTCTGTCAGGACAGATATCATGAAAATGGGTTTTTTACATAAAAAACGTTATAAAAAGCTTTAAACTTAATTAAAGTCGATTAGCCTCGACACGATTGGTAAGCAGCCTTGGCATAATGCGCTGGCGAAATTAGAAGGTAATCGGTGCAACTTTAGTGAACAGTCGACAATTCTCGAGATTTCATAACTAATCGATAAATCGATAATATCGATTTTTGTCATTATGGTTTTTGTTGGCTATAAAAGTTATGCAGATGCTGTAAGCCGATTAGCCAAAGGAGGCATGGTTGGCCGGCTATGGATGTCGGAAATTTGACAAAATTTGTAAAAAAACGATCCAAAATTTTTTTAAGCTCTTAACTCTGGAATTGCATGAAACTGTACCAATGAATTATTATTCTATACATTATGGTACAATAAGAGATCAATCGGTGCAACTTTAGTGAACAGTCGACACTTTTGACGATTTCATAACTAATCAATAAATCAATAATATTGATTTTTGTCATTATGGATTTTGTTGGCTATAAAAGTTATGCAGATGCTGTAAGCCGATTAGCCATAGGACGCATGGTTGGCCGGCTACGGATGTCGGAAGTTTTTCGAATTTCACTTAAATTAGTTCTAAAAAAATTATAAGGCCCTAACTCAAAAATCGTACGGGGGCGCTCGTAATCATTAGTCGTCTAGTATGTCGTGTAGAAGTTATGGACTAATCTATGCAACTTTAGATCACAATCTTTACTTGTTATATAGGTAGGGTGATCCTATTCTGACAATTGTACGTGACAGTTGTATTTCAGTGGTACATCGTGTACCCATCAACAGAGGTTGAGAAGCAGGCACCAGATACTCATTACTATGTGTGCCGCTAATACATGTTGGAGAATTTATCAATTAGGGTTATGTTATTCGTTACAAAAACTGAAAGTTCGGAAACTCACCAAAAGTCCAAGAACTGATAAGTTATTTCCACAGAAAACGTTTATGACTACATTTTTCGCTTCTTTCTAACTATCGTTTTTTTCATGCGCTGTAATTACTTATACATACGTACACGATACTATGGAAATTATATATAATTTCCCCCGTTTAATGAGAAATGTGATCACAAAGAGTACTGCACTTTCTGATCAGGTCGGTTCTTTCATTTTCTACAGTAAACCGGCCTCGGAGAATAGTTTTTGTACTTTCATTTCAGTCGGTGAAGCTGAAATATTAGTGTTCTATAAGAACGTTCATGACTTTTATAGTTTGATGAATATTTACTAGTGTGTAGTTTCAAGGTTATATTACAATAAACGTGTGTTTTCACTGTTGTGAGTTTCGTCAGATAGCGTTTCCGTTCCCTTGTTAACATCAATTCATCAGGGTTTTTTTCCGTCGCCTATAGAGTAGTAAATCAAGTTCATACATTTGTCATATCGGACAAACTGAGTTCTGTCACATACCTATCTGAAGAAAGCCGGATGAAGCAACGTCTCGTTATAGTTCCGGTCATTCCCACTGAGAGTTGGCAGCGTGCCGATGAATATTTCACGCAATCGTTTACCACTTTTTCGTCTTTCAAAAAATAACGCCAATCTGAAACAAATATGCATACGAAAGGCTTGGCAGGATGCCAGTGGGTCTCAGTGGGAATGAAACAACCTATATAGTGCTTCTCGTTCCTGAGTAAATCCTACCGTCAGAACTTCACATACGAGCAGATCATACCCATGTGTCCATTAAAGAAGGACGATTATGTGGACCAATCTCGTGTCAACGGTCCTCCAAACTGCAGTGTAAAAATGTATTGCAGTTTAAAGGACTGAACCGTCGCGATTGGACCACATAATCGTCCTTCTTTAAACCAACATAAGAGAATTTGCAATGCGCTAGATTCATTGAGGGTTGTCTGTGATTTTCATTCGTTTCCCTCAAGAATACATCATAAAATAGTTGATGAAAACATGTTTTGCGTTTGTCTCTGAGCATAATACCCCCACAACTCTGTTTGGGCCTATATCATAAGAGTGACGTGAAGGTGTGCAAACCATTGAAGGTGAGATCTTCTACGATTTCTGAAGTTTTTCTTCGAGTGTTTGATCTAATTCCCAGTTTTGTTTATGATACACTTAGCAGTGCCTACAATCTCATATGATTTTAACAAAACCGTTTTGAATTTGCCAATCATGTTTATTTCAATGAAAAGTTCAAGAGCAGCTCACGAACTACTTGCTGTCTGTCTCCCAATGTTTCACAACAGATGAGAAGTTGGTTAAATAATGTTCACGATGTGTTCTGAGGATGTTTGCCACAACTAGCGACGTCAGAACAACAAGTGACAAGCTTATCCCATAATTGCACATTGTACCAGAGTCAAATAGAAGAGTGTGACGCGACGTCAATTCACATCAGAGTGTTGACGTTTACACTCTACTAGTTGCCGTGACCAACACTCTTCTACGTTTTCCGTGGCGTTACACTTGAATACCCTATTATTTGGTTAATTTTGCTTATGGCTTTAGTATTCTACCTTCTCATAGCGAGCTTTAAACCACATCTTCTCATCAATCACTGAAAAGTGTTGGCTGTGCGGATTTTGAATACATTCGAATTCTGTAAAAATGTTGTAATAATCATATCCGTCGCTTGATTTTCCGTCGTAAATTACTCCATCTGGAGTAGTTTAGCAATAATATCTTTGAAATTGTATGTACACCGAGCTATTTTTGTCTTAGAATTCGTAGATCAGAAACCGTGTAAGAGGTAATTACTTTCTCAACTACTTTAATCATTCAAACTACTCTGTTGTTTTTACAACGTCTACAGTAGTATGTTATTATGTATGTAGATAAAGCCAGAATTTATCGTGAAAGTCAGTTACACACTGTAGTCTGCAGAAAAAATGCATTATTCCACTTCATTTCAATGTTGTAGTTCATTATAAAACACAACTTTTAATAGGGTAGGATCTTGAAAAGCATGATCTTTGGGCGTGAGAAGTTACAATGGTCATTTCAGTCAGCGCAGAACGCTCCCATAACCATAGTTATCCGAAACAGCATGCCATCTCTCACAATATGTGGGTACGTGTTTTATTCAAGAATAAACACATCTTTATGTTCTACTTCCTCCCTAATGTTTTGCCTGATTCTTAATTTAACGACTCAGAACATATCCATTCAACTCCAAGAAGCACTTAGAGTAATCAGTCACTGGTGGTTGAATGTAAACACTAACCCCGCAAACTCCAAATGTTGATTCACTACGCTTATTATATTAGACTTCCATTCACTGTAAGTTTGTCGTAACGGAAGTTAGTGTCTACATTAATCTCATTGTAAAAAAAACACTTTCCCGCTTATTTCTACTTCTCTGCCCTCTCCCTCCTTCACTCACACTCGCCTACTTATACTGGAAGCCAATTGAATAGTCACGTAAGGTTAGCATTCTAATGAAGAATCGTGCACTTTGTCATCTTTGTCATTGCACGTCTCCGAGTTCTGCTGTGTTCAACATACTTCACGTGGCTGTGCAATTGACCAACAGTATATTCACTCTGGCAATCTACTTTTCTCACATTTGCGTCCACTTTAGTTTCAATGCAAACCAGTAGTTTCCAATTCATACTCAACAACATTATTTCAGGTGTGTATGATGGAACCCTGCTCTGCTTCTCTGGGTGTCGCTCTCAACATTGTCGTCACTCTTGCCTACTGTATCATGTCATCATTGTTCACCTACTTATCGTACTTGCACATCAGAAAAAGAAACTCTATGCATCCAATGTTTGCGTGAGTTTGCCGTACATTATTTGTTTCATCAACTTCACGATAAAGTTGTGAACCTGAATACGAACTACTGGCGCACAAGTAATTTTCGAGGTTCTCGTGAGATGATCTCATGAGGTACCTCGCGAGTTAGGGTACTGAGATCCATCTCGCAGGAAATATACTGGAAGTTAGTTGAATAGTCACGTGAAGTTAGCATTCTAATGGGCCATCATGCACTTTGTCATTGCACGTTTCTGAGTTCTGATGTGCTCAGCATATTTCACGTGGCTGTGCAATTAACTAACAGTATATAAGGTTTTCAAAAACTCAACACTTTAGATTGGAGGTGTTGAAGGCGTACTGTAGCGGTCTAGTCACAATAGAAAATGAATCAGGAAAGAAATAAGATAGACGTGACATTTGCGCGTTTCAAGAAAATGACTACGGTACTATAGTACATTTTCGGCAATGTTTCAAAGCGCTTTTCCATTTCGAAACCCAAATTGCCAATCGCAACATACAATATCACTGGTATGTTTCAGGATCGCCTTCGGTTTGATTCTGATTTGCTACGTTCTTTGTGATTTTTCCTTTGTCATATCCCAACTGTTCATCTTTTTCGATTGGCCGCAAAACTGGCTGAACTCTGTGTTTCTTTTCAACGACGTCGTCTACGCATATCTGTCGGCTCAGGGTAAATTCTGTTTTTTTTTTACAAATAAAAATTGCTTGACAATTTCTTACCTTCAATGAATTTCAATACACACTATCAATGCATCTTGATCTTTCTCCTCTGTCTGTCTGGAGATAGAACGTACTTTTTTGTTTCAGTTCATTTCTAAAGTAAAGTTTTTGGGAGATGTGAGCTATTCACCCAGAATGTTTTTCGTCCACACATTTATAATTCGATCATTCAAAATATTGAATAGTTCAAACTTTCTCTTCTTTTTAGTAGCTATCGCAGTTTTGGAGCGACTGTGTGCTACTGTTTTCGTACGCACTTACGAACTGTCGCGGCCATGGACAGCGTACTTCTTCGCCCAAATCTTATCGGTAAGCAATCGTGAAAGTGTGTGAAGCACAGTTATGAAGCAATTTCGGGAACTGAGTTTGTGAATCATGCTCAGTTGCCAAGATTGTTTCATAACTGTGAATATTAACCACTCCAGTTCTCAAGTCAAGTTTTGTTTGTCACACCACATTGTTACAACATGAGAGGTAAAGTTCGAAACCAAATAATTTGACGTCAAGTGCAAATGTTTCCTCAAATTATATTTTAAACATATCACGTGATTTCTTTATGCATACACCTTTTTTTCATAATTACACAATACTATTGATGTACAAGATTGAACGATTGATTGTTGTATCTCATGTCTTTTTAGGTCGCAATGGTATACGGTCATATGTCACTGCATCGATACGGTACGTTCCAAAATACATTGAACTATTGAAAACGTCAGTTATATGGATTATTCGAACTAATTTCTTTTATGACAACATGCCATTATGGGAATTTTCGCAAACAACGAAATAGCGGTAATTGCATAAGCGATGATTATACAAACCTTTTCAATTAATTTTATTGTAGATACAAGAGTTTCTGTTTATGTGTGTGTTCATATGTCCATTTATCATTCTGTATTATGTTGTTTTAGCGCCGACTCCCATGATCAGTAGCATTGTTCTCTTCGCCATTTCAACAGCTATTTTAGTGGTTTGTTTTGATTCCATATAAATTTTGTAGTTGCATTAAAAATGACTAAAAAAACCATAATGAATATGAGAATTAATACTAGGGTTGTTAATCAATTCCAAAAATCAAGTCAATTCCAATTCCAATTCTTTTTCGTTTCTCAAAAACCACTCAATTCCAATCCCAATTCTTTTTCCATTCTCGAAAACAACCCAATTCCAATTCCAATTCTTTTGCAATTCTCAAAACCACTCAATTCCAATTCCAATTCTTTTAGATTCTCAAAAACTGCTCAATTCCAATTCCAATTCTGATCAATTCCTCGAAATCTCAGATTTTCAATTCCAATTCCATCGGAATTGATTGGAATTGATTGGAATTGATTAGAATTGATTAGAATTGACTGTGTTTCCAACTTCATATCAGTTTTTTTTTCTTCAAAAAAAGAAGATAAACAATGTTCACTTTGGTTCCACTAAGCAAGAGACATAAGAAACAATGGTAATTTAGTAATGAACAAGGAAAAGCAGCATGGAATTGTAAATCAATCCTGAATAAATTCTGGGAGAAAATCAAGTCAATTCCAATTCCAATTCCAGTTCTTCTGATATACGAAAGAATTGGAATTGCAATTCCCGAAATTTTTAGACATACAAAAGAATTGGAATTGCAATTCCAACTATTTTCGACATACAAAAGAATTGGAATTGCAATTCCAACTATTTTCGACGGACAAAAAGAATTGGAATTGCAATTCTTTTGGATGATTATATCAATTCTATCAATTCCAATTCCAATTCCAATTCCAATTCTAACAACCCTAATTAATACACATACTTGAACTATAAAGAAGTCTGTGACTTCTTTCGGTTGATACAATAGCATGAACATTTTTTTTGCACATGAAACTTATGTGTTTATGTTTATAGAGAACAAAGGTCACACATGAACTAATTTTATCCTGTTCAGAGCAAAGTTCAATATATTTTCTTTCTATGGCACGAAATAAAATTTTTAAATGATTTACTAACTTCGTTCGAACACTATCAGAAACGTTTTCAGAGCCTTGTTATTCTACTGTTCATAAATCGGCATTTAACCTCGGAAGCACGAGCAGATAACTCGCTTACTAGGAGATATCAACTAGTGGAGAATATAAAAACGTTAAGGTAAGCTAGAAGCAAGCAGCAACAAGTTTTCATCGAAATTTCAGCAAAAAATAGTCGTTCGAGTTAACCCATTTCAGTAAAAGCGCAGACACATACAAATGACATGACCATCATATAATAATATTACATATTTATTGCAGACTCTTGGCACCAGTGGTTTTTCTCGATACCTGTGTTGCACTTACTGATACCATCTGTGAAGTAATATTCGAGGCTGAATATCATTTTGAAATTGAGAAATGTGCCAAAAGTACCACCTATCTTCCTGCTTATATACTGACCAGAGCGGTTGGTAACGTTATAGAAAAAGAATCACGTAAAGCCTGACAGGGTGTAGAGTTAACATTACAACTAATACATATTCAACTTTTTGTTTGCCTCACCTTTCTGACAATAGTAATTGGGGAATGTGTATCAAAAAATTATACTTATGCTTGTTTCCAGCATAATACAGCAAAAAGTGCCGGAAAGTTCTATAATATAAAGTGGAGTGTTATTTTAATGTGTCTATCAGACTAGAACAATATTAATATTCCTAGTAAGAGAGAAACATATTTTTTCTTGATTCTTTGCCTTCTGTGAATACTAACTGTAGTTTCAGCTATCGCTCTCACTGGAGCTATCTTTGGCCTTGTATGTTCTCCATCGGTATTCGTCTTGGATGAGTTATATAACTTCGTGTCTACTGAGACGAACCAGTCGTACATCTGATATGCCAAACTCACGTGAACTCAAGGTACGTGAGTTTTCATACAAATCACAGTTATCACAGATTTGTTCTGAAAGTTCCGTTATGTTTTGTATGACCAATTGTTTCATTTTTTACCGGTATTTGTCTTTTTGTGTTGTCACAGTGATACTAGTCTCTGATATCTCAAATGTTATTGCCGTAAAACCAGTGAAACTTGTTAATCGATGAGTTGCGCAAGTTTCAACATTGCTTGTTTTTCCAGATTCGGAGCATTCTGGGAGTGGATCTGTGCCGTCCAGTGACGGCATCGGAATATTTCGTGGAGCTAGAAAAACAGTGGAGCAGTACAGGATAATTAGACCATTATAGTACTCAATAGTCGTCCATTTGAGCTACGTTTTGGGAAGTTTCGTTAAAATCACGCGTCAAGAAAGCAACTCCCGTCGACTTCAGTATGGTAGATAACGAGTACAGCCTGGCGATAAATTGTCGTCGGAGCGTTATGGTATCCCGAATCCCGATGAAGTTCTCGTCGTTAAAATTGTGTTTTGAACGAAAGCAATAATATAAAGTTGATAAACATCAATCAACTTTGTTGAGTACATGTAAAACTGCTGAAATATATCGTATCATATTCTTTATCAGCCTTTTAGTATTATCCGTGATGTTATAGTTCTCACCTCCTAGTGGCAGACAGCTTTGGAACTATATTTCCTGGCGGGTTCAAACATTCATATAGAGTTTTCCGCAGCAGCCTATATGACCTCACAACACGATTTGAAAAAGTACCTACGACACTTTTTGGGAAAAGAAAAATTAAATTTGGTTTCACAGGAGTGGGAATCCATGATTCAAACAGAACATGTCGTGAAAAAAGTTCATGTAAGACCTTTTATCTGAAAAAAAAGGCTTCACAGAAACTATATATTGGCACTGATAATGGGCAACTGGGAAATCAAATGATTGACTGATATGAATTTAGTATCATTATTGTGTTGAGTTAATTGGACTCTCGGGTCCTGAGAAAGTTTCCAGGCGCCTTTACTTCTAATATGAGCTCACAAACACCTCATTAGTTTTCTCTCCGTATAGAAAAGCCCAAAATGTCGAGTGCGGTAACGCAACTCCATAATGCAGGTGTAATTTGCATTAAAATTTATTATTACATTGATCATTTTCGCACGTTTTCAATGTTATTAGTTTTCAAGTTTAGTTGTACATGATAGTTTTCACTGCTCCTCAGCTTCTTTTCGATTGTTGCCAAGATGTGTGTTTTCTAAAAAAAATCACTTTCACAGATTATCAAACACAGCCATGAAAGTTGAATATAAAACGCTTGAACAAACATATTTTCGTAGCTTTGATAACCCTGGGTCAGTAAATACACTTGCAGGCTGATCTTCCAGAACTGTTTGGGTGCTTAGATTCTGTTCTGCGACGCTGTACGATATTAGAATGTGAAAAGCCGCAAAGAACCAAATATCATACAAGAGTTTTTCGAAAATAGACTCTCGTTCGTACGAACGCCTCAGCGCTGTCGCTAACCTCTAGCGTACGCTAGCTGAATAGAAAATGGATGAAACATGCACAAAACCTCAGAGCCAAACAATGAAAACCTCTAAAGCTTTTATACGAAATTGCTCCCACAAACTTGTGTACCTCCGATGTAAATCTTATTTCGAATATCTAGAATCGAATTGTGGGAGACGACACGCCGCCAAAAAAAGAAAGTATATATGGGCAATTGGGAAATCAAATGATTAAATGATAAGTCCTGTATCATTATTATGTTGGTTAATTGGACTCTCGAGTCCTGAGAAAATGTCCAGGCGCCTATGCTTCTAGTATGAGCTCACAAACACCTCATTAGTTATCTCTACGAATAAAAAGCCTGAAATGTCTAGGTAACGCGAACTCACGCAGGTGAATTTTGGATCTTACATCAAAGTTCGTTTATACATAGGCCATGGCACGTTACATTTCCTTTTTGCCCTTTTTCGTAAATAGTCAGACGCAGATTTTCACACAGCTTCATTTTATTCCGTTGTTTCAAGGATTGTTTCCACGGTTAGAGGTTATCAGCACTCGTGAAACACAATCTCATTTCGTTTCCACTGAGACCCATTGGCATCGTAGTTTTCGGATGCGTATTTCTTGTAGAAAAAAATTAGTATTCTGGAAACATTCTCTGCTTACGTGTTGTTATGAAACTGAAAAACGCTGCTGACAGAGATTTGCAGTTGTTCGAAAAACTACAAAGTGATCAAAGGTGCCGGGAACATGCATATTGATAGGCTGCCAAGTCTCAGTGGGAATGAGCGAACATATAATAACCATGTGCTCACAACGCACAGTGGTGTGTACATCAGAGTACGTATGCTAGAAGATCCTGGCACCTCCATTCCATTCTGCGTCTCTTCAAACATGCGCTATTTCTCTGCTCTTTCAATCCGCCGCGATGTAAGGATACAGGAAATAGGGAGGCAGAGCGAATTACATTACGAACCACGACATTGGAGTTTTCTGAAGTGGTTTTGTACAGGGTTCTCACAATGCACAGATCCGCTCAAACCGACAATTTCGATGAATGACTCTGATGTTACGTTTCTGAGAATCAGAAAAACTCTAAACGAATCGGTTCCATAATACTTTTTGTGACTAAATGGAAAACTCTCACAGAATCAATAGAATGAAGACATTGATCGAGATATTGAGAAATTCCTGACGAGCATTTTCCATTGTATTAGTACGGCAATATATATTTCATTCATATTTCAACCAAATGTATTATAGTCTCATTTTATTTTTTATTGTTGACTAGTTACATTATAATCGTGTACAATATCTTGTAAACAAGTTTGTCATAAACAAAATATTGTACTGCAAAATTGTAGCCCTTGGGATTTGTCAGGAACTTGACATTTACGAATTCACTCCCTGTAGTATAAACTGAGCCTAATCACTAGCTGTGTTAACCTTGAGCTTTATGGGCTCTTAGTCTTTTGGTGTAAACGTTTTGGTCCGAAAGTGTTACATATATTTCGTAAGAGGAATTGACCATTAGTGGAAAGTTTGTATATATTTTACCAATGAGACAGATGTTGTTTTACTTTGTGATTCATAATAGAGATAATACAAACGACATGCACATACATAAGTTTATAAGCATTGGATAAATAGGACATAATTAGAAGAAGTTGTCGTTACAATATGCTGAGCATACTCGTCTGTCGAGGTCCACCCGTCTCTCTCTCTCTCCTGGATTCCTCGTAGTCCTGGCTCCGCCTTCCGATGATTGATGGCTCCGGCTCCGTCGTCCTGGCTCCGTCGTGTACTTACCTTGTATCTAAATAGAGATGTAGAAAGTTGTGATATCTGTTAGAAGATATAGCCGGGCCTACATGTTAACCTTGAGCTCTATGGGCTCTTAGTCTTTTGGTGTAAACGTTTTGGTCCGAAAGTGTTACATATATTTTGTAAGAGGAATTGACTATTAGTGGAAAGTTTGTATATATTTTACCAATGAGACAGATGTTGTTTTACCTTGTGATTCATAATAGAGATAATACAAACGACATACACATACATAAGTTTATAAGCATTGAATAAATAGGACATAAATAGAAGAAGTTGTCGTTACAATATGCTGAGCATACTCGTCTGTCGTGGTCCACCCGTCTCTCTCTCTCTGCTGGATTCCTCGTAGTTCTGGCTCCGCCTTCCGATGATTGATGGCTCCGGCTCCGTCGTCCTGGCTCCGTCGTGTACTTACCTTGTATCTAAATAGAGATGTAGAAAGTTGTGATATCTGTTAGAAGATATCATGACAGCTGTACGGTCTTGGCTAAAAAGCCCGTCTAGCTATTGAATATAGTCTAACGGCTAACCTTTATCAACCTATCCACCTTCAATAATACAATCAGTAGGTGATAGGGCGCTCTCGTTAGTATCTATCCATTCGGCTGTTATATAACACAAAACTTATGTATAACTTTAGGTACACTTTCTGATTTTCGAAATTTCGCGATTTGCAGAACAAAAGTTTGGGACTAACATATTTTTCATCATTTAGGAAAATGAAGCCTTGCTCGAGAGATTTGGATATTGCAATGGATTCCCTTGTCACATTGTCGTACTGTTTTTCCCTCATTCTATTTTCATATTTGTCTGTCTGTCATTATAGAAGAAGAAAATCAACTCATCCTCTGTTTGCGTAAGTTTGCCCGAGGTTAGAAAGGACAGAAATCTAGGTACCACGGGATTTCCAAATGTAGCCAAATCTAACTGAACACAACTAGACTGAAAGATGGTGACCGTATGCCAATAAGCTTCATCATGTGTAACATACACAGTTTATTTGTCATGGGAAATTTTCCATTTAATATCTCTTCGGGAACCCCTGCAATACTTCACATTTCACTGAGAAGATACGTGCTAGAGGCTTCAATGAAAAATAGGAAGTAAACTTTGTAGTTCGAGATAATTTGCCAACATTATCGCATTTTGACTGGGGAACAAACACGAATAATACTGTTTAAGAAAAGTTTCTGTCGGGGTAGAAAACTGACAAACTTCAGATAGAAATACTTCAAGTTACAAAAATGGTTTCTCACATTTGTTGTTTTATTCATCTACAAAATATCAGCTTTTGATGGTTACCCGATTTCAGCTTATCTTTTTTTCTAATACTACTGTCATATGTGGTTTGTACTGTATGTTTTCTCATTTCTCAGCTTCTAATGATATTGGATATTTGGGATACAGCTCGCGAAATAGCGGATCTAGTAACCGCAGTATTTTATGTTTACCTGGGCTTTCAAGGCAAGCCCTTACCACTTATGGTCTTCAGGACATCGAAAATGAAGAAGTTTCTGATAGGACAAATGTTATTTGGGTTACAAATCGATCCGTATTTCTAGTTTACTCTATAATTACGACTGATCCGTAGCGAGATCAAACTACAAATACAGAAGTGTACCGTTTCAGCCCATCATGCCTAAAGTGTGCTAGACATCGATGAGAATGATGATGGAGAAGTATGCTAAAGATTGAAACAGTTTCACCGCAGTGAATTATAAATTCTTTTTTCAGTCGACATTGCGATTATAGAGCGGATCTGCGCCACACTTTTAGTGCGCACATACGAGTTTGCACGACCGTGGAAAACATACATACTCGCCCAAATAGTATCGGTGAGGTTTTGTTTCAGAGCGATGAAAAAAAACTCGAAAACCTCTCGGTTTCTGACACAAAACATACACTAGCCGCACGAACAACTACTTACATACACTGTTTCCCTATTATTTCTGCTGCTGCGGCGTCGTACATTTTGATTGTATATATTGAAAAAGTGATCACCTTGACTGAGCCGTGCTCAGCATCCTGTGCAGACCTGTAATTTTAGCTTTCATAGATGATATATAGAATAACTATGATAACACTACATTGTCAGACGTTGACATGAAAAGCTGGTCAGATAATCGAGTCCACAAGAGGTTCAGATAAAAATCCCTAATTTCAGCCATTCTTGGTCTTTGGGTACTTGGTACTACATAGAAATGGTGAGTTTTCATTTTGTTTGTCTTGATAACAAGCTTTTTGAGTGCACTCTTCTCTCTTCTTTCGTTGTTCACCTTTGCTGTTCAGATACATTTGGATTCACGAGTAATATTATTGTGATGTGCTTATCGCTGCTGAAGTTGCTGGTACGTTTGTTGTTTGTGGCTCGGTTTTTCTGGAATACTGATGGAATACAACTTGAGAAAATAGTGAAAACGTTCATCAGTTCGCTCCGAAAAGCGGTTCACGTAACGACACCGATAGGTGGGTTGCGTACAGTCGTACAGAATAGCCTATCTAACTACAAAAACACAAAAAGTTTTTCCATGGCCTATGAGAAGACGTTGAGAAAATTTTCGGGCTTTTAAAATTGTTCGTGAAACTCAGATTTGTTGGAGAACAAGAACACAACAACTTCGTATCATGTCCTTAGTACTTGCAGATTCTTTTGTTTCTTATTCTGCTAAACCGTCGAACAATGGCAAAGTCAGCATATAAAAGTGCTCTCACCGAAAGATACCAAATGGTGGAAAACATCAAAACACTGAGGTATGGTAGTCTCATTTATAACTTTGCACTTTGTGAAACATAACAGATAGAATTGAGAAGACTGTTCATCAGTTGTGCTCTCATCACGTGACCAGATGCCTAGTTTTCGTTTACACGCGTACTTTTTTGTACGATTTCAAGATTCAATATTTCAAGATTTGGTCATTTTATATTATTAAAACACATTTCATATATAAAAAAACACAAATAATGGTTTAGATTTCCATTGATACGATTTTTCCAGGCTGCTTGTCCCGGTTGTGCTGCTTGATACTCTAATTGGATTGAACGACTCTATCGCAGAATGTTTCCTCGACATCCGATATGACTTCAATCCTGCCAATTGCGCCGAGAATCCAATGTATCTGCCGGGTTTTATATGCTTTCGAATGGTTGGTAATGTTTTGTCGAAATTGACTCGGCGTTCAGAGCTGAGTCTGTACTTTTGTTCTTTTGTTACACACGATCATTTGTTGTTTTTCTATCCCACTAGGACGAACGGTGGCGAACTCCCCGCTGCTACCAACACATGTGACACCAAAATGTTCACGTACAAACGTGGAACAATCAGAACCATTGTATCTTGACGATGTAGTAGTCTTTGACGTTGTCCCGACACATCTTATATTCTTTCGGTTGTGACTTAACGAAAAGTATAGCTGGTGCTCTGTTCGATGTTGTTAATAACATGACTAATTGTCTTACCTACGAAATTTTTATCAGCTGCGCTATAATCATAGAGCTATGACAATATAATCAGAAATTCTCAGTACATAAATCAGCGATTAATAATAACTTGTCAGATGTCTCTTCTCTTCGAAATTTCGATGCCCATCTATGTCCTCAGCCACTACCCAGAAACAATGCGACTTCTCAAACTCAGTTATTACAAAAGAAGAATCGAGACTACCAACAGGAGTCGACCCAAGGTACATAAATGAAACTTATATAAACAAAAATGACTTTCACACAGGCATGCTAACTGGTTAAAGAAGGACGATTACGTGGTCCAATCGCAACGGTTCAGTCCTTTAAACTGCAATACATTTTTCAATTGCTGTTTAAAGGATCGTTGACACGAGATTGGTCCACTCCACATACATAATCGTCCTGCTCTAAACATTACCGTTACTAGCAGTAAGTGATATTGTTTACCACCTTCAAATCGTATATGTCCTATTGAACACCCTGCGATGGAGTTTCTCTTCTGATCGATAGAGCACGTGATCTTCTCATGAGCTATCTATTACATTACTGTAGCTGTCCTGATGTTACAACTCGTGAGATCAATATCATAAGATGTTCTCATCAGGTTCATATTTTTCCATACGCTAAGCACCAATGCTCCTCGTTAGGCATACATTCTACATTGCAGCTGCGGATGAGAAAGAAAACTTGAAGAAAAAGAAATGAAAGGAGAAGTAAATTATTCCCGTTTCAGATATTGAATGTACTGGGAATTGACATCGCAGCACACGAAGTTGATCACTTCGAATCTCTCAAGAACCAATGGGCGCGAAGATTCTAAATTCGACTTTGTATCCTGTAAAACATATGTTTGTATTAATCATTTTCATTATATTGTAACACGATAGTCGACAAATGTTTTCCTTGATTCAAGAAATGTTTGTTGTTCAACATGTTATTGAGAATCTTCCTTTTGAATGGTTTTCTACTCCCACAGCATGCCTGTACTTAGAGCATGCTGTCGCATCTCGTTGGATTTGTAGTTTTATCCCTTGAATGCTGGTAATCAACATTCAATGTTCATTGCGTGTATCGAGATCAAACTACACGATTGTTCGAATTTTGCTTGTATTTGATGTTGAAGGGGACCGTACCTCTATTATGTGCAATGTAGGTAATTTTTGAAAAAAATTAAAAAGTCATTTATTCTCAGATGAAAGTATATACCTCACGTACAGAGAGTTAGAAAAACCACATTATTGCGGAACAAAACAGAAGCCAACAGGATTCGGGTTACTGTAATACATCAATAATCTACCACTACTTTGTAGTTTTACAAATCTTTCTCCACAGATTTCATTTTGGCAACTTTGACCATGTTTTGAATATGGTTTTGTAATTTTTAGGACATTTTGAGAATTTTGTACGTAGGTGAACTCGGCGGTGTATGTACGGGCGCGTGGTCGCACCGCATTTTCGGAAACACGGAGCAAGACAGGAAGTTGACACCTATATGAATGATTTTGGTCTCTAATTTTCTAATCTGGTTTTGGATGGCGCATGTAGTTAAATACAAAGAGATCCAAAAACGATACAAAATTTCGTTGAGGAATTTCATAGCTAACAAAGAACTGAAAGCTGTCACATCAAGTAACCCAAAGCAGTTTTGGTCATATGTCAAGAACGAACTATCGCATGAAGTGCAATTACCTCCACTGCAAACAGCTGAAGGTATAGTCTCAGATGACAAACAACGAGCTGAAGTTTTCAGCTCGTTGCTGAAAAGTAAACAATAAACACTTTTGCACAGTTTTCACTAGAGATAATTTAGCCGATTTTGAGGTTTCCAAAGCAACAGATGAGACATTAAGTACACTTGATGTATCTCCCTATATTGTCTATGAGCGTCTGAAAACATTGAACAACAAATTCTCTTGCGGCCCCGACAACATACCAACATCTTTCTATAAGAATTTGGCGCTAGTCCTTGCACATCCACTTTCTCTCATTTTCGAATGTAGTCTGAGAACTGGTACGCTTCCAAATCTTTGGAAACAGTCCAATGTTGTACCTATTTTCAAAAAAGGGCATCCTAACGAGGCGAAAAATTATCGCCCCATAAGTCTAACATGTGTATCTTGCCGAATTTTCGAATCTTTACTGGTCAAAAAACTGAGAACTCATCTATGGTCCACGAGCTTGATATCACACAATCAGCATGGGTTTTTGAATAACCGCAGTACTACAACTAATTTGTTAGAATATCAAAAATATCTACATGAGTCTCATTGCAAAGACCTCAATGTGGACGCTGTATATTTAGATGTTTCTAAAGCTTTCGACTCAGTGACTCATAGACGCCTAATTTCCATTCTTGAGGCATACGGTATTACTGGTGATATGATCAGATGGATCAAAAACTATTTGACCAATCGTACCCAAAGAGTTGAAATCAATCAGTCGTACTCTTCATCTGGGATAGTCACATCCGGTGTTCCCCAGGGAAGCTGTTTAGGCCCACTTCTGTTTTTAATATACATAA
This sequence comes from Litoditis marina, assembly GCA_964036275.1. Taxonomy (NCBI): domain Eukaryota; kingdom Metazoa; phylum Nematoda; class Chromadorea; order Rhabditida; family Rhabditidae; genus Litoditis; species Litoditis marina. Next base: position 9,422,453 of record OZ038440.1, on the reverse strand, counting down.
ATGGCATTGAAACATCAATCAAAAGTAGTAAACTTCTCGTTTATGCGGATGACTGTAAGATCTTTTTGAACAGTTCCATACCAAATTATCAGTCGCTTCTTGAAGATGATCTGAACTTTGCTCATGACTGGTTAGTTGAACGCCAACTCCAACTCTCTATTGAAAAGTGCGCTATAATGTACATGGGAAAGTCAAACAGTAAACATGCGTATAAGCATGGCTGGTCAATTCTGGCATCTGTTGATGTAATTAGAGACCTAGGCGTAAACTTGAGTATTACATTGGAAATGTCTACACATATTCTCTCTGTTAAACGGAGGGCGAGCGCGATAGTGAACAGTTTGTTCCGTTGTTTTTCATTTTCTAAGGAAAGATTTATGTTGTGCTATAAAACAAATGTGCTTCCCATTCTTGAATATGGATCAGAAGTTTTTGCCCCACTAAACAAAGGTGATATTATGAGTCTTGAAGTGGTTCAGCGAAGATTTACTAAGAGGTTGTTGCCAGGATTTCCGTACAAAAACCGTCTAGAAAAACTCAAACTCTCTACATTGTGGAAACGCCGATTATTCAAGGATTTATGTACTGCTCACAAATACATTTATGGCCACTATTGGACTTCCAATATTGTTACTCTTGCTCCTCCCACTAGTGTTCGCCATATGCTAAGAGGGAATGGTTTGAAACTATCGGATTGTCCCCCAGCTCTTGTCAACCTAAAGTTCATCTCGTCACGCATTGTCCCTGTTTGGAATAGATCACCTGCAGAAATAGCTCTGCTTCACTGTCCCAGTGAATTTAAATGTCGTTTGGAAAAATGGTTTTTATCAGAAAATGTGTTTCTTGGATCACTTGACCCCACGAACATATCTTAAACAGTAATCGATGGTTTATTCCTTAATGGTTCTGACAAGCTTTTGTAAAGTAAAGAACCTGTTTATCCCTCTTGCCTTGTTTTGATAGTAGTGTGTAATTGTATTCTAAACGTAAATTATCTGCTTTAGACTTGCAACCTGAATGTAACAGACAGCCTCTTGGAGGATAGCCGTTGTCTTCCTAGAAGACTCTTTTCCTCCAACTCCCAGCGCCCTTTTGACGCCAACAACACCTTCACACAACACTCAGTGATACGGGAGAAAAATAAAGCTTGTATTGTATTGTATTGTAATGTGAACGTTTCGACTAATTAGCTTAAACCTCCAAAGTAGAGAGGAACGGTCCCGTTAAGTTCTTCTCTGTGTATAAGCTTTGACCGTAAAAAGGTAAGAATGGTGTTGGGCAAAACGGGCGATCAATATAAACCAATGTCTTTTGATTCCTCATCATCTTTTATGGCTGTCCTTTCCTACAGAATTAATTATAGAGGTGAGAGCGCTGTACTTGATTTTCGCGCCTATTTACTGAGAAACAATTTTCTCTAAACCAAGAATGTATCTAATTTTATCCTATAACCACTTCTGATTCTTTTCTTTGCAAATTTTATTTTGATAATCATCTGATACCACCGTCATTCAGGTCAGACAAAGAACTCCCGAAACAAAAGTGTACTGCTCGCACTGCCGGCGTAGCAATCCCCCCGAAACCGATCAGCTAGCTCATATCATCTCTCATCGAGGTACCTCACCGAACTCTATCAACTTTCTCCTATCCTAAACCATTAGTATCGATTGTGGGTGCTGGAACTTCTCATGGAGCGTACTTTCTGCTCATAACCTCAAAGAATGAACATAATGTCGATTTCAAGCGAGAGTGCGCATAGAGAGTGCATTAAAACAGGAGGGTGCTCGTGTGCCGGAAAAAACCGCACCTAGTATGTTTTAGATACGTTTACCACGCGGGTTGGCTCGTTTTGAATGATCTTTTTCGGATGATTATTGTAGTTTGGTTTGTACTTTGTTGGAAGAGAATAGAAAACTTATTGGAACCTTGCTCAATTTACATAGATTTTCGCATTCGAATGACTGAAATAGAAAGCGTGCGAATTATGAAATTAAGACTGAAAGTAAGACGAGCTAGTTTTAGTTCTGTATTAATGTCATGTGTAAATTATATTCGTAAATAAAGTAGTTAGGCGAAGTTGAAAACTTGGTTTTTCAAGTATGATTCCTTGATTGATTAAATTCTTCAATCGCGTTATATAGTTCACGTCATTTCTACTCCAACTCTTACTACACATTCAAACCAGTGCCCTTTCCTGATGCAAACTTTAACTTCTCGAAAAAAAAAGTTTTGCATTCTCTCTCTGATAGAGAATCATAATCTGAAGCAAACAATTCAAACCTCCCCGATAAGTATTTACGTTAGAAAAACGGACTCAAGATTTTTTGTCTTTCTGTAGCAGTCTCCGTAGGAATGCAAGTGGCTAAATTTTGGGTTGTTGGATGTTCAGTGCGAATTGAGTTGATTTGCGAAGAATTTTGTGAAAGATGCATTTTCAGTTTTGGGTGTTCAATAAAGCACTCAGTTATTTCGGCATTATTTTGATATTATTTAAACTCTTAATTCATCGGTCAATTCCAATTTATACCCTATTTTGAACTTGTTCTCTTGATATCACTTGAAAAATGAAGTCAATCCATAAGATAATGAGCCATCAATTATGCGAGCAACTTGTGTTTTCACCAACGCCCGGTTTACGAAATGCATGTCACCACCCCTCAGCCTGCGCCGTATTTAATATCGGTTTCATGAAAAAGAGTGCACAAAGCAGAGACGGAGAGTTTTTGCTACGTTTTGTGACGTTTGACCTCATGTCATAGTCAATTTGGCCATTTGGCACCTCCGTGAGGTACATTAGCGACATATATGTGAGAGTTGGTTGGCTTTGGGGGGATTGCTACGCCGGCTGGTGATAAAAGTTGAGCTGAAAAAGTTATCGGAATGTTACTATTTCCAAACAACTTGCTTGTTCGTTCCAGTAATATGTGATATTCAATCAAAGTAATCAGCTGTCGTTTTATTTAATGACTATTCATAATAACTCATTCCGTCGCGAATCTTTAGTCTCAAACTGGAGACAGTCGTTTGTACATTGAGCTGTAGTAACGTATTCGGAAATTGTTGTGCATGATGTATGATTTTTTGAGATAGTACAGTTCAAACGTGAAGAATATCGATATCGAATATGCCACAACTCTTTTTTCGTGTACACGTTTTTGTTATTATTTTGTGGAGCAATGAATACGAATATCGATCCTAGGTCAATTTTCTTTCAGTTCACATCTTGACATTACTCGATAGTAAAAACCATGGTGGCCTGTTCAAAATCATTAGATTATGCTATGGACACCATCGTTACAGTATCTTATTTTATTTCTCTGCTTTTATTCTTGTATCTCACGGTTTGTCATATCAGGAGAAGGAAGTCCATGCATCCTTTATTCGCGTGAGTTCTTGACATTAAATTTAGAATATTGAAACTATTTTTGCAAAAAATTATATGCTATAAAGAACATAACGAATTATTTTCACGACATGACTTTGATATCATGACAGTAAACGTCAGATACACGTTTTGAAAGGAATGAAAGGTTTTTCGAATGCGTATGTGTAAACGATGTCATACGAGTGAAAAAATTATACATTTTTTTGAAAACAGTCGTGGTGGAAAACATGCTGGAGATTTCAATGACAGTATGTCAAAGTCTCACAGTTAATTATACTCCGCTTCACCGATTCCAAGCGATTTTCCGGGTAGTTTCAACCTACAGTAGGCATGTGGGCGAATGGGCGCGGAACACCCGATTTACTGTATTACAACTTAGCGATTCACTAATATTGCCTATAGGGGGTGCCAAATTTATAAACTATTGTCTTTGGCCGGAATTGAACCCGCGAGCAAAAGTTTCGTATCGAGGCGCCAACCACTGCGTCATAAGAGTAGGTAATCGACAAGCTTTGGATTCGAAGACCTATGTACATACACAGCGGAAATTGAGATACACAGTACCCTCCCGCCTTTCCGTTGACGACGACTATATCACACGTGTAATAGGGTGATACATTAGTTCCTCGTCCGTTTTATCACAGGTCAATTGTCAACTAAATCACCTGCTAACACTACGAAAGGAGCTTTCTCCCTAAACTGTGAAAAAACAAAATGTTATCCTGGACAAAACTGATTTCATTAACATTAGCATGTTTAGTTTGTAACTATGTCTGACCAACTAAGTTGATCCTGCCTTCTACCGCCCAGCTCACAGAGAATACAGAAGTTATTTCTTACCGAATGCCAGAAATATTGTCTCGTTGAGAACAGAGAAAACTTCTGGGAAAACTCTGTTAAAATTGTCCCATCCATGCTCAATTGAGTTTTAGGCTCAACTTCTTGTTGATTCTGCTCGGATATGTTGTTCTCAACTCGCTGTTTGTTGTTTCTGAAGTATTTATGTTATTGAAGATATGGGAAGCATGTCTCGATACACTCTATTTACTGCAAGATATACTCTATGCATACTTGGGTGCTCAGGGTGAGTTCAACGTGAGCTCGTTGATCATAAAATCGGTGAAAGTGAAAAGTTTCCGTTAAAGAAGGACGATTATGTGGACCAATCCCGTGTCAACGGTCCTTTAAACTGCAATTGAAAAATGTATTGCAGTTTAAAGGACTGTAGCGTTGCGATTGGACCACACATAATCGTCCTTCTTTAAGCTCGAAACTCAGTGTTCTTGTTGCAAAGGACAGTTTATCAAATACTGCGAAAAGTCAAAAACGCGTTTCAGGAAGTGCTCTCAAAATCTAATAATTTGGAAATCAAAAATTTCCAAAGGGGAATGAATAAAATAACACAAAAGAACTCAAAAAGGACCCAAAGGGGCGATCGATTGGAGTTGAAAATGAAGAAGGTAAGACCCATCAAAACGGTGGAGTTGTATAAGTTGGAGTGTCAAACTTTCTTATAACATCTACACTTTCAGTAACCATCTCAGTTCTGGAGCGAATTGTGGCCACCGTACTGGTGCATACATACGAAATACGGCGACCATGGAAATCCTATATATTGGCCCAGATTATATCGGTACGACTACTATTTGTTTACAAGTATAAACACTTTGTTTATAGATAACTTTTCCTACGTCCAAATGTTACGTAATTTGCTCCAACTATCATTATTCAAGTTCAAACGTGATAAGTAGCCTAATTTTCCTTTCAGTTATAGTTTCGTCATTTTTTAATACAATACAGACTTGTTTGAGAGGCCACGCATTCGGATTACCAAAACCTTGAAAATCACAATTCTTCAAACTCTGTTGTTTCAGTGCATCTCGGTATACGGCCACTTATTACTCACGCGAAACGGTAATTTGCAATTGCAGTTTCGTTAGAAGAAGAACGGAGAGCAGTTTGTGTCCCAAAGCAAGCCAAACTACAACAAAAAATTTTACCACTCCAAAAAACACGTCATGACATGTGTGACGTATTTTTCGGAATGGTAAAATTTGTGTTTGTATAAGATTTCGACTTATATCAGGTCATCACCCCCCCCCCCCCCCCCCCCCCCCCCACTTGCAGTGTCACGTTCATAGCTCTAATCACTATGGTGAAAATATATATAAAACTTTCATACCAAATATTAATTGATAAATTTATACCAAATGTTACGAAAGAAAAGAATCTGTCGTGCATATTCCATTTCAACTGAAGTTCAGGTCGAGTACTCTAAATTGAACTGTACACAATGGTTTCAGCCTCCGGACTCGTATCCAACATATTCTTAATAGTTATTCCTTGTCTGGTGCTACTGGTATGTTCAATGTTTCGTCTGTGCAACCTGAACAAATATATTTCTATTTATCCATGTTCATCCGTAGAATAGCAAGCATGTGAAATCGGAATACTATCGATGTATCCGACCACCGTGTCTTGCTATCTTGCGAGCGATTGCTTGGAAAAGAAACTGACTGAAATCGCGCAGCGCGAAACGCTGTGCGTGATTTGTCTTTGGTCCGGCTAATGCGCGCTTCCACTTTTTTTAGTTTTTGCCTAAAAAGGCATAATTATGCAAAACATCACTTTTTTATGGTTTGTGAAGATTCGACAGCATATATTTCCAATTGAACTTTAGTTTAATCTGTAAATGGAGCGGAATTTTCGATCCTAAAAAGATCAAACTACAAAGACAGCGAAACGACCACATCACCATGTCTTTTCGAAACCCAAAGTCAATCTGAAATCGTTTCCAGGTGCTCGCGATTCTCATTAGTCTCAATCGTAGTCTGACGGCCCGATCTGCCTATAGAAGTTCTCTAACAAAAAGGTATCAGTTGGTGGAGAACATCAAAACACTCAGGTATAGTACTTTCCATTTCTACATTGACTTCATGTCATATAGTACAGTTGAGCCACATATAAGTTTTCTTGCCATTACCATGACTCTACATTCAACAGTGTATAGACCAACTTCAAAATTCACGTAGTCGAGAATTGGTTTTATTGAGTGTTCTCTCGACGAAGTGTTGGAACATGGCACAGAAAATACAGAATCTAAACTTAACGTTTTCCAGGAATTTTATATTGAAGACTGAATGTTCTCAATTCCTACCGCGTTGTTGTAAAACAGACTATAGTTGAAAAAACATTCATGTGACACTAGTTATAGGTTTATAGTGAAATTATTCAATACGAGGAAAAGCAAAATTGATAGTTTTTCCAGATTGCTTGTTCCGGTGGCTTTACTAGATACTTTGATTACCATCAATGATTACCTCGCGGAGAGTTTATTCAACATCACCTATGATTTCGACATCGTTGGTTGCGCCGAAAATGATCTATATTTTCCTGCTTTTGTAGTTTTCCGACTGGTAGGTTACAGAACAAACTAGATTGAGAGAAAGATATCAAACAAATGTTTTTATCTATGGAATTCGGTGACGGGTCGCCGGCGAGGTCGCCGGCGATGTCGCCGGAAGGGGTTGATGGCGAGTCGCCGCTTTTCGGGTCGCCGGCGAGTCGCCAATTACCAAATGTGATTCTTTTGCTTTTTTAGCAATGATCTTTCTAAAACAGAAAACATTTTTCAAGAGTAAATTAGCTTGTTAACGAGTCGAGAAACTATAATTGCGTACTAATCAACTATACAATCATTATCTTGTTTAAACATCCAGATGATCGTGAAACATTCGAAAGTGGCGCTGTATATTTCCGACTACAGAGTATGACCAAGTTTGAGTTGTAGTTTGATTCGCGCAGACAGCGAAAAGTGCACATGACAACTGAACAACAAAGGGTTCAAACTACAATCACATACAATAAGACCGAAACGTACCGTTCAAGTCAGCCCTGCTGTGCGATCTATATAGGAATGATAGGAAAAGAGTAGTAAGAAACGCTTTCACTGTGGTTGTGGTGAAATGCCGTTTAAAACAGGGTCTGCAGTAGGGTTGCTAATCGAGTTCGAAATTTCGAGTTTTCGAGTTTTCGATATTTCGAGTTTTCGAGTTTGGCGAAAAATCGAGTTTTCGAGTTTTCGGGTTTTGGAAAATTTCGAGTTTTCGAGTTTTCGAGTTGTCGAGTTTTGGAAAATTTAGAGTTTTCGAGTTTTCGAGTTTCGAGTTCGACTCAACTCGAACATTTTCGAGTTTTTTCGAGTCGAATCGAGTTTCGAGTTCGACTCAACTCGAACATTTTCGAGTTTTTTCGAGTCGAATCGAGTTTCGAGTTCGACTTAAACAACCCTATTCTGCAGTAACAGACTAGTATTGTAGTAATTTAATAAAAGAAAATTTGAAATTGAACTGTACTTATGGAATTGATGATACAATGTCACACCTACACTGTGTGGGTAAACATCCTGATCTCAGATGGCTCTACTCTTCGAGTTCTCGATCCCTCTCTACATTCTCACCCAATATCCTCAGGCGGTCAAAATGCTCAACACCGCTGATAGAAGAATCGGAATTGAGGACGGAAAACCACACAAGGTAATTTCAATATCTCTCTTTAAACTTATTGAGCCCTAAAACATTTTTGTAATTCTGTACCATTGTAAATGGAACCTCCATTATTCGGGCCAAAGTTTTATCCCCGAGCGGCGAATAACTTTTTCTACCAGTTATAAATACACTTTGTAGCTCGCAGCTATTTATGCGAATGGTCCGAATCTGTGTTGATTGGTCACGATATCATAATGTAACTACAGTACATACAACACTGTATAACTACAGACTATAATGTTTTAAATAACTACTGATTTTCAGATTGTAAATATTCTTGGTATCGACATAACTGCCCACGAGAAACTCGACCACTTTGAGACTTTAAAACAACAATGGACGAAAAAGTTCTGAGCTCGGTGTGATTTCATTTCTTATTTAAAGTACAATGTGTGTTTTAATTGTATTCATTGGTACCGTATCACACCATAAGAACATTTCATGCCAAACATACACGGTTCACACTCAGTATACACGTTCATCAAAAGATCAGGAACAAAATCAACAAGAACATCTGCAAATTATTACAAAAACGCTTATGCAACGGAAATAAAGAATGGAAAACCTTAAAAATTGAACAGATAACAATAATTACGTCACTAACACAGCAGAATAATGATTTTACTGGTGAAGAGAGACAAACTGCTGATAGGTTTCCAAGACATGAGGATCGACTGTGGATTCTAGGAAAAGCTCCTTTCCGAGGTCCTCGCTAAACCGACGCAACTCACGATGATGCTGAAAAGTTGGATAAGAACTTAAAACAAGAATTAGAATACTAGACTTCTACTTCAGAGCTTTCGATTTTGAGCGAATATAAGTTTTCGGATATTTTTTCTAAAATTATACACAACTAGTTACCCCTCGTTGATTTAGAATTGTTTTTCTCTGTTCGCTACCGCTAATTACTAATTTACCAGTTTCCGACTCGGAATCGGAGAGCACTCATAAAGCACCAATAAAAAGTAATGAATGCTATTATTATACTTGTATTCGGCATTTGATTTTATTGCTCAACGGGAATATTGCAAGTTGAAGTGTGTCATTATCTGGTCGCAAATGCAAGAAAGTTGGGGTGACTTTCTTTCCAAACCAAAAACTAACCTATTCTAGCAAAAAAACGAAAACGATTCAACTCAAGTAATTAACTCTGAAGTTGGTCGACTAACGACAACGTAACGTTCAGCTGCGGTTCTGTATTGGTTAAGTACGTGAGCGGTTCGGGAATAGTTGGTTCGATTTATTTGGGTTCGGGAAGAAATTGGTAAAACGAGAACTCACGAGCAGGAAAACATGTCTGAATCGGCCAGTCATCCACTCGAACCACTGATTGCGGAACTCCGTTCCGTCCGTCTCACAGTTTACGATGTGCTCGGTCAGAACGATGGTGAACTTCTGGAATAGCCAAACATAAGGAAAAAAACTCATGAAAAAGAGAAAGGGAAAAAAGTGTTTGCCTATATCTGGCAAATATTTCGCGTTTTGAACGAACATTTAGGCGAAATCTTGATTAAAGAGTAGAAAACTCATCTCGAAGCGAAAATCTGTTGTGTAACCCAGTTTTTCACGTGCTCACTCGTTCAAACTGCACTTATTCAACTTACATGCAATACATCGAGGAACAGATTCTTCTGGAAATCCGTCAACGAGTCCAGTTTCTCCTGTTGTGCCTCCAATTCTTCTTCGTCGGCGGTACGATTCTCACCATCTGCCATCTGAAAACCGGAAATATATAGAAATGTTTGAAATAAAATAAACTTCCTATAGTTCGCACATTTCCTAACTGGACTTGGGCAGCTTGCCAATGAAACTTCAAGGCAGTTTTTGAATATGTTGAAATACTTCAAAACAATAGAAATCTATATGAAGGGTTCCTTTCCTTTGTTATAATTCGTATTCAAGGCGACTTTTTGTACACGATATGTTTGCTTTAAATATAGTCTTTTTCATTCCTACTGAGACTCATACTGTAGTATTTGGAAAATTCGAAGCCGTTTTGCTCACTCACTTTTGATCGGAGAAGTTCAGGATTGTCGTGACTCCTTCTCGTTTTCAGGTAGAGTAAATATACGAGAGCTTTTTCTACGAACTTTATTTTTAGCTTCACAACAGCCTTCGAAAGGTTTGTAAGGTTACTGTAGGAGTCTCAGTAGGAATGGTGTGAACTATAACAGTCTTCCAAACTTTTTGGCACGCTGCCAACGAGTCCAGTTGGGAAATGTGAGCACTATAGTAAAACAGGTGTGACAACGGAACATCTGAACTAATCATCTCCACTTTTCCACACCCCATTTACACAACATCTCTTCTATCTTCTAGCAACTGAGAGAGCGAGCATAACGGATATCATTCGAAGCGAACCAGAAAGAACAGCTTCCTCAAACGTTTCCTTTCGTTAGGTTTCGATTCTGATAAGTAGTCATACTTGATTTTTTGAAAAAAAATAAACCTTATCAAGGCAAACACCGTACCTCTTCGCCCTGCTCTTGCTTGCTACGCTGTACTCTCTCTCGCATAGCATCCACGTCCTTTGAAACCTTCTCGATATGGCGAGAGAGACGATCCAGGGCCACATTTAACACCTCCCACAACCATTGTCTGAAAACAAGTGGTTGAATTATGTTCATTTTCAATGTACTAGCCCTATACAATAATGTTTTTGCAACATACGATACATTAATTAGAAACAGGCTAGCAGTATCTTCAACACAACATTATCCCTTCTACACGAAATTCATATCATGCCAGTATTTCTGATTTGCCGTTACGGGCGAAAGTAGAAAAGACTACTGGTAGTAAACAAAATTCAAATAACTGTTTTCATATTCTGAAATAATCAATTATTACTCGAAGCCGTACTGGAACCTCAAAATGTAAACTTGAAAGTATAACCGACCTATCCATCTCGGCCTTCATTTCATCACTGAACACCCAGGCAACAACGACACCACAATCTATGATCTGCATCTTCAACAACTTGTCCACCAGAATTATAATCATCTGGAAAACGAGAAATGAGTACGAACAGCGAAAAACTGCAGAATTTTCTAGCTGAAGCTGACCCAATAGCTAATACGCTTTCAATGTGTGACCGAAATCTGTTGCATGAAGCATGATTATAAGACATACATATATATATTTTTTTTTGCAGAACATGAAAACTGAAAGAGGTTATCCAAAAACTACACTTGGTTCAGAAGTGAATGAACTACTAACTAAATTTTAGGTATACATTCATTATTGTATAACCTTACCTGATGGTTAGCCTTCCAGCACGAGTAAAGAGTACGTAGTATAACACTCTGCATGTCCTCCGAAACATCGGCTACCTCTTTCAACGTTTGATGGTATCTGAGTGAAAAAAATTATACAATGTGGGAAGTACTGTAAATTTCGAATTCGACTATTCGACCCAGTTTGTAAAACACTGAAAGTGAAAAGCACGTCTACTGTGAAAAAACATTATGTCTAACGGTTACATCATACAGAATAAGTGACTTTAACAAATCTAAAAACTACATTGACATACAGAATAAGTGACTTTAACAAATCTAAAAACTACATAGACTAAAACATTTAAAGTTTAATACGTAATCGGCGGTAATCCATTCCAACTTCATAAATAACACAAACTCACTTGGCAAGTGCGGCCAGGTTGTGACTGAACGATTTCGAGGCCAACTTCAGAAGAACCTGTAAACATATGCCATCATGCATGTTTGTACATATCGCAATTCCACGGCTGCCAGAGGTAAAAAAATGACTCAAACTCCGACCAGACCAGAATTCAAGTTGTTCATAATTTTTAGTTCCCGAGTTCTAGGGTTCTAGCTGAACTAATTTAGTAAGTTTAAAGTAACGAGTGCCATGCGAACATGTCTAAAATGCTCCCAACCAGGAATGGTCATCTCAAATTTCAATGCTGAGAATCCAAAAAAAAAGAAGAGAATTAGAAAATTGTCAAAACTAACAAAGCTATTTTGTACTCATCACTTGAACTATCGTTCACAAATCACAAAGTTTCGTTTAAATAAATCATTATTACTTTACTATTATTATAAATAATCTACGTACCGCAAAGAATGTAGCAAACGCCTGAGGGTCGTACTGTCCGTCAGTGCCCTTGACCTCCACCAACATGAGATCATTGGAAGCGCGTTCCTGGAACATGGTCATCAGAACAGACGCACGTTCGAAGCCCGGCTCAGACTCTGAAAGGTCAAACATCAGTGTAGGTCATTATCTACTGAACAAGAACAAATGAATCAGGGTCTTTCACTGATAACTGAATCACGAAAGTGACAAAGTCTTGAAAAAGTGAAAATACTTGAGAAATGAGAGTACAACACGGCTTACGTCAAAAACTAAAAACTAACCGATACTACATGTATTATATTTGTGGTATTGGGTGTACGTTCTACGGTACTCTGAAAAGTACACTACCGGAAAACCCATAACATTTGTAAATTGCAACACAACTTTTCGGAGTAATAATGCTATGGCAGAGCTCACCATCATCCAGAATGTATCTGATTTCCGGTTTTGGTGGAAGAAGGCGCGAGAAATCGTCCGGCACAGCCTCGCAGATACGGTCGTAGAACGAGAACCGCATGCACTTCTCCAGCACCTCACGCGCAAAAATGAACTTCGAGTTCCACGTTTCAGACTGGAAGTCAGAATTAGATAAGGTGGGGAAAATACATAGTTCATTCGTAACCAATTCTATTAAATTATGAAAAGTAAAAAATAATCTCCTTTTGAACTATCTGGGAAACTGTTTGACTTTCCGAACGGGAGAGTGGTCTCACCATGCTCGAAATGGAGGGTAGAGATTGAACGCCACGAATCATTAATAAACATAGTTGGGTCATTATATTTCGTTGAGCTGATAAGCTAGGGACGGAAAATAACGAATCTAATAACATTTAACACAAATCTTAACATAACCACTCGTTTAACAACCCCTACTGATGACAGTCTGATTATTGAAAACAGTACTCACCTTCAAACAGTCATTCCAATCGGTCCACGACCAACGGTATTGGAAGTTGGACAAGTGATAGCTGAACCAATCGATGAACCTGCAAACATACAAATACAACTACAATATACAACATCAGAACAATTTGAAAACAGAGGCTACACAGCACAACTCTTGTATCTGAATTGGAATAGATCATGATGCGTGATCGAACTACAAACAGGACATTTAGTTTTTGCCCGCCTTCCCTACAGGTACTCAAGTAATTCTGCTGTAGAAGCCGTAGTGGAAATATTTGGCACGGTTTTAGAAAATTATCAAGGACAAGGGATTTGCAGCAGAATACAACATATTTTCGAGAGGTTTTACGTTGTATACTATAGTTGTACAAAAGAGCGCCCCTTTTTCGCCAGGTTCCTACTTAATGCGCAGAAACTAAGCTCACCTGTCCACACAAATGGGCTGCATTCCTTCAGCTCTTTGATACAAAAGTTCGGCAGCTTGAGCCAAGACCTGTGGAATGACATTCGGCTGTACTTTGCACAACTCGATCAACAGACTTCCTGTAATGGATAAATGTGCGGTGCCGGGCGGTAATAATGTGCGATACCGAGTTCGAAAATCTTGTGTCAGAGTCATGTATACACCAGTAAGGTGTGACTGTTCCGCGAATAGTATTCCGTTTCCCGTCCAAATACGTGAAACATCATGCTTTTGCACAAAATCACCTAATTTTTCCGATATCAGCGAAATGTAGTCCGTTTTTTCATACTTTTACGACTATTGGGACCACTTTAATAAAGCTAGAGTTATGTGAGTGTGTGTTTCCAGCTAAAATTTCTCAAAATCAACATACTTACCATAGAAAATGGCCGGCTGTGGGTGTAAGGGCAGGCGGAACAACTGGGAGAAAATCACTTCCAGAACCATGTAGGAAATGGGCACATTGGCTCCTTTGCCATACGCAAGCAGCTCTTCGGCACTGAAAAATATACAATTAGAACCTCAATAGGCATGATTCATGGAAGTTCCTAATCTCTGAACATGGAAAAAACTTCGGTTCCTCGAAGGGTCGAAGGAAGGTCAAAGGAAACTCCGTCTTGAAATCGTAAAAAAATGGACTGCACCTCTTCTACTTACCACACAAGTGTAAAATTTCAGCAGAAAAATATACGGAGATTTAGAATCAACACTAACCAGGCCTTTCTGTCGAAACAATGATGTTCGATGATCCAATTCAGTTCCTCTTCTATCAAAAATCGTTCAATCGAGTGAGCACCGGGAAGAACGGGGCCCTAAAACAGTCAGGTGAACAACTTACAAGTAGTGAGTACTATAAGTATTGTCTATTGAATTTCTGCGATTTTAGAACTTGGAGGGTGTGCAGATCGGTTAGTGAAGATTTGAAGAATGTGTCTTACCTCAGAGTCCTCAGACAGAAAATAGTCTTATCTTTATACACTACTTCTATCTTTATAACAGGTTACTTTAATTACAGTTGTTGGTAAAACTCACACTTTCCGGACAGTCTGCATAATCGAAGAGTCGGAATACGATGGTGGGCAGAGGGTACGTAGACTCGTCTTTATGAGCAGGTGGTGAGAAACTGGAAACAAAAACACAACTGTGCATATAACAACAACATTTTTAAAGGCAGGAATTCAACTTTCCTATCATATACCAGGTTATCCTTCTATTTCATTCAAATTTGAAAAGGTGCAATTCTAAGTTAGCATAGGTCGCAGCTCGCATGTCACTGGATCTATGAAACAACTATGTCTTTAAAGAAACGAGCTGAGTCAAGATCTACCACAAGAGGATGTGTAGTGTACATACAATCTGTGACATATATTATGATATCACTTATCACCGCCTCGTAACAATCTTAATGACTACTACTACTAACTACTACCTAACTTGGCCTAGTTTTGTTGGAGGGGTTGCGGGAAACATTTCCAGACTGCTAATATGAAAAATGTCCACGTTTTTGTTAAAATTGGTGACGATATCAGAATTTTCGGTACAAAGGAGGGATCCGCGGCTCCAACTTTGAGTGGGGTGCCGACCTCAAGAGTCACAAGTAGTGTAGTGTCACGTGAGTGTATGAATCTGAATACCTCGGCAAATTGTGTTGCAGTGCATCCTGGAGGGCGGCGTCGAAAGCCAGATAATGTCTCTGAATGTGTTTCTCCTTCCAGCCATTCTCCTTCAACTGCTGCACTTGGGCCCACAGACTGTCCAGATAGTCCTCCTGCTCGTGGGGAGATCCGCTCACCCACACACGCAGCAACTAGAATGAAAACCTTGAAATGAACAAACAGATTTATGGGTTAATGCGAACAGACTATAATATGACTACATGTATGATTCAACTTTCATTTAATGAAATAGATACTCTGAAAAGGACCAGAAAAGATGATGTGTACTCTCAATCTCAATTTCAATACCTTCCTCGTGTGTCAAAAGCAAAAGGACCGCAAAGTCGTTCGTTGAAAAATTTAACATGATTTTACGTAACCAACCGGCAGATAGGGCTTCTTCCTGGCCTCGATGTATTTCTCGCATCCCTCCAACATATTGTCCAGTTCGTCCTTTCTCTTGTCAGCCAGCTCACTGGCCACCCATGGCAGAGCATGCAGAACCACAAACACGAACCAATCCGTGCGCACCTAAAGTATGTTGTGTAACATCAAGCTTGAACATCAAACTTTCTTTTAATTTTCAAGTCAAAACCGGAAAACGGGCTACTTTTCGAAAATTACTGTATTTTTTATGCAAAGTCATTAATTTCCACGTGTTCAAATCTAAAAACGGACTACTTGTCGAATAGTCGGCCCTTACGTGGTTGGGTGCGAAATCTCAAAGAGTATTTTAAGGTGACTGATTTTCACACACTTTAGATTTTATCAGTTTGTACATAGGATACATACCTGCGGCACGTTTTCTTCGTAGGCAACTTGAATCAGACTCTCTAGAAACTCGGCGATCGAACTCAACGTCAAAACCTTGCAGTTACCGAGATCACACAGGAAAAGAATCTGGAAGAATATGAAAACTAGAGTGTAGAGCAATACACAAAATATATAGATAGGGTACAACATACTTATATTTTACAATAGCATTTCGCTACCCTCACTGTGCAGCTTGGAAACATGCAAGGTAATCTGCACTTCGTCTGTTCCCGACACAAATCACAGAATAAACATACACCAGCAAGGTTGTCCGAATACTCAGAAAAGTTCGAAAAACAGACTACTTTTTGGCCGAAAAGATGAAAATCGGTCTACTTTGTTGGAAAAATCCTAAATTTTCACGTGTTTACATCTGAAAACGGACAACTTTTTGCCGCTTAGTCGGACCTTACTGATGTATGAGAATAAATATGATAAATTTCCAAAATGTTGTTGTTACTAAAATTCCATAAAGAAAATAGGAGCGAGACTTGAACTCACGAGAAATTGTGCTTGTCTATAACTCTCCGTCTCCAACTTTTCTTGCAACGCCAAAATAAGCTTCTCCACTATCTGAAAATGAACCGAAATGAAAGCCATTCATTACAAATTAAACATTTCCATATAAATCATAAGATATAAGTATGAGGAAAAAGACCATTTGAAAGCAAAACTACCCAAAAGAACCATATTGATTAGTAAATCCAGTTGCCTCAGAAGTTGTATAAATTAAATTCCGAAAAGAACGAAAACAGAAATCAACGAAAAACATTTTCACTTCATCACAGAATTATCTAATACAAAAACAGCCTCACCTCGCCACCAAAGTTGAAGTTCTTTGCGTTCAAAAGACCGACTAGTGTAGAATAGACCGTGAGTTTTTCGGGCAGTGCAATGACACTGAAACAAATTGCATAAAAATGACTGCTTGCTGCTTTGAATAAAAAGCAACACTCATGTTCATCGACAATACACCAATGAACTATTGCTTTTGAGAAATAGCTGAGAATAACTAAAACCCTAACATGAGTTTTTTTGTGTTTTGATTGATTCAATCATGCAATTTATCGAGGTGGCATGTGGACGAACTTTACATTGAAAATAATATGTGAACAATCGACCATTAGAAAACATAAACGAACCATGTGGTAATGATGTCGATGATCGTTGATCTGTATTTTTCGAGATCCATTTCCAGAACTGAGCATAGACCCTCAAGATTACTCTCAAGTGAAGAATTCGCACTCTGAATAACATATGTACGACAGACTTTCACTAACATTTCAACTTGTCACAATGTCACAAGTTCGAAGAAATCCAATTTCTTCTGCCTGATCTCAAGCAAGGGAGATTAGAACTACATGTACCTTTGATTTCAACACTTCATTTTTTTCCAAGATAACGAAAATTGCAATCTGGAAGGAACATGCAGATAAACAAGAGCAATGTGTACCTTCTCTCCTATCCTCGCAATTAGATCTTGTAATTTGCGTTCAACTTCTGTGAACATCTGCGCTCCTCTACGACGCTTGGTGTCTGTCTCATCGTCGTCTGAAAAAATCGTTATGAAGTGAGAATAATATCGTAACAGAGCATCCTATTCAGTCATTCATAACTAGTATCATGTATTTCTTAACATACTTCTTAATTGTATTCTAAAGATTCCAAAGCATTTTATCGCCCAAGCAATCAAGCAAGGAAGGTGCGCAGCATATGCTCCGCTGCTCACCTAACTGTGCGTGGAATGAGAGATATACATTTTACGTTGGATGCATGTTTCATACACTGGGACCTACTAATTACCGCACCTACCGCACCGCTGAAATACCGCACCGCGATTTGAAAATACCGCACCGTACCGCACCAGCGCCAATTTGCATATTTTTTCAAAAATTCCAAAGTCTCCAATTTTGCAAGCAAAATAGTTCCTAAAGCAGAAATCCTAATCTTTCATCACTTGAAAACAAACATAGTGATCTCGAGAAAACGTTCTCTCAAACTTTCTCACTAGAAGACCATACGCTTATACGCTTTACGTATTGCATTTTCGTTTTCTGTTGGGTGACTTCATACCTTCATGTTTTCATGAGTTATCGAATGTATAGAAGAAGCTGCTCATCATTTTAAAAGAAAAGTACTGAGGAGTACCCATGATGATGGCTTTTTCTCCACTACTTAAAACTATGTCATGAACCTCAGATATACCGTAAAACTAATGAACGCCGGCCTCACCTGACTCAAGTGTGCTTTTTATTTCTTGTTTCTAGAACCGTTTTTCACAGCCGTTTTTGTAACGCTTCCATCAGTACAATTATATATAATAATAGAAATTCGGGACGATTTTGATAAGTTCAATCTTCGAATTGGAATATTTTGGGTTCAGAAAGCTTGTTTTTGACTATTTACCATTGACTTTTGATTTTTGAGGGGGGGGGGTCGTTCCTGTTGTCAGGCCGGTCAAAATTTTGGTCATACCTGATTGCTGCAGAAAAAGGAAATAAACTAATTGTGTTCGGTCATTAAACATCATGTTCAGACTTGCTGTATCTAAAGTGATGAAAAGGATAGGATTTCTGCTTTAAAAACTATTTTAATTGCAAAATTAAAGATTTTTATTTTTGAAAAAAAATACGCAAATTTGCGCTGGTGCGGTACGGTGCGGTATTTTCAAATCGCGGTGCGGTATTTCACCCGGTGCGGTAGGTGCGGTAATTAGTAGGTCCCTCATACACTACCTCGTTTTTATGTCAAAAATTGAGCAAAAACTAACCATCATCGTGCCGACGCCTCACAGCTCCACTCATTTCGAGTTTCCGTGAAACCTAAATACTTTAACTGATATGTGTTATGCTCTATATTCAACACAAAGCTGATCCCAACATTATTGCCACAATTTAATGATTCTTAAATTTAAAAAAATAGTATTAGTACGCGTTAAATATTTTGATTGAAGACTGGATGGTATTCAGGAACAACAAGATGAAGAAATTCTTACGTGCGAAGAATAGGACTTTGAAAAAAAAACATATAATAATTATGAACGAACTAGTCGTCGGTATATATAATTTAAAAATATATCAAATTTAAAAAAACCGCGAAAGAAAAAGAAAACCGCTACGCCATTTTTAAATTGCGCTGTAAACGCAGGGATTGAGCAATCGAACGCGGTCAACAATCGTTTGGAGAAAATGAAACGTTTGCAATAAAAAAGGGTTGTTGATAATGAACAGTTCTACCAGTCGTCCATAGGTAGTTTGCACTCCCAGCGAAATCTGGGAAAAAATTGCCATGCATTTTCTGCGCTAAATTGGAGAAAAAGTCGGGTTATAACCGCGAAATTTACGGGCAATTACTCGGGAAAATCCCGGAAATAAGTGTCGGGGAGAAAACGAGAAAAATTCTGAGAAAATCTTCGGAAATTTTTTTCCGGGTCAGTGTGAGGACAAAACCGAGAAATTTCCCAGACAATTAGGCGCTATAAAGCTGCTACGCCTGAACAAGCTTTTCGCCGCGGCAATCGCGTAACCCGTACTAGATACGGCGCGGCCAGGGGTGCCCTGATTTGATATTTTAAAAATCAAACATGCTCAACATCGAAGTCTGAAGATGGACAGGAGAGATACAAATAAGTTCATTTCATGAAGTTTTTACTTTAATGAAATATGCACTTCTAATCTCTTCATTATTTATTAATATTTTTTAAAATATTTTTTAAGAAAATATTTTTTGATAATATTTTGAGGAAATACTTTTACCAAGAACAAAATCCTATAATCTAGAATGGTAAAGAAATCAAGGTAAAATTTTTCGGGAAATTTCTGGTGTTTTTCTTTGCTTTGTCTCGGTTTTCTCCCGGAAATTTCCCAACTTTTGATGGAAATTTTCCCAATTCCAGCCGAGCGCATTTCGCGAAATGCGCCCGGCTAGAATTGGGATGGATCCGGGAAATTTCCGCGAAGGTTGGCGCCCAGTGTCTATATCTTGTATTGTTCCATTGATAATCAGCATCAATAAAGTTCAAGTTGGGTTTGACGAACGCAAAAAGCAAAAACAAATAGTTGGTTCGTATTTTCTCTTTCTCAAAACCACTGAAAAGGTATGAATGTTTTTGTATATAGTTTATAATCCACCATCCAAAAC
The DNA here is from genome assembly GCA_964036275.1 of Litoditis marina. Classification (NCBI taxonomy): domain Eukaryota; kingdom Metazoa; phylum Nematoda; class Chromadorea; order Rhabditida; family Rhabditidae; genus Litoditis; species Litoditis marina. Next base: position 9,402,449 of record OZ038440.1, on the reverse strand, counting down.
GTTCTCATCGAATTCCACCCAAATATTCAACGCACCAGTGGAAAACAACGTTTATTGATTTAAAGATTGAATAAAATCGTAACAAATTGAGCGCTATTCCGGAGCATCAAACACTTTTATCATTTCAGAGGACACCTCCCTTTATTCCACCATCTTCTCTAAGTACAGTACCGACTGGCCAGTAAACTTCCTGGAAATAAGTTATTGTTCGAATACGCCACCAATTCTCAATACTTTTCTTATATGAAACATATGACAACCACTGATAACATCTAACAAGGGTGTAGATGAATGAGAGTCCGATTATCTTAGGTGAAGGACAACATTTGTGTGCCGATGAGTTGTAGAATAATCGGCACACAAAATTCTTACCTGATCAGTGATAGGGGGTGATAGAGGAGGTGGTACCACGGGAATGACTTGTCCAGCCTCGTTTTGTACGTCTGCAATGAAAAACGTGAATAAAATAAAACTACCAAACGATTTGATTCATATCCCCATTTTTTTAACGGGGAAATGACAGTGTTAAATTTCAGTTCTAATAAATACTCTCCAAAATTATAAGACAATTTATTCAACGGGTAAAAAACAACAGTTCATTTGACTCACAGTATTTTCTGCTGGGCTCGTAAGTTTGTTGAATTTCAAGGAGCTCTTGCCGCATTTTATTTCTGAAAAAAAAGCTCAAATACTACTTCGAATGAACCATTCGTAGTGACTTAATAGCCTTGATCACAATCAATTGTGAAAAGACTGGACATCTCTCCTGAAGGTACGGGGCACCGCAACAATATTTCGGATGGGACACTTTTAACACTTTAGTTGATTTGGTTGTTCTGTTCAAATTTCCTGTGACAAGAGTTGATCAGACGATTCATTAAGTAAACTAATCTACGCATGTTCTCCAACACATTAATTGAACAAACTTTGACCAACTTGTAATAGTTGCGAATGGCGAAGGCACTCCCAAATCCCAAGGCAAAGATAATGAGCATGAAAACTATCCAGCAAAAAATAAGAACTTGTACGGATTGGTTTTTGAATGCTGGAATATCAAAAAGCATTTGCACAATTAGAATCTTCGAGTACATTAGACGAATTTAGAATAACCACGTTATTTTCTCATAGAGCTGGAATGCCACAAGGTTTCACGGGGATCATTTTTTATAGAGGTTATTTCGAGAACGGGGAATTCTGAATCATCAGCTGGAAGTTTTATGTTGACCGTGGATCTAAGATTCTCACATAAAGTTTCTATAGAAGGTAACCCACCATAGTAGGAGCTATAATCGCCGAACCAGAAGAGAGATAACTTTGAAGCCGCTTCTACTGCTTGAGTGGATGATACCACTACCACGTTTGTAGTCGATGCAACACTGGAACAATGTGAGGATGAACCTTAAACAAGCCATCATCACAGCAAAAAATAATATTATCTTCAGGGCGCCTGTTCAGGTCAAAGAAGAAAGACTAAACGATAACTCGATAATTCTTCTCTATATCTCAGTTTTATCCACTCTACCCTAGTTTTCGGCGATGAAAAGGTGCTATACCTATATCTACATAAGTAAAAAAAAAAGCACAGTTGTGGTCCTTTTTGAAAGGTCAGAAGTAGTTAGAATTTGCGGTTCATGACAATCTACTTTCTTCATAATACACTCACACAGAATCGTTCACAGTTGCGAAACTGCGTTCGGCTCTCTTTTCCACTGAAGGTTTTCGGTTCAATTCAGTGACAAATTAGAGTGCCAAATCACGACTACGTAAAAAACCAAAACGGTTTCCCGGTACGCGCAGAGTTGCTGAGCAACTCTTGCAGAACCTAGCCGGGAGAGTTCGAATACTACAAACTCACACGATACATTCATTTTCAAAGACCCGTACTAGGGACACGTACTGTGGAAACGAGCAAAACTGACAACCTGGTGGTGTTGAGAAAAGCGGAAATTGTAGCATTTGGCAAAGACGCTACCATGACGAGAACCGACTGAGAAATGACTGATGAGCTTCCAAAAGCAACTAGACGCGTATTTCGCGTATACTTGTTTTTCGTCAATCTTGTTTTTTCTCGTTCTTCACGTAGGATAGCTAACGTGAGTCACGTTTTCCATTCTCTGTACGTTCAAGCTGAAGAAAAGAAAACGTCTGTACTTCGAGAAAGATTTGGTCCTAAAACATAACAAGTTGATTAGTTATGTTAGCCATAACTTGTTTGGTCCTGAACCGAACTACATGCAACTATCATTGGGTTGCCAGAGTTAGTTCCGTTGTGATCTAAGATACCTAACCCGCACAATCAATCAAACCTTTATTTGTTCTCAAAGGAGAGCAAGACTGTTTCAGCTGAACTTCAGAATCTCCCAGTTTTCTCCCTTTTTAATGATTCTGTCCACGTAAGCCGGTAGCGAACTAAATTTTGGCTTTTTTCGCTTTCTGGCTCTCCATAACTTACATAAATCAGTTCCAATGAACACCTTCTTCTCTATAATCGGCTTGAAACCGGCGAATTCACTAGAAAACCGGGTGCTTCCCGAACCGACCCGCGAACCGGTCACTGAAGAGCCGAACGGGACCAAAGAAACCGACTGAACCAACATTCCAAACCGACCGGTTCTCCAGTGAAAGGTTTGAACCGTACCGCCATCAGTCATGATTTAGACAAACAAATCGTATACAAGGTAAAATAAGTGGACTCCACTCATTTTACCTTGTATACTATCTGGTTCAGTCGATTCGGTTCTGTTCTCCAGTGACCGGTTCGCGGTTCGGATCGGAAAGAACCCGATTCTTCAGTGAATTGGCCTCCTCGAAACCCTCATTTCAATTCAGAACACCTAGTAGCTCGAAGAAACGGCTGTGCCGGCAAATACATCTCTATGAATATAACGTGATTGGATGAATGACATCAACCTAGAAGTGGCCTATTCAAGAGGTACTTCATGAAAGGAGTTCAACGAGAGTTCTCTGTTATTCATGAAAATCAGGCAGTCCTGATTCATCATGTCCTTCACACACTCTCCCACCGATTACGCATAACATCTGCCACCAAAATACTATTTACATAATTATATTTTTATTCATCTCGAGAATGTGTCTACCTTGAAACCTGATCATATCTATTTTACACTGGTTTTTTATTAATACAAATTTAGTTTTTTTTAGTGCACTGTGCTCTGTTTCACCCGCTCTTGGACGATTACAACACCTTTTGATATGTAGACAATGAAGCCGGGACTTGTAGATGTTGTTTTTGACTGTATTCTACAACATCGACGCAAAATAACTGTTTTGTTGTATCGCGGTGTTCTCACTCAAATAAATAACAGAAAACAGCACGTTACAACCATTGACGTAGCGATGGAAAATAGCAGTATAATGTACGCGAACATAACTAGGAGTTCATCTCCACAGAGTAAAACACAAAGCTACCATTGCATCATTAGGTACATATCCGGAACTACATATCCGGTTGTGAACATAACCGTTCACAGCTAAAAATAAAGTATTTGAGTTTTGAACTCCTGAATTCCTTTCATCAAACGGGCGAGGGGGACATTGAAATCCCACAATTCCTACAACAGTGTGATGTAAAAATAGTATGGATTTGATTGTGAAGCACAACGAAGCGTTCAGAAATAATCCGATCTGCTTAAGTCATGCAAACAGTTTTATACTTTTCAGAAACAATTAGTATCGAGAATATGTTTTTTTGTTATTATTTTTTCTTTGTCACGCTACTTTTGTTTTTAGTTGCATAAATCAAACGAATTCAAATCAGCTCTATGGATGTATAGCGTGCGCGAACCAATAATCGTTTATATAGCTACCCATAACATTTCTCAGAATATCCCTGACTATTCCTGAATAATCAGTTTTTCTCGAGTGCTCTGTACTCGCACTAGTATAGTTCACACCATTCCTACTGAGACTCCTAAGTAACCTTACAAATTTTCCGAAGGTAGCTGTGAAGCTGCAAATGAAGTTCCTAGAAAACGTATATTTACTTTACCTGAGAAGGAGAATGAGGTACAGAAATCCTCAACTTCTCCGATCAAAAATAAGTGAGAAAAACGGCTTGAAAGTTCCGAAATCCTACTGTAGGAGTCTCAGTAGGAATGGAAAAGACTTTAGTTGGCGCGGACGTTAACTCGAGATCAACTTTATAATTTGCAGAAACTTAATGAGAGTAGGCTGCAGTTACTAGAACTATAGTAGATTGCAGTCGTCTCCTAAGATATCAAACTAACTGCTTTTCATTTCAGTTTCAATTTGATGAAATGGATTACCAAACCATACAAAAACGGTCAACAATTCTGAGTATACGAAAATTTATTTGATGTTATAAACTCTGATCGGTTTTTTTCATTATTTTTCCCCAATTACAGTATGATTTATGAATGTATGCAATCAGAGCGGTAAGCGTAAATTAGAAGACTTGTTAGCAATGCATCACACATTATCGCCAGTTTTTTCTAGCTATTTGGTAGTCGTTTATCTAGAAGCTTATTTGAACACCTTACAGACTCCGCTTATTTCAATCCTAATAAAAGTAGCTTCGAAGTGGTCGAAATCGTTCTCGTAGGACAGTGATCCAAAAATAGTTCGATTTTCAAAAATATGATAGCGAGGACTCGACACAGTTTTCACATTTTTCACAGTTTTCCATATCCACTTTTGGGATAACTATCCCACGCTTTCCAGCACTTCACAGTTACTTTCTAAAAATTGGAAACATACTAAGCTCATACCCGTTAGAATAAGCGCACTTGAAAGAGTTTTCGTCTGGGTTTTTGCGATTGGCTAGCTACAGTCAGTAAGACATTGTTAAGATGCGTACATTGTTTTATTGCTTCTGTCGTCCTACTGTACAATTTTTGATTTATTTTCAGTAGTGTCTTTTCGGGGAGTTTGCGAAATGGTGAACAGCAACGAAGAGGTGGGTTACAGTAGTCGCATTGAGATAGAGATTGAAAAAATGTTGAACACAGCAGAACTCAGAAACGTACAACAACAAAGTACAGGATCCCTCATCAGAATGCTAACTCTACGTGACTATTCAGCTTACTTCTAGTCGTTCTAGTCGTACTTCTTATAGTCGTTTGATTCCGTTTCGCTGTGTTTGTATTTTGCACGTGATTTATTCTTTCAGTGTTTTGGATACTTCCCTGTTTGGACATCAATTAATTTCAGTAAAAACTTCCTCGACAACGTTGATAGGAACAACAATACGATACTTACCAAGTTATCCTCCATCTGCTATCAATTACAAATTTCAGGATTTTCCTGTCCCGAGCTGTAGCGATTTCACGCATGTACTTGCAACCAACGCATACTCGATTGTTCTGAATATCATTTTGCATATGGCTTTCTATGTGGCTATACGGACACATTTCAAGCTGTACGGAATTTTCCATCCTTTTTACAGGTGTGTATCTACAAGTTGCAAGTTTAGATTATGTCAATTTGTAGAATACATGCCTTCTTGGCATAGCTCACCTTCCGAGGTTAGTGGACGAAACTAAGCGCCGCAGATTCTACAGCCTTCTGGGAGATCGTTGTACAGCTCATGAGTTTTTAAGACTTTCTCATGACTGCGTGAGTTTCGTGTGAACACGTGATGAAGGCAGCTACCTGAGGCCGTATGCATGAAACATCCCGGGCCGGGTTGGGATGCTATCCCGATCTATTTCCTGGCCAATTCAGCTCGGGATAGCATCCCAACCCGGCCCGGGATGTTTCATGCATACGGCCTCTGAAGTAAATGGAGCCAATGTACTGCAGATATAAAGATGGAGAAAAAGCTAAACTACTGAAGTTGCGATAGATAATGCTAGTTATTCCACATTCCACATCTAGTGGAGATGAATACAATAGTGTTGTAGTTTGCTCGACATACACACAACACAAGATACTGCAAAATACAATTGAAACACGTTTGGAATAAACTACAAACGAATGTAGACCAACCAATCTCGTTTTATTGGGCTTTCTCCTGAGCCGACCCTGTATAACTTTTTCAGTTTCTTCATTTTCTGTATTCTCGTTTCTCAAACAACCATATTCGCTGTATCGGCGTTACGCTCGGCTTTTCTAATGCTTGGACAGTCGAAGCTGGACGATACCTGCGTTCAACTAATGGAAATCATTTCACGTAGGTCAAATAGTGAATTGAAATATTCACGGAATCAATTTTTTTCTATGTATAGTCCGACTTTTTAGATAGGCAACAGCTAATACACTGATCTATCTCAACTAATTGAGTCCTTGGCACTGAAATTCATATAAATTCACATATACCACGTATGTTGACTTCTAATTAGTTCTTCCAGTCAGCAATTAACGAGCATATTCAATTTAAATCACATTCAAACACCCTATTTTACAGTATACAACCTGTGCGTGATGGTCATGTGTATAGTGGAACGCTTTTTCGCCACAGTGTTTCGAAGCAGTTATGAGCACAATAGGAACTGGGCCCTCTTTGTTGCGTCGAAAGTTCTGTCGGTAAGGATCAGTTCTTTCAAACTTCAGGCATACATCACGCTCTAGTGGTAGTCTGGTTCGAAACACATCATAATTTCAAAACTGTACCAAATCTACAAAGTTTACACGACGTTTCATACCGTGATTGAAGCCACAGCTCGCCAGTACGCAAAAGTGCGAATAATAAGTGTGAACTGATTCCATGTTAGGGTTGTTAATCAAGTTCAAAATTTCGAGTTTTGGGAAATTTCGAGTTCTCACGTTTTCGAGTTTTGGAAAATTCCGAGTTTTCGAGTTTTCGAGTTTTCGAGTTTGCGAAAAATCGAGTTTTCGAGTTTTGGAAAATTTCGAGTTTTCGAGTTTTCGAGTTTTGGGAAATTTCGAGTTTTCGAGTTTTCGAGTTTTGGAAAATTTCGAGTTTTCGAGTTTTCGAGTTTTCGAGTTTGGGGCCAAAAAGTTCAATTTTCAAGTCCGAAATTTCGATTCTCGAGTTTTCGCGTTCAAAATTTCTAATTTTCGAGTTTGGCGAAAAAAGTTCGACTCGACTCGAAAATTTTGGAGTTTTTTCGAGTCGAGTCGAGTTTCGAGTTCGACTTTAACAACCCTATTCCATGTGCTTCGCAGATAATTACCACCTATGTTCTGCTCTGTACTCTCCCTAAAATATACCCTAATGTAAAAACTACAATTTGTTCTCGTGAAGGGTTCTAGCTTATTTGTACCATCTTGATTCATAGAACTCGCTGTTAAATGTCGAGCAGTAAACTAGAGCGCATATGTGTTTGCATTGCTACTGATTTGTTATTACATGAAATTTCAGCTCGTCATAATCTTTGCTATGTTATACTTTGTTGATTTCGAGCAACAAAGAGTCACTATAGTTCTGATTGTGTATTTTTTATTACTTTTGGTGAGTTTGTGAAACATAGTAAATGGCGTTTTAAAAACTTTTTGATACATTAACAACATTCACATAAAAGATTGATAACACCAAGTTCTCAACAAATGATAACGTTTGGATGCTATCCCAATTTTCGCGTACATATTTGCATGAGCGAATTCCGTAATTTTTAAATAGAACCTATGTTTTGACAGGCGTTGATCAGTATGGTGGCGTACAATCAATTCACCACTCTGAAGTTGATAGGATCTGGATCATCGCTAACAAAAAGATACCAAATAACCGAAAATATTCGAACGCTCAGGTGAGATAGGTTCTACACAACATAACTTATGGAATATTGTCCATAAACAATAAAAAAATGGGAACAATATATGTACTCGTTCAATAAACTATCAGTAGTATAATTAGAATAAAAAAAAACAACTTGACACTAACCGAATGAATGTCGAAGTAGTTACGTTGGACCGAATCTTTTAACATTCAACTTCAGGCTAACGAGTCCTATCCTAGGACTGTTGATCGTGATCAGCTTCGTGCAGTTGATCTTCTTGTACGTGTTCGGTGAAGACCTGAACAGTCCTCTCCCGTCCACCTGTCTAAATATGTTTGCCATGTTGGGAAGAGAAACGGTGAGTTTACGATGGTACAATATTTCCATCCAGGTCGATTAAGTAGGTTGTTCAGTGCACTGCACACTAATAAAACAACTAAAATGTTATGTTCATTAGTAGAAGAATTGGAGTATTCGCCCGGACACTGTAAAAGGACATGGATGGATGTAACGGGGTATAGTTCCTCTGAAAATGCTCACCATCCGTACACGCGCGGTAACAATATGCACGTTGCTCACGAGCCCCATACGAGATCAAACACGTTTGGTGTAATTTATCGTCGTCTAGAGAACATGTGATACGCTGAGACTAGTGAAGTGCTTTAGTAGAAATTTGTCAAGTGCTAAAGGGTGGCTTCACGTATTCCTCAACTGATAATTCTGTTCTTTCCACCATTATTTATATAATAATGTTGATTCTCAGATCACATTCCTTCTCTATCTCTGCATTCCCTTCTTTTTCTGTCTATCACATCCGGCGTATCGAAAAAGACTCGGACCACAGTTTCAGAAGAAGCTGAAACGAAAGGTCACCATGAGTAGTCAGGGTAAGTATTTTGGTTAAGAATGGTATACAAAGTTGAGTACTTTTAATGAGTTCTCTGAAACTAATAAAAATAGTTGTAACTAAAATTTACTATACATTGGTCCGCCGCGATTCCACAACAAATGAAAAAGTGGGGGCCCAACGACTGTGAGATTTGTCTTCTGCTGTGCGCCCCTTAGACAACTACTCTTAAATGGAGCAGCTACTGCTACAAAAAACGAAAAATACTAATATACTCAAGTATAACTGTTCATTACAAACATACAAAAGTCGTAAAATATTTTCTCAAACCTGTAAACTAGAATCTACAAATCACAGAGAGAACAACTGTTGAATAATATGACAAACGTTATAGCACCTAGAATTGAAGTAATGACAAAAAATGCCAACCATTGTGCACAAAACCAGGAAATCTATAATTGAGTACGTTGAGTTAACATCTGTGATTTGTAGATTCTAGTTTACAGGTTTGAGAAAATATTTTACGACTTTTGTATGTTTGTAATGAACAGTTATACTTGAGTATATTAGTATTTTTCGTTTTTTGTAGCAGTAGCTGCTCCATTTAAGAGTAGTTGTCTAAGGGGCGCACAGCAGAAGACAAATCTCACAGTCGTTGGGCCCCCACTTTTTCATGAATTTTTCTCTTTTTGTACACATGCCGTAGGTATGTAGAGAGGTGGTTCGATCTGTACGCTGAAGATAAAATTGTTTTCCTGATGAACCACTTGTCAAGTACTATCATCATTCGAAAAAAAAACATGACGTCAACATTGCAGTTCTGAAAACTTACTTCATCTGCCCTTCAGAGTCCCAGAATACGTCATGTTTGAATGAAGTTTTATCGTGAATTGACCATTTTTTAAAAACTTTCAGCATTCGAAAACATATTTCACGTCAAATTTTTTTAAAGTTGACGTCATCTGGCTTTCTGAATTCCAGAATAAGTCATTTTTAGATAAAGTTTTATCGTTATCATACCATTTTTAAGATATTTTCAGCATTTGAAATAATATGTGACGTCAACTTTGCACTTTTCAAAAATAACGTCATCTGGTCTCCAGAATCCCAGAATAAGTCATTTTTAGATAAAGTTTTATCGTTATCATACCATTTTTAAGATATTTTCAGCATTTGAAAATGTATGTGACGTCAACTTTGCACTTTTCAAAAACGACGTCATCTGGTCTCCAGAATCCCAGAATACGTCACTCTTAGATTGAGTTTCACCATTAATTGACCCTTTCTAAGATATTTTCAGCATTTGAAAATATATGTGACGTCAACTTTGCACTTTTCAAAAACGACGTCATCTGGTCTCCAGAATCCCAGAATACGTCACTCTTAGATTGAGTTTCACCGTTAATTGACCCTTTCTGAGGTATTTTCAGCATTTGAAAATGTATGTGACGTCAACTTTGCACTTTTCAAAAACGACGTCATCTGGTCTCCAGAATCCCAGAATACGTCACTCTTAGATTGAGTTTCACCGTTAATTGACCCTTTCTAAGATATTACCATCATTTGAAAATATATGTGACGTCAACTTTGCACTTTTCAAAAATGACGTCATCCGAGCTCCAGAATCCTCGATGACGTCATCAGTAGAAGACTTACATCTAAATCGATGTCAGTTCATGTCGTGGTATCATACTTCAAATTTTACTTGAATTGGTTAGGACTGAGCTGAGTTATAACGCAATTTGATTTACCCCGACAGAGAGGGCGAGAGAGTGCACGAAATGAAGAGACGCAGAGACATTTTCGAAGACCTATAACTTGATGAAAAATAATTTTTTTCGAAAAAAAGTTTGCGCCCCCAAGGTTTGAGAGGGATATCTATCGTGTCCGAAATTTTCAGTCAAATCGGTTCATACATAAAAATTTCCCAGGAGTGCGCACCTACACAGACACACACACACACAGACACACACACGACGGAAGTTGGCGCTCTTGATGAAGCGAAAACGTCATAACTTTGCTCAAACTCGACCGATTTCGTTCAAATTTCGAACATAGCTTGTAAATGTGCCATAGAAAATCAGCAAATCATAAAAAGTTCTGATTTGCACAATTGGACCTTTTTGAGAGTGAACTAAAAAAATGAAAGCGCGCATTAGCCGGACCAAAGACAAATCTCGCACAGCGCTTCGCGCTGCGCGCGATTGTTTGGTCCGCCGCGATTCCACAACAAATGTGAAAGTTAAGTAGCTGAAAATCAAAGTGTATCTCAGAAAGTTTTATTTCAAAATAGTGTTTTTGAACACTCATTCCTACTAAGACTCCTACCGTACTAAATAGTGAAACAACATGGTGTATTCCAGTTAGTGCTGTGTCTATTCAAATGGGTCCGCGTGAGAAGACTCTTCCGAAGGTGGTCAATGTCCTGGGAATAGAGATATCGAGTGTCGGGGAACAGAAGTACTTCGAGAACCTGAACAAGTCCTGGAATCTGCGACTGTGATACGCAAATATACATAGTTTATGTAAACGCATTTAGTTAGCAGTGAAATTTGTTATGCTTAGTTGATTTGCGGAAGTTGTGAATTAAGGACAAATTGAAAAAAAACTGCTATTGTTAGATGAATACATCATACTTCCTACGTGGAACCTGTGACTGCGTCTTGGACTTCCATGTAAATAAATATAGGTTGCAGTGCATGAAGTTATGTTCAGTACGATTTGAGAAAGAATATTCCATTTATTGAAAAAATTGTATTAAATATGGTCGAATATAAATATCTGCCTGTGTCGAGAAGTGACGATCCAACGTCCACACATTCCAAACATTCCGAATACTGAATTAAACAACAATTTTGACTTAACTGTTCTCTGTGTTGTACATTTTCGGAAACATAAAACATGAGAAAAACATGTTTTGAACACGTGGATACAGAGAACAATGTCACATGATCATGTTATGCGTTGATCATGATTGGCACGCGAAGTGTTTGTAGAATATTTTGGTCATGGACAGGGAACAACAACACATTTTCATACAACGCTGCGTGGGACGACGTGTTTTTTCAAACACGATGAATGAATGAAATAAATAAAAAAGTAAATTTTCCGATGAATATTGTAAACCATATTAGCAGTAAGATAAAGTGGAAACATTGAAATTATACAAACGCTTGAGAGTAAGGGGCAAAATGTAAACATTTCCTGTGTTGAAGTTAAACCACTAACCATTGAAGTTCTACCCGCCCCGCCTACCCCTAGTGTTGGGTAAAGAGAAAATGTCAAAGTTCAACTTTAATGGGGTCAAACCTCCCAGTTCATCGTGAAACTTTTGATTTTATTGTTCTATGATTATTTTAAACTTGGGAAAGTAAGGCACGATTATATCTTGGAAAGCAACCAGGCATATCTGATCAATCGTACTTGGAAATCTGAAATCAAACACTCATTTACGTAGGGATTGCCCTGTTTGGTATATGACTGTCTCATCCTGCCAATTATTCAGAGACTTTCGAGATAAACCAGAAATCAAACGCTGATCAGATAAGGGGGGTTTCCCCGTCGGGTATATCTCATGTGAGATACACAAAGGACAAACAAGACCTCGTGACATATAATATTCCAGAATAAATAATAGGATAAAAGAGGGATAGAAACACGTGATTTATGCAGAACGAGGTCAATATCAATGATACATTATAATAATAAATGTGTAAGTCGGAACGAATAGATTAATAAGTAAACTGTGAAATGTACCACGAGTTTTACCATAGCTGTTACAATGAAGACAGCTAGGTAGTTGAAAAGGTAGGGTGATTTTAGTGTGTTCCTAATGCAAAGATAGCCGTGAACCGTGAATTGGTAAGTTCGCCCATTCTGTTTGTAGTGCATTGGTTCTGTCAAAATTTCCCTTCTATGGAAAAAGTACAAGGAACCGACATGTTGGAACCAAGAATTTTTTACAAAACAAATTTCGAACATTTAGTTTATCATATAACTTGCTCTTTGTACCTTGATGCCTGGATCGAGCACCTCGTCGGTCGTCTTTACCAGCAGAAATCTTTTCTATTTGGGTGAATTATTGACATTCGCTCTTACATTTTTTTACGTTTTTATTTTCATTGTCGTGGTTGACTGCTCAAGAAATGAATGTTTTATTGTGTGGTTTCATTTTGGCAAAGAATTGATGGAAATAAGTTACCAGAAAATTCTTGGTAGGTCAATTTTTGTTTATAACTACCATCTAAGTTTGATAAGGTTATGTAGTTAAGTATAATTGTCGAAAAAAAACATAACGAAAATTGCAATTTCTAATAATATTGCACAATCTAGTTATGAATGCAACGGGAAAAACAGCTGATCGCATGGGAAAACTATGATGTTTATATGTTTATGTTATGATTGCACAATATTTAAAAGATTATATAACACATCCAAAATCGATAGTACTTTTTGTTAAATAGTTTAGGTCACTCAATACCTAGTGAGATTATTGTGTTTGTAGGAACCAGTGATTTGGTCAGTTCAGTATAGCCATGTTAAATCTATACTCAATCAAAGGTGTTGAACGTGATTAAAAAAATCTAATGTTAATGAAACTTCAGAAATCCGGAAGGCAACAGAACCTTTTATCTAAGAATTGAGAACATATTCTCTTGTTCCCTTCAAATTTCTTTTACCAGGTCAGAACAATAGATCTTTGTCATACGTTTAGTAAGACACACCCTTCACATAAATAAAATTTGCCCTTTTCACAAAAATCACAATATTCACGTACCGCAGCATTATCTGATTGATAAATAAGTTTTCAACTTGTTAGCAAGAGAGCAATAACACAAAATGTACCGGTTATTTGGAAGAACTCTGAGCGAAACACGAAAAACTGCGGTGGGAAGTGTTATCTGACTGCGTTACTACAGAGAACAGTTTGAAATGTTCAAAATTGGAAACAAATTAGGGCTACCAGTAAAATCACGATTTCAAACGTGGACAGATATCTGTCAAAATAATCACAGAACAGACCATGGACTGTTCTTGCATGGAACAAATATCACTAACAATTGGAGGGATAAGAAATGGAAACATGAAGTTTTCATAGGCATGTAATAGGGTTGTTAAAGTCGAACTCGAAACTCGACTCGACTCGAAAAAACTCGAAAATTTTCGAGTCGAGTCGAACTCGAAACTCGAAAACTCGAAATTTCTCAAAACTTGAAAACTCGAAAACTCGAAAACTCGAAATTTTCCAAAACACGAAAAACTCGAAAACTCGAAAACTCGAAATTTTCCAAAACACGAAAACTCGAAAACTCGAAAACTCGAAATTTTCCAAAACTCGAAAACTCGAAAACTCGAAATTTTTAACGCGAAAACTCGAAAATCGAAATTTCGAACTCGAAAATTGGACTTTTTGGGTCCAAAAACAGTCAAAACTCGACTCGACTCGAAAAAACTCGAAAATTTCCGAGTCGAGTCGAACTCGAAACTCGAAAACTCGAAATTTCCCAAAACTCGAAAACTCGAAAACTCGAAAACTCGAAAACTCGAAATTTCCCAAAACTCGAAAACTCGAAAACTCGAAAACTCGAAAACTCGAAAACTCGATTTTTCGCCAAACTCGAAAACTCGAAAACTCGAAAACTCGAAATTTCCCAAAACTCGAAAACTCGAAAACTCGAAAACTCGAAATTTTGAACTCGATTAACAACCCTAGCATGTAAGATTCAACAGGAAAATTTTCTTCTTTTAAAGAAGGACGATTATGTGGTCCAATCGCAACGGTTCAGTCCTTTGAACTGCAATACATTTTTCAATTGCAGTTTAAAGGACCGTTGACACGAGATTGGTCCACATTATCGTCCTTCTTTAACATTGGCAAATATTCAGGAATTTATGTGTTTCGGCATTCATTCCTTCAAAAATGTTCTCCACGTTAACTTGGTGGTTCTTTTTTGTTTTTCACAAGTAAGGGTAGGATTTTCATTGTTGTTAACCTGTTGTTGTGATTGTCTGCTACAACCATCGAAGTACTCGAGATTTGCTTTTACACTTTAGGTTATCGGGATTTTTATGTGAAACGGTGAGAAGCGCCAGAAATATGTATACTGGAGGAGTTTCGTCTAAATTAACTTTCCAAATTAACTCTTGTTAACACGTGAGCACGTTATTGTGAACACGTTAACACGTGATCTATCCTGCCCGATCAGATTGTGCAAAGCGGATTGGGTCACTGTTGCACAACAAAAATTCAAATCATCCCACGTTAACACGTGATCTACTCACACGTTAGCACGTGAACATGTAAAATATTCAACTGTGTTTACGTTAACACGTGATATATCCTACCCGATCAGATTGTGCAAAACGTATTGCGTCACTGTTGCACAACAAAATTCAAATCATCTCACGTTAACACGTGATCTAATCACACGGTAGCTCGTTAACAGGTAGGCTATTTATCTGTGAACACGTTAACACGTGAGCTATCCTTCCAGATCAGATTGTGCAAAGCGGATTGCGTCACTGTTGCCCAACAGCGTTGACCATGCCCCGCCCCCCGCTCTTTGATGGGGTATAAATATGAGGTGCGAGATGAGATAATATGGACACCTTCAGATCGGTTATCATTGGTTGGCTACAGGTGAAGGCCTAACCCTTTCTCCTCTTTCTCTTTTCTCTCCCTTCCCTTCTCTCTATTGTCTTTCTATCTCTATTTCTCTCACGCTTTCTCTATTTATATTCCCCTTTCTGTCTCTGTTTCTATCTATCAATCGAACTAGCTCTCTCTCTCTCTCTCTCTCTCTCTCTCTCTCTCTCTCTCTCTCTCTCACTCTTTTCCTCCCTCTCTCTCTCTTTTTCTCTGACTTTCGTACTGTGTTATCAAGTCTATTTTTGCAATTTAAGTTGTTTTCTCTACAATCAAGAAGTAGCTCTTTCATTGTTTCATGATACAGGTTTCTGTGATACCGCAGCTAGCATTTTGTTTTTCATTCTTCTTTTGTTTTTACTACTTCAAATATTTCTAGTAGATTACTAGTACATTACTAAATGGTAATGTTTTCAGAAAACGTAAAATGTGTGGAATTTTCGCAGTTTGTCATCAGAAGTGCTCGAAGGACACCAAGCCGTTCGGGCTGAAAAAAGCTCAGGAACTCTCTAGGTTCGTTTTTTCACATCTTGGAATACTCTATCGGCTACTCTCCATCTAAAGTTGAGATGACACTCGTAGTCAATAGTACTGACTCCGTCACCTCTTGTTTGGGAATAATGAATTTGTATCCAACGAAAGCGAGACAGAAGGGAGAAACTAGGTTCAACTTTTTTTTGTCAATTTCATTTACTACCGCTTGGTTTACGTAGTGGTCATATCGCGCAAAAGCTGAACTACTGTTTTTCGCGGATAACTTTCTTGCCTGGCGCGGTAGCAGTTCCTTGTCACCTTATGAGATTTTCTCTTTATCTCATCAAGTTCTCTTGAAATTCTATTGATTGGTACGCTGCAACATTCAAAGTTCACAGGTGGTTCATGAGATGTTCATCAGGTTCTCATGAGAAACATCGTGTTATCTAGTCATGAATTCGAAAGGAGTGCTACCGTGTAATATTACCAGTGATTTCAGACTGCAACGTCATCGCGGCCCCGACTTCCATGGATCGTACCAGGATTCGAAGACTGGCGACATTCTGTGTCACGAGAGATTGGCTATCATGGATCTGGGCATCACGCAACCCATTCAGGGAAGCAAGGCTGATCAGCAGGTATAGTCCATGACATTTTCACGTGAACCGTACAGTAACCTGTTAACTTCGTTTACTGTTTACAACAACCTTATAACATCAAAAAAGCTTCTTGTATTCTATTTTTTTTATTTTCAACTGTAGAATTGCGCATGCGTTTGAAGTTCAGCATTTAGTAGTTACATGAGTAACCTAAGCGATTGATAAGTGTTTTTGGCTAACATTCTGAGAGTAAGATGAATTGTTAAATCAGTCATTTATTCTACTTCTTCGTAACAGTATAAATATCGTGTTTGCTCTGCCTTAGTTCTTGAATTTGGAAAACGTGTTTTACTAACAAACAAAAAGCCAGAAGTTCGTGTGAAATTTTGAGCATTCATTATGTCTAACTAGTTGTCTAACTAGTAAAGGTTCGGTTTCCAGGTGATTCACAACGGAGAAATCTACAACCATTCCGATCTCCGTAAACATGCGCTCAAGGAATTCGACATGAAAACCACATGCGACTCTGAGGTAAAATATTCCTGTTAGTTTCATTAGTTTAACCGAAGACGAGGTGGCAAGATGTTTTATTGTACGTGGCGACGTTTTGGTGGATTCACCGTCTTCAGGGCCAGGAAAAGGCATCAATCAACAAATTACAACAACATGCCAAGGTTCATTGACAGTAGGACATGCAGAATAAAATATTTTGATTGAGCTTGGTAACTATAGAACATGAGCTGATTTGGTTTTTCTCTCCTGATAGAGTACCGCGTTTCATATAGTTTTTTATGTAGTTTGTAGGTTCTATTCTGTCGAGATGTGTGAATGAGGTCAAAGTTATTGTTGCCCTCTTCCTGCGAAATTTCACGCGGGTGTTTACAGGGGATTTTATTTGTCAACGGTAATTTTGTGTTTATAATATGTTATATTTCAGATAATAATTTTCCTCTACGAGAAGGCCAAAAGTGGGAAGATGTGCTTGGAACTGGATGGTGTTTTCGCGTTCGCCCTCTGTTTCGAGGGGGAGTTTCTGGCGGCTCGCGATCCGATTGGCGTCAAACAGATGTACTACGGGGTCGACGACGAAGGAAGATACTTCTTCAGGTACGTTTCTATTCGGAATACAGTACTTGTAACACTTCTTCAGACAAAGTGGAAAAACGAATAACTGTTCCACATGTGGAGCGCCAATCGGGGTTTTCTAGATTTTGTTTTGGCATTCACCACTGAACTGAGGTATTGTTCATAAAGAATAGAAATCCAGCTCAAGGAAAACCGTTCCGTCAAAAGATTATTTTTGAGATTGTTTTTGAGTAATTATTATCTGAGAGTTCACTTACAGCTTTTCCTGCTTTTTCACACTCCCTCCATTTTCCTTCCTTCAATCTCTTTTTCCAGTAACGAGATGAAGACAATCGAAGGGGTTTGTGGTCCTCACGAGTTATCTATCTTCCCGCCAGGCCACTACTGGCAGCCGCAGACTGGATTCGTCAGATACTACCAGGTAAGAAAGGGTATTTCACACTTCTGCGATACTATAGTCCTTTCCATTCCTACTGAGACTCCTACAGTAGGATTCCGAAACTTCCAAGCCGTTTTGCTCACCTATTTTTGATCGGAGAAGTTGAGGATTTTTGTACCTCATTCTCCTTCTCAGGTAGAGTAAATATACGAGAGCATTTTCCATGAACTACATTTTCAGCTTCATAACAGCCTTCGGAAAGTTTGTAAGGTTACTGTAGGAGTCTCAGTAGGAATGGTGTGAACTATACCAGGTAGGACATTTTCACACTTCGTGGAGACGTAATAGGTGAAAACGTGACTGTCATTCGAAGTTTGCTCATGCTGCTGGTTATCCTATAGTAAATCCAATTCGTACGTGGGCTTCTACTTCTGCTGTATGCCAATACTATTTCAAAAAATATTTAAAATGTAGAGGAGTGAGAAAGTGTTTAATACCTCATGTAGAAGTAGCAAGTATTATAGATTACATTTGGGGTTTCTATATAGGTTTATCTAGGCGAAACATAGCTTTCATTTCTGCTGTATGAGGGTGTGAGAATATGGCAAATAAAAGTGTTTTTTGTAAAACTGTTGTTAATTTTAATCCTAGTTTTTTTGTTTTCTTTGTTTTATATTGATAGTAGCTTCCCAAGTTTGTCTTCAATGTCGACATTTTACAGCCAGCCTGGTTCGACTACCGTCTGGCGACTCAACCACAGGATCTGAAACTGATCCATGACTCTTTCGTGAAGGCTGTCACCAAGAGACTCATGTCGGACGCGCCGCTGGGAATTCTGCTCTCCGGTGGACTGGACTCTAGTTTGGTCAGGTACGAACATTTGTAGTTTGGTTAGGTACGAACGTTTGTAGTTTCGTTAGATACAAACGTTTATACTTTTGTCAGGTACGAACATTTGCTGGCTTTTTGTTTGTCGTTCATACGTCTTGTAATGTAACATTTATTGAACTAGTTGATTTGAAGCGGAAAGTATATAGTTTGAAATGACATAAGTGTTACGTTCTAGAGTGACCGTTCCAGTTCAATTGTAATTTATTGAACCAGTTTGTTCAAAGGAATACACGTACTAGAAGTAAATTGAATTGCCACGCAAAGTTAGTGTTCTAATGCGATATCAGCACTTAGTCAAATTGCACTTTTTTGAGTTCTGCAGTGTCTAACATGTTTCACGTAGCTGTGTACTTGACTAAAAGTAGAGACGAATATGAATAATATAATAGTTACGTCTTATGGTAACATTCTCGGTTCCAGTTCAATCGCTGCCCGTGAGATGCGCTCGCGTGGCCTTCCTGTTCATTCGTTCTCCATCGGGGTAGATCACACCTCCCCTGACCTCATTGCTGCCCGCAAGGTGGCAGAACACATCCAGACGCAACACCACGAGTTCACCTTCTCTGTTGAGGTACGTTGAGAGGGTTGTCAGAAGTACGGGAAGTACGTTTATACATCGATTGTTTGGTTCTGTTTCAGAGGTGTTTAGTAAGGTTTTGTCTTCTAATGTAGTTTTCTCTGCTCTACCTGCAATCAGCAAGATAATTGAAGTTCACGCATATGTCTTTAAATTACGTTTTCTATTACTCTTCTAAGATTTCTCAAACTGTCTCATTTTTGGGGTACCTGCGAGCGCTGGATTACGGCAGTTATTTTCACGCCGTCAGGTCATGTTGTGAGGGGAAAATAGTGCAACTTTCCGTGCTCGCAACATGACATTTCCAGGAAGGACTGGCCAATCTGCGCAACCTTATCTGGCATCTGGAAACGTATGATATCACTTCCATCCGTGCTTCAACGCCCATGTACTTCTTGTCGGAGAAAATACGTGAACTCGGAATCAAGGTGATTACTGTTTTCATTTTCAATCTATTGTTGACTTAGTTAGAGAAAACTCCAACCATATTAGTTGAAAACAACCTCATTTTCGTTCTCATTTCTCCAAAAACATTGTGTCTTGTTAACTGTATTCTCATCCAAAATTGCTAAAGTCAAAGAAGTCAAAGAAGAGAATATGTTGGAAAAAATTGTTTGTTTTTAATTTTGGAAAGAATGTTCATGTTCAGGTTGTTCTTTCCGGCGAAGGAGCTGATGAGATATTCGGTGGCTATCTGTACTTCCACAACGCCCCCAACGACGAGGAATTCCAGAAGGTATATTTTATCTGAGTGGATGCAGGACAGAAAACAACATGACTTATTGATTTTCTCGATTCGTTCGAAAAATCTTTATTCGTCCCCTTTCACAGACCTCCAGTATTCGTTACATTACTTAGTGGATAGAGAAGTATTTTGTAGTGAACATTTTCCACCTCATTTCTCGGTACTCATTGTTAACACGTAGTTGATGTACATTTGTTTTTATTCAGGAGACTATCGATCGTGTTCTGCACCTGTACACAGCCGATTGCTTGAGGGCAGATAAGTCTACCATGGCGCATGCAGTCGAAGTCAGGGTGCCGTTCCTGGATAAAGTCAGTTTTCAGCTGGTGATTTTGAGATGTGAAAGACTTTTATAACTGCTTGTGAATCGTATCACTCACGTAAAAAGTGATCGAACAGAGAACACACTACTGGTCCCAGGAACACACTACTGGTCCCTGTTAATGCTCGTATCGTAGTTGAAACGGTTATAGTATTCGAGAGTTACAGTATTTCATCAACAGTGGACGAGCGCGTTCATACGTGTGCATAACTAATGTTTTCTGAACTTCCACGTGAGTGTATAGTTGTTGGATTGTAAGATCAATTACATTCATAGGACTTCTTGGAAGTGTCCATGTTGACTGAGGCGCAATACAAGAGACCTCAACCGATGGGCGGACGCAATGTGGAGAAGTACATTCTGCGAAAAGCTTTCGATGAAGAGGTATGTTCGACTACAGAAACTAGAACGTGGTTTGCATCGAAAATGTAGCAAGGTTCCAATCATGATTTTCAAACAATCATAGTGAATTCACAGTTCTCAAGTTCTACAAATTGACTTTTCATTTTATATTGGAACGTGGTAAGAAAACTTCATTTTTCGAGAAACACATTTTAGAGCAAGCCGTATCTGCCGCAAGAGGTTCTGTGGCGCCAGAAGGAGCAGTTCTCGGACGGAGTCGGATACTCGTGGATCGATCGACTCATGGAACACTGCGCTCAGCAGGTCACCGATGAACAGGTATAGTCTACTTCATGTCAACGTGGAGTTTACGTGACTGAAAACAGTCTGTCTGGAGTCCTGATCGCTATGATCGGAAAGTATTTCATCGCTCAACTAGACCTGAGGAACAGCTTTACAAGTTTTCATCATTTCTATTTTCTTTAGTGTCTTGTTCTAGAAATAATTTCCTGATGTTTTCCTTTGAACTGGTTTTCAACTGTGTGTGGCGATGGCGACACCGTTACTATTTGATACAAGCACGTTTCCGCCATGAACAGATAGTCATATTTTGTTTATTTGTTTACAGTTTGCCAAGGCCTCGGAACGTTTTCCTCACAACACTCCCCATTCTAAGGAGGCCTTCTTCATGAGAAGTATCTTCCACGAACAGTTCCCCAGTGACAATGCCGCTCTGACCGTCAGAAAGTGGATTCCTAAATGGCAGGCCAACCAGGACCCTTCAGGTAAGGTTATTGTGGCATATGCTGCGCGAAATTTCACTTCCAAGTTTGTTCAGCAAAACTTTATTTTTCGTTCTCTTTAGTACATTATGCGCATTTATAGCAAGTAAAGATTGATTTTTTTCAAACCGCTCACTCTGTTCAACTTTCCGTTTATCATCGGTCAATATCCTAAAACATCCTAAAACCCCTACTCTATATCCTAAACTCAATATCCTAAAACATCTGGAACACAAACGCTTATTTTTTGTTACGAACTATTTTTCCTTCTCGACTACATATGCGTGTTCTGAATTCCCTGTTTTAGGTCGTGCTTCTCACATTCACGAGCAGGCTCTCCCCAACGAGGTGAAGGAAGTAGCTGGAGTACGAATGGAAACCACCAGACCTACGCACGCATAATATCATAAGAATATCAGTTCTCGTTTGTTTATGTGTATTTTGGGATTCAGTTATTAACCAGAGGCTTGCGATGTATTTATGTGTATGTACTTATTTGGATAAATGTTTTATGATACTTTTGTTTTTTGCCATTTTATAATGTTGTGAAGATGAGAAGATTTTGTGTATGGAGTAGCAAAGAGTTTTGATATCTTCACAGGCTTTTTCACGATTTCACTTTTCTCCGTAATTTGAATGGACTCAAAGTCAATCACCTCACTACTTGAGTAGTTATGGTATAACACCGCGGGGTTTCACGATCCTATTCATTCTAGCTGCCTGAGTGGTTATCAGGCTTTTTTTCTGATTGTTCAATCAATAAATTCACAACAACGAATCAGCATGATTTAATTATTTTATTAGCGAGAGTACCTGTACAATTATCGAACAATCAATAAAGAGGAAATCAAATTGAGGTAAACATGATAAATGAATAAAACTAATCTAGTTGATCCTTTATTACTTTATCAGTTACATATTTAATTAGGCCCTTAGAGAAGAAGCCATGTCACGACAGCAGTCAGTGTAGCACCCACTAGGGTGGTGGATGAGGAAGAAACCTGAAACAACTGACTTTATATGTTATATTTTTTTTTCGAACATACTTCTGATTTGTGTCGGTTTTAACTCTCACCAGATGCTTAGTAGAGGATACAGAATAATGTGATGATGACCCTGATTCAAGACGAGTGTGAGGTCCTCAGAGGGGTCAAGGTATACTCTGGGTTTAGTTTCTGCCGACCCTCTTTATGTTCTCTGTTGCGTTGCCACGTTAGTCGTGTACAATAACAACTGTTCCGTCCGGTTAAACTGTAAAATGTTAAATTTTTGTCCAGGAATGGGATTCTGAAGCAGTGCAGATGTTCCTCATGTGCTGTGCTTGTAGTTTGAACAAAGATCACCCACCACTCCCTGTGCATCTCCGGCAACGATGACGTCATTCGTCTCCACTTCTTGTTCGGTGTCCTTGTCCTTGTCGGTGTCGTCAATGACAATCACGGGCTCTCCAGGGGTCGTCATCTGAAAAATCGAGTTCAACAACTTTTGTTGAATTTCCGGAACATTGAAACGTACAACTACTGTGAAGCGTAGAAATCTCTGTAGTACGGTGCTACGACAAATGTTAAAAGACTTTTTATACCAACATAGTTCAAAGAACCAGGAGGGGTTATGATTTGGTGGCAGATCCTTTCTCCCAAAAGCTTGTCAATGCGGTGTATCTTGCTCTGTCCCTTGTTTTTGTAGTTTGCTTCCGTCGCTGTTATGTCGGAATTCGTGAACTATGACGTGTATCGAGTGCAAACTACAACTCAGCGTCGATCATCCACTATACCTCTTGTTCGGTCAAAGTGTCGGTGACGGTGGAAACTTCTTCCTCTTCCTCATCATCAGCCTCATTGCTGTCCATTTCGGGGGTCATCTAGAAATATAAGGTTGCTTTGTTACTTAATAACTTAATAGTGTATAATTGTAAGTTTTACACCAAATAGCTTAGATTTGTTTTATTCACAAACCTCTTCTCCCTCAGTTTCTCCAACCATTGCCTCTCCCTCAACAATCATTGGGGCAGTCTGGAAAGAGATACTATTCAGTGGATAATAATAGTAATTATGGTCATTTTCATTGAGGTTATGTTCTCATGCTTCAAATGAGTGAGGCAAAGAGACTTGAACTTGACATTCATTGTTGACTCCAGTTCTTTTCAA
The DNA here is from genome assembly GCA_964036275.1 of Litoditis marina. Lineage (NCBI taxonomy): Eukaryota > Metazoa > Nematoda > Chromadorea > Rhabditida > Rhabditidae > Litoditis > Litoditis marina. The sequence continues at coordinate 9,378,954 of OZ038440.1, read as the reverse complement.
ATCACTCAACATTAGTTGCACCCAACTGTACTGTATTATAGTACTCTGTACTTAACATCTCAGTTGTTTGTTTTCACGATTCTTTTTTTCTGATTTCACACTATTTCAGCTGACTCGGTAGGAAAAACTCGACTTTTTAGTCGTCAGGAGCATTTTTCCGTTCGTTTTACCTCGTTGATCGGTCTTCCCTCGCTGTCAACAATCGTTTCTTCCATCTCTGGCTCCTCCTCGATCTCAACGGCTGGCTCAATGGTTCCCTCTACCTAACAACACCGGGTTTAGTGAAAACGTGACACCGAAAAACGTGAGACATAAGAACAATAGCGAATCAGAAATTATACGGTTAGGTAGCTTTTGTATTGGTAGAGACTTTAACTTGTATATGTTTTACAACCGCACATGAACAAATATGACACGCACAGTATACGTTTTTCTCTTTTGAAACAGCAAACCTCTTCGTTCTCAGCCTCCTCGTCAGTCTGGGGAGATTCAGATTCAGTCTCGTCGGTCTCTTCTTCAATAACGGGAGACAGGACAGGGGTGCTGGTCTCGGATTCGGTGCCATTTCCAATCACCTAGAAATATAAACAGTTCAAAACAAGTGATAATCACTAGTTTACAACTTTCTATTATCGGGTCAATGAAAGGTCAGTAAAGAACGGTTCATGATCGGCTCTACTGAGTTTGTAGTTTGAAACCCCTTGCTTTCTTGTTGAGGATCAAACAACCACCTGAATATCTTAATTTAGTCATTTTGTAGTACACTTTCACAGCTAGTCAAACATATTGCTCTAGTTTGCTTGTAACTTCTACCCGTTATGTTTTTGTTGAGGAGCAAACCAAGCTCAGACATTTTCATTCTGTATAGTACAGATTCCGTGCTAGCTAAACATTTTGGTCCATAATTCGTCTCATGTATGTTTATTAGCGCATTGGCTAGCGAGATCGGCTACTCCGGTGCAATTATACCTCTCACGGCTCAAGGATTTATACGGTCATTCAAGACTGGTATGGCCGTAGCTAAACACAATTAGGCGGTATGAGTGAACTGCGCGAAAGAACAAAAAACACTTGAACGCATAACCGAATTATGAAATTGACAAATGGTCGGAGTAGCTGAACCTGCGTCATATTCAATTCTTCTCAAGGGATCCTTTACAATAAGATGTTGGAGTTTCTTGTATGTTTCGCTTGGAGAAGTTTTAAAAAAATGTATCGTAGCAATCCAATACTCGTTGAAAACGCGATAATTTTCTCTTAGATTGCATTTGTAAAGCTGCATAACTTAGTGAAAAGGGTTCCCTCTTCCAAAAGAAAATAACTATGATTCATAGTGCTCTATCTCGCTGAGTTTTTAGTTTGATCTCGTTGCTTTTTGGTAAGAAGTCGAGATAAACCTACAGGTTGGTAACACCCTATAGTGGGTGATTTTCATGGAACCCTGACACACCTGATCGAACTTGTCGACCCCGAGGAGCATTTCGCACTGTTCGGGCAGCTTGGCGAGGTACTCCAGGACAATAGCCGACATGGTGCTGTTCTCCTCTGCCACCTCATAGGCCATGCGGATGTTTCCACGCTCCACTTGGTTGCGGGCCATGTCCTGGAAAACACGTCTTTTATGATAGTAAAACAAGTTATTAATTGTAAGAAAGTTATTACTAAAGATCTAACAAGATAGAAATTTCGTGAAAACTTGTTTTTGTAAACTACATGACTTCGGTATCTTCTAGCTTGTGGGCTAAACTGTACGATACATTCCCAATAAAGGTAAATGCTAAGCGTTATTGAACTTTATTTATCTCTGGTAACAATAATTGTTTCCATTTAGTTGTTTGTTGGAAGTCACTCACTCTGAAAAGTTCTCCAGCTCCGGCACAAGCCTTGGAGAAAGAGGCCATCGCGCACTTCATGGAACACACGTGCTGGCTGAAAACATTGTATATTTGTATTTACGCATAGTGATAATCGATTTGACAAGTACGTGGAAAGTGGAGTGAATATTCTGTTGACTTCTAGCACCATTCTAGATCAGCACAGCACACGTAGCTCAAACTATAAGAATGTGGATTCTTTGTGCTACAAAAACTATTGAAAATCGTACACATCAACCCCGTTAATCATCGAAAATTGACGTCCCGTTGAACAGTTATTTCATGAAGCTCAGGTTAGTCAAGATGAAGTCATTCACAGACTACTCACTCGCAAGTGGTGGCGATTCCGTCCATAACCGATGTGGGGTTGACGAGGGCGGCGGGCGAAGAGTCGAGACGGAGAGAGGCGGTGGGAAGACCGCAGTCGTTCATGCACGAGTCAACCATGTCTGGTGCGTCTACCAGACAGTCACGGGCAAGACGGAATTCTGAAGGTTGTTATAGAAATCATCGTCAAGGATTTCAATGAATGAGAAACGCGGCACGTGAAACTACTTACAATTCACACACACTCTCACTTGTTTCTCACTTGGCTTTATTTACGCTCTCACAGTAATCTAAAGATTTTCTACTATTCTAGCTAACATTTTGTTGTTAGTCATATAGTATCCTTCATACATGAGCTCTACGTCATATAACATGACGTAATATAAACACGACAGACCATGTCGTACTCGAAATTAATCAAGTTTTACGTCAGAGTCAGAATTATTAAAAAATTCGATTATTTATTCAACGTTTGGTTCGATTCAATGCAGAAATGTGATCATTCACGTAACATTCAGTTCAATTTTATGCAAAAAACGCGTTGAGTATATTACCTTCCACTTTGGCTCCGCAAACGTAGGAGCTGGCGGCGGTGCGGGCTTCCAGCTCGGCGAGTTCTTCCTCGGGGCATTCTCGACCGCATTTCAGAACAGCGGTGTTGATTCTGGAAAGTTAAGATAGTATTTTATGAATTACTCGATGGTTCAAATGTAGATTTGTAGCATTGTTTTTTGAACAGAAAATGGCATTCCGCAGTTTATTCTGATTTTTCAGAAAAAAAGTTTTGTATGGTAAAACGTGAGAGAAAATCTAACCGTCTTTCATGGTCACTGTCGGAGATGTAGTATAGTGCTCACATTTCCCAACTGGACTCGTTGGCAGCGTGCCAAAAACTTTGGAAGACTGTTATTTAGGGAAAACACATATTTTACAAAACACAAAGTTTTCATGAATACAAATTATAACTGAAGGGAAGAACCCTTCACAGAAATTTCTATCGTTAGGTTCAAAAACTGCCTTGAAATTTCATTGGCAAGCTGCCCAGTTGGGAAATGTGCGAACTATAAGCTTTTTGACTTTTTTCTTAGAGCAATCTTATTTATTTAGCTCGGGACACAACTAGCCTAGTGGCTCACGACTTTGTAGACGGTCTTCCTAGTTGTAGTTTGATAGTGTGTCCAGAGTTTTCTATATTTTTCATATGAACCAATTTGGATGCGCTGCTGGCTGCGCAATCCCACGTCTATTGACAGGTTATTGTTGCCAGTCACGCATGACTGCTCCACAAAACTACACCCTTCTATAAAATGAGAAATAACCCTGAGTTATCAGAAATATAAAGTTTTTTCGGCAAGGAAGTAACTTTTTGCCAAGGTCAGCGCTATCCCAATGATCGGAACCGGTTAGCATCATTAAAGGTATCAACATAGCTACGGCTAATTGACTTTGCACATAGCAAATTTCGATGAAATACCACGAATTCTGAATTCCGATACAGTTTTATAGATATGGAATTGTGGAGTGTTTTGATTTCTCTTATCGTACATAATTTTTTGTTCTAGATAATATCACCAGAAGTTCTGAAGAACGAACATTGGTGTTTTGAGCGAAACGGCAAGAACTCTTGTATATCACTTGCTTGCATGTAAATTAATCGATCAATCAAACGATTGTGCATTCTGAGTTGCAAATGAAAAAATTGTGTTCGACCAGTCAGTCATTACGTTTGCGTTATGCGTTAGATTTTCCTAATCTAGACTTGAAATATATTATAGGTCTTTTCTTTGAACATAATAAAATAGGAGGTTTTTCCATTCAAGCCTTTGTTTCCTAATTTCATTTCTAATTTGTCCATTGACCCTTGTTGTTGATTAAAGCGAAAGCAGCAACAGCGAGATAGTAATCAAAGGTCGTTTTTCATTGCCAAGAACTGGTAACTTCCCGACGTCGTGAAAAACGTGCGATCATGCTATAAAGAAAATGTCGTCGCTCAAGTCATACGGTAACTGAGCTGAGAACTAGAATTTAACAATATTGAAGAAAAATTATGTGGTATAACGAAAAGGAATTGAAACAGCGTATTTCACGGGTGAGAGTTTTGCGTTGAAAAATCACGCGAATTCCTCATGAGTTCGGTTGTACTTCTGTCGACGTGGAAGCAACTTCTAACTTCTCACAGTTCTCGAGTTAATATTGTTTGCTATTCTACAACAATTAAAGTTTACAGGTAGTTAATGAGTTAATGAGACGTTGAGGATCTCATGAGGTTGAAAGGATCGCTACGCCGCCTGATGTTCTCCAACTCCAACAAACATGATTTTTAAGGTACACTTACTGGCAGAAGTTCTCGATATCGACTGCGATGCTCTTGAAGTTGTTGAGATCGTTGGCTGCGTTGACGAGACTTCCCTGCTCAAAACAGGCCTGTAGACAGGGGCTGGTGCTGGGAATCTGGGGCTGGGGAGGGATGGCGGCGCCTGAACACGAAAAGGTCACGGTAGGTAGTTCAAGTTCTTCCTGTAGTTCCAGCCGTGCAAAATGAATGGTACAACCGATTGTTCTTCCCACATCACGTGAACTTGTTGAAAAATCACTTAGTCGATTGCGACTGCTTGAACTCCACGCTACTCAATTAGTCTGGTGGTTTATCTAGATCTTCTGGAGTTCTGATCCTCTTCCTCTTATTACCTTTCTCTCTTTTTATTTGCTTTTTCTCTCTCACTTTTATATTTTTGTATCCCATGCACATTCCGCATGGTAATACTTTGTTGTTCCGAGTGTTGTAAAATAAATCAAGGAAACACATTCGTTCGATTTGGCGATGAATAGATTTGACCGTTACGTTTTATTCGATTCAGGGTCAAATGCGGACCAAAAACGAAGCCTTTGTCTGAAAACCAGCGAAAGTTACTGTTTCGCGGCCAATCTATTTCGAATCGCACGGCCGATTACTGCACAACTGTTTCCAGTCATTTGAAAACCGCCCTTGAAAAAATACGGAAATATGAATTACTGATACTCTTAGGACTGGTACCGCAAAGAGGAACCTCTGTATACCAACTGCTCTACTCCCTGAAACTTCAGCATTTTTTGAAATTTCAAATCTCTTGGTCGAGTTTTGCATGAAAAACCTCCTAAACTTACCGAAAACGGCTGGCACCAGAAGCAATAAGCAGAACATAGTGGTCAAGAACTGAAAAGAATTCGAATGAGAGCAAGTTAAGACAACGTATTGCAAAAGAGAACAAAAGAGTAGAACTGTTTTTCCACAAAAAGATTGAGGAATGTGCGGAGGGGGCGGGGCGTCGGCGAGGTACAGTCCCAATTGGAACTACTGTCAATGCCAGGTGGGGGAGTTGTGAAGGAATTTCAAGGGGGAACCAAATTTCAAAACCCTTACAAAGAACATTTTCCGTAGCGGTTGCCGAAAACACTCATGTTCACTACAACATGACGTGAACTGGGGGTGAGGTCTAGGTGTTGTCACGAATGACAATATCAGATTGACGTTACAGAGAGATAACGTGAGTGAGTCAGGGGGACATACAAACAGGTGAAAGTTACTGAAAAAACCCATAGAGAGATGGTAGAAAAAAGAAAAATAGGAAGAGGAATGAAGCAAGAAAGATAGTGTGAACGAGGGGAGATACAGAGAAAATTAGGATTGAAAGCGAAAATGGCAAAGGAAAAAGAGCGACAGGGAGAGGGACCAATAAAAAAGAAGTGCTTGACCCGTTTAGGAGGAGAGGATTGAGAAAGAAAGCGAGCGAACCGCAAAAAATATCGAAAAGAGACCAGTTGAGAAAAACGCATACTTGGTGCGGTGGCCGCGCGACAATGGCATGGTATCTACTCTCTCTCTTTCTCTCTTTCGTTATAAACTGATATTGTTAATGGCCTTCGACACATAGATACCACCGGTAAACAGTGGAATTTCGAGTTTTTGTTTCACCGCCGCCCAAAAACTCGTACCCTGACCATTACAGTCATGGGATTTAACAAATTTCCTCCAGTAAATAAGGGAACCGGCTGATTGCTCAGAGTTCAATGATGAACATAACAAAGGGAGAAAAGTGTTTTGTCAGAACTACGTCAAGAGAGCGTATTTGGTCATGTTATACGGTGACCGGATACAATTGTTTTCAAATTTTGCTGTTCAGAGAAGGGTGTGACCGAACTCGAGTTGTAGTTTGGTTGGAAAGCACATCAAAAGTTTTGATGTGTGCCAAAAAAGCGGGAAAATGGAACCACAAACGCAACAATAGCCAAACGATGTATAATGAATATAATCAGACCAATTTTTCTGACCATTCTATCACAACGCTTCCGCGATAGTTTGTAGCCATGTTGTATCTACGAAACGAGTGAGGTCAAGATCTACCCATAATAAGAAATGTGTGACATCCATGATTTTTATTCATTTATTCATGTACTTATCCACGCCCAAAGAATGTGGCGTTCGCTCATTGAAAAAAAGAGAAAAATACGAGGTGCAAAAAGTAAATTGAGATCATAATGGTTATTGGGAGTGTGGAAATCCCGATTCGTTTGTACAATGAATATTTCGGTTTTGGATAATCTGATTCTGATGATCTCCGCCTCCTAGCCAAGAGAGGAAAAACAATACATATCAAATTACAATGTTTCAGAGCCTCAAATTGAGCCGCTAGTGGAAGTGAAAACAATGCATTGCTTGGTGGCTGGCAGCTGAAGGTTGTGTAACCAGTCTCATGCATCTACGAGTAGTTAACTATCGAGTAGGCCATTGAACTACGGAAAGAAACGAGTTCGCGGACTGCTTCTCGTATCTTTGACAAACATCAAAACTAGGGTCAAAGTTTGTGTTCAGCTATATCTTGGAACTGGAACTCCTTCTTATTCACATCAGAAATCCAACAAAGATTCAGGGAGGGAGATCTGGAGAGGGGGGAGTTGGATGAACTTCAGAATTAGTAAAAGGTTGTACTCTTTTAGTATCACCGTTTTCATGAATGAGTGAAGTTGAGTTTGGTAGTGAAATAGCAACGCGAGATTCATTAGTCAAAAAATGTATAAAAAGTCTACTGCTATGGAAAAGTTGACTGTGAGTAAACTAGTTGAAGCATAGAATAGAGTTTATAACAATGGTATGGTATAGAAAACAGATGGCTTTTTATATGACTGCCGTCGAAAAACATGTTCCACCCTGAACTCTTTGTTCATTACGCCAGACAAGGAAAAGTTAGCAAAACAAGTGGAAGAAATGTGGTTTATGTCACGATAATTGTAAATATCTGACTCACAATTCAACTTCACTACTTCGATAAACGAAACTTGTATTATCCATAGTAGGTTGAGTCGATGAACGTTTGCGAATTTTACTTTTACGAAATTCAAACTCTTCTCTCTTTCTAATCGTTTCTACTTCGCTTTGTAACGAATGTACATGAAACAAAGTGAGATTGATAGACGGGAAAATCTCCTTTTGATTTGTACGTTTATTTTGTTTTCTCCGATCCAAAACATCAGAACTAAAGCGTGTTACCGAAATAAGCTTGAAGAACAACCCGGTTTAAAGCATCAGAGTATCAGACACTTGCCCTATTGTGACTATATTGCCACACCACTTAACGAAAATTTAGCTAAATATGTAATGCTTCATTTGCACTGTATTGAACTATACAAGGCAGTAAGCCACGCAGCACAATAATATTCCTTGTTGATAATACAGCAATGTCGAGACATTACAGTGTTACTTTGGATAAATATTATTCCCATGAAGTTGTTTTTGAAATCCACGTACTGTTTTATGACATCATTCGTTCTTTCAAACGGAAAAGAGCAAATTGGATTCGTTTACAATTTATTTATCTTTTCCAGATGAATGAAAATTGAAAGTTAGAGAGTTTATATTCCTTTTTACAGAAAGAAAAACAATTTCAAGGTAAAAATGATTGGGTTAGTGCAGAATAAATTTCAATGTCAATGTGTGGAACAACAAACACAATTTCTATTCTATGAAAACGATGACCTTCAAAAACTGTTCGTTTCATACATGCATTTATAACCCTTACAGGCATAACCTCGAACACTTACAACGTTGTTTTTATTTCCCCTCATCTGTAAATTATTATAACTTCATCCCGAAAACAAAAGATAAAACACAGCAGCTTCATTACAAACATAAATGATCACATATTTTGTGGTGGTAAAGTTTCGATAAACTCAGAAAATTGAGATCACAGAAAAACTGGAGAACAATCAAATTTTTAACATATATGAATCATACTAAAACTGTTTCTCTCGAAAAGGCCAAGTTTTATCTGATTTTTCCCTCTCAAGCTTTGTTTTTGTTGGCGATTTTCGAATAGAGTTTCTTGAATATGGACAGATGCTTCTTCTCGACCTGAAATGAGTTCAAATTCATCTGTTTTGTCTAGAAATGTAAAGTAGTAAAGTTCAACTGTTCCGAAGACATCAGTCAACACTTTAACTCATTTCACCAATCACAACAATTAGTGACTAGATGGCACAAACTTTCACAACAACAAGTTTCCACAATGTTTTTCAGGTGCCAGGGGTCGCTTAGAGAATAGTCTGGCCCGAAACGATGCGTGTTATTAAATTAATTAATTAATTGTGATCTTATGTATTTGAAGTTTAATCCCTAGTTTTGGTCATAACTCGAAGTGTCGCTACTGTGTATGCAGATGAAATAACAATACAATATTTTTATGTCCTTTAATAATATCTGTGTTGTTTACCTTCTTTTCCAATGGCACTTGAGTGGTTTCTTTTTGTTTTTGAGTTTTCACAGGAGTGGTCCGGGCCTTGACAGTAGCCTCTTCCGTATAGTAATAGTTTTGAAGGTAGTACTGAAACGAGAGAAGAGATATTAGTACGAGTTACGGATGAGTGAAAAGATAATTTACAAATATAGCTCGTTTGCCGAGCAGGTTTTGAGTAATTTGTGTTTGCGAGTTTATGTTGTACTCACCCACAGGATAACACACATGATTAATTTTCCATCTGCAATAGAAAACACGATGAAGTAGTGTGAAAAGCGCGAGATATCATCCATTTAGCTCCGGGAAGCTTCCCTCTGCTCTCTGAGTACGTATGCTAGAAGATCCCGGCCCCTTCATCCCATCCTGCATCTCCTCAACCATACGCTATTCCTCTGCTCTTACATCCCGCCGTTATGTAAGAGACGAGAAATAGTGAGGCAGAACGAGAGACGCAGGATGGGATCGAGGTGCCGGGATCTTCTAGCATACGTACTCAGAGAGCTGGACTCACTAACGTCTCGCGGTAAGGTAATTCAGCTTCCACAATACGGTCAAATGCTTGACAACACTATAATTTACTTCTATAACCACTCCATACTCTTATGAACATCCCGAATGGAATAAGGTTGAAAACAATATGATTCACTTGTGAAACCAACATAGGTGTTTAGTCACCTACCAGATCTCTAGAGTTCCGACTCGAGGCGCACACATTCACGATCATTCTTCTTCAGATAGAAAGGAAGACGAAGTTTCCAAAATTAGTGGACCGAACTGTCCTTGTACTTCAGCAGAACTTGGTTTTCGATAAAAGTTTATCTTTGAACGACAGAGACCTAAAAGTCAATCCAGTTTGGAAAACCTAATCGATGAGAAGAAACTAGAGAAGTGAAAACTTCAAATGATACATTGAACATGAAGAATAAAGAGAAAATGGAAATATTAGATCTGGACATCTGAGGAATTTGTGAAGATGATTTTCCTTCTCTATTCTTGAAAAACAACGAAAAACATTTTTTCGCATGGAAATTGGTCACATTGTTCGAGAACAGAAAAAACCTTTACACTTTTCTTAAATGATCGAGTCTCATAGGATGACTTGAAGAATGTTCATTTCCAGAAAGTGAGATATAGCATGTACACGAGAAATATAATACTGTGGGATTGGCTTCGTGCAAAAAAGTCGGAACCAAAAGAAAGGGGCTCAAATGACATCTTCATGGGAACTGACTTTTTTTGCAGTCTGACACAAATGAGGCGAGAAACGCTAGTAGTTTGATTGTTCCTGGCAGTGTAATGGTTAACTTCAGAATGAACGAAAAAATATGTGCTTTCACAGAAGAGCCACCACAACATCAACGTTTTCCGAAAGTTGTCTCTCACACATCGGAACTGTGGGTTCGAAATTCATACCGTAGGAGTCTACGAGGCTTTGAAACAAGGTATGTTCGCTAATAAAGCCGTCACGTGTTTTTTAAGCACGTTATGAAATGCGTGAAAACACGTGAAAGGAGCAGGACGAGAGCAACCCATAGAAATATACTGTGAGCGCTTTGCTCACGTGGTTCATCTGGCTCGAATATGTCAACTCGTACTATAAATTCATCACATTTCAATTTTAATAGGCAAATTTCACGGCAATCGGTTGGTATACCGGGGAGCGATGGAGCCTTACGAATCAAGAATCGTGGGTTGCAGTTTGCTCGGAAAACACAGCATTAGATTGCTAGTCGCGCTCGAAACACGAGAGGATCAAACTACAAACACAGCAGGGTGACCAAACAGCACCGTTTTTCCTGCCTTCCGAGTGACACAGCTCCCGGCAGTTTAGTCGACGAGACATATTCGGTTTTTCCGATTGGTTTCTAATCGTTGGTTCCGGAAGCTGGTCTTCGAAAAAGGGACTAACTCATTTGGTCGAATATTCGTGGCAGTAAAACTACACATCAGAAATTCGAAAGAGTACATTTTAAAAACAAAAACAAACTACATTTTCTCATAGTCATGCAAAAAGTGGGAAACTATATAGATTCTAGAAGGTAGTCTTACCCAACTCAGCCCACTAATGTCTGTTATATCTAAAAATAGGGTCTTCGACAAAAATTGTGCTCCTGCTGTCACTAAAGCCAAGTATACTGTTTGGATGATGTGAGAAAAGAAGTTGTTATCCGGTGAAAACCGCAAACTTCTGGCGATGCATTTGGCTAATTGAAGGGTTGTGAACAGAAAGAGAAAGAGACGAGGAAAACAATTGAAGTGTTTGTCAGCTGCCATTCGTTCCATCGGGGACATCCAGCACCCAGAATGTCCTAACGCTCTCCCCCCCCCCCACACCTCAACAAGAAGAAGGTTACTATAGTCTGTTTCACGCAACAATTAGCCCTCTACAGTATGATTGATAGATATTGTAAATAGTTTAAACTTTGTGAAGTTTTTGTCCACATTGGTTGACACAAACCTGGAAAAAAGTGAATCTAAAATTTCGTCTGTTCAATGGATAAGTAGCCTTGACTATTCGGAAGTTTACTGTAGAAAGTCATCGATTGGTGAAACGGAGTATACTTCACTAGGAGTCAATTGAATAGTCACGTAAAGTTAACATTCTAATGAGGAATCATGCACTTTGTCATTGCACGTTTCTGAGTTTTGCTGTGTTTATCATGTTTCACGTGACTGTGCAATTGACTAACAGTATACCACACGACCATTCAAAAGTTAAACATGTTGAACACACCAGATTTGAACAAAACAACCATGATAGTGCACAATTTCTGATGTTTCTTATTTCACATGAATACAACATTTTGAACAAAATTTGTTCAAGCTGGCCATAAAATATCTTAAAAGAGCGGTAGAACTGATTTTTAGAATATTCACCACAATGTGTATATTCCTTCAGCAATGAAAGTTTATTTTTGAATGAAGTCCTTCGAGATCAAAAGCGAGAAATACGTGACATTTGGCGGGTGAGCTCAACTTTTTTCGTAGTTCTTAAAATGTAAGAATGTCGGCTGACAGCTTGATCAAAGTTTAAATATGCGACAGCCGTATTAAGACAACTCGACGCGCTGGTCTGTGTGAGAAAGCGCCTCAGGCGGTTATCGATCTCGCTAAAAATGAATATATGTTACTACTAGAACGAGTTTGGAGTGCATGTTGAGAAAACTACTACACTTCTCAACTTCATCATATTCTTAACAATATTGGACAGTTCCTATTGTTATCCCAAAATCTGCTGATAAAAACTTTATATCCGTAACTAACAAAAACAATTGAGAAAACTACTACCTATCCTAAATAACAGAACACTCATAACAAAACAAATCTAGAAAACGAGAAATAAAATAAATAAAGTAGCCAGCTAGCTTATATAGTGGAAGAGTGTCTAGTCTAGATCCTGTCGAGCATAGTCAAAAACAACACCCTCCAACTAGATTGCATCAACAACAAGCGAGCATTATCTGGCTATTTCAGACTCGACACAACAATAGCCTCACTAGAACTTTAGGCAGCAAACGAGGCGTGAAATGCCAGTTCGGCAAAAAGTTGGCAGCATTACAAAAAACTTGATCTCGACATTCTCTAGAATAGTACAACTATGAGATAAACTACTACACTCTGAACATATTAACTCCAATAGGACAGTTAAGAAGTAGAAGAACACGAAATAGTCCTAAAAACAAGAGATGGATTGAAAATCGACAATGTCGGATAACGCTGTCGTCCTCACACCTATATATCCGCCAAACAAACATGACGCAGATCGAACAAACATTGAAAATCTCCATTCCAATTATATTTGCTAATGAAAAAAGTTCAACAACTGGTTCCACCGTTCCCTACTCTTTATCACTCTAACTAGAAAACTGTAGTTTGTAATATATGATAATACAATCTATTAAACACCTATTGAAATCATACTCTAGCAAACAGCCGAAGAACTTCAAAAAAAAACTTGATGTTTCTTAGAGAACTCTGGGAAAATCGGACTACTTTTGTGAACTTGTAACTTGACATACTTTGATTGAAAAAGTTCAATTTTTAAGAATAGTCAGACCTAACTAGTGTACGATTGGAATGGAGAAACATAATGAAAAGTGACGTCACATTTCCACCACTCTACTCGTCCTTGCCGCTGGTCAACTCAGACCTTCTGAAGTCGACAATCTCCGCCTGATGGCCCTTGACGTACTCGTATACACTTTGAGACGGGTTCAACATGAAGGCCTGTCGTAGCAATGATGTCTCGTCTTCGTCGATATTGGTCGTCTGAAAACAACATTATTCATGCTCTGGCCAACTTGGCATTTTTGGTAAGATACCCAGAAAATTAGAGAAACAGGCTACTTTTGTGTGGAACTTTAGTTTTTTACTGGAAATTAGGGAACATGACTTATTTGAATGGGATAGTTTGAAGAAGGGGCACAACTTACATGATCAGCTACTTCATGATGTACCCAGACTCGTAGTGCGAAACTAGTTATATTTATAATTATATAGTTTTTACATCTAACGCAATGTTTCCCGTAATATCGAAAAAGGAAGGGGTCCACTGAAAATGAAATGGGCACCAATGAACCATTATATTATATTATTCATCCGTGAGCGCTTCGCAGAGTTTATCGAGCTCATCATAACATACCGTGCCGGGTAGACATGAAACCAGACGGAGGGAGGATTGACAGCTTAACTTTAAGCACCCGGTGCCCGATCCCATTACAAACTACTCATTAAAACGTAGTACATCTATTTTACCATAAATAAGGGGTCAGTGTCACAATATGCGACAACTATTAGTTCAATCATCCAGCTGACGCTTTCTACAATGTTATAGGATGCAAAAAAATGCTGACAGCTGCCAACTAGGAAACCTAATTCTACCTCCACCCAAGATGCGTTTCCAATAATCTTCGTCATTGAAAACGTTGTATATGATCCTATCGAACGATTCAAACATGAACTTCCTGCCTACTGGTACCCCTCGGTGTGTAGCCTCTAGCACTTGCTATACGTTCCCACCAACTACCAGCTCACGTGCCAGCTAGTACACAACACTAGACTGAAGTGTCTGTATCTCTTTTGATGGGCGTATTTCATGAAAGCGAGTGGGTGGTGTGTATGTATCCCACTCTCAATTGCAAATCGGCTGATCATAGCTCGTGTATCAACAAATGAACCCGAGACACACCCAAATAACACCCCCCCCCCCCCTCCCCCGTATGACAAATTGAAAAGATCGTTGCGATGCACTCGAAACAGTCACATTCGTCACAAAGCGCAATGACCGTACACCCGTAAGATCTGAGTCTTCTACAAAACGAAATCCATTTTCCCATTTTAAACGGGAAACTCAATGATTTCGCTTGCACATCTATTTCGAATTAACCGTTTTCCGAATTTTTATGGCTACTCATACAATATTTACTGGAGTAAGGAAATGACGTGATGACTATCATTCTGTGCATCAAAAATCACTGATGAAATGTGGAAGTACATAATTCACGGCGTTGCATGTGGAATTTCATTAGTATGCAAACTTCAGCAAATTTTTCTGGGAAGTATTCAGAGAACCAGTTCCAACTTAGGTCCTATCGGTAATCACCAACTAAACGAAAACGATTTCTTACTTTTCAGTGGCTGGTAACAACAATCAAGCCAGCCTTAAAGTATAGTACAGCAGAAAAGAGGCAATCTCTTCACTCATTTGAATAGAAATCAAAAGCCTGAATAATAAATGTTTACGAGCCTTATAATGTTCATAGGAAAGCTACCCTTATTGAGGGGGGGGGGGGGGGGGGGGGGCAGAAAATTGTTTAGAGGCAAATCCACTACGACCCCCTGTCACAAAAATAGAAATGATCGAATTTTATCGAATGAAATGAAAATTCGGAGCAAACTTTGATTTCGATTTATAAAACTGTTATGCCGTTTTCGATAGAAACCCTTAAAGTTTCCCGTATTTCAAGCGAAACAACTGAATACTTATTGTGGAATAGTTCCACCCCACTAGTATTAGGTTCAAACGTAGGGCGACTTTTTTGGATAGTACATAGGTTCACCCTTTTTCCTTCGAGACTGGGATTTCAAACTAACCCAATTTCATCAATTATCGAACGTTATTGTTGAAAACCTCACTTCCTTACCACTTTAAATTAATTCTTTCACATAAAACACCTTTTTCAATAGATTTCTATGCACAACAAAGTTGCCTCATGTATGATTATGATGGAAAACTTCGGCGAGGACGACAATATTCACCTGTCCCTCGAAGAAATCATTGAGCTGGTCCGCTTCACCGGTCTGACTACTCTCGCCACCAGCTGCTGACTTCGCTGTGGCGTCAGAACTCTAAAACACGGAAAATAATTATGGTAAATTGTGGAAAAACTGGTGAAAGTCGAAGTTGAAGATCGCCAAAAATAAGAGACATAGCTGACTAAATAATGTGAGTTCCTTTCGACTAACAACGGAAAATTATAACCATAAAAATAACCACAGGCTACGCTATAAATTTTTCGTATAATTTGAATGACCTCTTATCAATTTATGCTGTGTTAGGAGAAAGTGGACATGAACATGAACTAAGAATAAAAAGAAATGTTGCAACTCAATTGCCTAAAATGAATAAGCAGACTAAGTATAAACACACACGTTTACCTCTTCAGTTTTCAACGGCTCTCCCAGAGTTTCTGAACGCATACCAATTATGTGCTGACAAAGTTGATCGGCCAACTTATCCGTGGGAAACAGACCCTGAAAATAGTTGCTTATCAGTGTTTATTTAACACCACATGATACTGCATGAATTTTGTTACAAAGTTCAGATATAAAACCGGAGCATTAGCTACTGTGACACCTTCTTGCCTTCACAGGATTTAACATTGTTGTTTATTTAACACTACAATCGCTCACAAGAACTCCATAAACTTGACAATCTTCTTTAAAAATATCGACGTTTATTTAACACTACAATCAGTCACAAGAACTCCATAAACTTGACAATCTTCTTTAAAAATATCGACTTTACGCTGATGTTGAATATAAATATTGTAAACGTTCGATAATAGGCTAAGGGTACTGACTAGTCATATTAACCCACGGAAAAGAAGAAAAACTTACATCTGCTTCCGCTCTCTTCAAAGCAACGACGGACACAAATTTTCCCATGCGAACAGGATCGGAGCCATCTAAAAACAGAATAATGACCACTTTTTCACAACTTTTTCACATTTAACAGCATATCAGCCGAGGATCTTCAGAAAGTATGGAAGAACAACTGAACGCTAGACCGTCAACTCGAAAGCTTCTATCCCCTTCCGTAAGAATACATTAAGAACAATTAAGTCACTAGTTGGTTTTCATTTCTGCTTTCTTCGGTGGTTCAAACAAAGAAAAATGATTTACCTTTGGGATGCGACGATGAGAAAAGAGAAGCTCCTTCGGGTGCCACCAAGCCTTCTGCCTTCTTCAAGCCAATATTCTCACCAAGTTTGCCTACAGCCATTGTTACAACCTGAAACAGAATAGTTTATCGATAAAATATCCGAACGATGACAAGAACACGTCATGAATGAAAGAGCCGTTTTCAAACCTATACAGCTATTCGGTTATATTGGCCAAACCCACACAGACAGAGAGCACGCAATGCACGCAGGGGAGGGCAGATATGGCTCGGCGAACAAGAAAAATCAAGGAGGGGGGTCGTTTTTGGTCCAAAGGGGGTTGAAAATTGCACGTTTTCACCAATCAGAACAGAACTTCGCTAGAAATGTTCCGTTTATTTGTTGAAATTTGACTTTTTTAATTTTTGAAAAGGGAGGGGGGTCGTATTAGACTCGACGTCAAACCATTTTGTGCCCACCCCCTATGCACGCACTTTTGTGACTTTATTTTGATAGTATCTCCTTCGATATGTGAATATTGAACTTCAATGCGACGTGACTCTGTGTTTGAACAACCGTGAATAGTATTTCGAGCCATTTTCAGAGACAATGTGTCTTATTCGTGCGCAACAAGCGCCTGTGGAAAAGAAACATACCTCGCGGAGAGGGAGACCATCCGGAGTGGAAAGAGAGTCAATATCTGGAAAATCAGAGACATCACACAGCTCACAATTTATAATTGAACATAAATCTAGTACGGGGTTCGCCTTCGCTGTCCTCACAAAATCAATGAAGTTGATAGAAATATCGCCAAACCGTGAATCGTTCCAGCTTCAACTCATGAAATATTTGGGAAAATGCGGAAACCCGGAAACGTACCGTAGCTTGTCGAAACGATTTTGTCGGTCCGCTTTCCAGCTTGTTTTTCGGTGTGAGCCAACACGGACGAAGTGAGCTTCTCGAGCTGAAAAAAAATTCATCAAAAAAGTCCAAATTTTCTATATTTATCAAACGGTCAGTTTTCCTTAATTTTTTTCGGCTATTTTGTTATGTTTGCCCGAGTATGAACACTTTATTGGTCATGGCCGAGTTTAAGCTTATTTTTGCCTGACTTTCGTTCAACTGGCATGAAAATATATTGATTCCATCACTAACCAATGCCTTAAAGTTGTCTCCTCTTGCCACAAAGTCGGTTTCACAGGACAGTTCTACTATGGCGGCGAAGGGGCCATTCGAAGAGACACCAACTAGACCTTGTGACGTGGCACGAGAACTCAGCCTGTAGGAATCAATGTTAACTTTTCATTTGCTTTTGTTTATTTAAGTTTTACACACTTCTTCTATCTCTCCTTCTATTACATGCCGACACGATTACCAACTTCCATACACCAGTAAGGTCTGACTAAGCGACAAAAAGTAAACCGTTTTCATATGTGAACAAGTGAAAATTTACAATTTTTCATCAAAAGTAGACCGATTTTCATCTTTCCGGCTAAAAAGTAGTCCGTTTTTTCGAACTTTTCTGACTATTCGGACAACTTTACTGGTGTATGCCAACTTCCCAGTGAAATGGCTTGGTGATCACATTGTTGAGCGAGTAATCAGTAATATCTAACTTATGCAACTGTTTTGTGGTTTTTTCACGATATGAGTTGAATAATTAATCCAAAATAGTGCATAAAACCTAAAGTCACTTTTCATTGCAAACTCATAGAAGTTCACCCAGTTTGATTGAGAAAGGTTCTTTTTTGTAGAATAGGCACACCTTAATAGTGGAAACCAAGGCAAATACTTTTCACGACTAATAATGATAATGAGAACATACTTAGCGGCCTTAGCCCATCCCTCCTTCTTGGCAAGATCTCTCAACCACTTTTCGGCATCGTCTAGCTTCTCAGGACCAAATTGCACCAAAGCTTTGCGGCAATTCACGTAACTGTAGCCCGTTCGCTTGCGCAGCTTCATCAACGCCTGAAACTCACAGTTGCTTAGTTAGATATAGAACATGAACTGAAAATACAGCACAAAACTAGTATGCACAAAACCCTGTTGAACGTGGCATGTAGAAACGATTGTGCTTGAGTTGAGAAAGAGGTGGAATAGCCTTCCTCAACAAAAAAGAAGGTCTTTCGAAAACTCATTCCGTAAATCACCCATCACGTAAGTGTTAATAGAGTAACAATCTCAAATCCGTTTGTTAAAAAAAAACTAACGCTCTTATCCACGGGGGCACTTGCAGGAGCAGCAGCCGAGAGAAATCGAGAAGACGTGATCGCCAGTCGAGGCAGTTGAATGACGGTTCGTAGCATCTGCAACAGAATAAGAACATCACAGTAAGAATGACAGCAAAAACAGGGGTGACCAAAAAGTTGACCGACCCTATCACCGGTACGACCCCTCCCCCTTAAAAACTAGAAGTTTGCCGAAAAATACGAAATCATTCTTCAAAATTGCGAGATTTTCACGAAAATCGGCGAAAATCCCCATAATTTGCAAAAATTTCGGCCTTTACGACCCCTCTCCCCCTAAAAATGTTGCACGCGTGCAACTTGTGGTCACCCCTGAGCAAAAACGAGTTTCTTCGTTTTGACGTGTGATGATGTAAGATGTACGACAAGCTTTACATCTACCAAGTATGTTTATGGCACCCAAAATAACGAGTATCACCAAGATAAATGTTTTGTGATAGACTAATAGTAGATATCACACTAATGTGAAAAAAATTAAAACGTGAACTTCAGCGATTACTTTACAAGAAATCAGTTAAACTAAGCAGACAGCTCATCTAGTTTTGGCTGAAAGTACACGTTACGAGTGTGTCAGGCACATGACGAATCAAGAGTGACAATTGGAATTGAAACCGAAAGAAATAAAGACAAAACAAATACAAAATAAAATAATTAAAACGAGTAATTTAAAGTTGAAAGGAATAGTGACCTATTGCGAATATGTCGATTACTGTAGCAACCGAGCAGGATTGGCCCTATAGCAAGATTGCCTTCAAACCCATGCTCTCATTATCACTTTTATCGATACTCAGCAAACCTACCGGTCAATGACGGTGCACCGACAGTCGGAGGGGTCCGACTTGTCGCGACAGAAATAGAAAATCACTCATTTACTACTTTAAATTGACAATAAATGAAGTAGGATAGACAATTTGAAGAAATTGATGGATATCATCATGTAGAATGTGAAAATATGTAGGTATTATTGAATTTATCCAATTTTGAGAAATTTACCAGTGAAAAGCAAATTTTCATAAAAAGGTCGAAAACTGAGAAAAATAACCTATTATCATGTTTATCGCGTTATAGTTGAAGATTACATTCAAAATAGTAGTAGAAATTATCTCCTTTTTCCGAAATGCACAAACTTTCTTCGGCCTTATCATATGAAACATGCAAAAATTTGAATAAATTTTGCCGCCGTCG
Organism: Litoditis marina; assembly: GCA_964036275.1. Classification (NCBI taxonomy): domain Eukaryota; kingdom Metazoa; phylum Nematoda; class Chromadorea; order Rhabditida; family Rhabditidae; genus Litoditis; species Litoditis marina. The sequence goes on along the minus strand of OZ038440.1, from coordinate 9,359,170 downwards.
CGACAAGTCGGTCCTGATTCAGGATTTCCGACAGTCGGCGCGGTTTTCGACTGTTTTCGCGATTTAGTCGGTTCCCGTCATTGACGCCAAAGTTACGGAGTAAGAACGATGAAAAAAGTGAAGGTTTCACCACTCTGTTAACCTAAGCAGGTCAAAATAATTGTTCCAGTAATCTGAGAGGTAAATTCTCTGACATTTCGTACTTTCGCTCCTGTGTGGTAGTTCTCAGTAAAGACTAAAAGTGGTATTCATGAAAATGTTAATAGTTTGCAATCATATCCCGTTTCAATTCTTAGTTGAAATTCTAACATGCATCTTTTACTTCCCTCGCCCCGTATGAGATTTTTAGACGACTTCCACAATGCTGGTGAATAATGAATGCGTTTGCTAAGCAACTTCAAGTGCTGTGGCACTTAAAACTGAGGTGAATTCTATATCTAACCCGTTTTTTAGGTAACCTAACCCTTTTTTTTGGTAACCCTTTTTTTAGGTTTCTTCGGTGGTAACCTGAAAGTAACCTAAAACCAAAAACCGGTTACCTGTTTTTCTAACGCAAAATGTGGTTTTGACCGTTAGTTTTACCGGTAACCGGATTTTGGTTTTACGTTACTTCCAGGTTACCACTAAGGTAACCTGAAAAAAAAGGTTACCAGAAAAGGGTTAGGTTACCTGAAAACCCGGTTAGTTGTAGAATTGGCCTAAAACTGACGAATTTAATTTTTTCCGTGGTTGCCGCTGTATTCGCCTCGATTTCATTGTTATAGAACTACTTGAACTACATTGTCAAACCAAAACCGGCTCAAAGATCAAGTTGTTATGATAGCGTTTGAGAATCGTCTCTGTTCAATCTTGTTGATATTATTTCTATTTTGAACATATAGGAGGTTTTTGTCATCTTACGAAGAATGCCGGAAGAGCTGCAGTACAAATTAGCGTATGTGTCCAGCTCGACAGGAACAAGTGTAGATAACGTGTTTCAGCCAGAGCCTTGGATCAGCAAAAGGTATAGGAATGGTGAAAGAATCAAGAAATGATAACTTGCAACAGAGAGAGAGAGGGAAAGGGAGAGATTTTGATAGTAGTGGGAGATAGACTCATGTTCACAATAATCACAATAATTAGTATAACAGGACAACTTTTACCTACTGAAAGTCAGCATTTTCACGTGTGTTCAGCATTCCATAAATATCTGGTTTATCAAACTCTCCATTTTTTTCTGACACTAATATTTGTTACCTTCAAGGTCACCGGATCAAAGTCAACTGCTGTTCGAATTGGTATATCCCGGCCAAATTGATAAAATACTGATCACCACACATTCACAATTCGTTCGTAAGTACAACAGTCAATAATAATAGTTCATTGTCCTCATTTCCCCCGATGAATAGGAATGTTCACATTGAAAGCGAGAAAATAGATATTCAAAAAACAGAGAACCTCGAAAACAAACATTCTCAAGTGAATATTGAAATAATATTTCGATTTATAAGGATAGGTCGTGGCACGAGGGACCATCATTTTGCTCCGATTCCTAGGAAGATATAAAGATGGAGGTTAACAAAAATTCCTGCAATTCCTGCTGCGCATCTAAGCTGATCTACAACTATCAATTTGATAACCATACATTTGCTATATGTATGCTGCCATGATGAAAATCTAGTCTACTTTGACGATCGCTACGTTTCGTTTACTGCTAACTTGTGATTTCGATTAACTTCAGCCGAAGAGATAGTGGCGTATGGATCCAACTCGCCGGACAAAAAAACGGGCTCCTACAAAAAACTGGGTTTGTCTGACAAAGTGATTATTGATAATTAATCTTCGTAGAATGATACAAGAAAAACACCATTCCATTCACCAGTAACCCGCACCTTGTTTGGGAAAGCCACTCTCTCAAGTCGAAAAAAACATACAAGACTACTGTTTTAAGTCGCTACATAATTTTTTCCGTGTATAAACAAATCATGCACTCTACTATCATAATTCGCTTGTCCCAAAAATGTTCAGACTGGATCAGTTTTTTTTTCAGGAGCTAGGTCGTGTGGACCAATATCATCTTTTACGGGCACGGAACCATTGGTTATTTTTGCTCACTTCAATTGTCGGTGAGTAGAAGTTTCACATGTTTGAGTTTTCTTCCCTCAACTTTAGCCAAAATTCCTTCTCTACAGGTTTCTACTAGAGGTTTGAATAACAGTACGTTTGTGAATGGTTTAATTCTACTGCCCATTACGTCAAAGAAATTTGTTTGTAAGATAATCCAAGAATTACGAACTTGCTGGTGCTTTGCTGGAAAGTCAAACTTTACTGATATGGTATCAATCAGTGGAAAATCGTTTTTCCACTTGTAGTTGGCTTCTAATCGAGTGTTCTCCTGCAATTCCACATGAGAAAAACCCGGACCTCAAAGTTGGAATAAGAAGTGTCGTGGTTAGTTTGGTAACCAATTTTCGTTCGAACTTATAGGAATTATTGTACTATCTTCATACATTCCGAGAGAGAGTGGAGCTCATGGAGAGCAACCTATACTCACTCTATGAGATGCAATTATGAACGAATTACTATTTCGTGTTGTTCGTACAGCGTGAAATTGATTTTTGTAAGCACCACTAAGCTCGCTAATACAGCTTCTATTGTCTCACCACAGAAGTCGACACAACTCCGTTAGGTCGTTATTATAAACTTCATAACAATGACCAATTCCAGATTCTGGGATCAGAGCTGAATACTCGCAACATCTCTCCTCCGCCCGCACCCGTGGTAAAGCTGGCTCCAGAGACTCGAGGCAGCGTTCGTTTGTTATTCCCATTGAGATGACAGTTCAGAAGTAAACTCTATGCATTTCATACCTTAAACTTCTAAAACACGAGTTCGAGAAAAACATACTCATTGATCGTGTTAACGCGGCAAGAAGCCTGATGCGACCGCACCTGATGAACTCAGTGATTTAAGTATCATGGGCTCTGAATAGTTCTCTTCAGCCACGCTCCCGCCAGAGAAATGAAGATTCCTACTCGTCGGCACGATACCGCGAAGATGACCTCTCCGACCCGATACAGTACCCCGCAGCTGGTGCGCAGTTTTGCGGATTTTGCGGCAACGCGATACGCAGCGGAAACCACTCCTACTGTACATCATGTGGACAATCAACGCAATCTTAGTGGCTCGACCGTTCCAAATAATTTAATTAAAATGTTATATAACTCCATTCAGTGTTCGAATTTTGTTTCAACCTCCTATGTTTTGATTCATGTGAGTAAATAGTTTGTTATATCGTTCTGAGTTTGTGTAATCATGGAGTTTCAGAAGTTTATTGATTGAAGAAATAAAGTGACTATAGACAATGAAATAACAACAATAATGGATCGTTCAGGATCTCCAAGATTGCACAAATCTTTGTCACAACAACACCAATGCTTCTCTTCCCCATCATCATCATCGTTGTAGCAACTGAAATACATGACAAAATAGAGAAACGAGAAATCAAACAAGGAAAGAGAAGTAGTTTCATGGTGTGCCCCTACAGAATTCACATTACTGAAAACTTGACTTCAAGTACAGCTAATATTTACCAGTGTTGAAGAAAATCGGATTCGAACTTGAATTAGAAAACCAGAAACCTTGAACAACACAATAGACAAGATAGTTTGTGTCAGTTTTCCGCGCACATAAAACACGAAAAACCAAAAATTATTGTTTTTCTGATTTAATTTCAGTTGCACCGAAGAATGACTCACTCCGAATTTCCCATTAGACAGAAGTTCTCCTCGTCAGCACATTCTCGAATAACTGTTGTAGAATTGTGCCATTTCAAACACCACGGACTGGCCGGAGCACATGTTACCACCTAATGATAATATAACAGATCTTTCAATTTAATATAATTAAAGTAATACAATATTGCATCTTTGAGAAATGTGCTGATAAAACACTAATAAACAAAATTTTGAGGAGTATTTTCTAAATCACGAACGCCTAACAAACTACAAATGTATTTCTTTATACTTCTGTTGTTTTTCTGAGTACAATTTACCTAAAAGAGGAAAAGCCGGTAAACCAACTCACAGTCATATTGGAAGTGTAACATTGGAGAGACGAAACGGAATATTGACCGAGGAATTCGAAAATGAACAACAGAACTATTGATGATCGCATAATGAAAGAGATAATATGCTATCTAACAATCAGACCTATTTTACAACCTCTCGATAAGACAAAATGCGAACCAGGTGAATAATATATCGCTGGACAAAGGATAGTGACGCAAAACGTGTCATAGAATCCAATATTCAGATATTTGCACTATAAGAATAAAAGTGAACAAATGCTACTTTTTACCTAGACGTTTCATCTGAACATTCATTTCACACCTATCGGGTTCGCTTCCTCCATAGGAATCCTATGCGGTGTAAGTTGCCTCGCCGTGGTTGTACTTTTACCCTGTGCTTTTCTGTATAAATTCGTGAATCCCGACGTGAATCAATTTCAAACTACAACAAGAGGTCGGTCGAACTGCGGATACTTTAGGATTCGCGTGCGCTCTGAAACTTGCCGTTTTCTTTGTTACCCAACCGGAATACGATTTTGTTATCCTACCGAATTCAAAAATAGTTTAGAGAGCCGAGATCCACCGGTCGGAAATGTTTATTTGGGTATTTATCTTATGGCCGCCTCGGGAGAACTTGCAAATGAAAGCGGACGCACAACGCGAGAGAGAAAGTTGGTTCACTTCGAATGAGAACCATCTGGTAATTAGTTATGAAATGTTTGCCTGGTTTATTTCATAGAAAATACACACAAAATGCATAATAACAATAGTTTATGAGACGAAAGAGATCACATTATCACGAACAGAAACAATTCTGCTGATTCACACTATGTTCACATCCAAAACGGCGTTTTCTTGAATGGCGCATCACAAGCTATTGTCGGGTTATCTTCTGCCTGGTCCCGCGAAGCTCATAAACTTACTGGCCTGGAATAAGCAGTATTGAATTTTTTATTAAAGACTTTCTTGGAAAACACTATTTTCGCTCATCGCGAATCTAATAAAACGGTTTAAAATGTTTGAACTGGGCAGCTCATAGGACTCTAGCCAAACTAGAAACTCCGATCTTTATTCCGAAAGTGTACCTCAGTTGAGTGAACTATTTTTTGTAGGGTTTCTGGAAGAATATAAAGTTTTCTGCTCACCTGCTGTTTCGCCATAAGCATATCTGACAAGTCGCAGCCCTGTGAGAGTCCGGCATTTATGTGACACATTCGGTTCCTTTTCACCACTGGATTTTCAGCCAATCTGAAAGAATATTTCGGTTTGCCAATACATTCCATGATGCTGCACCATATAGCTTTGAAAACGTATCAGTGGTTCATACCCCTAGTTAGACTAAAACACTGTCTGAATGCGACATATTATTTGCACGCATGGCACAAAAACCCAAGATGAGCTGAATCGCTCGAACCGGTAGGATTTCGAGTTGAAACCAACTAGCATTCACAACATGGGTATATCATTCTGGTTGTAGGTCAAGATGACGCAGTGATCTTGGACCCAAATGTAAGTTGGTGTTGTTAGCTCGTTTTCTACTGATTATGTATGTTGGTATACTTCCGAAATCAATATATATCCTTTTCCCTGTTTCAGTTCCAACTCACTGCCATTCCCCGTAAGATCTCTGGGCTGCATACGGATAAGAGGCAAATCGGCTAAATCGGTCGATTCCGGCAAATGAGGTCACGAAAAGTTGACTCGCAACGAAAACTACGATCAACGACTGCATTTTGTTACCTTAAATGGGCAAACTTAATTGGTGCTTTAAATCAAACTAAGATTAGTGGAAGGTGATAATTTGGAAGGTGTGAAGATGAACCTTTCACAGTCGGAGTTTGTGAAATGAAAGAAAATTAAGAATTCGTCCAGAGCAGGGTGTTCTAGAGAAAATTACGAAAGAAGGGACAGAAGACTCTCCGTGTGAAATATAAGAAGTAAAGTTGTATTTAATTGTTGAATGTCAAAACAACTTGCGAAACAGATACAACTGCGTCGGCTACAGTTGTAGTTGTAGTCATTACTCGAATACCGTTCTCCCTAATATAGCCTTCACGTAACATTCGGATGAGACAAACATCATATGAGTAGGAGTCAGTCGAAAAGTTCGTAGTGAATACAGTAACACTAACTTTGGAACAGGCCGTTTTACATCAAATCGGTCTGGAAAGTGAAAATTTCAGGAAGTGTTTCTGGAACGCTGATGTGGTGAAATATATAGCCCCCGTGTTACGCTTGAAATGATGCTGTTCCCATCGTTCGAGAGCATTCTCAGTCAAATAGTTTCTCAACCGTTTTTGAAATGGTTTTGAAACTAAAGTCTGAAGCTGGGAGTTGATAGCTTTTCATTGTTGAGATTCAACAACAAGGAAGAAAATGTGGACGGAGTGTAGATCATGAGACTAGAATTTTTTTTTGCATCCTTTCGTGAACACATGCTTCGTATTCTTATGTTTAAAATCGAGTGAGACAAGAGTTCGGCTCTCTAAAGGACTTTGAAGATTCTGAGAGCCCGGATGGCAGTCACAATTACGGCGATCGGTCTTCAGTGCCTTCATTTATAGTTGCCCAATCCATAAATTTTGAAATGATCATGGTTTTCTATGCTATTCGAACGGGAGTGACGTGATGGCGCGAATTTCGGGTATGAAAGACATGAAATGGGAAGGTAATCAGAAATGTGATTGTAGCCTATGTAAGAAATGTACATGGGCAATGTCGGTTACAAAGGAGTTTCATTAGATGAAAGGCTTTTATAGGTAGGTGGAATAATGGCGAGTGCGAAAAAGGTTTGCAAAAGAAAGAATGTGAGAGAGTGAGAGAAAGCGGAAGAAGAATGAGAGATCAAAGGAATGAAGTGTGGTTTGCAAACTGTGAAAACACGCAGGGAAGGAAGAGACACAAGACCCTAAAAGTAGAATATTTACTGAGAGAACTCTAAAGATCTCCTCGTTAGTTTAATGATATCTCGTGGAAATCTACCAATTTTCAAATGGCATGCAAATTTAACCTCCTCTTCCAGCGTGATTTACGAGAATGCGATGGGAGAAAGGAAAGGCACAACTAGAATGTGGAAATAGAGAACGCGTCTTATGTTCACACATAAATGGTGAATCTTTCGCGGAATCAAATTTATCAACATTCTATTCTTTACAAAAACTGTATAAAATTAAACTTTTGCTCGAGCTTTGGTTGTTCTTCGTGTTTAATGTTGAAAGGATGTTTTTCTTTCAAAAGTTCGAGGGTAAAACCTTATGTTTAAAATACAAGAACATCGGTTTGTATATACGTATTTATCGACTTTTCATTCCTACATATGGCGAAATGTGAACAATTAATCAATCACTCCATTTTTCATTGTTGCATGTAGCATGTTGCTGTGCTGCATGCAAGAAACGAACATCAGTCTGACAAATGTGACGAACTGAATAATCGATTTGTTGTAATTTTTATATATTTTTAACGGGAAATACTTTGGTCAAAAGCCCCGGTTGCACGTTAACAAAAAATTATGTGCGTGCGGTTTTCAGTAAAAACTCGAAAAGTGTAAAAAAAGCTCACCTAATTGAGAGGAATCTTGCAAAATGGGGTTGCATTTCATGAATTATTTGTACTAACAAAAAATGTAGTACGAAAAAAAATTTGTCACGCGCTGCTGCAAATTTGTGAAAATGCGATAGATCACGTACTACAAACTAACTGGGAAAAACACCGGTGAAAAGTTGAGAGAACTTTTCGACATCATTCTGATTTCTCCAAAGAACTTCTTGGCCAATGTAAAATGTTGTTTATAGCACTCTTTTTAATATGCAAAGTTAGTTACACTTTTTAGGACATAACTTTATCTCTACAAACATTCCACTCATTCAGAACAAAAGGAGGAACCGCGCTGATAAGTATTAATTCAGGCCAGTCAAAACGGCCAAAATATGATTAGGTACTTTTCAGAACGCGGTGTACTAACTCGGAAATTAGTTCGAAAACAGGAAATAACCGATTAAACTATTTAGTGCAAATGTAATTGACTATATCAAGAAAAAGTACAGCAGTTCAAACATCAGATCAAAACACGGTGTGGAAATAAGGTATTAACCGTAAATCTATAGTGTATGTGGTAACTTAAAAGGTGCATCCGAAATCAAGGTCTTTCACAAAGTTTGAACTGCACTCAAAAACGTAAAAGTATGAAAATATGGCTTTAGAGATGCAGGCACGGTTTCAGCAACGATGTTTTCGAAAGATTCAACTTATCGCTTCTGAATTTTCACGAAATGTGTTAATTCGAGAATCTGCTTAGGCATAATCCGTTTCGCAGATGTTTTTTGTCTCAATCTTATGCATAGAAAACAAGAACAGGGCAAGACACAAATGAAATTGTACAAGATACGAAAAAAGATGGTAACTCGATTAAACTGATCCCTCAATCTTTATACTCTTTGACGAAACTACGGAGCGAACAGTTTTCAATAAATCCGTTAATTTGAATAGTGAAAAGTAACTCACCACTCATTTTAACGACCAACAGGGTAACCCACGAAAATATTGTAAACACTTGATTTTCAATCAGTATATGTGTGTCCGCCATTTTACAAATCTGTTTTCAGAGATTTAATAAAGTGTAAGCTCGTAATCGCAGCAGTTCACAAATCGAGATTATTGAAATCGCGTAGACAACGGCTGAAGGTGAAATTCGGCGAAGAGAAAAACATAGACGAATCAGACAAACCATCTTTTCTTTTTTAATCGTTTGAACACTGAATTACCTCCACGTCTGAAGAAAAAACATTTTGTGAGGAAGTACCGCGTTATAAACATGATAAGGTGAAGAATGTTATGGATTTTAAAAAAATCACCCCGTTTAATGTTATTGTGAGCTAATTTTATGGTGCTAATAAAACTGAATATGAACCATAGTTACAAGTTGCTACCGTAGAGTTAAGAAAAAGCCTCAGGGCAGATTGAAAGCAACGTCCAAATGTTGCAAGTAACTAATATCGTGAAACCTCATGTCTCAGGAGTCCGGCTTGAGGACTGGCGGATATCATACTATATCGTTTGGATTTCGCGTAAATGTGGACAGCACTATTTTTCCCGTCCTCATACAGTATTCGCTCAAACATTCAAATGCCTGTTTTCAATGGAGAAATATTCTGGAATTATATTTTCGGAAGTAATATGAGTGAAACAAATATAGAAAAATCTCACAGCTTGTGATTCACATGTCGAAAACCTGCATTGCACTTTGAACATCCTACTGTAGAGGGTTATACTCGGAACGCGCTCTGTTAATTACAAATTCGCGTTCGGTCGAAACTGTATTGCGACAAATCTAGAGATATAGTGTGCCCCGAAGAGAAGTCAGACGACGAGAGGGAAAATCAATATATATGCTGTATAAACAGTAATTTACTGTTCTGCAACGACGCTTGTTCTGAGTATAGGGAGTGACCAAATCTTAGTTGTAGTCCGATCTCTATACACGCCACGAATTTATAATTCTTGACCAAAACCAACGGGATCAAACTACAACATAATACCGTATAGGATGGCTTTGGGAGGAGCGAACCTGAACCGAATTATCGAAAATTGGATATGTTGTAATGCGAAGGGTAAAGTATGAAACCACATAGTCTTCGCGAGATTTGTAAGATATCGTAAACCAGTCTTACTGTAACTGGTTACGTGTGAGTGGAACGGACTATACCGGACGTCTTCAGAAGCGCGAGACGTCTGATGTCTGTGACGAGGCAGCGGGGAAAGGACATTTGTGACTCGACGAATGTGGGAAAGACTTCAGAATCGGTAGTTGGCGCCCTCACCCCCTAACGAGTAGGCGGATAATGCTCACAAGTGGGCGACAAACACTTCCAGCCAGAAATATAGGATTTGCTATGAAAAACAGGTTGAAACCGCCATTTTGATACCATCTGTTGTGTTTGTATTTGATTCTGGTGTTTTAGTAAGTCGGTAAGTGAAAATCCGTTATGGATAGTGCTAGGTCCACACGGGCGAATTCACTGGAGAACCGGGTCTTTCCCGAACCAAACCGCGAACCGGTCACTGGAGAACCGAACCAACTGAACCGAACCGACTTTGAACAGACCGGTTCTCCAGTGAGTGCTTCGAACCGAACCGACATTAATCATGAGTTAAACAAGCAAGTCGTAGACAAGGTAAAATGACTCTATCTCGGTTCGGAGCATTCACTGGAGAACCGGTCGGTTCAAAAGTCGGTTCGGTCGGTTCGGTTCTTCAGTGACTGGTTCGCGATTCGATTCGGGAAGGACCTGGTTCTCCAGTGAATTGGCCGTCGACACGGTAATTTTGATACCCTGGGTTTGTAGGTTGATTCCAAAGCATTTTGGGCAAAATTCATGAATTAAGGTGTGTATCTACAAGGAAGATCTGGTCACTCCCCATATGAGAGTTGCTCTATGAATAGCAGGTCGAATTGATCATTTTAGCCCAATCTGTTTGTAGTTTGATTACGGTGTGTTGTATTCAGAGTTCGAGAATCGTACTGAGATCAAACTACAACCCAGATGAGGTCAATAGGGGGTGACCATTGGTGTGCTGTAGTTTGATCTACACAAAAAAGACTGCCAATTACGACAGAAACGGAGCGGCATCAAACTACAAACACAGCACATCACCAATACCCAACGTTTCAGCCTGATCAAAAGCAGTTTTGTCAGCAATACCTCTGCCTTTTTTCAAAATTTGTCTGCTGTTGGTAATCTGATAAACTTTATGTTGATCGAATCTGCGTACCGTTTATAAACATTCAAACTCTAAAAAGCAACATGTCCCACGAAACGCCATTTATGATGCAGAAAAACATAAAACACAACGAGAGAAAAGTGTTTACAATAAATAAGAAATAACCGAAACTCCCCAACCGACAAAGTACAACTACTATTTCATTAAACTCAACGCTACTAAAAGGTGTAAAAAGCAAGTAATATGAAATTAATACTTAAAATAAAGAAAGACTGGACAAAAACTGTACGAATATGAACATCTGTACAACTAGCAAACTAAAGAGAAATCACGAAAACGATCAGCTAGCAAATAAATTATTGATTTTTCACGTATTCTTCCTACTGTTTGATCCAGTCTCTCACTGAGTCCAATCCGACATCAGATCCATCCACAGCACTACATTCGACAAAGTCGATGGTACTGAAAAGAACTCAGTTCAAAAACGTATATCAAATTGAAATCTATTACTGGATTCTGAGTTTCAAACGAGCAAATTTCGCTGACAGCGAGCTAGAATTACATAAAAATCATGGATTAAGCTGAATGAGTATAGGGAAAATAAAACGGCATAGAACCGACTTTTCCATTCGATTGCAATCAAGATAGTTTAGATTTTGTGATCAAAAAGACAATTGATTGAGCTTGAGCCATCAAAGTAAGTTCCCACGTTTGGATTTCTCACAGCCACCAACGCGCAAAACCCACCATGTAGCACACTACCCCTGAAAAGTATCATTACACAAAAAACTGAGAAAACCTGGTCGCAACCATGTTCCGTCAATATAAACAGCAATCAGCATATTCGTAGACATAGACAGTTTTCCCAAACTACAATAAAACCAACCTCGGCAGGTCTTCCCAGCGGAAATCGGCCCCAGTGTCGGTGAGGGTGTTCCTGCACGAAGATCCGTCAGTTGTGGTGAGGGCAGCAGCTCTCGACTTGTTGATCAGACCCATTTCCTTCTCTAGTGAGGTACGAATCACCTGAACACATGAACCAGTGGGGCTTGAATATTCTCCACAAGGCAAGAAACTTTTTGAATACCCCCTTATTTCGATGTCTACTGATGCTCACTTTTACCCAATTTCGATCGACGCATACGCATAGTCACTTTTCGGGAAATTTTGATTCCTACTATTAGTAAGTGATAATTAAAGACAAAATTACGACTATATTTCTTAACACATGCTCACTTTTTTCATCCCGGTCGGTAACTATTTTACGAATGTATCGAACTTCATTGTCATCTAAATTTTGGCCGATCTAGCAGAGAATGCTCCCGTTTTCAAGGGGTTTCGAGCTAGGTTTTAGAAAAAACCAAGATTGGTTCTTTGAAAAAATCACACTTTCTCAAACGTAGTGCACACCTAGCTCAGGACGCAAACGTACGAAATGCAACGAACCTGATCACTCTTTGCCAGATTATGATCTTGCTTATTACAGGCCGCCAGAATGGGAATCTGAAACTACGTTCATGCTTATTTTACAGAGAACGGAAACGGACAGACTTTGAGTAGATAACAGATAACACCAATATGAATTTGAATAAACTTGATAGCTAGTGCACACATTCTTTCTTTCTCGACCACATATATTCTATTTCAACCAAACCACCAATCGCCGCCATATTCACATATTATGGAAAGAAGGAAACAGAGGAAAACAAATGTAAGGTGAAATTCAATGTTCGTTCCTTATGTTCTATTTTTCCAACATCAATCAACTGCAATTGCAACGAAATACAAAACACACCTTCTTTCCGCTCTCAAGAGCAATATCGTAGATGAACTCGGCCACATCTCGTGCTCTTTTGGAGAATGAAGAAGAATCAACGACAAACACGATTCCACGAAGAGCGGATCGATCCTGAAATAGAATATAGAAACAATAAAAAAAGACAAATTCGAATCTTCAGTTATTTAGTTATTATAATTTGAAATTGCACCTATTTCGCTGGCAAAGTGAAACAGCCTTTAAAGAATATTTAACAAACGGCAATAACATGAGCGTCTGCTCAGCAGTCGCTCGTCCCGGGTACAAGAAAGTGACGTCCCATGTCCCGGAACGGTACCAAGGATTACGGTAGAAATGGAGCATATTTGCATATAATAGTCTCTTGCAGTCGCCTCTCGCCTAAGAAAGATCTCAAAACAGATTATCAAATACTAGTGCTTGATGATTAGAGTGTCGAATTAAAAAAGCCACCGACAGAGTACTATACTAAAACAGACGTGAACTAGAAATGCACGAATGGACTAACTTTCTTCAACCATCTTTCGATGAGTTGTTTGCGAAGACGCTCTGCGCCGGGAAAGTCGACGATCTGAGATGAAAATGACAAATAAACACTATAAACAGTACAAAGTTATCACACACACATAGATAGACAAACACAAGTGAGTTGTTGCAATTGAGTGACTACAGAGTCCGTTTTTCATTATAGATTGAAACAAATCACAAATGCATGATCTGGCATATTTACTAGTGTATGGTATTGGTATGGATATCACGTTTCCCAATTACTATGATATGATCAACACTCGCTATGAAGATGCAACAATATTATCAATAAAGGTTTTGTTTTTAAAAATGGAACGGAAAAGGAAGTTCTTGAATTTACACATAAATTAGAGTGTCAATTTTGGCAAGAAAAATACCTTTAGTGGTTCGCCTTTGACCTCTAGCTCCACGGCATTTTCTTGCAGAGAAGTATAGGTAATGGGCTCAGAATCTGCAAGGGCGAATAAATTAATTGACACGTAGACCTAGTTTGTGCTGAACCGCAACCGGATTGATTACTAAAATTTTCATTACAGCCAGCCGGATTTCATAAATTAATTAGTAAAAAGTGGGGGAACCAACAAATGTGTGAGTTGTGTTTGGTTCGACCTCGATATCAGCAAAAAGTGAACGATACGAATTGCTGTGATACTGTAGCAGAAGTATTCTGCAAAAATAGAACAATACAAATGTTGCACAATGGTTCACGAAGCCCGCCCCCGCATGATATTTCAGAAATTGTCAAAGGGTATTTCATGTGTGCTTTGACGACATTCGTGCGTTGTGAACCATTGTGCAACATTTGTATTGTTCTATTTTAGCAGAATACTTCTGCTACAGTATCACAGCAATTCGTATCGTTCACTTTTTGCTGATATCGAGGTCGAACCAAACACAACTCACACATTTGTTGGTTCCCCCACTTTTTACTAATTGTCCTTTTTTTGCTAGTTGTACTCCTACAACTTCATATGTTGCCTATTCACAGAGTGAATCTTGTGAACTCATTATATTATTATGAAAATCTCAGTTTTGTGTGTGCACGAAGCCGAATGCAGACCATAAAATTGCTGATGTTGTAATATAACGCAGGTTACTGGCTCTGTGACTATCAACAACTGAACAAAAACGCTAAACGTTCCGATTGACATGTACACCGCTTTTAGCGGCGATAAGCGATGGGGATTGGCGCCATTGACAAATCTAGAATTAGAGACAACAACTCACTTACAATATAGCCATTATTTCCAATACCACATCAAAAACCTTCGTTGAAACTTTTTTTCATTCCTGCGTCAATTGACACACGCGTCTGGCGCCAGAACGAAACGAAATTTTATAGGTTTTTGAGCTACCAGTACACACTACATGTGTCAATTACTGATTGGAGCAATATTCAAACTAATCAATTGTCAGTTTCGTGTGTACTTGAAACAGTTTGATTGACGATAACTGATATTTTTCCAACTTTGGCGCCAATTGGCGCCAGCGCACAGTGCCAACAAAACTTTTTTGTTTTTCAGATTGAGCATCTTACTTGCCATGTGATAGTTATTTAGTGTACCGAATTTCAGACGATTCCATTGACGCTGTCGTGAGTTTGGGTTTTGGCGCCATCTGGCGCCTGGTTCGAGCGCCAGAAGAAAAATTTTGGTTTTGGAAAAAGACTTTCACACTTTCCAACAAATTATTCAATTTCTATTAGTGTTCAACATTTTAGTTGATGATAAATAGTGTTTTGCCGTTTTTGACGCCAGCGCCGGGCGCCAATGATGCTGTATTCATCTCATATTTGGCGCGACGGGCTAACTTTTGCATTATAACTCATGTTTCAAATTTCAGCTAAATCGGTTCGGTAGTTTTTCCAATAGTGGTTTTTGGCGCCTATTGGCGCCCGCGCCCGGCGCCAGAGATTACATATACATTTCATACTCGGCGCGACGAGCTAACTTTTGCCATAGAAGAGATGTTTCAAATTTCAGCCAAATTGGTTCAGTAGTTTTTCCACTACGATGCGGACAGAATTCCGTGAGGGAGGAGGGACGAGGGAGGAGGGACGAATTACGGCGGAACTTGTCAACAACGACACGAAACCATAACTCAGGCGAAAATAATCCGATTTGGCTGAAATTTTCACACAATGTTCAATTCGTGATTCTCTAACGTTCTCTCCTTTTAGTTTTCGAAAAAAGAAGATTTTTTCAGATTTTTGTTAATTAAAAGAAAAAAACGAGTCCGCAATGGCCAAACCAAAGACAACTCACGCAGAGCGCTGCGCGCGAAGGAAGGAAAGAAGAAAATACGATCAACGATAGTCGTCGTTGTTCTCAAACCTAACGTATTGGAATTTTCATTAAACCTGTTCAAAATATATCTGTTGTGATTTCAAAGCACCAACAGAACGAACCCATAAGTCGTTTCCGTCTAAATATACCTACTTACTACAGAAACTCACTTTTGTTGACGATTTTCGAGAAGATGTGAGTTTTTCCGGAATCACTCAGGCCGACGATCAGAATGGTATCACTTCTCTTGCGATTCTTTAGGTAAAGCAGCACAGCGGTGAACAAAACAACCTGAAATCAAACAAAATAATATATTTATGTTCAGCAAATGAGGTTTTAAGCTGAAAATGCAATGTTAGTTCTATACACCTGTAAGATCTGACTGAATTACAAGACAAATTTAAGTATTTTCCTGATGTTTTCAAAAACGGGCCAATTCTTTATACTTTTCACTTTTGTTTGTTGTTCCAGCAACTATGACAGCTTTACGGGAGTATGTAAGTTTACTGGCTTCGTTAATTGAGCTTTACTGACAAGGGGATGTTCAATTAGTTTAGTTACGTAAGCAGAAGTGATGACAAGATGGAAAACAGAAACAAAACGAAAACCAACCGCTACTGCGAAGATAATTGACAGCGTGGTGGCGTCTAACCCCTCGTCCATTTTGTTTTGAACCTGAGAATAAAATTTCAAAATCACAAAAGATAACGTGGAACCAGTAGCGAAAATACGCACAAACAAACAAGATATATACATCAGATATGGACAGTTCGAAACTGGTTGTTATGAGGAACTTTATCAGATTAGAGAATTTTATTAACAATGTAACACTGCGACAATCGAAACGGGAGGAACAGATAGCAAAAACGTAACAAAAACTTTCTAAGCCTAGCACAACTACATTGAATATAATTTACAAATTAGTTGGTAATATTGTACATCTGTTTTATTCTTTTTGGCAACTCCGACTTTCCTTTTATTCGTTTGGACTCTTCGAACAGACAGTTTTTTCCAACTGAAATAGAGAATAATGTACTAATACGGGAACGAAATTTCTAGATGCAATAGACCCAATCACCACAAAACAATCGTAAGAAACCTGGAGCAATGAAATTAAAGAAAAAAAAACACTAACGTGCTGGATCGTGGAACATTCCGATGAACTTCTCAGCAGCCCGTTCTCGAACCCAAACTCGCGTTGAACCCGTAATAACACTTGCAAGTTGAACTATTACATATCTGCAAATGTTATAAGTAACTCAAACGATCCTGGAGCAACAAGCTATGAATAACGAAACACGGTTCGCGATTTTTATATTAGAAGTTCAGCTAAATAGGTACTTTCGGGCTTTCGGCGAAAAACGGCTATTTAACAATGCACAACATGATGACTTGAGTAAGAACAAACGCTCATGACAATCGCTTAGTTGATTTAGAGAATATATAGCATCGAAGCGAGAAATGTGGTCTTATTTACCGAATAAACGTACTTGGATTTGGCTCCCATGTTTTTGAAGCCAAACAGAACAAATCAGTCGTCCTCCGCTGAGCAACCACTAAATCTGTAACTTATTAATGTCTGGTCAAATATAGAGAAAGAAATACAAGCATACATAATACATAAACATAGTTATATGCAATTTAAATAATTTAATTAATAACAGCTCAGCGCCAGTCGTTAGCATGAAAATCGATACGTGAAAATTGTTCACGTATTTTCCAAACTACAGTAGCAAAAAACATTCCACGTTTTTTTTTTTAATTTTTTTTTATTATTTTTCCGTGAATTTTGCCTGTAGATCGGTTTTCGTGTACTCATGTTTTCGCATATTGGTAATGTGGTAATCCCAGAACTGCTTATTGACTCGATCAAACGCGTACTTCGTGGTCAAAATCTTCTGACACCGACGTGTTAACTTGATGTATCGTATTATGCCAATTTGCCACGTATGTACTTTCGTGTTTATGAGATCTGTACTGTGGGATGGGGCTGTAACTGGATGTTCAGATCAGCTGTAGTTCTCAGTATTTTTCTGTGAAGTCTCTCAGACTATACACTTATCATAACTGGTTATCTATCTTTCTTTCAGGACCCGTGGTGTTGCCGAACTTGCTGGTTTTTAACGCCTCTGTTGCTACTCCTTAGTTCTTCACCTCTCGACGAGAATCAGAATGGAAGGAGTTACCTTTCTCTCCGTCCTCTCGGCGGCTATGTTTCTGGGCAGTTACATAGCTGGGTCAATTCCTCTACTCTTTGTGATGTCAGAGGTAAGTGAAGTTTACGTTACCTATTTGTTTTATGGGGTAAGATGTTCTATAAAAGTTATGTTTGTAAGATACTGCCGAAACCTTCAGCAGTTTTTTTTTTCATACAGAACTCAATCGCAGTTAGATGGCCGTTCACCAATCTTCTCAAAAGTTTGGTGGTTTTGTCAACATGGATAACGGACCATTCATATACTTCTCCATGCTAGCATTCATATAAGTCGAATCAGGAAGTAACCCCGATCCGGATTGCTAGTCATAAACTCATAAACTTGGCAAAGTTATATTTCACATAGATTTGGTTGAATAATTTTTGTTTCATTCCCTTCACTTCAAATGGCTTCAACAGATCTGTGCTGTGACGAAGCAGATTGAGGTTGTGGCGTCTTTTAGATGTAACATTCTGTTATTTTAAGTTGAACAGATACAGATCTTTCACACGGTTCGGTGTTCGATCGTCTTCTACCTTCTTCAATATCGCTTCTAGTATATGAAACGTGATTTCAGTCGCGAATGCGTGTGGTCAGTATCTTCGGTGCCGGTCTTTTAGTTGGAACAGCGCTATCTGTAATCATCCCCGAAGGAGTGGAGGCTCTGTACAATGCTCAAAACGGTACGCTATTATTTTCATCGATTACTATCCGCCTAATTTCATAGCAACTAACGAAAACAAGTTGCACAATCGCAAATTGTGACAATTTGCACACTTGTATCAACCACTTGACTTGAGTTTCTCGAAATAGAATATTCATCCTGTTTTCCACGTTCAGTCTCAAAACAAAGTCTCTTGTCACAAACTTTGCTGGGTGACTTATTTGAGTTGAGATCATACACCAGTAAGGTCCGACTAAGCGACGAAAATTAATCCGTTTTCCGATGTAAACACGTGAAAACATAGGATTTTTCATCGAAAGTAGACCGATTTTCATCTTTTCGGCTAAAAAGTAGTCATACCCCAGTAAGGTTGTCCGAATAGTCAGAAAAATTCGAAAAACGAACTACTTTTTCGCCGAAAAGAAGAAAATAGGTCTACTTTTGATGGAAAATTCATAAATTTGCACGTGTTCACATCTGAAAACGAACTACTTTTTGTCTCTCAGTCGAACCTTACTGGTGTATGAAAGTAGTCCGTTTTTTGAATTTTTCTGACTATTTGGACAACCTTGCTGGTGTATGGTTGAGATGCGACTAGTCATGAGTTCTATGATCTGCAATATCTGCCTTATTCATACTCCAGTAAAGTTGTCCGAATAGTCAGAAAAATTCGAAGGACGGACTACTTTTTCGACAAAAACGAGAAATATTGTCTATTTTCGTTGCAAAATCATTAATTTTTACGTCTTCCAATTTAAAAACGGACTACTTTTTGTGGAATAGTCGGACCTTACTGTGGTATGGCCTTATTAACCAATTTACTTTATTCAGATATGCACGACAAACATTTTCACCAGACACTACCCCATGCCAATCAGGAACAGGATCAAGTTGATGTGCATGTTCGATCACCAGATATGCCGCTAGATAGTCCGGAAAATTCAAATGGGTAGGTTTATCTCAAAATCTAAAGTATAAACATAGTAGTGGGAATGAATTTTTTTGAATGTAATTTTCGTTTTGTTATTTGCCAGTTATCAGTTTTTCGCATGTTGCGTCAGGCGTCGCTCTTCAGCTAGAGATGGTTAAAATTTGAGGGCCGAGAATAGGTTCTCGCTTCTGGCTTTTCTGTTCACCAGTTACATGACTGAATGAAAATGGCAAAATTTTGTTGTACTGTACTGTGAATTGTGAAAAGACACCTTCTCAAAGAAACGACACAAAGAAATACTATTTTTCAGCTCCAACGGCAAGGCTAAAAGATCAGCTGATCTAACTGGGAAATCTCCAGAAAAGGCGACGAAGAGCTCTCGAATCAGACGCGAATCTCATGACCGTATGTTTCTTCACATCATTTTTTCTAATTTTCTGTTTTGAATATTACTGTAGCATCATGTTTTCTCACCTAATATTAAGTTACGTATGATTCAAAGTGTAGGAAATGTATTTAGACTCAAATAAAGACCGAACAAAATCCGAAAACGCAAAATGATGTCGAAGTGTACAAAGGTTGGGGGGCGGTCTACCATTGGTGAAAAGTCACGGGCCTAATAGGTTCCTTCTACGCCCGCGATTTCCGTAACCGAAATCACCCTATTAGGGCCTAATCGGGCCGCGTAGGCGCAGAGTGACATTTTTCGTCTCAATTACTAAATTTTTTTTCTTGCTCACCCTAGCGTACATACTCGGAAAATGGAAGAAAATGTAGAGTAGTGCAACACAATTGCATTCAAAATTGATCGAAGCGTGGTCGATATCAGATTCGCGACCCGTTAAGGTTTTTTGGGCCCGCACTTACTAGATCACTCGAAATCTCCCCTTTAGGTCATAATAGTCGCTTGACTGTTCACCTGACTTTGACTTGACATTACATTACACTTTCCATAAATCAATGGAGCATTCCGAATAATATCAAATCTCAGACGTTGGAGAAGAACATGATCATGCCCATTCTAAAAATGGTGCGCATCATACCCATGGAATACATAAGCAGATCGGCTTTTCGCTGGTCGTTGGTTTCATTTTCATGCTGCTAGTGGATCAAATCAGCAGTTCAGCCACGTCCAGATGTAAGTCTCAGTCCTATACCTCTTCCGAATAGGAAATATTTTTCAATTTGAAGATTTTTCACATTTGTCAAAAGCTCGAAGAAACTTCGAGTCAAGTTTAAACTTCGAGTCAAGTTCTAGAACTACATCTACATCTACCTGGTAAAAAAGTTTTCCAACGAAGAACAACTGAATCAGACATCAAAGTTCATGGTTTTTCTCATAGTTTTTATATTTCAGCTGATAGATCCGGACGAAATAGGATGGGACTGTCAGCAACCATTGGTCTGGTTGTACATGCAGCTGGTTGGTATTAACTTATTTTACCAGTTCACACTTTTTGCTTCACATGTTAAATTTAGCGGCTTATAACAATCACCGAATGTGTTTATCACAGTTTTTCAATTTCTTATTGAAAGAGTTAACCTTTGATCAAGGGAACGGAGGCAATATTTTGCAGTTGTTATGAACTTCATCCTGAATACTTTGTTTGATTTGCGTATGCCATTGCAGCTGATGGTATTGCACTCGGAAGTGCATCCACAATCAACAAATCTGATGTCCAGTTGATAGTTTTTGTTGCCATCATGTTGCATAAGGTAGGTCGAAGCTCAAATGAATTTAATATTTCGATGGTGCGAGAATGTGACAGCCGTGCAATCAAGCGGGCGTATGGTGCTCTTTTTAGCTGTCTGGGTACTGAATTACCAAATTGAAAAAGCTCCGAGAGCGAGAAAGGAAGAGAAAATTTTTCTTGCAATTTGTCTTTTTAAAACGTCTAGTCATCCAAGAAAGATTGTCTTCGGATGTTTTTTTTTCAAGTTTCGAAGCAGATATACATTTACACGTTACAATTTCAGGGACCAGCCGCTTTTGGTCTCGTTTCCTTCCTACTGCTAGAAGGAATAGACAATAGGAATATAAAGAAGCATTTGCTGGTCTTCTCACTGGCTGCTCCATTTGCGGCCATTGTCACCTTCATTGTCATACAAAACGTAAGTTCCCAACGCTCTATATTCGTGTTTAAATGCAATGTAAAATAGGATTATGAGTTATTGAAATGATGATCATGGATGCTTTTTAAGTGAGATTTTGAATTTTACCTTTTCAAATTCTCGAAAAGCCGAACTTACTACTCATCTATGTTATGTAGTCAATTTCTATCGTTACACGGTTACACCGAAAAGGCAATCATTACATAATAGTTCACGAATTCATGACTGATTGTGAAGGTTGCTACGAAGCATGGAGTTTTGGACCCGTCAGTTATCTATAACCACCTTTCAGAGTGGTGAGACTCTGGCTAGTTCAGAGTCGAATACTGGTGTGTTGATGTTGTTCTCGGCAGGGACATTCCTCTATGTGGCCACAGTTCACGTACTACCGGAGCTGGTAAGTTTGTTAATATACGAAACCTACATTAACTGGTCAGTACAGTAGTGTAAATTATGGTTAGATGCAGGAAGTATGCATCCATAAGGTTCTTTGGAAAGTCAATTTGTTTAAATACTTTCTGCGCACGAAAATGACCACTAAGTTTCCTCACTTAACGGACAGTACGACCTCCCTCCTAAAAAATAGGAATTTGCCGAAAAACGTGTTACATGTGACAAAATTTTGGAACTACTTCTAAAATTGCAAAAATCAGCCTGTTTTTGGCGGGGATTAATGATTTGTCGCTCCTCGTTCGTTCTCTACGAGAACTCCTCGTCGAGACAAACGTATTTTGCTCTCCCTTCGAGAGCATTTCAAGTAAAGACAGGACCCAACCTGGTCCTCTTATCACAACAACAACTTTTGACAAAAGTTTATTAGTGAACAGATAGAACAGGGGGACGATCTGACGACGGACGGTGAAGAACGGCTCGGTTGTAGGAACTGCTTGACTGGATGAGTCCGAGAGAGCTCGGCGGTCCTTGGATGAGCTTCCATGCGACGATAACGATCCGGAATAAAGACAATGCTGAAAGTGAACATTTAGAACAATAAACAAAGAACCGCATACGACCTTCAGACTTGCGGTCTTACTTTCCCTCACAACCCCTCTGGAAACCCAGACTTCTGACGGGACTCTCTCTCTCTCCGAAACTGACGTAAACGTCTCGTGTTGACCAAAAGACTTGAGGCTAGATAGATTGCGGCTGAGAAGTGAATCCATGCACATTAGTTCTTTCTCCCAGAAACACTGACAATACACTCTGGGCAAAACTCAGTCTAAACAGTCAAACGCCTAAGCTTGTCAGATGGGGGCTGGGTGGGTGGGAACTACCACTTATTAAACCGAATAATAAATAATTAAACATAAAACACAACCAACTACAAAAGCAAAATCACTGGAATGAATTTGAAACCCTCAAATTTTCAGTCATATTTGAAAACCCTGAATATGCACCTCCGTGCCAGGACCCAGCTCCCGTTCAAACCGGACCCAGGCTCGGTCCTCCCTTTACAAGAAATCTCTCTTACTCGTGCAAAATATAATTTGTCGCTCCTCGTTCGTTCTCTACGAGAACTCCTCGTCGAGACAAACGTATTTTGCTCTCCCTTCGAGAGCATTTCAAGTAAAGACAGGACCCAACCTGGTCCTCTTATCACAACAACAACTTTTGACAAAAGTTTATTAGTGAACAGATAGAACAGTGGAATCAGTTAGCTGTTGGGACAGGGTCGGTGTATGAGATAAACCTAGCTACTAGCTACCCCTCAACTCGTACTAATGAACCGAATATCATGCTTTGTGCCGAAACTACGCTGTTTGAGCCGCTGGGGCCGAAAGTTTAGCTGACAGCAAGCTCCATACGAGTATAACAACCGAACAACAACAACAACACTATAGCTTGTGATTTTAGACGGTTACTAAGCACTCCGCTAACGAGACTGCTCGTGAAACACAGAAATATGTACAACGTCTCAGATACTTCTCGTCCTAACAACGCCTGAAGGCGACCTTCACTCCACTTAAATTGAATGTAAATCCCTAGAATCGAAACCCCTCAAACCCTGTTCTTCCAAGAAATTAGAGCAATATACGAGAATGTAAATGTATCGATCATACAAACTCACGTTCGTCCTTTGCTCACTCTCAGGTCAGCCCACTGCTACACGTCTGGAGACGATCGCGACTTGATCCACTGTCCACTTCCAACATACTTTCCTATCTCTTTCCGATTCCGGACGGGGACTATAAAAAAAAAAGAGAATGTCTTGCTCTTAATGTCACCAATATGTGGACATGGGGCATAGGGCTATACGAACAATGTACTGTCATAGTCATATTAGATACCCCTCCAAACAGTATCTAACTCGTGTATGGAAAAGAAAATAATCTAGCAAATACAGTCTCGGGCAACCACTAGTTATCACTTCAAAGGCACTTACGTTACGTGATAATCAATTGTGAAGGCGTCATGGTATACAACACACTGGCCAAGTTACAAGAATGAATGCGACATTATACCGCCCCAAGACACTCGGTTAAATTCAGAGCTTGAACGCAAACCGCAACGCCTGGCACCTGAGAACAACAAAATTCTGTTTGATGAAAAAGAGTTTCCTTCTAACGCAACGGCTCTTCCACTCGTTATAGAAAATACATACTGCCCCCTTCATAAGTAAAACTACGTAAATACTGTTTCGCAATGAGACGGTGCTACTAAAAAGCCTTCACAGCCTTCGAGATATGCGGCACATGGTACGAAACACTACAGAGTGTACTATAACGTCCTTTCTCTGACGGGAGGGAGTAGAACAAAATCCAACCTATGCGGAATGTGAAGTAGAACCTATGAGGAATGCTATACAACCTCCTGAACCCACTACAAGCTATGACCTAACTCCTAATATCGTACACCTTTCTATTGTAACGACCAACCAAACAGCACGAAAAGATAAACCACTAAATACCAACCACACAGCACGAAAAGATAAACCACTAAAACCAACCACACAGCACGAAAAGATAAACCACTAAATATGACACTGAACGACCCACCATATCACACTGAGCATACAAGTAACCTTGCTAAAACTTTAAAAATGTCAAAACATTGGGCTTCCTGTCTGCCACGCAAAAGTGAAAATTGGGTCATTATCGACCACCTACCGCCAATCAAATGGAAACATCAGAACAATTCTCAACGTCAACTGTTGAGCGACCCCGAACTATTCGGCTGAAAAACTTTTTAATCACGAAATAACCTCGTGAATATCTACCACATTCGACATGACATGAAAGGTCGAGATTCCGAGGATAAAACTGTTTGGTAACAAATTAACTGTAAACGGTAGAACGTAGAAAAACATTGAGCTAGGTTGCGTAAGCCTATGCAAACGCCTGACATGATACGATTTGACTATTAACACGAGATAGTTAAAAATTTCATAAACTCTCTAGTTTGTAACATTGTAACGTAATTTGGACTACTCCAACGACCAATGGACATACTGCTGCTGCAGTACTCGAGCCCTCTCCCTACGAGAAAATGCTAGATGCAAAGCTGAGGTACTAATCTATAATCTCCTGGGTTTCAATTTACGAAAAAAATTACCACAATTTATGAAACGGTCTGAACCGAACCTTTCAACTTTTAGTGCAATAATACGACATTTGGCCTTATTCATGTGCAACACGACTTTGCCAAGGGTAAAAAGGCTAACCATTCTATTGAGCCAAACCATGAGTAGAACTTGAGCAAACAAAACTTCATCCTAGCGTAATTGCATAATACACTTGGCTCAGACCCTTTCGCATTTCTACTACCTTCTACAAGCTACAACAACATTAACATGATCAGGAAACACTACCACTCTCTCTTTCTCTCCACTATTTCTTTCTGCTCTGCTACCATATCAACATAGATTGATGAACGGAAAACATTGAGACCACGGTTACTTTATACGAAAGCCAAAAATATTTACCCCATACACTAGTAAGGTCCGACTAAGCACCAAAAAGTAATCCGTTTTTGGATGTAAACACGTGGACGTGAAAAAATACTAGTAACAGACTACAATATTACTAATCTACATGCAATGATGCATTCCTTCCGGCATCCGGAATAAATAACAACAGCGTATTCTTCTCTCGGCCCGAGGTGGCCGGTTACTGAAATAAACACAAGAAAACTAAACGCACTAATACACTACGTTCGAATTTATCGTATTCTATTGCAAATTGCAACCGTCCCGGTCGGGGATGAATGAGCTACGTATTCTTCTCTCAGCCCGAAGTGGCCGGCTATTCGAAAACAACAGCTAGCACTACTACCCCTAACATACTGGTAAAGGACTACAATATTACTAATCTACATGCAAATGATGCATTCCTTCCGGCAACCGGAATAAATAAAAACAGCGTATTCTTCTCTCGGCCCGAGGTGGCCGGTTACTGAAATAAACACAAGAAAACTAAACGCACTAATACACTACGTTCGAATTTATCGTATTCTATTGCAAATTGCAACCGTCCCGGTCGGGGATGAATGAGCTACGTATTCTTCTCTCAGCCCGAAGTGGCCGGCTAATCGAAACCAACAGCTAACACTACTACCCCTAACATACTAGTAAAGGACTACAATATTACTAATTTACATGCAAATGATGCATTCCTTCCGGCAACCGGAATAAATAAAAACAGCGTATTCTTCTCTCGGCCCGAGGTGGCCGGCAACAAAATAAATACTACGAGTTATTCCTAGTAAATACAAAGTAAACAATGAGTTACCTATAGTATGATTGCCTAAAAAGCTTGACACCACACAATCGATGCCTAGACTATACTCACATCATGCAAAACTACAATCCAACACTCCTCACGCCAACACCTGCACACCAACTACCACACGAAAAATACCCGCACACCAATCCTCCCACGAAAAAATCCTCACACAAAACTACATCAACCCTAACCGTGCACACGAGAGACTAGGCTCAATGAGGTTTGAGGGCTTGAGGCCCAAGTTAATTGCAAAAAAATGCGATTGCAAAATTAGAAGTGACTAAACTAAAGCGAATGCAAGGATACCAGACTAACTACGGAAACTAGACGATTTGTAAACTAGAAAAAATTGATAAGACTACCAAGCACTATACTATTATAGCCAAACCAGCCTAAGAATACACATAGCACCGCTTAAATATATTAAGATTGACCGAACACTCCCTTAAAACACTATATAATTAAAGAAATACGCGCCTAAATACTCAAACAGCGCACTACCACTTATTAAACCGAATAATAAATAATTAAACATAAAACACAACCAACTACAAAAGCAAAATCACTGGAATGAATTTGAAACCCTCAAATTTTCAGTCATATTTGAAAACCCTGAATATGCACCTCCGTGCCAGGACCCAGCTCCCGTTCAAACCGGACCCAGGCTCGGTCCTCCCTTTACAAGAAATCTCTCTTACTCGTGCAAAATATAATATACTACCAGACATTTTTTCACACTTTTTTTCCACTTCCCAGGCAAGCCAATCTAAGGCATCACAAGACTACAACCTGGTTGTGGATGTACAGTCACCTGCATCCGCCGGACATTCACACTCAGGTTCGTTTTTACAAAATGAATGTGTTGTAATTTATTCAAGGTAAACGGAATTTTAACTTGCTAACGGATAGTAATTTTAACTCATAGCTTGATCTGTAAAACATAAATGACAGAAAGAAACAGTAAGTCACAATTAAAATCTACTGACACCTACACAAACAGACTGGACATAGATGACAGTAGATACATATAATTTCGAATCCACATTCCACATCGATGTATTTCTTAGTTTGGTTGTTTTCTGGAATTCGAGGCTGTTGAGCGAAGAATTTTCTCATTGTGTTTCAGGCGGTGCCAGTTTCACGATAAAAGAACTTGGCTCAATAATAGCTGGAGCCATAGTTCCTGCTATTCTCGCATCCGGACATTCTCATTGATCATAATATCAGGGTCGTATGTATATTTATCCATGTCTAGCAGTATTATAATCGGAATAAAGAGGGACGTAAGAAGTAGGATAAATTGAAATTCTTATGATCTTATGAATGTAATCACGAAAATAGATCTTGCTTTATAAACTTTATATCATATGAGCGCGAAAGTTGTAGAAAACTGAAAAGTTTAGTTAATATGACCGCAACAATTTGAATTTGTAGCATTTCGCAAGTTTTTCGCCGCTTACGTTCCTCTGAAGGTTGTTCAAGTACGTCTAAAGTACGTCTTTTCTTAGAACGCGTTCAACGCATTTACAGTTTCAGCAATATTGTGATTAATACCGCCGTGAGTAGTCATCATCGTATATTCATAGTCAGATTTGTGTATTAAGTCTCTTAAAAGTTTGCATCTCTTTAAGTCTTAACTTAGCGGAACTTTTTTTTTCTGTATATGACAATTTCATAATGCTACGCTACAATTCTTATAATATTTATTAGCCGATCCACTGTTATTTGTTTTAGGGACACTAGGGGCTGAACACAGTATTCCGTTACATAGTTTTGTTTCTAACATTATTCATGACATTGTACGTATTTAATTCGTAAATTGCGTATCTCTGTTTTCCCTGGTAGTTATATCAATGTTTGCCTTCAGCTGTGATTTCATGGGTATATGGGTATGTTAACCACCACAAATGTGACCTGTATATTATATTTCCATTTTCAGATGAAACAAGACATTTGTTTAATAAAGTTTATCGCACATAATTAAACGATAAAAAACGATAATATATTGAAGAGAAACCGTAATCCCAACGTTAGTGGTTCAATCCGACAGACTATAGAAGGGGGAAGAAACTTGACAAATCTATTTCTAATCTAGAAAATAATATGAAACTGCTTTGCAATCCAGACTTTATTGGAAAAATGATAGTGTTCATGTAGTGACAATTATTCTCACTTTTAAAACAAAGCTGGGTCTGAAGACCCACATGCACTTTTATGAGAGAGATCAGAAAATAACAATGATCAAATCGCTAAGAAAGCAACAGGGAGTTTATTGGAGCAGGGTGAATGGGGTTCTAGATGTAGCTTTGGAACAAAATTGCCTGGTTTATACCTCATATACGAAACCAAGTCTCAAGCACTGAAGTTCAAACAAAGGCATTACTCTAACGTATCGGTCACAGTTTGTCGTTGATAACATAATAAATTCAGCTTAGATCGCAAGGTTTGAACTTCAGGCAAATGTTGTACTACGATTATATAGCGTAAAGTGCTGGAGCTCAAGCTGATGTTCCAGGTAGAAAGATAACCGTGATTCAGAGTGGGTAAAAAGGCTCAGACCAGCCATTTCTGTAGCTGCCTCGACGAGAGAGTGTGCAGGTCAGAGAGATGCATACTGTCAGCCGGTTATTAGTTGGCCACCATATTCGGGGTGGTCGCCACGGAGGAGGACGACGTATTTGACGTCGTGGTCGAGGCGGGGGAGGACTGCTGGGCGGCCGTCTGCAAAGAGAAGATTTAAAATATCAAACTACAAGTTACGGCTTCAGCAAATTAATGGAAGTCACAGCTTAAGAAAAAGCTAGAGAAGGGTGGAATGAAAGTACCAGGATGTTCTACAATACCTACACGGCTACGATGGAGAGATTTTCGCATTAGTTTTTGTAGAATAATATTTTTTCAAATTACAACGTTTGTTGCTCACCTGGCTCTGTGCGGCCTGCTGGGCGGCGGCGGCGGCAGCGGCTGCGGCGCCGGGGGCGGCTAGTCCGGCGGCGTCCCGCTGTCTCTTGAAGTCTTCGAACTCTTCTCCGAGAATGGTGGCTATCTCGCCCTGCATAAAGGCCCAAGGCATGGCCGAACCGACCAGGGGACATTTGTCGCCGGACGGGCAGTACAGGTCCTAAATGGGGGAAAAATCAATATTTGGCATACTCAGGTTTCAAGATTCAAGATTGATTGATCACATCCCATTGTTGCAGGGTGATGCTCCTTGACTGCTCTCTAGCGGTTAGCAGCTATTGTACCTATGTTTCTAACTGTTCCTGCCTTTGCCTCTGCCTTTTACCCCTTTTCCTTGCCACCTGGCTATTTCCGAGTCTCTATATGCCTTGTTATCCTTCGAACTTTGTCATAATCGTGTTTCAGTAGAGTCCAAGTTAATTGACGTACCTGTCCGGTGCACTGTTTCTTGATGGATTCTCTGGAGCAGGGGAAGCAGAACTTGTGTCCGGCGATCGAGGGACACTGCACGAAATGAGTGTCTTCCAGACGCTCCTGGCACAGGGTGCAGCGAAGAATTCGCTCACTGAAAACGTATTTTGGTTAAAAAAAATGTTTTCAAAATGTCATTTATAATGTTAATACTCAGAAAACATGTCAGCGACGCTTTCTTCTGAGGAGTTTTGAGACCTAATGGTTTGAGTTCCATAGATAGTTTTGAGATGCGGCTTTGGTCTTGTTGAAGTTATCTTTTGAATAGTATAAATAATAATAAGAATTATAAATTGATTTGTATTCACCTGGAAGGAGGGTTGAACCGCCTGCGGTCGACGCCGGCACCTGGGTGGTCGGGACTGTTGGTGGAGGTGGGAGAGACGGAAGTAGTCTGGGCATCACCTGCAATAAGAAAGAATATACTTTGAAAGTTTTGTAAAGTACAAAAGTCTGTAAATCAAGAAGGTTGTGTCTCATAGTTTCTGACTGCGTAACAAAGTTCAGAGCTGTAACACTCCAAAAAGAAAGATGCGAGAAAAGCTCATGAGATGTTATCAAGAGGTACGTGAGAGCTGAGAGGTAAGAGTGATTTTTCATTTATGTGGCACCGGAATTTTTTATAATCTGTACAATTCGTCCCCGGTTCGTGTGAAAGTAGGATACCCACGCGAATAAATGTTGAGAGATAGACTTGGTAACCGGTTCTATTTTTTGCGTCAGCTCTTTTTCTCTCTGCCATTCGACATTCTCGGGATTTTGCCAGTAAAGCAAATAGGGGCCTCCTCGGTTCACGTACGTATACCTATTTGACCTTAGCGCAGACCGGTTACAATCAGAGTTGCGAGTAAATAGAAATGCCAGCGACAGAGAGAAAGGGAGGAAATAGATAGAGCAACATCCGCCAGCAAACACAGGCAAGAGGAAGAGTTACAGTACCATCTTCAACAGAAGTTGTAAAATGGCTGAGGGGATACGAACTACCGAAGCTAATTTGTCCTAGCAAAGTTCCAGCGGTTTTTCTAGTTTTCTTATGAGTTTCCAAGATCAATCATATTACTATTGAAAAGGTATGGACTCTGTTTTTTCGCGTTTCATGACCATTGCGCCCAAGATTGATGGTTTCGTAGTCAATTTCTCGCGGGAGCCCAGACAGCTGCGAGTTTTTCCTGCTAGCGCCGCGACTTGCACTTCTTTGTGCTCTCGAGACCTCGACTGGGTCGACCTTCTGTGACTGGTACGCAGCGTCTTCGAAAACGGGTTCTTTTTCGCGGTTCATTTCTAACCAAGATAAGAAACGTAGATGAGGACATTGCATGACAGCCCCGAAAAACTACGGTAGACGCTGTCCCCTGACCGATTTTGGGAGTACAAATTTATCTACTGGCCAAAAACACGTTACCAGCGTAGTGTGACTTGTTTTCTTTCGGCAATCGTAAAAACTACTCCCAACGTTGGGTAAGGTGGGCTGAGATCAATTGTATCACGTGTGAGTGAAATACTCTTCACGCTCCACGTGACTTATCTGTGCAATTCCAAAACTTTTTCGACGTCAGTCCCCTAGTTCGCAGTTGATTTCTGAACTCGGCTAGTGGGTGCGTGACGCGTTTCGAGTATATCCTGCGATGGTCAAAAAGAGCCGTGAAATGCTGCGCGCGCGCCTTTCCGGGGTCAACAGACGGTCGCAAAAACACGTTGTTGTTGAATTGCGTAACCATTTCGGATATGTGGGTCGTGGCGACAAAAAAGCCAGATCCAACCAGTCGCCGAGATTGAGAGAGGCTCATTACGAACATGTGATGGCGCAATGGGGTCAGGCCCGCACTACGTTTAGCGCCGTAAACAACGGAAACAAGTTCTGTCTATTAGGGCTGCGTGCCCCCGGGATTAGCCTCAATTGATACATGTACAATTTGGTTCTCGGTTATCCTCTAATTGAGGGGAGGTTTTCTCAAGTTATGATGAGGTGGAGTTGTCACTCCAATGGTCGTGAAGAGCCTAGAGTTATCGTCTGGCAAAGGTGTGGTCCCTGGTTCGATTTCTTCGCGGAGTTAGTGTTTCTCCAGATCAGCTAAATTGTATTTTCAAATGACCTATTGGTGAGATTTGAAGTTATAACCCGGATAAATTGTACCCTATTATCTGGAGAGACGTCAGAAATAGCATTGTAGTCGCTATCCATATTGATGAACCAAATTTACACTGCAGAGAAAAAGTGCAGCAATCTTTTGTGTTTGTGATGGCTTAAGCATCCGATAGCCGGTAACTAGTTAAGTAGACGAATAGGTCACAACTTTGCATTTTTTCCTAGTTTTTCTAAAAAAATTGTTTGACCCCCCCCCTCAACCACCACCAAAAATTGGTTACATTGTTGCGTGAGGAGATCAGCGGTGAATCTCGTACCATGGCACGTGAACCGGTCGCGACCCCGCGATCTGAGGTCGTGTCGCAGACGGCGACGAGAGAGCACGCCTTTCCGAGAGACGCAGGTTTTCGCCAGCCGGTTGCCGCGCGAAAAACTTGTTTCATGTTTCCCGAGTTGCGCAACGAACGCGCACTAATAGTGAGAGAGTGTGAGAGGGAAGAGAGTGAGAGAAAGAGAGACAAAGCGAATTGGATAAATATAGGAAGCTAGTGCAGACGCTAAGCATAAAGATCGAACGAAGCGGAAAGTGATCAAGTTGGGCGATGCAGCGTAGGCTATAGAATAACCATCGGGATCGAGTGTTTATCTTGGTAAATGAGCCACACACGTGTAACTTGGAGAGACAGAAACCGTGCAATTTACGTTGCACGCTTGCGAAATGACACCTAGAGTGAAACGTACCAACTAATTTTCACATTCTCAACGTGGAAAGTCACGTGTTCAATCTACATTTAACTATTCTAGTTTTTTTCTCAGCAGATGCAAATATACATTTTTTAAAGTTTAAAAGTAGTTTTTTTGAGATCGGTTTTCTCACCTTTCTGAACTTTGGAGTACATTTCTGGTTTGACGTCATCATCGTGTTCTCGTTTTCTGCTCATAGCAGCTACTGAAGCCGCGTTGAGACCGGGAAGAATTCCGTTCATGAGACCCGGGAAGCCCATTTGCACAGCTGAAAACAAGAACACCGTATACACACGGATCCAAGAGAAACTTAGGTATATAAGCTGTATAGACGTTCTCTGTGCTACTCCGAGCAGGCTGTAGAGTTATGTGTCCGAAGTTTTGTTCATAAAGAAGTTCAGCTCTTCTCACTTCTCCACTTCTTTACAACCCCACCTCGATTTAACCCAAGTTACATCCGAAAGTGCAAATAGATAAAGTGTATTTGTCGTGCGCGCGAGATTTTGTTGGTCTACCAACTTAAGCGGAAACGTGGCTAGCGAGAAACTGGTTCGGAAGTTGATAACTTTTTATCACCCAGTGGAAACGGAGTGGTGAAACGGTTACTGAAATGTGTTCTCGACTATAACTTTAAATGGATAAAACACTTCTTTGATTTGACACGAAACAGTGCTCTAATTACAATTAACTGCAGTAGGGTTTGAGCTCCCACCACGAAAACTCCGCAAATGAGGTTCATTACAAGTTTGATGACATAGACGTGATTTATCTATGTGGAATACATTGTAAAACATATTTTAATAGTTTTATTATGATGAAAACGTACCTGGGTGAAGAAGTTGGTTGGGTAGTTGGTTTCGCATCTGCTGTTGTAACATGGCCAGGTCGTCTACGGTCAGCTGGCCGGGTTGGCGCTGCGTGGCCAACTGCAGAAGGCGCTGCTGCTGCGCGGCAAATGCCTAAAATTTACGTTTTTATTCATTAGGAATCACGTCAAGGGGCCTAACCAAGAGTTAAGATCTCAATTGAACCTTAATGTATCAATGTTGTTTTATCCGTTTTTTGGATAAAACAGTGAAATTGTAAACCACCGAAAAACGCGGCAGTGATACGTGAACCCGACACTTGTAATTTGACTTGTTGAAATACTTTTTGTATAAAAATTTGTTGATAGTTCTGTAATTTCATAGTTTATATCGCTCTCACCTCAGTGAGCTGGGTCATAGAAGGTTGCAGCTGCGAGAGCGAGACTGGCACTTGTGGCGCCGGCATGGCCACGCGAGGTGGCGAAAGACGACCCGCGGTAGTCGTCGTCGGCTGCTCCACCTTCTGAAATGAATACGTTTTCTGAGTCGTGACATTTTCATGGTGTTGTCATCTGCAGTAGAAAAATCGTAATGTATCGTTCACTTTTTTCTGTGCAGAACTGTCAAGAATGTTCTACAATGTACCGGCTCAGTACCTCATTTCTTACTTGGCGTAATAGTCACATTATCTTTGTAATCTAGATAAGGCCCCTGGTTGCAATTTGCATATTTACAAAACACTGGAGTGACGGATGTTTTACAATAACTACTAATCATCTGGAAATTGTAGCTTGATTCTCTCACCTACGATCTTTTTTTCCAACAATCATATGTCACATTCTAGTTACCGTACATTGATTACAGAGTCCAAGTTTTGTATCTGACCCATTCGAGTCAAGAATGACCTACGTAGTGTAAATACAACTCATTGTGCTTCATTATTACGAAACAAAAAACGAGGAAAACAATGAAATACAGATTCGCTCAACTTGAACACTGAATCGAGTTTTGTTATAGTGGTCGACAAACGAATAACTGACCTGATTTCTGGCTGTGTTGACACTGTTTGCAGCTGTTTCAGAGTGTGGGAAGCCGTGAACTCTCTTCATTTGACGCGCGTTCTCCAGCACATTTTCTATTCTAAAAAACATGTCGGTTTAAAGAGCACTGCGTCTCAATGAAGGGTTTCTGCTGTGTTTCTCACGTTTCACGTCAGCCGACCATGCCGATTAATTGGAGGTGGAAACCCCTTCAAAACAAGATGAACTTCTGAACCAGTTTTGGAACTAACTATATGAAAACAACTAATTACATTTATAATCTTCTTTGGGAACACCTCACTTTCTGACTTGGTCTCATCCCTAAATAGTTGTCCGGTTAGATAAGGGTGAAAGTGAGAGTTTGGCCAGAGTGGCAGGAAGAGATAGGCCCGCGACACGCAACACTATATGGCCGCGGGGCATTCGCGCTGATAGTGGACAAGACGTTTGAATGACAATAGAGGCATAGCCATGGTGTTTATAAAAGTGCTAACTTGTAGAGTTAACTGCGTCTACGAGCAAGCGCGGTTTCAATTTGAAATTGCTCAGTCTAGCTATTGTTTTGCATTACAACTAATTGAGATGCCTAATTCCAGGAACTGTTTTCTATGCATATTCGTTTTAATTAGGGTTGCATACTTCGCATACTAAAGAGATGACGAGCGTAGGAAATTAGATGGGACATCAAGTTTTGTAAAACTCTAAAAAACCGAGTACGTACCGGTTGATTTGCAGCCGGCACACGTTTTGCATGGAATAAAGATTTAAGCATACCGATCGTTCTCGTATTTGCTATTGTATGCTACTTGCTTATGTTTGTAACAGCAATAACTTTTCAATCATAGCTTTCCGCATTTTTGAGCCCTCAAACTAGGGTTATTTACCTGTCAGCTCCTTCGTAGTTGACGCATCCGCGACACACGGGTTCCACGTAATCAGTGCACATTGCCCACGGCCATCTGGGTAGATCACAGAGATAGCAGTGCTGTCGTTGAGCTACTTTACCGCCGAGGGAGGTAGGCCCGTTCATAGAGGCCAGCATTTCTGAAACAGAAACCAATTAGAAACATAAATAAGTTGAATACATCAGTTATTTAGGAACAACATCAAAGTTTACATCTGGCAATACTATTGCGGCCTTCGGAAGGCGAATGAGATGTATAATATAAATTGATTGTGCATACATCAAGAAGTTCGCTGATAAATTCAGTTTGAAATGTGGGAGAACGAACGGAGAATTATTCAAAGTGGAAAACGTGGAGATTACGAATTCGTATAGACTGAATGGGATTTCGGGAGCCGAGAGGTGAAAAGTTGATGAAAAGTTGATGATAAGTTGAAGTGAATTCAAAATACACAACAAAACCAGAAGAGTATAGAGAAAGAGAACATAAGTAATAGGTAGTTGAATGCAAATCTATAACCGTAAAACGATGGTGTGAAACGTGCGAAAGGCGCATAGTACTATGAGTGATTGTATACACATAGTCATTGTACGTGAATCATTGAATGACAGTTGTGTTGCGAACGAGAGAGTAGCAGGGCTGGGGAAAGAGAGAGAAGAGAGAGAAGAGGGAGAGAAACGAAGAGATAGAGAGAGAGGCAGGGGAGAAGAGAAAGAGAGAGGGAGAAAGGAGAGAGAAAGAGAGAGAGGGGAAAGCGACTGAATAGCAGAGAGAGAAGGGAGGGATGAAACCAACCAACACAGTAACAGTGGGAGGGATAATGAAAGGGGTTCAGGCAGTGAGAGAGCTCAATATGGGTGTAGATTATTATGCAAGACGGCGCTCGGCAGAAGACTGCATGCATGTTATTTGCATCTAATTTGAGACGGAAGAAAAAATCCAGCACATCCATAAGGCGGCCAGGAATACAAAGTAGGAGAGTGAGTGAGAGAGTGAGAGAGTGAGAGGGTGAGAGAGAACAAGGAAGAGAAAGGGTGAGAAAGAACGAGAGAGGGAAAAAGAGAAAGAAAGAGAGAACGTGAACCGACAAAAAGGAAAACTAGTGGGTGTAAACACTGGAGATAGATAGTGAGTGTCCTTCCTAACCTGGCTCGAGACTTGAATATCAAACAAAATCATGAATCATTCCACGAAAATTTCTTCGAATACTAGATAGATCCTGTTTATCAAATCGAAAGGGGAGAAATACGATACTTTGTCACAAACATCATACCTTACTTTGTCTATTCATTTGTAATAAGTGATAGAAGAGCGTGCAAAAGAATGTAATCTTGGAGAACAATTCGATTCCTCCAAAAAGTACTGAAATGTAGGGACCATCACATCTAGATCGGTACCAAATGGTCGAAAGTGGTACGAGGGAACGGAATCACATGAGCTGCGTTCCGGGCCGCCAGAAGATAACAACTGATTGTGACTGGGATGAGTACTTTGCTCATTTTATCTGCTCAACACAAACAAATCCAACGCAATGCCTAATCAGACTGGGCCTTATCGTTAGGGTCTAAGGTACACGATCGACACCGTTGGGGCCAGAAAAAGGAGTTGGCCGCTGATAAGAAGCTACCTGGGGGAATGAATATCTTGCACAGCTTTCGATTACATGAAACTATCAATAAAAATTCGTACTGGAAGAATGCATAGTTGCGTGAAACGTGTAAAAGTGAAACATAATATGAACCAGTTCTCTCATTTCCTAGTATTAGTGGCATATTGTAGAGAGGTGGTTTTAAACCCTCTATCCCTATTTGTAGCGGCGACCGGGCTACATGCCGGCTACATTCCGAGAGTGAAGCGGATTGTAGGCGCGTCGTGCAGTCCGTCATGGGTACTATAAGATTAATTGTTGACAACCTGCTGGCTACAACAGGGCTAAATGTCAGCTACAATGCAAGTTTTGTCTGTCGTGATTACGCAAACATAGATGACATAATGATATATGGAGGTACCAATAAGTCGTTGTAGTTTGATCGCGAAACACGATAACTGACCAAATTTGACGGAAAAGTAACGGGATATGGCTAGAGACACAGCTGAATAGAACAACGCACACCGCAAAGACTTGCTGTGGAAAGTGCGAATCCTATTAAAGCTGATGACTAACTGTTGGCTACCCCGTTTACAAGTCACATGTGGCTACATCGTGACTAGGTACTGGCTACTTGCCGGCTAACTACCGTCAACATGCCGCCCGCGGGAGTAGTGCGGATTGTAGGCGCGACGGCCCCTAGTGACACAGGCATTGTATGTGTGTAGAAGGCACAATCAGAGATGAATAATGCACCGATAGATGCATCATCACAAACATGCATGTCGGTCGAAACACTACGGATACACGCTATTTTCGTATCCTTCACAAATGTGCAGTGGAATGCGGGAAAATAGTTTTGAGTTTTGATTATTGGGGAAACATCTATATAGTTTGGACGACATTTGGAGATTGATACAAAGACCAGCTGATTAAATTTGCAGTTCGAGACATATCCAGGAGTTTTATGGTTAATAGAAAAAGATAGTTGAAACAGTATGTAATTTGTTGTATATTACCTGGCGAAAACCCTCACTATCAAAGGGAAAAATATGGACTCAATGAGAAAAGGTGTGTTAGCGTAGTATGTATAACTTTTAAAAAGTCAAAAGAACGATCAGTTCATCAGAGAATGATCTTACGTCGCAGTAGAAGAGAGATAAAATACTTCGAACAATCTTTACAATCTTTATCGTGGCACAACAAGATAGGCCATTAGGGAAGGGGTGGGCAAGAGCCATGGTCTTGAATTTCTGCAAAATTTCGCTAACGAGCAGCAAGTGGAATTAACAGGAAACTAGTAATTGAAGCACAATGTATAGTCACGTAAAAACACCAGGAAATAGTAACGTTTGATTTTATCAGACTCTTATTCTGATGGGTTGCATCAGAACGTGAAAACATGTATTGTGTGACATTTGACTACTAGTACAATATAATTAGTATGATATCGGCGATATAAAGACAGAACTACGTGCGAATGCCTGAACAATAAGACGGTGCGACGAGTTGATCAAACTTTCGGTTACTAAAAAGCTGTGGAAGAATATACTGGCTGACGTGCGTGGCAACAAGACCAGGCGAGTAGATCAAACTTTTGAGCATCAGAATGCAAACGTTGTTAGAAACTTCGTGGAAGTAGCGACTGAGGCTGACGTGTGTGTGTTCTCTTTGAACTAGGAAGGGCGCCGGGGGAAGAGAAGGGGGGGGGGGGGGGGGGGCGGCGTGAGGGAGGTCAACATGGCGAGTGACCAAACACGCGAAGACGCGTCGCCCAGCCAATACGGAAGTCCCCATATGACAACAAATGGGCAAACACCGTGGAGGCCACACGCAAAATGTGTACTTTCATTCACTTTACTTTTGCCCCCCCCCCACGTGAAAGTTTCACGAGAAAAAGTAGGGGGAAAATAAAATGTTTTCGAGAGTACTGGCGGAGCGCTAGCATTAATACACATAGCCGAGTTAGCATTCGTAGTTTGGAAGGGGGTTCGAGACTATCGTCAAGGTTGAGAAAAACGTTGTAGCAACTTAGAAAATAGGAATAGAACAGATCACACTGGAAATAGAACTAGAACATGAAAGAGCAAGTTAATATGCAGTGATTCGGATAGAAGTAAGTATCCTCTTCAACTTGTTAGTTGTAAAGTTGAGCAAGTTTCTGTATACCCAGGAGTTGCGAGTATAGACGAGACTCGGCTGGCAATAGCCTGTGCGACTGGCAGGAAGACGATTCGCTGACAGACTGGTTGGTACGACGACCGGGTCGAAGTTCGTTGCGCAAACAGTTTGCAGCCACGCAAGGACAAGAATACACGGAGACTGTTGTTAGAGAGCGGCGAGAGAGCAGGCGTTAGCGAGAGACGCAGACAGATAATGGTGGGAACGACAACCTGTTGCCAAGGACGCAAAGTGCAAATGCCATGAGGTTCCATTGGGTTCGGTTTGGCCCTGGGTACAAATGATCTAATGATCTGAACGCCAGAAAAGAGAACAATACGGGTTTAGAGAGGTGAGTTTCATACATTTGCCTCGCTCATGAGATGAGAGTGGGATCGTCTGACGCACGCACTTTTTCTGACAACAAGTAATGAATGGTGATCTACCGGCAAGAAGGTAATGATTCGAGTCAGAATAAGTGAAAAAAGTAGTGAAAATGCAACCGGTATCCATGATTTAATGAAGAGTGGCACCAACAGACGTTTCAAGTCTAGACGGCACGAGCGTCCAAAAAGTGAAAAACACAATAAACATCACAGTCGGGAAAAGTTTGAGAGAGCGGCCTACATCCAGTAAAATTCGAGAGGAGATGACTCAATTAATAAGAGTACGTTCTCTTACTAGTGCGGGATCACATGCTATGGGCGACCTATATCTTCATCACGTCATCGTTTTCTGGAAAACTGTCCCAATTTGAAAATGCTACGGCTTTCGAAGATAACACTGTAAACCTGTTGTTGACGAATATCAAAAAGTTTTCCGATGACCTGAGAATCGAGTTGAAGAGTTTGCAAAACTGGCTGCCTTCGTGAGGATTCAATACGGACGAACAAAAGACCACTCAACTGATGCCAAAAAGAAAATAATAACTGAAATTTCAACAGTAAAACATGAGAAAAAACTGTTTGAATGAAAGCAAAACTCTACGAGACGGAAATTCTATTTGATATCGATATCTAGTCTACAGAAAACATCAACTTTTTCAACATTTGTACATCACGTGGTTGTTATCTTTCAATAATACCAGTTAAAGATAGTGCGTTCTCCACAAAATGTCAAAGTATACCAATATCAAACTACTCTAGTGACGTTCGTTACTGTGAGAGTTTCAGTGAGATACAACTTGACGAGAAATAGGAAACTATCACATGATCGTTAGTTGAAAAACTGGACACTCAGTAAACCAGTAAGTTTCCAAGGTGTAAGAACCTGGAGAGCGTGACCTACACAGTTATAAACAAAGAAACCAGAATTGGCAAAATGGAGTGGTGCCATATGAACAGGTAGGTAAGGTTTGATGAACACGTAAAGAAAATCTTTTCATCCATTTTTACGAGTTTTTTTTTGACTTTTTGAGTGTTGTGGTTTTTAATCACTTCTTAGCGTCGAATGATTAGAAGAAATGTGCGTAAAAATGACCGATAGCAAGAAAAGTAGAAAGTGATGTACAACTTGCAGACAAGTTCCACAGTACTTGTATCATGAACGCAAAAAAGCAGTTTTTGAATGTTTTTTGACCACTAGGTTACAAAACGACAAGATAATAGAAATGCTTGGTGGGCCCAGTGCCCCCAAGGTATTATATCGGGAGAGTTGCGAGAGAGTAGGTAGATCAATGAGACGCAGAGAGCAACTGGACACACAGCTAAGTTTTTCTAGATACCGTATGCAAATGGTGTGTCCAGTGGCGACCCCGTCGGTGTTATGACAAAGGTCAGATGTAATGGAGGATGCGTCCTTGGTGGCAACCGGATTCACATGGTGCGGCCTGGTGCCGGCGAGAGAGCGTGTGGATCGCGGAGGGCGCAGACACAAAACGATGGGATTGAACTCGAGAATGGCATCGGCTACAAGATGAATATGACAGGGTGGCAGCACGATGGCCAGCGATGCACTTTCGAACCGGGACGTAGGGTTTTGAACAGTAGACTATGAAAATGTACAGTTGAAAAACGTAAAAAAAAGTAAACAAATCAGCTACTCCACGCGTTTCATCACGTTTTAACTGTTCATAGAATACGCTCTTTCCAA
Source organism: Litoditis marina (assembly GCA_964036275.1). Lineage (NCBI taxonomy): Eukaryota > Metazoa > Nematoda > Chromadorea > Rhabditida > Rhabditidae > Litoditis > Litoditis marina. The sequence continues at coordinate 9,318,319 of OZ038440.1, read as the reverse complement.
ACCAAGCCAATATGGGGAAGCCACTCATAGGGTGCGTTTTTCACACAGCAGAATTGTACCGTGTATGTTGCTCTACGCTCCTGTGTTTGTAGTTTGGTTCCGCTTTTTGGTCGGAGCCGGAGATCACGGCGTACATTGAGATGAAACTACAACTCTACAACGAAGATTTAGTCAGCTCCTACAATTATCCAAATGTACTGTCATCTCAAATAGGCAAAGAAATCAGAAACTCCACATGTTTCTGCACGTTGTTGGCGACTATTTAGTTCTAGTTGAAATTCTAGGTTTTTCTTCTAGATTTCATCTACCTTTGAAGAATAGCTGCTAGACCACTCGCGTCATTTCTGTTTTCTACCTATTGTGCTGAAAACTTGAAGGATATCATTCGTGGGGCAGGTTTGGTAATAAAGTTGGCCAATTAGTTATCGTAATAGGAGTGTCAGGGGAATTTCCATTGTTTCACAGAATAAAACAGGTTGACACGTCGTTTTGTAACAAAGTTGGCGGTGCCAAGGACGCCGGTACTCTCTGGCTCTTTTCGAAATTCGCAGGCAAAAACTGGTTCATTTTTTTTACACCGAATGAGATCAAGGCAAAAAGGGCAATAAAAGTTAACAGTTGCTGACTGGTAACGATTCAATGAACTAATCGATAATCATGTAAGTTTACAATGCGTGTACCTAATTTTATTTTAGGGAATGAATGTTAGAGAGATTACACTACAACTCGAGCAAAACGTCAAAAACGGTCGAAAACATGTCTGTCCAAAAAGAACACTACGAGGAATTTTTGTGTTCAATACTTGAGCAATACAGTAATCCAAACGCGCGCAGCAGTTTGCTCTCAACTTTTGTGTTTTTCTCCATTTCAGCCTCCAGACAAACATTTTGACGGTCAGCAGTCACGTAACTTATGCGGGTACGTAAACATCGGACACTTGCGATTGCGGGCTGCGAACACAAATATGTACCTAGTTGGACTGTTTGCGGTTCGAGGCAACTACCAATATTGACATGAAAGGAGCTGACGAGAGGTGAGAGGGCGAGAGAAGAAGAGTTCCGTTTCCTCTAGAAAAGATGGTACATATTTGAACAGTCGCGAAACCACGGAGTAGTTCGGTAACAGTGGGATTTTGAGAAAAAAACTCGCTCCCACATTTACTTTTCAAGCTTGTCTCAAGAGCGGCAGCTTAGCGAAAAGGGTAACAAGCGAGTTTGAAAATTTTAATTATTGTTTTTCTGAACCAGTACTGATAGAGAACCAGAATGTTTTCTAATCATCTGTTACCAAAGGACTGTTGCCAAACTTCAGTACACGTGATGTAGCACGAACTCAAACTCATTTTTTGCCCTATTACATTCAGTTGAAACTAGCTGTGGTGCAAAAATTTTTACGAAGCAGGGAAGTGGAGGGGGGGGGGGCGAAAGTACAACTCTCCCGTATTTTGTCTACTTTATCTACCAATCGTATCTGTTCTACTTTTGCAGACATCCGCAAACCACCTTGCGTTCAATACCAGTGCAACGGGGCCTACTTCAAGGTTTCGTCTAATCAGTTTCGCTTCGAGTTTTCTGGCCTAGTTACGGCGGCAGGCGGGTGTCAAAAGTACGTATGCTGGAACATCCCGTCATCTTGATACCATCCTGCGTCTCTCTTTACGCGCACTATTTCGCTGATGTTAGAGCACATACATGGCGTACGTTTGAGGAGATGTAGGTTGAAATCTTACAATCGGGATATTCTTGAATATGGCCTCAACGCGCACGCGACGCGCGCGGCGTGCGAAAATCGCAAAACCGGGTTTCACAAATGGGGCTGCTGTGCCTGTACGTGCCGCGCCCCCGCCACGACCCCCAGAAACCGGTTGTTGCGCAACCCGACAAATCTAGAAAATATACAACACATAGTCGCGAATGAGCACAGTTATCGGGGTAAGTTGGCTGAAATCGGGAAATGGACACCGAAATTATTCCTCATAGAAAATCAAGGTAAACATTTGTAGGAGAGAAAACTGCAGGACCACGTTGGAGGAAATATGCTTTTCTGGAGGTTAAGATGAAATTAGCTTGAGCTGATGAGTTTTTGGTGTGTTCAAATTTGTTTCTCGAATTGGGAAGTAGTATCAATTGAGTGAATATTATTACTTAACTTCTACTGAGCTACAAAAATAATATTCAGATTTACATGTTATTGGAAACATAACCTCTGGAATACCAGAAGATGGGACACTACATAAATTCGTTTGTTCATTGACTAGGAAGTTCCAATTATTGTTTGCTGCCAGACATACCAAACAAATTTTTTTATTCGGTAAAATCCTTGAATAGCTGCCATCTCTTCAATTGTACTCTGTGCGCCACTAAATTCCACAGAGCAAACATATTTTTGTTTTCAAGAAACTTTGTATTAGCTTTAAATCCGGTCCTACTGTTGCTAGAACGGTAACAACAATGTGTGTCACTCTATTTCCGGACAAAACACCCTTCACTTTTGTATTCTGGGAAAAGTATCCGGAAAAATATAACAAAAAAGTTATATGCTACATTCGAAGAAAAACTATCGATGATGCTTTGGCAGAAACCGATTGACAATGTGTATCAAAGTTTGCAAGTGAACTTATTGGAATACCTCACTTGTAAAAAAGTAAAAAATATGTATTACGGTCATCGTTTCAAACAGATTTAATAAATGCTAAGTAGACTCGAAAAAACATGCCAACTTGATATAGAATACAATATTACGTTGGTTATACTGAAATCTATATTTTTATACTTTAAAGACCCACCTTTTTCCATTTGGGAGTTGCAAAAAAGGCAGATGCGGAGGCCAATCCTATTCGTTCTGTTACGGCGTGTATATTAATTCGGGGAATCGTACCGGTTTTCTCGCTTATGTTATGTAATCGCACCAGTTACCATTTACATAGGCCGGGTTAACACCGCAGTCGAACCCACAACAATGGGAAATGTGTGGCAGTAAAAATAACAAAGGTTTTATGAGAATCAATGTAGGTGATGCGTAGGTGACCAAATCTTAGTGGCAGTTTGGTATAGATGACATTTCCCGAATGCACCGGCATCAAACTACAAAAACTAAAATGATTCTCCTCGAGCCTCTACAGCCTACATTGATATTTTGGTATTGATGCACAGCTCGATTCTCGGAGTTACCAAACGTACCGAAATCAAACTGCAAAGTGCAAAGAGAGGAACAAATGATTCCTTTCAGTGACCTCTACAGCCTACCGATTCTTACAGGCCATAAACTAAAAATTTGGAGTTTGGCATGACCACCATTTCTCCCATGACCTACCCACAAAATTCGACCGGAATAATGAAAATTTGGTTCTATTGAAATTTGATATTTCGCTTTTGCAAACTTCGAAACAGCAGCTGCAAAAAACATTGCGAAATACACTAGAATTAACTTAACCTAAAATATTCACAAATTTGATATATGGCGATACAGGATGAACTTTTATACCATTTAACCTGCTCTATATCAACCTTCTTGTGTCGATGAATAAAAAAGATGACCATGGGTATGAAGCTTGAGTTCGAACGGATTTGAGCAGTTAATAAAACAGGGAGACATAGCACATACTAGGGAGGGAGAGAAGGGCACTTTTTGAAAAAATTCCAATATTCGTACTATCAAAAACAGAGAGAAAAGAGGTCATGTTGCCATCTATATTTCTCCTCAACAAGTTTTGACACCCTCGTAACAAATGTGAGTAGTGGAAAATAAAACGATTGTAGGAATCCTGTTTTCAAAGTCACGTGTTGTGTACGTCTGTAGAAATGATGTTTGTTTGTTTTAAGAAGACCATGATTTTTTAAAGGTCAGAGACCATGATTTGGGAAGAGTTCATATAGACATTGACGTTTTAGTAGACATGATGATGTTCCACTACGAATTCAAACCTGACGTCGAAATAACTACACTAACAAAACATATACACTCAAACACACAACCATTGATCTATTAGCTCTATCTTCACGGAATGTATTGATATGGTGCAACTGCACAGCAGAAACTAAGGTTCACAGTATATTTCTCTCTTTCCTTGGTTCACGTTTATCATAAGTTCGCATGATTTCCTCGTGCACTTACGGATCCTGAATACCCCCGTGAAAGTGAAATGTGCTTTCACCGGTATGTAGATGGTTAGATCAATTGCACATAGCACATCAGAAACTAAGATCCACAGTATATTTCTTTCTTTCCTCAATTCATGTTTATCATTCATAACTTAGCATAGTTTTTGCCCCGCTTTGTTACGGACCTTGAATACCCCCGTGAAAGCGAAATGTCCTTTCCTCGGTATGTCGAGATGGTTATCTGGGGTCAGATTGTATACCACATAGCCGCTGTCCGCTGTTTACCGGTATTGACAGGCTCACCTTGGATGTGCGCCAAATATTCCGCATAATACAAGGCCACTATGCAAAAACGCAGGTCGCCCCGAATCGGGGAAATATAATGGTATGCAGAACCTGATTGGATATTCTATCTAATTTCAGGCCAAAATTCAGGGAAAGGCGCACAATTATCTAGAAAGTTGGATAATGTTGAAATTCATACTTTGCATTTTAGAGTTTTGGGGGAATGCACAAAATTATTCAGGACATTGAAGAATCGAAGGAATATATCGAAGGAAACGTACTAAAATACAATACAGATACGAGTGAATAATTTTTTGTGATAACAGCTAGTACTTAATGTTGGAGGTTTCTTTAGTTTATCGTTTTCCACAAGATAACTATGTTCACTACTCTGAATCAAGCTCGAACCTGTTATTTATTTCCTTTTTAGCATGAACCGTGATTGAAGAGTAATAGTTTAACTTCCGATTGTCTTCCAAACTACCTATTGTACGTATTTGATGAGTGAACCTGTTCGTTCAGGTCACGCTGAGACTTTTATCAAAATAGAAGAACCATGTTTTAGGTAAAACCCGTTGTCAACTGTAACAATGACAAAGATATTTCGGAGGTCAAAACTGGACCAGACAAGGTCTTTTCTCGTGACAGTAGGAACTGGAATGGGGGTACTGATCAGCAGAAAGAAACAATGGCAAATTGAAAGAGAGACGAATATAGACATTACAAAAATGGAGGTTCAATTACCGTTTCTCTGGAAAACATAGAGAATAAAGCTGAATTTATACAGGTATTTCAGACTCCAATGTAGTTTAGGAAAGCCAGGAGTTCGGTACTGAAGTTGTTAGATTATGAAAAATGAAAACTTTCACTGGAAACTGTCAATAGTATGACCGAAAACTAGAGAATAGTCAAACGTTGAGAACCGAAATCATAGGTACTACGAAATGAGTTTGAGAGTTTCAGTTTCTATTTACAGTATGCATCTTTGCTAAACGTAGGAAGAAAAAATTAGTAAAATCCGACCCTGATGAAAGTGTTTTAAAAGATACCAAATCTGTGTTTCACTTGCCGGATCAAAACACTTCGTTAAAATTTACTTGAATATCAGAACCGCAGAAAATAAATTCAAACACAACAGACCGCAGAAAATAAATTTATTGTGATCTGTGTGAAGAATAATCTCAATATCATACCGTGCCAATCATTGTCTCAGTTATAACACCCTAACAAATATCTTATCAACCCTAGTAGTTCTCCAAAAACTACCTGGGCTCAAACGTTCGAGGAAAAGCTCGTTCGAAAAGTTCACAAATCGACGTTTTTAAAGATAAGTATTTTCCAAACTTCGTGATGATTTGATAGTACATGAGCCAGTGAAGATAGATTGGTTGCAGAAAGTGAATGGTCATGTTTTAGCCGCCCGGCTATCTCGTGAATTCCCGAGCGAGAACTACTTTTTGCCCAAGTTGGACAGAAAACTCGAACGATACGTGAGCGAAAACGGATAAACTAGCTAATCCGGGAGGGAAAAAATAGTCTCGACTGGAAAATGCTGCGACAGGATTCAGATTTCAGAACGTAGCGGAGTTCTCGTAACACGGCGAATCAATCCGCATTAATCACAGAGATAATGTTATCGGACTACTTAATTATGGGAATATGATGTGACTGTATGCTACACAAATATGGGTTAGCGATAGTAATACTAATCTTTCATGATCTGACGAGGAATTCCTTGACTGATATATAAATGTTCGAGAGTATATACGGTATGCCAGAACGCAGAACAACTAACTTCGCTGAGTGAGCGAAGCAAGTCGAACCGTAGCTCATTCGAAATGCTTTTTTTACTTACGGTTCACGAGTGAGAACGGTCTATGATTGCAACAATGTACAGGTTAAAGTTAGTTTTGAAGATCTCGAACAACGCTACGAAAATGTAAAAGCGTCCACTTCCTTATGTTGAATACAGTATGCATGTGAATGTGCTTGAACTTTTCCATGGTTGGAGTAAAAACATATATATTTGTATTCAAAAATGTAGTAGCTGAGAATGTGTTGAGACCGAATTGTATTTTCCGTACAAAATTCCGCGAAGGTTAAGATTTGACATTTACGGAAGATCGAAAAACAAGAGTCTATTTCTATAGCCAAAACTTCGGATTTGTATGAAACGTGAGGCAACTTGGAAAGAATGAAGTTACTATCGGAAACATCAAGTAAGGAGAACATAAATGTTGTATCTAGAGACCACAATAGAATCTGTCACTAAATTAAGATTTACTTTTCGTGTCAACTTCGTGATGCAGAAGTTCAAAATCGATAAAGGTTGGGTGTAATATGTTCAGAAGCCTAAACTTTCTCTGGATTAGTGCCGATTGAAATAACAGTTTTACTTGTGAGTAAGTGCAATATGGCATACAAGGATGAAAGCTAGAAAACAATGAAATAAAACCGTTTTTCGGAACGAAAATTGAATATATACATCATAAATTATTGAAAAAGACATTGAACTCGTGTCTCATTTGCTATACGGTCAATGATTCGAAGAATCGTTCAGTTTTTTTCCTATCATCGAACGGATTCTGGTTCAATAAGTGAAAGTTCTCCCTTTCGTACAAGGCAGTTGGAAGAAGCAACAAAGGAGGGCGAAAACAAGTATAAGGGGGAAACAGGTTGATACATAACCAGAACTTTTGCCCGCGTACACGTTGGTTTGGGATAGCCGGTCGGGATCAAAACTCGCACTCGTTAGCTGGCTGCGATCACAGAAAAGACTGGACTTCAGCCAAAAGCCATATCAGTGCGGTCACCTTCGCTTGGAACAAGGCGATACAAGCGAATATGCTGGTCTAGATAAAGCAGGGCGGTTTTGCGTTCTTTTGTTTTTGTAGTTTGTTGTCAGTGCTTCACAGGGGATAAACGAAAAAATGGTATAATGTTTTCTGATGAAACTAGAACTCCTCAAATTTGGATACACTTGATAAAAGATGATTGTGGTGCAGAACAAAACTTGTACGTGAATTGATTTTTACTACCCGAACTTCCGTAGGCTTAGTATTTTCACGGTTCCTCAGATAAGGGTACCTGGATAATATAGTGCGACTTATCATCTGAATTATCTATTCCAAGTTTCAGTCGTCTTTCACCTAGATATTTTTCCTTTTTACATGAACAAAATTATTCGAAAATAAGGATAACTCTAATGAAACTCATTCGTTACCGTTCTTAATGACGCGTATCTGATTTGAATGTTCAGTAGAATCTGTAAATCTGACCACTCCTAAAGAAGTACCCCTAAGCCGGCTACTTTGTTACCGGTTCGATTTTCTGTTGAAAATGTATTTCATGGACCTACTAACGGATATGATTCAACTATGCTTAACTTTTCTAACTCACGAGAAAGAGGAAAAACCAGTCCAAGTTCGCTAACTGTGCAAAAGATAGGGGGAGAAAATATGTAAATGTGTCTGGTTTGGTAGAACCGGCCCTGTGATCGCTTTCCACATCCTGCCCACTACCTGATGAACTAATAAAAAAGTAGAACCATTTCTGACCAACTTGATTTATGGCCGTTTCACACAAAGTTACAATAAATATTAGTGTAATTCTAGAAATTTTCATTAACAAACCAATACTGAAGTATAATTGACGTTTATAAAACATGGAAAAGTGAGTTTTGTGAGAAAAAAAACTGTGTTAAAAAACGATATATATATATATATATATATATATATATATATATATATATATATATATATATATATATATATATATATATATATATATATATATATATATATATATATATAATTCTATATAGATCATTAAAAACCAAGGTTCGTCGTGAATAATGTTAACTATCAATGGAAAGATTTTTTCGTAACTAAACCACAATTCTGAAATGGGATATGATAATGTGTGCAGGCGACCTTGATGAAAGAGGGTTTCGAGCAAAATGGGATTTCCTCTTGAACGCATCTGCTCTCTTCCGCTTTCAACCAACAATTTCGGACAGATGGTCAATTCCAGGCGCCAAATGGTTTCGAACTGTACGAATGTATTTCGTTGAAAAACTACATGTAGGGATTGACCAAATCTTTGCTGTAGTTTGATCGCGATACACGTCATGATTGTCGAATTTCGATAAAAGTACAAAGACATTCTTGATGTGTCTGCATTATTCAAGCAGAACACATGGAACTGTGGACAAAACTCACGAACATTCTGAAAACATTGTTCAGACATGCCGAGCTTTTGATACTTCTTTCCGTTGTTAATGAGAAATGAAAACAAAACTATATTTTCACAGTAAATCCACCATAACCAGTTCCTGTAAGTGGTGACCTCAACCTAATAACGTTTGAGTTGAAATAGCTATTCACTACCTGACCTACGTTCAGCCTGGATCAGGTGGTGAGAAGATACTTCGGCTCAAAATTTTTCCAGGATAATTGATCAGTTTTTGTCTATAATTTCTAGGACAGTGGCCACACAACGTCCTCAACCTGTGCTTAATATGTAACATGGGTGGCTGATTAGAATTTGTTCGTTTTGTGTCCCTTATCTTACGAGATAAGCCACTCTCCACCATGGTGCGACTGACACTAACCCTACTCGTACTCGCCGTTACTTGTCAGGTAGGTTACAAAAATCTTATTTATTATTATGATATTGAGAAAGTTTTGGAACTTGGCTTCATTCCCTCTCTTGTTAAAGAAACACGGGCGGACTAGAAGTAGTTGCAGGACCTCTGTTAGAGCAGAGTTCGTTATCCTATTAAATCTAAACTATTTTACCCTAGTCAATCCACGCAGAGCGCACTTTTTTTTGTGGCAGCGGGCGACATTTTGTAATGGCAACTGCAAAGATAATGTGCGATTTTGTGCAAATGTACAATATATATCCACGTTCTAGTGAAACGGACTATATAACACTGGGCCGTTTGAAAAAACTAGAAGAGTAGCATTCTTTAGCTATTCTAGAACAAAGTGGGGATTGGACAATAGAAAGCATTCTATTTTTTGTATTGGACAAATTCACTGTCATCTAGAACGGAAAATAATACTATTTTCACAACCCATATAATTAGAGAAGTCTTGCAATCTTCCAGGCGACATGGCTGAAGATGCCGTCGATCGCCCTGAGGGTAGCCAAGCACATGGCCAACTTCGATGATCTACCGGCACCGAAGGAGTCGGAAGAACTGAAGGACGAAGACATGAACCTATTCAGCGAGGTGAGTTCAATGAACACAATTATCAACATAGTCACGTGGAACGTGTAAAGTACGAAATACACGTGATAGTTGCGAACTTTTTACGTGATCAAGAGTGTTAGATTATTGAGCCGACGATACAGAAGTCAATCGTTGTTCACGATTTCTTCAAGAAGATACGTTATAAAGTTTATTCAGTCCAATTTCGAGTTCTGTTTGATAAACTCCCCGATGTATAGTGCGTGCCAAACTCATAAAATATCCCCCTCATGTTAAACTCGAACCCGGCCCGACAGTCTGGCAGGCGCGGACGCTAACCACCATACCAACTGGGCTTATAGCAACCTTGTGGACGAATCGTATATATGTGTTCTTACACAGAATGAAGTAAAATATACAGTATACCCCACCTTTCTTCAAGCTACAACTATATCGCACTTTTCAGGTGTCAGCACTGGATCGTGAGACTCAGATGAGAATTCTCGAAGAACAAGACGAGAGTAGCAGCTCGTCCAGCTCCAGCTCCAGCTCAGAGGAACAAGTGAGTTTATGCATAAAAAACTTTTTTGGATGTCAAAAACTCTGCAAATTCTGACTGTGTAACCTGAAATATAATTGAAAGTTCTCTTTTTTGCCTTCACAAATTGTATTACGACAGTGAGTAAGAGCTCTACAGCGGTTGTTTGGAAAGATGCAGGTTGGAACCCATCATTCGGTATGTGTTTGATTACGGGATCTCGATTTGATACCTAAGTTTATCGACGAGACAGTTTCATCGTTGTATTTTAGCACGAACGCATGGAGTCTCGTGAATTCAACCCTAACTTCAACAAACTAGCCAACCCAGAAGAAATTCTGAAGAAAGTGAAACCAGCTTCAGTAGAGGTTCGTGAAGAATGCACTTTGCAACTACAGCGTGCCTTTATTGAAATCTCATTTTCATATACTGTGCTTGAAAAACAACTTAAACGTACTAAAATAGTGTTTCTTCCTGATCTGTTGCTGTTATCTCTGTTTTTAGAGCATATTTTTTAGAGCAATATATATTAGGCTCAGAAGTTACTTTTGATGTTATGTTTCCATGAACAAACGACTTAGTAAGAAATCTAATATATATTAAATTTCTCGGAAATACAAAATGTCCTAGAGAAAAATGAGTTTTCTATGATTCCGTCAATCAACTCTCACATATTTTAGGCAAAGCCAAACATGTTGAACGAGGATCGTGAGAGATCTGATGAGGTTGTTGTCTACAACTCTGAAGTCGAGGATGACGTTGAGGTAGATCAAATGAATGTACACTCAAATACTACGTCGCCCTCGAGAAATGATATTGATCGGAACACAATCACGTGTAACAGATTGAAGTGAAGTATTTTCATGATCTACAAATGTTGCCTCTGAGTTTAATATAACTGTCTCCCACTGTTGTCTAGGCCTACGCAAATAAAAAGAGTTCTGAAACACATTTTTCTAATACCTTTGCGAGTGAGTTAGGGAAACGTAACGACGATTTTTTTCTTCTAGGAAATTCTCGACGCGAGACATGAGCAGAACGTGAAGATTGCTCCAGTCAGGCGAGGAGTCATGAAGCAGGAGCAGGAGCAGGTACGCTAATGATGAAAGGATACGATATCAAATCACAAATACAGTGGAATAGTATGATATACATCCTGCAAACTTGCCTCCAAGAGAAAACCCTTAAACATACGTTCGCCGGTGGCCAAACATATGCGTTAAGATAGTAAAGTACGTCGCATCAACCAAAGTTGATTAGCTGGAGAGACAATACGGACTATTGCATGAGAAGCTGGAGAAAACATTTAAACTGAGATATTTCCAGGAGACCACTCAAGAACAGCGAGAAGACCGAAAGTGTTTGAAGAAGAGCGGCAAAACGTTTGAGAGCAAGTGAGTTACGATGTCTCAAATGTCTAATCCATTCTCTAGTTTTAAGTTCAGCAAATACGAATGAAATATTTTTCTCCTCATTGTTCTTTCAACTCTTACCTTTTGTGTTTTCCTGTTCGAGCTGGTTATAATAGACTAGAAAAGAAGAATTTGTTCGCGATTTTTGGCCCACATTGGTGACTTTCCATTTCAATTACATGAGATGGAAATTCAGGTTGAAGATAAATATCTGAATTTAAGATCAGCCCCACGTGACTGGGAGCTGGAGCACTTCGCCCCCAATGAGCTTCCCAAGGAGTTCGACTGGAGAAATGTGAACGGCACCAACTACTGTAGTCCGACCAGAAACCAGCACATTCCCGTCTATTGCGGATCGTGTTGGGTATTCGGAACCACTGGTAGGGAAACCTTTAAATTACATTTTTCCTAATTCGGAAAGGAAATCAATGACTGACCTTAAATAGTTCACCTGAGTTTTCCTGATTGTACCCACACTCTGAGTTTTTTTCTGATACTGTCGTTAAAGTACAACTTCACGTCTCTATAAAACCTGTTTGTGACAAACTTAGGTTTATAACTATAAACATACGTTGTGATTGAATAAACATGATGATTTGATTACAGGAGCTCTCAACGATCGGTTCAACATTGCCCGCAAGAACCGCTGGCCCATGACAATGGTCTCCCCTCAGGTACGTTTGTACGTTAGTCTCGAACAGAAAATAGTTTTGCAAAGTTATTTATTCTGAGTATTGAGCTTCTGCGGAAGTAATCATTATTGTTCGCAATTTCAGATTAAATCGACCACACTTGTTCAATCTTTGTATTTTGCTTTGTTGACAGCGGAAATTTCAGGAAATTATTGACTGCAACGGAAAGGGAAGTTGCCAGGGCGGAGAGGTCGGAAATGTTTTAGAACACGCAAAGATTCAGGGTTTGGTGGAGGAGGGATGCAATGTGTACAGGGCTACCAACGGCGGTTCGTTTCATTTCTAAATCTTGAAGAAGGAAGAAACCACAAACCTAGTCTTAGATTCATTTGAACGTCTTCACATCCAAAGCTGAATAGCTCACTGTGAAGTATTGATTTAAATTTGCATTCTACCCAAATTTCCAATAGTGACTTAACTCATTAACATATAAGTTGTTATCACAACAAATACAAACAAAAACAACCCTTCCAGAATGCAACCCATTCCATCGCTGCGGTTCTTGCTGGCCCGATAGCTGTTTCGCTGTACAGAACTACACCAGATACTACGTCAAGGATTACGGACACGTGAGTTTTTTCGGGTGAAATTGACAAATCAATAACAGTTGCAAAACGATAAACACAACTTTCAATTGATCGAAATTGATATAAAACCAACAATCACAACGAAATAATGTACACTTTACTGAAATATGGTGCCGAGAATAACCCAAAATATCGAATAAGGCAATTGGATGTTGTGTATATGTATGTTTTCACGTTTTTGATTGTTTATTCAACAGGTTTCTGGCAGAGAGAACATCATGGCCGAAATTGTCAAGGGTGGTCCGATTCCATGCACAATTGGAGCCACGAAGCCATTCGAATACAACTACAAGGGAGGAGTTTACGCGGAGAAGAGCAACTTGGAGGTTATTTCAAAAGTTTTGTTCAAGGATACCTAAACGAAATCACATCTTCTTCGCGAGGTATAAAAGTAGAAAGGGTGAGATTTGAAGTGAGTGTGTGGAGCTAATCGTTCAACGTTCAAGCGTCAAGCGTTCAAACGTGAGTTGTAGGCCCGTGCATCATTGAATAACTACTTCACTTCTTGAGTTTTTGGGACATACGAGATTTTTGAATAAAATTTCGTTGTTGCTAAAGTTGTTCCTTTAAGGGCAACCACATCGTTTCTCTGACGGGTTGGGGTGTGGATGAGACTGGTGTCGAGTACTGGATTGTCCGCAACAGCTGGGGAGATGCTTGGGTAGGTCAAAATCATTGTTGTGTTGAAACAAGAGCTCAAACAACCTCTAGTTACTCTTTATTCCTACGAAACTAATACATCACCAATCTTAGGAGTTCACCCAATGCACATTAACATTTTTGTATGAGAGTCTATCGAATGTATCTTGTAGAACTATAAGATGTACTTAACGCATACTTCATCCGCTCCAAACAGAAACGAACATTCAACTGACTGATTTACTCTACTTACTAACTCACCAGGATTCTTAAAGTCGAACTCGAGACTACGAAATTTTGTCTGAAGTCGAAAACGCGACATTCCGAATTTGAGTAACAACCGAAAAACAGCAAACTCATTGCAGAACTGATATATTACTAATTGGTATTTGAGGGAGAGCTGGGCTGGTACCGTACTGTGACGTCGAAGTACATGAACGGTACTGGCAACGACTACAATATGGGTATCGAGAAGGACTGCTACTTTGCCGATGTTGACGCCAGCAATCTGCCTTGAACAAGCTATTAATATGTTGTTGTTGTAGTTTAAGTTTGCCAGATGATGAATGTTGTTGCTTTACCATTTTGCGATGGAAGTAAATATTCTGTTCACCGATCAAAAGTGTAATACAAAACCAAATTGCGTTCTCGCACGTTGGCTCAGTTGCTAGATAATCATAATATAAAGTTCATTCGCATAGGATGTCTGACATGAAAAAACGAAGTGAAAATATATCAACATTCAAGGAAATACCTATGACAAATACGAATTCCTAGGGGTTGCGGGTTGAAGACGCAATCAACGTAATAGATGAGCCTCAAATTCATGAATTTTTAAATTCCAAACTACAATCAAATTTGGTCGTGCTTTCACAAATCTTCATGCGGGTCATTGAAAATTGTGTCGTGTTGTACTGTGATACCGCAACATCGAACTACAACAACATTCGGGCTCCACGTATTTTCATTCAACAACAGAACAATGGTAATAGATGAATAAGTTCCTTTATTTTGTTTCTGTTATATGTTAATTCAATCTATCATACAAACAGTTAAATGTCATATTTTAGTTTGTGATTTTTTCATATTTTGGTTCAGCGAAAGATCAGAAAGAGGTGAATAATCAATTATTTCCTGATGGGGCCTCGGCCCCTGTCCAGTTGGGTCAGTGGCCCACTCAGTGTCAACTTCACCTAATCATTATTGACTTATGTAACTCAAAATATGAATTTTCCTCCTGTTTGTGTGTTAATAGTAGTTTTTACTAATATAAAACGTTCTTTTCACAATAAACATATTTCTGAAACATTTTCAACATTATCTAATTTACACTTATTCTCTAATGTACGTGATATCTTTGAGTTGACCCAATATTTTTGATAGAATCGCTGATTTTGAGTTCTGTTTTCAAAGCATTTGCGCTACCGAGTTTGGCTAATACTTTTATAGAACCGCTGATTTTTATTTTTCTCAAAGTACTCGCTATAATAAAATAAAAATGCCGAACTCATTTTGAGAAATGATAAGTCAACCGTCAAGTTCCACGTTCGGTTGCTAAGGTTACATTCTAATAAAATAGCTGATGGGAACATTTCTACGCATAATTTTTCAGTGCTATTCAAGTGTGTGTTCTTGTTATTTTGTATTGCTGGTGAGAGATTCAAGTCAAGTATAATTCTAGATAGACTCATAACGACTCTGTGGTTTTGAGTATAGCAAAACTGCAAGATGACTTTGTACTTTGACCAAGTAACTACAATGAAACTTGAAAATTTTTTTGTTTACCAAATATTTGTTTAGTGAATCATCTCTCTTTTTGTTTTCTGAAATTTCTTTACTGAAAATGTATTTTTTTTATTTTGGACGTGAAAAATGATTTTCCGACACTACGTTGATTTACTTCTGTAAATGTACTTTCTGAGTAGCCAGCAATATCTGCACGCGCAATGTCCTTAAATACGCAATAAACTTGGTTAACTAAATCTCTCTTTCTCTCTATGCTCTCCAATTTTCTCTCTCTCATCCCTCCCTAGCTCTTCTTTTCTCTCACTCTTTCTCTCTGTGTTTTTGTTAACTAACAATAGTGCAAAGCTGTGTGAATTCAGAAGAGGGTGACTGAATGTTCTTTGTAGTTTGATCACAGATGCCAATTGGAACTGAAAACAGATCAAAGTACAAATACAGTAGCTGAGGTAAACATGTCCAGGCGGTGTAGCAATGCCTCAAAAAGCTCATGAGATACCATCAGCGTGAGCTTCTCATAAGATTTTATTGATTGCTATGCTACAACATTGAGAGTTCACGAGTAGCTCATAAGGTGTCTCATGATAAACTCGTATGAACTTCTCATGAGGTTGGACGATTTGCTACGCCGCCTGCTCTTTGCCGTACAACCCCTGAGTAGTTCACTCTATTAGTGTTTCGATAATCTGTAAAATGAGCCCAATTTCTGTGAAAACGCTGGCAGCTTAAAATACCGGAGAAGATGCAGGCTTAAATACTGGTGTCGAATTAGCCTGCATCTCCTTATGAATTTCAAACAGTACAGGCAACATCTGGCTGACCCGGTATTTTAAGTTGCAAAATTGGCGAGTCCGGTATTTTAAGTTGCGGCGGTTTTTCAGAGTGGAATGGTTTGAACCCTAAAGTTGGAACACGAGAGAACTTTCTTTCCTACTAGAATTTGCAGGTCATTTTTTGTCATCTGCTTTTCTGTTATTCTTTCCGGCCGACTCATTGTGAGAGTGCTATGCAACAAATTCTATTAAGCAGAGCGTGTAGAGCGAGTGCGGCTCCATTCTCATTACTTTCCAATGTTCCTTCCATTTTCACTCGGAAAAGGATCTATTTTTTACCCGGAAAATGATCACCTTCACTTTCTTTTTCAATTTTGGTAAGCATGACAGATATTTCGCTTTTATAAACTCAAAATGCATTTTTACAACATTTTACGTAATAACAAGTATTTTTCATCTGTCCAAACATAGCAAAACGTAGGGTTACGTGAATAGAAACACTGCTCAGCTACTGTTGTTTTGTTGTTTACCATAAACAGTTCCTGTTGTGAATCGGTTTGACATTCTCGATACATGACACTCTGAATAGAAATGCTAAGTATAATCTGTTTATGCAAAAAAGTAACTAGTTGAGTGTATTTTTTCTCTAATCCTGCAGAATTCCGCACGGCTGCAGAAAATTATTCTCGCGTATTCATAATTATAATTTGGTTTCGGCCTCTTAACGTTCCGTGCTCCAACTGAGTGGTTAGAAGTGAAAACTATAAGTGTTAAAGATTCTTCCACATATTCTGCGATAATCAATAACAATTTCATTGGTTTGTTGCACACATTACACGTTTCAATCACGTGAACTGTACGTTTTGCACCTTTTTTTTCTGAAATTCAATAATGAAAATGTATTTTTTTAGCTGCATAATGCTGGGAAATTTGCTATGTTCCTGGAATGTGGTCAAATATAAACAAATATCACTATCTAGCTGACCTGGGGTGGTCCTACATTTTTCATTGCCTAGTCCAATTTCCTGTCATAGCGGTTCATTTATCTTCATAATGACGCCTAACGCGAGCTGGTATAATCCCTTTTTGTGCAAATTATCTTTCCGCTCAAGAGTATAGAGATCAAACTTGAACACCAAACTAGTAACATTAGTTGTAGAAAAATTATGATTTTTCAACTTTCTTGTCATAACATCGTATTTATGAATTCTGTTTTTCAGTTGGGTGCAAGTAGTGCAAGCTCTCTCCTCTGTACAAGAAATCTCTAACTCGCATTTTCTCATCTGGAACTGACCGTGTTTGATGAATACTTCAATAAAAATTGGGAAATCGTCTTTTGGTCTCTCTTTGTTTTTTGCTGACTTTTCATTACATCTTCTGTGATGCTTCCGTGAAAAAGATTTTTATCTCGCACTTAGCGGATTCGCGAAACTAATAATCGGTTTATAATAAAAAACTTTAATTTTCTAGATCTCATGCCGTGATATTTCTGAGGAAATTGCACCAATTTCCTCTGTAGTTGTTTTTCCGCATCAGTCTTCGTCATTAGGAATGTGACTTTCCGAAATATGCTGAACACTTCGCGTTTTATGATTTCTTACTCTTTCCAGAAAATTATGAACATCAGTATGCTTTCAAATATGTGTTTATGCTGATAAAAACATGCCAAATTAGAGATGAACGACATCTATTGAATGGCTAACGCGTGTGTTCCAATGATGAATGCATCTAGCATTTCTCGTTTATCATCCTCCAGGCCTGAAATAGTATCTGAGCACCCGAATTCATCTCAACACGAACGTCACATTTTTATCACCCGAGCAATCAATTAATCACGTAAAACGTGAAAACTCCTATAGTACGTTTAATATCACTGCACGTTTTCAACTGGTAGTCAGTTTTGAATGCATCTAGTATTTGTCGTTGATAACCAACCCTCTATTGCTGAAGTAGTATCCGAAAACTCTGAATTCATCAGAACAGAAACATAACATTTTCATCAACTAAGCAATCATTCAATCACGTAAAGTATGGAATAACGCGTGATAATTCCGCACGTTTTCAGCTGGTAGTCAGTCAGCACGTGGTTGTGATTTTGAACTCTCTGTATGAAACCCCTTCATGAATGACTTGTGTAGTTAATGAAGGGGTAGATGGTAGATATCACATGCCACTATTTTTGTAATTCCATAACTTTTTAAGAAATCGGTTTCAGTTTGCTCTCGTTTTCCTCACCCTCAAGCCTGGTTCATTTCGGTTTTTCCCATGCGTGTTTCCGATTGCTATGACGGAGTTAGAATGCAAACTTCGCACTTGGGACAACTTTGAGCGTATTGCGAAAGTTCGGGTCGAGTTACTGTACTCGTTGTTCTACTGTACTAAGTAGAGATTTCCTGGCTGTATTATAATCTCTTGATATACTCCAGCTGTCAACAATTCATTTTCTGGTTTTGATCTATCCGTTTTACCCTTCATATACGTAGTAAATTAGTCAGTCAATATTGATGGTAGACAATTCAGACCTATTCCCTCTGAAAAAATAATTTTTCTTCAACATGAACTGTTTTTCTCAGCTGGGCAAGGTGTTGTTATTGCCAAGCAGGCATAATCTTTTCCTAAAAACTTCCGTTTTGTTTTCAAGTTTCCTGTAAAAAAGGTCTGCAATGTAATTGCGCTATATAAATTCTGTTTCTCACAATCACAAGCACATAGAGTAGCAAGTTTTATAAAAACTCAAATTCATAGCCACCTCAATCGTGTCATACAATTCTGAACAAGAATAAAAATATCCCGGCGCCAAAATTCTATCCTGAGTCTCTCGAATCCCCACACTATGTCGTAATCCGACCGGATGTGATAACAGAGAAATAGTGCAATGTTGATGAGACGTAGGCCGAGAGTTGACCGCCCTGATATTCTTGTACAGAGTGTTTCTTTTCAGTTCACTGCTCTCTTTACATTTTGTTACAATTCAAAAGTTTATGTTCGCCTCCTTTTTATAATTTTCAATTGAAGAAAATCAAATTCGACGAATGGCTGAAAACTGGCGCGATTTCCTCCGTTTTGAAATGCGATCCCCATAATCTCAATCACGCCAACCGCCTTCCGTGCCGCAATACTACCAATACAACCACCAACAATTGCCTACAACTTACAAATAAACGGATAGAGCCTACAAATGAGACGATAGCCTTGCTTTTGTCCTGCATTTGCGTGTATTACATTGCACCAATACGTAGACACTCACAGTAACATTCTTATTTACTATTGACTGTTTTCTAACGAGAACAGTGATAATTCACGTGTTCTTTAACTAAGTCTGCGTCAAACATATTTGTTGCGTCGTGTCTCGACGCGTTTATCACCCGTGTAGATCGTAGACTCTATTCTGCGGTGATTCTGCACGTTTTGTCCGAAACGTTGATGAAATCCATAGAGATAGAGGATTAGGAACGTTCTCGAGAACATGCTCTTGCCGTGTCAAATTGGGCATGAAACCGCTGTAATTGGTTTTCCAGGCTCTCACTGGACCTTATTATACTTTTCCTGATGTTCGAGAGTAATGAAAGATCGTAAAGGATGAGGAAACATGTATTGTAGTTTGCTGAGTCAACCTAGATAATTTTTTCCACCTTGGCAGCTTAAAAAAAACAGAAAAAAAAAACAACAAATTCAGCCAAGCGGAACAAAATAACTGAATTGAAATACGTTCTTAGACCGATCTTCATATAACTTTTTTCTTTTCTGCTCTCACTGTATTCATTTGTTTTGCATATCAGGTTTATTTTCTGTTTCCCGTCTTGTAACAATCATTGTTTCGTATATTGATGTCAATTCAATTTTTTTAACGTGTCATGCATTCGTTGGGAACATTGTATTCACCATACAGTGAAATGCGTATTAACAGGAACTTCTGGACCTTTTCTCAAAACAGCTCCCTTACAAACTTTCATTACTCGTAAATAGAGTTGAAATTAGTGTTTCAGTCAAAGTTTCAGTGTAGTTTGATACCAACTCGAGCATGAGTCAACTTTATTCAAATTTTGAGGCAGCACGTCCCCAGGGACCACCCATGATGAATGCGCAGTTCTGAAACACACGTACCCAGTTCAATATCCATTAGGACTTCACGTTCTCTCCACCATTTTTAGTTCTTTATTATTTTTGCAAGCGATTTCTCAATGGTGATTCTGTCAAAAAGTGGAGAGAAGAAAGAATTAAATGTGTTTTCATACTATACCTTCTTGGCTGGTAGTTTTTCTTATTTCGTGGCTGATTCAGAGTGCGCAGTAAGTAGAGTACATATTGTGAAGGAATACAAACTACGAAAAGTGGGTTTATTGTACAATCGTCCCCCCCCCCCCCCTTGAGCCGAAATAGGTTGAAATCCGACCCGTAGTACAATCACCCCCCACCCCGAGGGGGGTGATTGTACAACGTCCTTCTTTACTGCAGGTTTGGATTGAGTGGGGGGCGATTGTTTAACAGGTCCGGGGTTGTACTATTACCCCCCATTTTGTATTGTGGGGGGTGATTGTTAAACGTCGACATTGTACAATTACCCCCCATTTACAATCACCCCCCCCATTTACAATCACCCCCCTCTCTATAGGGAATCGTATTGGGAGGGGGGTGATAGTACTACGGGGGGGGGGGACTTAAGGTGAGGGGGGGGGGCAATTGTACAATTTTCCCCGAAAAGTACTAACTTGTGTGGCCCCTTAATTAGCGTGTGAAGCTAATCGATTTGGCTTGAAATAATGAGCGTGTGAAGCAAATCTGTTCAACTTGTGATAATTACATGGACAAACTAAAAACTAAATTAAAATAGTAAATGACGTGACCCCCCAATTATCGTGTGAATCTGTAAAGCTAATAGTAATAATAATGATAATTCATTATCCATATTATGTTGGATCAACACACTAATCAGAAGCTAATCAGTTTTGCTTGGAATGATGAGCGTGTGAAGCTAATCTGTGAATCTTGTGTCATTTTGATGAGCAAACTACAAACTACATAAAATAGTAATTAGTGTAGCCCCCTAATTAGCGTGTGAAGCTTATCAGTTCCATACTAGAAGTCAATTGAATAGTCACGTAAAGTTAGCATTCTAATGAGGCATCGTGCACCTTGTCATTGGACGTTTCTGAGTGCTGTGTTTAACATGTTTCACCGGACTGTGTAATGGAATAGCAGTATGCTGTAATCACGAGTTTGTCAAGCTAATCGGTAAGACCTATGGTATTTGATGAGCAAACTACAAACTACGTCAAATAGTAATTAGTGTGGCCCCCTAATTAGCGTGTGAAGCTAATCTGTGTAATCGGTTGGCATAGTGGCAGTGTGTTTGTCAAGACAGCGCGTATCTCGGAGAATTCCCCTCAAGTGCCTTGGTACAGCCAGCAAACAAGCCGAGAGTCGCGCGGGTCAAGCACTCAATCTTCCCTCTACCGCTGTCTCCCGGTTATCACCACACTTTCGTGCCCACACGGAAGTTGGCTTGGTGGAAGGTTGTGGACTAAGGGCCTATTTAGGGTACTGACCTAGTTGACTAAACTAAGGATACTGCTAGTTGAGGGTAGTTTAGGAAAGAGGGTATGGTGTATGTTGAGATAATAAGATTCAACTCAAAACTTGAATCGACTTGAAGTTGAACTCGGGAATCTGGTGAGCAATGCTTTCGTGCCCACACGGAAGTTGGCTTGATGAGAGTTGAAGCCTAACGCATCTTTAGGGTAGTGATTTAGTGAACTAAACTAAAGTAAACAGTTGAGGGTTAAGGACAGTTCAGCGTAGTTTGGGGTGCAAGTTTCGCGGTCTCTTATTGAAGGTAATGAGTCTCAACTCAAAACTCGATCAAATCGACTCGAGAGTTGAAATCTAGAATCTGGTGGACAGTACTTTGAGGTCACATGGAAGTTGGCTTGGTGGAACGTAGTGCTTATAGGGTTAGTAAGTTTGAACTTTTAACTCGAAACGACACTTTTTCGATCTCGGTCTGGTGATACAAAGAGCGTTAGATGCCCACATGAAAGTAGGTTTGGTAGGAGGTCGTACTCACACGGAAATGGGCTTTGTTTAAGGTAGTGGTTGTAGGACTCTGCTCAGGGCTGATTATTTTTTGTTACGTGTAAGTTGGGTGGTGGTTCACTAGGTACAACATTTCGCGATTTGGTTGCGCACCAAAGTTTGGTGGTGAAACTTAGTGGTTAGTTTGAGCTCGATAAAAAGTTCTCTGAACGCATTGAAATTGAACTCGGGGAATCTGGTGCGCTGGTGGCGCAACAAAAATTTCGTTCACCTTCTAGAACGGTTCCAATTGTCATGATCGATTACAATCGGTTTCCCTACATTATTTTGTTTGCATTAAATTTCTTTTGTTCGTGATGTCCCGATTTCTGGTGCTGTTTTCGTCTTGAAAACTAATGACAGCTCTCTTTGGGCGCATAGTCCATGAGTGGCTGGCAATAAAACTGAACCATTCAACAACCCAAATGTAGCCATTAAGTTCTCGAATAAAGTGACGGCTCTGTTTTTCGAATATAGCATGTGTTCCGGTCAATTTGCAACCAGATTTATTTCCTGCTCCACAAGTTACATATAGAAGTTGATCACCCAGGGAGTTTATTGAAATCTGGGAAAGCGGAAGCAACCAATCCACTTGAACAGTTCTTCTTATTTTAATTGTAATCTGCATGTATTTTGCGTTTTCTCCTCCGTGCGCAATCGTGCAGAAGTCCACAATTTCCAGAAACGATTAAATTCGATATTTCGCTTTGTTGGCGTTTGAATATGATCAGAGAACAGGAACATTAACGCATTTTCAATAATAGCGAAGTTTAAGCAAAATAGTTTCTCTAATCGTTTCCCACTAGAACCAAGCTCGACTTGGGTGTAGTATTGTAGAACGACCGACCATTACCCCTGTTCGAGCTAAAATTACTAGAGTGGTTAACCAATTCCGAAAAACCAGTTCAATTCAATTCCAATTCCAACCAATTCTCAAAAAATATCCGAACTTCAATTCCAATTCTTTTCCGGCGCCAAAAAACCAATTCAGTTCAATTCAATTCCGACCAATTCTCAAAAAAATCAATTCCAATTTCAATTCTAGATGCAGTTTTTCGTCAATTCGGTTCATAAAACAGTTTTTATGTTTATTAACACTACTACCGCCTTGAGATTGGATAGAACACAGCAGAAAACAAACAATTTTCCCCCGTTGAAAAAACCAATTCCAAAACCAATTCCAAATATTATTGCTGATATTCAAAAAACCAATTCAATTCTATTCTAATTTTTCTGGATTTCAAAAAAAAACCATATCAATTCAATTCTAAGGAATTGGTTTTACACAAAAACCAATTCAATTCAATTCTTTGAAATTGGTTGTTCAAAAAAACCACAATTCAATTCAATTCTTTGGAATTGGTTTTCAATTCTTTTCAATTCCAATTCCAATTCAATTCAATTCCTTAACCACTCTAAAAATTACCCTTCGTCACCTCTAAATCAAAATAGCTCAGATTTGGTTCTAGGTCCATGTTTCCGGTTGTCGTGCGGAGTTTTTTGGTTCTCCTCCGCACTAGTGGGGGTTTGTGTGTAAATGTTTCCGAATGAGCTCGGAAATATTCATGTGTTGGGTTCTCAGAACAGTAGCTAGAATAGCTGATTCGGGACAAGAAAACGTCTGAATTCATACATTTCAAGTCCACAATTTGTGTATTACATATAACCATAAATAGGTGACTATAAATAGGGGCGAATTCACTGGAGAACCGGGTCCTTCCCGAACCAAACCGCGAACCGGTCACTGGAGAACCGAACCAACTGAACCGAACCGATTTTTGAACCGACCGGTTCTCCAGTGAGTGCTTCGAACCGAACCGACATTAATCATGAGTTAAACAAGCAAGTCGTATCCAAGGTAAAACGACTCTATCCCGGTTCGGTTCGAAGCATTCACTGAAGAACCGGCCGGTTCAAAAGTCGGTTCGGTCGGTTCGGTTCGGTTCTCCAGTGACTGGTTCGCGATTCGGTTCGGGAAGGACCTGGTTCTCCAGTGAATTGGCCATAAATAGGTGACTATGATACACGTTTCAATGAAACACGCCTGCGTGAACTGAGTATCTTGAGTGAGAGTTCCATAATGTGTTTGGCATTCACGACTTGTATGAAAAATCATGCTTAAAATGAACGAAGTAGGTGATTTTTCTGGAGATGCTGAATGTTCGTTAAAAATAACGGTCATACTGCCGGAACTTTGGAGTGTTTTATTTCACGGCTCCTTTACGTTCCACGTAGCTGTCTATTTACTAGTTACAAACCGGAAAAAAAATGGAATAATCGATACTTCCCTAATAGAATAGTTAATTGCTAAAAATGAAAAGTCACGTTCCTTCACGTTTCACGTAGCAGTCAATTTACTAGTTAAAAACCGCAAACAGCTGAGTAGTTGATACTTCCCTACTAGTGGATTGGTAATGAGGAAGAGTCACGTTCATTCACGTTCCACGTGGCAGTCACTTTACCAGTTATGAACCGGAAACAAATGTGTAATCGATCCTCCCCCAATAGTGGATTGGTAATAAGGATGAGCACCTGTCAGTCATTAGGTTCGCCCGCCCCATTTCGGCAATTGTCTTCTTCTCGTAAAAACGGGGCCCATTTTAATCCATCATTTCAAAATGATTCTTTTCTGCGTAGTTACCCGGTGAATTATACTCGTTTCCCTATTTCTTCGGTTTGATGTGTTATGGAGTATGACATCTGCAGACGTGAAAAGTAGAGAGTTAAATGCCGAACAACTATTCTAATCTATTTTCACGCTCTCTGATATTTCCTGATTGTCTCTAGTCGTTGTTATAGCCACTGGGCGCTGAATGAGAAAAGAGTTTGCTAAATCCTAAATTTTTGTTCTCAACCAAGTTTGGGCTAGCAGGCTCAATTCCTGATTGTTTAATTCAACATCAAACTGTACGAATGAATAGTAGTCTTTGCTCTTCTACCATTTTTTCTCTCTGTTTTTTTTCCAAACCAAACTACTCGGATCTGATTGCTTCCAATATAAACTAAAAACACGTGGGCCTGAATCGTGGCATGGGATCTCCAATATTCCGCGCTGAAACAGAGATAAGTTAGTCTAAGTGTCCTTAGACTTATTGACATTTTGAATTGATAATATAGCATATTTCATATTAATCAAATTCATAAAAACAATTCTTGAATTAAATTATTACAATACTAGTCTGTTACTGCAGACACAGTTACAAGTGATGTTTTGGGCATTAGTCTAGATGCCACACAAGTTATAAAAAACAAAAGCAAAAAACACACAGTATAGCATATTTCAATATAGCATATCACCTACGTGTACTCTTACAGTACGCGGTTGAACTTTCTATGACTGTTGTCCTATGAAACATGACCTTCACAAAAATTGTTTTTGAAATGTAGTTATTAGAATTTAAACCTGAGAAGTTTGAAAATCGTACTGTAGAAGTCCGGGAGAACATCGCAAAACTGTAAGAAACTCGCAATTACAGAGAAGGCATTGAATATGCCTTTCACGTTTTTGCAGGTATAAAATAATATTAATCCCATGTTTGTTGACATTAGAGCTCTGACGATAATCCATTCCTGATAGTGTTAGTTTTCACGTCTAACACGAAACTATTGCTTTTTTTTAGTTTTATCTTATTTTTTGTGTGTTACCTTCTTCAACTATTTTGAAATATGATTAAGTTAATGTGCAACTTAATCATACCACCATCCAAAAGTCCTAGTGACACAATTATATTTTGTTCAAATAAAATAACCTAATATTTTGAAATACATCGGTTTGCTAAATCTTTCAATCTAGTTCTGAATGTATATACTAAAATTGTTTTTCTTGGCAAAAGTGTGCATGGAAATTACTATCTTCCAACAAAATGTCTGCAATATAAAAAGCTAAATTATTTTATGAACAACGTTTTTACCGTTCTTTTTTCGCGAATACTCTTTGTGCAAAGTTTTTGAGTGTAATCCGACACCCTTCTCTACTTTCTTGCGCATCTCTTACTAGTCAAACATTCTCGTTTTTTTCACCAAATCTTTCGTGAAACACTTGTCATTAAATAAACTTATTAAGTAAATTACCGACTCGTTTCACTTCGAATAATCTCACAGCAGTTCTTTTTGTTCCACATATACAAAGTAAATATCTATATTTAAACTACGTTGTTCCGAAATGTCGCAGACTAAGACAGCGTTGAGATTAGCCCTCTAAATTTGACTCGTGCACTAAATTCGAAGAGATTTCGAGGAGAGTGCGCTCCTCCTGCATTCTTTTTTAATATTTTCACGTTTTACGTGATTCGCTTCGCACTACCTATTCGTATGTTTAATGTTCTATTACTATTCGATTACGTACACGAGATACGTGTTGATGGTTATGTATTCATATTCAAGCATGGTTGAAATACATGAAAAATAGTTCCATTTTTCAAAAATGAGGAAAATCCGTATATAACTTTGTTTAGCAACATTTTCTCTACATTGGCCTTCTTATTATATTGCTGATCCCGTATTTTACCAGCCAGTACAATTCACATGTGTTTTGGCTCAAATAGCCCGCCTATTCGAAATTTACACTTGGCTGAGCGATTTTAAACGGCCGCGCTCTCGGCTCACAGGCAGGTGCACTTTTTTATCCACCAAAAAAAATCCCAAAAAAAATTTCAGCCAACCTGTATTTTTCAATATCTTCTCAGACTTATTGAGTGGTAATTTTAAATTATTTTGTCAATCAGAAATGTCATCCTATTTGTGAATCTCGCACTCTGAACTCACTGAAAAACTAACGGTCACAACTTTTCGCATGAAATCTTCCTAGTTTCAATATGACTTTCGCCTGTTCATTACCTAGCAAATATTAAGAATTCTTTGATTCTCAGTTCTCTGACAGAGTTCTGGTGATAGAGTGCACGCGAACGTAAGAGCAACACCGTTTTTGTGCTGTTTCCAACTTTCATACTAGGAAATCAGTTTTGCATAATCCTGTTAGCCTATAGAGTAGTCACGCAAATTCATTAAAAAGGAGAGATTTTAACCTATTATTTAATCAAGGAAATCTGCAGTATTATTTTTGCAATATTTATTCAGGAAAACAGTACTCAAAACACCACTGATCAGTACTTCCATCTTTTAATTTTAATCAAACCAGTTTTCACTTAACACATGTCATGGAGCTCTAACTGTTTCCGATTGAGAGCATAAAAAATCAGCTGCCGTGTGTAGTTTGCTCTTATTTTTTTCTGATAAAAAGTCCTACCATAGTACAAGAACATAGTTTCGTGTAGTCCTTTATTCTGTGAGAAAAGTCCTATTACCGCATAAAAACCGAGTTCCGTGTGTAGTTATCTGTTAATTTGTGAGAAAAGTCCTGATACTATGTTTAAGAATCTGCTTTAGTATGTAGTCTGATGTTATTTCGTGCATTTTCTGACCCGAACCAAATGTCATCTGAGTGTTCTGTCGTAACAAGGATCTCGCAGTTTCTCTTCTCTGTTACACTGCTCTACATACACCCGGATTAGTTCACCGTTCTCAACGTAAATCATTTGATCCTCCAGTTAATCTAACTCAAACACCATCGATTATTGATTTTTTGTGTGTTGCATCAATGATCCTTCTCTTTATTCAAATCTCAGTACCTACTTCCTATCTACGTCTTAATGGGAACCTTCAGGCAGTTATAGAAACTCATGGTGCAAAAAACAGATTTTATATAAATTTATCGTGTAGATTAACAAATTAAGTACTTAAGTAACTTTATTTGAATCTATTCTGTTATCTGTGTAGTTTGTAGCATATTAGCAGATAAATTTGAACGCAATATGCAACTTCAGTTTTGTACATGTAGTTAAAAGAGAACTGCGAGATACCACTAGCCAAAGATCATTGATAAAAAGTAGGTTTAGCCGGTATCGTTCAGTTTTTTTCATTTTTCTTAATCGTGAAATTCAGTCCAAAGCGTGTACACTGATGATTTTTCATTTGATTTAGTACGAATCGAAAACCCCGCCGAGAAAAATAGGGTATCTTTAATTCAATTCGCTTCGTTTCACGGCTCTATTGTCAAAACAAGCTTGGTCAAACTATTTATACCCTGCTAGCGTGGAACAAAACTTTTTTCCATATTTCACATCCTTGACAATATTCATCTATTTGTAAATTTATCTACATTCGGAAAATATGACACTTGCTTATCATAGAAAATGATGAAAATCATATTACTAGGAAAATAAGGCTTCTTCTCTAGTATTAAAAAGGCAATAAATGAGCTCACGCTAGGACTAAGAGCGAGTAAATGAATAAAAATAACGAAGACATTCATCTTTTCGAGAAAATTATTCGTTCATTGAAGTTTTTTACTAGTTGTATATGGTAATAAGTAGTAAAGTTAGCATGTAAAACGTGAGCAAACATCAAAAATTGAGCGCTTTCGCGTTACTAGTTTCGTTTTTGAATTGTGCTTACTTAACCAATTTTACATAATTTTTCATGTGACTAGTCGTAGTAGATGTTGTGTTTTTTAGTTATTATTTTCAATGAATAAGCAAGTTAAGGCTATAGGCCCGCCTGTTTTAAAGCCAGTTTATGCGGTGTGAGTTGCTCTTGCCCACCGTGTTTGTAGTTTGATCCCCCATTGCTTTTCATTCAAAATTTGAAAAATATGGAGGGTGTCCAGATTAACATGCTACTAAAGTCTTTTATTTCGTTTTCAAATCCTGAACTCACTTGTGATTAAATAAGTATTATTTTCTGTTTTGTTTTAAAGCATGATACACTCAAGCACTCGAGCAAGAGTCTACGTCATTCTCCTTCTCCTTCTTCCTCCACTCTGTTCTCTCGCCTCCCGGTGCTCTCTAGCGTGTGAAACAGCTGTCAACTAGAGCTGCGAGACCAATTTTGAGGGCACAAAAAGATGTTCGCTACATAGACTTTACTAGCGGAATCAATGCGCATTATGTGCGCATTAAGAAATGAAAAATCGAGGGCCAGTGCCCGAAAAAGTTCGCCACGGGAACGAACGACGAAAATTTATAGCTGCAGCCTGCCTGCTTTTAGATTGCAGTTCCGATTCAGCGCCGGAACTACCACTTTTCCATGTAGTTCTCAGGCATGAAGCGTTTCTGACGCTATTTCGACCCAAAATACTTGTGGACAGGTGTTTTGAAGTTCTGTTGTTGACAAAAATTTTAATAAATGTAAGGTTCCGCGACTTTTTACTGTGTTAAAAGTGAATCTAGCTGTTTCTCACAGTAATTGTATCTTCTGAGCCAATAAGCCTCTAACGTCCCAAAAAGGTGTAAGACTGTTACAACTAGAACACAGGTAACAGTGACTTTAGTTGATTTTGAACCACGCAGGATGTTTGAGAATGGTTAAGTAAAGGTTGGTGAAGTCGTTTAGTTTCTGCAGAAGCTTCCATATATTATTCGCTGGAATGTGATCATTAAATGTCCTAAATGCATCATTTCTAGGTAACGTGTCTTGCATTCATACCACATTTTAGTAGGCAAAGTGCAGTAGACGCTCGAAACGACTGGGATTCATTTCTCATCTAGATTTATGCTGTTTGGATATTTTACATTACTTTTCTACCATCATAGTTGAGAGTTGAGAGTGACTGACGAACTTTATAAAACTAATGTTATAGGTATATTCGAAATGGAAAAAACATGAGCTGCAACTTAGTTTCGAAGTATTTTCTTTATTACTCTCTTTATGCATTGTATTGCTCAGCTCTCGAGACCCTAGAAGGGAACAATTAGTGTCATTTCAGAAATTGAAAGCTCTTTGCGCCTGAGTAGCTCATTAAGTATGTTTTCGGAATTTCAATACAAATGTGTGACTTGGTTAGTCACAATACAGCATATTTTCCAGTCTCTTATTACTTTATGTTCCGTTTTGCTTCTATTGCACGTGAATGTTTTAGTCTCAATTAGAATTTAGAGAAGACGTTCCCAGTCTTCCATTAGTGATTAGTAGACCTCATCCATTGAAACTGGAGACAATCTTTTCTCAAATGGTTTTTCATAGTTATTTTCAATTCAAGACGTACTTCGTAGTTTTCATCTTACATTGTTTGCGTCGTAGTTATCAGACTTTACAAAAACATAATCGGTAGGAAAACAACAGAACAAAAACTTCACAAACGATACTTGGATTTGGGAAGAGAAAATTTTGCAGGAGATGTCTAATGCATTAATTTCGCTGTGTTTTCATTTTCTAGATTGAAAACGTGAGGAATAGCCTACTGCTAATATCTCATAGCAACCCTTAATTGCACATTTGTAGCTTTTTACATCGAGGCTTCCTGCTTTAGTTGTGGACACAAATCATTGAAAAAACATAATTCAGAACTAGTTTGAAAATTTGTTAGATCGTTCACGTTTACTGTACCTTTCTTTATTCAATCACACCTTATGTTTGAATCGAATTATTCGATCAAAGAATTCGCAAACTGAGTATCTTCATTATTATATATGAACACTTTTTTAACAAGTTAATGGTTTTAATTAAATAAGTCGGTCGTTTTCATACCAGTTGTGCATCAAAAATGCTTGAAAACATCGAAATCGCACTATGTATTTTTAGATGGATCATAGTTTTTGAGGGAAATAAACGAAGAGTGCATTCGTTTCGTTTTTAATCCAATGTTTACTCAACAGAATCTTGAATATGCGGAATTGGTTTATTAATAGAAATATTGATTCTGTGCCATATACTCATCAGCTGTTACGAAACGAAGAAACCCACGTAAATCTAAATGTACTCTACATTTGTGTAGAATAGTTGCACTTGTGCCGAGTAGTTTTTTAATAGTTCTGTGAAATTTGAATTTTTTATTTTGTCATAAATTTGCCGTAAACTCGTGGCGAAAATCTCTCATGTAAGATAAGCTGAGCAGATCAAAGAATGTACATTGAATGTTTCAATTCTTATATTTATCGATGACATTTTGGGTGACTTCTCGTGAATGGTTGAAAACTGTAGTCTGAACCCGCTGTATGCCTTCATTTCATTCAATCTTCAAGCCTCAATAAATTCACCTGGCCTTTGTCTTCGATCTTCATTCCGACCTAATCTGCTTCAATCTCAAATATTATTAATTCTTATAACAATATTTTATCTTAATGATCCCAGAATCTTCCACAATTTCTTTCCCACATTTCTATCTGGCAACGGACTTTTTCTCTTGTTTGACAGTCCTTGTCTCCTGTTCTTCCTTCGCGTTTCCACTCTGTTCAAGTGTCAAATGCCACCAAGACGCTGGCATACGCAACACGGCCACAGACTGTCCTTCCTTCTCCTACACTCCATCGCGGCTCACGGTTTTCAGTCACGTTTCACGTATTCAATACACTCACTGTAACCGTCACGCGCTCGCGTCTTTACCTCACTAACGTTTACAGTTACCGGGGATGTTCACGTCTGTAGTGTCCTTCACCTCGTAGGGCCCGGCTCATGGTGCATTCTTGGCAGTTACCCGTCACATTCACGTCTTTACTGTGCTCACGTTGGAAGTCGCGTGTGAATTCCCACCCGTACTGTACTGAGTAGCCTAGCTGACAGTCACGCGTCACGTTGACGTGTTTCCCATACTCACGTTGGCAGTTACCTGTTTTTCACGTTCATCTCTGTACTGGGCTAAATCTTTCAGTCACGCTTCATGTTCAAATCTTTTTTTCAACTACTGTTCACCTATGTACTGTACCTAGAAGTTTGGCTCCCAGTCACGTTTCAATTCTATGGCCATGTTGGGTCATGACATTATCAATGAATTCAGTCTCACCGCTCACATTCGGAGCATTCTAAAGTTCATGGAGATTTTCTATCTATTTTTAGTAAGCGAACGTAGCTAACTGATCCCTACGATTGTCTGAGCCCTGTATCTATTTATCTAGTTGTGTATCTCTGCTACTACACAGCCACCAACTGAATATTTCTGTCGAGAGTTCAAAAATTGGACTCTACCGTATTCCAGTTCAAAGAAGGTCGTAGGATAATCTGTCAGACACAAATTACAGTTCTGTTGAACTCGCCACTTGCATCAGTACTGTCACAGTACCTATAAACCACATTAGAGTGACCTGTATTTGAAATAAGGTGTTTTGTACGTATGGACCCGCACACGTTGTACCGCTTAACTAGTATAGCTCCAAATTCACAGTATAGTCGTTGCCAACGGAAAGGCGGGAGGGTACTGTATATCTCACTTTCCGCTGTGTACGCACACATGTTCTCGATTCCAAAACTTGACGGTTATGTTCTCTAATATCGCAGTGGTTGGCGCCCTGCTACGAAACTTTTGCTCGCAGGTTCGATTCCGGCAAGAGACAGAAATTTATAAATTTGGCACGCACTATAGTAAGTGATGATTAGACGAATTTGTGCAATTATAACGAACCAATACAGTCAAGAAATAATTTCATCTAACTCTGAAGTAGAAGCCATATTTGTGAGAGAAACCATGAATCTTGACTGGCTTGGTTGGTGTGAGTGCAGTGTTTGTGACCACGTTTTTTCCGCCGCCCGGTTGCACCCAGATGAATGCTTTTTCGAACAGTGGGAGAACATGATCCAACAGTAAAAAGCAGAAAACCTTGGTTATTGCTACGTTCACATGAAGGGTCATTCACCTCTGTTCCACCACTCCTGTCTAAGTCATGATGGATACGACCGTTCAAACTAAGACTGAAACGCGAATCCCCTGTGGAAATTACTGTCTAAAATAGAAAAGATGGCTTTTGTGAACGTCCTGATATCAGGTCTCCGCCGAAAATGGAAACCTTCAAAACTGCACACATACTTTTCAATCGACGTTCTTCTCCGGCGTATAACCATGTGAACGCTGATCATCGATCGATAGGCATATTGTGTGCACACGCTGACGAACAACGTCAACGTGAAAAGTATGAAGCAACCTTAATCTGTACTTTATCCCTCATCTGTTATTGTCTGCCATTCGGTTGCACTTTGGTATTGCAACACACGGCGCTGGCCCCGTTTACCCGTAGTACTTGTTGTCAATGTTTAACAACTGCTCTTCGCCTCCTCTCGCATCAAGTATCTCGGCATCTCGAGTGGGCCGCCGCGCCGGCGACCTGCCACGCTGCTGCCTCATCCCCCCGTGCGCGGCCCTACCGCGCATCTCTCACTCATCTTATCACAAAGTCTTTCTCATGAACTGCTCATTGGTACGGTTTCTCCCACGCGAGATTTACATGACCACGTGCGACTGCGTGTAGTACCGCGCATATTGCACTCATCCTTTCTCACAATCTTTCTTATCTCCTTAATATTTTATCTTTTCAATTGAAGGTTATCATCGTACTCACGTAAGAGTCACGTGAGTACGAAACTCATGATACGCGCGCGGCCCTACCGCGCATCTCTCACTCACCCTCTCTCGCAATCTGTTGATCATTTGTACGGGTACATCGCTGTCACGTATGCTTCACGTGACCACGATCTTCTCTCATAGTCCTTTTCAACCATTTTTTTGTACGGTTATTCACGTAGGCATGTTTCCCACTCTACTTTTTTCCAAATGTCTCACTAAACTAGAAAACTAGTAGTCAATCCAATCTTTACGTGAACTCGACGCCACAGCGACAACACACTTTCACGTCGCAGCCATCTAATTTTTCAGTTGCTGATACTGTTTTATGAGTTGACGTGAGAATGTGATATAGTATCAGTAATCTTCTTCAGTGATCAAAATCGTCCTTAACCACTTTGAACATCTTCTAGCGTTATCTATCCCTATTGGCTTCTGTTGGTGGCTGAACACAACCGCCGATTCAAACCCAAAGTTCAATGCTTATTCCATATTAACAAAGTAACTATCTTTGAGTTGAAAATTTCCAAAGTTGATGGTTTCACACATACTAATTACGTAAAAGTACACAGTTTTCCACATACAATATGCTGCCACTTGGCTATTGTAGGAGCCGTGTCTTCGCACGATACTTTCACAGTGTTTGATCTCGGCAGACAGTCGATAGTTTTTCTGTTCTATCCAATGATTGGGATGAGATTAGTCTGAGCTTTCGCCTAACTTCGCCACAGTGTGTAGTGGCGCGCCGGCATCTCTGTTTGTTCTCTGTAAACGGGCTGCACTCGGCGCCTTACGGCTCTTCCCCATCCCTTCTTCATCCAAAGCTAATCTGATCGATAGATCAAAGATAAGATCTGAATGATTTTTCCGAGAATTTTTCTATTATTATGATATGAACGTATTTAAATGAACAGGAAGTAGAAACACTCATGTTCTTCTGCTCACTACACTACTCTCACGAACCGAATCTAAGGTAAACTCTTGTTCTATCTCTTTGATGGCTAGATGAAGTTTAATCGAGAAGTACACTTGGAAATAGTCGATGAACGAAACATTTGTTTTCCCATATGATGTGATCGGAGTAAATTTTCGCACATTTCTTACGAAAGGTTCCAATATGAACTTGCCACTAGCGTTGACTGAGCTATCTATTCTATTCTATTCTATGGTATACAGGAACAACACGAACGAATGTGTGTCTTCCTACCGCACCCTCGTGCTGCGTTCATGCTTTAGAAGTACTTGGGATTCTTCTCTCAAATAGTCACATGTGTGTAACTTAGATCATGACAACTTTGTGTTGAAAGGTTTCTAATCCTCTCATAACTCTATAATACGGGTCTTATGACAAAATAAGCAATACCACATCGTCATGGAAGCCACAAACGGTGGTCCCAAATCAGGCGCAAAAACAACTTCATGTAAAACTAACGAGATGACCCCATGAAGAACATCTCAGCAACTACTTATATGAATTTCACGATTGCTAAGCCATTGTCCACAGAATTGAGAACATGAAAGTAGCAATGTTGATGAAGCTCGCATTAAAAACATTATTGGAACTTTCAATGAGTTTGAGTAGTAAGGACTAATATTTTATAGCTGCAAGTAATTCTGCTCATCCAGTTCTTATAAGAAAGATCATGGGAACTTCACATGAGTTTCTAGCACAATGATAGCACATCTTTCAAAATCTGCTAGCAGTTCTACTCTTGAAATGCTCATGAGAACATCATGGGAACTTGCCATTAGGTTGTAGGAGTCGCTATCGCGCCACTCGTCAAATATCGAATAGTAGCGCTGTTTGTTGCATTAATCCGTATTGAAACAGGCGACTCGCCACTGAAAACATGTCAGCGAGTCATTCTATAAATACTGACAACTAGTCAACTTTTTTCTCCTCTTGTCACTTTTCTGTCACCTTTTTCTAAATAAGTTATCCCGAATAGGCAGATATTCTAATGACTCTAGTCAGACGTCACGCAAACTTACTGACCATAACTGATGTAACTCCCATATGGAAGAAGTAACCATCTGTATACTAATGTAACTATAATATCCAAAGCATCTCAGTGGCACAACTATATTTTGTTCACATACATTACATCTGTACACTGCTGAAACTATTCATTTTTTCTTCCGTTCCATTTTCAAAGTTTTTCAAGAGTTTATGAATATCTCTACAGTGTCGTTCTTTTCTATACTTTCAAACTTATTTGAACCTGTCGATTTCAGTAGCGTATGACTCGATTGGGCCCGTGGCTGGTGGCTGCGGTGGCACTGCTGGCGCTGGATGGCGTCTCCGCCGGAACCAACTGTTCGGCTGCCGACGCCACGAAGAACTGCATCGACGGAATGATTGTACCGATTTGGTAAGTTTATACACGAACCACCCTACTTCAACGAAAATGGGTTCTTGGAGACGTTCTAAAAGCTCTCAACTCTTCAATCTGCGTTTAGAATGAAGAATACGAGTACAGAACACAAAAGTCCTACCTTGTTTATTAATTTATTGACATTCAGAAGTGTGATCCCGTAACTATATCGAACGTTTCATTCCGTAATGCGACTTTTATGAGTACCTAGACAGTATTTGTGACCGCTGTTGACAATTACAGTACTCTCAAGAGAAATGAACTCAGTTCTCGGCGGGCCGCACAATATTATTAGTACACAGAATATACTAGAATTATATGTTGTGAGCACGTTAAACGTGAAGAAACCTCTGTAAATTCTGTACTTCACATTTGGCGTAAATATATCTTTTCCTGTTGGTCTACACACGTTTTATTTCGGAAAAAAGTGAAGAATCCCCTAGTATTCGGGGGAAAAACTTTCACTAGTAGTCGGGGGTAAGATTGTGTGGTAATCTCATGTTTGTTAATGGATCAATTATAATAAAAATAGGTTAATTGATAGAATGACGGCATTTCCGTTGGACTCTGTCTCATGTCACTAATAAAACACACATGGGTAGCAGCTACTAATCAAACTGTCGCATTAGAAACATGTGCCGCCGTTGCATGAAGATAAAATTACGGCAACTTGATGCAGGACGAAGAGATGGGGTTGTTGAAACCCCTATAGAAAGTTTATGACCTAATTAACTTACCTATAGTGGGTGCCAAATTTATAAACTTTTGTCTCTCGCCGGAATCGAACTTGCGAGCAAAATATTCGTAGCAGGGCGCTAACCACTGCGCTATTAATGCACATAACCGACAAGCTTCGGAATCGAAGACATGTGTGCGTACACAACGAAAATTGAGATATACAGTACCATCCCGCCTTTCCGTTGGCGACGACTATACTAGCTGACAGAACACGTTATCGTACATTCACTCAGTACACGCTTTCCCGTGCAAACAAGTCATGAATGTTTCGATTAACGTATTCGTATTCACACGTGTACGGAACGTATAATGGTTATTAGTTCATATTATGATGCGTTAGCAAAAACAGTTGCGTTCATGCTCTGTTCTCTGTTCGCAAACCCACCAGGATGCGGATTTCACGGTGCACAACCTGTTTAGAATTCGTTGTAAAAGTCTAGTCAAGTGGCCACAACTACTTGAAAACTGGGGAAACTGTCGATTAGAGGAACATATTGTTTTCCAGGCGGCCTTTCCTGGATTTGTCGTCAGAAGATCGACTGACACGTGGAATCATCTACTTCTTCGTCATCGCCTACTGTTTCCTCGGGGTGTCCATCGTGGCTGACCGGTTCATGAGCAGTATCGAAGTTATTACTAGGTAGGTTGAGTCTAACATAAACTTGTAGGTCAAAAGTCAAGTAAAGAGCTTAAGGTAAAAAATATACGACTTTGTGAGAGAAAAGTAAGTGATTAAAAATATTGTACTTTTCTTAAAATTTTAAATGCTTTCCAGTTATGTGAAATACACTATTATGTGAAATACACGTTAACTGGTTCAATCATGCTTGAACACATCAGTTTCTTCACGTTTGCTGTAAGATTGTATTACCCCACTCTGAAGTTTTTTTAATTTCAGTATGGAGCGAACGATTGTAGTGAAGAGGCCGGGATTGGATCCCATGGCCGTTCAAGTTCGCATTTGGAATGACACCGTATCCAACCTGACGCTTATGGCTTTGGGTAGGTTGTCGAAAAACGTTTTTCCCAGGAAATTTTACCAAAAACACCACCTGATAGTTCATTGGTTAATTTATGTAAGCTCTAGATGTGTGCGGTAGAATTTGCTTTTATCGAGTAAATTCCCCAAACTATTGTGGCAGTTGGTAAATTTCGTTCTGTTCTGCAATGTTCCCAAACTCTTGGCGCGAATGGTGAATAAGTTAATTATTGATGGCCAACCATTTCAGGTTCATCTGCTCCTGAGATTTTGCTTTCCATCATTGAGGTGAGCCGGCTCTGATTTCATTTATGCATAAAAGTTCCGTCACAAACTGAAAGATAAAATCTCGGTAATCAAAATAGTGTGTCAGTGCCAACAAGCTACTCACATACTGTGAGCAGTATTGGCACATTGGTTTGGCAGTGCATAGTTACAAAAAGTCTGCAGGACAAAATTATGCATAGGCATCTCGATCTATTCTCTACGTCTTTTGTATCTAATACAATATCGAACATGATTATTGCAGGTGATAGCGAAGAACTTCGAGGCGGGAGACCTGGGACCAAACACGATCGTCGGTTCGGCCGCCTTCAACCTGTTCATGATCATCGCCATCTGCGTCGCCGTCATTCCAAAGGGCGAAATCAGAAGACAAAAACATTTGGATGTCTTCTTTGTGACCGCATCTTGGTACGTTTGATGCCATTTTCAAAGTTATCAGTCTTATGACGTACATCCGCTACTTTCTGGAATAGGCCGATAATGTGTCACAAAAACTTCGAAACTATCTCCAGTTTCACACTAGTTAACAGTCTTTACGTGTTTCATTTCACGTAACGTTTCACGTTCAGAAATTTGCTAACATGGCGAAATTACAGGTCAGTATTTGCATACATCTGGATGTACGTGATTTTGGCTGTGATCTCGCCCGGAGAGATCGAAATCTGGGAGGGGCTTCTCACCCTCAGTTTCTTCCCCATTCTGGTTCTGACCGCCTGGATCGCCGATATCAAGATCATTCAGGTTAGAAATCAGAATCAACAAATAGAAGACATATAGAAAAGTGAGAATAAATAACAAAAGCTATCCTGGAAGTAGTTTGGTGTTCGAGTTCGATTCACAACCTTATTTCCTTTCCTCCACTCATTTTCTTTCTACATGACGTGTACAAAAAGTTTTAGTGGTCGATTTGTATGTAAAAACTATCGACAGAGCAACGAATCTGGGTGGGATTTGAATTACCAAAACTTGTTTCCAGACCAAATTCCTTCCCCGCCGGTACCGCCGTGGTTCCCATGGAGGTGTCATCGCCACCGAGGGAGAAGAACTCAAGATGCTCGAGAGCAACGGATATTCAGCGGTATCAGATTCTTTAACTTAGTAATTAATACAGGTTATACAAACAACTGTAGTTAATAACATCAGAATTTTGGATTTTCTGTATTGAGAAAAATGGTGTTTAAATAAGTGTTATTAAACCGTATGTGTTTTTACGGAATTTTCTGGCGACATCCACGCAACTACATACTTGAAACAATGTTTTCAAACTTTGATGTCGTTTTAGATCGGAACCAGAACAAGAGAGAAAGTAAGCGATTGGTCGGTAGACGTTATAGCTTCCGTTTGTGAGTCCGGTGTAAAACGTGTTGGTGATGCCGAAGCACGCTGCTTCCTGTAAATAATCAAAAATTCATTCAGGACGGAACCGACCCGGCTGTTCGCGCCTTCGAGGAACATCGTCAGGAATTCATTGAGTTGATGAGAGAAATCCGCAAGAAGAACCCCCACGTGAACCCCACTGATCTCCAGAAACAGGCCGAGTACGAGATGATCAACAGGTACGGTATCAAGTCATAATGCTTGGGTTCGTCTTACCTGAAAACATTTTTTTTGGATACTGACATGGTTATTTGTATATGTTGTGTATACTAACAGGGAAAGAAGAGAATGATGAGATCGATTACGGTTCAATTTTGGTTTTGATCAATGAAGTTTACAGTTTTTCTGTGTTTCTCGGGTCAACCCTGCAAAATGTGAACTTTGTCTTGATGGAGCATATTCTATTAGTTGTCTAAACTTTCTGTCCGACCAATACCAATGTCGGAACAAACATTACAACATAACAACAAACAAGAACAGATAACAAACAACAGAACATTAGATTTGAACCAAAACTTTTCCAGAGGCCCTAAATCGCGTGCCTTCTACCGTGTGCAGGCTACTCGCCGTCTGATCGGCGGTGGAGATATTGTGAAGAAGAGAATCGACAAGGAACACAACAAGGCCCTCGACGCCGTAAGTGACCAATATCGATTGAAAGCAATCGATCAATCAATCGATAGATCGATCGATTAAATATTGGCTTTGAAAAGAAACACAACAATCATGACATGCCTACGTTCTACTCATTTTCATACGTCACACGTGGACGTGATCTTGCACTTGACTAGAAGATTTTATAGTCGGAAATCAGGTGGTCGCATTGGAAATCCAAAACGTGCAGTTCAAAATTATAGCCAATCTGACAATAAATATTTTTTTCAAAGCCAGTGCATGAGCGTGAGTGTGAACAAGATAGAATAGAATAGAATGTTTATTTATTTATTGTTTTGAATAGAAACTGAGTATTTATCAAAAACTAGTAATATTAATCTTTTGTAAAAACAAAAGTTGTTGTTTGTATTATTTTTTGTTGTTGCTCCTTTGCATGATGCCTATTCTTTTGTTCAGCCGTTAACCCTTCTCGTGTGATTCTCACCCGGAGCTTAGTTCTTTTCTTATCTTTTTAAATTTTTTTATAGTTTAAAACCCTTCTTGAGTTGTTTACCACCCATGCACTATGCGTCTGCTCACAATAAAACTTCCCGTAGCGGGATTAGATTGATTTACTGTTTTGTATACGCGCGAAATGTTTTTGAATATCAGTCAATCAAAGTTCGAAAATTGGGATATTAAAGTAGTAAAAATGTTATGACTGATAGACAAGTTAATTTAGGACAAAAACTAATATTTACTTTGAATTTTATATGATCGAAGAAGTTGTTACAATTACCAGTTATTTTGTGACTTTGTCACAATTCTGCTCCACTGCGTGATGACAAAGGCTGCATAATTCTAGAAAAGTGTGACTAACAGTATCCCAATGCGGGACTCTAACCATTACAGTTGGTACAGACCCAGGAGAAGCAGACCAGAGACAACACCTGCAAGATCTACTTCGACCCCGCCCATTATACCGTACTCGAAAATGTCGGCAACTTCGATATTCAAGTCGGACGGTGAGACTTATGATGAACAAATACAGCTAGAAATGTAAAACATTAGTTTCGTAAGCAGGGGTATTCCCAAAGTAATTGCAATTATGACAAACATGGATGTTCCTGTGTAAAACGGGGATTTCTTCATGAGAATCAATGTTGTTCACGAAAGATGCTGATAGTTATGTAACGCAATGGAATTTATGCAAAACTCATAATTGTTTCAACAGATGGTATAGAGAAAAAGTTCTACTTGGAAATGCTCTTACATCTGAAAAAATACAAGCATTTTCAGTGATGGTGGTCCGGAAGGTCTGACTGTCATGGTTGACTACTACACCGAGGACGGAACGGCCAATGCCGGTTCCGATTTCATTCCGGTCAAGGGAACTCTCACATTCTACCCAGAGGACAAACATCAGGTACATTTTTTACAGGTTTCATGTTTTAAAGTCACCACTATTCCTCTGAGGTAGATTCCGATTTTTCTTCACATCAAGGTACTCTTTTTGTTTTTGTCATCAGAAAGTATGCTACAACACGTTCTTTCACACACAGTAAAAATGGAAACCTATAGAAATGCTGTCGAAGTTTAGTTTTAACCTTGGAAGTTCACCAAAATGTAGTTTTTCATTCATATACATTTTTCAGAAAATCAACATCGAAATCGTGGACGATGATGTGTTTGAGGAGGACGAGCACTTCTATCTTCACCTGAAAAACCTCAGAGTTCGCACCAAGGTTAGCGACTCTACTGACTAATGGTGTGGAAACGGAAAAACAAAGAGTTTGTGAACAATGAGAACACTCAGGGCGCGATTGAATTGTGTCACTTTGGATTCACATCTATTCAGTTATTCCGAAAATTTGGTTGAAGTACGTTATGTTGACTTGGAAAGGTCCACTAAGATTTGACATTTGATTATATGCAAAATTTATGTGCAAATTACTCATTCATTATAAAACTGATTCATTGAACCTATATTCCAGGATGGACTCATCCTCGATCCTTCTCGTATTGGAGGACTCCCAGTCGCTCAACTCGAGATGCCCGCTACCGCTACCATCATGATTTTGGGTAGGTGTCGAACACAATTGTTCTGTTTTGTTTTGTGCGATAATTTGAAAGTTTTGTTGTGTAAATATGATATGTCCCTACATTGACCATTTGATATATAGTAGAAAAAACTCTTACCCTCCGAGTACACACAGCTCTAAAAACAGTTTACAGTGCGGCCACAGATAAATAACACTACAGTATGATGTATCCAATTCATGACCTAGACGTATAAAGTATTGTTTCCAAACTATAAAAAAAGGATCAAAAATAACAGAAACTAACGCTAGTTTTACTTAGTCATTGTGCAATTCTTGAAAGAGGATATTACCCATTCTCATAATCAATCTTCAGATGACGATCACGCGGGAGTCTTCTCTTTCGAGCACGACCACTTCCAAATCATCGAAAGTTGCGGTCATCTGTCGCTGAAGGTTCAACGTCATTCTGGAGCTCGCGGAAAGGTCGTCATTCCGTTCAGGTGAGTAAATCAACAGTTGATAGAGAA
The DNA here is from genome assembly GCA_964036275.1 of Litoditis marina. Classification (NCBI taxonomy): domain Eukaryota; kingdom Metazoa; phylum Nematoda; class Chromadorea; order Rhabditida; family Rhabditidae; genus Litoditis; species Litoditis marina. Next base: position 9,276,041 of record OZ038440.1, on the reverse strand, counting down.
AATTGACACATATACGTTATTTATTGATCAAACTAGAGTTTTTTCCAAGTTGTCCCCTTTCCAACATCATTTCGGTAGACCGTGAAACTAGTTAATCGAATAAAACCGTACAAAAATACTTCTGTTAAGGGAATATGGTAATTTTCCTATTACTTCTATCTTGGTCTCAAGCAGCATCCGTAGTTCTCTAGTAGTTCTCTCGCAATCTCCAGACTAGAACCATTGATAGAGATGATATTTCTATTATATTCTCAAAGTGACTCAAAAACTGAGCTTCTCTGTTCCTGCCACTTATCGCTGTAGTTTCTTCGAGATATTTGCCAACTTGACAACTCGCATACGTCATAGACTGTTTGTCGAGTACTTGATCAGAATACAGTACTAGGAAGCACGTAGCCGCCGAAGAGTATCCAATAGACAAGAAGCAACTTGTTAAGAACAAAACTTGTATATTCTGTTAGGAAAGAAGTATGCTATAACACAAATACATTATACATGTCGAGTTATCAACTTTGCCGTATTTCATACAAATTCATTATGTAGTCTAACTCGAGAACAAATTATGTTCTGTAACCCACGAATTTGTGAACAAAATTATGAAAAAAGTGTAAAACCCATTTCTTTGCAGAACCAGCGACGGTACTGCTCTCGGAGGAAAGGACTACGAGACTAAGGAAGGAGAAGTCGTCTTCGATGACAATCAGACCGAGTAAGCTTAGAATAATGGAAAATTGTGTTTGAATTAGATTTTCTGGAAAAAATACTGCTAAAATGTTTTAATTTCGCGAAAACATAGATAATAGTGAGTTATGTCACTAAAGCACACCAAGGCTAACTGACCCTACAACTAGTTTTTTTTCAAACATCCTACATGCTAAATTAAGACCTAATAACACAAATCCTAATGATTTCTAAATTTTCGAATTCAAGAGCCTACATCGATCTGGGAGTTATTGACACCGAGCAGTATGAGCGTTCCGACTACTTCTACATCGAACTCGGACCCCCTATCTGGGCTAAGAAGATGAACGGTAAGTTGTTTCAGGAAGATCCGGTCTATTTAATACTTTCAGACAAGTTTTCAGAACATTTCTGACCATTATAACCTAGTTCCTTCTCCGAAAATCATATTGACACATCTTTAACATTCACACTCCCCCATTTCTAGCCTTTTTGCTTTATGTGGTTGTGAAAAGCACTGTTGTGGTTTACTATTTATACAACATATTTACCCCGGTTATTGGCTACAACATCGTGGGTATTAATCTCATGAACTGCGGGTAAGACTGAAAAGTGTGTATGATGAAACGTATAAGCATGTGCATATTTGTGCACGATTCGCGTACAATTTCCATAATTTGAGTGTGCCGTGATCAGCCATATTTGCTGATTTGGAGTTTTGCGTACGAATCGTGCACAGAATATGCACAATCTCGTTTTGAAATATATTTTCCAAATACAAGAGGTCATGATATATGTGGCAAAGTTGTAGTTCGATCTGCAGCACATTACATTATCTAAATTTTGACTAACATGCAGATCAAACTACAAACACAGCATACCAGAGAACCATGTACCGTTTGGCCTGCCCTATGACTCCCGTAGTAGCCTGTTCTCGGCTGCTTAATCGTGTTGTGTTTCCGCAGATCTGTCAAAGGTGCAGGAGCGCTTCCAGCGCAGAATGGACCAGAAACGCTCCAATTCCATCACTTCGGAATCTCATGAAAGCACGGATACAGGTTACTGGTTTCGGCACGGCACCCACCTCCAATCCTGTTGTAACCGATCAACCCTTTTTTGTTTAGTGAAGAACACCGGTTAAAGTTATCCCTCTTTGTCATGGTAAAACTTTTGTCATGGTAAAACTCGTGCACAGGGTGCACATACCAGTTACCACACTGAATTAGTTACTCACTTCTCAGTTATACCCCACGGAATTAGTTCAACATGCTGGTTGGTGGTGCTGAATGTAACGTGCTATCGCAAGTTCACACACGCTAGCATCACTCAAGTTTCACGTGAATATTTCGTTCACTACTGTTAGTTAGATGACATTTATCTGGTAAATGGTATAGGTTTCTGCAAATCCGGTCTCCTTCCGAGTAACAATCCTACCTCGTCTTCCCCAACCAATTACATTTACCTAAAATCTCCCCGCACGTTTTCCCTACCCTTCCCCTACCCCAGGTCACTCACGTAGCCCCGCTGTACACCCCGCACTTCTGTCGCCCGATCCACGTGAAAGAGCCGTGTCATCATCCCCGAACCTGAACAGTCGTTTCCGGAAACGACTCGGATCCTGGATATCCGGCATGAAAGGTTACCGTCGTGTGCATGATGTGCTTACTGTCTGTACTCGTTAACGTTGTCCTGTCTCGTGAAAAGATTCACTAAAATACATACAAATGTCGCATGAAACTACAAACATGAAAGTTTATTGTGGTTTGTCAACGTGTCGCGTGTCTCGTCTATAAATTATCACTACCAACGTTCCGTGTTGGTGGGAGAAGAACTTGAGCTTTAAAAAGTACCTACAAAGTCCTCAGACACTGAAAACAAGTTATGGTTACAAATCTTCTACGTATTGTAGAAGTACACCAAATCATTTCAAATTCCACTCAGTTATGTTTTCTAACAAGTCTCGCTATGTCAGATTCGACTAATTTGCTAATCCGATTCGATCCTGTCCTCAGATTATGTTGATTGATTTTTTCAGTTGTTTGTTACATGTGAACTCGAGTCATTGAATATCCAAGACTGAGATTTAGATTTTTGGATATTGTGTATAGTCGAAGTCATTCCTACTGAGACACCTCCAGTACACTTCCTTTTTTTTCACTGACTGTTCAAAATTCAAAGTTACACTGTCGAAATCAACACTTTGTAATTGGAAATCAAAATTGATTTCAGAAATTATACCATAAAAGCTTAGTTATTATTTTGTGGGCTCAGTTGGAATGAAAAAGTCTATACATCAATGACTTGAGTTTTCATAAACTCTATTAATTGTGTCGGTTCAGGAGAGGAGGACGAGCAACTCCAAGGACTGACCCAAGATCAGCTGGAGATCGCCGAGCTGGGAAAACCGCGTCTCGGAGATTTCGTCAAGTGCCAGATCACCATCGCGGAATCCAAGGAATTCCAGGTACGTGCAACCTTCTATCTCGAACTTATATCGAACTGTTGGTTATGAAGTCGATGAACAGTTAACTTTACATAGTTTTCTGTCTTGATGGTACTAATAATGGATTGAGTATTCTAAATCTTTACATCAACCACGGGGTTAGATTACAAATTTGCCTATACGTTCTGACAATGAGTAAGACCGGGGAGAGATACGCTTTATATGTTTGAAAGTTTTTTGTTATTGAAATACTGATTTGCAGGGAATCGTCGACCGCATGATCAAGAATGCCAACACCAAGCTCATGCTGGGAACGTCTACCTGGAGAGAACAGTTCGTTGAGGCTCTGTCAGTCAGCGCAGGTCAGTTCTACCACAAATTATGGAGTGACGAATGATTTTAAGTTCATCGTTTCTCAATTTGTAAAATATAAACCAAGATATTTTAGATCATATATTTCTCCGTTATCTACATACCAAACTTTGCTCGCGGTGAGAAGTAATTGATACCAAAGAAATTTAGCATCTTGTATTGCCAATTTTCACGCCAGCCAACCAAAACTCTGTTGATTTCCGCCTTAAGTTAGATTGCAAATGACAAGATTTACACGCAGTAACTTTTTCTGTAAAAATTAAATTGTGTAAATTATTTTAGGAGACGACGACGGAGATGACGAAGAGGGAGAAGAGGGAGAGGAGGGAAGCGAGGCCGGAGAGCCGGAGCCCCCGAGCTGCTTCGACTACTTCATGCACTTCCTCACTGTTCCCTGGAAGCTTCTCTTCGCCACAATCCCTCCCACTGGTAAGTTATACTGAGTTTCATCGAAGAACAAAACATATACCGGCTTTAGCTTCGATAGCTCAAAGTAGTGTAATTAGTACTTTTTTGTATTGTTCTTGGTTTAACTCTGAAGCCTGAACGCTAGTAGATACGCGAGGAAAAAACCCGATGTTGATATCAACTAGGGAATCTACTAGCGTTTCGGGTTACGGTAGCTGAAGTACTGACCCGGGCAACGGTTATTCTTAAATTTCATATTGAATGTTAGAAACTTAATAAATTAAGCTTTTACCAAAAATAAAGTACTTAAAATAAGTACTTCCGAAATAGTTATACATTTATTGCCATTTTGTACAACTATTGTTGTTAAGCAATAACGCGATTTGATGGATTGTCGTTTTGCGAATACAGCTCCCCTATAAACGCCAGTGTGTCGTATCTAGTACAGGTTACGCGATTGCCGCAAGCGTGGGAATATGCCATATGGCCGCGTGAATACCGTAAGACCTTGGAAAACTACTAGATTATTTTTCAGAGCTAGCGTATCTACTAGCGTTCAGGCTTCAGAGAACACATCTTATTATACTAACGGAAAAGGAAAAAAAACCCAGAAGATTGAAATTGAAAATACTTGATCACGCACTTTACAAGGTTTCATTCCGTATTTGGTCGTTCTTACATTGTCTACTGACATTTGTCAGTCCTCTACGAGTTGTAACTGGTTTATGGGCAAACATGTTTGTCGAGTTCGATTCCGGTGAAACAGAAGAAGGTCATATTATATTATTCAATTTTAAACTAAATTAAAACAAACGAAACAGAAGAAAATGAATAAAAACCAATTCCAGATTATTGGGGTGGCTGGGCCTGTTTCGTGGTGTCCATTGCCATGATCGGTGTCCTGACTGCTCTGATCGGTGACTTGGCCTCCCAATTCGGTTGCTGGGTCGGTCTGAAGGACGCCGTCACCGCCATCTCCTTCGTCGCCCTCGGAACTTCCGTCCCCGGTACGTCCACCTATCAACATTTTTCGGACTGATTACTGTCAAATCCAGTTAGAATTGCCATAGCTAGTAATATTTTCTTGTTCCATAAACGAGCGTCAACAGATTGATCTTTTGAATAATAGTGAAAAAAGCCAGTATTCCCTACTTTTAGTTTTCAAATTCAGGGTTTGGAAGAAATTGAGATCACGGCAAAAACCTTGCTCATAGATATCGGTAATGTAATTTCTTTTCGAAAACGTCGATACACGGAGATTGAAATCCCACAGAACATTCTCTGAACTGCAAAGGAACTTTTTATTATTATTATTAACTAAATTGTTCAACACAATTATCAGAAAAATCCATTCGAACACTATAATCAAGTGTTCCAGACACATTCGCCTCCAAGGTATCTGCCGTGCAGGACAAATATGCTGATAACTCCATCGGAAATGTGACCGGATCCAATGCCGTCAACGTTTTCCTCGGAATCGGAATCGCCTGGTCAATGGCAGCCATCTACCATTATTTCAACGGAACCAGGTGAGATACAAAACTATTATGAAATTAAAATCAAACAAAGTTATGATTATAGTTTTTACCGTCTTCAAAGTTCAATCGTAAAATGCGCATTCCTCATAACCCTCTGACAGGACGTTGGCAGAACACATAATATTCTGCTGTTCACATGAAGCATCACCCAGAACGACGTTTCATTTGAGAAGGGTGAGAACGTGGTTGTAGTTTGATCTCTGTGTGTAGATTTTTTCTCATTTAATACTGTTTGTTTAGATTCCTGGTCGACCCCGGCACATTGGGATTCTCCGTTATGATTTTCTGTCTGGAGGCCTGTGTGTGTATCTCGGTCATCGTCCTGAGAAGAAGTCAAAAGTTGGGAGGTGGAGAGCTCGGAGGACCCGTCCCGCTCAGAGTAAGTCATAGTTGAGCTCAAAATCGAGGAGAATAAATGAGCTGTATTGACATGAAGATCAAATTGTCGGAAATAACCTAACGGGAAACGAACTAAACCAGCCATAAGACGTGAAAAGTACGTATTGGTTTTATGGAGAGTGTCGTAGTTCTATTTCGCGTTCGTCACCAGATTAAAAATTTGCCGTGTTTTAAGATCAAACTACAATTCAGATTGAGATATTTTGTAAGCTGAATTCATTTCATTACAACTATACTGTTAGGCAATTGCACAGTCACGTGAAACATTTTAAACACAACAGAACTCAGAAACGTGCAATGATAAAGTACACGATGCCTCATTAGAATGCTAACTTTACGTGACTATTCAATTTACTTCTAGTATATCGTCATTTTCAGATCCTCACCTCTGGTCTGTTCGTCAGTTTGTGGTGCCTGTACATTCTGCTGTCCGCCCTGGAAGCGTACTGCATCATTCCCGGTTTCTAAATGGTTGTCGTCTAATTTCATCTAACACAACGTTGTAAAACCAGGGCGACTGTCATCCGGCACAATTTTCCGTTAGAGGCAGCTCGAACAATGCCCCGATGCAGCCACTGGGGCCGAGCTCAAACTTTTCTTTTCCGGCTCAGGTGACACCAAACTACATTCAAAACATGTTTCCGTTTATGTGATCTCTTTCAATCGATATACATGTTTTGGATGTAGGTGGTACTTGAACCGAGAAGCAAAAGCTACAGCCCAGCCCAGCACTTACAGCACGATTTCGCTTATTTCTATCTCTGTTCCACACAAGTGTCTTACCGTAACCGCAATACGCACTCATTTTTGTTTTTTCGTAATTACTTTGTATCAGCTTTGAAGCTGTATTATAGATCGTTTTCTAATAGGCAATCCGACTACGAGTCTTCATTTTTCATAATGAGCCATCGTTGTTGTTGGTCTTCATACATGGTGCCTCTCTTTTCTTCGTTCAGAGATTATATTCGTAAATAGATGTCTAGTTTCGTATTATGCGTGCGCATAACGTCAGAAAACGAGTCATACTTCTAGGGTAACGTGCACTTCTCAAATAGTACGTTTCTTGGAAAGTAAGCTAGTTAAATACGTTTTGTGCACGGGTATAGTTGTTTATGATGTTCACATGTTGTTTACGGTTTTCTTAGACACCCTCTCCATACGTACACAGAACGTGATTAGAAATAGAAGAACTTGTTCACAACTTTGTGAAAGGTGTGCTGTTTACCACGTTTTGTGCACGTATCCTGCACTTTTTCGCGTACCTCTAAGGTCGGCAAACTCTGGAAATAGTCCGCGTACAAAAGTTTCTCGTAGATTTCTGAGGTGTTCTAGTCAGGCCGCTAGCGGTGCCGTTCGCAAATTCTCAATAGTAGAGCCCTTTCCATGTTTCAGTTTGGGGGTCGCGGTCGGGAGTCACACTCGCCGCGACCCTTTCTCTCTTCAAGCATTTTATCGTTTATTGTGATGCAAATATATTGAATTATTTTAATGAATTTTATGTGTATTCGGGAGAGTTGCTATCGGTTGTACCAGTCGTTTTACGATAGGGAAAAACAGTGCTATCGCGGAAAGTGAATGAAAGCCGCTTATCGGGATTTTCCAGGGTCAAACGAACTTTCATATAACAGTCCACGTGTTTTCCTCGTGCAGGAAACCCATTGATAAGTCTGCAAAAAGAAATTGTCATGTTACATCCAAGAAGAGAGATACGCACTTTACAAACATTCCAACATTTGGAGAGCGTTTTGGTCGTATTATTAGAGGAGAAATACAGATTGGTTGGTTGAGCAAGCTGCTGAATGGCCGAAATATTAGACCACAAACTTTATTAGAGATGACCAAATAAATTTGAGATGAATAGTTCAACACAAAAGAGTTTTCGGTTTTTACCTATTAGGAACAAACTAACAACACTCAACACGAACAAATTGACCGAGTATGTATACAATTTCTAGTCTAATCGATATATGGGAACTCACAAAATCAAAGTTACACTACGCTGTCTAACCTTACAGGTAACAATACAACACTCTCTTTCGCTCTTCTATACCAGACCAACAGGAAATAACCTGAAACCAAACTGTTTCCCGAAGTTTTCCCCGTATCTACGGCTGTATGTTCGTGGACATTTTGCATGAACAATGGGATGATTTAGGCGATACGCAACAATCTCATCCGCTTAATTTCTAATTCGATCATTTAATTAGTAGTGCGCACTATAGAGCGAGCTTGGTCATTCTATTTTGAATAAAACAATGAAAAGTAACTCGAGAAGTGGAACTTTTGGTGATCAGTATTTGAGAACTGTGACTCACAGCGTACTAGTTGTGGTTGTGCGAGAGTGAATGCAGAAAAAGTTTGTAAGATCCGAGGCTTGGGGCAGTCTTTTGTAAGACTACTCTTGAAGTAGGTTCAAGTAAGTGTCTTTATATTAGGTTATTTTATTTGAACAAAATATAATTGTGTCACTAGGACTTTTGGATGGTGGTATGATTAGGTTAATGTGCTCAGTAAGAGATGTACAAAACCGTCTTGAATCAGGGTCGAAACGGTTTTGAGTACATCTCTTACTGAGCACATTAACCTAATCATAAGTGTCTTTACTTTCTAGTAAAGTAAAGAATTTTCAATACAACATCCCCCAGTGAGAATAGGCCTATAAGAGGCTTTTGTACAACACCGCATACAAAAAAACATTTGTTTATGTCTTCAATATCTGTTACTCGACTATGTTTACCACCGTATTGTTCCAATTCGTTGCTGTCGATCTTACAAAATGATGATAAAAGAACCTGATTTTTAGGAATTGTCATCCTTTCTCGTTTTCGTAAACAGCTAATTTTAGATCAGTCTTTTTCTTTAACTCTGGAACTGCTCATTTAGTTCTCACAAGTTCTGGTTTGATCAGCTGTACACAGAAACAAAGTCCAATTTTCACAGCAGCTGGAGTACAATCTACATTTTAACATGCAGATCAAAAAATATATAGGACTGTTATTCCTACAACGATCACTATAGATTTCTGTCAATTTTTGTGTTATCGTGTTCACGTGATTCGGTCAAGCGCACTGGCGCATATAAGAAGAGAAGAGATAGCACGGAGGGATCACTGCAACCATGGTCCACTTTCGTTCCAACAACAAAGAACCATCTTCACGAAAATAACCATTTTAACCTATCTTTCAACTAACTCAATATCTCGCACTGTGCCTACTCGCGTTCCCAAGGACTCTGGCACCGTGCCAAGAAAATTCCCAGACTGTTTTGTCCAATGTGGGAATTTATCCGAGCGAAGCCTTTTCTTTCCCTGCCATGTACCAACGAACGTTTTGAAATTTTATCTTTCCTTTGAAAAATATTAATCTGTTTCATTGGCACTTTTTTGGGGGAATACCAAAAACAATCTTGGCCATCTTCGAACATTCTGACGCTACACTCTATACTAACCCATAGTGCTCCAAAACAAAAAGTGCTACCTTAGAAAACAGTTATTGGAAAGGTGGAAACGCCCTTTCAATAATCGACGATCGTCGCGGAAATATTATTATCAAATCGGTGTTTCGTCTCTTATCACGATCTAGATATAGGTAAACAGTGTTGTTACTGTAGCTATGAGATCTCGGGGTTGACAGGGCTCTTCATTCTTACTTTCCATAAAAATAAAACTATTTACGCCGAAGATGAAACGATGAGAGAACGGTAACTGTCCAGAGAACTAATCCGATCCCTCTCTGAAATCGCCGAAAGAGTATCATAGTTATATTAATATTTTTTGTAAAAGTTCTTCTCCTATTAACTTCTAACCGAGTCATTTCAGTGGCAGTTTCTGTAGAAACTGGCAATTATAATTGACAGCTTCCAAACGTGACGTTTCGCTGCAAATAGGACGTGGTTGCGTATTTCTGTTTCCCACCGTGACAGCACTGCCTCGAATAAATAAAATTCAAATTTTTTATTGTTTTTTTTTTCGAATTTATTGGCTCATATCACCTCCTAAACTATCGTAAATGTACTTCTTTTTCTTCAGTACTGTTCAGATTTGTGTCTTGAAGGTCTCTGTTCCATATATCTGTTCATTCATCAATTTTGAAACGTCTGTTGTCTTTCTTCCACTTTCTTCTTGTTCATGATGAATGCCTCTATTTTAGCATGGCTTTTGGAAAGAACCACGCTCAGAAGGATGGTGAAGAGGTACACGTGGAATCGGTGATCAACACCCTGCAACGATGTCTGCAAATAGCCAGCACAAGTACTGCAACGAAGATTGTTCCAGCATCATCACCTGCTGTAGTAGCAGAAAAGGTATGGATCAGTTTTTTCCAAGTTAAGAAGCATTACTTCTGTATTGAATTGCCCGCACATTCTAGAATGCCATACTTCGAATGACCGCTAGGATGGGACGCGTGAGTGTGTAAACGATGGCCATCGATCGAGCTCAAGCTGCCTCAATCTATGTTTTTATTTCGATATTCATATACCCTTGATAGGGAATCCAGTTATACAAGCGGAACAAGAACACGGCTAATCAATCTCAGCTTAAGCTCAATAAGAATTGATGTGTACTTTCAGGCTGAATCTTGTACGGCGCAAGACAAAATGCCAGACGGATCCCAATGGCCTCACTGCCAACACGCAATCAGTCAAGACGACCCAAAATCATCGAACAGTCAGCAGAATATCAAACTCGTTCAGTATCAGGTATTTACAAGTTTTCTCGAGATTTTAACCAATAAATATTGGTTTTGAAAGCATTTTTAAGTTAAGTGAAAGCAAGATTTCCGAATTGTACTATCACGTTGGAAGAAGGATTGATTATGTTATTTAACATACTTATTGAGAATCTATCAAGGGACTAGATTAATTGTGCAGTTGTGGCAGAATGTGGCTATTCCTACCTGATTCGTTCTATTTTTTCAGGATGAGACCCAAATCGGTGCGGTTATGCGTCTGATGACGAAGGATCTAAGTGAACCCTACTCCATATACACCTATCGCTTCTTCGTTCACAACTGGCCTGAGTTGTGTATACTGGTGGGTGTTTCTGATTCTATGATAATACATAATACACTACCTCCATTCAAAAAAACTTACGCGTCGGATATTTGGGAATCCGTGTGCCGGTCTGCCGGTGACCAATGAAATCTCACGACCTTGTTACAAATAGACAGAAAATGTTAACATTTGAAAAGAGGATTCGCTTTTTTTTGCTAATATCGGAGATATTGGCTATTCTTGCGTGATGCGTGTCCAATCACCTGTTTTTGATCATCGACAATTCTTATTTGTGTATACATACAATTCGTTTAGTGTTCAGTTATTGATTTATGGTCCCTAGTTTTTCACAAAGGACTCCCTCAATTGATGAACCTTAATAGTGTTTGATGACAGACCTGTCAGATGTGACTTATACGGCAAAACCTACCCCGTTTTCATTATATATTCATGAAAATTCAAAAAATTCGATTTTCTGGCCAATCAGACAACTTCACCACAATATATGTATTATTAGGGTTGTTATAGTCGAACTGGGAACTCGATTCGACTTGGAAATGGAAAAACTCGAATGTTTTCGAGTAGGACTCGAAACTGGAAGTTTCCTCAACTCTAATATGTATGATCGTGACTATTTTAGGCAATCGATTCGTCTGAAACGTGTGTCGGTGCGGTGGTGGGTAAATTGGAGCAGCAGTCGGACGGTAGAAGAAGAGGCTACATCGCAATGTTGGCAGTGGATGAAAGCTGTAGACGAATGGGATTGGGTGCGTTTACAATACAATACAATAGACAACAGTTTATTACGGAAACGCAATTGGTTCATTTCGTGTGTTGTGTATAGTATCGAGTTTTCCCGTTGTCGTTCTCATATACCGAACCGCTTCAGAAGTCCTGATCCTGATTTTAAACATTCAAACTAAAACATGGATGGGTTTCGGTTTGATACCAAATTCTCGCACTCATAGTATTGAGCAATCGTTCCTGGAGTTGCATGTTCAATGTTCAATGCTCGCGAACGATGTTATCTCGTTTTCTAGTGCCAAGGCCTAGTTGAGGATAAATGTCCTCGAGATCTATGCACAGAACACAGTACCTATTGAACTGTTCCGAACACAGTGCTCAAGATTGACTATTTTGTAACTGTTCATTCATTTGTGATTCCTTTCACGTTTTGAAGTGATAATCGGGTCATTACGACGATTAGAAAAGTTCGATTCCGTTAATTTTCCATTTTCCTGACGTTGGGGTTTGTATGAATGTTTATTCTTATTTAGCCACCCGCTTGGTCCGCAGTGCTATCGAGAACATGCTAGCTCAGGGCTGTGATGAAGTCTATCTCGAAACCGAGGTATGTTATTGTGCTTTTTGTTTTGGCTACGGTGGATGAGTTTTTAAATAAAATTGAATGAACTTTGATTGTTTTGATAGCTTGTACACTATCTTGTACACATAAAGTAAAGTAGCTTGTACACATAAAGTACGATATTTGACTGACCCCTCTTCCCTATGAGGATGTGAGGCGAAGCGGAAAGGTAGCGGTTTAGTCGAAACTCGCTCGCAAGTTGCAAAAGTATAAAGTGTGATTGTTCTTTAAGCCCGTTTTGGATTTCAGGTGGAAAACAAAACCGCTCAGCGATTGTACACAAAACTAGGATTCATCAGAGATAAGCGACTTTTGAGGTGGGTGTTTTTTGGTCATCTATCTTTGGTGCCGATAAGGCAGGTAGGGTGCTTTTCTACTTCCCAGACAGAGTAACACGTCATCTAAAAGGCTACACGAGCTAAGAAGCTTAAGATGTCAGATCAGACAGTGCCAAGTGTGCTATACTTTGATTAGGTCATTTAAAAAGCGCATCGTAACAGAAGTAGGTGTCGGAAAACATACAAAGAATGTTTGCTCAGGGAGACAAAAATTATAACAGAGAAAGTGAGAAAGATATCTGATTCAAGGTGCTGATTTTGGGAAGGTACTTTCACTGATATCACTAATTTAAGGATTGATTAACATATTTTTTTGTAAATTGTAAAAATCGCTGGGTAATATTCATTCGAAGCTCTAACGTCACAACTGAAAAACACAACTTCTGCTGATTCATACAACTAACATTTTCAGATATTATTTGAATGGCAATGATGCCTTCCGTCTGAAGCTGTTCTTCACTCCCCCCTCTCTCAACCCTGTTCCGGACTATTGTTAGAAGGTAGAAATCGGAATATTGTAGGTTGAATATTAAAAGTATACAATAAGTATCTTAGATCTGCATTCTGCTCAACCTTCTGTTCTTTTCCATTGGATGAGCTTTTTTGAACTCGTAAGTATATTAACTACTAGGAAAGTACTAGTTGTACGATTTTGTTCATTTGAGCAAGTACTGTGATTTTCGAATGCCTTACAAGGTGAGCATTTATAAAACCAATGTTTCTTTCTGTGTTTTATACTTCTCTTGCCCGTCATGTTTTTTTAGAGAGTCTCAGACATCGACTACGGTTGTATATTATCGTATGTACCGTACTCCGTACAGATTTTAACTCGTTGTGAGAATGTGAATAGAATGGATTTTTATTAGTGCAATTGTTTGTCTAGGAAATTTTACTATTAAGTTTATGAAGAGTCATATTATACCTGTATTTGTAAGTTATAAACTGTACAGTCATTCAAGTTGTTCATATAGTGATGTGAGAACGAACTCGTGCTCGTTCGTCGTAAAAAAATATTTCCACCTTCTCGGAAAATTGAAAAAAAAAGCTTGTTTTTCGCACAGATTAGCTACAGCTGCGGATTTTTCCTTAAGTTGCACCATGCGCGAGATTTTTCAATGTGTGCAACTCAAAATCAAACTTTACTTATACATTAGTTTGGTGAAACTGCTATGGAAGCCCACAAAAACATGAACATATCAGTCCAATCTTGTATGTTTTATTCAAATACGTAATTATGTTCTATCGTCTATTGTTGATCGAGACGATTGCAATACGAGAGACCGTGGTAGTCGTCACTTCCTGACCGCCGTATATTCTGAATAGCACTACTTATATTAGTTGTCCATTTCTAAGTTTTGCACTTTATAACTCTGCATCCGTGATCCATATCGTCGTTTTCGTCTGTCAAAGTTCTTTTTAGGAGTCTAACACAGCAGAAACTAAGCTGTACACTGTGCTCACTCTGAAAACATTAACCTTTTCCGCTAAAAGGGTTGCTCTAGAAAACTGTTTGATTCCCATTGAGTTTTAGTAGTAACTGATATTTGTGCTGTGTACGCAAATGAGAATAATCTACAAATTTCGTTAAGTCACTCACAATAACTGAGATTACAATATCTTAACCTACCGTACACTTGGTGTGAAGATGAAGAGAAGAATAGCGTGCGTTGCTGAGTTCATGGAAAACACGAACATGACCGACCATCCATACCATCTATGTTGGCCTGGAATCCAAATTTATGCGAAGATTCTTATACCTACTTACTTTACGTGGTATCTTGTTGATATTTCTATCGTCCAAATAGTTTGGTTGGTAGCTATCTTGTAAAGGTGCGGTACTGAAGTATAGTAATCTCTTAGGTTTTTCCCTTTCGAAACTAATATCATGTATTTTTCTGGCATAAAAAATAATAAAGCTCTCTTATTCCGGTTATTATGTCATTTTCACTATAAAGAAACATCATCATCACCACGTACATACATCACTGCAAAACAGTCATTGGACAGTTTGACCGATTGAAAGTTTCAACAGATGAATGCGAATACCACCGCGTGTTCAAGAAAAGAACCAACATCATATTGTCAAGTGTGTTCCCTTTTTATTGTTACACCGATCATTTTTCGCACCTGTCCCATAAGTGATGAATAACTGTCCAATGACAAAAACTGAAAGATTTATTGCGCATGAGAGTAACAGTCTGAAAATAGCCTGACGATTTTCATGGGAGGGTGGGAAGGAAGTTCAGGAAAATGTGTTTCACAATTTATGTGGGAAAAAAACTACACATTATTTATATATATATATATATATATATATATATATATATATATATATATATATAGATATATATATATATATATCATCCTTTGTATATTTCGCTTGCTTGGTCTGTATGTATGTATGTAACCGAATTCCATCATTTTTGCACTTTTAGCCGAAAAATGGGCCGAAAACTGAAGCCGGCAATTTTCTAGCTAAGACGTGAAAGAACGTGCGCATTTCATTTCTCGAAATCGGTTGCTGCTGGGCAGTTGAACAATAGCAAGTGCATCTTAACTCGAGTAGACGAGTTTCACGCCGTCACGGTTAACAGGAATGGCTTAACAGGAGTAGGAAATGGGTATAAAAGCGCGGCGGGAAGGGGGGAGAGCCATTCGAACGCTCTGTTCGCCCCGAGGATGCCCGCCCTGGACTGGAGCTGCTGCCGTGGATTGGATGGATGGTCGGGAGTGCTGCTGTAGGAGCCACTGGGGCTCCTCACCTGCTGGATGCTGCTCGCATGATGAAGAAAGAAAGAAGGAACTCTGCATCTCAAAAACTGTAGACAAAAAGAAATTTTTCAATTGTGTTGTTCTCGGGTTTTGCTGTTTTGAAACTAATTGTTGTTACGGGTCATTTTCGCGCCCAATGTTAGAGAGAGAGGTCCTCGCCCTATGTTAGAGAGGGAAGATTACAGAGAGATCTCGCGCTCTGCGTCAGAGGGAAGTCTCGCGCCCCATGTAAGAGAGAAGTCTCTCGCTCTATGGTGAAGAGATTTACCGCGACCTATGTTACGGAGAACGCCCGCGCCCTATGTTAGAGAGATGTCTCAAGTTCTCTGTTAGGGGAATGTCACACGCTCTATGTTAGAAAGAGGTCTCGCGCTCTATGTTAGAGAGATCTCGCGCTCTATGTTAGAGAGAAGTCTCGCGCTCTATGTCAGAGAGAGATCTCGCGCTCTATGTTAGAGAGAGATCTTGCGCTCTACGTTCGAGAGAGATCTCGCGCTCTACGCTAGAGAGAGATCTCGCGCTCTACGTTACAGAGAGATCTCGCGCTCTACGTCAGAGGGAAGTCTCGCGCCCCATGTAAGAGAGAAGTCTCGCGCTGTATGTTAGAGAAAGATCTCGCGCTCTTCATCAAGGAGAGAGAGAGAGAACTCGCGCCCGGAGTCTCGCACTCTATGTTAGGAAAAAAGAGAGAGAAATAGAGGGAAGGAGAGAGAGAAGAGAGAGAGAGAGAGAGGCATCGCGCTCTACGTTAGAGCGAGATCCTGCGCCCTATGTTAGAGAGAAGTCGCGCGCTCTACGCTAGAGAGAGATCTCGCGCTCTACGTTACAGAGAGATCTCGCGCTCTACGTCAGAGGGAAGTCTCGCGCCCCATGTAAGAGAGAAGTCTCGCGCTGTATGTTAGAGAAAGATCTCGCGCTCTTCATTAAAGAGAGAGAGAACTCGCGCCCGGAGTCTCGCACTCTATGTTAGGAAAAAAGAGAGAGAAATAGAGGGAAGGAGAGAGAGAAGAGAGAGAGAGAGGCATCGCGCTCTACGTTAGAGCGAGATCCTGCGCCCTATGTTAGAGAGAAGTCTCGCGCTCTATGTTGCAGAGAGAGATCTCGCGCTCCATGTTAGGGAGAGCTTACGCGCCCCAGAAAAATTTTCGGATTCTGTGTTACGAAAATTTCTGTTCCCCCTTCTTCCTCCTCTCTTAAGTTCGGCAAATGGAGTGAAGGTGAAACTAAATATCTCTGGAAGCTCCCGCCAGCCCGGAATAAAAACAAGGGAGGCGGAGGCGGCTTTAGCCGCCGGCGACCTACCTTGTCCATATATATATTTCGCTACTTTGGTTTGTTTGTAACAATTCCATCATTTTGCACTTTTGGTCGAAAAGAGAGTGAGGCAAATGATGGAACTGGGAAAAGATGGGAGACGTGGGAGATACGTGCTTTCTGCTTTCTCATTTTTAATTGGTGGTGGGATGGGTAGTGGTGGATCACCGTTTTTTCGCGAATAGAAACTGGAAACGGGTTTACGTGAGCTGTTCTCAAACGCGGAAATCCTGGAAAAATTCATTTTGTTCTACTGGCGACTCGGGAGGCGGCTGGGAAAGGTATTTGCCGTTTATTTTTGGTTTAAATATCTCTCTTTCTATGTTTCATTCTTCTATCCAACTATCCTGCTTTTCTACTCTTTCTCATATGTAGTAGAGAACTGTGAAACTGTAAGTCGCGCCTCCTTTGTTCTGCATTTTCGCTGTGTTTGTCAATTTCCACGGTTTCCATTTTTGCTGTGCATGTTATCCCCACTGTCTCCATTTCCGCTGTCTATGTGAGCCCCAATGTCCACATTTCCGCTGCCTATGTTAACCCCACTGTCCCCATTTCTGCTGTCCATGTTAGCCCCACTGTCCCCATTTTCTCTGTCTATGTAAGCCCCATTGTCCCCATTTCCGACGTTTCTGTGAGCCCCATCCTCCTCATTTCCGCTGTCTATGTTAGCCCCATCCTCCTCACTTCCGCTTTCTATGTTAGCCCCACTGTTCCCATTTCCGCTGTCTATGTGAGCTCCACTGTCCCTATTTTCGCTGTCTATGTGAGCCCTACTCATCCTATTTTTGCTGTGTATGAAAGAGAGAGGCGGAGAGAGAAACGGAAAGAGGGACATAGAATGAGAGAGAAGGGGGGGGGGTTAATAGAGAGCGTGAGAGAAGAATAAGAGAATATAAAAGAGTCTCGCCTGTCTTGAGAGAGATGTCTCGCGCTCAATGATGAAGAAAAGTATCGCGCTCTATGTTAGGGAGAATTCTCACGCTCATGTTGAGAGAAGTATTGCGATCTATGTTACGGAGAGATCCTGCGATGCATGTTGAGAATAACTTCCGCGCCCTATGTCTAGGAGAAAAGAGGGCCAGGAAGCTCCCGCCAGCCTGGAATAAAAACAAGGGAGGGGCCCGGGCGTTAGCCCGGGCTACCTTCCTTGTCCATATATATATTTCGCTACTTTGGTCTGTAACAATTCCATCATTTTGCACTTTTGGTCGAAAAAGAGTGAGGCAAGCGATGAAACTGGGAAAAGATGGGAGACGTGGGAGATACGTGCTTTCTGCTTTTCATTTTCAATTGGTAGTGGGATGGGGGGGGGGGGGGGGGGGGGGGGGGTGGATCATCGTTTTTTCGCGAATAGAAAATGGAGAATAGAAAATGGAAACGGGTTTGCGTGAGCAGTTCGTACGCG
Organism: Litoditis marina; assembly: GCA_964036275.1. Taxonomy (NCBI): domain Eukaryota; kingdom Metazoa; phylum Nematoda; class Chromadorea; order Rhabditida; family Rhabditidae; genus Litoditis; species Litoditis marina. Next base: position 9,258,013 of record OZ038440.1, on the reverse strand, counting down.
GAAACTTTGGGAAAGGCCATTTTGTTCTACTGGCGACTCGGGAGGCGGCTGGGATGCATTGAAAAAGGTTTTTGTCGTTTATTTTTGGTTTATTATCTCTTCATCTTTATTTTTGATCCTTCTGTCCAATTATCCTGCTTTTTGACTCTCTTGCTCATATGTAGTAGAATGAAAGTTTCGAGGGAGAACTTCCGCGCTCTATGCGACTTGAAACTGTCGCGCTCTTTGTGAAGAAGGATGAAGAGAGGATGAGAGAAAGAGAGATGAAAAGAGAGATAGATAGAGAATAGAATAGAGAATAAGATAATATACAGCGCCTTCTTTGTCTTGCATTTTCGCTGTGTTTGTCAATTTCCACGGTTTCAATTTTCGCTGTGTATGTAAACCCCACTTTCCCCATTCCCGCTGTCTATGTTAACCCCATTGTCCCCATTTCTGCTGTCCATGTCAGCCCCACTGTCCCCATTTTCGCTGTTTATGTTATCCCCACTGTCCCCATTTTCGCTGTCTATGTGAGCCCCACTGTCGCCATTTCCGCTGTCTATGTGAGTCCCACTGTCCCCATTTTTGCTGTTTATGTGAGTCCCACTTATCCCATTTTTGCTGTATATATTAGCCCATTGTCCCCATTTGCGCTGTCTATGTGAGCTCCACTGTCCCCATTTCCGCTGTCTATGTGAGCCCTACCCATCCTATTTTTGCTGTGTATGAGAGAGAGAGACGGAGAGAGAGACGGAGAGAGGGACATAGAATGAGAGAAGAGGGGAGGGGGTTAATGGAGAGCGGGAGAGAAGACAGAGAGAATAGAAAAGAGTCTCGCCTGTCTTGAGAGAAATGTCTCGCGCTCAATGATGGAGAAAAGCGCTCTATGTTAGAAAGAGGTCTCTCACTCTATGTTAGGGAGAATTCTCGCACTCATGTTGAGAGAAGTCTTGCGCTCTATGTTACGGAGAGATCCCGCGATACATGTTGAGAATAACTTCCGCGCCCTATGTCTAGGAGAAAAGAGGGCCAGGAAGCTCTCGCCAGCCCGGAATAAACACAAGGGAGGGGCCCGGGCGTTAGCCCGGGCTACCTTCCTTGTCCTACTCTATATTTCGCTTACTCTGTAACAATTCCATCATTTTTGCACTTTTGGTCGAAAAAGAGTGAGGCAAGCGATGAAACTGGAAAAAGATGGGAGACGTGAGAGGGACGTGCTTTCTGCTTTTTCATTTTCAATTGGTAGTGGGATGAAGAGTGGTGGATCACCGTTTTTTCGCAAATAGAAAATGGAGAATAGAAAGCGGAAACAAGTTTACGTGAGCTGTTCATACGCGGAAAATTTGGAAAGAGCCATTTTGTTTTACTGGCGACTCGGGAGGCGGCTGGGATGCATTGAAACAGGTATTTGTATTTATTTTTGCTTTATCATCTCTCTTTATTTTCATTTTTGATCCTTCTATCCAATTATCCTGCTTTTGACTCTCTTTCTCATACGTAGTAGAAAAAAAGTTTTGAGGGAGAGCTCCCGCGCTCTATGTGAGTTGAAACTGTTGCGTCCTTTGTGAAGAAGGATGAAGAGAGGATGAGAAAGAGATGAAACGAGAGATAGATAGAGAATAGAAGAGAGAATAAGATAATATACCGCGCCTCCTTTGTTTTGCATTTTCGCTGTGTTTGTCAATTTCCACGGTTTTAATTTTCGCTGTGTATGTGAGCCCCACTGTCCCCATTCCCGCTGTCTATGTTAACCCCACTGCCCCCAATCCCGCTGTCTATGTGAGTCCCACTATCTCCATTTCCGCTGTCTATGTTAACCCCACTGCCCCCAATCCCGCTGTCTATGTGAGTCCCACTATCTCCATTTCCGCTGTCTATGTAAACCCCACTGTCCTCATTCCCGCTGTCTATGTGAGTCCCACTATCTCCATTTCCGCTGTCTGTGTGAGTCCCACCGACCCCACTTTTGCTGTCTGTGTGAGCCCCACTGTCTATGTGAGTCCCACTATCACCATTCCCGCTGTCTATGTAAACCCCACTGTCCCCATTTCCGATGTCTATGTAAACCCCACTGTCCCCATTTCCGCTGTCTATGTGAGCCCCACTGTTTCCATTCCCGCTGTCTATGTAAGCCCCACTGTCCCCATTTCCGCTGTTTATGTAAACCCCACTGTCCCCATTCCCGCTGTCTATGTAAACCCCACTGTCCCCATTTCCGCTGTCTATGTGAGCCCCACTGTCCCTATTTCCGCTGTCTATGTGAGCTCCACTGTTCCTATCTCCGCTGTCTATGTGAGCCCCACTGTCCCCATTTCCGCTGTCTATGTGAGTCCCACTGTCCCCATTTTCGCTGTTTATGTGAGCCCCCCTTATCCCATTTTTGCTGTATATGTGAGCCCCACTGTCCCCATTTCCGCTGTCTATGTGAGTTCCACTGTCCCCATTCGCGCTGTCTATGTGAGCTCCACTGTCTCCATTTCCGCTGTCTATGTGAGCCCTACTCATCCTATTTTTGCTGTGTATGAAAGAGAGAGAGACGGAGAGAGAGACGGAAAGAGGGACATAGAATGAGAGAGAAGGGGGGGGGGTTAATGGAAAGCGTGAGAGAAGAAAGAGAGAATATAAAAAAGTCTCGCCTGTCTTGAGAGAGATGTCTAGCGCTCAATGATGAAGAAAAGTCTCGCGCTCTATGTTAGGAATAGTTCTCGCGCTCTATGTTAGGGAGAATTCTCGCGCTCATGTTGAGAGAAGTATAGCGCTCTATGACGGAAAGATCCCGCGATACACGTTGAAAATAACTTCCGCGCCCTATGTCTAAGAGAAAAGAGGGCCAGGAAGCTCCCGCCAGCCTGGAATAAAAACAAGGGAGGGGCCCGGGCGTTAGCCCGGGGTACCTTCCTTGTCTCTATATATAATTCCCTTGCTTGGTGTGTATGTATGTGTGTAACAATTTCAGTCGAAAAGCGGGCGAGGCAAGCGAGGCAAGCGAGGCAAGCCGCGTGAAAAGAGCCGTGCTTTTTGTTTTTCATTTTCAATTGGTAGTGAGTTGGGGAGGTGGTGGATCACCATTTCGTTTTTGCGTATAGAAAATGGAAACGAGTTAACGTGAGCTGCTCGAACGCGGCAGTTTTGGAAAAAACCATTATGTTTTACTGGCGACTTGGGAGGCGGCTGGGATGCATTGAAACAGGTAATTGCCGTTTGTTTTCGGCTTTACCTCCTTCCTTTTCTTCCTTTCTTTGCATTCTTCTCTTCAACCATATTTTTTTCAATTATAATCAACGTTTCTCATTGAGTTTACGCCCTATGTTAAGAGAAATTTCAGGGAAAATTTCCGCGCCTTATTTCACTTTTCTATGTAATTTCCACTGCTCCCCTTTTCAATGTCTATGTAGGCCCCACTGTCCATGTGATCCCCACTGTCCATGTGAGCCCCACTGTCTATGTAAGCCCCACTGTCTATGTGAGCCACACTGTCTATGTGAGCCACACTGTCTGTGTAGGCCCCACTGTTCTCATCTCTTTACTGTCTATGTTAAGGAGAACTTTCGCGTTCTATGTAAAGGAGAACTTCCGCGCTCCATGCTAAGGAGAACTTTCGCGCTCTATGTCAAGGAGAACTTCCGCGCTCCATGCTAAGGAGAACTTCCGCGCTCCATGCTGAGGACCCACTGTCCATGTGATCGCGTCTCTCAAAACACGCGTGCGGTCGGGTCAATCACCGCTCTTCTTCTATTTTCTGCCATTTGGTTCATATTCGAAGATCTTTCACTGAATCTACATTTGCGGAAGACCCAGTGGCAGGGTCAAACATTTCATCGTCTTCTTGCCACCGTTGAAGGTATTTATCGTTTATTGGAGTGGAATTCGTCTTTTTCATCATTATAATTGGCCGGATTTGTTGCAACTGTATCGGCCGCAGTTGATTGTTATAAATCGATATCTTGGTCGTCTGCAAAGGTGTGATATTTCTGCTCTCTGTAGTTTGGTTCAATGGATAGCGATAGTGTACCTAGTTCTCCGTCTGCCGGTTTCAATTCAGGGCAAAATGCTGCCAAACGTCTACGGATCGGAACTCCGGAACGGGCCAATGAACAGGCCCAACTACTGGCTAAACTGGACAAGGACAAGAAATGCTCTGCCTACGTGAAAGCTGTGCTCAAATTTCTGATGGATGGACAACAGGACCATACTCTGTTAGTTGATGAAATTAGTTCTCTCCGTGAAGAAAATCGCGCTCTTAAAGCGCGTATTGCTCAATTATCTGGTCCCACTTTTCAACTTGCAAACCAGCCTGCTCCTGATGCTAATCGTGTTGTTAATGAGATTGATTCTGATTGTGAACTGTTTGAGCGAAAGCGCGCCCTTGTAATATCTGGTATTCCTGAGAGTGATCTTTCTCAACCTGTTAGCCGGGCTGAGGAAGATACATATCGTGTTAAATGTGTGGTCAACACACTAGGTGTTGACGCAATTCCTGTCACTGTGTATCGTATGGGGAGAGTGGGTCCACGCCCACGTCTTCTCAAAGTTATCATGCCGTCCTCTGTGCACCAGAAGCGGCTTGTGGAGCGTGCTTCTTGGCTGCGGAACTCGGAATTCAGGGGAGTGTGGCTTAGGGCTTCACTCTCCAAAGAAGTCCGAGATCAGCAACGGGAAGTTCGACTGAGAAACGGCAACTCGGCGGGCACTGGAAACCAATCTCAAGGGTATTCAGTTGCCAATGCCTTCGGCAATCCTGCCGGGGCATTCGCTGCGGTTGGCGGGTCTCAGACGGCTGTGACAGCACAGACCGGATCCACAAACGCGGGACAGGGAAACGGCCAATAGTTCTCCGGTTTCCAACAGTCACGGGTAGTTCAAATCTAGTTTACAAGTTTCTTTATGCAAACATTCGTTCAGCAACTAAAAATAGTATTCCTTTGCAACATGATATCCAGACAGGTAGATATGACTTGATTGCTCTCAGTGAAACGTGGTTGAAGTCAAAACATGATGATAGTACAGTAGTTGGGAACTTATCAAGTACGTATTCAGTTATTCGTTGCGATAGAAAACGACTTCAAGGCGGTGGTGTAGCGCTATTAATGAATTCGAGTGTTCGTTTTCGATTAGTTTTTTCAGAATCAGTTGCTAAATCATACGAAATTCTGGTTGTTGATATTTTCGCCTCTTGCAACACCTTCAGGGTCGTTTTAGTATATCGAGCACCTTCTTGTACTGTTGGTTTTTCATTCCAACTAAACAAAAGTATTAGCGATCTTTCTGTCTGTGAATATGATGTGGTTTGTTTAGGCGATTTCAATCTCCCTGATATTGAGTGGGTTAGACCTAATTGCGGCTCCATGGATAGTGTCTCTCAAAACTTTTTAGACATGATCACCACCTGTGGCATGAAACAATTTGTAACTAATGCAACCCGCCGCAGTTCCATTTTGGATCTAGTGTTTTGTACTCGAGATGGTTTAGTATCTGACTGTGTTGTTGGTTCCCCCATAGGAACCAGTGATCACAACAGAGTTAACTTTAGGGTCTTCATTGAAAAGAAAACAGAGCCTAAGGTGTATAGAAGATCATTCAAAGATGCTGACTTTGATAGTATCCGAGCATATCTTTATGGAGTTAACTGGATTGGGTCCTTTTCATCGGTTAAAACAGTTGATGAAATGTATGAAATGTTCATTCACATAATGAATGACTCGATCGAGAGGTATGTGCCGATGAAACTTGTTGTTTCAAGTAAACTTAATCTTCCTTGTCATATATTGAAGTTGAAAGAGTACAGGGACTTGCTTTGGGAGCGCGCGCAAACTTTCAGCTCAAACCAAACCTGGGATGCATATTCAGAATCCAATAGAAAGTTTCTCAAAGAGTTGAATAAGTATAACAGATCTGTTGAGAACAAACTTATCAATAAAGGTGGTAAAAATGCTGTATATCGATTGGTTGATCAGAAAACTGGTAAATCAAATAGTTTGTCTAGTTTGATAAGCTCTGATCATAGACTTTGCACATCGGACAAAGAAAAGTCCGACTTGCTTGCCGAGGTATTTTCGAAAGTTTATTCGACTGACAATGGTAAACTCCCACCCTTCAATTGTGCAACTAAACATTGTGATAGTCACGTTCTCTTTGACAGAGTTTCTATTGAAAATGCTCTCAATTCGTGGCCTCAATCTTTTTCAGTCACTCCTGACGGAATTCCGTTCAAGTTTATTAAAGAAGTAGTTGGCCAAATTAGTGAGCCTTTGGAATTCCTTTTCACCCTGAGTATGATACGTTGTGAGGTACCAAAACGTTGGAAACATTCCTTGGTTACCCCTATACCAAAGAAAGCACCGTTTACAGATCCGAACAATTACAGGCCAATCAGTATTACCTCCATTTTTGCTCGTTTGTTTGAGAAAATTCTAAAAAAGCATATGACTGGCCATCTAGATCGAAATAAAATTATTTCCGAGCATCAACATGGTTTCAGAAAAGGAAAATCTGTTGAAACTCAGATGCTAGAGTGTGTTAATGATTGGACAAACACTACTGATAAGGATAGATTCACTGATGTGGTATATTTCGACTTCTCGAAAGCTTTTGATCGAGTTTCACATCCCAAGTTATTGTATAAGTTGAGAGCACTTGGTTTCCACAACCAAACAGTCAATTGGCTAGAAAAGTTTTTATTACAAAGAACTTTTCAAGTCAAAGTAAAAGATAGCCTTTCTGATGTTTTCAAGATTACTAGTGGAGTACCTCAAGGTGGAGCCATTTCTCCACTCCTCTTTAGTGTTTATACGTGCGAAGTACCTAGTATACTTGTCAAACCAGGTTTAGTGAGCTGCAAAGTTTTTGCAGATGATACAAAGATTTACCAGGATTTCTGTGTGGATGATAGTAAAGTGCATTTGCAAGAATCGATTGACAGTATGTACTCTTGGTCGGTTCAGTGGGAGTTACCTTTGTCCGTAGAAAAAACAAAGGTACTACATATTGGAAATAAAAACCCCAAGAATGTGTATACAGTCAATGGAACTGTCATGGGCGGTTGTGACACTGTGCGCGATTTAGGTTTCACAGTCACAAGTAGTTTGACATTTGCCGATCATTGCAAACGTATAGTCGCTGCAGCTAAAAGAAGGACATACAATATGTTCAAAACTTTGAAACTGAAGAATAAGTTCACGTGGATTAAGGTTTACAAAACATACATTCGTCCTATTGTTGAGAGTGGCTGCACTGTGTTCAACTCTGAGAGAATGTGTGTAAAAGCAATCGAATCAGTGCAGAATGACTTCACTAGGAAGTTATTCATGCGACTAGGAGGTTATACGTATTGTAAAATACCGTCAGCTGAGTTCAGAAATAAGAAATTAGGTCTTCAGTCTTTAGAGAAAAGACGTAACGTCTTTGATTTGATCATGGTTCACAAGATTGTACATGGAAACTCTGGCGTTGAGACTGCAAAGTTTTATACCTTTGAAAACTCGCGAACCAGGGGTACAAGGTTGAAATTACGTTTCACCGCTCCCAAATTCAAGACTAGAGCACAATTTTTCACTGTCAGAGCTGGTTCTAAATACTTGAAAATCACGAAAAATAAATCTGTACCTGTTTCAGTCAAATGTATGAAAAAATATTTGTTTGAAACCCTTAACTAATTAATGAATTGAACGTTTCTGTTGGAACCCATTTGAGTTTTGTAGGTCAGTGGCTTGTGTTAGTTAACTTCTTGCTCAGTTTCCGTTTTTATTGTTGTGTGAACCATCATCATTCCGACATATATATCGTTACTGTGTTGTTGTAGTACTGTTCTCATTTCACATCCCACTTTATCACTTTGTTCTATGTTTTATTTCTGTTTCCACCACTTTTTCCCACTTCTCATCTCATTTTTTCACGTATTTATATGCGTAATAAATCAATCAATCAATCAATCCCCACTGTCTATGTGAGCCACACTGTCTATGTGAGCCACACTGTATATGTAGGCCCCACTGTTCTCATCTCTTTACTGTCTATGTTAAGGAGAACTTTCGCGCTCTCTGTTAAGGAGAACTTCCGCGCTCCATGCTAAGGAGAACTTATGCGCTCTATGTTAAGGAGAACTTCCGCGCTCCGTGCTAAGGAGAACTTCCGCGTTCTATGCTAAGGAGAACTTTCGCGCTCTATGCTAAGGAGAACTTTCGCGCTCTATGCTAAGGAGAACTTTCGCGCTCTATGCTAAGAATAACTTTTGCGCTCTATGTGAAGGAGAACTTCCGCGCTCCATGCTAAGGAGAACTTATGCGCTCTATGTTAAGGAGAACTTCCGCGCTCCATGCTAAGGAGAACTTCCGCGTTCTATGCTAAGGAGAACTTTCGCGCTCTATGCTAAGGAGAACTTTCGCGCTCTATGCTAAGGAGAACTTTCGCGCTCTATGCTAAGAATAACTTTTGCGCTCTATGTGAAGGAGAACTTCCATGCTCTATGCTAAGGAGAACTTCCGCGCTCTATGCTAAGAATAACTTCCGCGCTCTATGCTAAGGAGAACTTCCGCGCTCTATGTTAAGGAAAACTTTCGCGCTTTATGTTAAAGAGAACTTCCGCGCTCTATGTTAAGGAGAACTTCCGCGCTCTATGCTAAGGAGAACTTTCGCGCTCTATGCTAAGGATAACTTCCGCGCTCTATGTCAAGGAAAACTTTTGCGCTCTATATTAAGGTAAACTTCCGCGCTCTATGTTAAGGAGAACTGTCGCGCTCTATGTTAAGGAGAAGTTTCGCGCTCTTCGTTAAGGAGAAGTCCCGCGCTCTATGTAAAAAAAAGTTCAGCGCTCTATGTTAGGGAGAAGTCTCGCGCTCTATGTTAGGGAAAAGTTTCGCGCTCTATGCTGCGACATCCCGCGCTCTATGTTAAGGAGAAGTTCTGCGCTCTATGTTAGATAGAAGTCTCGCGCTCTATGTTAAGACATCCCGCGCTCTATGTTAAGGAGAAGTTCCGTGCTCTATGTTAGGAAGAAGTTCCGCGCTCTATGTTAGGAAGAAGTTCCGCGCTCTATGCTGATACATCCCGCGCTCTATGTTAAGTAGAAGTTCCGCGCTCTATGTTAGGAAGAAGTTCCGCGCTCTATGTTAGGGAGAAGTTCCGCGCTCGATGTTAGGAAGAAGTTCCGCGCTCTATGCTGAGACATCCCGCGCTCTAAGTTAGGGAGAGTGCTCGCGCTCTAAGTTAGATAGAGGACTCGCGCTCTGTTAGGGAGAGTGCTCGCGCTCTTTGTTGGAGAGAGGAGTCGCGCTCTATGTTAGAGAGAAGACTCGCACTCTATGTTAGAAAGATGACTCGCGCTCTAAGTTGAAGAGAGGTTTTGCTATTGAGGACATTTTTCGTGCTCTATGTTGAGGAGAGCTTCCGCGGTCCATGTTCAGAAAAAATGGGGCCAGGAAGCTCTCGCTAGCCCGGAATAAAAACAAGGGAGGCGGAGGCGGCTTTAGCCGCCGGCGACCTACCTTGTCCTTTATATATTTGGCTTACTTGGTCTGTATGTCTGTAACCGATCCATCATTTTTGCACTTTTAGCCGGAAAATGGGCCGAAAACTGAAGCCGGCGATTTTCTAGCTAAGACGTGAGAGAACGTGGGATTTCATTTCTCGAAATCGGTTGCTGCTGGGCAGTTGGGCAATAGAGAGTGCATCTCAACAGGATAGACGAGTTTCACGCCGTCACGGTTAACAGGAATGACTTAACAGGGAAGAAAATGGGTATAAAAGCGCGGCGGGGAGGAGGGAGAGCCATTCGAACGCTCTGTTCGCTCCGAGGATCCCTGCTCCGGACTGGAGCTGTTGCCGTGGACTGGACCGCTGATGGTTGGACTGGAGTGCTGCGGTAGGAGCCACTGGGGCTCCCGCTACTTGCCGAATGCTGCTCACATGATGAAGAAAGGAAGAAGAAACTCTGCATCCCCAAAATTGTAGACAAAAATATTTTTTTACTGTTGTTCTCGCGTTTTTCTGATTCAAAACTAATTGTTGTTACGGGTTACTTCCGCCTTCCATGTTAGAGAGCGGTCTCTTGCCCTGTGTTAAAGAGGTTTCGAGTTCTCTGTTAAGGGAAGGTCTCGCGTTCTATGTTAGGGGAATGTCTCACGCTCTACGTTAGAAAGAGGTCTCGCGCCCTATGTTGAGAAGTCTCGCGCCCTATGTTAGGGAAAAGTCTCGCGCCCTATGTTAGGAGGGAGAAGTCTCGCGCCCTATGTTGAGAAGTCTCGCGCCCTATGTTGAGAAGTCTCGCGCCCTATGTTGAGAAGTCTCGCGCCCTATGTTAGGGAGAAGTCTCGCGCCCTATGTTGAGAAGTTTCGCGCCCTATGTTAGGGAGAAGTCTCGCGCCCTATGTTAGGGAGAAGTCTCGCGCCCTATGTTAGGGAGAAGTCTCGCGCCCTATGTTAGGGAGAAGTCTCGCGCCCTATGTTGAGAAGTCTCGCGCCCTATGTTGAGAAGTCTTGCGCTCTATGTTAGAGAGAGATCTCGCGCCCTACGTTGAAAATTCTCGCGCTCTATGTTAGAAAGAGATCTCGCGCCCTATGTTAAAAAGTCTCGCGCTCTATGTTAGAGAGAGAGATATCGCGCTCTATGTTGGAGAGAGATGTCCCGCTTTATGTAGTAGAAATCATTGTGTCTCATGTTGATAAAAACGTGATTGACATGGTTGAGACAAACGTGAGTTCACCAAATGGAGCGAAAATTAAACAAATCCTATAAGACCTCGCCAGCCTGGAATAAAAACAAGGGAGGCGGAGGCGGCTTTAGCCGCCGGCGACCTACCTTGTCCCTTTCTATAATTCGCCTGCTTGGTATGTATGTCTGAAACCTAAATCGTGCACTTTTAGTCGAAAAAATGAAGCAAATGAAGCAAATGCACTTTTTGTTGAAAACTGAGAAAAGCCGTGAACGAACGTGAGCTGTATGCTTTTCATTTCTCATTGGCAGTAGTATGGTAAGAAGAGATTTCGCGTTCTATGTTAGGGAGAAGTTTCGCGCTCTATGTTAGGGAGAAGTTTCGCGCTCTATGTTAGGGAGAAGTTTCGCGCTCTATGTTAGGGAGAAGTTTCGCGCTCTATGTTAGGGAGAAGTTTCGCGCTCTATGTTAGGGAGAAATTTCACGCTCTATGGTAAGAAGAGATTTCGCGTTCTATGTTAGGGAGAAGTTTCGCGTTCTATGTTAGGGAGAAGTTTCGCGCTCTATGTTAGGGAGAAGTTTCGCGCTCCATGTTAGGGAGAAGTTTCGCGCTCTATGTTAGGGAGAAGTTTCGCGCTCTATGTTAGGGAGAAGTTTCGCGCTCTATGTTAGGGAGAAGTTTCGCGCTCTATGTTAGGGAGAAGTTTCGCGCTCTATGTTAGAGAGAAGTTTCGCGCTCTATGTTAGGGAGAAGTTTCGCGCTCTATGTTAGGGAGAAGTTTCGCGCTCTATGTTAGGGAGAAGTTTCGCGCTCTATGTTAGGGAGAAGTTTCGCGCTCTATGTTAGGGAGAAGTTTCGCGCTCTATGTTAGGGAGAAGTTTCGCGCTCTATGTTAGGGAGAAGTTTCGCGCTCTATGTTAGGGAGAAGTTTCGCGCTCTATGTTAGGGAGAAGTTTCGCGCTCTATGTTAGAGAGAGGTCTTGCGCTCCGGAGAGGTCTCGCACTGTTAAGGAGAGCTTTTGCGGTCCATTTTCAGAAGAAAAAAAACAGTACCAGGAAACTCTCGCCAGCCCGGAATAAAAACAAGGGAGGCGGAGGCGGCTTTAGCCGCCGGCGAACTCCCTTGTTTGCCATATTTGCGTTATTTGTTCCATACTTGGACCAACCGCAACGAACAGAATCCTCTAGAGATAGAAAACTGTCACATTCAGATAAACAGTGTGTTTTGTTTCGTTTGAATACGATTTGGAGTTTTTCTCAATCAGTCATGATATTATGACATATAAAATCGTATAAAGATATTATTTTAGAAAGGCTGACCTCGTTTCCACTTTCTTCCAGTGCTTAGAACCAGCTAACATTGTGCCACCCTTTTTACGATCGATTATTAAGATAACCGCAGACCAACTGAAAGTTCTTTGTTACTTGGGAAGTGTTAATTTTAGTTTACAAATATTTCACTGGAGAAATAACTTCTCTTGGAAGTTCAGAACTATGATTGGCAATTACCATAGTCTAAACCACGCGACCGGAAAGATCAAATAGCTACGAAAAGTTATTAAATCACGTGTGAGGAACGATGCAGTGATGTTTTTGTACGATATAGAATGGACATGAGAATGATAAGGACGAATTTCGACCAAAAAGCAACGCAATCAATCTACAAACACAGCTGGATAGGAGAACATACGCTGTACGCGCTTGATTTCGAAAAAAACGAGCCATAGACGATATAGCGTGTTTTCGTTAAAAAAAGACACCACAGAGCCAACTCACGTGTAGAAAATGGTAGATGGCACCACCGCTAGAATATGTGTGGCCAAAAACAAATACAACATTCCGTCAGCCATATATTTTGGAAAGTCGTCACTAGACATCCCGTACTGCGCAGGGTCATAGTAGAAGTTCACGTACCAGGGGTGGTAATGAGTAGCGAATACCTAAACTTGTTTTTCTCCTAACTTTTCTCACAGTTTATACCTGCTGCTTTGTTATATCGCTGGGTAAAAGCTTAGTAACGGTTCTCTTGCAAGCGCACTGATTCGTAGGAAAGTTATCTGTAGATTTATGGAGACATTGCAAAGTTTTCGTGTTTTTTCATCAGCAACCTCATTCGAATGCGTCATGGCGCCAGTTTTTGACAAATTCTGATTATCGAATAGGCAGCTGGAAAGTGGTAAATACCAGATTTTTTTCTGGAGATTAAGGGAATGTACAAGTCACCTCCTTTTTCTCTCGAAGGCGGAAAAAGGTTACAAAAGAAATAACACGTGAACGCGAAACGCAAAGTTCCCAATATAATGGTCACCAGACCGTCTAGTAATCTATACAGTTACCTGCGAGATACCACAACATGAGAATCAAAGTCTAGTTCATACTAATTTCTTCAAATTTGTGATTAAACAAACGATCTGTGAGATAGCAATGAGAGTTTGTTACGCAGCATCTCGTGAGCTGCTCTCACGATATATGTAAGGTTTCTAGTGCGCGAGAGTATAGGAGGTGACCAAATGATCGTGGTAGTGATAATTCACGAAGTTTGACCAAACATCAACGTAATCAAACTACAAACACAGCTGGGTAAGGGCCACATACACTGTCTAGACCTGTGGCCGTATTTTGTAAGCTCAAATAGGCGGGTAAGCTAATTGAGAATAATTCAAATATTGTATTACAAACTACTCACTCACTTTTTTAGACATTCATTTGACTTATATGTAAAATTAGCAAACCTGCGCTTAATTAGCAGAAAATATAATAAAATAATCGCAACCTGAATTAGAATTCGATCATTGAAATGTTGCTCAAATAGCTTACCCGGCTATTTGAGCTTACAAAATACGGCCACTGATTTGGAAAGAGCCAATCCTAATACTTAAGCCTCACCTCTAACAGCGCAAACACGTGACAACACACGCATAGACGGTACGAAGTTTGTCTGCTCTGGTTCCGGAAATCAATTGGACGTGCAAAAGCCAACCAGCGTGACCAGCTGACCAGAGTATAGTGCCAGACCATCGAGAACCAACACCAGTCGAGGTAGATCTAATTTTTATTATTTCCAACTGTACTTGTGCTGCAATACCTTTTTCCTAGAGACAGACACTCAGATTTTTAGCTTTCTTTGCGATTGACCATACAGATTCTACTAAATTCGGCTCCGGGAAGGCTTCTTACGTTCAGGAATGTTCATATTATTACATATATTGTTGCGGTTAGAATGTCCGTTACAATACAACGCAGTGCACGATTCCTCTAGTTTCTTCACGTTTAACATTTACTTCAATGTCTAGTAAAGTGTTGAGAATTGGCTGTATTTGGCTCTGATGCGTAAAAATTACACTATTGAGATTAATGTTAAGTTCTTCAACAGTATTAGAATGATGTATTATACATACCTGTATATTAGTTCTCCATTCAACCGGAGATATCTCAGATTTGAAAATAATTGTGAGGCCGGGCCAGACACCGAAGTTGAATAACAATAGAATATCGGTGCAGCCAGCAGAGATCAGGAAACGAAAACCGCCAATTTTCTGTACATGAAACAGTAGAAATAGGTACTGTTTAGTGTTTTACATGAGCTTGACTATGAGAACAGTTCATTTCTCGATTCTGCTTCTCATATTCTAAGTGAAGAACACCATAATTCGTGAACAGTTTTGTGCGTAATGCGCATAATGCGCAGCATTTTTTAAGGCTCACTTTAATGTTATTCAGCGTTTGGATGTTTTCTGAATCAATCTTCGTTTTATGTTGTACAAGAGAGTGATTTCTACAGTGGAGGTCATTACAAAGCTTCTGTTGAAATGGTGTTCACTCATTTACGAAAAATGTACTGAAACGACTCTACTTCCCAACCTTGTCTTGTTTGCACATTCTCGAAATAATAGAACAATACAAAATAATGGATACTATGCCTATTAATAATAGAGAGGAGCCAGCCATAACGTCTGAAAAGTCCAACGGGTCTACATACCAGCTATTCTGCAGCATTCTGAAAATTACAAAGGAAAAACGTACGTAAAGTTTTTTGTTGTTAGAGTGAAAAATGAAAAAAATGGAGATACTAGTATGTAACACAACAGTCAGTTAGAGCATGAAGTTGAAAAACGCATTTTACCACTGGGATGTTTAGTTTTGGATATTTCATAGACGTGTTATGTGACCGATCTTTATCGAAAATGCAACTGTGAGAAACATTGTAGTCACGCGCGTGTTGAATATATATTCAAAAGAAAATCATATAAACATTTTATGGAACGAAATTTGCTCACCTATTATTTAAAAAGCGGCAAAATACTGTGAACGCGTGTTGCTGACGACTGATACCTCATTAAATATTTATTTCTCTTATAGAGTGCGTTTCTGTCGATACCTCATTAACATTTCGAGAACATTTCAATCTGCCCTGAAAATATTTTGTTCAATAAGCAGAAGTAGAAGCAAAAGACATTGGTTTGAAATGCTGTGGTACTAAACATTTTATCCAGAATAAGTCAGCTGAGTACTTAGTACTCAATCATCTAAACAAAGTGCTTGCACCTGTCTTTATAGTTCTCGATCAAACGTTACTAAGAAAGTGAACTTTTAATTTGTTCGGAAACGTCATTAATTTAAGAAAGTATTTTTCATTCACGGCGACTCTGCCAGTTCTGTGAAACTGGTAGTATATACTCCCAAATAATGGTTGAAAGGGGGACAGAAAGGAAAATTTATATGGAAGAACTGCTCCAGATAAACTGAGATATACCTTTTTTACTCAAAATAACAAACCTAATTAGCATACGGTTCATATGTTTTAGTCTGTTTTGGCGTGCGCAACGTTAAGTTTAGGCACCCCGGGGTACCTAAACTAGCTTTCCATTCTGTCCTCCTTTAAAGTTTGCTGAATGAAAAAAGTACTTCATTGTGAGAAAGGGTGGGATCAAGTCCAACAACTAGATATGAAGTGTTCATTCATCACTATAACATCATTAAAATAAAAAAAAAGGTAGTTAGGAAGCGCTGGCCACTTTGATGCGGACAATCTGGGTTGCTTTCACTGACGACACAATCTGCTGCTTTTTCTCTTTGGTGGGCCTAAAAAATTGGTTTCAGCTTATCATAACAGTGGAAGTTGAACAGTTGAAAACGAAATAACGTATTTCGTTCGTTTACGGGAGTTGGATTACGTTGCTTTTCGGTCAAAGTTCGAGCACTCTTACATTTATCCACATCAAACTAAATTTTGAGTTCTTTGACAGTCACACTCACTCAAACTGAGTGAGTGTGACTGTCAAAGAACTCAAAATTTCGAAACAGCACGAGTTGTATTCTATATTTTAATTATGCTTTATGCTTTTAATACACATTTTCAGAGCTTCCTACAACTTTTGAGAAAATTTATCAGGAAACACTTACCGTAACCGCAAACTGGGCGAAAACAGAAAGAGTAGTGTAGCGTTGATGGCATAGTTGGTAGCGAAGACCAACAGAATAGACCAGCTCCACCATTGTCCAACGCCTGGAAGTTCCTAATTTAAAATTCGAGAACGATGAAAAATTGAAAAAAGCATGGAAATAATATAAACAATTGCCGAGTTTTTGTAGTTCTTGTAGAGCTTCCATGGATACTTGCCAAAATCTCCGAAAATCAAAGAAAATTGGCTAACTTTGTCTTTCTTTCGGACGTCGGTTCAAAAAAAATTATACATTTCACAATTCTGCAAAACAAATTTTTGTCACGTGATCCTGACACTAATGTGAAATTATATAACTTTTCTTCGTCAATTAAACAAGTTGTGTTCCAATTCAAAACTAACCCAATGTAACTAACCTGTGCCGTAGGTGATGAACACTTGTCCAAGTATGAACATCACGAGATTTATAACGCATGGAACTAAGAGTCTGAAAACGAATATCCAAGATGGTTAATGTATATTCAACTATAGCCTCTAATATTCTAACGAAATTCCCTAAAGAACCAGATAACTACATACATTCAAAAAACGCTACGAGATGTACTAGCAAGCACTGTAAGAATCAGAAAAGTCCTGCTGAATTGGTTGGTTCAAACATCAAAACGTTGGGGAAAATTGTACAATTGCCCCCCCCCCTCACCTTGAGTCCTCCCCCGTAGTACTATCACCCCCCTCCCAATACGATTCCCTATAGAGAGGGGGGTTATTGTAAATGGGGGGTCATTGTAAATGGGGGGTAATTGTACAATGTCGACGTTTAACAATCACTCCCCACAATACAAAATGGGGGGTAATAGTACAGCCCCGGACCTGTTTAACAATCGCCACCCACTCAATCCAAACCTGCAGTAAAGTTCTACAATCACCCCCTATGGGAGTGGGGGGTGATTGTAAGACCGGTCGGATTCCAACCTATTCCGGCTCAAGGGGGGGGGGGGCGTACGATTGTACAATAAACCCAAACATTGTACTTAACCAATGTTGCTTTGGTTACAGAACGGACAAGCGGTTCTGATCCGAACGTAAAAGGGATAGACATCAAAGTCAAATTTTAGATGTTATTGAATTATGAGAGTCGCTTCACAAGACAACAGGCTAGGACGGTCATTCAATGATTGATCAGAAATTTTATGAGTCGCCCATCAAGCTACAAATAAACTCCACCTTAATGAAACATACCGTGTTTCTATGCTGCTCCTCTGCTTCGTATTGTTCGGGACTGAAGCCATAGCCCGGCGCCCCCGGATAAGCAGAGCGGTCGCCATTCTAGAAAAAAACCTGTTCAGTTTTTTTTATTAGAGTTTTTTCTAAGTTTTTTCGAGCGAATCCTAAGAAAATGTTGACCTTCTTGTTAAAATTGAACATCAAGTCACGTCTTGCAATCTTTAGGGTCGACTCACCCAAACTTCGCTGAAATGAACAAAACCCTATATTACCTGTAGTCCGCTTTGAAGAATGGACCAGCAATACATAAAGAATAGAGATCACCCATTGAACCCATTGGGGGTTTCACAGATGTTTTGGAAAACAAACTGACAGCACACGGCTCATTCTGAGTTTCTAAATGTTGACTTCTGATAAAGAAACTCACGCATAGAAAACCACAGAGGTGGTCACTGCAACAATATGGGTTATCAGAAACATCAAAGATTGTCCTTCGTTCAGATATTTGGGAAAGTCTTCACTTGACATTCCGTATGAAAAAGGATCGTAGTAGAAAGTCACGTAAAATGGTTGAAAGTGGGTGGCAAGTACCTAAAAATAGACGAATCAAAACTGTTTGAGTTCAAAAGAGTTTTCAGGACTGACAGAATGTTTTGCTAATCTGCGTGAGGTTCATCTTTGTGAGTGCTGCACACTTTCACCTAAAAAGTATGTCCCAAAGTCATTCACATCTATCATCTAGCTGTAAGCGTCACATATAAGAATAATAATGCAGTAGAAATTACATGTACAGGTTTTATAATGTGGCTTTTTTTGAACGCTTCTATATTTTAAACAGTACCTCAACAAGTGCAACACCGTGACAGATTGCACAAAGTGTGTACGAAGTGGTACGAGTTTGACCTCGAAATGCCACTGGTTTCCCGAGTGCCAACCATCGTGACCAACTGACTAGGGTGTAGTGCCAGACCATTGAAAACCAAGTCCAGTCGAGATATATCTAGAAGAAATCCATATTTTTTCCTACTGTATTCGGGAAAACATCTCTTCACTACAAATAAACATTTACTATGAATCTTAGTTCATTCTCTCATAAAATAGGTTTTCGTTCTCTTTGAGATTTGAGATTGAGAACTGTGTGAGATCTTGGGATTGATACCCTGAACACACGTTTTTATTTTGTGTAAGTATTCGTATGTATAGGTATTTTTGAAAAACAGTTAAGTAGGGCTGTCATACCTGAATCCAGCTTCTCATATTCTCCGAAACAAATTCTGACTTGAAGAGTATCGTCAACCCAGGCCACACGCCGTAGTTGAACAGCAACATGATCTCGACACAACCGGCTGAGATCAGAAACCGATATCCAATTATGTTCTGGAAAACAGAATGAAGATGGCACGGAATCAATTTTCGAGAAAACTCAAAATTTCTGGAATTCAATTTTCGGTCGAAACGTCGCACATTACATATTACACTGGCCATGTAGAATTATGACAAAACCATAGGAACTTTGTCTTACTTTGACCAAATTATGAGTTGATACTGAAGCAGAATTCTGGAAACATCTACTGAAACTTACAAAAATCCAAAGTCTAGCATGTCAAGCTGGAATGCCTATCCGCAAGCGCGTTTTGTTTGACCGCAACTGGGATTATAGTGTAATACTTTCTTTACGGTCTCAACTCATGTGCTACTGTGAGCACAAGACAAAAAAGAAGAGAATACTATTCGTACCATAAGAGAAATTTGTGTACAACCAACCTTATCTTGCTTTTTCATGTGAACCAGGACAACCACATATAGTGCGATGAAGACGATTCCAATGATCAACAGAGAACCGCCAGCCATAATATCTGCCAGGTTCAAAGGCTCATCGTACCACGTTTTTGCCATTATTCACCAAAATTCTTGCCTTAATTAGTTTTTTGATAAATAATAATGATTTCTAGCAGCTTTCGTTATGAAATCGTTGAATGGATATACACCACAAGTTTAGGAAAAGAGTTAACAACATTGAAGTAGAGCTTTCTTGATTGAACTACGGGGGTCACGAGAAGCGTGTTCATTGAAACCATTGGACCCTCGCAATCAAAGCGGGAAAAGAAACCTGCGATCAGGGTAGAAAAACCAAATGAGAGCGTGTCACGCATTCAAATTGGCGCGATAATAATGAAATTAGTCGCGAAACTGATTCTTGTTTCTTTATGCTTTGAAATTGATAGTCTACAACTTAATGAACTTTCCACAAATCAAACCACGATTATCAGCTTCAAGATATCAAGATTCAAGATTCATTCATTCAATTCATATTGTTGCAATATGGTGTTCCTTTATCGCTTTCCAAAGATTCTCCAGATAGCTAAACCACGTGAAAAGCATAAACCGTATGGGTGAAATTCTCACATCTTGAAAACACTCAACTTTGTGCGATTGGCCAACTACAAAAGAGGCCGCATACCGTCTGACAAAATTTCTTAGAGTATTCGTATTTACGTTACCTAAGTGTTGCCGAAGGTGAATAACTGCTTAGAGAATTTGATATTTCTTCGACTTACTATAACAGTGGACTATTTAAGAACAGTCCATTCGATCGTCATTGTGAAGGTTCTTACGTTTTTGTATGGTAGAGTGCCACTTTGTGCTAGAGAGGAAAAATGAAAGCACGTTCACAATTCAAATGGTTACATATATGTAGGAAAATATAATATAGTTTTTCTGTTTGGTTTCTGTCTGTAGTTGAACAGCTATGTGAGCTATTTTATAAATTTTGCCTAATACTACCGAGACTGAATTTTAATATCAGGATTGATCAAATCTCGGTTGTAGTGTGGTCTCGAGCCAAAAAGTGGAATCAAAATACAAACAGGCATAGTGTAACGTACACTGTGTACGTTTGTTATGCGAAGAACGAACCCTATACTTCATAATGCCTATCACAACCCACTAAATGCGATGCAGATGATTTGATAGCAGGTTGTACCTGTACTACCTTCGTAACTAAGTTTATTATAATCCAGAGGATATAACACCAGGATGTTTCTTATTTAACATCTTGTTCCAAGCGCGAGTTGCAACTAATCAAGCGGCATTATGTGCACGGTCTCGCCAGTGAAAAACTAATTTTTTGTGCGATTCAGCACGAGGTACTGGATACGGCCACTGATCCGCATCAGTATGCGGAACCCAGTGAGAATGTTGTTCAATAACGACAAAAAATCTAAATTGCAAGATCAATGCATGATAGAGAGAATAAACTATTCGCAATGTCGCTGTACATACCTGAGTAAGAGTCTGAACACACGTGAATATGATTTCAATTAGAAACATTTATGAATGTGATGTTTGATTAAAATAATTTGAATATCAAAACGACATTATTAAGTGTGGCCGCTTGCTTGATGTCAACGTTGAATGGAATCGGTTTTCCGGCTTAGAATTTGTTTCTGCCCTACTTGAAATAGAAACGTTAACAACATTATTAAATAGTGAATGAGATTCTTTGAATTTCTAAGTTCATCTCGTTCGTTGACAAAGTTGTTGACAACTGAAGATACAACTACATTTTAGGATCAGCTAGACAGCTGGGAACGTATCGCATGACAGAAAGTACACGTGAAATTATGGTAAATACAACCAACTTTAATCTGCGGTTTGAAAAATGGAGGCATATAATTTACATCATGTGTTGAAAATAATTGAAAACATAAATTGTCTTGAAGCAAAAAGCGTTCATAATTATAGAGAAATTTGAAGTTTCAAAACTATCTTTCAGAGAAGATTCTGTGAAATTAGAGCATTGACTCAATGACAAAAACATGAACTTGAACTACCCTAGTAATTCTCGTACAAGACTGAGAATGTCGGTTTTTTATAGGACAGAAATAATGGAAACTGTTGATGTTAGTGTTTTTTTGTTACTAAAGTTGGTTTTAAAGTTGGTACATTATGATGAAAGCTGGTTTTCTCGAGAAATACTAAATACGCAGTTGTATAATATCAACTGAACAACCACAAGCTCACGAGGCAATGATGATGAATTCAACGGAGTTCCAAGTAAATTGAGCCTACGCCAATTTTCTTTCTATTACTCTGTATTAAAGTGGTTAGCGCTGTGGTATCGCGTTCGTTCAGTTCCTTGTCTGGTACGAGTCATTGTATACAGGCAAAGTATCACTTTGTTCGAATTTAAAACACCGTGAAAGACGTTTCCTGGAGAAAGGTCGAGAGAAATCACTGAAAGTTATTGAACATTGACATTCTGCGTTCTGCTCACAAGCACCTATGAACAGTATACTGTTAGTCAATTGCACAGTCACGTGACACGCTAAACATCAGCTTAGAAACGTGCAATGACAAAGTGTATAATTCCTCATGAGAATGCTAACTTTACGTGACTCTTCAATTTTAGTTCTAGTATAGACAACTATTCACCGCGCGCGGAGTAATGTTTGAACACAAAACTTGCCGACCATATGTAGGTTCTTTCAGAATAATTGCGAAATTTTGAATTTATCAAACTACAAACACATCGGAATATTGCCACACGCAC
Source organism: Litoditis marina (assembly GCA_964036275.1). Classification (NCBI taxonomy): domain Eukaryota; kingdom Metazoa; phylum Nematoda; class Chromadorea; order Rhabditida; family Rhabditidae; genus Litoditis; species Litoditis marina. Next base: position 9,236,206 of record OZ038440.1, on the reverse strand, counting down.
CGTATATGCCTGCTTTGGAAAAAGTGAGCTCCATACATGGTTACAAAACACATCTCAAAAAGCACATCAGTTCCCTAGTGAATAAGAAGTTGAATCTCTGTGAGGTCACTGTGGAGATTACCTATGAGTGAAAGGAAGTATGGAACGGCTTTCTCATTGAGAAGCTCATCAGCTGTAGCAGCGTTCTGCCGCATCTGAATTGAAAATGATCTGTGATTGTGTTTTTGATCTCTTTCTTGTTTTGAAAATATTTTTCCACGAAAGAATGCCAGAAAAGAGAGAATGGACAAAATTAAAACCACTTCATGCCACCGTATTCTGTAGCTCTTGACGCACGAAAAACAGATGTGATTTCATAGGTAATTACACCACACTGTAGATGTTTTCAAAATCACGCAATTATTCAGGGATTCAGTATTTATCACAATACAAGCTATTGACGCCACTCTGAGGAATGAGTGAATAGCAACGTTATCTCGTTAACAGAATCACAGAACCGTGAAAAAGAGAAGAAAGAAGAAGCAAGATAATTGGGGGGGGGGGGGGCGTAAATTAAATTTCCATAACAAAATGTCACCTGTATGCAAAAGGGGTACGCGAAATAGATCCAACAGGGTTATGTAAAAATAATTACAGAAGTGGTGTGCTGTGACGCCATAAGCAGGTGAAAGTATATAGCACATTGGTTGGTTCAAAAACAGCTTGCTCGCTGTTAAAATAAAATAAAACTGGAAGACACGGGTTAAATTCTTGTGTACAACATGGAATTGCAGCAGTGTAAGTTTGTAATTCATGTGCGAAATTTTTTTATAATTCCCAGTAAAGTTTGTATTTCCCTTATTTAATGGGATGTTTTATATAAAAATGAACCATAAACACATCTCTTTCGTACACTTGTATACTACTATACTAATATTTTCTTCAAATCAGTGGAGCATTGATGTGTTAGTAGTGAATCTCAACTTGTGTTGTGGTTCATTAGTCTTGAACTCGGCACTACTTGAACTTATCCGTAATAATACATGCATTTACTGGATGTGAAGTGAGTTTAATTTTGTATACAAACCTAACTCTGAATCGGAAGCGATTTATTGCTGTGTACTCTAACTGATCGAAGTTCTCTGCGGTTTAGTGGAGTCAAAACAACAAGAACAATAAAAGAAACATTTCATTGACAAAATAAGGTTTCAACATTTACAGAAGTGAGATCGGAATAGTATCACATGAGTATAGAACTGAAAACGTACCCGTAACAATGTACACTGCATAATTATTCAATTGTCAGTAAACTGGTGATATGCACTATGGTCAGCAGCGCCACTCTGAAGTTAGAACAACATGGCTCTGGTATTTTCGTAAATATCATCCAATAGTTTTTGTGTGAATATACTTTGCGAAAAGTTTTTGTTAAAATGCACAACTAAGAAACATGCATCAAAACTGCTTCTAAAACACCGTTCTCGAACTCCAGAGCGACCGAAATCTTCTCTAACAGGAATAGAAATGTAACCGTGTCTCCGGATAAGAAAAGTTCAGATATATTTTACACAACTCAGAAGGAGCCTAAGTGAACAACATGTTCTACAATATCTTCAAATAAAGTTTTCTTAGGCATTTGAAGTTGGAAGCAAATTTTGTATAGGAAAATATTACCTACTATAAGTGGTACAAAACGACTGTATTACTTTAACCTAAAGAGCAACTATACTTAGCAGTGCAACCCGAACATGTACAAACATATATGAACTCTTAGAAGGAGCAGTGTTTCTGACTGAGACCCAATTCCTTTTTGATCTTCTGCTTGAGAAATACTGAATTGTGGCTTGAGATTACACAAACGCCACTGGATCCGATCCATTTCGGCTGGGAATTCGAGATTCTACACCAAACGACGGACTCCGTTCTTGGGTGGTGATGGCAAGGTGGTTTCTGAAAAGACGTAGTTGAGAATTAAATTTCAAGAGGTAGTTTTGACGTGTCAGCTTAGAATTCTACTGTAAGTTCGCTAGCTGATCATATGTCTGTTCTATGATAAGTAATACAAGTCAAGACACCTTCAAGCAGAACATCGTTATATTACTATCATTAAATGATTAGGTTCACAAATGTAGATCGTACGAGTTTTTGGCAGTAGGTCATAGAGAACGTATGAGTTGAGATAGGACGAAAGCCAATTTTAAAGGGATTTAAATACTAACTTGAACATGAGTGTGTCGAGCTTATCATGATAGGACATCCTCCTCACGCCCATTACATTGAAAACTTGGACTCTGGAAATAAAAATGGAATTCTTTACGTACTAAATGATTAGATACACGATGTACTTTCGTTTTCACTTATTTATGCGTTGCCGATTTCTGTGGAAACGTTAGTGGCTTCTTTTGGTATCTGAATCTTTTCAAAACTCTGATTTACTTGTTTCGGGTAGTATTTTTTATTCTTATTGTAAAACTCGTGAAATTATCAAACACGGTTTCTGATAGGTGAGTTTTTCATGTTTTAGTTTCCGATTGGTCAAGTTGTAATAAACTGTGTCTTGGAAAATAAATTACCTGATACTGGCTGAACAAATCAGTAGAAGTAGGGTGTTCACAGCTGAATTCGAACAGAAAACAAGCATCACCGTCCAACCGGCCCATTTTCCTTCGCCTGGAATTAACAATTTGAAACATGTAAAAAATTATGAAAACGAAGAGAAAACAGAACAAATCACCGAAATCTAAATTTTCTACGATTCTGTAACTGGGGACAGTTTCGAATCGAGAGTGTTCAAATTGAACCGGTAAATTCCACGGAAATGTTTACGGAAATAGAACCAGTGTGAGGAAATTGTTATATGACTAACCGGTGCCGTAGGTAATGACAAGTTGGCCAATCACAAACATCACGAGGTTGATCACGCAGGGAAGCAGAAGTCTGGAAACAATTATATGAATCTCAATGAAAACAAGTTATTATAAAAACCAGATGAGTTCGATTACCGGTATTCTTAGCTTAATCCTTAATTGTTCACAGTTTCAACTAGGCGTGTACCGTGTGAGAAAACCGAAACCCTTATTAAATGACATACGCAAAGGAGTACTTTGCATACATTACATAAGCTCTATTGGAAGTTGCCTGGAAAAATGTCACGTCCGTTAAAATAATTTTCAAAGATGTTTTCAAAGGTTATGATGGTTCAACAACCTGCAAACTATATATACTGGAGATTTGGCTTTGGTTCGCTCCCATTAATCCCTAGACACGTATCAGAGATGCGGGTTTCCTCAATGTGTTTTCCGCCACTCATTAAAGCAATCTATTTTATCTCAGCATGCTCACGTTCCCCCTCGAACGATCTCGGAAAAAAGTTGTTCACCGCTCAAAACTAATTTGGATCATGAAAATGATTCTGAAGTGTGCTCAATTGTGTTTTCGGTGAATAGTAGATTGTGAAGCTTAAGAAACTGAATATATTTGTGCGTTTTCACTGTGAGTTCTCCTGGAACTATGATACTGCGTTTTTAGATGTAAATGTTTCGTTCGTTCCCAAATATATGGTTTTTTTCCTTCCAAATATATCTAATCTTAACGCACAGCACGAGTCTACCGGTTTACGTGAAAATGCGATTGTATGCAAGTTTAAAGCCTTACAGTTTGAAAAAAAAAGTGCTGACCTGCTCTCGATATTGCTGTGATGATGGTGTAGAGCTGTGGATGTTAGAATACAGTTTCTTCGTCTGCGAATCAGAAGAATTAGAGTCCAACTGCAACAAATAAACTTCAAAAACATCTTTGAAAATGATTTTAACGGACGTGACATTTTTCCAGGTAAATTCCAAATCATAAAGAGCCCATCAGAAAATTAGGAAATGTGGATTCTTATTTATTGTTGAATTTCAAACATCACAGTGATCGTTTGTAGCACTGTTAGTGCATCTTTTAATTGGCTCCGGCTATTTCGAAGTCAATTATTCTGCTAGTCGAATGCGGTTTCCATAATTTGTGAACGTACTATTTCAATTGTTGCTTCGCGTATCACGTGACTAGTTACGACTCGCGTGTAAAATAATAAACTAGATATAGTTTATATGACTCACGTGTAGAATATCGCCGGTGGTATAATAGCGATGGAGTGAAACGTGAGGAACATGGCCGACTGTCCTCCCGAGATGTACGTCTCGAAGTCTTCGGCCAGCATTCCGTAGGAGGAAGGCTCGTAGTAGAAGGTCACGTACCACGGTTGAAAGTGCGTGCAGACTACCTGGAACGGAAATACTGTAGAATGCAGAGGATTGGTCACGTCAAACGTGAAAAACGTCTAAAACTTTGTATTACACAAACCAACTTCTAAAACGACCATTCTGAGACCTCGACAGATATGTGATAATGTCATTTATCCCTCTTTTCACACAAGCGCTTATAAGGTGGTAGCTAACCTGCACTAGTGCCAGCAGGTAGCAGGCAGCGCAGAGAGAGTAGGAAAACCTCCTCGTTTGATTTTTGAAGTTGACTGGTCTTCTAATAGCGGCCCAACGTGACCAACTTATCAGCGTGTAATGCCATACCATGGAAAACCAGGCCCAGTCCAGATAAAGCTGCAAACATCATGAATAAGAAAACACAATGGAAATGTGTGACATCGAAATCACAGTGAAACACATCAGAATAAAACATTGTATAACACTAGAGTGCGCTGATGTTTTGGTAAAGTCACACATTACACGTAACACCAATCAAAACTGAAGCTTAACTCGATGTTTACCTGAACCCAGTGTCGCATACTGGGGGTGATGATTTCTGATTTGAACATGATGGTGAGGCCTGGCCAGACGCCGTAGTTGAACAGAAGCATCATATCGGCTATTCCCGCTGAGATGAGGAATCGATATCCCACAATATCCTGCAAAAATGATTGTTAATTTCAGAGTTACCGTACTACTAGTTTTAAAGGCGAAGTTCCGTCTCTTCAATTCTTTTCGTCTCAGGACTTCACATTTAGTTTTGATATTGATTGATATTAACTACTCTCACTTTTATACTTGAAACATCTCCCCGGGTTTTGAGTATCTTTTCAGTGGTGTACGTCCCCGTGAGTTCAGAGACTCTACTCGCATTCTTGGAATATGAGGATTTCTTGAGAGGATTTTGGGATATTCTTCCCACACGTGGCTTACAGCTTCTATGATTCAAACTGTGTTCAGCGTCTTATCGTAATCTTCTACTGACTTCCCCGTCATGACGAAAAACGACAAACAAGAACAAAAACTGTTTCTGAACACGAGTGGGGGACAGTCCCGGATTGAAGTGTAGTTTGGTAAAAGACCTTGAATGTGCTCGGAGAAACTTCACGCGGTACCACGTTAAGTTACGCTGTCATAAGCACGTGCACCACGTTTTTGAGCTCGATCTATGCATTTTATAACCCCTCGAGACCAAAGAATGGTTATATGGGAGGCGTATAGAATTTCCAATGGCTCAGATCATATTTCGCCCCACAACCGTTTTGAAGAGCGATGGAGAAAAATCTTTCACGGAAATAGACTTTGAAGAGTCTCACCAGATCTTTGGAAGAATTTAGTGAGGAGATAGAATATGGTAATTTAAGTTTTTTTTGAGTTTGATGAACACACTACAATCTTCTTCATTTAGGACTATAGTCTGTCCACATTCCCAATTAATGCCTTTCTGGCTTCATTTTATTTATTTTTTGCTCAATAAAAAACAGTTTGAGTCTTTCTTGGGGCAATTCCATTAATGTGAACCCCTCCAATGTGCACCACACTAAACGGATGCGCGCAAATTTGATCAGAGTAGGAGTACAATCTGGTTATAGCAGCAAAAACCACGCGGGCAGAGATCCAATAGGCGAACAGCGAAATTTTCGTAAAAACTGGCAGCAACAAAAACCCAAATAGTTTGCATGATAACAGCTCTTCATCTGACCTTCGCTCTAATAACATCTCGCGAAAACGCAAAATTTGCATAATATATGCTAATGTAGTCTGACCTTTGAGCGCTCCAGTGGTATTCGTTGGTTCAGCAAAAAAACGTACGTTGACTCTTCCAAATTAAGATGGTATACATCATACATACTCTCGGTCAACAACAAAGTTACTCATCGAGAATAACGCAAAAGTTGTAATTATTAAACCTCTGCAGTGTTCCAGATTTGTGTCTACAACTGATATCCAATTTCCGGCCTATTTTTCTAGTTCCTGTGTTTGGGCGGCCATACGCCAACTTAGCCATCCAACTTATTCCGCATTAGCGGCAGGAACTGCGCATTATGCAGAGCCGGCCCACATTTACTATGTAAGCCTACGTGAGAAGAAGTCCTTTACTTGTGTTTGAAGGGCTATTCAGAGGTTGAAAAAGGAGCCAAGTTCCCACAAGCATAAACTACGTGAGAGATACTTGAAGAGATACTGTACCAAAATATGTAAATAGTCACTGGTTGATAAAAGCTTCCCAGGTAACAAAACAGTAATTTTGAAGTAACTACACGTGAAACACAATGGCGAAAAAATTTGATTCTGATATGCACTATGCTTGTTACTGAATTTGTTAGGACGCATGAGTTCGTACTGAGTATAACATATAGTTCGCTCTTCCCGAAGCAGACCTCTACAGTATATCTAGTCCTATTCCGCTGTTTTGTAGGTTTAACGTTATTTTCGGTCAAAGTTGGAAAATAATTAAGTTTATCGATATGAAGTTATAACGAAACTTTGGTCATTCCATATAGGACGGACAGGATGAAGAAAAAGTGGTTAGGTAACCAATTTTTGCAGGAACTTGACTATTTTGCTTTTCACGACGTACTTTGCAAGTTTGGAGCCGTTTAAAACTTGCTAGTTTCTTTTAACTGTGTGCAATAACTGAGTCTGTGCATGACTGCGTTCGCTCTTAATTAAAAGGATTCGTAAACTCATCTGTCATTTACAACCGAAATGACACATGAACATCATATAATATGACAGCCTTTCGTTGTGCTGCACGGCGCACGCTAGAATAGGCAAGTGAGACTCATTCAATAAAGGGGGGAAAGATCAGTTTCGCTTAGAATGGTTGCAGAAGTCAATTATCTAGAGTAGATCAACGTATACTCACTCACTTATATGCACCATGAAGAGAATATCGAAAGGGTTTGGAAAGTTTCCGTTTCACTGAATTACATTCAATGAAAACAACCAAACATACTTAGAAAGTAACTAATTCAGAAAAATTCAATGCATATTGACAAATGAAACCCGAACCCAATTGCTTGCATGAGACTACCACAATAAATATGTTACATGATGTGCAGCCCCGAAAAGCCATCAGATCTGCGTATTGCATTTTGCAGAATATATCGGCACATTTTGACATGTTAATAGGGTTTCAATGGCATTTTGACATTCGATGCAAGAAAAACGAACCTTGTCTTGTTTCCGCATTGTGGCGAGGACGATGGCGTAAATGGAAAGGGACATTGTCCCGATTAAAAGAAGGAATCCACCGGCAGCCAGGTCCTCAAAACTGAGGGGACGGTCGTACCACGTGAGGTCGTGCATAACTAAAAACAGCAATATATTAATGTTCATAGTTGTTTGTATACTCAAACTGAACACCCTTTGAGTACTGTAGGCGTAATAAGAGCAGAAACATGAGCTCAGTAAACAACAGTTCTTATAACTACATGTCAGCTACCTAATTACTGCCAAGTTTGAACTATCAGTGCCTAGTGTGAGTAAGTTCTATATGTTTGTTGTTCATTGACAATGGGGAGAAACAAGCAGATGTTAAAAGAAAGAAAAGCGGCAAAATAAAATAAGAAGCGATGTGAGAGGACGAGAAACTAGCGACAAACAGCTTGTCGGAGCCGTATTTATATTCAAATGTGGATTTGGAAGTAGCTTTAAAGCTAATCTGGTCTCGTCACAACTTATCTGACGTCCGACCATGAGTTTGAAAACTAATCGCTTCTGATCTTCATTTTAGATGACACATTCGGTACGACACATTTCCCCACGATTACAGTTTGGTCATAGATAATGCGACAAAATCTTTTGTTTTCTATTCGATTCAGGTGTGTTCTCTATTTTTGACCGTCGAACACGCGAGATTTTGCAATCCACCCAAAAGACAGAGCAGATCACTACCATCAGCAGATCACACACAGTTCCAGAAAAGTCAGTCCATATTTCGTGAAAAAAGATACAGGTTGGGTGTACGCTGTCCAGTGAGCGTGGAAAACTCGTGAATCTAACCTAGCCATATTTTCATTGTGAAGTTTCTCCCAAGTGAATATGACCGCGCCTAATTTTTGAAGCACACAGTTTCGAACGGAAAGAATACAACTAAACAGTTTGCTGTGTTCAAAGGGTACGTACCTGTCTGGTTATCGACAGAAGGTGAAACATACATAGCGAGGTTTGAATGTTGCCCTGAGGTCTTGGATATGTGCTGCCAGAAGAGGCGTGGCTAGTCAATGGAAATGGGCTTTTTTCGGATAAACTCCATTACAATCTCACTCATGCATCACAATTAGCGTTTAGAGGCAATCTCGAATGAAGGAGGGAAGAGGTACGAAATGATACTCCGGGAAGCGAAGAAGACGTTCAGTAGTTCGGAAACGATAGAGCTTTTTCCGTGGTTGTTTCAAATGGGTAAATAGCCGAAGAACAAAGTTTTTCGATTTGCAATCTCTTCCAAACTTGATTAAAAGCTACTACCCTTTCCTGATTCATAACTTCAAAACACACTCTAACGTTTTATTCTGAATATGGAATTTAAACCACCTTAACATTTGAAAAAAGTCTCTCGTGTTTGCATTCGTTGCCTCCAAATTTTCATAGCCAATTCTACACCTGATAAATTAACCGATTCCGTTGTGTTGTGATTACGGGAGAAAAAGTTTCAAAAGTGACCGAATCATTTCTGTAGTTTGATCTGTTTACGGAAAATTCGAGAATTTTCCCTGGAAAGCAACGGGATCAAACCCAAAGCACAGCGGGATTTAGGGACGAACACAATAATTGCTTGCTTTGCTGGAGAGCTTATTATATTATGTTGCCCCGAGACCTTATTCAACATCTTATCTATAGAAACCTTAGCAAGCTATGCGAGCAAAACGCGATATTAAGTTTCCTGTGTACGCTATATATTCCACGAGAAGTAAGAGGCCGTAACTGAATATAATTGCATAAATAGTTCACCACAACCAAAGTAAGAACTCAATGCCAAAAACACTTTCATTGAAGAATTCTACGACTTGAATCATTGTTCGAGTGTGAGAAACATCACTGATGTTGATTATTGCACTAACTGAATTTTTATAGACCGAATATAGCTAGTGAATATACACTCAACGTACATTTGAATATTATTAATATTGCTCCACCAGAACTACAAGCTGTAAAGTGTAGAAAACATCTTCAGTGACCTCTATCGTAGTGTGCCTCTTATTGGAAGGAGACCAACCTCTCTTCCCTGCTGTCACTCTTGGAAATAAAAGTCAAAGAGTTCAACATTTAGATTTGTCAATCTTCTTTTAAGAGAAATATAACTGTGGTTATAAATAATGAATCCACTATTCCCAGCGCTCTTCTAACATTTAGAACAATAACAGTGTGAGTAACCAAGGAAATAGAACACTAATGCATTTGTACTAAAATATCTTCCTTTCGGAGAGTCAGATAAAATAGGATTTTCTATCAAAGTCAGAGTGCAGCCCGCAAGATGTTCGATCCTCACTCACGCATCACTAGGTTGGAGAGATAACGGAATCCATTTTAAATGTGGTGCACATAAATGTCGCCTAGCCGTCTATGCAGCAACTTCCAGGTAAAGCTGAGGTAATTTTTTGGGTTTAAAACAAAAAATTCTCTCAATTTTGAGTATCGGAAACTATCAAACTTCTCAGTGTACTTGCAATGAGTGCAACCACAACCGAGGGAAAGACTTGTTTTATCATGGTATATTTAGTTGGTTATTATCAATAAAACCATCAAGTAAGCTGTAAGCTACACTAACCTATCATTCGCTGCTAAATCATTATGAATGGGACAATAAAACTACTAAACGATCATAGTCTTCACGCATGCCATAATATTCCGGCAGCTTCATCCCATCATACGTCTGGCAGCTTTGCGCACTATTTCGCGACCCCCGTATTCTGGCGGGATCTAAGAGAAGAGAAATAGCGTATGATTGCAGATACGCAGGTGAGGATGAAAGTCCGGGATATCCATGGACAATCTGACACATAAATGAAGTTTTGAAAGTCTGATAAGCATGTGTCTGGCTAGCTGACTGATGTGGCTTACACTAGACACAGGGGATTGTTATTAGATTATTTATCACAAATGCCACCGAAAAACACGAAAATCTGCTCACGAAAATCTGCAGCTTACGAGATGACGCCCCAGAAATTCACATGGATCGTGCACGTCGTAATCGTCTAGATGAAAATACTTCGATATCTCACGTGTGCTAGAAAACATTGTCTCTGGATGGCTATAAACGACTTAGTGATTAATTTACCGCGTGTTCGGCCTAACGGAGTTATGATCACCGGCTTAAATATATTGGAACTATGTATTTTGGATGAAAACCAATGTTTGGACGTTTTACGTGACTTCAATTTTTACTTTGCATTGTGCATTCGGGAAAAGGATGACCGAACCTATAAAAGGCGGCGCGAGGTAAGGCGTGGCACTCAGCGCCACGATTCTTCTGTATCTAGTGCTAGTCCGAAATATGCCAGAAAACGGCAGACATTTTTCAAACTCATTTTGGGGTCATCAAATGACAATCATAGTGAAAAGCTGTCTTGTTTTCAGCCTCGAGGTCTTGATGATCTCTGGAGTTTTCTCACGAGAGACGTCAGAGAAGTACAAAACGTGACCATGGACAGAGAACCACACTTCCTTCTCATTGTTGTGTAGAAACGTCGCAGATTAAGTGATTAAAGGCGGAATGCATTTCGAAACTTTGCAAATCCTTCATTGACGTGAGCTCCACGCAGTTGTATGGATTTCGTCTAAGACTGTCATGATTAAAATAAGTGACACACAGAGGATTAAAACGAAGAAATAAAAATAGCATCTACTGGTGTTCGATTAAACTTATGTTTGCATGTAATCAGTCGGATGTATATTTGGATAGACCAGAAGGGAACCTTAAAAATTATGAGTGTTGTTTCTACTACCGTCGACTTTCACTGGGTAATTTGTAACTTTTTTACAACGTGACTTGGGGAAGATTACACACCTCCTTTGGGAACTTGACTAATCAGAAAAGGTCCCAATTCAAGCGGCCGAGCTAAATTAGACAATTGGGTTTGACATGAAAACACGTGGTAAGTTCTCCAGTTTTTAAAATGTGTTTCGATCATCTTCATTCAGCAAGCGCGATAACTATCCCTAAAACCTCATGAGAAGCTCACATGCACTTTCTCTTGAGAAGTTCTCTTTCTCATGAAAAATAATCGCCAGCTTTGTGAACTACTGGACCTTGAATGTAGTAGCATAGCAATGGTTAAAAATGGCGAAGTATTTCATGAGACGTTCATGGGGAGCGAAAAAGTTCATGAGAATATCTCACGAGGGTTGCGGTTGCTACCGCGCCGGGAAGCTTATTTTTAATATAAGTCTCACGCGAGATGTGAATTGTGTTGACCAAAGCATACTTCAACACGTTTTGTTTCTCAAATAAATGAAGTTAACTAGTCAAATAAAAGGTGGACAGAATAGATTGGACCTATTGTTTTTGTGTTTTCGTTTACTGATGTGTTTTGTTGTTTTATATGTGCCACAATTTGATCTTTAAGTTGGAACAGCAATCAAGAGAAAGAACGCCAATTTAGATACTTGTGTGAGTTGAATTGCGAGTAGCTCATGAAATATGTTTAGCTGTTTAGCAGCAAGATGTTCAACTTCTAATAGCTCCAGATGCATGCCCTACAGATATGTTACCCGATGTTAAAGTTAAGTTATTGGGACCTAGTATTCGTATAATGATTAGTATGGTACGAGTCCACTATAGCAAAGCCCCCAACTTAGGAATGTTAATTATTTCCATTATCATAAAATATAACATATATGGTTATTACTCGCCATTTAAGGTGAAATATGAGTGTGGTTTGGAAAGCTGGCTTCTGGCCCCAAAGTACCTCATTCGATCCATATTTTCTCAGCAGTGAATGAAATAGTTATGTAGAAGGTGAAAAATGATGCCCCCAGTAGTGAAGTTTCTACTTGCACGCTCTCAAACTTGGATGTTTTACATATTTTACGTCATTTCGGATCGAAATGAAAAGTTTTTTTGAGCTCGAGCCATGTTTATGAGGTAAATACCACTGTGAGGTAACTACTTCTGAATGAAGTGTGGTCTGGCCATCGAAAATAGACTGAGAGTAGTAAGACCTTAACGAGACGGTAACCTTGATAACTATGCAAAAACCAAAGGGCGAATAATTACTTTTTTTTCGATTACCATTAAAAGAACAATGGGTTGTCAAAGACTGAATACTAATCCAATTCATAATAGAATACATAAAAACCAAAATGTAATTGTCCTAGAGCGATCAGAAACCTATGAGTTCAAAAGAATAACGTATAGTTGTTATTGATGAGTCTTCAAAATTCTCGAAGGTTAGTCGCTAATGCGCCAAAAACCCAGATGTAGGTATACAAACTAAGCGAGATGATGTCAAAATAATTGTTTCAAATATCACAAAAAGTGAATATTGTTGAAAAGCATTGAGATCAAATTACAACGAAGAAAGACTTGGTCACGATGAATAGTATTATTAATGGTGAACACAAGAGATATTAGAAGAATATTACTAGAAAGAGGAATAAAGACGTCCATCACAAAAGCAAAGTTACCAAGTTATGACTCTTGAAATACACAGAAACTTATTGGAAATAACGCTAATGGGGAAAGAAAGATTCGATGATAAGAGCTTGAGTTTACGTAAAGATCCAGAGATAGTAGACGAGAGAAGGAAGCAGTTCTCGAGCAGATTGAATAAGAATAAAAGTTGGGGTCTTGGTTATAAATCATTCAAACGTCAAATGTACAACTGATTTCGCCATACTCCCTGTTGGGTATTACACAGTATTATGTCAACTTAACGAGCTTGCAGATCCCTAAAATGTTATCAGTGTGAGTATGTTTGTTTCAAGATACCAGTAAATGTTTTCGTTTACTTGTTGTCCGTTAAAAGAGTCAAGAAAGATAAACAAGTTAGATGAGAAACTTCTTTCAATTGAATAACATCAAGCATGTTTATGCTGCCACCCACCCATCCATTCTACCTAACCAATTTCGTCGCCATTTTCCAATGCGGAACCTCCCTATCTCAAATGAGGTCGGCAAGTTTTTTGATAGGGAAATAGAAACGAAGAAAAGAAAAAGAGAATCATGATAACATTTGAACCGAAGTTCAAGACTTTTCTGGCTTCCCTATTTCAAAAATGTGGGGAAATTGAGGTTTCCTAGTTGGGCTCTGATTGAAATACAACAGGAGTATTTTCAGACTATTTGAAGCCAAGTAAGAAAGTTCGGTTCAAGTATCGTCTATCAGCAAGAATATCAGACACGAAAGTATTGAAAACATACAGAGGGGTGAGATAGATAGCACATTTGCGGCCAGTTAAAAGATAACGCGCTCAAACAAAGAAGTACCACAACCAAACTGTTTCAATGTGAAACAGATGCCTTTTTGAAACTTCAAAAACTCGACCAAAAACTGAGTATATGACAACAACAACAATAAGATTATATTATATAATAGATTATTCATTTGAACAAAATATATTTGTGTCACTAGGACGTTTTGGATGTTATAGTTATACCAAAGTGTTAAACAATAACATAAAAAATAGATGTTTATTTTGCTAAGGTTCTATTTCACTCTTTCTACGATGGACAGAACGGTCCGATCTACTAGACGTCGTTTGTATTTTGAAACCGACAAAAGTGCATGCATGAAGAGCATACTACACCACAGATATTCTACCTGAACGCATGTTATAGAACCGATCTGAGCAAAAAACTGAATTGTGAATTTAGTGACAAAAAGAGCTCGGATATCGGGCTGATAACTAATTCACGGGTGAACTGACGATCTCAAGGGGAGTGGTGGGAAAGCACAGGGCAATGATGGGGTTGGGGTGGAAAACGTTTCCGTTGCAAAACAAACTGAAGGAAATGGAGAAAAGTCACATAAGGAAGACAGCAAAACAATCAAGTAGAAGGAGACAGTTAGGACAAAAACAAAACATTAAAAGATGTATAAAGTTCTTATACTGAACGGAAGAGAATAACACGATACGCCACCTCGAAATAATAGTTTTTCTATTTAAAAGGTAATGACAAGTATAGTAATCAACACTTTATGCATTTTCAATCAATTGAAGTTCTATTTGATTATAACTTTTTGAGCCGCCCAATTCGTGTCTGAGATAGTAATGAAACGATTATTTCGAGTTATCGTATAATGGTGAGACCCACAGAAAAAATCTAGTCGTAAGAATTCTCGTGTCAAATACCTGTGGGAGTTCCATTTGTGACAAACATGTACTCACTAGTGAATAGATCGTGAATTCCACGTTTTCATACAAAATGAGTGTTTCGAAATTTTCTGAGTGGAAATGCTTGCATGAGTAATATTGGGATGTTCATTCTCAACTTATGGCTCACTCTATAGGACCGTCACTTTCTTGATCGGAACGAGCTAGAGTACAAGCTGGGAAACTTTATAACTTTGTTTCAGGACCTACGGAAGGCAGATATGGTAGTCACAGCAAATATGCTGTGACACGAGTACGAGTATATTATACGGACAAAACCTTATGAAAAATTCTATTGTGCATTCTGTTTGGTTTCAAACTTCACAAATTAACGTGCTGTCGCGAAAAATTTCATAAATTGACCAGCTAAAACTGAACAGAAAACTCACGTATACGTTAATAAACCGGATAAATAATAATTCACTTTTTCTGATAGGTATTTCATGGAGAATAACATATTCAACAGACAATTTCGTAGAACCTGTTACACACCAGTGTGTATACTATTCACTAGTATTCACTAGAATAACCAATAGGATCTATGTCTCGGTGTATGTCCTTTGTGCAAATACCCTTAGGGCATTCCAGCACTACAACATTCTACTCGATCAGAAAATCACGTAGCATTTTCTCATAACCATCAAACGTCATTGAGAGGGTAATAAAACTGGATATTATTAGCACTACACAAATAGTAAACAACTGTTTTGTTGTGGAAAAGCCGTGCAAAATAAACAAATCATGACTTGCAATGGATTCCTAATAAAACCTAATCGTAAAGGAAATCAAAAAGATTATTTATTAAATGAAAACAAAGTTTAATTTGATGAAATCGATGAATGATCCGCAGCAGTGTTCATTAGCATGCTAGTTACCTGCTGTAAAGTTAGAAAAATGACGACAGAGACGTGTGCTGAAATACAATATGGAAACATAGATGCTTCGAAACCCGTGAGAGATAGGTTTGATTCTCTATCATAACTTCTGATTAACTTTTCAATGCTTTTTTGGAAGAGTGCGCTTTTTGGTTTTAGAGATTTGTTTAGTTTAAAAATGTGAAAGACAGATGTCGCGTTGGGAATCGCTCAAAGTCCACATGGATCAGCTAATTGGGTTAAATCATTTCTGTACGTTATAATAAAACTGGTAGTGAGGGGATTTGAAGAAAGCCTATTCAAAAGTGTCATACATTGAGAGTTCAAATTATTAACCTTTTGATCTCTATGTCAATAGTGTTACAACTGTAATCATAATGAATATTGATCATAATGAAATTATGCACATAGTACGAAAGGTAGTGGATTCCTAAACAAATCTTCACAAACAAACTAATATTTCCATCAAAAGAGTTTGCAAGAAACTTTCTCGGTAAGTGCAAGTGTAAGAATACGTAATGGATCTTCACGTTTCTTTTAAACCTATTTGAACCCGCCCAAATGAACTATCAAGTGTGAACTATGTCTACGGAGAGGGCAGTTTGTTTAGCACTCGAAGTTTCGGACCTCGTTGACGTAGATATATTTCGTAATCGAGACGGTTCTCACACTATTGAAAATGAGAGAAAGTCACACTTGATTTCCTTTTGAATTGAATTGGATTTTTTGATCAATTTGAATTTGATTTGACGATCTCCTGCTATTTAAAATGAGAGAAAACCTCAATTTGCCTGAAAAAATAATGTAGCGAAAGGTAGTGCACTACCAAACAGACGTAGAAAGAAGAAGATTTAAACGTTCTCATCTGTGTCCTGCCTGATACTTACATTTTCACTCTTCTCCCTTACGGGGTGATATCATAACAGATGAATTTAGTGACTTGGAATTGAACAAACCTCCGAGACACTGTGTTCAGCTGATAAAGGGGAATATGACGATCTACATTTTTTGTATGGGCAGTAGGGTAGTAGTTCCCACGGATTGGTTTCCCACGCAGAAAAATCGAGAAAGTTTTAATGATGAATATCACGTAGGTCCAATGAAAATAACTTGATGAAACAATTCAATAACGTGATCACTTTGAATTCCGAGGAGTTTCACTGTCGAGAAGTGTAATTGCTCAACACGGACGTCCACAAAGCATTGAGGAGGAAATACTTCGATGAAAAAGCCAAGTAGTATAATCAGCTTCGTATTGTTACTGTTAAACACATGGCGGTACTATCTATCATCTTCCTGTCTCAGGTGGAAAGTCAAGGGACTAAAAGGCCCTTTCGGGCCAAAGATCGCAAGCCTAAAAGGTTCCTTTTAGGGCCGCGATTTGGTAGCCGAAATCTCCCTTTTAGGGCCTAAAAGTCCCTTGACTTTTCACCTATGTACAAGTGCAGAACCAGTAATTCTTCCATCTCCACACTTGAATCTTCTGCAAATTCTGGAGTTCGTATCACTCATTTTTCATTCACTCCACACGTATGAAAAATGTATTTCATCTCGTCATACCGAACCAGAATATTTCTATTTCTAGCTACTGCGGTGGGTGTGAGAACATACATCTTCACCCGCATAGCTGATCATATCTCTGCATTAGTGGTATTAGCACATCCTGATATCTTTAGCAGAAGACAAAAGAATATTCTTGAGGGTAGCATGTGACTCTCATCCCTATTGTACAAGTACATTACTAGTAATGTCACATGTTGAAATGTCATTGTACGTGATAAAGCTTCCTGCTACTCACTCTGTTTACGGTAAACGTCATTTGTGTGAATTCCTTAGGGGTTGGAAGTTGAAACATAGGTTTTCCAACGTTTCTGTTTCTCCAACCATAACCTTATCTGAAGAAATATTGTTGGAGTTATTGTTTTATTACTGGAACAAAATATATTTGAACTTCATTCACATGGATTACAATACAATTGAGAGCGATTTATATTAATAAGAGTACATACATTATTGGCAATCTGCATGAACCGGTGGCAAGACAAAAAGCGCACTATGATTGAGCTAGAAAAGCAAGATAGCACTCGAATAACCATGAGATTTAGTTATTATTGCACCGAGATTATTATAATGGAAACAACCGGGAACGTATGAACAATTGAATGAGACAAAACAAAAACGGTTCTATACTTTCTCTATTAAAAAGTGGTGTGGATTGATTCTCAATGATAGATCATAAAGCATCTGACTAAGCATGTCATATCTGTGGCTATAAATATCTATATAACAATATCTTCAGAACTATTAATTCAGGCGCTATTTCAGTACAGCCGAGTCAAACTGAATGTGGAAAATTACAAAAAAACCATATTACTATTCAGTACTAGTCATAAAATACCTGTAGAACATAGAATTTACTCTAAAACATCGAAAAATGTTCCTAAGATCGGTTGTTGATCATGTTTCCCAGTGTGCTCGAGGCCTGTAAGATGCACCGAATTAAAACATCGAATTGATCATGTAAACTGACGTTATGGAGTCGAAACACTGAGTAAGAGTTTTTTAAGCTCTCATTTGCCCAATAAATCAATCAAACAACTGGTCGCACAGTGACAAAAGTCAGAAAAAAGAGATCAAATGCGACTTAGAGAGAAAGAGTCGTGGGTACAAAATAGAGTAAGAGGGGAAAGAGAGAAGAGAATGTGAGAGAAAACATGTGGAACAGAGAGGGGGATATTATGATTAAAAAAGAGAAAGAGTTTAGTGAGAGATAGAGAGAAAGAGAAAGAGGAAGATGGAGAGAGAGAGACCGAGGGAAATATACATATTTTTTTAGCTATACCTGAGCCTGAACAATGTGCTGCAGCAACATCAGTTGCAGATCTGCCGTGGGAAACGGGAACGGATTCTTTGCATTTGGCGGTCCTACGTCGGTGCTGAAAACATAACTTGTAACGTTTTCGAAAATTTCCCTCAAATTTTCGTCCGAACCGAGAACATCATGGAGTGTTCCAATATTAAAAACTACAATACTTCAATGTTGAAGGAATCGGACACTGAACACCACGAATACTTCCTGTTCGCATGTGTTCGAAAGTCATGTTTCTGATGAATGATAGTTTCACTTGAGGACAGTTTCCACAGAAATCGTCAAACCATCGCGGACAGCGTACAGTCAATTTCGTGAGGGGCTGATTTTGGCGGGCCAGCGTGTGTTTGATCTACACACGCTCTCATATACTGGAAAATACTAAACATCCGCTTGCTTAGCGTCATTACATATATTCGACCTTTTGCTGTCTTAGTACGAGAGAAAAGTATAAGAACCTGTTTCGCCAGCTGAGATCAAGTGGTCTTTGATCGGGTAGATCATCGGCCCTTCTCTTGCCGAGTATCGATCGAGGCGTGACCGGGTGGCTGGAGGGGGACGGGTCGGAGGAAGAGGAGGAGGACTGCGGCTGCGAGTACAGGGGCGACGTCATCGAGGACTGGAACAGCAGAAAAAATGATTAAATGAAATGAAACCTCCCCGTGAAGTTACTTTTCAACACCATTTTTCATATCATATGTTTTCAAACCATCTTCTTTTTAATTTCGTTCATTTTCTTCAATGACGTGGTATTGTCCATGTCATTTCTACTTCAACTTCTACAGTATGCAACGAAACTTTCGGACGAATGTTGAACGCTCGGAATATCCGATGATGTGTGATATTATTTGCTAGCTCTTTTTTGTAGAACGCAAGCGTAAAGTCAAAAATGTCTCCAATCGGCAGAAAACATGTTGATAGTACTCGTACCGCACAATGGTAAATATGTGTGTAATCGACATAACAATTTAGACCATGCAGTGCTGAAAAACTGCATAGAACATGATCTTTTTATCAGTTCTCTCAACATCATCACCTGCAAGACTACATGTTGGTTTCACCACGTGTATAACTCACTCCGGGCATTTGCATCGACCCCAATTGATCGCGGAACGGGGTACCTTCGGGCATATGAAGTTTCGGGTTACTGTTGGAGGCGTGGCGGTTTCTGTAATTAGTTTTATATTCATAAGTCAATTGATTACATCCTATCACAACTGCACAGAGCGGGAAGATACATCATACATAGCTATGGCCTATAATTCGGTTTGTCGCTCGTTGAGGGTGATTCACATTATCGAAAAAACCACAAGCCCCACAGTTTCGCGTTGACTTGTTTTTGTTTTTGACTCAAAGTTACTAGAAAGTAACAGCGGTCGATACATACACACCACACATACAACAACGATACAACACTACAAGAACGCTACATACAACAATACTAGGGTTGTTAAACTCGAACTCGAAACTCGACTCGACTCGAAAAAACTCGAAAATTTTCAAGTTGAGTTGAACTGGAAACTCGAAAACTCGAAATTTCTCAAAACTCTAAAACTCGAAAACTCGAAAACTCGAAAACTCGAAAACTTGAAATTTTGAACTCGATTAACAACCCTACAACAATACATACAACAATCGACACCTCAACTAGAACATATTTGAACCAACCGACTGCGTCTGCTGCTGAACTCCTTGCCGCAGCCGGGCACCGTGCAGGTGTGCATCTCCTTCAAATGGACGGCACTCGTGTGAATCTTCAGGGCGCCCTTGTCACAGAACGACTTCTTGCACAACTCACAATGGACGCGCTTCTTCAGTTTCTGTTCCGAGGAGGGGGACTCCTGTGAATAAAAACTGTTCTCTTTTGTGAAAAAAAAACTGAGATGTACAAAACAATTCTATGGAATTCAGTGAAAAAACCACTTGACTATCATTCGCCTTTCTAATAGCGAAAATGGGTGTCCGAAAATTTTTCTTTGAACATCAGAAAGTTGATTGGCACGATGCCCGAACCCAATTAGAAACTTTGATAGAAAATTCTTTACTCAGTCAAACCTCATTCGATGCTATCGACAGCGCGTGTGTGGCGTCGGTTGGTGCCGGTGACGGCGAGTCTACCACATTGACCGGTTCCTCCAGCTCAGGCTGGTCCGGCTCCAGACGCTCGCTTCGTGCCGCGGAGGAAGCGGGAGAGGGTACGGTAGATATGCGACACGGCACTGAAACAACTGTGTTTGTGAAGGTTTGCATTCAGAAATAGTCTATTAACTGCGCATTTATCCAAAATGTAATTTATTGGTAGGCCTCATTTATCCGAAGGATGCAGCTGGAGACAGTTGCACTACATTAATTTGTGCAGTTTGCCAAACTAAATTTGACGCCAGAAAGTGTAGTTTTACAGCCGTTTTTGCCTGTATAGTTTGAACGTAACCTTTCTCACAAGGTACCCGCCTGAAAATAACTCTTGTATGCCTGGAATAAGCAGAAGTAAAGATCGAGACCACAGAACCTTGAACTTACGTGATGCGAGGCTGGGCATAGGTGTCATGTTCATCTGCATGGGAATCCATGGCGGGAAGAAGCCGGCACGTAGTCCATCGAGGATGGGGGAGCAGAAGGGAAACGAGGACAGACGGTCCATGGCCAGCGACTCGTCCACGGTACGCCAAACGGAGATCGGCGAGCCGTCCGGATTCTGAACAGGTATTGTAGTTTGAACAGAAAAAAACGGACTATATAGAAGAATTGTAGTTTGATCACTGAGAGCGGATTCTGAAGAACTATTGGAGTCTAATCGGTAAAGGCGAATTCTAAAGAAGTATTTTGGTTTGAACATTAAAGGTGGATTCTAAGTTTTGTGCTTTGTTAGTGCGCAAATCCAACTTGAGAATTAGTATAGAAATGAACGGGTGAATCAAAGAAGACTACAGCCACACGTAAATGGGCAAGCCGTCCAAGTTCTGAAAAGGTGTTGTAGTTTGAACACTGAAGGTGGATTCTCGAGGAGTATTGTAGTCTGGTCACTGTGAAATGTAAAAGGAACAATGGTCATCAATTTTTATATATTTCCGATTCATGAAAACATTCCATGTCTTCCCGCTCATCCCCCGAAACACGGCTAAATATGGGCGCGACTGGGGCCGGATTTCAGTGAGATGACTGATGGCTGTCTCGTCACCCCATTTGCCTCATAAAATACATGTCAATAGGAACGCCACCAAAGCTCAGAGGACAAAAACTTGTGAACGTGCTCCCAAATTCGAAATTAGTGTACGTTGTACTATATAACATCGTTTGCTTCTCAGGGTAACACGGTAAAATACAGATCACATAATAGGAGAAAATGGTTAACCCGAGTTGGAGACTTTTTTACCATGTGCTCTGTACACTACGTTGAAAGAGAGATACGATGTATTTTTCTCTCCGTCTCTCCGTGGCTCTATTTCTTTCTCTCTCTCTCTCTCTATCTCTCTCTCTCTATCTCTATCTCTCTCTCCCTCTCTCTCTCTCTCTATTTCGCTCCCTGTCTCTAACTCATGTAGCTGCCGAACATTGTTCAAGCTCAGGTGAATATCATCATTGCTCTCCTTCTCTCTCTCTCTTCTCTCTTACTTTTTTCTCTCTCTTTCTCCGAGAACTCTAGAATCTACTGTAACCTAGAGCCTTCTTGACCACCCAGGTTCTCAGAGATGATAGTCCCCAGGCGTTTGTCAATGCGTGAACAATGGCCGTGCCCGGCATCAGCGGTGAAATGTGCTGAATGAGAGTGATCCGGCCAATTGAAGATGTCGAGAAATGGTGTGGAAACGACAGGAGCACCACCAGAATTAGGTGGCACGAGTTAATCACTAGTTCAAGAAGGAAAGAGAGAGGAATTAGAATAAACTGAAAAGAAGGAGAAGAAGAAGAAGAAGAATAGAAGAAAAAAAGAAACATATGAGACACTGAGAGAGAAAAAGGGGAAGAAAGATAAAGAGAGAAGTAGGGAGAGCAAGCTGAAAAGAGATAATCAGAAAAGATTGTGAAATAGCGAATAGAGACACTTAAAACTGAGAACTAGAAAGAAAAAGGATGAAGAGAGTGAGGGAAATATGACCGAGGGAAACCAAGGAACACGAAAAAATGTTATTATGATGGAGAAAAGTTCAAAAAAGACGAAAACATGGAAAAGTGGGAAAGCCGGTTGATATGGCTCATACACCGAGCAGGTGAGATGAAAACAGACCAAAACTAGTACGCTTCATAAAGAAGACTTGCTTTGCCAGACGTGTACGTCAGAAATGCAACGTGCATGATTATGCAGATCATTCGTACTACGTAAGGAGAGACGTTAACTTCTCATTGTTCTGGAACTTTTGTTGTTTGCTTCTTTTCTGTGTTCAACTTTTGAACTCACTTACTTGTTTTTGCATAAATTTTCTATTTTATTCTAATGAAAACATGTATATATCTGGAAACAAAAAAAACGTTAGGTTCATGGAACAACTGTTTCCGAAGAAAAAGTTTCATCTACGTCGCCCTACAGTATCAACTTTTGAGGTTCTAATAAAAAAATGAAACTTTCCCAACAAGTACAGAAACCCCTATAACAGTCTGAAAACTGTCCGTAGTATACTTTCAGAGGATGCAAACTAAACAGTATACACAAAATCATACTGTATTAGCCCACGAGAATGAAACTATAATACGAAACTGCAGTTTATATACTGGAAGTAAATTGAATAGTCACGTAAAGTTGGCATTCTAATGAGATATCGTGCTCTCTGTCATTGCACGTTTTTGAGTTATGCTGTGTTTAACATCTTGTTCCACGTGACTGTGCAATTGACTAACAGTATAGTTTGAGCATGCACATGTAGCCATAGTTGAAATGCTCAGAAACTGGTGGCAAACTGAGAATTTGTTTAAACTGAATGTCAAGGAAATCATTATTTCGGAGGGCAACATTCAGATTACACGAAAAAATTGACGCCACGCCATGAGACAAAGCGAGGCATGTATGTGACTAAGAATGAATGGAAAAAGTGTTTGGCGAGGGCCAGCAACGCGGACAAAGTCACGGTATAGGAGTGGAAAAAGTACAAGCTGTGGCTGCATGGGAAAGTAGTGGGAGACGGGCAATAACAACGGTACGATAGTGGGCTACAGTACCTAGTATGATGAGTAGTAAGTTGTCTGGTAGGTTGGGACTACCTGAACACGATCCATAATAATTTATAGCTCTAACGGTTTCGTGATTAGGTTTAGCAACACGTTCAATGAATTTTCGAATTTCACGCTGATTCTCAACGATAAACTCACATTACAGTAACATTGACGTGACCTTTGAAAATCAGCGTAAAATTCGCAATTTCACACCATCTTGACAGTAAGGTGTGTATTCGAATTGCTTTCGACATATGTAAGTTGCACTACTCGAACGTTGAAAACGTACAGACTTAGTTCAACACATCGTGAGCGACTAGCCACTGTACACTTCTCTATTCTACTTATTATATTTCTATAAGAAAATGATCAAATTTGATAGATATTGATCGGTTTTGAAATCACAGAAGAGACTGTTCTCGTTCCTCGAAAGTCATATTTTGTCGCATTCATTGACAAAGGCGCTCATCTCAGAAATGCCAAGCACGAGATTGAGAATATAAACGGGAGATGACTATACAATCGTGTACAATAGAATGAAAGTTTGTCGAGAATTCCTTGAAAACCGCATTTAAACTTGAATTACATGTATTACTGCAATGATTTCGCACACACATACACACAATTACTAACATGATTGTATCAGCTTTACTCGTGGTATTATTGGAGCAGAACTACAAAAGTGATTTTATGATTTCCTTGCCCTCGTGATCGTGTTTACAGTTTTCCCTTATATCATGGTGCACTTTTGTAGCCGTCTGCGAATAAAATTAGCTGATCTCCAGGTGTATGGCTTTACATCTTGCAGAAAACAAATACAAATTGAAGCTCATGTTTTCGCACTGGGTTTTTTGCTAGAACCTAATTCAAAGATTTGAATCTTGTAAGAGTCGAGACACATAAACTATATGCTCTACCATCTTCCATAGTCAGAATAGGTTTTTGATGTGCATGGTTATAATTTCTAAAAAAAAATTTTGCTAAACAGAGGAGAGTATTCAAGTTTTGTTTTTTAGAATTGTGTCGTTTTCTATCAGATGTATACGAAACGATACAAAAAACGTACAGACTGAGCTGAGAGTAGGTCTAAAAAGAAACGTGGAAAAAAACCTTCCATTCAGAGAGATGGGAAAGGTTTGGTGGCAGCGTTCGGGAGAGAATAACGGCGTGTGACACTGGCACAAAAGTTAGATTGTACGAGGAGTCAAAACAAAGCGGGTCAGATAAATAGGAAGCAAAAGAGAGGGCGAGAGAAAATACTATTTTTTTTTCAAAAAAACATTAGAACAAGCTTAGATCTACTCAACGAATAGTCAGTCTTTAATCATATAACTTGCACTGTTTTCTTCCATTTGTACTTAGTTGTGATATGTTTACTACTCGGATACATTACAAACATACAAATGTTCTAGAAAATTAATTTTAGTCTAACCCCTAATGCAAACTGAAAAGGTCGATACAGTCAATATGCCAACCAAAATCTGTTCGACACAGAGAAAACTCTCGACACCGGAAGCCACCGCACGTTGACTGGACGGAGACTATACACGTGTCGCTGTGTGCCATTTCGAGTATTTTATCTGCCGCTTCGCTCGTTTCGGCCTCAGATTTTTGTCTCCCTCGTCCCATACTAATTGATGAGAACATGTGGCTCTCGTTTGAAGCCTAGTCCCTATTATGACAGATGAAAACCTAAAAACCAAACCGAGCAGGTGGTCGCGATAGCTCGTCTCGTATTGTGGACTTTGACTTGAAAGTTTTGACGAGTTAGCTGGCGGGATCAACGTATCATCTTTATTACAATGGGAAAGAGAGACTAGTCGTCGTTAGTTTCTCGTTTTCATCTGAGAAAAATCAAAACATCTGAGACATATTGTATACTGCATGCGTTAATGAGAGTAATTCAGTCGATCGGGTGAACTGGAGTAGTTCGACGACCGATCGAGGAAAATATTGAAAAACAAGATAGCTGAAAGAGAGCAGAAAGAGAGATAGAGGGAGAAGAAGAAGGGGACACAGAAGATCGAGAAAATTTTCTGGTTTGAAACTGCACTGGTACCCGACTGGTAGTTACAGTTTTCGAGAACCCAATATTTCCTACCCGAAAAGTAGCTGAAAACTGGCAGAAAAGCGTACGAAATGTGTCAGGTCTGTGGTTGTCATTGTGTGACTGGCCACACGCTTTGTTTCAACAGAAAAGACGCTGATGAAAAGACAAAAAGGCAACAGAAAATGACTGTCGCTAACCGAATGCCCACTTTCACCGAACAAGTCTTCAATAACATTAATGACCATGTATAAACATTCTTCAATCATAAAGTTTCTGATTTAACTTGAAGGAAATTGCTTCGCAGAGCTATACGCGGACATTCAGCTCAAATGCGTTTCAAAAAACCGTTCACGTGTTCCCGACTCAAACTTCTCAACGACAAGAGAAGAGCTATTTGTTGAACCTTTTTGGAGAAATAATGAGTCGTTCACCCCATCTCATTCTGTCAGACTGATTTTTTGATGAACCTTCGGCAAAGCGCCGAAAACGGAACACTGTCTTGTAAAGTTATGAGCTGGGAACGTTAATCGAGTTTCCACAAAACAACGTGGAGATTATCTACAATCTGCCTACAGTACGGTTGTCGTCGGCTACCCGCCACCTACCTACCGTAATCTCAGCTGGCAATTATCACTGCGGCGGCTGGCAGCAGTCGGGCGTGGCAGGCTGGCAATGACTTGTCAGGGTGGCCGCGAGCTGTCTAATTTCTGCCAACACGACAATAAATCGTGTCAATTTCCGATGTCCGTCTATGCAAATGTGAAGGCATTCGGAAGAGGTAGCATCGTTTCATCGGAATAATTTCCTGCTTCCGGCCCCCCCCCCCCCCCACGTCGAGGGTGGGCCGCAAAGTATGGGTGATTTCTCAGCCACTAGGTTCGTATATCTTCCTGGAAGCTAAGTCTCTTGTCTCGCGTACTGTTTCGGGAAACTCGTATATCGGCGGAATGCAAGAGCAGGGTGGTAGAGTATGTTTGACGATGGCTTATGATCCGACAATCGGGATATATCATGAATCCGACGCCAATCGGTATTGTGATCTCTCAAAAGTCTGTGATACGTTACGCTTACTGTTGTACAGGGAGCTGCACAATGAGTATTGAGGATATTGGAGTTTAGTAATTTGTATACAAAAACTTGTAGAATAAACGACCAAGGTAGGTAGGTATGAACAAGAAAACTTCAAAGTTCACATGCTGGTAATGTGGGCAGTTACTCATTCTTCGGATTATACGAGTGCAGGTTGTTTTACGACTTTTACCCGCAAATCGTGAGAAAGTACTCGGCGGTGATCTTCTAATCTGCACCTAGATGACTATTATGATAGCAATCAAGTCTGGAAAGTGAGACACTCGTGGGAAAACGCGCGGCTAATTCAAAAGAACGGATACACAGTAAATTGGTACTGAAAGATTAGGCTACAGACAGAGGAATGGGATTAATTCACTATATTTATCCACATGAGCAAAAACCATACCGTACACCCCACGCTTCAGTTAAACTTTTCTGAAATGTTTTCTCTATATTTTTCGGTTACATTTTTCACCTAACCACCAACAAACAATTTCTATACGTCCATCTACAAATAAACATGGTATTATAAAACCTTCAATATATGCAAATATATATTCGGAACTACACCCATGCGCTCCAACAAACGTTCAAAGAAATTTTCCTTAGGAATGAGGTAAAACTGTTCATTACTTTATTCGAGCAAGGTGTGAAGTCGAAGATTGAAAAAGAAACATAAATTTCTGAACCAAGACCACAAAGTGGCAAAAGTGCTGCGGCCTACTGTGCTTTCTGCTCAAATCCCACTTGCCTTTTGGTGAGGGTCGCATTAATCGTGTCGCTTGTCGACATGTCACCACCTCGCCCGCCCCGGGGGACGCGGTTGTGGCACCATGCCCCCTTGTTCCAACACCCAATAACCCCACGGGTTGACAGCCAGATAAGCGCCTGTCAACACGCATTTGCGCCAACTTGACTGAACTTGAGGGACAGATTATGAAAGAATTGTAGTTTGATCGGACAACTACGGAAAATGAATGCTCTGCATCGAGATCAAACCACAGAAATAACTCCGCTGATTCACAGCCAGATAAGCGCCTGTAGTTGACTCAACTCAAGGGACAGATAGATGAGCGTTATGTCAGAATTGTAGTTTGATCTGACAATTACGGATGATGAACGACATACATCGAGATCAAACTACAACAATAGAGGTTCAGATGAGCACGACTTCTATAGTTTGTGTCATCTCAGAACAATTAGCGTTCTATTCTGCGATTAACAAACTACAAAAGCGAGAAAGCATTGAGGTCAAGGAGGCCGCAGACATCTGCGTCTCTATGACCTGCAAACTCTCTCTCTCTCTCATCGAGGGCTTCACAAATATGGTAACTAATTGGCAGCGTTGTCTTAGATTCGCACTGAGAAGCACAGTTTCAAATACGATGACGATTTTGTACAGCAAGTATGGGTTTTTCTCAGTGTTTCCTCATTAACGTGTTTGATGAACCTCCTATACAATATTTCAGTTTTCGGAAAATTTCCAGCATGGTGAAAATTCACGTGGTAATTCATTGGCACGCTGCCAAAATCTCATAACTCAATAGATATCGTACCTTCATGATATATCCTCTGATATAATCTTCTCGGGTCCATTCACAAATTCTCAACAACGTCGAAAAGTGGTCATCCGGCAGTGAATTTAAAATCTGGTCGAGCACGATTTTGGCGCGGATCGGGATCGCCTTAAAATGGACGTATACTAGAAGTAAAATGAATAGTCACGTAAAGTTAGCATTCTAATGAGGAGTCGTGCACTTTGTCATTGCACGTTTCTGAGTTTTGCTGTGTTCAATGTTTTACGTGACTATGCAATTCACTGACAGTGTAACGTACAATTTATCCGAAGGTTGTGGAAAGGCTCGAGCCAGCGTTAGGTAGAAAAAAGACATCACTAAGTCAAACACCACACTTTATCTATGACATCGGAATACAAGTTCTTCGCAGAGTGTACAAAGAAGATGTATAAAGTAGGTTGTGGAGTGTTTGGATATATTACATCAGACAAAGTTTTCAACGTTGGTGTTTGCTGTAAAGCACGAATATTCGGTGAATAAAGATATTTTGTTTCTGGCTGCTTTTAACTGTATTAAGATCAGAGAGCAGAAATAACTCGTATAATAGTTTAAATAGTCCACGTGACATTCACATGACATTGCCGCGCGACACGCAACGCGTCCAATCAAAAGTAGGATACAGCAGCTTTACGAGAAACCATGTTGCTCTCCGGTCTCCATTAACTTTTGACGTGACTCATTTACTTATAGTACTTTACTCACCTGAAATCCTCGCAGCAGACTAATAACTACTTCCTCTATGGATATAGAAGGGTTTCGAACGTCACTCTCTGGGAGCTTCTCATCTGTTTTTGCTAACGCCAAAGTAGAAGGACCAGCCGTCAAGTCTGGGGAGCGAGCAGAGGAGTACTGTAACTAATCAGAATATATGAAGTTTATTGCGCATAGATTCAACAACAAAAAGTTGTAAAAATTAACTAATTGAGTTATAGAAAAATTCTATGGCAAAACGTATCCCAAAGGATTGTATGTTAAATGTACAACATACTTACAAGGGAGCGTTGATCAGACTACAGAGCGCAAGGAATCAAATTATTGAATACCTGAAAGAGGGAAAATGCATGTAAACTTAAGCTGGCTATGAGATCAACTCAACTGGTAGCAAGTTTTGGAGACAAGTCATGTTTTGTTCGTGGTTACAAAGCAAAAATAGCATTAACTTATTAACATTATCATTTTTGAATTAACAATATTAACATTAAGAACTGTGAAATAACCACCGTAAAGTACAAAAAGTAGTAACTATTGTAAACATGGAAAAGTGTACCCCACCATGGGTGAGGTGTGTCCACTCTCTGAGCCCGAGTTCTCCGCTGCTTCTCGTCGGAAATTTCCGGAGTGAACCGCCTGTAATTAAAACAAGTTTAATAATTTTTAACATCTTTTGTATGTTTTCTGTGTTCGTGCTTGAACTAGAGCACGAGAGAAAGTTTATTCTCGTGACGACGTTTCGCAATTTTTGAGACCTGGAATAGGCATCAGTTGAAGCAGGACGATGTGGACCAATCCCGTGTCAACGGTCATTTAAACTGCAATTGAAAAATGTATTGCGGTTTGAAGGACTGAAACGTTGCGATTGGACCACATAATCGTGCTTCTTTAACAACAATTATACACTTTCCGACTGGTTATACAAAACGCATATATTACAACTTGAAAGATATTGACAAACCTACCCAGCAACGGGTGATGAAATAGAGACCCAACCGAGCTGTCTGTATGTCCATGTGAAATGAGTAATGACAATCTGGGCACTTTCTCAGAAATAGTACGAGTTGCGCGAGAGATATAAGAGGCATCCATTTAAATAGTTTTTCAAAAATCAAATATTATGCAAATCTGGTCAATTTTTTATTTATTACCGAGAAACCTAGAATATGGTCAGTTTCTGGTTCCGTTTCGCAGACTTTATCGTCCGAATAAATGACGAGGGTCAATTATTTTCTTGAAGTCTGACAACGGTCATTATTTTACACATTACTTTTGACAATCGTCAGTTACTTGCATACTGAAACTGACCACTGTCAAAACTGTATTTGCAAACCACCTGTCTCAGCCGGGAATCGAACCTGACCCCGTCAGTTCAAAAGCGCAGGCGCTAACCACTACGCTACAGCGGCTACTGGGTAGGTGCGCGAGTTTCTGTAAGTCATGCCGGAATCGCGTTAAGCCGCGGGCCACGTTAGCTGGGGGTGCCCCCCAGACCCCCGCGGACTTCTTTTTGATGTCGAGAAAATTAATTTTAAAAAGTTCATTTCGTTTTTATTGGTCAATTTCATAAGTAACCGGGTTTCTTGATAACTTTACCGGTTTTTGGTAATATTTCAGGTTACCACATAGGTAACCGGTTGGTAACCAGAAACTTTATTTTGGTTACTGTACAAATAAACGGTAAAACCACAATGAAAAACTAACAGGTAACCGATTTCTCATTTCAGCTTACCACGCGGTTACCTACTGCGGTAACCTAAAGATTAGTTTACTAAAAACTGGTAAGGGTACCAAATAAACCCGGTTACTTATTTAATTCATCGATCTCATTAGTTTTCATTATTCAAATCTGTCTCGTTATATGAGCGATCAGTACGATTTGGCTGGCGCATGTTATATCCGCGACAGTCGATGCCCTAACTATTGGCCCGGTAGCGCAGTGGCAGTGTGTCTGCCTTTTGCCCTGGCGCCCGCAGGTTCGATCCCGCAAACATTCTGACAGTGGTCAGAATTACACAGAATGAACGAGGCAATTCATTGACGAATGCCAAAAAACCAGAATAGTAATTGACCGGCGTCAAAAAGCCCGTTTTCACTTCTGACAGTTGTCAGTAAGTTTTCTGACTAGAAACCGAAGATGTGGTCAGAATTCTGCGAAATTTGATGGAAACATGCTCCACGAAAAAATGACCAGATTGGCATAATATTTGAATTTTGAAAAACTATTTAAATGGACGCCTCTTATATGCACTCGTTCCTTTTTCATGTTAGAATATTTGGCACGTATTCAACACACTTTCAAAAGTTTTCGTGCTGAGATCTTCGACTTCTAGTATACTGTAGGTAAATTGAATAGCCACGTGAACCTAACATCCTAATGAGGCATCGTGCAGTTTGTCATTGCACGTTTCTGAGTTATTCTGTGTTTAACATGTTTCACGTAACTGTTATAATTTTGTGCCTAATTGAAACCACACAAAACACGCTACGAAACCACCAACATTGTTTAGAAGTTGTTTAGAAACACATGATTGTGTTTCATACTTTAATCATTTCGCCAAAGTTAGAGCTGTTGTGGGATTGATACATCTTGGATGTGTCTCTAGTATCATCCATTATTTGTTGATAGATATCTCGAAGTATGTGTGTGTTCCGAGTTAGTGATGTCCGTTGGGTGAATGTACTTTAAGGGTTTTGTGGTCACATTTTCAACACAACTGTATCAAGTTGATTAATTGAAGTTCGTCAAGCGATTCCTCTTGGTGACCTCGCCGAACCGTCGCCGCTAGAATAAACAACCGCGTGCACCTCTATCACGAGAATGTCGTGATGAAAGAATAATTTGCATCTATTGAACACCGATTGTTGTAGCTATAGGAAAAGCTAACCATAATGTGTTTGTAGTTTGATCCTGGTGTATTTAGGTTGAAACATTCTGCTGTTCTGCCGAATCCACGGCAAAAATTATCATTCAAATTCGCAGTTTGATCACTTTTATATAAAATAAAGAGCGAAAAATAGCAAACAAAATGCAGCACATTTTGATAAGAAACCGAAACAACTACTTAATCACTCACATCATCTGTTACAAAAGCCATCCTCGAGCTTTCGTCTGTTGAGCTTTCTATAGATGTTTCCATGGCATCTAAATACAAATATTTATTACCGCATCACCAAATTACTCATTCTATTTTTGTAGATTGATGTCTTTTAAAAGTATAACACAAAGGTATCCAACCAAAAACTTATGACTTCTGTGCTCTACTTTGCTACAGTGAGTGTTTTTCTGGAACTTATCCTTACAATACCTTACCCCGTATATGGGCAATGAAGTCAAAACGGATCATTACGTGAAGCGACGTGGAAAACACAATATAGTTCATGTGTGAACGTGTAATGCTTCTTAACACGTGTATCCCGTTCGCTTCTACTTGTGGTTGGTTGGTGAGTTGTTGTCAAACAGAAACACCTTGGTCTTTTCCATGATATTTATTAATGACATGAACTACCTATTCTTGTGTAGATCCTTAGATGTTTCTAGATGGTTCGATACGAAAAAGCCAGTGAAGAAGTGCAATGCGAAATCAGGTACGTCACTCAATTATTCTGAAACAGGTAATTATTATGAAAATTCCAACAACCGTGGTCCCACGTCAGCGAACCACTTTGATATGAAATTTATAAGTTTGCAGGGTAGAAGCAATCTGTGGAGCAGAGAAAAAAGTAATAACTGTTCATCAACATAATCGATCGAGTATCGATTTTGTGGAACTTTCATCAATCAGAGCTAAATTGTAGGCTAAATTCGTTTCGTTTTATAAACCCCATATCAGTTGCCGTAGCTGTACATTTATCACGAACCCCGCACTTGCCATGCCTTCACATATCACGTAGTAACGCGCTGGTTAGAAAAGACATGTATACCACTGTAAATGGTACGCAAACACCGTGTCATTAGTGTAGGGATGCTGGTTATATGTAAGTGATTAAGTACGACAGTGCGGCGTTTCAGAATACTAGAACTAGATATTCTATAAAACGTAGATCTACTTGGAACAGAAAAAAGCCTGTCGCTAGGTTGGCTCTGAAGAAACTGGTGTGGTGCCGGTGGTTTCGAGAGGAAAGGCTTGATGAGGTTTTTGGCTCACCTCTAGTGAAGTGAAGAGCGAAACGTTTGATCAATCTCCGATCAAGGATAAAATTAGGCTGTTCTTGGAGGCGGGTGACAAAGTAACGGTGCGCTCCGTCACAGTACTACACTAGACTTGAAGTATAAAATCCAGCAAACTTCGATCATCTTGAACCAGAAGAAGAAGAAGGAAAGAGTTGCCGAATATTTTAGATTTCAGCACGGAGGAACTATACGTTTGATCAAACTAGATCAAGAATGAAATAAGTTGTCGGTAGTGGAGTGGTTGCATGCTAGTGTCTAGCGTTAGAGAGGGGGGGGGGGTAGAAGGAGATGACACATAGGGGGTAAGAGAAAGGGAGAAAGGGGGGGGGGAAGGAAGAGACGAAAAGAGCGAAATGGATGAAAGGAAGAATCAACCTGTGTTGATACACACGCAGTCACACACACACACACATATCGCGGTGCTGCACTAGACCTTGTCTAGGATATCTAACGAACTTGAATCAAAATGGATCACAGTACGTATGCTAGAAGATCCCGGCACCTTCATCACATCCTGCGTCTCCTCAAACATACGAGAAATAGGGACGAGAAATAGCGCGGCAGAGCGAGAGACGCAGGATGAGATGAAGGTGCCGGGATCTTCTAGCATACGTACTCAGGTAAAAATAGGTTGGTGTATAGTTTCAGGTTCAGCACGGAAACACTATGGGTTTCATCAAACTAGATCAAGAATAAAATAAAGTCTGTTGGGAGGCGGGTGACCGAGTGTCGCTTCGCAGGTCATTCGTCACCCGTCGCGAAGACTACGACAACAGTTGGCGAGGTGCTGGCAGCAGGGATCAAAAGACACCAGGGAGGGGATCACACAATGTTGATACACACGCAGTCACACACAATTGCTAGTGTTAGTGACCCCAGGCAGACAGAGAGGGGGGTAGAGAGAGATGACAGATAGGGGGTAAGAGATGAAAAGGAAGAGACGAAAAGAGCGAAATGGATGAAAGGAGGAATCAACCTGTGTTGATACACACGCAGTCACACAGAGAGAGAGAGAGAGAGAGAGAGAGAGAGAGAGAGAGAGAGAGAGAGAGAGAGAGAGAGAGAGAGAGAGAGAGAGAGAGAGAGATGGAGAGAGAGAGAGAGAGAGAGAGCAGAAGAGAAAGGTTGAGTGAAAATGAGAAGAGAGAACTAGATAGGGTTTTTCCCTGAGTCATGACACAGTTTACGTTGTGAACAAGTGGTAACCGTCAATATTAAATCTCGATGCTTGAACTTCCAAAACCTGTCTATGGAACCACATAACAGCATTTTCTCAGATATTGGAATGTCTCTATTATCATTTCTACATTTTCCAGCAATACGCAATCACAATTGTTCGCTAGCTAGAAAACTAGCTCTAAGATGTTTTGGTAGCGGAAACACAGAGACTTCTCTCCATTTGAAGTAATAGTATACACAACATTGAAGTTGACTCCTCTGCCACTTTCATTTATACCACCAGCTGATAGAGAAACGAAGGCGAACAACAAAGGGGTACTCTGCGGGTTTTATAACAATTCTTCTACAAATAACCCATACTTAGACATATTATCCTGGCGTGTCTACCCGTGTGAAAACAATTTGTTTTGATTGAAGCTTCTAATATATATGTGGTGTCCTCTGATGTTTGTTATTTACATGAAGGGTGCGTGACAGCCCAACAATAAAAACACGTTGTAATAACATACTACACCAATACACGTTCACGTTTCACATGTTCCCCATCAAAGTACGCTTTACTCATACCGAGGTATGCCCTTTTTTACATCCAAGTAGCGTGAGGGCCTTCATACTTTTCGGTCTGCGAAAATACATCGAGCAAGGCTTGGTTATCGATAGTGGATACTGTATGTATCGAACACAATCAATGATCAAACTTTGCTCCACGTATCCGCCACCGAAAGACCTCAAAAACTTGACGGTGCGAAGTCTTCATTTTAAGTATTGGGCATCACAGAATGTGAAAATGTTTTTTTCACGTTAAACGTGACTAATTCGCTGTCTGCGAGTATAGTATGAGCCTAGCTCTCGGTGGAGTTTCTACATGAGGTGAGTAGATTGAGTACGTGTGCTCGGCTCATTTATCAAACACTCTTCCTGCTATTACAATGAAATGGTGACAAAGACCCAGCGACACAAGATTGTCGACATTTGAAGGATACCACATGCATGCGGGAAAAGGTGCAAAATGTCAACTAATACAAACAAAGGTAGTTTATCTTTTGTTTTTATCTGTTGGAGTTGCATATAAGAAAAAGTTACAAAACTAGCGATCATCTTAAATTGAGTCCTTAGCAATATTTTCGAAAAAGCCCAACAACCTTCCACTATAAAATGAGCTGAACTAACATTCTTTGAGTCAAATCTTCGAGTTCAAGTTCTGTTGCTGATTCTGAAAATGTGATACGTCTGGGATGTTCAAAAATTATATTTTAGGTGTTTATGCAATAGTAGGCCTACAATAAGATCCAAAACTATTATCATTTTCTATGTTTTCGCCGTCATATAACTTAAATGTCTCCAATTCATGTTTTTGCTTCATTGATTGATCTGAGCACAGAAAAAGTCTGGATACAGTACACTTCGTCGAAAACTGCACGAGCGGAATCCAAAAAAAACTGTAAACAGTAGGAATATTTGGGCAGTGGACTCGTGTCGCTTGCATTATTAGCTGTAAGAAGTCTGATTCACAAACTCGCGACGTCAACACATCAACATATTGGCACTGCTAGCGGGACAGTTTCTAATAACTAAATGGCACAGAGAACGGGAAATAACATTATACACGTTATATGAAACACATTTACGGTCACGTGAGCAACTTGAAATATTGTTGGTGGTTGGGTGGCTGTTTCATGTGGTTTCAATTGAGCACAAAATTATAACCTGCTTATTAGACAAAGTCAGATATACTGTTAGTCAATTGCACTTCACGTGAAACATGTTAAACACAGAAGAACTCAGAAACGTGCATTCAAAAAGTGCACGATTCATCATTAGAATGCTAACTTTACGTGACTATTCAATTTACTTCTAGTATAGACATATACACGTCGCACGCATTCGCCACATCTTGGGCGTGTTGAGTATATAAAAAGCTTACACAACTAAATGTTTTCAATAAACACAGAATTTTCCATCGTATGCATGCAGTACTTGTTGATATTTGACTTGAATATAATTGTTTTTATTGTACGGGTGTACTACATCAAGCAGTTCAGTAAAACGTCTTTTTCTACAATTAGTGTTGAATAACAGCCAAAGAAATCGGAAAAATTCATCTCAAGTCATAATGAAATGGTATATGCAATTCATGAACCGAAAGATGACAAACATAATAGTAGTAATCACACAACACATGGCACCCACATGCGACAACGACCAATCAAAGGTCATAAGTATCAAAAACAACTTCTATAAGTTTCCAATGAGGGTGAAATACCTGAGATCAAAAGAACATATGTCATGGAAAATTTCAAACGGTAACAACTTGTCTTTTTATTAAATTCTTGATTGTGTTTTTACATGTACGCCGATATAATACGTGCGTTGTGCAATATTCACATTATTGTTTTATTTGTGCAAAAAACTTGCTATACTGTCACAACAAAGTATTGTATGTTCATCGTCAACGGAAAGGCGGAATGGTACTGTATATATCACACTTTTTACTGTGTACACACACATTTTTTGTTTCCATAAGGATACCGGTGCAGGCACTAATAACGCAGTGGTTGGCGCCCTGCTACGAGTATGTTGTTCACAGGTTCTATCCCAGCGAGAGACAGGAATGTATGAATTTGGCCCCCACTTTTCCTTTTTATTTTCCTTTTTATTTTATTTTCGCTGATCGAGGCATAATCGTTAACTTGAACACAACATGCACAATTGCTGGTTCCCCCTACCCCTTTTTACATATGGCTCTCTTTGTGCCAGTTGTATTTTACAACTGCTCCTACACCACGCCATTGGTCATTCATGTTTATTTTCGTTACCTGTTAATATGAACTGTTTATTATATAAACGAAATCGGGCGTTTTGTTGGTAGAAGCCAACCATTGATCTTCTAAAAACATTAACTCTTATGTTCCACAATTTTACAAAGTAAAGTAGTAGGTGTCTGTTCACAATCATCGCGGCGTGTTTATAGTCGTCGCCCACGGAACGGCGGGAGGGTACTGTATATATCACTTTCCGCTGTGTACGCACACTTGTATTCGTTTCCAAGCTTGTCCGATATGTGCTCTAATAGCGCAGTGGTTAGCTCCCTGCAATAAAACTTCTGCTCGCCGGTTCGATTTCCGCGAGAGACGGAAATTTATAATTTTGGCACTCACTATATTATGATCCAGTCGCGCGAACCAACTATTTTGAACCAACTCTCTCTCTCCCTCTCTCTCTCTCCCTCTCTGTCTATTTCTCCTTCTCTCTCGCTCTCGCTCGCTCTCTCTCTTTCTCCTTCTTTCTCGCTCTCTCTCTCTTTTTATCTCTCTCTCTCTCTCTCTCTCTCTCTCTCTCTCTCTCTCTCTCTCTCTCTCTCTCTCTCTCTCTCTTTCTCCTTCTCTCTCGCTCGTTCGCTCTCTCTCTCTTTTTATCTCTCGATCTCTCCTCTCCTTTGGCAATCGCTTGACACCGCCGTGCTTTTCAACTCGAACACGATAATCAACAACTACAAATGCGTAATACTAAACATGAAACAAAATATGAGCGTGTTAAATCTTGTGGGAAGTTTGGTTCAACGATGTACTAGGAATTGAAATACGCAGAATGAGAATGCAACAAACAACGAGAAAAACAGAATACAAACCCTTTATCAAAACCATATCGATCTGATGATTGAGTCATTCGTCTTCACTTGCCCTGCTGGGGCCACAGTGACATTGGCCGTCGCGCAAACACACTCCTCCCTCTTCTCTTCTCCCCCGCTGGAACAAAGATATACTGTTAGTCAATTGCACAATCACGTGAACCGTTGAACACTGCTAAGTACGTATGCCAGAAAATCCCGGCACCTTCTTCCCATCCTGCGTATCCTCCAACATACCCTATTGCTCTGCCTCTTACATCTCGCCGGGATGTAGGAGACAAGA
This sequence comes from Litoditis marina, assembly GCA_964036275.1. NCBI lineage: Eukaryota > Metazoa > Nematoda > Chromadorea > Rhabditida > Rhabditidae > Litoditis > Litoditis marina. Next base: position 9,198,101 of record OZ038440.1, on the reverse strand, counting down.
AATAGTAAAGCAGAGCGAGATACGCAGGATGGAATGGAGGTGCCGGTATCTTCTAGCATACGTACTCAGAACTCAGAAACGTACCATTACAAAGTACAAGATCCCTCAGTGGAATGCTAACTTTACGGACTATTAAATTTACTTGTAGTATACTCCTGGCGGCATAGCAATCCACCCAACCCCATTAGAAGTTCATATGGATTTCTCATGAAAATATCATGAACACCTCATGAGCTATACTTCTAGTGTTGTAGAAGAGCAATCAATAGAATCTCATGAGAAGGTTGTAAGATAGAGCTTATGAGGTAGCTCATGAGATTTTTGAGAGATTGATACGACGCCAGATATACTATAAGGAACGACAATATCGGAGTAATGCACATCAGAATTCAAAAACGTGCAATAACAAACTACACGATGACTCATCAGAATTCTTACTTCACGTGACTATTCAATCGACCTCTAGTATAATCAAACTGCATTACCGCGGTTCTGTTCTAGATGTACTAGACTATCCACCGGCTCGTCTTAGAACTTCTAGCATCAATTTTCTGGTTCAATAAAAACAAGAGCTCAGAACGTTTGCAAGTTTTTCGTATCATACAGTAATATTGTTATTTCTCTTCTTGTATATCACTGCTTGCAACTATTTGCGCCAAAATTCTGCGATTGGCTAACTACAAAAGCGAGAGAGCATGCAGGTCAATGATGCCGCAGACATGTAAGTCTCTCTGACCAGCATACTTTCTCGTCGAAGCCTAGCGACTCACACAGTGCTTCTGGCACAGAAAAGTGGCATATTGTTTTGTCATCTCATTTCCGCTGAAGTAAACAGGATACGCATAGCTTTGTGCTGAAATGAAATACAACTGAAAGTAACAAAATTTGTGAAACACCTCACGTAGTTGGATATTGGTACACGTTATAGTTTTTTGAGGGATAAGCAATGGAATAAAATACAAACACAGCAAGATAGGACAGCATGCACAATATAGGCCTGCTTCGGAGAAGTGGGTTATCGCCGTTGTATTTTCAGCAGATATGTTTTGCTAAGTCTTTTCCTGTATTGTTCTTTATTCGACTTGTCATGGTTGACCTTGTTCTACTAGTTGGTAGGTAGAAATTTTATTTTGTACTTCAATAGGTTGTGATGAGTTTGTTTCTCTGGTGCTTTCGCTGTCTTTTTGCAGGTCTTTGTTCGATATACATTCTATTATATTTTAAATGTGTGTTTTCTTTGAACACAAACTTATGAATGAACAAATAAACAGATAGAACTCAGTCTAGTTACTGTGCGCAGAGTGCGTCCTAGTTAGCATTGAGATTTTCCCTTTTCCCCTCCTACAATTTATACTCGAAGGTACTGAAGAACATTTCTTTGTGAATGGACAGTTTCGAGAAATCTACTTTTTTTATTGTGATTATACGAACGATTTTTTTGTTTCTATTCATAGGACGACTGGGCCACGTATTCACTGGATGTTCAGGGCGCGTACGCTAGAAGATCCCGGCACTTTCATCCCATCCTGCGTCTCCTCAAACATACGCTATTTCTCTGCTCTAACATCCCGCCGGGATGTAAGAGACGGAAAATAGTGAGGCAGAGCGAGAGACGCAGGATGGGATGAGTGTTCCGGGATCTACTAGCATACGTACTTAGGGCGCGTACGCTAGAGCCTCCCTGCATTTTCATCCCATCCTGCGTCTCCCGACTCGCGGCACAATTTTGCTACCAATGTAACTGGGCATGCTGTGAGAGCAGAGAAACAGAATATGTTCGGAGGAGACGCAGGTTGAGATGGACAGCTGGGATATGCATGCATACGGCCTTTTATTACCTGTACCAGTAGCCATCATGAGAACGAAGAAGGCTAGAATGATTTTTGGATTCATTTGGGCGAGCTTTGACCTGTGAAGGGGAAAAATGAACACCTAACACTAAACATGTGCGAATGTATTGTTTTCGATGAAGAGAAAAGGAGAAAGAGAAAGAGAGAGGGGGAATAAGAGAGATACAGTTGGATAGAGATAGACAAGGGAACAACGAATAGAATGAGACAGAAGAAAACAGAGAGAATTAGAGAAAAGGGCACCGAGAGAGAAAAAGAGGAAGAGAGAGAAAGAGTGAAAAATCTGAGAAAACAGGGAATCCTTCTTTCAAGGCATCTGCGGCGGTTTTTGAATGAAATATTCGTTGGAATTTGTATTCAAAGAACGGAAACAAGCGACGAAAATCTGCTGTGAATTAATTGAGACACTCGTTCGGCTTCGAAACTGTCAACGCAGAATACGTTATCAAACGGTTAAACTGAAATCCCATGTTGAAACTAGTCAACGTATTTCAACCTCATTGTGAGAATGAAGAAGAAAAACTTTAAAATGAAGAATAACAACTTTAAACAGAAGAACAAGAAACCCCAGAAACTGTTTTTTGCACAAAAGTTTAGAGCTCAATAACTTCGAGAACCGTGCTGTTTCTAGAATTGTTAGATAGGACGTGGGAGAAGAGCTAAGAAGAAGAAAGGGAACAAGAAAACAAATGCAGGAAGCAGACGTGAAAAGGCAAGTACAGATTCAATGAATTGATAATACTGTTTCTGTTAGCGGCGTTAAAGTTACGATGTTTGAAGCAAAAAAAGACGGCACGCTTATACATTTCCGTATTACAAGGTGAGTAGCGACAATGACATTTTGAGACTAAACACATTGAAAAGACACTCGAGGAGTTCTAGTTTAACTGAAAAGCATACTGCTTTTCCGGTGTTAACTCCGATATCCCAGCAAACGTAGACATCCTAATCGGTTCATGAAGTTCGGTTCAGCGACATGGAGCACACCACAGGCGGCACGACATTGCCACAATTCGTTCAACCTCATCAAAAACTCATATGAGTTTTTCATGAGAAACTCATGAAACATCTCATGAGCTACTTGTGAACTTCTTACGTGGAAACATAACAATCAATGGAATCTCGTGAGAAGTTCGTGAGATGTTGCTCACGAGGTATCTCATGAGCTTTTTGAGGGATTGCTACTGCGCCTGTTCTCTAACAGATCGTATGATGAACTGTCCTCTGAGGATCTGAACTCTCTGAGGATCCGAACATCTGATCTGAGGATCTGATCTGATCTGAACATCTGATCTGAGGATCTGAACTGGAGGACTAATTCATCTGAAATATATCCAGCCAAACCATGAATACGGCAAGGAGAAGGATCTAAAAGCTTTCAAATCATTTCGCTCTGTTGTAGTTTGATCTCGTGCCATACTTATAGTCGTCGCCAACGGAAAGGCGGGAGGGTACTGTATATCTCACTTTCCGCTGTGTACGCACACGTGTCTTAGATTCTAAAGCTTCGTGGTACGAATCTTTTTCTCACAGGTTCGATTCCGGTGAGAGACACTCACTATACATTACAACTAATATGTAGTCATCTCTGATTCACACGCGATTGCGCAAATGACTAGCAGTTAAGCTAGATTTGATACAAGAGAGAAATATTGTCGTATTGTCGGTAATTAACAAGTTCTTTTTCACGTAACCTGCTAATGAGCAATGTGCTTTTTTCTACAAGATCAAACACCAGTTCACATTTTCATACAAACAATGAGACATTTCAAGTTTCATGTTCTGCTCAGAGCTTGGAAGCACATTGAGTCTCAGTACCGGCAGTCGCGCGATCTGAAAAATGATTAATAACACTATTTTCTAGAGAAATGAGAAACTTGAACTACCTACAATTACTTGCACCTCGGCAGGGTAACCTATAAATGATGTACTCTATCTCATGATCATTTCCATGAAATTATTCATTACCATTACAAACACACTTTCTATACATTTTCATCGGAAACTTTGTATTCTTACAGAAGTCTGTACGTGTTTCGAGATCCAAATAGGAAGCGGTATATAATATCACCTATCTCTGAGAAGACCCCAATACGGTTCAAATCGGGGTCAAAACGTATTTGTGTCCATCTTTTACAGACCAGGTTACTACAGCTATATTATCTATAGGTTTTTGGTGACAAAATACATTTTGTGATTCACATACTTCTGTTCAGGAACCACTGTGTCATGTAGAGTAAGGCCGGCGGGCTGACGGGTACCGGTTGATGAAATAGAGCCGGTAAACATGCCACCGGTATTGATGCCTGAATAAAATGATCTTTTGAATAATGCTAATCAATGAAATGTATCTACAAAACTGAAAAGTTTCTAATACTAACAGCAGTTGTTAAAATTGAGTCTAACAATATATCGTTCAACACTAAGAATTTCGCGACATTTTCGATTATTCAAATTCTAGTAGAGATATTTCAATTTCTCCGAAAACGCACCGGTTTGATGTCCTCATACGGTGACCAGTCATCAACTTTATCCGCATTCACTACTTCTGCGTAATAGATACGTTGTCGATCACCTCCTTGTGAAATTCCCAATCTGTGGTCGAAAATGATTGGAACAAAGTTGTTATTATGATTATTCACGGAACAGACCTTGTTCCTTTACTCTGCTAGCTCAATCATACCCAAGTCAATGTGAACATTGAACGAGTCGGTCAGAGAATAGGTCAATTGATTGGAATATCTAAAGTGTAACATTTTAATTTGAGATCCGACGACAAATTATTAACGTGAATTTAGTTTGAGGGTTTGACTTAAATGAGACCATTGAAAATCTGCATCAAACTCAACTGACTCTCAACCGGCGTATTAAATCGAGTGCGCGGCGTACTTGATTTTAGCGTATTACGCCGAAAAAAATATGAACGAGATTTTTGAAAAGGCGTGCGCGAAATTTGGCGTTTTACGCCGACGTATATTCATGCTTTCTTCACCGAAAACGCGGGCGTCTTACGCGCGCGTTTTTAGTCTGAATCCTGCCTAAGACAGCATACATCTGTTGTTTTCATATTCTGAAAATTGGGGCTTCATTCGATTATGCTACAGAACTGTTACAACAACTATACCAGAAGATGCGTCATTCATTTAAAGAACGGATACCGATGAATTCAATCTACAACAATGCGAAAGTTTGCCAACTCACATGAACGATGTGACATACTCTAGTGTGCACGTGTTGTAGCCCAACTTAGTTCGCACTGCCTGCCGTGCCTGAAGATATTTGTCATGTACTTCGGTGTCCAACATTTTAATGGTCGGGGGCTGGTAGCAGAATGTTTTGAAGCTCAAGAGATAATCTCATGAGCGTTATTTTGAGCACTTCTCTTGGAGTTGTTGATCACTATGATATACCACTGCAAGATTCCATGCAACTGTTGCAACTATGACATACTGTCCTAGGACTCTGGAGCCATTATATCGATAAAAAACTTTCAAAAAGCCTGCAAGAGAGAGACAAAATGTGAGGAACAAAACTAGTTTGTTCGCGCCTGCTCACAGTGTTAACTTGGCCCTTCCAGGTAGTTATTCAAACCTCAAGAACCTATCTTCATCTCTCAAAGTTCTTCCACAAAATGAACATACCCCTATAGTCCACGTATTCAGTCAATAGAATTTTTAGTGTTGTAACTGACTACCTCCCAGTGGATCTGACTATACATAGTGTTCCACTTGCCTTCTCCTGCTGTAGATCTGGCTGATTCGAGGACAACTTGGTGCGGCACATCTCCAGGGTATATGCTAGCTTGGCGGGGATATTGGTCCAGTCCACTGTGCCTGGGTCAACCTTGTTCTTGTTCAAGGGGTCATAGAGAGCACGACCAACAAGTACAGCTGGAAAGGCAATGGTTTTTCACTACTTTGCCCATTTTTGGGTGTTTCTTTCCGGTTCGTTTCGTTATAGATTTGTTTCAATGTTTTTTGTATAATCTGTGGGCGTCATAGACAGCACGTCCAACCAGCACAGCTGGAAACGCAACAAAATCCCGCGTGTTCCATTATTGTGCGCTCTAGTTATAGCTTCCGTCTTGACATTTCTAATCCGTTTTACCTCAATCAATGATGATAAAAACACTAACAATGATAGTTCATGAGACAATACGGGACTTCAAATTTACACACTGGTATTTGAAAACATTTGTCGACGGAAATGTTCGTCTGACTGAGCTCACCCGGTCGGAATCGCTGTGCCAGGATAATAGAGTCAGTGTCTCTATTGTAAACGTATACGAATACACTGTCCATTACGGGGGCCAAGTCCCAACAGCGAGTGACTGGACCCTGAAATACAAACCAAAGGATTATGAGCAAAGTGTTCGAGGTTGAACCCGCTACAATTACTGTTAACATGAGTTCGGCTTCGATACTTGAGTAAAAACGAGAAATTTAAGTTTAGTATTGCAGAGTGAAAACTGAGCCATATAAAATCCAGGTTTCGATTAGTTGAACACGCAGACCTAGGTTTCACAAACGTTGGAGTGATACAAATACCGAAATTTGTTCATCATATATGAATGAAATGCGTGAAAATCTTCATATAATTTCTTATAACTCTCATCCGGTCATTTAATGAAGTCACTCAGTCAACTCACCAGAGTGTAGGACATCCTAACCGGATGATATCTGTTCGGTTTGAAATCCATTTGGAACGAGAGGTTGGTCATCCGCTCTTCTCCGTCCAAATTGGGACTCCATACAAAAGGAGATTGGAACTGAAAAGGAGAACTCAGAGACCGTGTTTTTAGTGCAGTTCATTCTGTGTCATTTTCACAGCATCTAGTGTTTACACTATAAGCTATTATTTTTGAAACAAGCCTAAGTGGTTTATGCTGCCCTATCCACCATGTTTGTAGACTGATCGCGTATTAATGAAAAACCCTGTGTTTTAATGTATACCGGGGTTTTCTCGAACACGAGTTTTGTCTCTGATTTTACATATTGTCGGGATAAGTGTTGGGGAGTATTGCAAAAGGCGAGAGACGCAGGATAAAATGATGGTTCTGAGACGTTCTAGAATATTCACTCAGAAGACGGTGTGTTTTTGGTCAATTTTCAACACTAGAAGTGAGTACCTGATTAATAAACGACGATTTATGTTCTTTCTCGTTGAACCACCATGACAGGGCAAAGAACGTTCCTGCCGGGCCGGGGCCTTCCGTGTCCTTCACAAAGGCATGGGCTTCATTCACATCCAGAAAAACCTTAATGTTTCAACGTTCTTAATGACAGCAAAAATAGAGGTGTAGTCGAGCTTGTTTCAAGAACGTATTCTCGTTACAATACTCTTCTTTTCCTGTGATGTTTCGGCTCTCTTGCTGTATTTATCTACTTGTTTTCTCTATCTCCTTCTACCATTCTCTATCTCTCTCTCTTTCACTTGTTTTTTTCTGTCTACCTTGTTCTATATCGCCCTCTCTTTTTCTCTCTTTCTCTCCATCTTTTCTTCGCCACATATGTATCAAGACTTAAACTTACTTTGGTAATAACCTCTCCATGGCTAACATTTCCCCCGCCTTCATTTAATTTCATCGACTCATCTATTTCAGCGTAGAACAAGTACTGTTTGGATCCAGATCCATCAGCATCCACCCTGAAATCTGAATGTACCACATGAACATATTCGTCAGCCCTATACATACTTTTTGGTTTTTCGAAAACGTAGACATTTTTTTTCGAGACCTATTTCAACTCTTTTGAGCAAGGTTCAATTTTTGACACTGGGAAGAAACTGTGGAATTGCCCACAGTCCACAACAAACTCATAAGTTATCGGATAATTCAGCTCAGAGGCTAACTTTTGGGTTTTGGGAACAGTTCTCTACGAAGCCTGGAGTTGTTGAGGTCGGACATAATTCCAAACGTGAAAACATACGCGCTGGCCAGATATTGCATGTTCTTCGTAGATACGGCATAGCCGCATTCCTCCTCTATTTCTTCACGTGCAATGTCTATCTCGGGAATATCCTGTGAAAATAGATAGAATCATGTCATTACGACGATGTAAACTCCTAAACTATGCATTTATATTTTTTCGTAATTGTTGTGAACACAAATCTATCTTGAGAACTTTTCCGGTGCAAAATACGTTTTGTAATGGTGAAACATTTTTTAATGGCGACATAGCACATAGAAAACCAGACCCTTGAAGAAGTGCGAAAACTAAAATTGAAGACAAAAACCAGATTCACTATATCACTGTAAGAGTCTATGTAGAAATCGAAAACACTGAATTTCGATTCAGACGCAATTTGAGCGTAACTAGACATCCAGATGACCTGGCAGATCTAACTTTTCGAAAACATATCGGAATTTCACGTGAGCCTCATCAATCCACGCTATAATTGAACTAAATCGGAAGTTTGTCTTCCTACACAGCACAAACTGACATATACTACAGTATACATCCACCCATTCTTCGGCAACAACAATAACGTACCTTGTCAACTAGGCCGGCACAAAGTTCGATAGTATATCCCAAGTTTGTATCATACGAGCTCCAGTCAATATATTCCAACGGCTTGCCTTCATTTTCGGGAAACTTTGACACTCGTCCGATGAATACAGCTGGAAAATCGGTGTTGTAGAACCGTTGGGAACAGAGGAGATAATGTTGCATAGATGAGTCCTGTTCATTTGGGATCCTCCTAGATCCTAAACATACACCTCAAATGAGGCAAGTAACTAAATTACTAACCTGGTCTGAACTGACGTACTATGAGGAATTTCTTGAACTCGGTATGATACAGAAGAGTGGCCACACTACAGTGGGCTATGGTGAGACTGAAATCTCTTTTACGACTTCCCTGTAAGAAAAGGAAGGTGTGCATACATGCTAGAACAGAACAAAACTACAAAATAAGAACGGTAAAAAGAGAGAGAGAGAGAGAGAGAGAGAGAACAGGATTGTAGTTTTTACAATGTCGAACTATTATATAAAGAATTTTTCGAAAGCTCGCTGAAAAGAAAGTGTCCGGATATTTTCTGGAGCTAACCTGATCGAAAGACACAAGCATCGGCTTCAAATACCGAGACTTGAAGACATTCGTAAACGAGACATTTTTCAGTTTCTCATCCACCACCATAGTAAAGGATCAGAGCCAATCTGAAATACAGTTTGGTGTTAAAAATAACATCTATATCAATTTTTTGTATGCCGAGATCAAACTAAAAACCCATCAGATTGCATTGCAACCAGATTGTCGCTACTTTCTGTTTTTCCTGGACCGATCCCTATGGATTAATAACCATAATAAACTAAACGATGTCACGCGATCAAGTTATTTTTGAATCTGATCACGTTGATTCATTTGTATTTTTTTTATTAAAGTAGCGAAAGTAAAAGAAACCGTCATGTGTCATTAGTGAATTACTTTACCACGTAGATCCCTACAGTATGAGTTTGAAGTACACAGTTCATTTTTCGACATATAATCGGTTTTAAGAATTTCAGAAGTTTGTTTTGCTATGGCATCATACTGTAGGGGTCCATGTAAGAATAGTAAGAACTGTGCCTTAATAAATAATACACCTAATATAGTTTTATAAACAATTTCTTAACCATGTTGAGTTGTCATAGGGTTTGGTCACAACATCAAAAAATCAGTCTCTTTGAAAACGTTGAAAAATTCAGAAGACCTACCCACCGTTCTCTCCCAAAAAGTTAGTATAAATGGCATTGCCGTCTTTCCATCGCACATGTAGGTAAGGCCGTTTTACGTGTACTTTCACGTGAATTCAAGAGAAGTCATTTGGACACACTGTCTAACTGAGAGGCGGTTGCGTTGTAAAACAGAAGCTCTCGTATATACACTGCCTCTAGAAAAATTGAACGCACGACGCAGCCAAATAGTAGTATTGTTTTGTCAAGACGCTAGTCAGAAAGATCAGGCTTACGGTTTCTATTTCATTTTCCGTTTCACGATGCTGCTTCTTCGGTACCCTATTTATCCCATCATCACCTCTCCATCTTTCTCTCTCTCTCTATCTCTCTCTCTCTCTCTCTCTCTCTCTCTCTCTCTCTCTCTATCTTTCTTTTCTCGCTCGCTCTCCGGGTAGTCATAGATCCGAGAGAGAGAGAGAGAGAGAGAGAGAGAGAGAGTATCCTGTTCGAGAAAAAATAGTGACAAAATTAGCTGCTTTTCTATCTATCCAAATTCCAAATTTTCTATCCAAATTGTATTTTTAAAATACAAATACTCATATAATTCATTCTCATTCGGGGTACGGTATCGGTAGTTCTTCTCATTTTTGATTGCTGCATTGGAGCGCGTTTTCCGATCTAATCAATGATTCATCGTGCAAACGCCAGTTGTTTCCTGCATTTATTCTAGAGGGAAACCTCATGCAAATCGGTCTTATGTAGCTAATTGACTTCGTATATTCTTCGAAAATTCATTTATTTTACAGGCGTTTATATCTTATAAAATGTTGCCTCAGCTGATGCCTAGTACGACCGAGATGGATAACATTGATGAAAAAGTTTTGATTAAGGTGAGTTCAACTGTTCATAACTTATGTTGGAGCAGAAAACTACATAGAATACTTATAGCTCTCAAAAATATTTGAGCATATGGTACATTTCCTTCTGCTGTGTGGATTTTCACACGCGTTATTTCACCATCGCAGGATCGAACGTGTACTTTTGTTGCCGAGATTGTTTACCTGTAACGTGAAACTGAAAGGAATATTGCCATGTCGCGTGTGGTATACATTATAGTTCAGAAAAAGTGATACACACCATAATTCGAAGAACAGCATAGTTGACGTTTTTTTCACATTGAACGTAATAATTCCATTCATTTCTAGTTATAACGGTTTTTGTTGAGCAACATGTAGGCGTTTGCAGGTCATAACTTGTGAGAATAGTGTGATTCATATATTTCTTCTCAGATATGCAAACAGATTCTTCATGGTCTACCGGATATCTCCGCGAAAGGATTGATTGGAAACGACGAGAGTACTTGGTCAGAAACACATGGGATTCCAGTAGATGATCTGTTTGGACTGGTGAGCAACACTTCCAAAGATTACCAAAGATTCATGACTAACTTGAACGTTTTTGAGTTAGGAATAGGAACGTTTTCTGCATTTTCTTTTCGCACACTCTTCAAATAGTAACAAGCTTCTGTGTTGAAAGAGAAGAAACGGACAGTGTTTAGCATTTGACGCAACTATTTTCATATAGCAGTTGAAGTGCACAACTACTTTCAGGTAGATTTTCTCATCAATGTTTGGAGATACACTGTCTACTATCAGCCGAAGTACGAAGAACTGAAGCAGAAATACGTTGCAGTGAGTTCAGATCATGTTCTAAATGATCCAGTCGAGTTAAGATTGCACACGCATTGCACACGCATGGTTCATTTGTTTGATGTGTATGTTCAAAGTATCTACATTACAGTGTGGCATCCCTGACAATGTGAGTGAAAAGTTCCTCTCATTATGGTCAGTGGAGGGACCAACATTGGTGGACCGTTTGGGTCGAATCACCTCTACAAACGTACCCAGAGTGACCGATGTACAATATTCAACACAATTGCGATTGAGCAGGTGAGACCATATGTTTGAAAAAAATTGAAAACTGGTTTCTTTTCTGCCTATCTTATGCTAAAATTGGCAAACTAGCTTATTTTCCGCATCTTACGTTATTTGAACCAACTTGTTCGTGTATGTAGCCAGAGGGTAGATCATTAGTTGCAGTATGGTGAAGAGTTCTGTGTGTAATCGAGAAAGTACAAAAGTAAAATTATTCATGTATTTCCAGTAGCTCAGTACCCGAAGAACGCGCACCCGAGCTGAATCTACAACTATCTACAACTAAGGGTGAACAAAGAATTATTCTATCAAAAGAGGATCTTTTACGCTTATATGAGGAATGTAATCGGATACAGGCTTCTATTGATAAGATTATGGAATAATTGTTGAAACTGAATTGTTTTGCATAAAGTATAAATATATATCTGAAACTCTCTATTCACAATACAAACTTGAACATAAACATCTTAAACATATAGAAATCTCTAAAACCTAGCGATCAATTTGAATCTAGAATCCTTTTCTTCTCTTCATAAACCACTGCGTCATATACAGTACTGCCGGTGGACTAATGGGCGAAGGTTGATGGAATAGGGCAGGTAAACTCGCAACAGGGATCGATACCTGTAGCCATATCGATCAATATCTAGATTTCTCAAAGACTCGTAATTATATGGTGGTAGTTCCAGTAATCATCACTTGAAGTATAGGTGTGCAAAGTATAAGGTTAATTTACCTAAGAACTCGGCTAGTTTTACACGTGCTGTCCATGAATTCATTACAAAGTTCAAAGTCGAAAATTACAACAATAGAAAACTCACTGGTTTCACATCTTCGAACATCGACCAATTCTCCACTTTATCCGCATCCGAAACTTCTGCGTAATAGATTCGTTGGCGATCACCGCCTAGTGATATTCCCAATCTGTAATATGAAAAAGTATATATAAAGACAACTTATGAGACTCGCAGGAAAACTGTCTATTTGATCAGAATATGCGAACATGCTAAGTACACTTTGGTGAACTAGCATTACCAAATTGTTATGTGAAAGATCCAGTTTTCCTCAACGTTATGAACATGCTTGCTTTGTGATTCCACATTCTACGATTCTACCAAACTTTCTGGCATGACGGTCGTAAGAAAATATATTGCCATTGAAACAATAATAGCTTCTTCCCTGATGTAAAACATCATTTGAAAAATGAGCAACAAGAAATGAAAACTCACATGAACGATGTGACGTACTCCAATGTTTTCAACTTGTAGCCCAACTTGGTTCGAACCGATTCTCGTGCCTGAAAAATCCAACACACTTTTATTACAATAACTCGCCTTTTCACCGCGTCAGAAACTGTTTGTGAGCAAGTTTCTAGATGTCGTAAATAAAACTTATTGTCAAATAACTAGTGACTACAATCTCAACTTTCGAGCTTTCGACACGTCAAGCAAAAACCATGACTAGGTTGTCGTTCCCCTTTCCTTCAAGCCTTCAACAAATTCCACCTTTTCAACCCACTTTCTCCTCCTGGCTATCTGACGTGCTTGTATGGGTACAGCACATCTCTAGAGTATAGGCTAGTCGCGATGGTATCTTGGCCCAATCCACTGTGCTCGGGTCAACCAATTTGTTCAACGGGTGATGGAGCGTACGACCGACCAACACAGCTGAAATTGAAATGAATCCCATTCGGGTGAGGATCAACGTTTTAGAGTTTAGTTAGACAAACACTAACTAAGTATTAGAGTCTAACTAAGACAGATGGGTAAATGTAAATGATTTAGTTATGGGAGTTGGGGAGACTTTGAGTAATCAGCTAATCAGTCAGAATCGGAAATAAAGCCAGTACCTAGACTTGTTGCTACGACACCAGGAAAATAGATAACAGTTTCAAGAGACAGTCTGCTCTATGTAAATTTGTAAACTACAATGTGGATCATGGAATGTGTACGTGTTTAGCAATCGAAAACGATGCGTCGATGAATGAGAAAGCACATCACAAACCAACCTGGTCGAAATCTCTGGGTGAACATAATGGAGTCGGTGTCCTTATTGTAAACGTAAACGGCTACACTATCCTCACAAGGAGCCAAGTCCCAAATACGACTGATTTGACCCTGGAACACGAACAAACGTGAGTTACAACTAATAAACGATAAGAACAATCAGCACGGGTTATTGCTTCAAAGTCATCATTCAGGAAAAGTTGAAAAACGTGAAGTTGTTTAGAAGATAGAGGGGGAGAGCGACAACCACACAATTTTCAACTGGACACGCTTTTTTGTTATATTTTTGGTTTTCTTTTCTAGACCAAAAAAGGTAGCACGATGTAGTATAAGAACGTACTCCACACCCCACCGAAACGTTGCCGCAGCAATAAAACCTCATACTACCTCGTATTTGGTCTAAGTGAACAGAAAAAAACTAAACCAACGATAAACTTAATCGATATGATAAGTGTAGGGAAGACAACTCACAATTTTGAAAGACATCCTAACCGGATGGTATCTGTTGGATTTGCAATCTTTCTGGAACGATAGATTTCGCATCATCTCTTCTCCATCCATATTGGGATTCCAACGGAAAGACGACTCACTCTGAAATCGAGAGATTTACTGAACTATACGACTGAACAGTATACAAACATAGAGTAATGAGAAATGTAGTTTAATCAGACTTAACAGTTTGTAATCTGCATAGACAAACCGGATGGATTAGCTCACGTGAGCTCATGAAACATTCCCCGAAAAGGTAAATAGTAAAGTCAAAAGGACCGAGACAGACTCAGCCTTGCGCTGAAGCAAGCTTTTTCAATTAGTGTCGAGGTTTTCCTCCTTGAAATTGCAAACATCCATGTGAAACTTCGAACACATGTTTGAAGTTTGAATATAGTTTTGAGGTTTTCACCCTTTTCTAATTTCGATAGTGTCAGGTTTCAGGTAGTAATAGTGATCTGGACTTCAAATCTCCTAAACTTAAAAGATTCATTCTATAAAAACGAACCTCATTCTCAATCGAAGACCCTAGTTCCTTTTCATGAAACCACCAAGAGAGTGCATAGAAGACTCCGGGCGGACCGTGACTTTCAGTGTCCTTTACAAACGTATGGGCTTCACTCACATCCAGAAAGACCTGAATATTTTCAGTTTGTTAACAGAAAACAACAGCCTCAGGGTTGAAGCATCGTTTAAAAACAAACATAATGAATTGCATGCACCACCTCTTCTCAGCAATAGTTGTTGGTGAAAACATCACCACTCGCTCAATTTTGTAGTTTGGTTGAACAAATCAAACACCTGATTTCTAATCAGTTTTTGTGGACAATATTATTACTGTACCCAGATTTACCGTAAATCCGATATTATGAGTTATGGCACTGGTGAGAATAAACCAAAAAAAGTAGAAATAAGAACATTAAACATACCTTGGTTATAGACTCTCCCTCGCTGACATTTCCCCCGCCTTCATTCAATTTCATCGACTCGTCTATTTCTGCGTAGAACAAGTATTGCGTGGACCCAGATTCATCAGCATCTACCCTGGAACGACAAACAATACACCGATGAGTTGTGAGTATTGTATAGACTAATTTTACATCAAAATATTGGTTTAATAGATATTTCCACTTTTCAGCTAACCCAACATGAACTGTTTTATAGAAAAAAAACGTTCAGCTGTTAGCTACAAAATTTCCGTCTTTATCTTTCCGAGAACTTTGGTACAATGTGCCAAAATATATGTGATACATTGAACATTGATACTCTTGTTAGGTTTCTCTATCATTAGTTCATACCATTTATTTCACTATCATTAATTCACAGCATTGAACCACTAATACACACGCCGAGAACACTTGAAACTCCGAGTTTCACCAGGTTCTAATTGAGTTTCAAACAACCCACAGCCAGAACATATTCCGTGAATTTCCCGGACATTGATGAAAACAATCACTTAATAGCACATTAATGAAACCCCGAAATCCAATCAGCCAGCTAATCAGGAGTTAAATCCACCAAACTAATCATTTTAAGTGTCCAGCCGGCTGTCTCCAGAGAACAAATAGCTGTCATAAAGCAAAAAAACACTTTTTACACTGTTATTGTCTCTTTGTTTCTTTGTTACATAAAATTTAAAAATATTTTTGAAGATCACATTTTTCATAACTCATGGGTTTCCAAAAGTGCAAAACTAACGTGTAGCTGGCCAAATATTGGATGTCTGTCGTAGAAACCGCATAGCCGCACTCTTCCTCAATTTCCTCGCGTGCTATATCTTTGATAGGAAGATCCTTCAATGAATAATATAAAATAAGATCTTTACCATGAAATAGTTAGCATGTAAAAAAAAACTAACGTGTAGCTAAAAGAACAGTACGTTAGCGGAGGTTCAATAACGTTGAGTCTTTAACTACTCTGTTTCTCTGTCAGGTATCTTTATAAGTCATAAGAAAAGCGGAACAACCTGCAGACAGCTGGTATTGAGTCTTATTATTATAAATCACAGTTTTCTATTCCCTCCAATTCTAACCTTTGTATCGTCTCGGTTATATCATATCGAGTTTGTCTTTTGAACCGAACCAACAAGATTAGATCAAGTTTGAAAATCGCAACGCAAACGTACCTTGTCGACTAGGCCAGCACATAGTTCAATGGTATATCCTAGGCTTGTATCATATTGACTCCAATCAATATCATCAAACTTCTTGCGATTATTTTCGGGAAACTTCGACACTCGTCCAATGAAAACAGCTGAAAGTAAACTATTTCGGTAAACATACACCAGTAAAGTTGTCCGGATAGTCAGAAAAATTCAAAAAACGAAATACTTTTTCGCCGAAAAGAAGAAAAATGGTATACCTTTGATGAAAAATCATAAAGTTTTACGTTTTGACATCTGAAAACGGACTACTTTTCGTTGCTCAGTCAGACCTTACTGGTATATGTCGGTAAACAATCAATCAAACTCTTGTCAAGAAAATGAATGATGTTTGCTGACGCAAATCAAAAAACATAAAACTACTAACCTGGCCTGAACTGGCGTACTATTAGGAACTTCTTGAACTCCTTATGGTACAAAAGTGTGGCCACACTACAATGGGACAGCGCTAGATCGAACACCCTCTTACGACAGCCCTGAAAGATGTCTGTCAATACCAGCAATAAGTAATTACAAAGCATGCACATCAAATTCAGGATAGTCAGGTGCTTTACATGTGTTCCGTTTTTCTGATGCTCGAAAAACATATAACTACCATAATCAGAAGCGGTTTCACGGGATGAAAACGCGGTGAATTCTATATGTAACCGGGGTTTTAGGTAACCTAACCCTTTTTTGGTAACCTATTTTTCAGGTTACCTCAGTAGGTAACCGAATGGTAACCTAAAATGAAAAACCGGTTACCTGTTTTTCTAACGCAAAATGTGGTTTTTACCGTTAGTTTTACCGGTAACCGGATTTTAGATTTAGGTTACTTCCAGGTGCTGGCAACGCAGTGCTGGCCTGCTGCCCGCATTGATGAACTTGTTTTCACAAAAAAAGTAAATAAAAAACGAGTCAACTTAAAAACAAGGCATCATAAGAGACACCATAAAACTTCGCAAACAATATTGAGAGAAGAATGATTTTCATTCTTACTTTACAACAGCGCAAGCAGCTGAGAAAAAATCAAGAGAATCCCGACTTTGAACTGTTCAAATACTTTTGAAAACAAGTATACCTGTTCGAAAGATAACCGCATTGGCTTCATGAATCGTGAGGTGAATTCTCTGGTAAAAGAGACATTTTCTAGCCTCTCTTCCATTCTCATATCGAATATCTGAAAACAAACGAAACGAAGCATTGATATGATAGAACGAGACCTCGATAGAAATGGAATAAAACTAATGAAATGATTTTCAACTAGCAGATAAATAACATGAATTAAAAGTGGCAAAATAAAGCAAGTAGAAAGAAAAAATAGCGCGAAAAACAACAGCGAGTTCGTTTCGGGCGGGCCAATGAAGAGAGAGTGAGAGACAGCAGACAACTAAGGAACCAGCCATATGGCGGGACTCTGCACACAATCTGAGAAACCCGTACTAGATACGGCGCAACGGCGGGCGTGGTTGCGTGGCAATTTTCTTTTTCACGGGCTATGAGGACAAACTTAGGACACCTTTGGAGGGCCAGAAACCCGCTGAAAGAAACACTATTAGCCTTAACCGAGCTCGTAAAAAATTTTGCAATAAACATTTTATTGCATAAAGTTTTGAACTTTAATGCATAAAGTTTTGACAAGGAAAAGGAAGGAAATGTAAGAAAAGTGAGGCCTAATCGCGCGAAGCGCGAAGCGCTCTGCGTGGTAAGATGAAGGTTTTTGATGTGGTATTGGAAATAATGGCTATATTGTAAGTGAGTTGGTGTCTCTAATTGTAGATTTGTCAATGGCGCCAATCCCCATCGCTTATCGCCGCTAAAAGTGGTGTACATGTAAATCGGAACGTTTAGCGTTTTTGTTCAGTTGTTGATAGTCACAGAGCCAGTAACTTGCGGTATATTACAACACCAGCAATTTTATGGTCTGCATTCGGCTTAGTGCACACACAAAACTGAGATTTCCACAATAATATAATGAGTTCACCAGATCCACTCTGTGAATAGGCAACATATGAAGTTGTAGGAGTACAACTAGCAAAAAAAGGACAATTAGTAAAAAGTGGGGGAACCAACAAATGTGTGAGTTGTGTTTGGTTCGACCTCGATATCAGCAAAAAGTGAACGCTACGAATTGCTGTGATACTGTAGCAGAAGTACTCTGCAAAAATAGAACAATACAAATTTTGCACAATGGTTCACAACGCACGCATGTCGTCAAAGTACACATGAAATACCCTTCGGCAATTTCTGAAATATCATGCGGGCTTCGTGACATCGAGTTAAGTACACCGTATAGACTTGCTTTAAAAAAAGCGAATGCCAAATTGAGCATAGCACAACGTTATATTGCCGAAAAATGGGACTGTTCGACCAGAAATAGTGTATTTTTTCTCGGAAAACATTCATTAGTGAGAAACTACAGATCTGAGGTACGGAGAAATGGAGAGGAGGGTACAACTGATATTTTCGAGATCAAACTGTTTTGAACTCTTATAAACGTCTCTACAGTAACTCGAGTTGAGCAAAGTGTAGCATATATCTTATCCATGAAAAACTTTCGGCCGTTCATGGGATGTTTTGGGTAAATTTTCACGATGATAAGTTCTACATCTGTTTTCCGACAAAAAGTATTGATTTGAGTATTTAGTCATCTCCCTTCTACCGCCTCTGACAAGGAATTCCAACTGATAACGGTTTGTAGAATCGTTATTTGCCAATGGAAGAGAAATTGCCTTGCTTGTTCGTCTTTATGGTCTGACGACCGTTTATTCATCGTTTTTGACTACTTTTATGAAAATAACAGTTTCGTCATTTTCGATTGTTTAGAACACGTGGTAGTACATATTTTGTAACCAAACGAGTGTTAATGAGTGTTTGATTATTCTCACAGTTTTCCAAACAAATCATAGTTGCTGTCATTTCTACAGTAAGGCTAAAATTCATTTTTTCAACCTGTAATACTTATCGGAAAACTCATTCGTAAGTCAACTTCTGACTGTATGAGTCCATATAGGATTGAAATATACCATACTTTCCGATTTCGCAGATTTTCATTGTTTTGTAGCATTTTTCAAGAATGACAACTGGTGTCACCGAGCTGGTTGCGAAAGAACTCGGCTTACTGGAGTTCACGGAAAAGCCACCTCGTGCCAGCTTGTTCGGAGTGACTAATGTCGAGATAGAGGTGGAGTTTTGTAGTTCACAATAAGTTTTTATAAACAGTGCATATTGATCTAGTTATGATTAGTCGGAAAATAACAAAGGCGTTTTGTGGTTTTTATAATATTTCAAGTTTTATTAAAACTTCCAATTGGTCTTTCACAAAAACAATTTTAGATTAAAATGAAAAAATGATCTGTGAGTGTTGTAGTTTAGCTGTCAGCGCGCGTTAACTAATTAAATGAAACGAGAGTCATATGAAATATTGTTAGTAATGACTCAGTTTTTCACGCGAAATATTTTAGAGCGACGGTCAACTTTATCGGATTTATCTTGTCAGAGACTCCAACAACGACAATGTCACACTGGAAGAGAGCGCTAAACTGGTACTGTGTCAAAGCAAAACTCAATTTATTCCAATGTTCGTTTGCTCGAAACTGTTCATCACTAGTATTGGTGGATTGATATTTTTGTTTGTGAATTGATAGTGTACATATATTCGACGACTGCATGATTGCCACCACATAATCTTACGTTCAGTTATTCTTCTTTGCTGAATTTCGGGTAGAAGTCAGTTAGGCAGGTTCCTAAGGCTCCTAAAAAGTCACAAATCATATTCGGGCTTTTCTCAAACTGTTTTGATAGAATTTTCTGCTGTTTTCTGGATCTAATTTTTCAGGCTGCCTTCTACAACTCTCAGTTCATACTGCGTGCTTTTTCAATCGGCAAGCACCCGGGGGCATTTGGGAAGCATGAAATCAGCTTTCAGATAGCTGACGACAGTGACAATCACTCGGTCTTTGTGCTACAGGTATGCTTCTCACCATTGAAAAAAAAAGCAATTTTGGATTATGTTTTTCAGAGAAAACATAGATTTCCAGTAGATGTTTCAATAACGGGCTGTGATGTGATGTGCTGTGATGATGGCTGTGATGGTGATGAATAATTTACCGATTTATTTCAACTTCTGAACTCTTCATATATTGGAAAACAGCTTGAATTCGTTGGAACGCTGCCAATGTCTAATTCTGAGGACTATATTTTCAATCATCAGAATGACAATAGTACATAGCTATTGTTCACCGCAACAAGGCACGTTCTTATCAAGCGCAAAGGACTTAGCAGTTAAAACGCGTCAAACAAGAGGAGAAACAACAGAAATCACATTCCATTGTAGCAGAAAACGAGAAGAATGAAAGCAATTCCCTTGTGATACTTTTCATTGGTTTTTTCACGTGTACGTTTACGGATGTTCTTGATTGTCGTACCGAATATAAATTCTACAAAGTCCACATACAAGTTCAACAAAAATTTATTGCAGCCGAATAAATGTGATTTTCCAAACCGATTCACTATTCTAAAGTGTTCAGGTTCCATCTGGGACCCCCAAGCAAAATTTGTCCCTGGATGACCTCTGCCATATAGCTGAAAGCATAGCAAAGCTACACGCAGTCGACGCCAGCTTCGTTTCAGATGAGGTACGACGAATGTTATTATTTAAAATGTCCTTTTTTCTATTTGTTCACTGACAAAATATAGTTTCTTATCCGAAGTTCTCATTGTTGAAACCTACAGATTGGTAAGAAGCACTTTTGCCCGATCATGTTCTGTTTCGGAACGAAGTAATTCTATATTTTACTCATGAACTCATCTTTCGTTTCACACAGTTCCATTGTTATCAAGCGCGCCAAATACATAGTATTTTTTATTAACAGCATATTTCTCCAGTTATCACAAGCCATTCGAGAAAACCACGTGAACGTGAGGGATTACGAAGCGAAAATGATGGAGAATCTAGTGGATCTGCTGAAAAGCACCGTCGAGAGCGACTCATCAACCTACTTTGAGAATCCGAACAGTGTTTGCGAGAAGGTTAGTTCACAAACAGGAAGTTTTAGTCGAAGTTTTTAAAGAAACATAACAAAGCTAGAGAAACAGAAAAACTGTTGCTAAATGTCAGATGAGGTTTTTCTGTTTTTTTTTTCTCATTTGTATGGCTACTCAAACATCGCCACATATGACTGCGTTCTACTGACGTGTTCACATGTCGTGAACATGATTAGATTTCTTCTAGACAGAACTAGATTCTATTTTGTTATCGATGTCGTATAGATTTTCTTTATTCACAAAACTAGACCCAGTAACAAAATTCTGAACAGTCCCAGACCAGGAAAACTTCTCTACTAAAAATATTTGTTCTCGATTGGCGAAGATAGAGTCAGAAAGATCCTACTTGAAAACTTCAAGTTTAGGGATCACTCTATTTCACTTTCTTGTAGGTTGCTCTTCTGCTAAAGCATACGGCAGATGAAGTGGAGGACAGAAAAGACGATAACCATGTGACAGATGTCATATGTCATGGAGGACTGACGGCTGAAACATGTCATTTCAATGGAAACGAACTGGTGGAAGTGGTTGACTGGGAGGTAAGCAAAACGCCCAAGAACCATCTAACAAAAAAATTTGATGTTGATCAATAAATCAAATAGAGTCATAATTTGTAGTCTACTTTCCGTTAGAAACATGTACGTGTCATTTTCTGTACTCTGCAAAAATAACTGAACCTAGTAGCTTATTCCAACGTCATCTCTCCATGACCGAGAGAAAACTACACACGACCAACCATTTCATTGCAGAACGTGCACTTCTCGGATCAGGCAGAAGACCTTTCGAACCTCATAATATCCTCAGCCTCGCCAGAAGACAGAAGGAACCACTTTCTCAAGGTATCTCTAGGAATGAATACCAGAAAACAGTATGGTTCACGAACTTAAAACCTTAGTGTTCTATCCTAAAGTTAGCGACGCTACCAGATCTGACTCGTAGTTTCATCACGCACTGACTAGAGATTACACCTGGAAAACGAGCGATCAAACTAATAACACAGATGGTTGGTTTTTTTCAATGTGTTCAATTTCAGCTTGCCTTTTCGTGAAGGACCTAATGGTGACAACTTTTGCACTCGTTTAGCAAAGCAAAAAAATATATTTTTCATCATGTAGCAATAACACAAACATAGTTAATATCCAAACAAAAAAGTCCGAATCCAATTTTCTAGGTATTCCGTCATTACTACTACGCGCTCGTCGATATTCGCACCCCAAAGTTTGGAATCTCGTTCTTGAGAGACAAGTACAGGCAGCATCAAAAAAGATCAGTGCTATCAGGGTGAGTCAGAACATAATTTACTTTATTGAATTGAGTTTTGCTGGCTAACGTAACCAGTCCTTATGAATGTTTGTCTAGTTTGAGAAAAAAAAACAGAAAATAAGTTCAATTTGGTTCTAAAAACTAGGTTGTCAAAAACTCCAATAACAAACCTGACAACCCTAGCCCTAGCAACACCAGTGCTCAGTCCCAACTATGAACTTATCCTCTCCATGTCCTATATTATTTGAGCCTCGACATTTTGTTAAATGTTTCGTGTGTACATCATTTATATATAAATTTTGAGCTAATTCTCTAAATTTCAGCATTGAGCCGCTACTAGACGTGTTGACAAACAGCCAGGATTCAGAAGAGAAGAAGGTCGTCGTTCATCGCTGGGAATGTGCCCTTGCTGACGCCTACGCCTTCGAGACTGGAGACTATATCAGTGACGACGAACAATGTTACTTTTCCAAATAGAAAATATAAACAAACTATACATATTTTGTGTGTTCCACAAGTATTAATTTGTACAAATAGGTCGAATCCGATACATAACACCAACGTAGAGTTGTACTTTACATATACATAATCAAATATACCTGAAACATGATTGTGTTTTGGTTCTAAACCGAACTGTAGAAATACAGTAGTTCAGTTCTCATTCTGAAAATGAATCATTCACTCTTCATTGAGAGCATCGGGAAGAATTGTGTTTCCCGCACAGTTGTCTTTGACGCACTTGAATTTCTAATGAATTCACACATTTACAATTACACGTGACACGAGAAGAATGAAAAACAGGATGACCTATTAAAGAATCCGTCCCGCTCTAATTTTGACTTGTGAGTTAACATTCTGACCTTTTGGCAAATGAAAAACCATTATCAAAAATATAAACTTTTATATCCCTATCTCGCTTCGTTTTCTCACAAAAGCGGCTTACGTAATGACACCGATGGGGGAGTTGCGTACGGAGTATGCTCAAAATAGCCTATAAAAGTACAAAAATATTTTTAAAACCTTCTATCTTATACGACAACACAATTAAAAACTGAAAACTGAAGATAAATCGAAACCTAAATGAACCAAGTCAAGTTGCGTCACAGTGAAAATGTTCATGTGCTCTTTTTTAACGTTTTAGCAGAAAGTTTTTTCATGGTCTGTGGGAAGACATTGAGAGACTTTTTTGAGCTTTTTGAATTTTTGTGAAACTCATATTATAGCGGAACGGTTTCTTTAATGCATGCAAAATGAGAAACGAATATCGATTCTCTAAATCAATTTTTCCCGAAATTAATTCAACACGTGTTCAGTTTAGATGAATTCGAATTCGATGATAACTGCAAAATTATTAATAAGTTAGAAGAAAGAACACTATTGTCACCTTTATATGATTTCAAACTCTGTGATAACTGCAAAATGATCAGATGGATAGTCGTTTTGTTGATGACACGGAATTGGTCTCAATACTTTAGTCCCGGCGTATGTGTAACTTCTGAGTGGAGCCAATTGACCTGAAAATGGAGCCGTATTCAGAAATATTCAAACCTTCCCACCCCAACCTCAAACATACACTATTTCACCGCTCTAATTTACATTCCGCCGGATGCGCAAGATATCGCACAAAGCAAGAAACGCAAGGAAGACGCAAACGTTTTTTAACTTTTCAGCATACAAAACTAGTTGGGGAGGTTTCAAGTACGGAATTTCCGAGGTACTTGAAATCTTATCATTCATAGGATTGCCACGACGTCATACAACTCACTCGAAAAGATTGTTCTAAAACTGAACTGTTTGGCAGTTTTTTAGGCTGATTTGTGATTTTCGTCGAGATTTTCTTCAGTTTCCCGTGGCTAAGCTTATGAATTGGCTATGTATAAATTCCTTAAAATTTGCCTGATCTTCAGTGAATCTATCTCGGTCACGTGTGGGGCAGAATTGAGCTAGTTTCTAGTAACTTCGTGAGTACATTTAACATTGTACATAGGAATCTTACTACCATGCTCCGAAATATACGCAACAATGCTTGCCTCTATAAAATATATAGTCCAGTCGGTCCTGCGGCTCAGGAATAGTGTAGTCCCATTGCTGGTTGAATTTGTTCACCGTGGACCATGTAGTACCTAAAATTCAAGCAAGGCCAACATGAAAAAAACATAGAAAAAGCGATGATTGTGTTGTATTACAATCGCTCAATATATTTGGTCAATGGTCCTGATTCAACTGGCGAATTAAATTATTTCTCTGTGCCGAAATTAAAATTTGGGCAGGGGCCGTTGGTCCGAATTTAGGCAAATAGTCTGTTTTACAACGATAACCGTCAGAATTGAATCTTCAAGCTCGAGAAGAATCGAGTTGGAGTCATTGTATAACAAGTATTGCCAACTGAGATCACGTTCTGCTAGTCAAATGAAGAGCTAAATAACATAATATTCAGTTTTTCAAAACCTGCAATAAAAACGTGCACATTTTCTGCACGTTCTGCGAGACAAACCCTATTTACCTGGATTTCGTTCAGAATCCGGATGCAGTTCTCTGAACGAGTCAATAAATCCCATATCAGCTATTATTTCCGTAACGGGCCAGTTCACGGACCAGCCGCCGTGCTCGAACCTGAATGAAGTAAAATAAGAGTTACATGAAAACGTTTTTTGGTAATTGACCAAGACGCGGTCGGTCGGTTCAGGCTCGGTCGGCACATGTCCAACTGGCGGTCGGTGGCGGTCGGTGATAAAAGTGTGGGTGGGCATGTACATAGGTGGCGATCGGTAATGAACCAGTATAGGTAAACGTCTAACTGCGGTTTTTCTTACCGACCGCCAGCCATGCACAGGCCAACCCACACTATTATCACCGACCGCCACCGACCGCCAGTTGGACATGTGCCGACCGAGCCTGAACCGACCGACCGCGTCTTGTCAATTACCCGTTTTTTGTGTTTTGAGTTATTTATCTCGTAGCACAGGGTCCAATCTTTTTGTTTTATGGTTTTATCCCGTTCGTTTTCGGCCGAAATCCGTAAATAACAATGTGTGTCAAGTTTATAATTCAAAAACAACCATGTTCATATGAATGAGAATGGAAAAAAACCAGTTGCAAATACTTGGAAAACCATCTGCCCACGGCATGCGTACTTTTTTGCCTACGGCATGCTTATTCTATGCGTACTTGGTGCCGGTAACTCGCCGTACGCATAAAGTACGCATGCCATGGGCAAAACCGGGATCGACGTAATGTGACCAAATAAGTACGGCATAGTATTTCAAACAATTAAAAATTGATACATACTTCATTCCGTACAAAAGCTTCTAGACAGCTGAATCAATTACATTCTCGCCATATAAACAATGCTCTAATATGTAATATTCTTTCATCTTTTCTCCAACCGAAATATATGTAATTGTTACTCTGTTAATACTATAAGAGCTATAATATGATACTTTCAGCATGAAAAAAACCAAAAAAATCACAGGATTATCATAGAACTACCAATTTACAAGCGTTTAACAGATTTTTACCCTAATCCACCTACATTTGTTTCTCCCCGGAATCGAACCCACCACCTCTAGACCCGCGCACTACCCCTATGCTATTCCACCCATGGTACCGGTTGCGATGTTCGGCGCCATAGGGTATGAGTGGGGCGACATTTATAGAGGAGTACGTCATTACAACCAAGATCGCCAAAATTATTATGCTATTTCGTAATATCGAACACAATGTTATGACGTAAAATCGTGTCTTGAAAGGAACTATGGTCTACCCCTCTCTCTGCTGACGCTCTTCGCTGTCGAATTTTATTCTGTATTTCACTCCCTTCGTCCCCTCATATTTTACTGCTGTTCGCCGTCACCTATTCACAAGTCTTTCGCGCTTCCCTGGAAGTTCTCCTCCGAGTTTTTCAAACAGCCCCTTCGAATTCATCCTTGTAGTGTTGTTCTGTTCGTTCAGTTGGTCTCTGTGCATCGATGAGGCGGTCATTATTCATTATTTCTTTTTTCCTAATTTTCCACTTTCGTGCAGAATTTTAGAGCTTCATAAGCAGATCTAGCAGAATACGGTACGGAAACAACCCACTTTTTTAAGTCTACCTTTCCTTTGTGAACTTTTTTAAATAGTTTTAAATCGGATCGGGCTAGTTTTTCACGCTGCAAATTCACCAAGGTAGACGGGATCCTGCATATCTGACAATATTACTATTCACAGAGCTCTAGAGGCGGCGCAAGAATACATGTTTTCTCTCGTTCTGACCATCGTATACTACTAGAAAGACTTTTATTCCGTCGAGAACCCTCTGATACTCGAGGTGCTCAACACCCAGGAAGTCCACTTTCAATTCGAAAACTCGGTTTTTGCTCAATTCGAGAACTCAGAATTTTGAACTCGTTCAAAAACCCTGGTGCACACTAAACGCGATCACCACCATCAGTCTCTCCGACGACATACTCGAAATCGTTCCCAATCCGGAAGCCGACTTCTTCGACACGCACATGAGCCATGTTCCCAGCAATCACCTGCGCCTCTGAGATTATCGCTAACAGTCGTCTTTGACCATGACCCCCCATGGGACGCAAGCTGCTTCAGAGCATAAACTAGTTAGCATTGCTTTTAGAAAACAGAGAAACGTCGCCTCCACAATCCCGCTACTTGCCACTTGGTTAGATTCAAAGATGCCGTCAGTATGTAAACTACGCCAAACACAGATGCGCACGACATAACATAGCACTAGAAGAACCGACAAGAGAGGGTTCATTGTTTTAGTGGAAGCAATCCAAAAGATTTGCTTTTGTCGCGAGGCCACCCACCAATCCAATAACTTGGAAATAGAGTTGGCGCCAGAGAGAAGATGATACATTTCGGACGCCGTGATAACACTGGATTTTGAGCGTGTGTACCAATTTCAGCCAATTCGGTACAGTAGTTCCTCCAAGCCCATGGTTCGGGCAGCTCGGACACACCAATTTTGTCCAAACTTCTCAGATTCTTCTAGAAATTTGAGACAACACGTGTTTTATCGGTATTCAAAGTTGTTCTTAAAGACCAAGGGTCACGCCAACATTGAAAATGAGACTAGTTTGGAATTCTATTCTATGTCTCCTGTTGTATAAGTACCCGAAATACCATTTTTCAACTCATGATGTGCAAAATTTTTGATGTGTTTTTCAATATTTTTCAAATTCCCGCCGCGCTCCTAGTTGCTCCTAATTTTGGCAGTGTATCACGTACATGCCATCATACCGTACCTTAGCGGTTTTTGCCGCTCAATGCAACAACTATGGTCGCAATCAAAGGTCGATTTAAATAGGTCTCTTTTTATGACGTCACAGCTTGGGTTCCCATTGCGTTTCTTGCTTCCTTATTGATTTCTTATGATATTTTAATTTATTAAACCAGTAGTTTTGTTGTTTTTCTTCACTTCAAATGTTATTGTATCTCAAATTATCATCCGTGAAAGTCATTTGTCGTATTAATTATACATTCATGCAGACTAATATGCTTCGTATCTGTACTGTGATTGGCATTCTTAGCATAGTGATTTCATATTTACTATCAAATGTGGGATCACCGTTGAACACGCTATGTAGGTGCTATTCAACGATTGAAATTATTGAGTTGTAAAAGTCATTCGGTTCGTCCAGTTGCAGTCATAATTTTAGAAGTCATAGTGTATCCCGCAATCGATAGATATTCCATACTTCAGTGTCATCAGCATCTATTTGTAAATAGTGAAATCTAAGTTATGTTTGACGAGCCTGTTTTGCAGTTTATAATGCACTCCTGGCTTTTATTCTTATCTCCTCTACCCACAGCTGCCATGACTCTATGACATGGGATGGAAATTGCATTATGTGCTCAGTGAAATGTGCCACAAATAGTCGTATCGACCCTGATTCGAGACGATTCTGTCGTTTTTCTGAAGAGGGTTGGGTCATCAGTTGAGCCCTTCTGAGAACAACACCAAAATCGTTGATTTTTGTTTAAGTACAATTGTTTAAGCATTGTCAATTTACAGACTGATGACTGAAAGTTCCAGAAACCCGGCGTATCCAGTGGATCGTGAATGTTGCAGGAAGATGGGATTCAAATGTCTGATGGATGACAAAGAGGTGAGTATTACTTTTCTGGTTTTGTGTATGGGCAGTGGTTTTCACTGTGGACTCTCATTCTCATGTTATTTTCGAACTTTCGGCTCTTCGCCGATCACCTTGGTATTCTGACTCTATATGTTGATTCTATACATCCGTAGATTAGTGCCGGTGCGAAAAATCATACCTCGTTGCTTGCAATCTATGCTTGTAGACTTTTAAAGCGTTTCTCATATTAGTCTCTTGTTTTTGCGGCGTGTTGTAATCTAGTGAAACATTCATTGTGGACGTAGTGCTACTGTGGTACGTATAGGCAGAGTACAGAAACAAGTAAAGTTCTATCGAAGGATGTAGATTAACTGCAGAACAATGATGTCGCGAATAAATCCACGAAGAACAATAAAGTTCAAAACATTCGACTAAAAACTAAGAACTCAATGATTAACTCAGCTTTACAATAACAACTGTGAACTGCAAGGCTCGCCTAAAACCGTAAACAGTCATTTATGCGAGATGCGAACTGGCGTATGAAATGGAACGAATGAAATAGTAAATGTGAATGTAGAATTATATGACAGAGGCACCACTGTATTCTATAACCAAGTTTACATTTTAGCATTATGGTCAAAGCAATGAAGTTTCAATGTTTCCATAAGGGAGTCCTCATTCATATAGGGGACCGAGTTTTTCAGTCCTATCATCCTGGCATTGTTCTGTTCACATGCTTGCGAATTAATCTTCTTCAACACAGGATGTGTCCCGAATTCGGAGAGCCTCATTGAAAAAGGACAATCGCAATGGTTGTTTCCATGCAGTCTGGAATCTTTGCTTGAATGCTTGAATTGGAAAGTGCACAGGACGAAGTGTGTAAACTGCACAGTCAAGGTGAGTTGGTTCAATAAAATTTAATTAAAAATTAATTTCTCACCTGTCTATCAACATGGTAACGTTACGGAATAGACGGGGTTCTCTCGCCATGGCATATTGGTAGGAGTGGCAGGCGTTGTCATAGATTAGGAATTCCGGAAAGTTCTCAGCCGGCACATACTGAATTAATCTTATCAACTATACATATCAGTCATGATCGAAAGGAAAATCCTCACAAAAGGTATTTATCATTCAGGTGGTAGAATAGTCATTTACAGGCCTCTGGAGCAACTTGATTTTATATTAGAAAGTGTACTCCATCTTTGGCGTATGCCTGTAAATAGCTTATAACAGTGGAGTCTTTTCTGAGTTGCTATCAACCTCACCTTTATTAGGATTTCGAAAACGTGACGTGGGGATTCCGCTGATGGTAGGACGATGAACCCGTATATAATCCTGTGAGAACACGTGAGGACCATGATGCCGTGTCCATACTTCTTGTGTTTCACTGAAAGTGGGTTCTTTTTTCTCTTAAATATGTTATTTCATATTATTTTCTATATGAGATTGCTCACTTGAGAAGCCAGCTTTTTACATTGGCGTAAAACAAATCATGTCATGCCTATTGATTTAGTTGGCGTATCTCGCCGGCGTAGTTCTATGTTCGTGCTTCAATGACTTTTAACTTGACGTAATACGCCAAATCTTAAAACTAAAAGGAACCCGGCCTCACAAGTTTCAAGTACACTATGTAGTGAGTTTGTTCATTATGCATATACTTTCCAGTTCCCTATTGAATTTTCTGTAAAAGTGGGTTGCAAATTATGAAAATCTATGAATGGGGTTTCATTAAAATAAGCAGAATGTATACGTACACAGTCTTTTCTCCGAACATAGCAAGTCCTGTCCCAGCGGCTCCGCGTCTCCCTCATACCTTGGGACGTCATGAATACGCGGCCAGAAAAAGAAATCTTCATTTGAGGAAGGGGTTCCGGGTGGAAATGGTTGCTGGGGACCGATATATTCGAATAAGAACTCTTCATCATAAATTTTCTGACAAGTGTTGTAGATTAGGCTGAGTAATTGACGAACGCGGGCATGGAATGGACCGATTGAAGGCCTGTTTGCGAATAGTGTTTTGTACACAACTGGTGTTTCGTCTAACATGTTCTTGCCGTGCTCCAGGTATAGGGTATCCGTCCAAATGTTCACTCCATTGACCAATGCGCGGTAGCCCTCGCCTGTTTTCAAGCTGTGAAACTGGAGAATAGTTGACGACGCAGTTCCCGCCGATAGTTCCAGAATCAAAGGCCGCCAGCTTTGCGTTAGATATTTGTTCTCATCGGCTGCATATTCCAGGAACAGTTGCAATTCACGCGGAATCTCATACAAGGATGGCCAGGGCTGGAAAACGGCAGAATGTGGCTTCATATTTTTTTATAATATTAGGTTAGTTCATTTTCACCCTAAGGCAAAAGTTGAGTATTTTCAGTGTTTCTATAACAATAGACATTAAACGGAGCTGATGTGAAAGGTTATTCGAAAGTGGCAGTTCAGGTATTCAAGCTCAGACGGAAGTGTGACAATTGCTCTATCTAGACTTAATGGTTATGCACATCATACATTGAGAGTGTAACTTATCCGTCCTGAATTCCAGCATCACTGTTGTTTTCAGATGTTTTTGTTTAAAGTGACTCCACTGTAAATTGAAATTAATGTTGCTTCTTTCTGCAAATTGTTGCACAAGGCAACGTCATTGCTAGTCTGAATAATAATAAAAATATTCTATCCTTCTTCTTTTCTGTATGTTGGGCTAAAAAAGTCACCTGACAAGGCTCTTTTCCCTCAGCTACTCGTTTCAGGAAAATGCGGGAGTCTCTCTTTTTCACAATCTGGAGAACTTTCATTGGAACGCGACGTCTCTCCTGAAGTGGGTTTATTAATTAATACAACTCGTTCATGAACTTGAAGTGTTCTCGTACGCCAGTGAATTTGTCAGAACAGTTCAGAAATCAGACTCTCCTTTCGCCAATTTTGGTATTGGCGAAAATTTTGCCTATTCTGCATGCACAATAATACGTTTACACATATTCATATTCAAGAACGGACTTTTTTTTGGCGAATAGTTGGACTTTACTGGTGTATGAGCGTTTCAGACACCCATACAGCGTGGTTACTCCTGAAACCATAGCCAACAGTTGCTTAACGAAGCAAAAACTGTTTAGTTCCTGTTTTCAGTATGTTGGTACATGAAAACAGGAATAACCCCCTACTTCCATTCAAGTGCGTTTAATACTTGAAAAACTTATATCTAAACGTAGTTTCCTTACGTACCGGTCCGACTTTCTGCTGTAGAATAGGCACGTGTTTCGATCCGACAAACGTTCCATCCAATAGAATGGTTTGAGGGAATTTTCCGCACTCAGAGCATTCTTTCATTTCGAACTCGAGACACTCACGAAACTGTTTCCATATTCTCTGGAAAATAGTCTAGAAATAGTCTAGCATGAACCCAGCACTCTCCGAGCTCTTGATGGGTCCTCAATTCCGTCTCGAAACGACTCTCCCCAAACTAATAGAAACCTATGTTGTGCCATGAAAGTTTACTTAGTTTGATTGCTACTGCACCGGTTCGAGTGTGATTTATCGATAAAACAGCTGTATTCAGGTCCAACAATAATCGAACGATGGGACGTTACTTATTCACGGCCAGGCGTATGTTTGAAGGTATGAGATAGAGTTGTACTTCTTCTTTTTTTCGTTTGGTAGTATCAACCTAATTTTATTTGTTCCATCAAATACAAATACTAGTTGCATTACTATGGTGCTGTTCCAACCTGTAGTCTACTTAGCGAAACCATTCTCTCTGCCGTGTTCCCACTGTTGATCATTCGCCGTTTCAATGACTCATGGAAGGAATATAAAGATAATTGGCCTTGAGACAATAGGGTTTGGTACCCAATGAGAAAAGATGTCGTGACGGCGACACGAGTTGTGTACCTAAAGCAATCAATTATTCAACACTAACCACCAATGATGTTTTTATGAAAATGTTTTTTTCCAGGTTGTTGTGCCGTATGTGAAATATGAATGCGCCCACCACCACACGCCTTCGATGTCACTCTCTTCTACAGAAGTTCCACAACCACACTCGCTGACGTACAGGATCAGAGGCAGTTTCTTCTCTGTCCCATCATCACATATAAGCGTCACCTGTAAAATTATATTTTTAGTTGACTCATATACCAGTAAAGTTGGAGAATAGTCAGAAAAAACGGACTACCTTTTAGCCAATAATAAGACAGTCGGTCTACTTTTGATGAAAAATCATCCTATAACGGACTAGTTCACGTCCTTAGTCGAACCTTACTGGTGTGTGCAGTTGACTCTAACCATGGTTTGTACGTCTTTAAGTAGCTCGCTTAGAGTATTTTGTTCAATGATGGACCCCTTACTGTAGAAGAATGTGTTTAAGAACGCGCTCAGGCACATTTGTGCTGATTCATTATTCATTGAGTAACTCATCTGATGTTAATTCCTCGAAGATATTGTTGTGCTCACAGCTTTCCTTCTCTGGGCTTATCCTAATCTCGTTACTCGTGAATCGGCCAGCTTTGAGTGGCAGTTTCAACTTCTTGTGTAGTGACTTTTCACCAATCTCATCTTCGTGTTCTGTGTCTCCCTCTTCTTGGTGATCATCTCCGTTTCTGCTCACTCGAGTTTTGCTAAAATAATTAGGTATAGTCTATAGTCTTATCCATTCCGTTCGCATTATCGCATTCAATTTGTGTGACGTTCTTCTCATAAACCATCAATAGTCACTTGTATTATTTTATCTCAACTATCCACACTTTTTGGCCAAGTAATATTAAAGCTTCTGCTCTTTTATTGGGAAATTCAGCTGTCGGCTGGTACCAACTACTTAGATCTGTTTACTGACACCTACCTGGTGTGGGGACATTTCTCGGTGTTGCAAAGTAGACAGCGAGTTATGCTTTTCATTTCCCGTATAATTCCGGGACCTTCGGGGCCTTGTACTATCACAAGAGGGGGAAAATCTGATACCGTTTGACAGATAACCTCAGGTCCAATCTCTCTTGATTGAGGAGTTTCCTCTCCCTAAAATGGTAGTGCTCGATGAAAATTAAAATGGTACATGATATCTTTTACGACGATTTTTCAAAACAGTTCGCTGGATTTTTCGTCAAGCGACATGAAAGTCGTGGTCGTACCGATGATGACAACTATAGCATATTTGTATATCCAGTGAGACGAGATTTAGTTATCACGTATAGGCACAGTCTTCGATTACTCAAAACACTTACACAAATTTCTCTAAAGCCGGAGCAGTGCCAACATTCTCCTTTACGTAGACGAGAACACAAATCAGTATCAGTCTCTCCCAGACATCGGTTCGAGTGTACCAACTCTTCTGACCTGGCAGGATCACAGCTACAGCAGTATATTGGAACCCCTGAAAGTTAGTATACAGAACACCATATTCCAACTCGCGTTCGCAACTAGTGAAGTAATAAAAGGGACAGAATTATTTGTGAAACTAACCGAAATAGTTTCGGATGATGATTCGAGCATACTTCAATCCCTGTCCTGTAGAAATGTGTCCAAAATCCGTCAAACATTCTCTCGGGATGAACCAATAGTTTTCTCCTGAAATAAGATTTATGAACTCCATTCTTTAATCTGTTATTTCCGAGAAGCTCCAGCTAATTTCATTTAATTTAGTGAGTTTTAGACTCCATTTGGTTCATTTTCACAGGTCTGCTACAAAAATGACCTGTACCAGGCTTCACCAAAAGTAGTCTAAACTACAATCAAGTTTGGACTACGACTCAAAAACAGTTGGGAGAGACAAATAATTGTTTCTTATCCATATTCGAATGGAATCGTGAAGTTTCAACTGTTTCTGACTTCTTTTCTTACTTTTCGACTCGGAAATGTACATTTTCAGTAGATGAGGCTTCACCAAAAGTAGTCTAAACTACAATCAAGTTTGGACTACGACTCAAAAACAGTTGGGAGAGACAAATAATTGTTTCTTATCCATATTCGAATGGAATCGTGAAGTTTCAACTGTTTCTGACTTCTTTTCTTACTTTTCGACTCGGAAATGTACATTTTCAGTAGATGAGGTTTCACCAAAAGTAGTCTAAACTACAATCAAGTTTGGACTACGACTCAAAAACAGTTGGGAGGAACAAATAATTGGTTCTTATCCATATTCGGATGGAACCGTGAAGTTTCAACTGTTTCTGACTTCTTTTCTTACTTTTCGACTCGGAAATGTACATTTTCAGTAGATGAGGCTTCACCAAAAGTAGTCTAAACTACAATCAAGTTTGGACTACGACTCAAAAACAGTTGGGAGAGACAAATAATTGTTTCTTATCCATATTCGAATGGAATCGTGAAGTTTCAACTGTTTCTGACTTCTTTTCTTACTTTTCGACTCGGAAATGTACATTTTCAGTAGATGAGGTTTCACCAAAAGTAGTCTAAACTACAATCAAGTTTGGACTGCGACTCAAAAACAGTTGGGAGAGACAAATAATTGTTTCTTATCCATATTCGAATGGAATCGTGAAGTTTCAACTGTTTCTGACTTCTTTTCTTACTTTTCGACTCGGAAATGTACATTTTCAGTAGATGAGGTTTCACCAAAAGTAGTCTAAACTACAATCAAGTTTGGACTACGACTCAAAAACAGTTGGGAGGAACAAATAATTGGTTCTTATCCATATTCGGATGGAACCGTGAAGTTTCAACTGTTTCTGACTTCTTTTCTTACTTTTCGACTCGGAAATGTACATTTTCAGTAGATGAGGCTTCACCAAAAGTAGTCTAAACTACAATCAAGTTTGGACTACGACTCAAAAACAGTTGGGAGAGACAAATAATTGTTTCTTATCCATATTCGAATGGAATCGTGAAGTTTCAACTGTTTCTGACTTCTTTTCTTACTTTTCGACTCGGAAATGTACATTTTCAGTAGATGAGGTTTCACCAAAAGTAGTCTAAACTACAATCAAGTTTGGACTGCGACTCAAAAACAGTTGGGAGAGACAAATAATTGTTTCTTATCCATATTCGAATGGAACCGTGAAGTTTCAACTGTTTCTGACTTCTTTTCTTACTTTTCGACTCGGAAATGTACATTTTCAGTAGATGAGGCTTCACCAAAAGTAGTCTAAACTACAATCAAGTTTGGACTACGACTCAAAAACAGTTGGGAGAGACAAATAATTGTTTCTTATCCATATTCGAATGGAATCGTGAAGTTTCAACTGTTTCTGACTTCTTTTCTTACTTTTCGACTCGGAAATGTACATTTTCAGTAGATGAGGCTTCACCAAAAGTAGTCTAAACTACAATCAAGTTTGGACTACGACTCAAAAACAGTTGGGAGAGACAAATAATTGTTTCTTATCCATATTCGAATGGAATCGTGAAGTTTCAACTGTTTCTGACTTCTTTTCTTACTTTTCGACTCGGAAATGTACATTTTCAGTAGATGAGGCTTCACCAAAAGTAGTCTAAACTACAATCAAGTTTGGACTACGACTCAAAAACAGTTGGGAGAGACAAATAATTGTTTCATATCCATATTCGAATGGAATCGTGAAGTTTCAACTGTTTCTGACTTCTTTTCTTACTTTTCGACTCGGAAATGTACATTTTCAGTAGATGAGGTTTCACCAAAAGTAGTCTAAACTACAATCAAGTTTGGACTGCGACTCAAAAACAGTTGGGAGGAACAAATAATTGGTTCTTATCCATATTCGGATGGAATCGTGAAGTTTCAACTGTTTCTGACTTCTTTTCTTACTTTTCGACTCGGAAATGTACATTTTCAGTAGATGAGGTTTCACCAAAAGTAGTCTAAACTACAATCAAGTTTGGACTACGACTCAAAAACAGTTGGGAGAGACAAATAATTGTTTCTTATCCATATTCGAATGGAACCGTGAAGTTTCAAAGTTTCACTTTGTCAGCTTCTCTCACCTCCACTTTTGCATTTGTACATCGTGGTCATTCTCAGAGCTCGCACGTATTTCTCATATTCACTCAAGATCACGGGATTGTTGTTGTCATTGCTAAAATTGTAAGCAGATATACAAATTGTATGTATGTAAGTGAGTTTACCCGTATAAGAAACAAGGTCACAGAGAGATGGTGGCGGGTTTACAAATTGTAGAATTGTACAATAAAGAATGTGCTGGAACTTGAACACTTCCCTAACGGTTTCGATCACACTTTGTTTGACATGATTTAGGTTAATGTGAGTTGATTAAGCAGATTACGTGTTTCTAACACACCTGGGACCGTCTTCCACTGTATTCGCAGTATCAGGTGCAAAATTATCATGATCAATAGGGTCCAGGTCCTCGTTTTCGACAGCCAGCTTTGGTCTGACACTGAACGAGAACTGCGTACTGTTAGCAGCCCGTTTTCTACCCATCTCAAAAACAAAACCGGTTATATTTATATATATTTATGAAAATTCAAACACAACTCAAACAATATATTCAAAGCGATCTCTGAATCAAAAACAATACGTTCAAAACCTCTACTTCTTTATTTTAGAGAACAATAAACACACATATTATTTCTATTAGGAACACATGCCACATGGTTGTAATTTCCACATGGGCATTTGATAGCGTTAATCTTGGCGACATTCAAACGTTCTACACATGTGCACAAAATTGACGATGATTCGTTGCCATATTCGTCCCTCCGTCTGTACTTTCGAACCATTAGCTTCCTGGGAACTTTCACCGAGAATACACGATGCCCTGAAAAGAACTCGATGAGAATAAAAGAAACAAAAGGCTTCATACCCCAGAAAATTGTCCGAGGTCGGTCCCCTGTTTGGCCGGTATTGGGAAAACTTGAGTATTCGACCATTTTTGATGCAAAGCCATGTTTGTTAACCTAATCAATAAATCGAAAAATGGTGAGTGGAAATGAGATGTAGAGTGAGAAGGGAAAACAAAATGATGAATCATATCAGTGTATCGCACGGGTATGTTTCAATATTTTTCTGTTAAGAAGGTTAACACCAACCTTCTTGATGTCTATGGTCATCCTGATCGGCTGCGTTGTAACTTCTCAAAAACGGCATCTACAAAACAATAAAATATGAATGAATCAAGGAATTGTACCTGAATTGAACGTACTGGCTCGCTAGTACTCATACCTATTTGTACCTCGGTTAATTCTTTACACTTATTATGATTAATATCGACCTTTTACAAAACTTTAAAAAATGGAGAATCTGCAGTTCTGAATCCATAAGGAAGGAAACAACTTATTTTTATCAAGAATAAAATATAACTTAGAGAGATGCAGACTACGCAACAGCAAAAAAGTGAGTTAAAAGAACAATAGACCAACCAACAACCATACACCAGTAATTCTCGACTATTACACAAAAAGGAGTCCGTTTTTAGATCGAATAACGTGATATTTGAATTTCGCACATCAGAAACTATCCCATTTTTCGATTTTTCTGGCTATGCGGACAAAGTTAAGTGGGTATGGTCAAAAAATATCAAAATTACTCACCCCGCGTACCAACTTGGCTGACTGAGCATCACAGGAGGGCAGTTTCTGAACTTCTGATGCGGGAGTACTGTTCTCCTGGTGGGTAATCACAACTTTCTGCTCACTGTGCTCAGTAGTACCAGCTGGGTCACCTGAAAATCCGGATTAAAACTTGAAGTCTAAATACGAACTACCCGCTCACACAACCTAACACTTGAGTCGTATTCCAAACTTGATTGTAGTTTAGACTACTTCTGGTGCAAACTAGACAAATCGCCCTAATGCGATATTCATATACATATGTTCTCGACTAAATGTTTTATATGTTTCACCGGCGATATTGAATGTTTGTTAAATTCAATATAATGATGGGCATGTCATACATTTCCGATTTAACCAGACAAATTGACTCATTCCTTATCCTAACCTTATATATATATTTGCAATTATACGCCTAATTAAAAGATTTAAAGAAGATGTAACACAGTACATGCCTCGTTCATCCTATTCAGCTTTCACTTTCGATAACGATTAGGGTTAAACACGCTAGCCGTATTATCCATGTACCATGTTTCGTACAATTAAAAGCATTTGCAGAAGAAACAATCGGAACTCACCTTCAGTAGATGGTGCATTTTCAGACGAAAAGGTAGGTAATTTTCCTGTCTTCATCTTACGACCAAGGACACTCAGCTTTCGCGCACAAGGTAGCACATCTCCTAAAACACCACTGAACGTAAAACGAAATATGTCCAGGATGAAAAATATCTCAATTCTCTATGTGCTGATTGCTCTGCTCATTAAACTATGCGAAACAGTTTACAAAGATTCCGAAACACGCCAATGAACGCACGCGCAGCAGCATATAAATTGCACTTTATGTCCGTGAAAACATGAAGTACACTTAATGTGCTCGCCAAAAGCAGAGTTCTACTACAGTGTATCCCTGTTCCGATTCAGCCGGTATTCCCAACAGCCTTTTTGATCATAAGAAAATAAGACTCACTTGTGTGATCTGAGAAGTTCTCAGTGGAAAATGGCATCGGCGTGGTAAAAACAACCGACTTCACGAAACGGGACTCTGAAATCATTCAACTAGCTCACAACAACATTCAACAGTAAATATGCATAAAACAATTACGTTCACATGAAGTCAAACGGACCACATGCGGGAATTACGGAAAGAAAAATCATTTTTGGAAGTTCTGTCTACGAATCGCAAAATAAATCTCTCTGCTGTAAACTGTCTGAATCCCGTTTTCAACGGTTTTTTCATGACTCAACCATAGAACTGATACAACAACACTCGTACATGTTGCTGTAAGAATGAAACTATTGAACTAATTATTCAAGAAATGAACTAGCCTTCCGTGTCACCCTGAATAACTCCTATCTTCACGAAAAGCAGGTTGTAGAAATACGTAAATATAGAAACCTCCAAGATGAAGCGTAAAAACGCTTTCCTTGAGCCGAACTTGATACCTGCAAAAATAGAGAAAAGTTACGATTATCTTGAAAGTTAGTGAACAAACAACAATAACAGCGACAAAAATGGAAACGTGACTATTTTATTAAAATGAGTTCTTATTTCCTGTTCCTCCCCACACTTCATTACTTATAAAACACAAGCAAATTGACCTGACACCGGCTGTAAAGGAGCCCGTTTTAACTATTCGGATAATTTAACTGGAGTGTGACAATAAACCATCGAAAGTTGACTAGGGATTACCTGTTTTGTTATCCGCAATCATCGAAATGATAGATGGCGACTTTGCTGCCACCATCCTTGGCCAACAATACGGTACTTCTTTGTTTTTACCGAAGTGATTGCTATTTGGATAGCATAAAATATTCATAAACTGAGAAATCATTCCCTCTACCCCAGCTTCATCCAAGTTATCCAGCTCCGATGGGGTGGGTAGGTGAACGACTGGTACTTTGAAAGTATCCTGAAAACAATGTACAACTACCCGCTCCGTCGGTAACCATACACTAGTAAAGTTGTCCGATTAGTCAGAAAAATCCGAAAAACAAACTACTTTTTCGCCGAATTTAAGAAAATCGGTCTACTTTTGATAGAGAAATAATGAATTTTCAAGGGTTCACATCTAAAACGGACTACTTTTGGTCGCTTAGTCGGACCTTACTGGTCTTTGTCGGTAACCCACACCCACAAGTGAAAATGAAAAGAACAGCCAACTTTAATCATTGAAAACTATACAGATAATGTTTGTATAAGTGTTTGTGACGGTCAAGTAACAAGAAGCAGAACATGCGAACGACTGTATAGCATTTCCAGAACGAAGTGTTCAGTATTCTTTGGCAAAATGTAAAAAAAACGAATCTAGAAGGCACTAATTCTCCAACCTCAATTAAGTACCACAACCCGTTACGGAAATGGAACAACATAAGCAAACTTCAACTGTGGCGTGGAAGGGAACTATGGAAAAAAAAGCACAAATAACGTACCCTCTCGTTGTCGCCAGCAAACCAATCAGGATTCTCAAGAATAGCACCAGTGAATTTTGAAATAATATTTGACGTCAATGTCGTTGAAACGACAGATTTGGTACCGACGACTGCAATTGAACCGTCGGACCCCAAGATAGTCAAAGTGATTCTTCTTTCCGAGCGGCTGTTGAATTCCACTATCAGGTCCTGGATACGATCGAAATGGTTTTTCTCTTCACATTTAGTGAACGGAATATCTGAAATGAAAAAATCTTTTTTTAAGAGTGCAATCAAAACGAAAGAATCAAGTAGCAGCACAAGCACAGCGTCACGACGTCAACAAGTTTTTATAAGCCAGCAGCCCAAACAAGCACTTTTTATTCAACGATGCACATAGGAAAAATGAACGAAGGAACACGTATGCATGCATGAACATAAATCGTGTGAACTAGACTAAGCGAGATTCACCAGAAAAGAGCTACAAGAATTATATTTCTTCCCGGAACGGTTATCCGAGTAATGATATCATTTCGGTGTGAAACAGGTTACACCTGATGCATATTTATTAAAAAAACACCGTTTCATGAAAAAACGCCACTTGAAGAAAGACATAGATGTGCGATTCACTCACCTTACTGAAGTTTCAATTCCTGACAGGAACATTACGGCTAAAATTCAGTATACACACAAGCTATTGTTAAATCTAAAAACAATCAATCCAAATTGAGTTTTCACTCACACAAACTCTCATAGATAATAGTTTTATTGTAAACACATACATTTAGATTTCGAACTTTCCTATAATGCCAACAATCAAAAATCAACGCAAACAGTTTTGCAAAAAGTGAAAGAAAAAAACTCACTTGAGCCTATCCTCTGCACTAGCGGACGACCATTTTTCCCCACTATAGGCGGCATTATAACCTGGAATTGTTGTTGCAATACCGAAGAACTACAAAAAACGCTGGAAAACAAATATTACAACATTTTAATAATTTGAAGAATATTTACATTCTGATATATTTAAATCAGTTGTTTCGCGCGTTTTTCTGTTGCAACATCAATGGTCTCGCCACGATTCAAAAATCGAAGGACCCTCTAAATCGGAAACACGATTACGGTACCGCCCTTGTCTCCAATGCAATTTTTGCTCAAGAGATTTTTTCTTTATTTTCGGTTCTAATGTTATCATTATTGTTGTATAATTCTGTATTCTCGAATTCTATTGTCATTAACATTCATTTGATTGATATAATAATCTCTTTGTGAGTATGCGCTTATCTTGCACGACGATTATACAGTCTCAAGTTTGAACAAAAAACTTTATTCTACATTTAAACATTTATCTTTGTCATCAGGTCTGGTGTTTCGTATCTTTTTTCTACATATAATTTGTATAGTGTATGTTTTATCTTTGTTTGTTTCCAGACTGACCTTCGAAAGTCTGCCTGGGTACGGAAGGTGACTACAACTATCACACTTTCAAAGTGAGTCTATTCAACGTTTGATTTTTGTTCGAATTTTTCGTCAAACTTCTGCCTTGCAAATACATTTGTAGCAGTGAACAAACTAACTTGGTTATTTGACAGAAAACACTAGTAAGGTAGAAAAACCACCCTACTAGAAAGAGCCCGTTTTTCGTTGAATTTACGATAATTTTGAGACTTTGTAAAGAAACATTGCAAATTCACTCGATATTGACTATACTGCATGGATTATTAAAATATTCGGTATCTGGCGTGAAACATCAGTACAATATCGCAAAACACTGCATTTACACATTTTGATTAGAACTTTTAGACAACCAAATATTTATTTCAAAACGTATTTATAATTTTGTTCACTGGTGCAATTTCACTCTTGAGTAAGTGAATTTATTTAGTATTTCAGGTACATATTTGCTCTCTTCGATGTGTGCTCGACCGTTAAGTCAAGCTGGCACGGCACATGAAAGGAGCACATAGGAATTGGGAGGTATGTTTGTTTCTATTATGATTTCATTCCGCAGCTTGCTTGTGTTGAAAAATCGGAAAACGGGCTACTTTTCGGTAATACATGAAAGATTTGGAGCATCTCTTCAAAAAATAATGAAGTTTGACACGGCAAATAATGACAGGTTTTTGAGTTTGGATTGGAATACTAAAGTACTGCCAGGTTCTGAAGTAATGAGAAAAGATACCCGTTTAAATTTTCAAGATATCGACAAAAAGGGACCCCCTTTTCCAATTTTTTCAGATCACTTTTCTGAAAGATAGTTGACAACAGAGACCTGAATATATGTCTTGAACTTCAAAAGTTTTTGAAGTCTAAATTGTCATCGAGATTTGCACAAGTTAATGAAATTACGGGGTCAACAAATAACCGCGTTTCGCAAAGCTTAAACAACAATCGTTACGTGGAATCCATTGAACAAACAATAACTCATCACAAGTTTATATATAAATATAAAATGATTCAAACAAAATTTCCAGATGATGTGGTGAAGTTACATCCGCCAGGTTGTGAGGGACACGAAGCTACAAGTCGGCACCTCTATTGTTTGTTCATTTTCAGTTTTATAATAAACATACATACTTTTATCCGTGTTGCACTAAAGAAATTCATGAACAGGTGTACATATATCGTTCATTATCATTCAACAAAATGCGTAGTGAGTGAAATGTATACAGAAATTCTTTCACAATCTCTAGAACGTGTATTATGAGAAAAAATACACGATACTCATGCTTGGAAAAATGAAGTTCGTATCGCTCAACAATTGTAAGTAAAGTAACAACAATATAAACGAGTTGGCTCATGTACCTGCACGCTTCTTGTACTACTTATATAATTATAAACATATATATATATATATATATATATATATGTTTATCATTTTGATTGCCCGAAGATTTAAGAATGCAACTGCAACCCACTTTCTTGGGTATGTGTGTAACTTTTGCAATACTAAAAGGGTAAAAATGGAAGCAATTGAATGGTTTGTGGCAAATAAAATACAACCAACTCAAGTGCAACAGTCGAATGCAATCGATTACACCCAAAAAATGGCGAAATTCGCACAAAAAACTAGTCATTTTCACTATCTGGTAGGTAGGCTAATCTCAAGCTGGCGAGATACCAGACACTGGGGAGAAATCATCAACTACGTGGAAATTGTGAATAGTGAAGAATGCAGAAGACATAAACTACATCAGAATGCTATAACCTACCGACCAAGTAGTGCTAGTGCAAATATTTAATTCAGAAGAAGAAAAGGTGAAAGTAAGAGGTTGTTCAATTGTGCTTTCAATATCTATGTCTGTTTACACCACTCCAAGGCAACAAAGTGTACAACCTCCCACCTTACTGAGTTTCGAATACACCATAGCCTAACCAAAAATACTGATCCGGATAGAACTCGGGCAGCGTGAAGCGATCCACGTGCGGCAGCTAATCCCATCGAGACCAGATTCGACCAAGTCTCCCGAAGAAAAGTCCCAGAGCGCAATGAAACTGAAAGGAATGAAACTGTTCACAAAGAGCAGAATAAACTTATTCATACTGCAAAGGGAGTATAACCAGGCGGTAAAAGTGTGATTTTGGTTTTCTATTTAAACTTTCACAGATACAACGTTCAAACTGGCTTGAGAAATATCTGCTATACCACCGTCAAAACGGTTCCCACTTGACCGGAGAACCCGGATTTCAAACAAATTATGTGGTAGACGAAAAACCCTTTGTTGGCGCAATGAGATAACTTTTAACTTAAATAGCATAAAACTAAATCTATTGAAACAAGCCAATTAAATTCGATTGGAAACATAATAGACATAAATAAGTAAAAATAAGTATATATGAATCATAAAAAAATAAAACTTTGGAAACCAAAAAACAAAACTTGAAATCGGTGATTTTGTACCGCGCCGACGCTCGTGCCTGGTGCGTAGTAACCGTCGCCCACTTTTGCGTACGGCGCCAATTCGAAAAAATATACACGTACAGTATACCGTTTTCTACAAATCCATTCAGCACTGATTATTTCCGTTCACTTCTAGTCTCAATCACTTCCTATCACCATTAAACATGCAAAAAAACACAAACGGTGAATACTGAAAATGAATGTTGGCAAGACCCTTTCTCTTTTAAAGAAAAGTTGTAAATTTTGAAACTTGCGTCGCGATCGCGTTAGCCAAAAACAACTCATATGGAACGTGACGTGCTCCGCGTAATTGTTTTTTTAGAACAAATTCACATTTCAACTAAACCTCTCACATATGTAAGAGTTTTCACTACGATCAAAATGTATGTAGTTAAAATCAGTGAGCCAGCAGCTTTCAAGTAATATTGCCATCACTGATATCACTGATCATCACTGAATGCGTGCGATACCCGGGAAACTAGATGATTGAATCTATACTTTACTTATTTACTAACAGTTGCTTACTATTATGTTCAAAACATTTCAAGTTTGTTCAAGTGGAGGTACTCTGTACTAGTTCTGAAACTAATCACATGAAAAATGTAAAGTTTCTTCTCAAAAGTAGTCTCACGTTGTTT
This sequence comes from Litoditis marina, assembly GCA_964036275.1. Classification (NCBI taxonomy): domain Eukaryota; kingdom Metazoa; phylum Nematoda; class Chromadorea; order Rhabditida; family Rhabditidae; genus Litoditis; species Litoditis marina. Next base: position 9,153,213 of record OZ038440.1, on the reverse strand, counting down.
AATCATATTTTATCACACATTAAAGCAGGACGATTGTGTGGACCAATCCCGTGACATCGGTCCTTTAAACTGCAATTGAAAAATGTATTGCGGTTTAAAGAACTGAAGCGTTGCGATTGGACCACATAATCGTCCTTCTTTAACTAAACTTATGATATTATATGTTGGTTTAAACTCTCTTTTTACACGAAATTAGTTCGCGTACGGCATGATGCGTACTTTTGCGAAAATCCCCACGGCATGCCGGGAGAAAGGGGCGGAGCCAGGCATGCCGTGGGCAAATTATTCTCGGAGTAGATCGAACGAATAATGGTTTTTTTTATCACCGTTTTCGGAAAACTTTTAGATTTTTGAAGCATTGCTATGATCATTCACCATTCTCCATAAGTCAAAACTGAGTATGGTTTCAAATTCTGCACATGAAATAGAACAATTATGCCACAACTTTTCGCTATGACGTTTTTTTTTTCGGATGGCTGAGCGCACTCCGACTTTTCAATTAAAACATTCCTACCTTCTGTCATGCGTCCAATCCAAGTGAGATGGACTGTTGAAGTCACCCGCGAATATAGTTGGGATTCGGTTGGATTTTTCTAGCCATCTTTGCATCTTCTTGTTGTGTTTCACCTCCATCATGTTATGCCACCGTCCTAAAAAACAGACCTTGTTACGGTTACACTTCACAATTGTTTGGGAGAAACTGCGTGAAATAGAGATCTAGAGTAGATGAATAGGTATTAGAAAACAAGTAATCATTTTTGAATTTTTCCGTCACTATTATGAGAAGCAATTGTTACTCGTACCTGAGAATGAGCCGAAAACTTCCTAAATACTACGTGTCTCAGTTTATTACGACAGCCAAAATGTATAATAACAATAATAACAAACCAGTTCCACTACTTGGCTTTTCGCCAGCCATTATTTGCCTCTGGGACGTGACTATTTTGTTATAGGCTGCATAGGGACCGTACGATTTGTGCTGTAGATGAGCGGACCAGAAATAGAGAAATTGGCCAGAGTCCAAAGATATTTTCACCCCCATGGTCCAGTTAGTTTCAGCGTAAGAGTGAAGATGTATCTGAGTTCACGTTTGTGGATTACTGTCCTCAAAATGTAGATTTGCACCACACAGCAGAATATTGTAGTTACTTCAAGGACGCTTGGGAACCAAACAGCAGAAACATCATAATTTTCAAATCGGTCTCAAGTTGGTGAACACAATGTCAAATATTTGCAAAGATAGAAAATTTTACAGGGAGACATGTATAAAATACAATTTTACATACATTACAAAAACTACATACAGACATGTATAAATTTCTATTCCAAGTCAACCCACCGTATGCTTTGTCAGAATAGCCGTGTCTGTAAACGTAATGTTTTCTTCCGTTGAATGAGATATTCCGACCCAGTCACCTCCCAGCAAATTCGTCAGATTACTGAGGATGCTGTGCGTTTTCACTTCCTGAAAAGTTTGGCTCCTAATTTTTGCTGTGAATTCTCACATCTAGCTTAGTCTTCATGTGGTCTTCACATCTTTTATTACAAAAATGAAACATGTTTGAAAAAAAACCGAATGCCAAGACAGATAAATCTGGTGTTTTTCATTCATTATAATACGTTCATATTTGCTAGTTATGCATAATTGAGGTCAATTTTTTACCAGTGGTCACAAAAACGAACTTGTGTGCATCATAAAACTGCAAGTTTTCAAACGTGTTCAATTCTCACGTGACCAAAAATCTGAACCGGTTTCTCACCTGCAAGGCGACAATATCCGGGTCCACCAGTAGAATGTGTTTGGCTATTTTCTCCAGACCATCGTCTACTTTGGCTCCAGAATACCAAATGTTGAAGGTCATGACCCGGAGTTGGTCACAATTACAGATATTTGGTAAGAGGAAGGGGATACCCAGTAATACAATGAAATATGATGCCATTCTGCAACGCACAATTTGATGTGAAACTTAACTGTTTGAGTGAAGCCACGAAAAAAGGTCATGTAAAGGAATGACAAGTATGCTCCGACCGCGAGCATTGTGGATTTGATGGAGTAAAGAATTTGAAATGGTGAAAGCAAATTTCGGTAGATATTGTATTATGTCACAATATTCTATTTCATCTCACAACACTGAACGGAAAAATGAACTATGAAGAGAAAACAGTATTTTGCTGCACTTGATCACGTTGCTGAACCATTATGTAGATCGATGAAGCAGTTGTATTCCGGAGCTTTTTTGGAATATGGATCTCAACAATAACAGACTTGGAAACGACTGAAAGAGAAAAACCTTCTTAGTATTCCACAACGTAAAAATGCATCAACACTGTGTTGAATTAATGGTTCTATAGGAAAAAGTATTAGAAAGACTAACGCCGACCAACAGAGTTATGTTATTGAAAAATCCCGAAGAGCTACAATATAAAAATATAAGTCATACCCAATAATCCCGGAAAAGTTTTTAATTGTTCTCAGAGTCAGAACATCGAGTTAGACAGGTATGAAGAATAGAAAAATCAATAGAGTCTTCGATTCTATCGTAGTTTTCCATACAACATCGGGAGGATTCCTTCTGGGACGTATCGCAATTGTCCTTTCACAGTCCCGTAGACGGTACCTCCGGGGAGCTGATGGTACAGATTCCATCTACATTCGGATGTTTGAAATGGAATTTCATTTGTTGTTTTTTCCTGGGTGCATGCAGAGAGAACATTCAGGTTTTATCTCACAAAACAGTGAAGGGAAAAACAAGTGACCTATGAAAAAAATTCAGTAGTTTGCTGCATGAGTTGCTGAATCATCATGTATAACAGAATCTGTCGATGGAACAATTTTCCGTCGAGGATTTATTTGAAATATGGGTCTCAACATTAACGTTTGTGTGTCCGCCGCAGGTTTTGTCGGCGGTTACTTCTTCTCCAGGGTACATCCAATCTGAACTTGGAAACCGTTTGAACATCGATTACAACCAGTGATATCGGAAACTTGAGGCTCATTGACTGTACCTTCATGTGATCTACAACGACGGAAATGGAGATAGTTGTCCAGCTGGCGCTTAGAGAATAGAGCCCTCATGATAGATGAGAACGTTCGTCATGCTCAGGGGCACTTAGTTTTGCTCCCAGAGGCCGTATGCATGAAACATCCCGGGCCGGGTTGGGATGTTATCCCGACCTCAATCGGTCGGGAAATACCCGAATCGAGCTCGGGCTAGCATCCCAACCCGGCCCGGGATGTTTCATGCATACGGCCTCTGATATCTCTAATGTCTCTATTAGCACAGTCGGATCCTGACTTCTAAGACGGAGTTGAACAATAACAAATATTTGAAAGAAACGAACAATGTAACTCGAGTGCATGTTGTGGGTCGATGCATTGGAGTTGACCAAAAGAATGAAGTAAAACATACTCATGGAAACCGATTAGTTTTTATTTTGAAAAAGGATTAGTTGTCTTTAATTATTTTTTGAAAAAGGATTAGTTGTCTTTAATTGAAGGCATTTGAAAGAAATCGCGTTGTTTGTAGGTTGTTTTTGAGTATATTCGAGAAAACTATATTAAAAACTAAATTAAGAAAACAAATTAAAAATTTGGTGAAAATAGTCTGAAGATCATTTGGTACTGACTACAGAGAAGTTTTTGTTCGGACAGATTGCTACAGAGCAAAGTTCCTTCTAATAGGTATTCAAAGTGAAATAAGTAAGAAGGACGAAGACTATTTTCACCTTTATATGATTTCAAATTCTGTTATAACTGCAAAATGATCAGATGGATAGTCGTTTTGTTGGTGATACGGAATCGGTCTCAATACTTCAGTCCCGGCGTATGTGTAACTCCTGAGTGGAGCCAATTGACCTGAAAAGGAAGCCGTATTCAGAAACTTTCAGACTTTCCCATCCCAACCTGCGTCTCCTCAAACATACACTGTTTCACTGCTCCAATTTACAGCCAATTGTCCTAAAATTGTTCACCAGTGAACTCAGACAGATAGTTCATAACTAAGGCTGCAGGTATACTTTGAGTTCCCGAATTGGGAGGTGGGAGGTGACGCTAAGGTGGAAACCAAAATTTATCGACTGAGTCTATCACGCACCTAGATACTCAATCGATACTCATCGTTTGCATATCCGTGCCGCTGACTCCCAATTTCTGAGCTCGAAGTATGGCCGCAGCCTTGCTGCAGAAATCCGGAATCCATACGTTTTCCATACAGTTTACCATTTAAAACTGATTGTAGATGTTTTGAATGCAAGGAATTTAGGATTGCTCACCTCTATAGAAAATGAAGTCCACCCGGTCCTGCGGCTCAGGAATGGTGTAGTCCCACTCCGGGTTGAATTTGTTTACTGTGGACCAAGTGGTTCCTGAAATATAAGCAGAATCAGTGTCCAAACCATCTAACATAACATGATCAGTATAGATCACAAATACGCAAATTGATCTGTCAGGTTTATTCATTTTACTAGGAAATTTAATTGACATTGTGCACTGCAATCAACGTGTCAAAAAAATGCCGTTCGTCCAAATTCAGTCGAAATGTCGGTTTTAAAGCGTCCTGGAACACTCAGCGTTGAAATTGTGAGTCAACTTTCAATTTGTTTATCAGTTTCACGAAAAGTAGAAAAACACTGTGTTATAGACTTACGGAGATACAGTCACCAATAGACCGCAGGACTATACGTATAATTATATTTACAAACTGCTTGTCAAATGAACCCAATATTTGAATGGAACACAAATACTCATATTCCCTGACGTACAATAAAACGTGCCCAATAGCTCAATACATTTTGCACGTTTTAGGTGAATATTTAGTCGGTCAGTACCTGGATTTTGTTCAGAATCCGGATGCAGTTCTCTGAACGAATCAATGAATCCCATATCAGCTATTATTTCCGTAGCGGGCCAGTTCACGGACCAGCCGCCGTGCTCGAACCTGAATGAAATGAAATCACACGAAAATGTTGACATTCAGTTCTTGATCTGGTAGTACAGGTTTTGATCTTTCAAAAGCATGTACATACGATGTATGTTCCTCTATCCCGCTGTCTTAAGAGCTTTATCCCGTTTTCTCGGTCGAAATTCATCAATAATGACGTGTGCTGTGTGTGAGTTCAAACTACAACTCATCTATGGTCATTCCCTTGGAATGTATGGTCTGTTTCACGTACTCAGAACTCTTTTAACATGTTTGATAAACTAAGAGTCTCACATGGGACTATGTGAAAATATCATTTGCAATGAATGCTACGAAAAACTTCTATTTCGTTTGCTCCCCCTTTTTGAAGAGGTCCAGATTTTGAGAGCATGGATGATTTTTCATGGTTCACAAATTACGTATCGACAACATTGAAAGATATAGATGAAGATCCTCTAGTTTCAAACCCTCTTCTCAGTTTCGCGTGAGAAGGAACAATTATGCCACAACTTTTCATTATGACGTTTTTTTCGGATGGCTGAGCACACTCCGACGTTTCAATTAAAATCTTCTTACTTTCTGTCATGCGTCCAATCCAAGTGAGATGGACTGTTGAAGTCACCCGCAAATATAGTTGGGATTCGGTTGGACTTCTCCAGCCATCTTTGCAACTTTTTGTTGTGTTTGACTTCCATCATGTTGTGCCAACGTCCTGAATAAGAATCCAAGTTCAAAAAACGAGTTTATCGGGTGAGCTCAAGTTCGGTCCGAAATGTTGGTCAATAGCGCAATCTTGGTTTGCTCAAAAGCCATGAGCAACCACCATTACTCAAATCTAACCCTAATTGCAATACCTGAAAACGCTTCGAATAACCTCGATTAACCCTGGTAAAATACATTATCAAAAAAAAAGTAGTGACATGACTGATTTCACGTGAAAACATCAACAAGAGAAAATAACTAACCATTTCCACTACTTGGCTTCTCGCCAGCCATTATTTGTCTGTGGGAGGAGACCATTTTGTTATAGGCAGCATACGGACCGTAGGATTTGTACTGTAGATGAGCCGACCAGAAATAGAGAAATTGGCCAGAGTCCAAAGAGATTTTCACTCCCATCGTCCAGTTGGTTTCCGCATATGAATGGAGATGGATCTGAAGACGTTTATTGAGAATTGTAGTTTGATCTTCACAACACAGCAGAATATCAGTCTTTCTTTGAGAACGTGGAGGATCAAAGAGCAGGCACATCTTGTTTTATATTCACTATACAATCTATGACCAGAAGAAATCCCTTCTCTAAGTGTTGACGAACATGCCTAATATTCAAAACTATAGTAATTTTGAAAAAACATGTATACTCTACGTCTAGTCGACATTCCAACCGACCGTATGCTTTGTCAGAATAGCCGTGTCAGGATAGGTGACGTTTTCTTCCGTAGAATGAGATATTCCGACCCAGTCACCTCCCAGAAGGTCTGTCAGGTTACCAACGATACTGTGCGTTTCCACTTCCTAAAAAGTTGAGCTAGAAATGCCGAACATTGTCTGTTCGTTATTACTCTAAAGATTGTGTTTTTATCACTTTCATCACACCAACTGAACAGATTTAGGAAGAGCGAATAAATAAAACAGTTTGTGTAGTTTGATTTCAACTGTAGTTGGGTACAAAATTGCCGGTTTTGGGCATGAATTGATGGTGACATTCTAACAGCAGTTGCGATGGTCACGAGAAGCGAACTAGTGTGTTAGTGCAATTTTTCGACGTATCCAGTTCACACGTGACTAGGAACGTGAGGAAAGTGAACCGGTTTCTCACCTGCAGAGCAACAATGTCCGGATCCACCAACAGAATATGTTTGGCTATTTTCTCCAGTCCATCGTCTACTTCTGCTCCGGATAACCAAATGTTAAAGGTCATGACCCGGAGTTGGTCGCAGTTGCAAATAGTAGGTAACAGGAATAATAGTTGTAAACAAAGTAGTACAATAAAGGATGATTTCATCCTGCAATTCATTATTTTTTATACGAATTCAACTGTTTCGTTAAATATTACGAAGGACGTTCATGCATAAGGTAGATATGGAGAAACTAGAAATATGCTTAGGAATACTTCGTATTCGAAATCGTTGAGACCTCAAATCGTGTCATTTGTCTAATTGAAACCGGAATCATACCATAAAATGATGAAACGGGATATGTTGCGTTTTAGCTTAGACACCTTGTGGTCAAAACAACTTTCGACAACTTGGTTGAATTTTATTCAAATTTCTGCGCAAAAAATTAGTCGTTGTATGAGGAATAATTTTGACAATATATTTTGAATCATCTCACTTACAAAGTAAATTAGCAAGTCAAGTAAGATCTGAAACAATTGGCTATACTTAATCATTTCACTGTGTTGAATTATCACGTGTTGAATATACTTCTCTATTTTCGGCAATCTAACTGACTAGTAGTATACAAAATACAAAATGTAAACATGACGTCGTAGTGAGCAGTATGAACGATGGTGTTTCTCGAAATGTCACGCTGATCAGTGCACTAATGGACTATTACACAGTTCTTCATTTGATTTATTATTGGTCAGTAACAACTACGAAAAAACAGTTTCAGAAAACTTAACTACTTAAAATTCACCTTGAACAATAGTCCAAAAACGAACCCGTTGAAGCTTATGTTAAGTAACCAACATATTATATTAATTTGATTCTGAGCCATGTAAACAGTAAACCAGAGTTGAAAGGTGAAGGAATTAAAAACCTCCGTAAAATTCTAATCAGGGTGACCTCTGCTTTGATAAGAAAAGTAAACAGAATTAGAACATACTCAGGGCAGGGACTTGCTGGAACGGAACGTATTGACACTAATACTAGTTGTGTACGATGTTTTTGGCCTGAAAAATTCTTTCATAACTATAATCTGGTTTTAAGTCAATTTGGACAGGAACTGAATCTGGCTACGCTATCAACCACGTGGACATCGTACGGTCAATTGTGTGAAGACAAGGCTCACCAACAATTAGCCAATCTTCCTATAGCAATCGACCTGGTCGTTTACTGTCTTTGTTGGTAAAATGAAGACCATGGCTGTATCCGCTAGCTTCGTATGTGCGTGGAGTTTGACCAGTCAACGTTCACGCGAGTTTCTTGAGAAACTCCAACCCAGACAAAAAATAATAATCTGGAAGAAATCTGAAACTGGGTTTCGACCGATTTGTTTGACCTGGTTTCATCGAATTAACATAATCTTGTGTTCTGGGTGGGATGGGGTGAATGCTGAATGAAGTTCACAACGCCTGAGGTCATTCTAACCTAGACTGGGTTTGGCGCGTTTTCTGTGCCTAGCGTCAAAGTTCTAACTCAAGACGAAAACAGCGAATGTTCTGATGGTTTGATAACATCACTTCATTAAAATGTGTTATGACCCACGTTTGTGCAACGATTCTGATACTTGCAACACACATTAGGAAATTCATGCGGGACACATCACGTTTCTTCCATGTTAATCTTTATTGTAACATTCATCTGAATCTTCATATTTGTATGCGTTTCTATGCCTCACTCACATTGAAATTCTGACACTGTAACAAAGATCTGCTATTTGTCTTTTTCAAGTGTGTTCTGAATGTTTGTTCTCATAATGACTTTCTTCCGGTGGCTCATTGTTGAGCAGCAACTTTCTAACCTAATTCAGTAATCTGAGCAATCACGCGGGCGGCAAAATGACGTTCTTTCCTGATTTTTGGTCGGTTTTCGTTTTAGGTGTATTTGAACAACATATATTGTGTCACTAGGACGTTCTGGTTGTTGTAGGTTTTCGTTTTGTTCAGTTTTTCTCATGACCATATGCTAGTTTATGCAAAAATATTCCCTGTTATCGTATTCACGAAGTATGTACGGAGTAAAAATACAGCTAGAGAGAAAAAAGTAGATAGATACAGATTCAAACTTTTCTCGTTTTTTCAAACCACTTTTTGCATATTGTGTATAATCCCGAATTCTAAAATAGATTGAACTTGAGCTCTCGGAAATGTCTTTATATTCCCACCACATATGTGGTAATACGAGCGGGGAGACGACTAATCTATTTTCCTCCATACTAATTATGACCGGAAGCTAATACTTCCTATTTTTCTTATTGATTGTTTTATCGTTGTAGTTCTGGGGCAAAAATGCTGCACAAGATAATGTATATCTCATCGCACCCCCGATCTTTTTCACCTTTTACTTTCATACCTTTCATGTGGCACCTTTACAGTGAAGATATTAAACGCACTTTTCTAATGATGAAATATAATTTTTGGGTAACTGTTTTATTATAACTTAATATTCAGGACGGGAAGCGAAATGACAGAAGAATTTTCCAAAACATGGATTCACTCAAAATCTTTCGCGATGTTTAAGCATACTGTGAGGGGTTAAAGCGCCGATCATAACACTCGACATTTGAATCGCTGTTTCTCACGGCGGTTATTTTATATGTGTCTCATTTGATATTTTAATTTGGTTTGAAACAGAGTATTTTTTTTAAAGTTACATCAGATTAGGCATTGAAACTGATGTAGTGATGAAGTGAAGCCATATAAAAATGTGTTAATTTCAACCTGCTTGTAAATCAGGTAATTTACTTGAATGGTCTCGATTCGCAGTCAAAACTATTTGATGTACATACTTTACTTTGCACATTAAAATGATCGTATAGCCTGTTTTGTATAGTTTGCCTATAAAAAAGTCTTTCTTCAGAATAATGTCTCTTTTACTTTCATGGTTGTTTTGTTCATGATTCCTTTTTTCAAATTAAGGTTGTATATAGTTTCTAGTTGGTTTTGTGTATTCTGCCTATGTTTCTCTGTCTTCATGGTGATGTTTCTCTTATTTCCATGTCTCTTGTTTCCCAGTCTTGCCTCCTTCCCATCGCGTGGGAACCTTCCATGATTGCTACTGCTTGAGAGTCGTTCAACCCCATTTTCAACCACCCTCCAACAATCTCATTTAATCCAGTTACTAAGAAAATAACAAAATACTCTACGAAAACATGAAAAATAACCGAACTTCGTAATGAAAAATAACCGAACTTCGTAATGCAACAATAACAATGACAATAATAATTGTCAAGGTCGTAATTTTAGTATAGTTGATTCAGTTTAAACAAAACAGTATGTGGATTTCATGTTCAACACTTGTTCTGAAGTGGAATAAAGATTGCATGATAATGGAAGAAAAAATGTACTTCCTGTGATATTTCATTTTCAAAAAAAACAAGAAACAATCAGGTTTGAACTCAATGTTGAGTATCAGGAATCCCTTTTTCAGCAACATTCAACCCCTTTCACACCTAATTATTTCTATTCTTGTCGGCGATAACTCATTTCATATGATAATCCGATTTGATCGCACCAGTTTACGCGAGAACTCGACCACAAACAAAATCAGAATGTTTTCCGTAACAATAGAAGATAATGACGCCTACTCCAATATTGCTCACAGTATTTAAACACTACACCTCATTTTTCACTCATATTTTCGATAAATGCCAATGTGGGTGTGGCGTTATCATTGAGGGAATCGGTTTTTTTTCGGAGAAGTACAGTAATTAAGTTAGACAAGGCTACACAAACAGTGCTTCCGAACCCTACCTATGAACTTTTGTTAAACTCCATCCTGTACTGTCAAGAGCGACCCCCAGGTGCCCTACTTTTATATTTATATCATATAACGTGCGTCGTGGAACATATTCCTTATTCAAACCCAATTTCTTTCCTCATTAACCGGAACGTATTTATTACACGGCGGCTCGGAAACATGATCCTGTTTGCTTACTATTCTTCTGTGCAGTTTACCAAGTGTTTGCAGAGTGTTTGCCTACCGAAATTATCTCAAGACTATCCGAGTAGTTTGTCTTACCACTGACGAGCAGATATCGTTTTCGACATTGGTGAATTAATTAGTTTTCGAGTGCATTTTGTTTGATCTTTTTTTTTTCAGAGAGAAAAACTATGACTGCAAATCTAAAAAAAATCCTTAATTCAATGTTGTACTTTGAATGAATTTGCACGTGTATTTTCCCACAGTTCCGTTCTCGGTGGCATAACTTTATGTTTGTTAATCAAGTTGAGAAGATCGAGTTCGAGTTTCGAGTTTTGTTAATCAAGTTGAGAAGATCGAGTTCGAGTTTCGAGTTTACTTCGAGTTTTAGATTTTAAAGTTAAAGTTTCGAGTTTTCGAGTTTAACTCAACATTTCAAGACATATAGTATAGTTGCGTGGAGAAACAAATGGTCCGTATCTGAATTAGCATTCCTTCCGCTCCACTTTTCATAAATCAGCCACAGATCCTCGTTTGTCGTCGGCGTCTCTCGTTTTCGTACGCTCTTTAATGACCGTCTGACGAGTGCCTGCCCCAGGGTTTATGAGCCTTCATTCTATTGTTGATCTTGCCTTCTTTCTCAGCCACCCACAAGTAGTTAGAATGAGATAAATGATTAGAATTCGTTGACTTTGTGGTAGTTTCCATTTATACAGGAAATCAGCATTGCTCATCAATCCTACTGAGATTCCTGAGGAATACAAAGTTTTTCTACTTTTCGTGCATTCAAAATGAACAAAGGTTATCGAAAAGGGCAACTATTTCAGCATTTGATTGTGATACCTCATTACAATTTGATGTGTTATGGAACTTGTTCCAAGAAATTGCATCAGAAAACTGTCGTTCGAAACTGTTATCCTTAGGTGAACAATATAATTCTTTTGAAAACGCTGTTTTCGTGTTGCATACTAACCTGTCTAGGTGTTTGAGGTCTAGTCACCTAGTCTATTCTCCGGTTACAATACCTGCAAATGCAAAGTAGCAAAATCTTGTGGGAAACCCAACGTATCACTTGCAGAGGCGACCATGAGAACAATTACTAATGTAAAAACTTCCCAGTAGCAACTTTTCAGGAAAAACTGTTGTATTTTGTGAAATGTGTTCTCATACAGCTAACGGATTCGATCATGTAACTAATTTTTGCGTATTTGTAACGGGCAGGATACGTGAAGATGTACATTCAGTATCATGTTACGAAAGATTCACCATATTCAATCACGTTTCTTGATGGACTTATGTTCTCTAGTAGTATTTGGCCGTGTGTTTCAGCCTTCAGACATTGCGTTCTCCTTTAAACGTCATTTTGAGCTTTTAAGCGACTCTTATTATAACTAAGGTTATGTGAGTGGGAGAGAAAGGAAGTTTGAATCCGCATAGGATGATAGGTTTCTATTTCTCATTTCCTTTTCGAAGCAACAACAATTGAGTGCTGGGTTATTGAAGCGTAAAGAACTCACTTGGAATATCATTAATGAAAAAGTGCTCCAGCGAGTTCAATATTAATATTAGAGCAGTGCGTTCGCTAAGATAGAGCCGTAAAACTTGCTCCATTAGAAACTTTGTACTACAAACCGCTGAAGGTGGTGATGTTTCATTTGTTTGCCATGATTGAAGCCCATTAGTGTTCAGACGGTTTGCTGAGCTTTCATCTCAAAAAATTTTACTCTCAAATAATATTTTATTCTCTCAGCTTTTAGTATCAAAGTTTCAAGAAGTCGCACTCTTCTATTTCACGATATTGAATGTATTACTCTCCACGAGTAGAGAGAAGCTAGATTCATTATGTGAATTAGCCAGGGGGATTATACGATACGTCACACCTAATGCCCTGTTTACTGAATTGTATTTTCTCTATTTCATTTTCGACCCAACAAAACCGACCAGTTCGCAAAAACACTATAAGGATTGCATGGAAAACTCATTTCCGTAATTTTCATTTCAATCGCTTCCAGTCTTCTAGTTTCACTTCAAAATCTTGAGCTGATACTTTATTTTTCATGATTTTTCTCATCCACATCTTACTTTCTCACAGTTTTATGTTCCATCAACATTAATGAAAAGACAAAAAACAGCCAACCTCAAGAGTTCTTGGTACTTATAAATACTGGAAATTACGGGGAATTGAAAAAATCCAAAATGCAATAGTTTGTGGTTGTTGGCACAGCTTGCGCAGTTTCATTGCTAGGCAATGAATTCAGTTTATATTCCGAATAACAGCCACATCTGGTTCACCAGTTCAAAAAATCACGTTTTATCTAACACCACCTGCTTTGTAGCATTTAGCAGATAGCAGCTGAAGAAACTCACGATTAAAACTGCTGTTACCTGCAAAAAAAAGATAGTTTTCAGGTCGAGGAAGAATTTAACGATTTGGATTTCTTTCATTAAAAAAAACTGAAACAGTAGTGAGAATTGATATGTATAACTTTCATCTTCGTTAGTCACAAAGTTTTTGTGCAACAAATCTGCGAAAATGGTAATGTGTTGAAGTAGCTATAGTGTATGTATTTTTGCAGTGATTTTTCACACTTTTTTTTCAATTTTCGAATTTACATCTCACACAATTTTTTAGAGTAATAATAGAAATTCAGCTACACGTAACTAAATAGAAAAAATCTAGAGTCTAAAGTTTTTGGTGATATTCGTTCAGAAAGATATGTGAACTACAAGTAGGTATTTTTTTAGGAAAGCTAATGTTTTCTCGGAGCGGATCTTTCTGGCTTTTCCTCGATTAACATCCATTTTATATTCCGTCATCTGTGTTTACACATGTGTCTTCATAGAATATTCAAACAGAAGCGTACGCCTTTCCTTTCTGTTTTCGTTACTTGCCAACACCATCATGTATTTGTGTCAACCGACCGAGAAAACCACCTTTATTCTGTTTGTTAAGTTATTTTTGTAATAATATGTATAATATATGACATTCACACCAGAACAGGCATGAACACGTTTGCTGATTAGACTAGAACTCAAACTTGGCCACCAACAGTTCGGAAAAGTTCGAAAATATCTACATTTGTCTAACAACGTCTTGGTTCTATCTGCACAATATGAACGGAATCTTTACCCAGTAATTTATATTTGAGTGATGTTTTCGTTGGAAGTGCACCCAGAGGAACTCAGTATTTTTGAGGAGGGCGCATATGAACGAAGTTAGCTAGTTATATGCTGCCCTTCCTCAAATATACTCAACAAAAATACACGAGCACATCATAAAGTCTCCTATATCTTGAAATGAATAATAGATCATCGCATCTCATTCAAGCTGAGCACTGTATTTACTTGAAAAAATTACTTAAATTTCGTATTCGTGTTCGATTTTTCTAATGCGAGCCTATTTTTTCTGATTGATTTATATACATGCAAGAATGTGAGATACATAGAGATACAGAAATTGAATGAGAACCAACTGAGTTTGAGCGAAATAAACAATAATCGAAACCATTGTACGTCGGTAAATCTTGCTGTGTACGTAGTTTGATCCCGTTGATTTTTGGTCAGAATTTGAAAATTATTGGGTTTCATCGAGATTAAACTACAACTAAGATGCGATCACTCCCTACGAATGATTTTTGTCAGTCATTAATACAAATGGTTCAAAAACAAGTTCATCCTGTTTATTAACTTTCTATTCCCGATGTATTCTCGTGTGCGCTGTGTCGAATTGGCTGTGAAGTAGTTCTCAAGTGGAACTTCTCCCCCCTCATTCATTTCTGTCTCGCCTAATCGCCACGTTGGTCGAAAACGTCGAAAACTTGCACTTATGTTCTTCTTATGACAAAATCACAGTAGAATACTTTCTCGTATAGTGTGATCTGGAAAGAAATGTATGATTCGTTCGAATACGAGATGCGAAAAACCAAAGAAAGACGGTCAACTCTAAAACATTACCTTCAAATTTATAACGTTGTGGCTGATTTTTGAGTTATCAACTTTTGCTACTGTCAGCATTAGCGAGATCAATTTGGCTTCTGTGTCACTTTTTCGCTAAGTTTGTGAAGTGATAGTTATTAATTTTAGAACACATTTCGAATTATTGAGATATAACCCCACAAATTAAAATTACCCACAAACAATCAATACCGCTTTAACCTTCAAGTATTCGGGTTAAAAAGGTTTTGTCAGCAAAAACTCGGTTCACCTAGCGTCTTCGTTTTCATGCGCTAATCAGCATTATAATCTTCTTAGTGGATACATCTTATTCTAAGACTGCCATTTTGTCCTCAACACCCCCAAGGATTTATTCTGGTTTTGAAAAAGTATTCCCACTTCCATCCGTCTCTTATTTGATGCTCTAACATTGATAAGAAAGAGGTCGTGCATATTTACTTTGCATTCAGCACTCAATTTCCGGTTCGAAATTGTATATAAATAGTGAGTTACCACTATCATAAATCACTGTACACAACACACATCTTCTCTGTGCACTGTGTATTCATGTGAATGTAAATACTGTCCTTAAAAGTATGAGCACATGTACTACTTGTGAATGTAATCTTAAAGTAGCCGTCTTGTAACTTGAGAAGTGGGTTACCGGAACTTTTTCCATTGCGGAACTTTTTTGAGCTTTTTGAATTTTTCGTGAAACTCAAATTATAGCGGAACGGTTTCTTTAATTGTTATGGAAAACAATATATATGAGAAAATTGAACTCAGAGAACAGAACAGAACTCACCGTAAAAAAGACTACCAATTTGACTGATGTTTATTGCTGGGGTTTTTTTGAAAAATTACCACGTT
The DNA here is from genome assembly GCA_964036275.1 of Litoditis marina. Taxonomy (NCBI): domain Eukaryota; kingdom Metazoa; phylum Nematoda; class Chromadorea; order Rhabditida; family Rhabditidae; genus Litoditis; species Litoditis marina. The sequence goes on along the minus strand of OZ038440.1, from coordinate 9,137,684 downwards.
TGTCCAATTATTTCACCGATTTTTTGCCGCGGAATCTTGCTTTTCGGGTAACAATTATCAAAAGCCTTGCGTGAAAATGTTTCTCATATATGCCACTTGCTTGCACCAGTTCTAACTCTAATCGGAAGACATTAGTAAAGCAATAAGAGAATCTACCTGAAGCCTCTAATAATCGCAGTGAACTAGGATCATCGAACACAGTGTTTGTTCAGTCCCACATTTTTCGACCTTTGTGATTCAGATCATCCCACAAGGTGATGTGCAATTGAGAATGAGCTATAGTGGGTGTCAAACTTATAAATTTCTGTCTCCCGCCGGAATCGAACCCGCGAGCAAAAGTTTCGTAATCGGGCGGCTAACCGCTGCGCTATTAGAGTAAATGAAGAGCAAGCTTTGAGATCGAAGACATGTGTGCAGACACAGGGGAAAGTGAGATATACAGTACTCTCCCTCCTTATCGTTGGCGACGACTATATAGATCTTCTAGTAATTCGAAAGGGCTGAAAATTTGAGAGTTGTACCGTACTGAGTTGACTGGTTACGGGCTAATGAGGCTAAAGAACGACGGAATTTCATACGTTTCGAATTGGGACTGGTAAGGACACTATGTGCGACAATGTTGTTTTCGCATGTGTTGATCCATACAAAAAATAAACAGCTGCATTTCAAAAGAAATGCATTATGCCCACATCATTGCTGGAAATTCAACAAACGCCCAACTTTTCGTAATTTAATGTCGCTACGTTATATATTTCAACCTTCTCGATGCTGTCAGGCGTGCGGTTTTCACTTTAGTTTCTCTTTCTCTTGAAATGAAATATGTACATGTTGAATATCGGTCAGGTGTCTTCGAACTTGCAACACTTTCAACTTGGAGCACACAAAGTTGAGTTTCAAAAGTTCATAATTCTCACACTTCTTTCATTAGTTCGAATGAACTGTAGAAACTAGTTTGTTTTTGAAATTTTAGAAACTAGTTGATGTTCGCACGAAAAGTTTGCAACCAACTTTTGAAAAAATATGTGCAAATTTTTGCAACATATACAAGTGGAACAATTGCTGGTTCAGATATATTGAACAGCATTCGGCGCCAGACAATACATTCAGCGCGACTTCAACTAAAATTGCACTAAACTAGCTGTACAGGAGTTCATGTAGTGAGTGCCAAATTTATAAACTTATATCGCTCGCCGGAATCGAACCTGCGAGCAAAAGATTCGTAGCAGAGCGATGAACACTGCGCTATTAGAGCACATAATTGACAGGCTTCGAAATCTAACGCATGTGTGCGTACACAGCGGAAAGTTAGATACACAGTACCCTCTCGCCTTTCCGTTGGCGACGACTATAATACTGAACCCCATGATAAGTGCTGCTAAAACACAAATTCGTGTGATGTGTATACGTTCTTCTGCTTGTGTTGTTTAGCACTATGTTTTCAGGTTTTGTTACGAGAATGTGCACTTCAGTTAAAGTGCATGGCACTAAATGATATTCAGTTCAAAGTCTTGTCGAGCAATTTTCTTTCAATTATTCTATTCCTAACTGTTGTTGAAATTCTGGTAGCTAGTATAATGTTTTAAAAATCTTCTTTTGACAAGTTTTATTGCAAATTGTACTTCTTCCTCTCAATAAAATTGTAATGAGGTTGAACAACTGTGCGTTTTGTCCAAATTCAGGTTGCATCTCTGTTTTTGGGCTCTCGTGTTCTTGCGTCATGCGGAGATTATCCGTTTTTCATCTTCTCAGAATTCCTGCATTAGAAATCAATTCCAATACTTTTCCTTCCTTTCTCCTGCTGGTTTTGTGATTCTGATGTTCTATCCCTCTATCTCCTTCTGCACCGTTTCTCGTCGTGAAAAACCTACGCAAATTTATACCAATTTTCATGTATTTTGTGCTTTTGTCATCTACAATTTTTGTCTATTTGCCTGCCTATTCCAGGCGCTTGAGCTGAGAATACCGAACTTGATACATATCATCAATCAAATTGTGGTTGCGACAAATACGTTGTTCTATTTATGATAATTCTATGATATTTGATCTTCAGTTGTACAATTTATGTTTTTTTTGAAAACTATATGATCAAATACTTTTCAGGTGTGCGCGCGTCCTCTCCTATGGAGGGGGCGTGGCTCATTATTTTGGGCTGTTCATCTGGTCTCGCCACGATTACGATGGCTATCTGTATCTACTGTATAGTCGTACAATGCAGAAACACACGCTACAAGTATTCAGGTAAATTTTGAATATAGTTCGCCCATTTCCCAACAGGACTTGGGCAGCTTGCCAATGAAACTTCAAGGCAGTTTCTGAACACAATAGAAATTCATACGAAGGGTTCCTTTCCTTCGTTATAACTCGTTTTCAAGGCAACTTCTTGTAAACTATATGTTTTCTGTAAATAACAGTTTTCCAAACTTTTTGGCACGCTGCCAACGAGTCCAGTTGGGAAATGTGAGGACTATACCACGCCGAAACGAGAAAGGATACGAAACGCTTGGTCGAAACAGTTTCCGAGCGTAAAACCTGTGGTTAAAAAAATAAACCCACGTTTTTCATCTTCACGTGTTGATCTCGTTTATTGTTGTTTATACCAGTATTTATCAGATTTATACTAAAATACGTCTAGTTTCCATAGTAAGTTGCAAATCCTCCGCTCTTGAGCCCCTCTTGAAACATCACGCGGAACTTTGGTGAGGAAGTAAATCGTAAATTATGCACGACTCACCCTTCTTGACGCCGTTAGAAAGAATTGTGCAAAACTCGGCCTTTGGCTTTTGGCCAGAAAACTCGAGTTGTGGGTGTAGGCGGAATAGACCATCGGAGTTCATAGAAATGTGATTTTATAACCAGAACCTGGACATAACTCATTTGGTACTGTTGCTGGGAGTAGCAATACAGTCATAACTCTGCCCCCATGATGATCCTAACCATACCATACTAACTATTTTTTCGTGTTATTAGTGCAGTTCATTCAGTTTGGTGGCTATGCCAACTGTTACCGTATACTAGCGTATTATATGATTTTGAAAGTTATACTCCAAACCGTGCCTTTTGAACCCGAACGTCAAGAAACCTATTCTGGAGTTGAATCACTGCAGACAGCTGCAAACATTTCAGCCAGATTACGAGAGCGTTTGAGAGGGAAAGAGCACCAGTCCTTCCGCCCGCTAATTGATACTGAATTCTGACTAATTGAGAAAGTGACCCAGTGGCAGCACAATCAGCGCGCGTTTGCGTTTCAAAATAACTTTGCTGAGACGACATAAACTGCTGTATTCCAACTGGATCTGTGGAATAACTCCCTAGATCCCTGTTTGACCCTTACTCTTCCGATTGTTTTCTAATTATCTGCCCGAATCGGGATCAAACTACACTGTTCTGCAAACCAACGCAATCGGTTAAGTATTCCCGTGCGAAACTAATCGGCCTACTCACCCTCCAATTATCGACCAATTACGTGCCGGAGCCGAGATCAAACTACAAAACGATGTCGCATCGACCGCGGCAGAGGAATTCGATTATGCGCCGATTGACTCTCGGAGGTGAACCTCATTTCCATATCTTTCGTTGGCAACAATCATGTCGCTTATCTGGTTTTCTGACGATTCTTTTATCTTCAGAGTTCATGTTCCAGAACATAGTTGAATAACATGTTTATTCAATGAAAAAAGATTGGAAAACGAACTACTTAGGTGAGAATTAGAGGACTTTGTCAGACTTAGAAGGTGAACATGAGTAAGCAAGTTAGACAGAAATGTGAACACACGGTCGCTACATTGAAATTACTAGTTGTGGTGTTTAGGGAGTAGATTGATTCAAAATATTGACGAGTTTGTTTCTATTTCGGCCTAGTCTTCTACACACCTCACGGTTTTCGTCCGCGATTAGATACCTGGCATTCTCAGTTGCAAGTACATTGAACTAACCCAGATGAAAACAAAAATAATGACTGTTAATACTAAGTACACTACCAGGGTACATAACGCGCATAATCTCCAAGCCATGTGTGCAATAATGCAGGTGATTGTGACGCGTTAGGCAGGATTAGAATCCCTAATACACAACACTGATCCTCTATTCGTTCACAGAACCTGCGGTTCTGACAGCCCGTTCGTAATCGGCTATGGGTGGCGAGAGCCTCCTGAGTACGTATGCTAGAAGATCCCGGCACCTTCACCCCATCCTGCGTCTCCTCAAACATACGCTATTTCTCTGCTCTTACATGCCTGGGATGTTAGAGACGGGAAATAGTGAGGCAGAGCGAGAAACGCAAGATGGAAGGAAGGTGCCGGGATCTTCTAGCATACGTACTCTGAGATATATTACTCCGTCTTGCATACCAACGTCCTATTCTTAACAACATGCCCGCAGTACCAATTCATAATGGCTGGCGGCGTAGCAATCCCTCCAATCTCATGAGAAATTCATTTGAGTTTCTCATAAGATACCTCATGAGTTACTCGTGAACTCACAATGTTAGCATTGCAATCAATAGAATTTCATGCGAAACTCGTGCTAATAGCTCATGAGGCATCTCATGAGATTCTCGAGGAATGGATTGCTACGCCGCCTGGCGGCGTAGCAATCCCCACAAAAGTTCATGAGATCACCTCATGAGCTATTAGCACGAGTTTCGCATGAGATTCTATTGATTGCTATGCTACAACATTAAGAGTTCACGAGTAGCTCATGAGGCATCTCATGAGAAACTCATATGAACTTCTCATGAGATTGGACGGTTTGCTTCGCCGTCAGGTGAGCACCTCATCCTCCGCTTTCACGTACTGTCTCACCGGTCAGGAAACACTGTCGCATATGAAGACGTTTGTGCAACGCAGAGATATCGCTCACTCGGGACTCCAAAGCTGAGGCAGAGAGTTCTGTGATCATTGGCATATTTATATTTCAATTAAATTAATGTTTCGTTTTCTCTCGTTCAGCGCACCTCGTTATGCATTAAATATATGAATAAATAAAAAATAAGTGAAGCGCCAGTGGTACGTTAAACGCAGAAGTGATGCCCGTGAGCTGCTTTCGATTGCTCCCGGATTTCACGTTCTTCTTTTCCGTATGGAATACCTTTGAAGACGTAAACAGGACCTATTTTTTTTGCATAATTGTACACTTGATTAACTACTAGTGTTATTATGTTATTTCGTGTTGGCAAATTTTCGATATTATGGGTGTCTAATATTAAACACCACAACCAACTAACAGAATATTAACATAATGCTAGTTGTTTCGTTGCAAACTGTTGGAATCTTATTCTCATATTCAGGTGTGAATGTGACACTGACCATGATTATATTAATGTTTGTCTCATTCTGATTTTCTATCTTTCTCACGGAGCATGATGAACTTCTCGTACTTCAGCAATTAAGCTCGCGAGTTCAAAGTTTTCGGGTCCTGTTCCCAAGTATGAGATAAAACTGGCAAATTGACCTGAGAAAAATCAAAGTCCTCCAAGCATTCGTGCAAAAACAGGATGCTACGTTGACACGATTTTGCTTCGTGAATGTATTGGCCTCTTAAAGCGTAATCTGAATCTTTTGGAACTTTTTTTCGTTTGCCACAGTCTGCCCAAGCGCTCATTCACAATAGCAGCTTGCCTCAAACTTCAGTACATATTGCATAAAAAGTTTTCTCTAGGTGTTCAAAACTTTGTGTCCGTTGTTCACCTCATTCGGCCCCAGTTTCACTTTCGTATTGTTTTTTCAGAGTGTATATCGTATATGCGCAAACTAGAACTCCCCGTCGAATGTTTCCAATATTTGTTGTAGTATTATCGAGATACGGCAGCTACATCCGATTATCTATTTGCTGAGACCGCTAAAACCCGCAGAAATCTATGATTTCACTAATCTTCCGATCTGTCTTCTGCTCAATCACAAAAACTTGTGTTCCACTTCCGAAAATCGACTAAAAACTTTTTTGTTTCGATGACACTACTCCGTCTTAAATTTCCAGAGAAAATTAAAGTAGGATCTGTTTTTGATAATTCTTTGCCAAATAGTGCAGAAGTAATGCACGCTGATACTACAAGCTTTTTCTTCATCGTCTTATTTCGAGAACAAATTCGTGGATGATACTTTTATCCTAAAGATGCTTCGATTAAAAATCATTGTCCACATCCTTTCCTCTTAGAGAGAGAAAACTCGATGAAAAAATATTTTCCTTGTTTTCGATACGTACGCCAATTTTGCGAAAAGAAAAACTACTTCAACAAATAGTTGACGATTATATTCAGAATGTTTTCTCACATCATTCGAAAAACACTCTGTGTAGATAACTTTCTTCCTTAGTTCTCTAACTCTGCCATGAAGTAGTGCACATAGGAATGAACGTCGTTCGTATTATAAATTGTTCCCTACATCCGTTTTTCGAAAAAGCACATCGTAGATCACACTATAAATTTCTTCTTCACATAATTTGTACAACAAACATTATTTGGATGAAACTTTCCCCTTGTTTTCGCTATCTCTGCCGTGAAGTAGTGCAAAAAGCAATGAACGAAGCTAATTCAGCGATTAGACTGCGGCACATCCTCTAATTCCTACTCAAATCAATTGATTACAGCAAAGGTCTCACGCGCCACTCAACTTCTCCGGATTTAGTCCGCCTTTTGAAGATGACATTTTTTCAACTTGTATACTAGGACTAAAAAAGATACCCACGCCTAACGTGAACAGATAGCGAAAAACGTGCGCATTATGGAGAAATGTTCACAGTTTCTGATATGCTTCACACGTACAAAGTGACGAACCAGCTCAGGTGAAAAGTGAATGGCCTATCATGACATATTATGGTGGAAAATGGTAAAAAATCTATGGCACAAAAGGTGCAGCTCTTGTCATACTTTTCACATCATATTCCACCATATGGTATATTACGCCGTTCATTTTCCCCCTATGACTGTATAACACTTTGTCAGATCAGCATTACTTCCACAGTTAGGGAAGTATCTCACAGGAGGGAAACGTGAGCTCTCATTTAGTTTGTTATATGTGAGCTACCAAGTTTTCTAGAAAGCTATTTAACTCCCCGAACAGGAATAACCACATTTCTCACGCGTTTCCCGTTTTTTTGTATGAGCGAATGATGTGAAAACCCGACGTAAGAACGAAAACTTTAAAAAAACAAATAACGTCAAACCCTCGTGCTTTTTCTGTGTTGAGAAGACCATTACTGACTCATTATGAATATTTCTCACTCTACATCATAATTAATGTCATTTTTCACCCAATCGTCACCTCTGTTAATTTCCATAACCTGGCTGCTCTTTTTCTCACGTAGGTAGGTAACCTGATACAAACGTTTTTACATGCCCCCTTCTCTCGTTGTTACACTTATGAACATCATGCACATACTTTTGAAAATTGCTTCTGAAACGGGTTCAAGCTAATTTTCAAATCTTTACTCAATAATTTCAATGTTTATGAACGACCACTATTGATCATACGACGATGTTATAGTTCTTATGACTAAGGATTTTCTCCGAGTCCAAAGTAGAATATTATGCACTCAAATTTCTTTTTCACTCAAGTTCTCCATTATCAACGATTTGAATATATTGTTTACTGATCAGTGAGCGTGAGCAAGTGAATTTCATTTGTACTTTTTTGAGAAATACTTCATACCACAAAAGTTAACCACATGATCTTCTAAGTGAATCATCTCATCTGGTCAATAGCACACTTCAAAACCATCAATTAATGAAAGTTCATGCTTTAATGAATACTAATTAGACTATCAGTTGTGGGAGTAATTGTTGGTTGAGCAATTTACTCTAGTCTTAGTTGATCTACTATGTGTCTCATTCAGTTCTCATTCTCCTCTAGAAACATGCGCGATAAAGGCTTGAACGTAAAACACCGAAAATTTGAAATTTCTGGGACAGTTGACCAATTATTGTTTATTGCAATTTACTTCTGTGAACTTTCTTACTTCTTTCTGTTGCTTTCTTTAATAACTTTTGAAAAAAAAAACAGTCTGGCGGAAAATAAAGATTTTGGAGACTGAAATGCTTTTCAATCTGATTCATGATTGCGGAACTGCGAACATGTGGTTTATATTTAGAAATTCTCCATGGAACACTGTGTTTTTCCGAAAAATGAGTCTGTTTGTTGATAGAATGCAAACGTTACTCAGTCATTAGGCAGCGATTATTAGGAAACACGAGCACATAAATCATCGCGTCATGGCGGTGTCTCTTTTTCAGATAAAGCTTCGTATTGTAACTACACTTTTTTTATATTATATATATATAATATATACATTCACTAGTGTTAACTAGACAACACAATAGTGAACAAATACGTAAAACCCCCAAAGGGTAATGAGACAAAACCCTATAGTTCGTTTCAACGATCGATAGAAGCCAGTTACAGTACATTTTAGTGGGCGGAGTTAATTGTGCTGGAAAGTTGCCAAAGTTTCCAACAGCGACCACCCTACTCAAAATAATGCATAAGCTGGGAATCGAACTCAGCTCTGCTAGGTGGCGCGGCGCACACAAGCAACCGGCCATCTGACCATGATTGCAAAAACTAAAAACAGTGATACCCAATCATCTTTTCTGACCGTTTTTCAAAGCTAATCTTATCGCACAAAAAGTTGTTTTAATTACTCCCCGATTACTTGATAACTTTTTGAGCGCAAAATATGTGCAAAAATCTCAAAATAACCACTTTTCGATATTTTATTTGTAATGAAAAGACTGGCAAGCTGCCAGATCAATTGCTTGCAATGTAGGGTGCGCTCGACCAGCATGGCTGACTACTATCGATGGTTGAAACGAACTATACCTACAAGTTAAGGGGTGACCTTTTATCGGTGACTTCTCCCCGTACGTGAAAAATATATCTTCGTATTGCGTTAATTTCATCGAAAAGTCTTTGGCACGCTGCGAAAGTCCAATAAGGAATGATGAGAACTGTATAGTTTTCTAGATAATGAGTTTTTTTTCATAGAAAAGGTGCGATATCGGTTGTCAGTTTCGAGAACTTTCATATTTTATTATTCACTACATAATACGGAAGTAGCATGGTGTTTTCAAGCATCTAGTTTCTCAGTGTGATTTTCAAGAGAACAATCATGTCAACAGGTGCTTATTGTTTTTCTATACGACGTCATACATCAACACTTCAAAACCACCAGACACATCACAAATAAAGTCACATTAAAACCATTTAAAAATTTATGCATTTAATTATCACTCTATTTGCTTCTTTTCTCTGATGAGCGAGTGCCACATTCTTTGAATGTAGATAAATAAATGAATAAAATGAATAAATAAAAGTACAATATTGAACATGTCATTTCTATCTAATCCACCTTCAAACGATCTTACAGTGGTGCCTGCTAGGAGGCTGAGAGTTCCATACATCAGTTACCATTTTGTTTTTCAAGGTCGACCCAAAACTAAAATTTTGTTGGATTATAAATGTCATGATGTATACCTTATGTTGTGTGGTTTAAAATGACGAACGACTTGTACAGAAATATTGGAACGAAGCCTTGCTTATTACTATTTTGGCGTATAACAATAGTTGCTTCTGGCACGTTCGATTCCGACCTGAGTTCATATTCATGTACAACCCACCCTGCGTCTTCTCAAACACGCTGTTTCTCTCACATCCCGCTAGCCTACAGGTATAGTGGGTGCCAATATTATGAATTTCATTCTCTCGCCGGTATCGAACCTGCGAGCAAAAGTTCCGGTGCAGGGCGCGAACCACTGCGCTCAGAGAACACAACCAGCAAGCTTTGGAATCGAAGACATGCGTGCGTTCACAGCGGAAAGTGAGATATACAGTATTCTTCCACCTTCCCGTTGGCGACGACTATGAGGCGAGTTAGTGCGCGAAACGAGAGACGCAGGTTCGGGTGGAACGGCCAGAATGTTCTAGCAAACGTACTCTAAGTCATATTTTTATATTGTAGCTTATATGATTTTGTTCCAGAAGTCCCGACTTCGCTGCCACAAATAAAGATCACAATGCCCACGAGCGGCTCCGCTATGAGCATATCCAGTGAGTTTTTATCAAAACAACATTACAACTGATAATAACAACAACTCATTTATACATTATATCATTTTCTCGTCTTTTCATCTATGTTCATAAAACAATGGTGGGTGGAACTCTATTGTTAATGACACTTATTTTATAGAAAAATTACGTTCGTTTTCTGAGTTCAACGAGTACACGTTTTTTCTTTCGAACTTTACCCGAACAAATGCGTAACGACATGTCCGCAGAAGAGGGGTAATTAGCATAACTCGTAACTTTTATGTGTACCCGTTCCGCGACTACTCAAGTGCCTCTTTCAGCAATTTCCTTTTTTAGCTCTCAAGATTTTCAGTTTTACGACGACATCTAAATTTTTTGTACGAGTTTTATTGTGGGTGCGGTTTGGAGGTGTTATCAGTTCGAATTTTTTTCTAGAAGTGATCAATGGAATTCAGTGCTACTTGGTACTTCGTGATTGAAAAACTAATCCGAAAATTCGAAAAATCGAACCATTAAACAAACTTTTTTTGCAATCAGATATTCGAGGATATTTCTGGAATGAAAACAATGAGTAATACAACCCTGATTAGCATAATCTCATAATCGATTTTGCATCAGATGATAATGAGTCAGGCGAGCTTAGCGACGAGGATCGAAAGTGGGAGTATACTAAGATCCGGTTATTACCGCAAAAGTATCACAGACTTTTTTTCAATTTTTTCTTTGTTAGGTAGTGAGCATAAAACTGAGCTCTTAGTCGTTGTACAGTCACGTGGAACATGTTAAGAACAGCAGAATTCAGAAATGTGCATTGACAAAGTGCACGATGTCTCATTAGAATGCTAACTTTACGTGACTATTCAATTCACTTCTAGTATATACATCTTCACATGATTTGTTTTCCACTCATCGAGTAATGCACGGGAACTATTTTATTGTTCGTTGGTCGCCGAATTGTGAACGTGAAACATAATCATGATTTCCACGTTTCACGTGTTTTCCCTTTGTCGACGAGTATAACGCCGGCTCCCGCTGGCATTTTTGATTGAGTTTGTGAGTCCCCCGCAATGGTTTCCAGCCCATTAACAAAGCATATACAATAGATTCAATCGCACGGAATGAGAATGATTCTGTCTTGTTTTCTGGCTAAACCTATGTGATGTAATGGCTGTTTTGGACGTTTTTGTTCGGAACTAGAAAATATGCTCTTTTTACTATAGCGCTCACATTCCCCAACTGAACTCGTTGGCAGCGAGCCAAAAGCTTTGAAAGACTGTTATTTAGAGAAAACATTTATTTCACCGAAAGTTTCGAAGAACCAAAGCACCCTTCACATAAAATTCTAACGTTTTGAAATATTTCAACATGTTCAAAAACTGCCTTGAATTTTCATTGGCAAACTGCCCAAGTCCAGTTGGGAAATGTGCGAACTATGAGTGTTTCAACAGCTTATGAGTCTGATTCAATTTCCATTTCTGAAACTTCCGTCTTAGATTTTCATGAGCACCTTTCTCTAGACGTTCAGATCCAAACTTTATTCTCCTCCGAGATAGCTGAAGTAACATTCACGCCGTTCCCGAAATTTGGGAACCCATATGTTTGGAACAAAATAGAGCTGTTTGTCGCATAACAGCCCTCAGAAAATTTTTCTAAAACGTTATGAACTGATCTCGTGCTTGTTTGGAACTACATTTCTCACACTTTCGCATGTATCGAATTTTCTAATTTGGAGCACGAAACCGAAAGAACTACTTGTTTGCTGCAATTTTATAGTTCTAATCATTCCTACGGAGACCTCGAAAATTTGTGGTTTTCCCCCATGTAAATCTTTTCCAAAACACCAAAGGTTTTTGAGCTGCAGTAAAACGGAAAAATTATTTTTGTGATACCAGTTGTTTCCATGAAATATTTTAATTCAAAGTTTCGTTGGCTCGCTGCCAAAGTATCAGTAAGAACGGCGAGAACTATAACTTTACTCACCTTTTTTTAGCAGCTTTTACGATATGCAGTAGAACATTAGGCTTTTTGTTTTATGAAACATTTTATTTGTTATATTTTGCTCGTGTGAAATAGTTTGAAAGAGAATTGGATTAAAGTTAACAAGTAGTTTTTTTCGTGTGTATAGGAAAGTCTTGTGCTCGATTTCTGTTGTGGTTTATTATTCAGTATCCTATGATAAATTACAAAATCTCTGCGTATATTCGTTTCTAGCTCGTTAACAGTACGGATTGTGCTGATCAAAAAACAGAAAACAAAATGTTTTCCTGTTATTGCTCGAAGTATCGCGACTAGCGTGGATTGCGATAATTTGTCAGGTTATTCCTCTAATGAGAATTAATGTAGATTAGCATGCGCTCTACATAAATGTTCCTCACAACTTCCTGTCTCCGAGAAAAAATATGTTTCTAGGGAATAATTTTGTACAATGTACACCTTGAATGAACAGATGTAACGTTGCATTGTTCAAAGTTTTCCCGTGCTCCAGGTTGAAATCAGTTAAATTATCCAATTTGCGATGAATTATGTATATATTCTTAGAACTAGACTTTCTAGTTTTTTGAATTGCGATTCACGTCAAACATAAAAAAAGCAAGCCATGTTGAAGTAAACCACTCTAAAACTGTTTACCATTATTTTTTTTATTTTTTTCATGCATTCGAATTTTTTATAATCCTAAAACTCGCCATTTTACAATAAACTCCTTTTAGCTTCCCTAATGACTCATTAAACTGTTATCAGACAATTGTATTTCGCCCGTATATTATGTTTATAAAACGTTTATCAGAAGTTTAATTTCAATCGTAGTACATATTCTGTTCTCACAATACAAATTCAATCAATTGGTAGTTGTGCGATATATTTGATCAGCCCACACGTGGTAAGTAACCATTTGTACACAACTTCCTAGTTTTATATCATTAATCTTCTACCTTTTCGTGAAGTTTCTGAAACTCAAGAAGTTTATATTTCTGTCCAAATGACTAGACTACAATCTTATCACAAAGATCGTATTATGTGCATTGTATTAAATGTCACCATAACTCAAAACCCGTTACGATGATACGACAAAGCAACTGTTGATGTTCATCAGTTCCAATAATCTGGTTCACAGGTGTAATTCCAATCAAACTACGTGACTGCCTCACGTGAATAAGTGACGTTGAGCAAAATTGAAAGTTTATCCAATTATGCGGGGATCAATTCAATTACTTATCACTTTTTCATTTAATATTAATTGTCTTATTTTTTATTTTCACAGGTGTGAAATTCAAGCCATAGGCAGCACAAAACCCGGTGCCAGTCAAGTGAACTTTTCCACGTGTTTCAGGGTTTCTCATATTCACTTACTCGTGATCTGAACTAAAAGTTGATAAATCTTCTAGCAAAAATATATATATATATATTGTATTTTATTAATACTGAATGTATTTTCCGAAGTATTTAGTTTGTAGTTTGGAGGAGTATAATCCAACTCAGTCAGAAATAAGAAGGGTACACCCATTTGAATTATCAGAAACGTAGGGAACATGTAAGTAATCTTTAACGCCGAAAATTTTAATTTTGGTTGTTGCTGAAACTTTTTTTAGTATATCTTTTCCTATATGTTTTCTATATTATCAGTGATTTTGTCGAAAACACCCTGATCTATCCAAGAGAAAGGATATACCCCCACCCCGCGTCTTCTAGGCAGTTAAAAGGCGATTTATATCATTGCAGGGGGCTCCACGCGTAAACACTGCTCGCCGCACACAGATGACTTTCAGTGCAAATCTTGGGCTCTGAGCTATATTCATCTCTCAACCTCTTCCTATACTCTCTCTCTCTCTCTTTCACTATTTGTCTCTCTCCCTCCCTATCTCTAGCTCTCTCTCTCTATCCCTCTCTCTCTTCGTCTCACTTTCTTTCTCGTTCGTTTTTGCCTAAAGTATATATTCTGTCGTTTGGTCAGGAATAAAGACAATTGTGTGAATCGAGTTCCAATGACTCCAACCAAGACAATAAAGGAAAAATCTCGTTTATGGTTTTTCGATTCTCATTTTCTTAATCTAAATGTGCACTCAAACTCATGCATTACGGATTTTAACGGGGAAAGTGGAAAACAATCTCGAACTGAACGTTCAGTCAGACCTTTGAACATTTTGTGTGTGCATAGCAAAATCCGCCAGTCTCTAACATTGGTCTGATACTCTGATACAGTTTAAATACCTAGGTACTTTTCATGTAGGTATTTCGAAAACTGAAACATTTCAAGGGAAAGTTTTGAACTGAATGTTTCAAAAGATGTTTTATAGAATACAACTTTGTTTATTTTTCAGAAATGAACAGTTCGTACAAGTCGCGAGTGATGATTCGCGACGGGAGCAGTCCGCCCTGGATGGAATGCCGATCAAACAGAACTAGTCCCTGCAATTCACCCGCTATTCATAGCACGTGAGTCACACGTGAACACACGTTAACTAACAATCTCTTCATGTTTGGATTCACACTAACGCAGATACGGCATACTGTATAAACCGTTTGAAGCGTTTGTGCAACTCCAGTTTGATTTGAGTAAAGCTATGTACAAAATGTACCCCTGTCGAACAAAAAGAAATGATCCTCTTCCAATATTTTCATTTGGAATCATTGTCCATGTACACACATGCATGCTTAGAACGACCTTAGAATGGAACTTAGAACGACACGCTGTGGAATTAACATTGCGCTCTAAAAGAATAAATTTCTCGGTGGGTTTCAGGACTGATTAGTACTACTAGTTTGACCGATAACTATCACTAGTACTGCAGATAAGTACTCATCAGTATTTTCAACGATACATGCTGGTTAATACTATTAGAAATACATACAATTTCTAGTTCGGATAGTTGTGACCTTCTGATCGACGATCGTCGAACCTCATCCTCCAGGGCGAGTCTGTTTCTATTCAATATGGACGAAGACGGGAATCAAGTAGGTCATAAAAAGAATTCCCAACAATTTAAATTGTTCTTCATTGAGTTTGGTATAAGAAAACTCTTTTACACATTCTTTGGAAGCTTATTTCGTGGAATAGGGTTGGTAATTTATAACCAGACTATTTCGAATGATTCGGCAACAATTTGAACCTGAACTCAACTCAGAACTTCAAACTCGAGTTTTTCGATTTTGTTACGACTTATGTTTTGCACAATCGCAATTACCACCGTTATGAAGTGAGCTCGTGTAAAGCGATGAACTCTGGTTTCATTGTGATACGATCTTTAGGGTGACCAGTGAGCTTCCTACACAAACACCTCATATAAGCCCTTCTTATTGATACTGAGAAGATTACTTGGACTAATGTTGTCATAATGATGAACCGTATGGTCCACAACTGCTAATTCCACGTAGTGCTTATCAGTGCTCCCTCTGCAATCTGCAATCATTCACGCAGCTCATACTTGCAATAAAACCTAAATACGTTTGCAAATTAAAAATTAACAAAAATAAAGTTGAGACTGAATAATTCCTACAGGTGCTTCTTGAGGCAGAATTTATAATGATCACTCATGCACTGCTCTACTGGTGTATTTTCCTTGTCAGATACAAGCTCGAATGCAAATTTGATATAATTCAACTGTATGTAGTTCAGTTTCACAACATTATCTTCGAGAGTGAATGTTGCTGTATTTACGCGATTCTTATGAATATGATACCATGGGGAGTATATTAATTGACTCTGAAATGGGTACAAACCGGAAAATAGTATATTTTAAGAATCCCATACTTCTTAGCCATGTCCTCTACATTCGACTCGAGACTGCCTCTGAATAATTTCATTTATACTGTTAGTCCATTGCACAGTCCCGTGAAACAGGTTGAACACAGAATAACTCAGAAACGTGCAATGACAAAGTGCACATTTCTCATCAGAATTCTAACTTTACGTGACTATTCAATTTACTTCTCGTATATAATAACAACTTCATTTGCACTACAGCTTGAGTTGCTGCAAGCTTTCGATTCTCTTTCCCTATGACTATCAGAAAGTGGGATGATTGAGATTGTTATTGAATTTCTCAATTTTTTTCTCATCTTTCACACGTTCGGATTCTATAGACCATCTGAGCTGACCACTGAGCTTAATCTATGGAGTAATTCCTTGCAAGCTTCCCTCACAAACACCATGAAGATTACCACGATGTATGTTGTCATTAGATCAGCTATCGCTTTATATAGAGGGTCCGCTTAGAAAAACCAGATCACAACTATATGTTTTGCACATTTCGGCTGTGTTCAAAGTTTGAGTCTGCGCATTTTTAGTTGTAGTTCGATAGTACGGCTTCTTTCAAATTAATTCACAACTTACTTTTGTTCACCTCTACACTTCACAAATAGCGGTTTCACAGTTGATCCTACCCATGGTTTTTGGCCAGATCATTGTTGCTACTCCTATACAAACTGAGCGCACTGGGCAAATAATGTCTCTGAATAGAATAGCGTGTACTGCTGGATAAAACAGACCCCTATCCTCTCAGAATCGCTTCTCGTTTCTTATACCTCGGTTGTTTTGAATCAATGGAGGTAGAGTAGCCACTCACACTTTTGTAATTCAATCAACTATAATAACTTAGTAAACACAAAGTGTGGTTAAATTCTACTTGCTTGTCTAATTGCTAAACTTGACAATTTTGTGGTCAATGAATATTGAGAAACAACATTGCGTAGATATTTTAAGTACAACCCAAAATTACGTTGAACTCTGGTCACTTGAATGTTAATGTCCAAAATGCATCAATTCTTTTAGCTCAAAACGAATGACCCGGATGCAGACTGCGTTTTCAATGAATTTTCAATAAGTCTCGAACTCATTCATCATGTTTGATGTGGTCAAAACGAGTTTTCCATTTTAAAATTGCACTTTTCAGTTATGTGTTGAAAATAGGTGGCAAACTGTTGTAACCCTCGTACTCACGAAGTCACAACGATTAGGTATTTCAGGCGATACGTTAGCCTTTTGAATATAACACAACAAAACACTAACTAGACTAGGTTTATTATGAATATATAAAAAAACAGTACAATAAAGCGTTGATACCTTACAGGGAGAGCGAGAACGTTGTTCGAACTACAACGATGATTCGTTCATTTCTTGTATGCATCTGAATGTTTCAGGTTGAAGATATGGACGAGCGATCGGTCCTTCATTACGAACTGGGATTCTATGAGAAGAGCACGGAAAACTGTTTTCGGTTAGTCTTGTTTTGGAATGACAGAAAAAGTTGAATGAAAATATCAATAAAACGGAATGACAGAAAACGTTGAATGAAAATATCAATAAAACGGCTTTCACATCTAGATGTACCTTGAGACACGTACCAGTTCGATCAAATTTGGTACAAAAACAAGTCAAAATTCGATAGCGATATGTTATTTTCTGTTCGAGTATAACATTATCTTTGAATTCTGTGAACTAATGAGACTGAATTTATAGACATTTTGATTTCAGTGGTACGCTCACGTTCGCTCTCCGTTACGACTTCATTCATCGTGTTCTAATGCTTCATGTGTTACGAGCCAGTAACCTACCTGTGGAGGTGAGCTTATTTCTCAGTAATTCATTGATTTATTACCTTTGTCGGACTAATTTTACATAGAAGTACAGTATGTAACTATTATATCCCAACTGATTACTCATAAAATGTACCCATTCGCTAGTATTACGTTCATACCATGAATAAGTTTTTCGTCATCATATAATCTCCGAGTGAAACACAGGATATGAACTCATCTATTAAACATTACACTTTCTGTTTCTCCCATTCTACCCTAACTGGTCGATTGAATTACGGTTGGTACTAGTTTTAACTCAGTTTTGCCGTGATTTGAATTTGCATTACTTTAGGACAAAGGCCGTACCGTGGACCCTTACGTCAAAATGTACCTCCTGCCTGAGCGCAGAAATCATTGTAAAACGAGGATTTGCAAGAAAACGCTGGCTCCCGAATTCAATGAGATGTTCTCTTTCGATGTGCCTTTCAATAATTTGTCAAATCGCATGTTACAGGTATGTTTTCTTTAATCTCAGTCAGTTATACTCTTAGTGCTATTTGGTTCCTAATTCTATACTATAAGCTAATGCTCAAACCTACCAACTCTCATCTTCTAATAGTGTCGTGTTGGTTCGTTCAATACTGCGCAGAAAAACTAGTGTGTTTGATGATTGACAAATTGACAAAGGCAACACTTTTGAAATACTCTATCGAACATTGCATGAATTTCTTTAATTTTCATTTCATAAAAAACATCTGTATGAAAATCTTAGTTAAATCGATTCCATTTGCAGTTCACTGTGTACGATTTCGATCGTTTCACCCGCCACGGCCTTATTGGGAATGTCATTATGAGGGACCTGTTTGATAAAAGCGATTTGTACACGTGGACGGAATACACTATGCAAATTGTTGCCAGTCAGGTAAACTAACACCGAATTTCAAGTACCATAACTTTCACTTGAATATTCTATAATAATGTAAACGAACTACGGAAACTAGCTAGATTCAACTTACCCAAGCACAGTTGACTATTGCACTAACCACTAAATATTTTAGGCGCTTGTAAAGTTCCCACCCTAAGAGAACTTATGGTTTGAACCTAGAAAAACACCGATTGATTGCAATTAACGACCAATTCTCAGTTTTTGAGCTCGTAAAGCCGTGAAAAAGTTGGTCTATACCACTGGAATGTCACAATTTCCGCATTCCAAGTCATTTAATGGCTTCTCGAGAGCCCATTTGAAACCATATGGCGGAACATCTGCTGGAAATGCAATCGACAGTTGTGTCTACATCATGAATGACTAACTTTGAGGTAGTTATCGGCATAAAAAGGCGGGTCGGAGGCATCACTTTTATCTCGGGTTTACGGATTAGAGAGGAGGGGAAAAGATCTTGGTGGCAAATTTGTTTGTGATTGATTAGAAGAGTTATGAAACATGGTAGGAAGTTAAATAAGAAATGGAAGACGTGAAGGAACATATCCCAAAAAAACTCCATTTCAGTCTGATTCAACTTCAGACATGTTTAGTTTAGTTTTAATTCTCAATGGAGCTGAATTCGAAAAATTTCTAAACTTTTTTCAGGATAAAAATGACTTTGGAGACCTCTTGCTATATATGCAGTACTCGAATGCTGAGCAGAAGTTGTTGATTACTGTAGCCAAAGCGTACAATTTGAGGCCAATGGACATTACTGGTGCATCAGGTAATTATTCAATTTTTCAACATAGTTTTTGAGCGAAAGAATAACGAAGTTCATATGTTATGGAGTGCGAGGCTACAATTAAAAAAATCAAACCGTAAATAAAGTATGAGGTCGTTATAAACGAGTGTTCAATGTTGTTTAGTGAAACGAAAATCTTCGTTCATGCTGTGTAAGTTTTCTGGTACCATCGATGCGAATGGATCGACTCAACACTTTTCTAAGATTCAAAAAAGTTTCACGTTTATTTTCAGATCCATATGTAAAAGTTGAGCAAATTTATCGAGGAAAACGTGTGAAGTTGAGGAAATCTTCCAAAAAACTTGCCAATTTGAATCCTGTCTACCATGAAACATTGGAGTACGAATCACCTAGTCATATATAATCGTATAGGCGTGCCGCACTTTTTTTTGCCTTTGATTCCCCTCAATTTCTCATTATAGATGCTGACCAACATGACTACGTATAAAAAGTGAAAGGGCAGAAAAAATATTGATCCATTGATTTTTGGTGAACAAAAATATGAAAAAACGATGACGTCATCGATTTCATTGTGAGCGAATGACTGAATGAAATTGCACTAAAACTTGATACCATAAATGAACAAGAATAGTGAACAACATATCTCGACTAGAAACCCTCAGCACCATTTATCGATTGATGGCAATTGTTCGAAAAAAATTTAGAATTGAGAGTGACTCACTTTTTTTTGTCGATGATTTCCTTCAAACTTTGCATGTGAATGCTACCCAACATAAAAACCTACTAGAAACTGACAGATAGTGGAAAAGTTGATTTATTGATTTTTGGCGAACGATAATGTGAAAAAACGATGACGTCATCGATTGCGTTCTGAGCGAGTGGCTGAATGGAATTCGCCTAAAACTTGATAACATAAATGAACAACAACGATACAAAAGTATGTGCTGATGAAAATTTGATACTACCATTTATCGATTGATGACGACGGTTTCAAAAAAATTTAGAAGTCAAAACAAGGAAGTCGGCCGGTTGCAACTTTCAGAAAAAATCGTCAATTAGTAAAAACATTCACTTGGTGAGCAATGCTCACAACTTAGTGCAAACGTTGCGAGCCTAAGTTGGTTAAATTTTTTTCGTCAATTTTGACGTTTTTTGGCTGTTTTTCCAGCATAAAACCAGAACTAAGGTAACAGTGGTCCGTGCAGTCATAGTATGGGTTTGCCAACTAGAGACAACACTTTTGTTAATAGTTGGTCAAAAATAATATCCATCCGTTTTTGACCTTTGACCTTGCCTAAGGGAGGTCAAAAATTCAAACAGGACATAATTTTTTTTGCTCCCGATCTTTTCAAGACAAGCAGTATTCATGATTTATCGTGAAAAAATTTCCAAAAAATATCAATCCATTCGCGAGTTATCAGGGTTTCAATGAAAACCCGTACTATGTACGGCGCACCTAGACCTCCATTTAAGCTATATTGCAGCTAACATTCTGAGGTTCACTACGGCTCTCTAAATGATCGTGAAGGTCTGAAACTTTCAGGATATGATAAGAAGAGTGTCATTGATGATCTACCAAAAAACCAAAGATCGAAGATCAAAAATCAAAAAGTTCGTATTTGATCTCAGAAATAGTGAAAACTATGAGATAACTTCCACAAATCAAGATGCAAGCAAGAGGGGGGTCTGGGGGTCCACCCCCAGCTAGCGGGGCGCGCGGCGGGAGCCGCGCGACTGGCTAGTCACCTTACTATATATAATCGTATAGGCGTAACGCACTTTTTTTTGCCTTTAATTTCCTTCAAATTCTCATCATAGATGCTACTCAACATGTCCACGTACAAAACGTGAAAGGGCAGAGAAAATATTGATCCATTGATTTTTGGTGAACGAAAATATGAAAAAACGATGACGTCATCGATTTCATTGTGAGCGATTGGCTGAATGAAATCGCATCAAATTTTGATAACATAAATGAACAACAATAGTGAACAACATATCTCGACTAGAAACCCTCAACACCATTTATCGATTGATGGCAATGGTTTGAAAAAAATTTAGAATTGAGAGTGACTCACTTTTTTTTGTCGATGATTTCCTTCAAACTTTGCATGTGGATGCTGCCTAACATAAAAACCTGATGGAAACTGACAGATAGTGGAAAAGTTGATTTATTGATTTTTGGCGAACGATAATGTGAAAAATCGATGACGTCATCGATTTCGTTCTGAGCGAGTGGCTGAATGGAATTCGCCCAAAACTTGATAACATAAATGAACAACAACGATACAGAATATGTATCCATGAAAACTTGATACTACCATTTATCGATTGGTGATGAGAGTTTCAAAAAAATTTAGAAGTCAAAATTTAGAAGTCGGCCGGTTGCAACATTCAGAAAAAATCGTCAATTAGTAAAAACATCCACTTGGTGAGCAATGCTCAAAACTTAGTGCAAAAGTTGCGAGCCTAAGTTAGTTAAATTTTTTTTGTCAATTTTGACGTTTTTTGGCTGTTTTTCCAGCATAAAACCAGAACTAATGTAACAGTGGTCCGTGTAGTCATAGTATGGGTTCGCCGAATAGAGACAACACTTTTGTTAATAGTTGGTCAAAAATAATATCTATTCGTTTTTGACCTTTGACCTTGCCTAAGGGAGGTCAAAAATTCAAACAGGATATAATTTTTTTTGCTCCCGACCTTTTCAAGACAAGCAGTAGTCATAATTTATCGTGAAAAAAATTCCGAAAAATACCAATCCATTCGCGAGTTATCAGGGTTTCAATGAAAACCCGTACTATGTACGGCGCACCTAGACCTCCATTTAAGCTATATTGCAGCTAACTTTCTGATGTTCACTACGGCTCTCTAAATGATCGTGAAGGTCTGAAACGTTCAGGATATGATAAGAAGAGTGTCATTTATGATCTACCAAAAAACCAAAGACCAAAGATCAAACATCAAAAAGTTCGTATTTGATCTCAGAAATAGTGAAAACTATGAGATAACTTTCACAGACCGAGAAGCAATTAAGAGGGGGGTCTGGGGGTCCACCCCCAGCTAGCGGGGCGCGCGGCGGGAGCCGCGCGACCGGCTAGTATATATATATATATATATATATCACCCCCCTATATATAATCGTATAGGCGTGCCGCACTTTTTTTTGCCTTTGATTCCCCTCAAATTCTCATCATAGATGCTACCCAACATGACTACGTATAAAAAGTGAAAGGGCAGAAAAATTATTCATCTATTGATTTTTGGTGAACAAAAATATGAAAAAACGATGACGTCATCGATTTCATTGTGAGCGAATGGCTGAATGAAATTGCATTAAAACTTGATAAAATAAATGAACAATACGAATGGACAACATATTCCGACCAAAACCTCTCAGCACCATTTATCGATTGGTGGCAATGGTTTGAAAAAAAATTAGAATTGATAGTAACGCACTTTTTTTTCTCGATGATTTCCTTCAAACTTTGCATGTGGATGCTGCCTAACATAAAAACCTGAAGGAAACTGACAGATAGTGGAAAAGTTGATTTATTGATTTTTGGCGAACGATAATGTGCAAAAACGATGACGTCATCGATTGCGTTCTGAGCGAGTGGCTGAATGGAATTCGTCTAAATTTTGATAACATAAATGAACAACAACGATACAAAATATGTATTCATGAAAACTTGATACTACCATTTATCGATTGGTGATGACAGTTTCAAAAAAATTTAGAAGTCAAAATTTAGAAGTCGGCCGGTTGCAACTTTCAGAAAAAATCGTCAATTAGTGAAAACATCCGCTTATTGAGCAATGCTCAGAACTTAGTGCAAAAGTTGCGAGCCTAAGTTAGTTAAAAAAAATTCGTCAATTTTGACGTTTTTTGGCTGTTTTTCCAGCATAAAACCAGAACTAATGTAACAGTGGTCCGTGCAATCATAGTATGGGTTCGCCAACTAGAGACAACATTTTTGTTAATAGTTGGTCAAAAATAATATCCATCCGTTTTTGACCTTTGACCTTGCATAAGGGAGGTCAAAAATTCAAACATGATCTAATTCTTTTTGCTTTCGACCTTTTTAAGACAAGCAGTAGTCATAATTTATCGTAAAAAAATTTCCGAAAAATATCAATCCATTCGCGAGTTATCAGGGTTTCAATGAAAACCCGTACTATGTACGGCGCACCTAGACCTCCATTTAAGCTATATTGCAGCTAACTTTCTGAGGTTCCCCACGGCTCTCTGAATGATTGTGAAGGTCTGAAACTTTCAGGATATGATAAGAAGAGTGTCATTGATGATCTACCAAAAAAACGAAGACTAAAGATCAAAAATCAAAAAGTTCGTATTTGATCTCAGAAATAGTGAAAACTATGAGATAACACCAACAGATCGAGAAGCAATCAAGAGGGGGGTCTGGGGGTCCACCCCCAGCTAGCGGGGCGCGCGGCGGGAGCCGCGCGACCGGCTAGTCAAACCGTAAATAAAGTATGAGGTCGTTATAAACGAGTGTTCAATGTTGTTTAGTGAAACGAAAATCTTCGTTCATGCTGTGTAAGTTTTCTGGTACCATCGATGCGAATGGATCGACTCAACACTTTTCTAAGATTCAAAAAAGTTTCACGTTTATTTTCAGATCCATATGTAAAAGTTGAGCAAATTTATCGAGGAAAACGTGTGAAGTTGAGGAAATCTTCCAAAAAACTTGCCAATTTGAATCCTGTCTACCATGAAACATTGGAGTACGATCTACCGGTTAGCCAAGTGGCCGAAACGAACTTCCTTGTTCAAGTAATGGATTGGGATAGGTTGGTTTAATTTTTCAACTCCCAATTAGGGTTGTTAATCGAGTTCAAAATTTCGTTAATCGAGTTCAAATTTTCGAGTTTTGGGAAATTTCGAGTTTTCGAGTTTTCGAGTTGTGGGAAGTTTCGAGTTTTCGAGTTGTTTCGAGTCGAATCGAATTCCTAGTTCGACTTTAACAACCCTACTCCCATGCTATACAACAGTTCATTTCGCTTTCGTCAAGAGATAATGGCATTCAATCTAAGCATTGTTGTTGAAAATTTCTTTGCTTATCCATTTGACATGTGGAGGTGTCAGCAAAGGACTCAGAATCTTTTTTGATTCTCAGACAATCTTCAAAATATAAACCACTGTACAATAGAATAGAATGTTTATTCGCGATTGAACACGTGAATTTCCACATTGGTATATGTGGCACCCTAATTACGAGAAAATGGAGACATGGTCGATAAAAATAAAATATAGAGTATAGTTCTCTCTCTATTCTGATGTTGTTATCACAATTTATATAAACGGGGTCGTTCGTTTATCGGTTCTTATTTTTCTCACGGTTTTATGGGAAACGTACCTAAACACTCTGCAGAAGTACACTTTGTGAAATCATGTTTTTAAGATGACATGAAATTCAGGATTGGCAAGGACGACCTGCTTGGATGTTGTGTGTTAGGGAAAGATTCTCCAACGGAAGAAGGCAGAGTACAATGGGAAAACTGTTTCTTGTCTACTATGCGAATCGAACATGGACAGGTAGGGTAGAATACTCTTCTTAGTTGATGCTTATGGACAAAAATATTCCCCATCTAGGTAAACGTGAAAAAAATCGCTGTTCAAGGGGTGATGATAAACTGATAAAAACTATGGTCAACTATTGAATATTCCACAAATTCAAACAAAGCATGTAGTTCGAAGGTCTTCATACACCGGTGGGTAGGCCCAATATGGCATTATCTGTTTAAATCATTACCAGAAGCACTCTATTTGTTGTTCTTCCTCTTTGAAAAACAATATTGTTTTCAGAAGCCCAAATCGGTCGGTCAGTGGCACAGTATCCTGGAGGAGGTGCCAGAGAACTTCCGCGACATTCCAAAGGCAAAGAAGTAGTTTGCAGTTCGTCTACCTTCTGCCCCTCTATTCGTGCAATAATCCTCAAGAGCTTCGATATTATTTGAATACAACTGATACTGGTACAAATTTGCATTCTGTTGATCTCTCTATTCTGATGTTGTTATTACAATTTATATAAACGGGGTCGTTCGTTTATCGGTTCTTATTTTTCTCACGGTTTTATGGGAAATGTACCTGAAAAAGGTGGCAGAAGATAGTCAAACGTGTACTTGTAACACATCTTGAAATGTCAGGAAACAGAAAAGTGCTCGATATTTTATGGTTGTTCACATTTCACGTGGCTGTCTTGATAAAACCAATTGTATCGTGATTACTCTTACCAATATACTGCCTGCGTCTCCTCGACCCACACTCTCTCTCTCTCTCTCTCTCTCTCTCTCTCTCTCTCTGTTTATGGTGGGAGGTGCTATGCAAAGAGAACTCAGAACAGAAACTTTGTGAATTCGTGGTTTTAAGTAGATTTAATGTGCGTTTAAAATAATATGATTTTATTGGTGAATTGACGACTATGGTTGAACCGATTAACGAACGACCCCACGTTTTCCTACATTCACAATATTTGTCCATTGAATCCATGTAAAAGTCACTTTCATTCTGAAAAGCATGCAGTTGGTTCTGGAGACGGGAATGAACATATTGATTTATTTCGTGTTTGTTAATGATGATGGAAAACATCATTGTCAATACTAGTTAGCATGATACAATGGTTGAATACAAATAATATAGAGCAAAACGTGTAGTTTATATTCAGAGTTTATGGTAAGCCTACAACTATTGAAGTCTTCATCAGTTTTAGTGTTTTAGATCGTACATTAACTAGTGATACGTTTTGAGTGAATAGAAATGCCATTCGAGAAATACAGAGGTAATTTTTTCAAACATAATTAAAACTGAATAAGGGTCATTTCTTCACTTTTCTGGGTGTTCACTAGGTTTTCCGATGAAGAACAGGGAGCAACAGCACTCACAAACTCCTTCACAGACTCTTTTTCTTCTTCACTCTCCAACTGAAACACAGTTGTTAAAGGAGGAAATGAAGTATAGAAAATCTCATACGATAGATATACTGCCTGTCTCGCTAAGTTTATAGTTTGTCCCGTTCTATTTTCCGTTCAAATTTGTCTAGCGAAAAACTGTACGTCTAGCGAAAAACGTTACAAGTTGTGTGTCAGTGCACGCTCAAAGTGTGTTGGGTTTTTCACGGTTCACGTGAATTCATATTTTACCACATTAACAGCTTTCAATCTTTCTCAGTAATGTTTTCCGATATTTTGGAGAATAAATCAATGGACTAGAAAACTTTAAAACCACCATGATGAACCTCATGGAACCGGGTCGTTACTACCAAAACGTTTATTTGAAATGTATTTGAAAAGTTTATTTGGAATGTATTAGATCACTAACTTAATTTACGAATGCGTAAAATATGTTGGTAATCTTTGATGATCCATGTGAAGTCATAACTAATTCTAAGAGTGAATTACAAACTCTTAGTTCGGTTTTGTTGATTAAACGTTTCATATTTTCACCAATTGAGGGAGGTCACTGTTTCATAAATTTACCTCTTCGTGTTCGTGATTCGGGTTGACAAAATCAACAGTATCTTCGTCCTTCAGTCGTTTCCAGTGAATCGAAAGAGCTGGGACAGGGGTCGAACTCCACCACTTATGAAGTCTGGATAAAAAATCATTGACAAAATCGCTAAGCTGCTTCTCATCGGTTCTAAAACCCTATTTGACCGTATTTGAAGCTTGGACCAGAGTTATCGGAAGACGAAAATGCAATGCTATGCTCATAATGAATGTTTTGTTTTCTGACAAACATGATGTTATTTACTTCTGTTGTAAAATATTGATTTTAACCTCATTCGACTGGGTTGATCGCTCCATACCACCACTGCTATAACCACGATCATGACCAGTACGAATGACACAGCTCCGAGCACTCTTGCAGCTGAAAATACACTGCTGGTAGTTGTTTTTTCATCAATTCGAATGAAGTAAATGTTGAAGATTATGAATTATTTTGCTTAATTCTTAGAGGGTGAACCTCCGCGAAAAAATTGGATCGTCGGAAAACAAAAATAAAACCTTATTCCTACTACACCCACATTGAGAATAGGACCGGTCCATTTTGCTCCATTTGCAGTCCATACTGAGAACTTGAATGGCGTTCTCTGAAATAATATAATGTATTTTCGCTTGGATTTAAAATCACAATTGGAATCAAGGAAGAGCAGTAAACACCCTTTTGTGGTTCTCTGGTAGAAATGGTTAGGAGCGCTCATATTTTCTGACGATCATATTTACACTATACGGATTTGGTTTCGTGTTTTGAATAGAGTGTGAGATTGAGATCATGTGCAATCGCGAATGCATCTAATCTATTCTATTCTGCAGAATAGCTGAGGTAGATATCATGACTACGCCGTGCAAGAAATTTCTGCATGTCATATTAATTTACGTGGAGCCGATATAATATCATTTTCAGCATAACCCACCGCTTCTGCTCCGAAGTTTCCTCTGAATCACAGTCAAGGCTGCCTCAAAAACTGACTGGTCGTACTCCGCTTCTACCGAAGAATCGTTTGAGGAGAACAATGCAATCTGGACATTCGTGCATGAATTTCCATTGAAAACGTGTTGGTTCAAATCAAAAAATGACACAAAATTTTGAAACTTGGTTCAAGCTCTCTGAGTGTTAAAGGGACCGTTCCTCTTTAATTTGGAGGTTCGAGCTGATTAGTCGATATTGTTCACATTAAAAAACCTAAATCATTCATATAGGTGTCAACTTCCTGTCTTGCTCCGTGTTCTCAAAAATGTGGTACAAAATTTTCGTACAAAGTTTTCAAAATGTCCATAAAATTATGAAATCATATTCAAAACATGGCCATAATTACCAATATGAAATATGTGGAAAATCTTTCTGAATATCATGAAAACTACGAAGCAGTGATAGATTAAGGATTTCTGCATTACAGTAACCCAAATTCTGTTGGCTTTTATTTTGCTCCGAAATAATGTGGTTTTTTTGAATTTTCTGTACGTAAGGTATGAACTTTCATCTCAAAATAGAATAAATGACTTTTTTAATTTTTCAAAAATTACTTACATTGCACATTATAGAGGTACGGTCCCTTTAATAGCTAATCTATGTGAACTGGTGAGCGTGGGAGTCGGTCCTTCGATGATCATTCAGTTCTGATTACACTGATACATGTTATTCAGTGTGTTGTGTTTGTATTTTTGTTCCATTGGATCTTATTTCCGAGCTGTAAGTTTGTAAATGGAGATAAAACTACAACCAAACATGAATAGTGAAAGTGAAAGATTTATGACACGGTGACTGGCTAGATACCTGGTACCGTGCTGGTGTCTCTTCCTCATCTAGACGAGAGAAGGACATCCAGGTGACATCATCTAGATTCTCATGCACCAGTGCCTGAAATACCTGATATTGGTTGTATTCGAATTTTCAAAATTCACTAGGTCACTTGAAATCGTTGAGAAATGATGTTTGTATATCTCCGCATACACAGTTTTTCTCATTTGAGTCGACAGGAAGGTTATATTATGTATGATTCATTGTGTGATGCACTCGACCGGAAAAAAATGTTCCCCTTCTTTCAAAATCTAGGTAACGAGGAAAACTGAGTGACGCATTAGTAAACGTGAGAAAACTCTGAAATCATGACATTTTGTTGTATGCAAAACTTCCTCAAAGAAGGACGACTGTATGGTCAGATCAGAACGCTTCAGTCCGTTAAACTGCAATACATTTTTCAATTGCGGTTTGAAGAACCGTTGACACGGGATTGGTCCACATTACCGTCCTGCTTTAAGATATGTTTTTGTCCAATTTGAGAATGAATGATGAACGGTGTACGGTTGTCCCAAACTTACACTCCATGCATCCTCGTTGATTCTCTGTTGGTCCGTGTTCAATCCTCGAAAATCGAGCAGAGCTCCTGAATTACATATTATATTCACAATAACTATCAGAATAATAAACAAACCACAACATAATCATGCGACTTGACATTTCAATCATTTGGTGGTTCAATTGTGCCAATGTATAGGGTTTGTCAAACCGTTGTGGACACCGTACCATCAAAATTATAAGGGGCGTGATTTGGCGAGCGGCCAGCTAGTCTGCGTATCATTGATCCACACACTCTCTCAACTGTTGTCAAGTAATCAACGACCGCTTGCCCCGCATCGCTCAATCAATCGAGCCCTCTGCTGTCTTTATGGGGAAAATGGCACCTATAGTTTGCGCCAAGACAACACAAACAAAAGTTTTTTGTGAACTTTGTCTAGTTTTCATTTTTCCACCAAACCAATAGAAAACCAAAATTAATCGCTGATAACCCTTTTTTTGGTAATGATTTACTATCAAATTGGAGAGAAGTAATGAAAATATACCGCAAATGTCGCAACAGTGCCCTTCTGGCCGCACGGGTTCGATACAGCCGGTTATTGGCACGCACTTCACGTATTCACAGATCAGAGACAGGGTCTGAAGTGTATGAAATGTTGACGGCAGGGAATCAAATATTAACTATGATTGACCCCAGAGTGAGATGTTGTGTTGTTTCGAGAAGCAAATTTAGTTTAGTACTGACTCATTTTTCTGTCGAATCAAAGGCATTGAAGAGACCATTCTCCTATAATCTGTAATGAATTGAATTACTCGAATCTGGAACAAAATATCCAATTGTGCTCCATTGGCCCCGTAACGCCCCTACAATTTTGAACTTTGAATTCAAATTGCATAATGCCATTGAATAAGTACAGGAACATGAACCTTTTGATGTGATGTAATTGTGCTTGGTAAATTAGCTATTCAATCGATTGGATTTGTTCACTCAAAGGTTTTATGTGATAGGTATTAAAACCCTGTTAGGTACTTTTATCACCATTTTTTGTACGTAACTCATTCGCGGTGTACCTTGCGTATATCGCTCTTATAAGAAAACAGAGCAAGATGAAGGTGAAAAAGTTGAATGTTGGTATTTAGTTTTTCAAGCTCTATATGATGGAACTGCTAACTCGAAACTTGAAATGAGAGAGAAATGCTCTTGTATGATTGTGTTGTTTAGTATTTCCTGGTATATCGATGAACGTGTTTGCGTTTTCCCCCCTAACCAGATCGGATATTCATTTCCGGTGATATTAGTTCATGCACTAGTTCGCCGGGCACATTCCAAGGTTTAATTTGTGGAATAAATATCTTACCATCTTTTTTAGAAAGTAAAACGGATTTCGAAGTAGTATGTGAACTCTAATTTTACTATCCGTATCGTTACAGGACGTCTCCAATATCATTTTTCTCGAAGAAACAATAAAAATAGAATCGAATATTTACTTGAAGGTTATTTTCTATTTTGAGAAATACTTGAAGAAATTGTTGCGATAAAAGTTTAAAATTCACATTTTGAGGTTGACATAAGTCCAATAGCATCAGTCAATCATATTAACTCAGAACTTTTCACATAAACAGCTGTTTATGTGAAAAGTTCTGAGTTTGATGGATTCTCGAGGTTGTTTTCGACGGAAGCTTATTCATAAAGTTGCACCTCAACATCGAAGAGGTTTATACAATTTCTTTCACAGAACTAGTTTTTTGATTATTCGGTTGTATAGGTTACCCGTCGATCTATGCAAACGGTATTATTCATAATAAGTAGGAAACAATTGACCATGATGAACTGTTTATCTGCTTTTTAATTATAATTCAAATTTCACGTTTCAATATGTTTCATTTAATGTTTTTGTAAACTTTTTCGATACAAACATCATATGATTTTGTCGGAAATGTGAATGAGTGACAGGAAATAGGTTTGGCGTTGCTATGTCTATGGAATAAAAATAAAAAGAAACTTCAGACTCGTGTTCTGAAACATAATTGTATTAAGTTATGAGACATTCACGTGGTACGTGGCTGATTCGCCAGGAAACTTGATATTGCGATAGTCACGTGCTCGTGCATGTTCTTCGATGTTGCTGTTCAGCGTTTTCAATGCTTCATATTTTCCCTTTGAATGCTCTCCCTTCTAACACTTATAAACTGTCTAGCCATAGCGATGTGAGTCCAATCCTAGTTTTTGGTTTTCCTCTCAGGCTCAAGTTTTGGTGTGTTTTCCTCTCTAAGGCGTACAGAAATTAATTCAATAAATCTAGATGTTGTGATTTAATTAGTGTTGGGACATGTTTACCTGACAGCCAGATTTATGAAATAACAGAAAACAAATTTTAATCAACAGCTGGCTTGTATCATAATATGTGGTTTCTCAGACAAAACATTACACTGATACGCCAAACACAAAAACAAAAAATGATTATAAAAAAATGACTGCGAACGCCTCTCTACAACTGATGGCGTATGCTAGAACATCTCGACTCCTGGCGGCGAAGCAATACGTCCAACCTCATGAGAATTTCATTTGATTTTTTCATGGGAACCTCATGAAAACCTCATGAGCTACTCATGATCTTTTAATGTTGTAGCATAGCAATCAATATGATCTCATGAGAATTTGATGAGATATATGAGGTATTGATCTTATGACGATTTTGAGGAAGTTCTATCGCGCCTGCAGATCCCATCCTGCGTCTTTTGCCCACTATTTAGCGATACTACTATTCCGGTGGAAACCGGCATTTTTCTGTGTTTTCGGTTGCGTCAGAGGCAAAATCATCTCTTTCTGTTTTCTCATATCTTTCCAGTTTATCTCTTAGATCTCAGCTTTTCTTTGTCGGCAATATTTCCACCATTGATTGGACAGCTCAATACGGTACATGTTGGCCAGTTCTGGGGGTTTTCTTGTTGGTGGTATATTTTAATGTAGTTTTAGTTTAAGACTGATCTTGACAATAAAAATTGGAGTAAAAATAGATATTCTCATTCTACAACGTACCTCGCTGTTCAAGTTAGGATTTCTGACGCCCATTCGACGTTCGCGTTCCGAGAAAGTTTTTCCTTCTATCAACACTGGGGGCTTCGTGGCTTCGATGAACTCAATGTGATCAATATCTCTCGATTTCGATAGTCTGTGACCCAGCGATATCTGAAGGATAAATGAATACAAATCACTTGTTCCCATAATTTGCTAAAACTTAAAATTTTACACATACAAAGCTTCCTGTACAATTTGCTTTCTTTAACCTAACTAGGTCTTTACTTAGAACTGAAATTCTCAAAAAGTTCTTAACCTGGTACTGAGACAAAAGTTAATAACCTGGTACTGAGACTTTGTTCCACTACCCCATACCTTATGAATCAACTATACTGTAAAATGCTAAAATATACTATATTCCGAGGTTTATCGACAGCGGAACATGCAAACTATACTGTTAGTCAATTGCACAGTCACGTGAAACTTGTTAAACACAGCAGAATTTAGAAACGTGCAATGAGAAAGTGCACGATTCCTCATTAGAACACTAGCTTCACGTGACTATTCAATTGAATTTTAGTATATTCAATCACGTACTCTGTACTGTCCTTCCATAGTTGAATACATTTCGAGCACACTTTCAGTGGTCATCTCCTGAATCAAAAAAGAATTGCACACATTACTAACATGAAAACAAAAAAGATTTTACCGGATTTCACTTGGTTTCTAATTTTAATTTAAACAAGGACATTTTTTCGTGAACGATCAATACCTCATAGCAAACTCTGGCCCGTTTGCTACGTTATACTGACTTACGGTACTGTAGTAAACATTGTTCAAATTTCACCACAAGTTCGTCATTGTTGTGAAATGTTTCACGTCGGCCACTCTTGTGTCATGTCACAATCCTGTTTCACGTGCTAATTCAGTGGGTTTCTCGTGGTCTATGGGTGAAGAGTCGCAGCTCTCATCTTTCTGCTACGCAAACATTCTCGCGGCTACAACTTATCCGCTCCGCGACAGGGTCATTTTGTGTTTCTGCCTAGAATGACCGAGAATGGTTCACTAATAACGGTTCCTTTTTTCGTGGAATGTATAATTTCAATGTTTTTGTATTGGTGAACCAAAGGTAGATGGTGGATACTGATAAGAACTACTCTAGATCTCCTAGAAAATCGTGCGATGAAGCTACCGAAAGTACAACGGCTTAAGTTAAACGTTCTGATACTATTTTATGAAGTGCCCTCATGGGTTAAAGATGGGTGGACCCATTTTGTAAAAAAGTACTGCTCTGAGCAAGATTTCATTTGTGGCATTCTCTCAACTATATAATCCGGCTAGTTCAGCTTACAAACGGTCACAGGACTATCAGCACACACTTTTGAGCAACACTACACGTTTGAACGTCATGCTCGTATAACAGTAATT
Organism: Litoditis marina; assembly: GCA_964036275.1. Lineage (NCBI taxonomy): Eukaryota > Metazoa > Nematoda > Chromadorea > Rhabditida > Rhabditidae > Litoditis > Litoditis marina. The sequence continues at coordinate 9,104,204 of OZ038440.1, read as the reverse complement.
CCGGAGATTTGAGGACCAGTCTCTCGTATACGTCATGCCTACACATTCTCGCTCTTCAGTCTGTGATTTGGGATGAGAGTTCGGTTCCGAGCTGTCACTAGCAGCCCTACTCATTATCTGTCAACTCCATGTTGTCCACAGATGTAAAGTAGAACCAATCACTGACTTGCAGAAAACCGATCATTACCGCACACCATTCTAAATCCATTCTCAGGAATGAACTTTGAGTTGAGTTGGACGTTCAGTTGATTCTCACGCGAGCTTAATATTAGCCTAAAATTAGTCTAGGACTTCATTTTGAACCAAAGACTTCATTTTCGATTCACTATTCCCAATTTTAACAACCCAAGAAAATGTTTCACCAACACTTTTCATTTCTCAACAGGTGGTTATCAAGATTAGTGTATTCAAAGTATCCATAGAGGCAACTCTGCGTTGTAGTTTGATTTTGGCATATACTAGAAGTAAATTGAATAGTCACGCATTCTAATGAGACACCGTGCACTTTGAGATTGCACGTTCCTGATGACTGCTGTGTTTAACATGTTTCACGTGAGTGTGCCATTAACTAACAGTATACACCGACCATACACTGAATCACATAATTTCCCCAGCCCACTGTAGTTGAAGCATTGCTATATGTTCTCTGTTCGGCAAGGAGGGGCTCTTCTTTTAGCTTTTTGCTAATCCCATGTTTGTTTTGTCTGAAAGTGAGATTTGATCTCGGTTCCATCGAAAATCTCCTTCTATCTCTTTGGATTAAAAAGGCAAAGCAGAGCTCATTTTCTCTCCATGGATTGAATATAGGTTGCTGAATGTTTGTTTCAACCCCCCCCCCCCCCCCCCCCCTCGTTATGTACTGCAATCGAGGGGTAAACATGTAAGAGTTCGACTTCCAGACAGAAATTCATATAAGAATAAACATATTTATTGAACCATGTGATTCAAGTGTAGAAGAACTATTCTATTTAAAGATTCAAGATTTATTAGATCACTTCAAATCGTTACGAAATGGTGTTCCTTGACTGCCCTCCAGTCAACGATTAAAGATAAATAGAATTCACATCTTTAATCGTTGACATGCTTCGCTGATTGCATCTTGCTATGTGTTCTGGTCGTTCATCATTCACATCTTACGTGGACGAAAATGTTCAGCGACCTTGCAGTGTAACCTCACGAAAAAGATCACAGAGCTGTGCAAGAGCTCATTCATTTCCACGAAAAGAATCTCGCAATCTTTCTCAGTCTTTTTTCTCTTCTCGTTCGATTTTTTAAATGTTAAAAACTTGAATAACCGCGAAAAATAGACTTCCCTGAAATTGTGCCTTTGCGTTAATGAGATTTGCTCACTATTTTAAAATCTTTCTGTACAGTTTTTTTTCTGGAACTTTAGTGAACCAACAAACACGACTCCAAAAAATTATTTAACATTTTATAAATGTTTTTCGCAAACTGTGAGATTCGTGGTGAAAATATCAACACAGATAGGTTTGACTCTATGATTGGTCTGAATGTTTCTCAAAACTTCCTAAGGAAAAAAGTTGTATGACAACAAACATTGGTGGCAACATATTCTTGTTATTACATACTTTCTGGTGACTATAACTTCTCAATTCCCGTTGGGTCGGAGAACACTTATAATAATCTACGGTAGGTGGTTTTTGATGTAGCTCGTTGAGAATGTTCAAGCACCACGACCACTGAAAAACACTTGTTGGGTTGCCGTGTCAGTTTATCTCTCTCTTTTTGATCCGATAAACTCCTGTTCATGGAGAGAAAGAAGCAAAAGAACGCATGAGAACAGTGGGGAAAATGACATAAACAGAAAGAAAAAGCGACAAAATGGCGAAATAGAAAGAGAGAAAGAAAAACCGAGAGAGAGAGAGAGAGAGAGAGAGAAACAGAGAGAAACAGAGAGAGACGGGGAGAGCTCAACTTCAAGTGTATAAGAAAGAAGACGAGATAAATGTTGTCAAAAAAGGCCCTTACAAGTAATTAACCTCCCGTCAAGTAAAGTGTTCAGCGAGCTTTCTCAACTTCTAATCTCAGTGTTTCGTATATTATCTCTAGGAGCACTACCCGGTTTTCTTGACTCTTCAAATGACATTCATAGTGGTGTTATTTGGGCTGGTGGAAGTACTGAGCTCTACAAATTTTCAATCTCATTCTGTTGCCTCTCTGGGTGTCTCTCAACAATTCCGAACTTTTTCGCTCTAATCACCTATAGAGAATATATCATTTTTGCAGCTTGATCTCAAACAGGCGAAATATATATATATTTTTTTGTAGCTTGATCTCGAAACAGACGAAATATAAATATCACTATTTTCCATCAAAATACAACGGGATCAAACTATGGACACAGCGGAATAGAACAACCAACATACAGGCCTTCTTTGACAAGAGTGAACTCTATGATTCTATTATGTTCATTTAGAGAATACTCTTTCCCCTATGACATCATGTGGTCTCATTTGAGGGGAACATTTCACTTGAAGCAGAGCGTTCATTATACGGGCGAGTTGTCTAAAGTGACATGAGCCAGGGCGTAATTTGAGCACCGACAACCGCATTATTTAGGCGGCACACAAAAATGGACAGCTATCCCTCAGACCTAAATTCATTCCAGTCAAACTCGGACATCACCCGGAAGTATTACCTGAATATGTTAGACTGCCAATAATCTACCCCTCGGGCACCTCCGAAATAGTTTCGAGCGAGGAACACAACTTTTCAAACACGTATGTATGAAACATTAACATACATAGTGGAGCCCCTAATCAGCTTTCTCAGGCTAGTACTAGTGTTAGCAATAACCGAATCATAATTTTTCTTCTTTGGAAACTACATCTTTAAAATGATCTACTGTGACATTTTCCTAGACACTTTATAGACACTTTTGTAAAACCATTCAGTTATATGCGTTGAACGAACTGCTTGGAACATTTTGTCATAGGGTTGCTCATGTTGTTGTTAAGCATAACTTCTTGACCTTCCGGTGCTGAAATTTAGTATGCTATACACGGCAGTTGCAGCTTTGAAGTTCGTAATGGTGAAAGTTGAGGAGTATGTCTACCAACCATGTAGCAACCTTGTAAGTCGCCATTCGTTTCTAATACTCTTTTTCATCATAAAAGTTTATGTGTTTCCTGTAAACATCCGCGTAAATTGTTCTTCTATGTATTCTCCGGCTATTTTCCGCCCACTCCGCAGAATTGGCAGTTGGTTAATTGAAATTGTTGGGCAAATTTTATTTTCCCGGAACGCGACTGCAAAACACACGACCAATTAATGTAAACGTTGGCTCGCGGCAATCGGACTAGAGCGGCGGATATTCATTCCAATATGTTATCTCAGTTCCTCGAATTATGAAATTACGATTTTTCCACCGACAAACACACTATTTTGTGATCAGAGCCTTGATTTCGGTTAGTTTTATCACAACAGTAACAACATGTGTGATCGATCAAAACATCACAAAAAAATGATGAGCTTCACGGGCTTTATGGGCCTACATGTGAATTTAACTAATGACAAGCAAATCGTGTAAGAACTCAGCATCAGAGTCGCAACTATTTCGAGACTTTCACTAAGCACCGAACTCAATCATAGAATTTTTACGAGAACAAGAATCTTGTTTTTTGGCTAAACACTAATTTTCTATTACATTTTTATAAAACATTTACAATGAGCAGTTTTCAGTTTTACTGCGAAACTATTGGAAGCCAACTTCTATTCCCGCGTTCATTTAAAAGTGTTGTTAAGATATTTTTAGATAGGTTGCAATACGACATCAGTTGATTTTATGACGCGTAAACACACTTACTCTACTCACTATTTTTTACTCAACATAATGAGCATAGACCGCTCGTTCGTAATACGTATGATGTATGATCATCACTGAACACCAGCTATGCATCTCTAAATAATATGAGACAATCCTCACCCCATCATACTTCACGGGTGGTTTTCTCTCGCTAAACATTATTTCAAGATTCTAGGCTTTAAAATTTCGAGATTATTTAGATTAGAAGATGGTTTATTTGTTTTATCACCGATTTGATGGGTTGTGGTTATGGAATGATGAGTCGTCGTCCAATAAGAAGCCGGACCCTACAAGTACATTTATTCCTCTGTACTTTTGAAGTCAAGTTTACTGTAGACTTGTCTCCGGAACCGAAACTTCAACTGCGTGATATTTTTTCATGTCTCCGGATATTGATATTTACCGTGTTTACTGTCCTTCATATTAGCTGGGTTACTGCAACTTTATAAAATTACAATATTAGTGAGAACAAGTCACTCAGATCAAGACCACCCAGAGAACTACAATGTGGCCAGACTTTTAGCCAAATATTAGCTCGGATCTGCGAAAATACACATTTCTCGCCGAGCCTACTCTATGGTTGGCCTTTGAACTGGCCGCATACATTCAAGAAAAGACAAGAGAAGTGAGATCTGTATGTGAGAGCTGAGAAAAGGCGGTAAAAACTACTTGAAATATTCCGTATTTTGTATTGATTTATTCCCTTGGTTACAAGGCGGTGATCATCATACTTTTGACATCAGTAGAGAATACTGGTTTGCGCGCAACTGAACTAACCCGTCAAAAATTGAACAGTGGAGGTACGCACAGTTGCCTGATAACCCCACAAATAGTCAATCAGTATCGAACGATTTTAAGTGTATTTTTCACTCGGCACGTCATTATCGATAGCAGTCAGTCATGCTGGCCGAGCGCACCTACATTGCAGGCGACTACTGATCTGGGAGCTTGTCAGTATTCTGATTTTCATTACAAATAAAAATCCAAAAAGTGGTTATTTTGAGTTTTTGGCACTTATTTTGTGTGCAAAATGTTACCACATAATCGGGGAGTAATTAAAACTACTTTTTGTGCGATAAAATTAGGTTTAGAAACCCAAGAAAAGATGGTTGGATATCATTGTTTTTATTTTCTGTCTATGTTCATAATGGCCGGCTGGCTGCTTGTGGGCGCCGCGCCACCTATCACTGCTGAAAAATTTCATTTCTTTTCCTGAATTTCGAGTTTAGAATGACGTTCAAGTTTCTCCTATCTTTTCGTTGTTTTCGTTTTGTCGCCGCAATCAGACCCAAGAATGTCTGCCAACTACTTTATTTGAATAATTCAGCTGGAATTCGCTTGGAAGTTCTCAATTGGGTTGCAACTCGATTTGGGACTACATTGGCGCCCCACTAAACCTGAGCGTCTTTCAGACTTCCATTTCCTCTCTACTTTCAGTCGATTAAGGGAAGGGTAAACTCAATTTACCATATATTTCGGCTATTTTGAAGTTTGTGCTAGATGCTCATAGAACACATTTCATTTCGTGTTCCATTTCACACGCTCGTAAAGTTGAAAATGTGAGTGAAGTTCGCTGTTTCGTGCATAGTCAACTTTTTGATTCCATCTTTCCCCATTTAATGAATGAAAAATAATGCTGGGAACGTTGGTATAGTTCTCACGATACGCGTGACTTCCTCGAAAAGTATTTTGTCTGTACATGAGACTCCAAAATTCTCACCCTCACAATTTCTCACCTTCATAACTACACTGTATTGGATGTCATATGAGTTCCTTTTATGCACGAGAATAACAAGAACTTGTTTTGTCTTGTTCAGTCAGGGACAACATAGCTTATCCCACACTTCCTGTGCTTGATAATACCATTTTAAGTAGTTTATCTTGTGATCCTATGATTTTTGATCAAAACTAAGTGTTATAAGCACAAACAGAGCTTAGACAACCAACTGTACATATTTCAGACAATAGAGTGAAAATAACAGGCGAGCCAGTTCATTTCTGTTCGATTCCCTTTCATGACTACCAAATTCTATGATGAACGTGTGTTGTTTTATCAGAAGATAACCACAAAAAAGAAGAGGATAATTTTCATCAGAGTCCACTTTAATCCTATCAGAAGCCAGATTCACTTTCAGAGAATCAGTTCGAACAAAAACAAGATACATCACAAAACGAAGTTCGTATGCTGATGTTTTTCTACCTCAACCTGATATTATAGCTATGTTCTAAGTAGGGGAACTCACATTAGCTTAGCATTATATTGGTACATAACTCAATCTGCTGCTCAACTAATACGTTTTACACTTACCTTTTCATACAACTCAATATTCACAACTAGCTTGATGAATTTTGACCGTGGTAATCTGACTCACTTTTTTCAAGTTCGTCATAAGTCATAATTTCGTCACAACCTGACCGCATGAACACGATACCACATCATCATGAAATAAAAGAGAAACGGACCACTAACTTACCATAAGCGGTGTGTATTAGTATCCCAAACAGCAATTCCCGACCTGCATCTCTTGGAGATGCACTATTCAATGGTTTCTACACCCCATCACGATACTATTTATGGGATGTGGTGTTGGAACAGCAACAGAGACGCAGAATAGGATCAGGGCACGGGGTTTTTCTGCACATGGCCTCAAAGAGGACCACTACATACCTTTGCTACTTAGTTTACTCAGAATTTTTTCGATGGACGAGTTACAGATGATAACCCTCCAATAGATAAATCTGCCGTTTGCATTACCAATCCTGCGGTGATCATGATGTGACATGGTTTTGTGAAGTGCGAGAGCCCCGGCCTCAAGTATGTTGGCGCTGAGAGACAAATTAGCAAACACCAACCATACTTCATCTGTATTCCTGTCTACTTTGGTTCGCCACGGAAGCGAAGTGGCCTCATTCGGAATATTTACAATTCGTTCTCATTTTTATATTTAGCTGAGCTTGCTCAAAAAAAGTAGTGGTTTCACGAATCCTGATATATTTTTTAATAATTTTAAACGAATGCGAAGACTAAAATTACTTTTTTCACCTAGTTTCTACGTGGAGAAAGTCACGTGAGACGAATCACGTGAGTGGTGGGAATCTGGTTAACTGCAAGGAACACATCATGAATCTGAACCTTTACGAATATTTCCCCTAAAAACCCACTATATGGAGAAAAGCCGTGACTGAGCCGTAGCTCAATGTGGGTAACAATGTAGCTCAATTTACACCGGAACGCTTGAGATCAAACTACAAACGCAATAGAATTGTCCAACTTGTGAGGCCTTCCCTTGGGCAGCCCCTTGATAGTTTCAGGCTGTGTTTCCTTCTGATCCAATCTGTTGCATATGGCAGTTGTTGTCACCTGATACCCCAGCTATAACTACTTCTCGTAACCGAATCTTCCTAATAACCAATTCTCAAACTTGTGCACCCTCCTTCCCTGTCTACACGGAATTCACAATCTTAGAAGGTGACTATGTGTAGTAAAATAAAAATACAGATACAGCCCTTGGTGTTTTATAGCCATAAGTTTATTTCATAATTCTATGGTTTTGTCTACAGCATTACGTAGCATATTTCCTAGCTTTATCTCGGATAATTCTTGTTATTGAGTGCTCTGAACTCTCACTTGGCACAGAGGTTCGATGATTATTCACACTATGAGGAGTCAGTATTCAGCTCAATTGAATAAATGTTACATTTGAAAACATTTGAAATTATACCAAACAATGTTCACTGTCTCTCTTTCTCTCTAACTAATATCAGCAGACTACTGTATGTCTCGACACATGTGGTGTTTCGGTTATACACGTTCTGTTAACCGGTGTGTTTCCTCCATATTTCACTGATATTGGTTACTATAATTGGGCGATATCAGTACAGTGCAAATATGCTGTTCATGTATAGTCTTCGGCAACGGAAAGACGGGAGGGTACTGTATACCTCAGTTTTTGCGCTGTGTACGCACACATGTATTGGGTTCCAAAGTTCGGTGCGATTCCGGCGAGAGACAGAATATTATAAATTTGGCATTCCCTATATTCATTTCAGCGTGAAACATAACTTCGAAATACTTTCTGGATAAACATGATTCGTTCAAACAACCAACTTTCTCGCATCATGTCTATGTGTATGTCTATCCACTAGTTAGCCTGATTAATTTCCTCTCCAAAGTTCAAACATCATTTTCCGGCGTTGTATATTTATATTTTTCGTCCGACGGAAATCATCAAACATTTCCCCCAATCGCCCGCTGAATTGAATCTCTTTTCAACCTGCTCTCTATTCACAGTGATTCTATAACGACAAGTAAACTACTAGTGAACTCCTACCCCATCCCTATTCTACTACTAGAAAACTACTAGTTTTCTTGTAGTAATGTAGGCGTAGGAGAGGAGTTAAACTATAGTTCTACTCCTACCTAACTACTAGTGAGATGGTAGTGAGCTACTAGTTTATCTGTGGTAAAAGTCAATTTTGAAAAATAAAAAATAAAATGAAAAAAATTATATTTTTTAGGATCATATATCTTCTATAAGTAGTTACGTTATCCTCTATTGCATTACTCTGCTGTTTACCATGTTTTGCACCATCCGGGACTCGAACTCTCGAGCTCTCGCTTCTGAAGCGAGACACTTACCACTGCGCCACGCTGCTGATGTCTGAAGGCGCGCCACAATCGTATACGATTACAGGCGCGCTTCACTGTTCAGCGCTCACTATGGAATAACGTGAATGCGCCACGATCCCTAACAAAAAACCTTATACTTAAGCCCGTTCTACAGTAGCACTAATTCGATAGAAATTTTCCCATATTATGAATGTTCAACACTTTCCTGCCTAGTTAGCGTACTACAGGTTTCTACTAGCCTACGAGTAAGTTACTACTAGCCTACGAGTAAGTTACTACTAACTGTCTATAATGCTGCTCATAATGCCTACAAATCACTGTGATGTAAATTCTGTGGAGATAATGTAACGTAAAAAGACTAGTTTCACACTGCCAAAATGCATTTTTTAATTTGACGTCCGTATTTACTACTAGTTTTCTACCAGGATACCCCTACTCTACTACGAGAGTACTCCTCCTTTACTACTACTACTAGTTTACTACGAGTTTACCTGTAGTCCCAGGTTTCCTATGTTGTGTTGACTTGTGGCACAACAATTTGTTTCCTTCCGCGCTTGCAAGTTCTTTTGGTCTAGTTCCAGTGTGTTTTTGTTGTTTAGAAACATGAAAGTATGATTGATCATATAAAAACTATGCAAAAACCAGTTGCGATGAAGATTTTACCTTTTTTCAGTCCTATCATCCCTTTCTGACCCTATTTCTGAGCATCTAGCTAGCTTTCTTCCGTGTAGCGCGCTACTTAGTTTCTGTAGATATAGTAGCCATTTTGACAGTGAGTACACGTGTACCAGCAGAAACAACCCGAGCTATGGACTAATAACTTTTTGTTTCCTCAATTATTTACAAAGAGCAACAACCACTCTATTTTGGCACACGATACTCAATTGACAGCAATTTTTCGAACACAACCAATTAGAACTTGAATAGGGGGTGAATGGGCCGAGCTACGTCACTGTGGGCTAGCATTTTTGGAATTATGTCATACTCGTAATGGATCGGATTCTATTTTTGGTTTTATTCATCTATGTTTCTTATTTAGGCACACAATCAAAGCACAGTTTTCATGCACCGAAAACTTTCAACTGAAAAATAGTCAACTATAAATATACGAACCAGCAAGCAAGATTTCAAATAGCGCTTTTGTTAGCCATCTGTCTGTACGCAGAAGTTGTATCAAATTATTTTCGTTAAAACGATCAAGTGCTCATACACAGTAGAAATTGAGCTACACATTACGATGCCGTCTAATCTATCGGATAACACGTAAATCTTTGTGAGATTGACATTTTGTTCCTCTTCATAAGTCCTGTGACGGCGGGATTATATATCCGGTTTTCATCCTGCTTTGATCCTGCTACTTTTAGATTCAATCGAGACAGAAGCGCATTTCACGTGTTTCCGAGAATCGCACATGAACGACTGAATTCAGTTTGAATGTTGTCTTGCACTTCTCTTCCTTATGCGCAATCCCTAACAAATAGTTGACGTGAACGTCGGAATCTTTCCTCTCACGTGGGCACGTGTACTTGATGTAGTGTTGGAATGGAATCTACTTCGCATCGAACGTGACTAACAGAAACCTTCGTTGAACGGCTATCTCTGCGATATCAACAGATAAAATCATCATGTTTGAGCTGATCGAAAAAGTTAACAGTGCACTCTGTCAATAGATGTCAATCTTTGTCCGTTTCAAGCACTCTGGAACTACGTTCATCTGTAATACCAGGTTTGCGCTATATTCAGGCAATTAAAGTTTTTGAGTCAAAAAAATCATCTGTATGAAGACGATTACTAAGAAACGGTTTAATAAAATTGGATGTTCTTCGAAAAGCTTATTTGTTGATGCTTCAACCGAACTAGTAGCTCTAGGTTCGACTGTTAGTCACACTTGCTTCTCAAGTTATGCTGTAACCACCTAGTAGATGTCAGTTTTTCTATACACATTGAATTCGTTCGATGGTACATTGATGATTCATCAAAGAGTAGTTCTGAGAAAAAGTTAGATTTTCTCAGTTTCGACGTTTGGGTCAATATTGTTTGCTTCGTATCACACAGTGACAGCTCCGTATTCTTCATCGAGCTCTCGTCCAATACTAACCATGTTAGAGTAAAATCTATCAATCTGGCCAACTTTAATCACTTTTCACGTGTTACCGGCACGTGAGGCAAGGCACATGGGAATAGTTTAGCAATTATAGACAGGTTGCACAACTACAAGTTGACTGATATTCTGTATTGCTACTCGATCTTTGACTTTTTCGTTTTTTCATTTCTCAGTACAAGCTCTACGTAACGAATTAATGAAAAACTATGCATAATTAATCTATTATATGAACTGGGCAAGTAATTATCATCTTTCGCGTCAGCTGAAGAAACCGAAATCTCGATAATTTTCAAAAGTTGAAGACCCAACTACTTTGAAATATATATATAAGGTATAAATACATGTGTACGCCTTTCTACACCACACAACCTGAAATTTTTTCTGATGCCTCGCGATATTTTCCTTCCATTCTAGGTCAATTTCTATTTATCGAAACATCTTTCAGAATTATTGTTTTCTAATAATTTTTAGAACTAATGACTCGTTATGACGATAATTTAAACCCTATGGGATTATTTCGCTCAATTGGTCTCAGTGAACTTTAAATGAATCATTTGAGCGAAACTGGCTTCTTCCCACACTTCAACGAGATTCCGAGGGCAGACGATTTTATCAGCTCGAATGATTCCTTGACGCAGGCTTTCTATATTTTTCTAATTGGATTGAGTTACAATAACTAACTTACAGAATGACATAATATTTAAAATGTCAACCTAGTCAACTGATCTCTTTGAGGTGGTATAGAATGCCTTTTCCAGAGGTTTCGGTAAGATGTTTTGCGAATGCCACTAAACCTTGTGTATCAGTTTGTTCTCGAGAATAGCACGACGAATCTCATTTTCAAATTTCACAACCGGTTGAAAGCTCGAGCTAAATGAGAAAACTTCATAACTACAATCCCTACTTAACAATGGGTCAATTTTCGATTCATCGAAAAACAAGCGTTTATAGTTTATACACATATCCAGTATCTTAGTTTACATGACTGAATATTTCAGCATTAGTTTATTACTATCATTATGTGTGATGTAAGCTTGTAGTAGTTCATCGACGGTCAATCATCATAAATGAAAAGTGAGCGCGTATGGCAAACTAGGCAAGAACTTTAGAACTTTTCGACTTCAGATATAAAACTATGTTACATAACAACGGTTGCCGTTAGTAAAATGTTCGGAATAAGAAAAATATGGAAACAAATGCGTCAAAGTCTTACAATAGTCTGAAATCGCTACAATACAGTATTATACTTTTCAGAGCCACTCGCTCGATTCGCCTTTTTTGCTCTGCAGAGACTGCATGAATCAATCCTTGAACCTTTCGTTTAGAGAACATCCTAATTTCGTTAGGAGCAAGCAATGCTCACGTGAGTCCAAATAGCAGTTTATAGCCCACAACTTTAAATTCTCGTTTTTTTGTCTGTCAACAGTTTTTGCCATGGAAATTTCTATATTCTTATAAGACAGGCCTAGCTCAAAATCTAAATTTTGTCTATTTCACTGATAAACGTGCAGGACTGCGGACCTAGCTTCGAGAGTTTGCAGCCTTTCAGAGTTTGATTCGAATTATAAGTATCTAACGAGGCTTTATAATATTAACTATATTATCCTTTTTCACACGAAAACTCTGCGGTGAGCCTTGAACTCAGTAATGAAACCATCACGTGAAACAGTCTACAGATACATGTTTTTCTAGTAGTGTACTCTTTTTCTTAGTTAGTGTTTTTCTGAACTTTTGAACCATCTTAATCCGCAGCCAAATGCCTATTAGTTATGGTAATTGGATGCATATCAACACGAAAGAAGATTGAGCGTGCAAAGATAGAAGAGTTATGATATCTATTTCTGTCTGAGCATCTGAATCAAAATTATAAAGACAACTATGACACAACGTTACACAAAATGCCATCGAAGTATGTTATGATATAGCGATTCTTTGTAAATCTCGTAAACAAAAGATCTTCTTTGCAGAATAGACGTAAACAGCCATTCACATTCTTTTTACGACAGTTTTCTGGGCATCAGCTTGCATTTATTGCTGTTTTCCACGGAACGTCATTGTTTTTCTAGAAAAAATGATAGGTTTCGGTGTTCTCAAAGCAAAACAATACGGTGTATGTTTCCCTATCTCGCTGTGTTTGTAGTTTAATTCGGTTGCTGTTCGCTCGGAACTCGTGAGCTCGGGCATATGTTGAGATCAAACTACAAGAATGATTTGATCCTAAACTACTAGATTAAATTTTTTTCTGAAAACCCTAGCGAAAAAAATCGATAAAAATTGTGGCTTGTTTACTGAAAAGTCACCAAATTCTCATGAATCGAATCAGATGGGGTGTGTGTGAAGTTAGTGATACTACACAAAACAGCATCTGATTCCATGTTATTTGTTGGGAAAGAGAACTGCAATCTTGAAAATGAGTAAACATTTCTGAACTTTTCGAACTTTTTAATGAGAATTCGGACACATCTTTTTTCGATTTACATATTTTTCGGAACAATCTAAGAATGAAAATCGAGAATGAAAACTTCGAGAACAAAAAAGTTTTATTTTTCCGAGATTGTAACCAGATGGTCCAGGACTGTTGCGTTGGTGCTGATTCAAATTGTTGGTACTTTATCATATTCTTCACGTTTTTGTACATAAAAGACTGGACATGCTGGGAAAGTTGGGTTATTACCCAGAATCTTTCTCCATTACTTCTAATCCATCTATTCACTGATGACTAATTCATCCACTATGTCTATCTCATTACTTATATTAGCACATTCTCATGTGTCTATGTTCAGAGATTGTCAAATTTCACAATAATATACATCAACCTGTTTCGAGTTCAGCAAACTCAAATAATTTGAGGAGAAACAAAGTCGGAATCTCCAAAACAATAGATGGTGCGCTCCGAATAGAAATTCAGAACATGTTTTAAAAGTTCGTAACCATGTATGGGGGCTTGCTATCGTCATTTATTCATTACACTTGAATCTATCAAATCTTGAGTTTAGTTTTAATCATTTAAACTTAAATTTTTGAAAGTGTGCGCAACCTTTTCACCCGCAACATGATTTCACAGTTAGTAACCTATATCATCTTCGTCATTCACGTTTTTGTAACTCCCTCATTTGAATGAAATCAAACTCCCATCATTTTCCGTCACCAGACATGAGAATACAGAAAAACGGGCATATTGTTTTATTTATTCGATCTTGTGATTGTCTCTAAATTAGGATACGGGGGTCGGACCACCAAAATGAAAATCATTAAGTCAGGCTGTCTGTTTGCCTTCTCTTTTATTTGCGTAGGAAATCGCGCTTCTATTTGTCTAATTCACACGTCTGTCAAATTATTATTATATCCTTTAACAGTGTTCGGTTACTACTGTGAAGCAGATAGCTACTGTTTTACAGAACATTTCAGTACAATCCACGCCTCAATTATCTAACTCTGTTAAATAGTATATTACATTGTACCACATAGTAGGGTGACTATACCCCCTTTGTCTCAAATTTTTAAAACTTTCCGTAGTTTTCCCGTGAAATGTGAAATGTGTCATATGTTCAAACGTGACTAAACAATTATATTATATGCGATGAGTTATAGAGTATGTTCACAGACTAATTAGGGTAAGTCTCCAAGTCACGTAGGTCCTTATGCAAGAACACGCTATTTTGCACGTTTCTATCTGCAACTGCAACTTGAACACGTTTTTCTCACTTTGTCAACCATCAAATATAGTGAGTAACTAGTTTACATGAACTATTGTGTTTTGCGATCATCTACACCTTTTATAGAGTTGAAGTTGAAGTGTTTGAACCCCTACCATAATTTAGATTTAGTTCAAACAAAATTAGAAAGTAGAACCTCTCACAACTATACTCTAGAACGTTCTTGATTTTTGTCTGGGTCTCACGCGTCCAGCAAAATCTCACGTAGTGACAGTCTTTATCAATGTGTCAGACTTAGCACAATGTACAATTGGCTCACGAGGAGTTAATAAACTGCTTCACAGAACCTCACTTGTTTTTTACACTCAATCTCTAACGTTTGAGAACAGGTGAACAACTAGATACATAGTTAGCTTATTCTGTTACATACAGCTCAATACCGAACGGCTGTTACCATTCTAGCCTGGTCATCTTGTAACGTGTTGATCCTGGCTCTAAATTCTTTAAAAAGGGTGAATCTACATTTTTGTTTTCTGAACGCCCGGATGCAGTTACATCAAACAACGACCGCTCACATTCAGTTATATCACATGGCGCGTTATCGAAAACTAATGGATTCGAGGAATAGATCCCTTCACATGACCCCATTTCACACTTCCAGTATAGCTCTTCAGCTCAACCTGTTTGGGTTTCACAACATTTGACATATCTGTATTCTACTGTATTTCTCACGTTGCTTATATATTCTAAAACAAATTATACCTATTTGAATCGATTCTCCGATTCTGATCTTTCAGTTTTCATTTGGCTCTTTTTTTCAGATTGACATGACCGAATAACGCGTTTGTAATGAATAACTCTGCCAATATCCTCCCGATGCCTAACTGTAATGTTTTACCGAAGCAGGATCCCGAATATGCGTGAGTAGTCTGGTTAAAGATTATGTAGGAAAAAATAAAATACTGGACTGTTCGTGAAATCATTCCGTCTAATAACTGTAACGAGTGTATGAAAAACAAATGAAGTCCAAGCACTGAGCAAAAAGTGAATTTTAGGTACCACAACCCAAGAAGTACTTGCCTATTTTCGATGTAGAACAATATAGTATAGTAGTAACAGAAGAGTATGTGAAGAATGAAAGATACATTCTTAGCTTGAACTCTTTGTCGTATGGACTAGTTTTCAATGAATCCTAATGGTCCAAAACAAACAAAATGAACTGTATGTTTTCTTTTCAGCCTGTACACCCAGATAGTGAATGGTTGGCTGACGCCGTTGTGTGTCATTTTGGGTACGGTCGGCAATATGCACGGAGTCAGGAGTGTTCACATGACCAATCTGGACAAGGTGAGGGAAAACAAAACCAGTTAAATTCGTGAAATTATTCTATATTGCTTGAAAGATGGATGATTCAAATGAGCAAAACACTTTATGATACGTATATACTGTTAGTCAATTTCATAGTCACGTAAAACATGTTAAACACAGCAGAGCGGAGAAATGTGCAATGACAAAGTGCAAGCTCCCTCATTAGAATGTTGACAGCTAACTTTACGTAACTATTCAATTGACTTCTAGCATAGCAGTAGTTGATGCGCTTCAGACGTTTCTTTATAGTAAAAACTTGTAAATGTAGTAAGTCAACCTCATCGGAATTGAGTAGTTTCATTGTTCAAGAGATCGGGACAGAAACCTAACTCAAACAAATTATAACTCCATCATGAGCAGATGAAAATCACGTGAACAAAGAACTTATTCGAAAAACCTGAATTGTTCAGAACCGCGGCGTTGTCTTGGCAGTTTCTATGCTGGCCCTGGCCTTCTGGGATACGGTACTTCTGTGGTGTGCATTCGTGTATTACGGTATCAAGAAGATGCCGTTCACCTTCGACTACGATATTCTCAATCTACTTATTCCTTGGTTCCATGCGTTCTCGCAGATCGCTAATACAGCATCGGTAAGTAAACTGAATCAATAAAATTGATGCCGGGTAGCGAAATTGTACCTTTTGACAATAACAATATAGAAAGAGAGTGAGAGTTTGAGGAATGGGGAGAGGGAGAGAGAAGAGGGGAGAGAGGGGAAGAGAGCGGCAGGACAACGAGAGGGAAAGAGTTATATCTCGGTGGAATTGGAAACGCTGCCGTGAAGTGCAACACAGAATCATACGAGAACATTATGTTTAAAATATATTTATTTTAGATCTGGTGTGTTGTCGCGATAACCATGCAGAGATACATGGCTACTCGAGACCCATTTCGGACGTCCAGGTATATTATTTTGAAATTTTGATCTGAGGCGTTCAATTTGAAACTGTAAACTCGAAAACCATAAACGATTTCTCTGCAGTTCCACTTGTTCTTCATTCGTTGATTAAATGCTGAGCTAATTGGAAAGTCCGAACGTTTTGAACGACAAAAAAATATTCTAATTTCTCGCTACGCTCTTACATTTGACACTGGCGAACCTCAACAGAATACTAGAGTTGTATCCAGACGTGAACACAGCAGTGTCAAAGATTGATATAGTTGTTACATTCAAAGTTTTTTTCAGATCAGCCGCATTCGTTCATTCATTCCGAAGTGAACGTCGGATATCTTTTATTTATTGCTCCACTTATCGACGGTTGTTCAGGTATTAAAATACTCATTTGAAAAAGGCGGTCTCGAAATTTAGGATCCCCTTTGAAATTGGCCGTTCTCGATGTTTTATCTATTGAAGTAGGACGACTATGTAGACCAATCCCGTGTCAACAGTCCTTTAAACTGCAATTGGAAAATGTATTGCAGTTTAAAGGACTGAAGCGTTGCGATTGGACTACATAATTGAATTTTTCTTTAATAACCTTAACTGTCGAGTTTCACTGAGCCGCCAAATCCGCTACGCTGAGCTTGAGTTGAGAATTTGGTCCCTATCGAATTATTCTTTGAAGAAGAAAATATATTATTCTTCCTCAGGTCACATTTTTCAGAATGCCGCTCATTCTGTCACTGTGTGCCATTACACTCAATCTACCAGCATTTTTCGAAATTGCTACAGCTCCATGTTTCAATTTAGCACTAAAACGCAGTTCGATACAGGTAATCAGTCTAACATTATAGTTCTAAGGACAGCGAACTTGAACCAAATCGACAACCCCCTCACGTGTACTCGAAAATTGTGCCAAAATTAATGAATTCATCGTCGTAACAGTGTTGTTGATGCTATAATTCAATGCAGGCCTATTTGGAAGCTATATAAAACATGTAAAACACATCAGAACTTAGAAACGTGCAACAAAGTACATGATGCCTCATTCGACAAAGTACATGATGCCTTATTCGAATGATAACTTCACGTGAATGTTTAATTTACTTCTAGTGTACACCAATTCAGAGAACACTAACGCTTTTAGTTTATGTTGAATTTGATTGTCAATATTCGATATTTCAGTTAGTGGTGACGGCGTTCCGAACGAACGGAACCTATCGTATGTACAGACTCATATCCCGAATGCTACTCATCTCTATAGGACCCAACATATTTATACTTTGTGAGTCGCCCATAAACTGGAGTTCAAGGAGTTAGAAACTCCATATAGGAGATTAAATGTCAATTCCACCTTCGAAAAAGTAGATATGTCCATTTGAAAAATCTGTTTACAAACAAACCTACAATAGTGTAACAGAAAGTACTATTCCATTCGGTTCACGGATCCAATTTTATCTTCGAGTCATTACAAAAAAACTTGAAATAAATATGTTATTTGCAGGTGTAACCTTGATAACCGTGTACATACTCCGTGGTTCCAACAGATCGCGAAGACAATTGTTTCAAATGAGTGACAACTTATTGGAGAGACAATTTTCTAGGTGAGTGTTTCAAATTTTTCTCATTTCAGCGAGAAAACCGGTGAGGGTGAAATAAATTTGTTCTCACATTGAAACGAGGAAGAGAAACTGTGAAAACTCAAGTTTTAGATTTTAGATTGATCGATCAACTGATTGGAGAATTTCAACTAAAAACACAATAAAAAGTGATTTTCTGATAGAAGATCCCGTTGTCAAATAAATGTATCATCGACTTTCAGAGAAAACATGCAGACGATGATCTCAATTATGTTAGTGACAAAATTTCTCTGTCTACGAAGTCTCACATTCGCGGTACGTTCTCTTTTTTGTTTTATATATACATAAGAAGTTTCAAGTGTATTAGATTATACTATGTTTGTTCTGTTAAACTATTGAAATAAAAAAGTTCAACTTAATTGTAATTTCAGATGGATATTATGGAAGTCACCACCGGTGTCAACAACTATTTTGTGCTCGATCTCAGTAATTTCTTAATAATCGTCAACAGCTCAACCAACTGTCTCATATTCCTCAAGGTAACGTTAAATTTGATGAGTGTTTGTAACTTGTATATTTTTGTAGCATATGGGGAGAAACGTATTAAGAACCAAGTTATTGTGTTTCTTTCCTGAGCGAGTGTTCAAACTTCACACAGAGCAATGAGCAAAAAAATTCTTCCTGAGCGAGTGTTAACTTTTGATTGGATTGTACTGATGAGGAGTTGTTCCGTTTTTAAAGAAAGACAATTATGTGGACCAATCTCGTGTCAACGGTCCCTTAAAGAAGGACGATTATGTGGACCAATCCCGTTACATCGGTCCTTTAAACTGCAATTGAAAAATATATTGCGGTTTAAAGGACTGAAGCGTTGCGATTGGACCACATAATCGTCCTTCTTTAAACTGCAATTGAATAATGTATTGCAGTTCAAAGGACTCAACCATTGCGAATGGACCACATAATAGTCCTTCTTTAATAAACAAACCTGGTAATTGCTATATTCATTATTTTTCTAAGGTAGTATTTAATTTTCTGACTTTTCAGGCCACACAATGGTTGAATAATCGATGGGTGGAACGAAACACGATCAAGCGAAAGAAAACAGTTTGCGATGCAAGGTTCGGAAAGTCTAAACTTGTTTTCATTGAAATCAAAATATCTTCCCAAAAACTACGTTTTCTCTTGAGGTGACAATCCGAAAAATAAGTGGAATTCGCTGTATGGGCTTTTCGTGTCCAGATAATATGTTCATATCCATCACATACATTATTGAATGTGACATAGCGTACCAAAAATACCGGGCTAGCTGCCAAAGTTTGCACTTATCAATCTGTTTTTCGTACTAATCACAATTTCCTCTCCAGCTTACTGTTGGGTGATCGTCTATCTATTCTGAATACGTCATGGCAGAATGCTGTACGGATGACAAATGGGAATCTCGGTCTCAGCATACTGTACTCGATGCTGAGAAAACATCCATCACTATTCAATGTGTTCAGGACACCTAATCAGAAAACCCACAACTCGGAAACGGTAATCATATTTTGCTTTTGTTGTAAACTTAATTCTACTAATTTGTGAGTGTATTAATTATGACATAATTTTACTGGGTATTGATTGGTTTTCTTTCCATGTAAAGCATAGCAAAATTGTAAACAATTTGTGTATTTTGGTTGAGAACGATTTGTGAACATCTAAGTTTGTGTTCAAGTGGTTTCTCGAGTGACTCTCGAGTATGATAACAACAATTCTCCGGCCTGGTTGCGAGCTCGGTACTTCGGGGTGTTCGGTGATAACGTTTAAAAAATTACAATTTCAGCATCTATTCCGTAACAAAACAAGAAAAAAAAGATTTCGGCTGCTATGTTAGAAATATAAATTTTCAGATAAAAGTAGCGCTCAGTAGTTCTTCATCGCTATTAGAAGTGAAATGAGGCAGTTTTATATTAACAATGAAACCATTCTAGTGTCCGGTCGAACCAGACTTTGTGTCTTTGATATCGAACCCGAACCGAAGGAGCTTCGAGATTATAACCAACACGAAGTGAGTTGGTCGCCCGGAAAAAAAACAAGTTTTTCAACGAGAAACTGAACCCTGTGTCAGCTTGTGTCAACTTGGCAGGTTTTCCGATTTCCAACTTGTGTTAACGTTCTGAATATCAACTTTTGAAAAGAATATATAAAAACGAGATCTTAAAAAATTCTCTGAGATGCGAAGCCGGGGTACAAAAAATGTTTGAGTGTAAAACTCAAAGCCAATCTAGATCTTCCGTTCCAGATATCATGAAGTTGCTCAGCGAATAACTACATTTATTGGGGAATTGATAGAGTTGATGGTTCGCGGCCAACCGGAGCAGGTAAACACTCAGTCCTTGCAGTACCTAACTAAGAATTAATGTATATTTTTGAGCTTTGGAGTGAAGCTTGGGTGACGAACGAGGGAAAGTGAAAAAAGAGGAAAGACGGCGAGGCATGGAGATAAATATAGAGATAGAGACAGAGACAGAGACAGAGACAGAGAAACGAAGCGTAATAAGAGATAAAAAGGATAGGGGACAGAAAATGTTATTCACATCATTGTATTCTCACATCACTCTTACAGTACATCATCATGAGAATCCGTAGAGTGGGTGCCATTCATTTCAACAAAGGAATCCAGTTTCCGTCTTCCGTGTGGAAGGAGTTCAAAGCGTCTACCATCAGCATCATTGCCGAGTGCGAGTTTCCCAGTGAAACGGTAAGTCGCATTATACTAGTTTATTTCATAAGCACGATTGACGTGAGAAAAGCACTGGAATTTCTTCACTCTACATGGACTACTCCACGTCGTTGAAGCATTTGTTCACGTAAGCGAGAGGTTTCCAAATTTTTGACAAACCATTAATAATTACAGGATCGGGCAACAGCTATGGATGCATGGAACATCTTTATTTCATTTATAATCCGAGAGATGAAAATGGGAACCTGGGCAATCGGAGAGTCGTTAGGAACTATTCCATGAAGTTTATGAGAAATTTCGAATAGTTGTATTCTAATCTTCGAACACATCAAAGATTTTGAAGTACAATCAAAATAGACTGAGATAATCATACAAGCGCATTGACCGTTTTGGCTTGCGGAAGCGCGTAGTTCAGATGTTTTGATGTGTTGAAGGGTCTAACAACAACGTAGCTATGTTCACTTGCGCATATCTCATCACTACTGTCAGTACTGAAAGTAAAGTTGGAAGAAACGTCAAACAAGGCTTCATAGCATGCAATAGTTGTACAACTTTCCGGATTTTGTTCACTTTCTACATGAATAGTTTATGACAAGTATACGCGCGTGTGCTGCTATCAGCATTGTGTGTTTCAAACTGTATTTTGTTGTTATTGACCTCTAAGGTAAAACTACGTTTTTATCATCATCTATACTATTTTGTCTTCGTTTTCCCAACGGGTATACTGGGGCCTTTTTCCACTTTCCGATGATCTGTGTACACATTTCTTTTCATTAATTTGATTATGTATTCAGCGAATCAGTTCCCGTTAATTCATTCAACCCCTAGTTCGGTGCTGGAAACTATATACTTATTTAGTTGTGCAATAGTTGGTGATCTCTCCCATACATAATATTTGACATTTGTGAACTGTGCCCGCTCGCGTGTCTCCGTACTTGTCAAAACGTAGTTGATAGAAAGTATTGAAATCGGAGAAACTCGTGAATATCACGCCTCGAAGTTTGTTTGCAGAGATAAAAACATCCTAATTCTAGGCAAATCCCACCATTTTTTATCAAAACTTCACAACAAGCCACGCACGACTAATTTATGCCTATATGAAAAAGAGTACGGAGACGCGCGATATTTTTGGATATACTGTTTTTCGTGTATCGTCAGCTGCTGTCAGCTATAAATATTTCAGTTCATTTGTACTGTTTTCCTGTCGGAAGAAAGATGTGTAGTTAAATTCTGTATGACTTGTTTATATTTCACCCATTTAAACGTAAACTGCAGACAGTTTCCAAAAGTTCAAACTTTTTCAGAAGGATTGGGTAATTTCATAACCTTTGTGCACGTACGTATTTTGCTAAATTACACCATCTCTCTACAAGTTTGGGAAAATCGAACTCACTCTATCACCGAACTGCAATCGCGAGACCTTGATTTGATCATCAATGAAGAGTTGGTATGAGAATGTGAGGAATAAAGCATGATCCTAAACAAAATACAAAGTTGAACAGTTAGCTGTTATAAAATTATTACACAAGTTAGTCAGTCAGGAGATTTTCCTCCACTCAGACAAGGAGCATCGACAAATCTGTTCAGTGCCTGGTATAGTCCATTTCAATATCACGCCAGTCGGTATGGTTTCATTTTATGGACGATTCCAATATCAACACTGATTGTGGAATATTCCCAACTTTTTTCGGGTTTGCTATGTACTAATGAGCGGCATACGGAAACATGCAAGGTTCTACGATTTTCTAAACGTCAATAACAACTGATTCCACATTGTCATGAACATGTTTGAAAGAGGTCAATTATTACTGGAAATTGGTTCATTACAGACTACTAGTTCACCAACATTTGCTCCTGGGACCATGTCCATGTGAAGAAGTGGAGCGTAATCTGGTTCCCAGTTGGCCGGGTCGAAATACGAACCAAAGTACGGGTCCACTTGGAAGAACACGTCTGAAAAGGTCAAGTAAAAAAAAGTTGTAGTCTGATCTGCGAACACATCATACACGTTGAAAATTGTTGCGTAGAATACACAATGAAATCGACTTCTGTATATGTGCGCAATGCGCATGTAAAAAAACTAAGTTCTAGTTGCCTCTGTGGCAATTAATCTGAATCTGAATTTTACTTACCACTGTGGCCAACAGTGGCAAATCGAATTCAGTTCTTTGATTCGAGTTGTCACTTTAAGTGAAATGAAATAGCAACAACTAAAACTGTTGGTATCAAAATTGAATACGTTAAGGTAAACGAAACTGAAGACTGAAAAATCTCACACTGAGGAAAGCCCAGCAATCGTTCGAGGATGAGCAATTGCTGGTTACTTGTGAGGAACTGAATGCAAAATTAATTGGGGTTTAATCGAACCATTGTTCTTACATTTCGAGCATTTGTGCAGACTTGACTGTAGCACAGAATGTTAAAAAAAACTAAGCTGCAAAACAACATAACATACACACAACATACAAAACAACATAACAACAATAACGAAAATAAGCTGCAAAACAACATCCGAAAGTAAGAAAATATCTCAAAACTTCTTCTGAGTTATTACTAACCAACCTTCCGGGGATCTTCTTCTACCACATTGTTGCTTGGACTTCGCACCAACGGTTACCTGATCTCCAAAATAAATTGAACCATCCTCGGGTAGAAGGATTTGTGATACCTGCAACAAAGGTTGTTCTGGAGCCAAACCTTTCAAACATCGAACTTTTTCTCATAGCCTTGGAACAACTGTTCTTACAAGGCATGTGCATGAAAAATGGCACAACTTCTGAAACGCATTAGTGAAAAGTTGGAAAGGAATGCCTGTTACCTGTAGGTCTTCATCGAAATACGCTATTGTCTTCTTTGCATCTTCGAAAACAATGTGATCATCTAGAAAACGTTCGTTTATCACCCGCCATTGAATTTAAAGTAGTTTATTTCAAAATCACTGCTACAAATAGGTTGCTAGGTTTTAACTCCTTATATTCATGCGATTCGCAGTATCAGTCACACCAGTTTTAATAACAGTATTTGTATTTGAAATCACAACAGTTTAGACGGAATTCGCTCAGATTTGTAATGGGAGGTGCCAGTTTCCCGCAAGAAAATATTGAAGGAGACTATGACATAACACCTCTTCGCCAGGTCGTGACAGGTGACCTATCTCAATTGATTATTATACTGTCAGTCAACTGCACAGTCACGTGAAACATGTTAAACACAGAAGAACTCGGAATGACAAAGTGCACGATGCCTGATTAGAAGGCTAACTTCACGTGACACTTCAGTTGACTTCACATACATGACTCCTCGTTTCTATTATCGTCGAAGTCTCAGCATTTTTGAGCTACCAGCGAACTCGTCCACAAAGCGAAAGGTGATTGCAATTTTCCAATTGGTAATCGTCTCACTATTGAATTTTGTCATTTTTTTGGTTTATCTCGCCTATGCAAAATTTCAATCAGAAATGCCTTTGAATTCCCTTTTTATAGAACTTCTCTTTTGAATATTCCTCTATTTATTTATTTATGCAATGCAATGCACTACGAGGTGCGTTGAATGAAAAAAGAAAACATTCACCACATATTCCATCTGAGCCGCATTTGATCTAAAGTGTCAGTTCATCCAACACGTCATGGATTGTCACGCGAAAAAAAACCATTATTTAATAACGAGAAATAAATGATAAGTCACCTTGACAGGGCGAGTCCTTGTTCAGCCAGTTTTCTTTGTAACTAATTTCATTCGTTGGAAGAAACACAAACGTGTGTTCTAAGTTCGTAGCAGATACGCCAGCGAAACATAACAGAATCAAATAGCTTGATGAAGACGGTGAGAAACGCATTCTGGAACAAAAGATACAGAGACAACTTTTCACCAGTCCGCACAAACACAATTATAGTTCGAAAAATAGAGAGAATAGATACTGTACTGCAGATACTAGAGAGACCATTCGAAAAAAGTGAGACATTAGGGTTATTAGCGCATGATGGACCTCCCTCCTATCCCATTTTCCACTCGCGGAGTCATAGTTGCGTTTTTCGTGACGGGTTCATTAAGTTTGGAAGAACATAAATTCAAATTGATCAACTTGGTTAGCTAATTTGGTTATGGTTGCAAGAAAATGAGCTTAGCAGTATGAACTGCGTAGTCACTAGATTTTTTTCTGTTCTTTAACCGATGATGAGAAGATATAGTTCGTTTCACCCATCGATAGCAGTCAGCCATGCTGGCCGAGCGCGCCCTACATTGCAGGCGACTGATCTGGCAGCTTGCCAGTGTTTTCATTGCAAATAAAAATTCGAAAACTGGTTATTTTAGGATTTTTGCAACTTTTTTGTTTTCAAAAGATTCCCACATGATCGGGGAGTAATTTGAACCACGTTTTGTGTGATAAAATAGGCATTGAACAACGGCCAGAAAAGATGGTTTGATATCACTGTTTTTAGTTTGGGCCAACATGTTCAGATGGCCGGCTGCTTGTGGGCGCCGCACCACCTATCCCAGCTGAGTTCAATACCCAGCTGGTGCACAATTTTGATTAGGCTGATCGCTGTTGGAAACTTTCCAATACAATTGACTCCGCCCACTAAAATATACTGTAACTGGCTGCTATCGATGGTTGAAACGAACTATATTGAACCTCGATAAAAAAAAACATTTATGCCGCATAGAATATGAAACCTTGTTTAGGACAGAACAAAATAATAGATTGATGATCTTACTAGCGATGGTCAAGCTTTTCGAAAAACAAAGAAATATATGAGCCCACATTGAATATTGAAAGTCTACAAAGTACGATTAAACAATTCAAGAAACAACATCCCTGTGATAGAACACAAATAATTTGAAAGAAAAGAACCATAGAACAAAAAGAAACCAGCGAGGAATTATTTTGTAGAATGAAAGTTGGTGAGTTTTGGCATCGATAGTTTTCACGATAAGCACCTCCAAGTTTTGTATGATACTGACGCGTTCGATAATATTACATGTGAAATCGATATACGGTGAAACATGATACGGTACAATGATAAACAATATTATGTTTACAAACTGAGCCAAAACACTATTAACACACTTTTTGGGGAATAATTATGATACACTCTGGACATATGGATTGCTAATAATTGTATAGTTTTGTTTATTGTTGTATCTACGGTATTGTAGCGGTATTTCCACGACGTATTAGGTTTGCGAAACCTCTTTTTGATGTTGTCATTAGAGCTGATGCAGCTCAAAAGTTGCGCGTTCATAGAATTACCGATGAATACGAGTTACGTTGATACTGTTCAGAGTGAACACACTACACAGGCTAGAGAATGAACTGTAAAAAACCATATAATATAATCAGCTCAATCGTCGTTGAAGGGTAACAAGGTGTGCCATTGTGCGACGGATCGCCTGGGTGTCGCCAGCATGTCCGTCCATTGTTTCATGGCTACCCCATTAGAGTTGGTACCGATTCCAATCAACACCTGCAAAGGAAAACATTCTTGGTGGAAGTTGACTATGGAACGACAAACATGTTCATTGCTATAACTATGAACGTTCCATGATCCAATAGTAATGTCTCTGTTGTTATCGCGCGCAGCGCGAAGCGCTGCGTGTGAGTTGTGTTTGGTTTGGCCATTGCGCACCCATTTTTGGCTTTCAAACCACAAAAGTCTTCAAATAAAACATTTTTTTCGAAATTTAAAAAGAGAGAGAGCAAGATATCTATTAAATACATGTTGTGTGAAAAAATTAGAAAAATCGTTCAAGGTTGAAAAAAGTTATGCTGTCGTGTCGTTATGAAAATTTCCGCTGTCCCTCGTCGCTCGTCCCTCGTCCCTCGTCGCTCGTCCGATGTCCGCATAGAAAATTATTTTTTTTACTACTGGACCGATTCGGCTGAAATTTGGCACACATGTGTAAACCCCAAAGTTAGCGCGGCCCCAAAAGTTTGGTGATGTCACGTTATGTCTGACGCTTGGCGCTGGCGCCAGATGGCGCCAAAAGCTGGAAAATATGTGTTTCCATGAATAAATTTGTTTGAAATTTCCCACAGATGTCATAAAAGTGGGTACAACCTGGTTTCCAAAACATGGTGCCATCATTAACGAATGGCGCCAAACGCGGGCGCCTATTGGCGCCAAATGAGAACGACGCTAGCGAAGTAGGGTAACGACCGGATTCGTTCACAGAGGTCAGAACTATTCATTAAGTTGACAAGCGGATTGAGTATCCACATTTCTTTGACATTTGGCGCCAAAAAGCCCATTTATCCGCCAATTGGCGCCAAATCTGAAAACATTGTTTCCGAACAAAAAATCGTCGGAAACTGTGCTAATTGGTCAAAACCGTTCGTTCCAGTTCTTTTTCACCAATTGGAGTAACATGTATGATTATTGGCGCCTAACACTGGCGCTTGTTGGCGCCAAATAAGTAAAGGCGTGCGTTGCACTGTAATGACTCAGATTTTTCACAAAGCTCAGATTTTCATGAAATAGGTGAAAAGGGTTTGTGGTTTTCACAAGTTTCGCCAATCACGCCAATTTTAGAGGTCAATTGGTGCCAAAATAATCTGAAAAACCAGGATCACACCGTTTGAGAACTCGAAACCTCGCCCAGTTATCAGGATGTTTGATAGTCACCATGTTCCTAATTTCGTTCTGATTGTTCTAATCAATGAGTGATTGTACTAGTACAACTAGCGAAAAGAGAACAATTAGTAAAAAGTGGGGGACTAGGAAGTGTGTGAGTTCTGTTCGGTTTCACCGTTTTCAGCAAAAAGTGAACAATACGAGATTGGGAGTGTGCAACAAAAATAGAACAATACATAGGTTTTCACAACGGTTCACAAAAAACATTTATTACACAAATTCTGACTTTAGCGTGAGTGTATGAGTGGTTTGACGTACGTACGTTGTGAACCGTTGTGCAAACCTATGTATTGTTCTATTTTTGTTGCACACTCCCAATCTCGTATTGTTCACTTTTTGCTGAAAACGGTGAAACCGAACAGAACTCACACACTTCCTGGTCCCCCACTTTTTACTAATCTCATCTGCCTTCACAGCACTGTTATTATGTTATTCTATCAAGACTGAACAATTACGGAATCAAACTACAAGCACCGCGGTTCGGAGCGCAATGTACAACCGGCTCTCTCCTAAAACCGTGATGAACTGAATGTTTGCAAGACATTCAAAACATTTTTCAAGTTAACGCTAAGTTATTGCTTTTCCCCAACACGAAGTTGTGCTCAAAAGTTCACCAATTTAGTTTTTTCACTGAAAACTTTTTATTTTATCTACTTCGACCAACCTGCCCAATCCGCTCGTTCGATCCCACTCGATCATAGTCGGATACGGTGATATGGAGATGAACTCGCTGAAATTTCATACAAGTTCTGTTTGGGTGAAATAGAAAACTTCACAAACTACGGTTTTTTTTTGAGAATTATAGTTATCGAGTGGAAATGCTCAACAGTGAGCCGAAATAATAAGGAAAATACTTTCACACGTTTGTACACGTAGCCACTTGTCGATGTGTTCCATGAGTTCTGGAATACCCGTCGAAAAAGTTAGATTATTATTTTGTACAAAGTCAGGTCTCTTGAGCTTTACTTGTGTGATTTGCACGAGTATTTCACCATTTGATGAATTGGATAATAATTGACTTCTCTCAAGTCTGTCTGCATAGAAAAAACCGAGTTGCCTAAGTTTCTATCTTCGTACAAACGTTTTAATTCCTCTCACGCATGCCTTACAGTTTCCTTTATTCCTACTATAATTGAACTGTTTTCTATATAGTACCAAAAGAAACCACTCTGGGCTAGTTTTAATTCATTTTCCCTCATTCCACTCTGCATTATCCCATGTTGATCCGTCTGGTGGCTAATTGGATATCCCATGAGATGTTTTTCTGTTCAAATTAAAAGACGAAGGGAAAGCTAAATCGAAAGTAATCACGTAATTGAAGACACAGTGGGGGACATACTGATACTATACAAGTGAAAGTCTTAGGAAAAAGATAACTATCATAGTTGTCAAGATAAAATTCATTTTGGGGGCTTTTTATTCATATGAACTAGTCACATGAAACGTGAAAAGGCAACAACGCAAGAAAAGTTGCTACATAAATCAATACTTGTTATGAACAGCAGGAGATAGAGGTTTGAATCTTAGTTTATTTTTTATTATCAAAAACGAACCTGCATTTTTTCGGGCGTCACGTCGAAACTGAACGATTCGTTGTAGTATGGATTCAAGGTCTTCATTTTGATGGTCGTCTTCTTTTTCTCCAACCTCTTGTTCTGCATCATCAGGTAGATCTTCACATAAGGATCTGAATACACACGTAAATTTTTATATGAAACATGTTTCGCAAAAAAAGGTTGAAAACTGAAAAGTTTTAAGGACGCGTCAATGTTCTTGCGCAACACCGCTGCCTTTCGTTACGTTCTTACGTTAGCGTCAAGATAGGGATACAAACTATGAGGACACCAATGATGCACAGTTGAATTGTATATCTCTATTTGCAAAAAGTGTGACAGTTGACAGTTGAATATCACTTCTTCTGATCCATATTATAATGAGACCACATGAGACCCAACTGCGCTTCTTCCTAACCACACTTGTGAGTGTAATCGAATGCTCGGAGCATAATTAGTGCATAATACTTCAATTATAAATACTTGTAGTTACGAGAAATACTGCTATAGAATGCTCTGCCAAAGATGTGATGAAACCTCTGACAAGCCCTATCGCGTGTTCATGAGATGGTTACAACTTTTTGAAATTGACAGAAATGTACATCGTACATGTCATATATGGTGTTGTTACCATAACAAAGCAAAGCCAAAATAACCAAGATATTAAAATCATTTAGATGACACACAAGAAATCACGTGAGTAACGTGAAACCGTGTGAAAGTTGAAAACTCACCTGACAAGCCGAGTACGTCCATTTTCTTCAAGTTTTTACACTCCATGACTACCACGGATAACTTGTTTTTGTTAGGTACATATCGGAGAGCGAGACAGACTTCACCCAATCGGTTTTCCTGCAATATCAGATTAGTTTCATCGATAGATATTATAACTACTCGTTTTCCACTGCCATAACAGATTCTGATGAATAGTAGGGAACTTGGGAACGAGATTTGAAAAATCGTACTACGAAATATAACTCTGTAGGAATATTATAGTTTTGCTGTGACCACCTGGAAAACTCGTTCGTGAAGTTTGATACTCTTGATCAAACTTTTCTGAACCAAAACTTACTGGTGGACTTTCAATATTGTCTGTTCGCTCTATGGTTGAGGCGAGATCAATTTTTCCCAACGGTATGGAAATTTGACCAATCTGTAAAAAAAACACGGTCGAGAATCGGTCGATAATCAAAACAAACCGTTCAAACAGCGATAATTGGCCGAACAAAACAAGTCACTCAAGAAAGTAGGGGAACGTTGTCGAAAAATATCTTATAAAGCAAGTGATGAAAACTGACCTGGTCGTGCTTTCCAAATCTATCAAAATCGAAAACATTGAGGACGAGAGTCTGACCTCCAATCTCGTTGAAAGGTATCTGAAAGCCGAAAAGTTTCAGTAGATCTTAAGATCACAGTCACCAAGTGCGGTTTCACATTCTCCAAATGATGTTTTAACGTCATTTTGTAATCCAAGTATGACATTTGCTTCATGAATTGAGGATTAGGGGTACGTTGGGTTTTGTATTTGATGCGAGTACACATAACGTGTCATTTTGTTGATATTAGCCGGTATTGTTCGTCGAGAATTCGCATAATCTACCTCTGAAAAAATCAAACTCTAGTTCGAAAGCTCGCGAGGAAGCTTGTGTACCATTCGTAAGAAGTCTCTTATGAATATAAGAAAAGTAATTATAGTTTTACAGAAATCTGAATGCAACTCACTTTGAATGTGAAACTCTCGTTGAACACGGGATTGAGGGATTTTCGTTGCACTTTCGTTTGGAACTTCTTCTTTTTGTCGGGTAAAAGGAACAGTTTCACGTAGGGGTCGGAGGTTCCTCCTAGATCCATGGCAGGCAGTTCTTCCGCTTGTACAATTACTATCGTCAACTGGAAAAGGGGTATATATTTGTTGAAATAAATCATAATTCAGTACTTTAAAGTATCTTCCCAAAATATTCAGTTCGAACTTACTCAACATCAGTACTTTATCAAGTTTTTTCCCGATTATGACCTAGTTGTAGAAGTATTTAATCTACTTTCTGGAAGTTTAATAATGTTTTTTTTCTTTTTGTTGTCGGGTGAAGGGATATACGAGTAAGAGCTTACTCAGAATGTATACTCAGGGTGTAAATTCTACAACGCCACTAGTCATTCTATTTGTGAGGGCCATTTGATCGGTAATGCATTGAAACTTGATGTACCGACTAGATTAAGAGAAGTGACAAGGAAGGCTCAACGTGACATTCAGAGAGAAACTCACAAAAAAAGGTGGTGAAATTGGGGAAACAAAGTTATTTGACGGTGCTGTTTTGTTTATGGGCAACTCTTATCGCAAGTTTGTTTTTGGTCCAGTGGCTTTTTTGTGCAAAGCACCTCCGTAACAAAAACAACAAGAATTCCAATGGTTTGTGTGTTTACCAGCGGGGATTCATTTCGAAACAAAAACTGTAACAAAACGCTCCGTTACATCTAACCGTAAATTAATTTTTCTCCCCGGTCAGCAACAATGATTTGAATGTGTGATTGCAACACTGAAGCCATATGACTCTTTTTTTCATTCCAGCTCATTTCGGCCCGTCGAGCCATTTCTTGAAGATGTTTGCGCTTCCACCCACTATCCCAGTGGCTAATCAACCACTATTGTGTGGAAATGTCTCTAGTGTGGGGGAAAGAAGAGCAAGAACCAGATTAGATGAGGAATTTGTTATAAAATCCGAAATTGGTTACAAACAATGGGTAAACCGAAAACAATTGATTCAAACCTAGCGTGATTTCTACCACTTAGATAAGTAGTTGAGCTTAGGCAACACTGAGGCAACAACAACTTCTGAGCAGAATCTAAAAAAGAGTTCAGAAAAGTTTGGTTGAACAGTCTATGATATCTGTATGAAGTGAATCTCATAAACTCGAAATGAATAAAGGTGCGTTCAATTTTGGTTATATTGTGTCCACTTGGTTTCAGGTTTGGCTTCCAATAAAGATTGTTCGGTTTTTCTCTATCTGGTTGGCATAATACTTCGCTTCAGTTCGCGATTCCCACTATTCGAAAATTTAATATCAGATATTGCTTTCTTTTCACACGCCTTGCACTTGCATAATAGGGCGAATCCAATTACACAACGGGCCTACAGCTACAAAATAGAAAATCGTGCAGATACGAAATCTACAAGTATACTCGAGGCCAAGGTGTAGCGTAAGAAGCAAAAAAGCTGTTAATTTGAGAAAGTTCGAAAATTTGAGAGGGAGTAACTTGAAGCTCACGTCGGAAGCATTTAACGATAAAAATCTGTGACCTTTTAGTTGACAATTTGCTTTAGTCATCACTGAGTGTAGGAAGTTTGTTCAGCTTCATTTAAAATTATTATCCTACAAGTCTCAAAATTGAGCACTGGCTCTGTGAGTGCTTACGAGCTGAGTAGGAGAACGAAATATACTTCCGGTCATTCCTACTAAGACTTGGCAGCGTGCCAATAAATATTCCAGGATCATTTTCATCTCTTTGGAGTTTTCCTAAAACTGCAAATCTATTTTGGCCGTTGTTCAGTTCCATAAAAACGCGTGACAGAAACATTTCTACAGAATACTTATGTTTACTCCAAGAAATGGCCAGTCGAAAACTTGGCACGGTGCCAACGCGTCTCAGTGGGAATTAGACGAACTATAGTTACTCTTTATTTAGACGAACTAGACGAACTATAGTTACTCGCATGTTACCAACATCTAATTGGCTTGGTCTCCTATTTCTGCTGAGAGAACCGCAGGTAAAACATTTGTTTATTAGTTTATCGCAGTCCCATCTGACTTCTGTACTATTGAAATTCGTCTGGGTTGGGTGAGGAAAATGTAAATCTATTCCTTCAGAAAAGCAGAAAACTTCATCTTTCGATTAACAAGTGAAAAAACACGCGACAACTTTGGCAACATTTTCAATGGTAACATACTTGGCAAAATAAACATGTTTTGCTGTTCGGAAACGGTTGGAGTTTTCATTACTCATAACCGGAAATCATTGGGAGTAATTACCATAATTGAGCTCCTAACGACAAGTTGCTTACAAGCGAAGTACCAATCAAAAAGTGTTTACTGTTTCAAGCTTCAACTTCTTATAAACAGAAAGATAGATATCAACTTGTCAAGAAGAAGTGGACACCGACAGAAAGAAAAGAGAGAGGGAGAGAGTGAGAGTGAGCGCGAGAGAAGGAAAGAAATAGGGAAAGAAAAAGAGAGATATGAATCGGAAAAGAAGAGGTCGAACTAACCGCATTTTTATCGAAATCGTAGTCGAGCTTGTACTGTAATCGACCTAGAAACTTTTTCTCCTTGTCTTCCTCCTTTTTCTTGGTAACAGAAGACATTTTGAATCTGAAACTAGGAAAATATAGAAATAGAGACATTATATTTGTGTACTATGGAAATATACAAGTAAAAGGAAAATACAACATAGAAAATTTGATGTGAAATCACGTTGTTTCATTATTACGTTATTACATTATGAGGTATTTCGGGCTTTCAATGTCTATTTGCCAGTAGGGTGATGGATAGATTATGTTCAGCGGAGCTTGTTCATGGTAGATTGAAATCACGTTTTTATAAAAACTGTGAATTTACCCTTTTTATGAACAACTTGAAGTCGACACAATATAGAACATGTAAAGTAAGAATTCTGCAGTTTTAGTTTGCAGAAGAAAACACGAAATGGAAGTCTTTTTCAATATCCGAAATTATGATATCTGATTGTTTTAAGTAACTGCAGAAAATATAGTTGAGAGCACAACAGAAACCACTCTATAATATTCTTGTCAAAAGCGAGCAAACTGAGCGGCAAAAATTATTTACTGACTCTAACAAGATACTCATTTTGATGGGAATGCTAGTGGTTAAAATGAAATATACTTTTTTTGATGAATGACTTCCACGAATTCTCAGTATCAGAACATCCTCAATCAAAACTGTTCCAGTGAAACGTTGAGAATCGATTCAGCATTGACAATAGAGTTTACAATATTCCGGGGAGAGTATTTGATTTAGTTCTGCGACAAACTCCCAGATTACGCAGCATGCTGCAGCAACAGTCAGAAATCAAAGTTTAATGAGAACCACTGCTGAACAACATGTTTTTTCATTGTTTTCAGTGAAATATTGATCACAAATTAGAATTTTAATCTTCTGAAGATATTTCTGGCTGCGATACTGCGCGGCCAGTGCGATAATCGAGTAAGGACCGCCCCATGAGGGACTCTTCTCACAAGCGATCAACGAACTACTCATATTGTTGTTGTTTCCGTTAGAGTCAGATGCATTTGTCACATTAATTCTCCCGTAGAAGAGGAAAACATATTAATATTATAATACATTCATCTTTCATGGTGTTAATTAGCTGTCACGAGCTTACTGTTTTTATAAAAGGGAAAATTAGAAGTCCACGATACTAAGTGATTGTCATGGGCCAAACACTAATTCTAGAAGTGAGAAAGATTACAGAAATTTTATTAACCTCCCACACATCGTAATTCTTACCGCGAAGGCATCAATTATACCACTTTTTTCGCTTGCATTCAATCATACATTCTTGGCAATCTCTTTGAGGCACGAATATGGTAGAACATGGGCAATAAGATACAAAAAAAGTTTTGGTATCACGTGGCTTATACACACGAATGATAAAGACTATGTTAAAAATAAGTGATTTTGCTGAAACGGTTAGCTCATTGAATAGCTCAGGATTTAAAATTAAACAAATAGGAGTAGATTAGTTAAAGTGAAACGCGTAATCTCATGAGAATTGCTCCTTCTCGCGGGTAGTAAGTATGCCGTCCATTATCATGTCCATGCCAATAGGAAACAACAGAAAATGAAAAATGAGCCAGCGCTTTGCAGATTATAGACTCATGTTTGTCACGAAGGTAGTAGAACTAGAGATGATGGCAAAAAAACATAAAAAAAATTATATTATAGAATAAAGTGAAGCTTGGAAAAAGTTTGAACAAAGTTTTGCAGAGATTTAAGATTTTGCTAAATAGTTCTAACCTTCATCTTCTCGAGACTATTCACCTAGTTATTCACAACACGACCTGATTTAGAAATGATGCAATATGGCTCAATAAAATGTATTACAATAAGAAGGTTGAGAGAACATGAATGTTTACGCATTCAAGACTAGCTTCTTGAAAATGAGTCACCCTTAATCTTAAGTAAAACCAAAACTAGTGAATCTTAGTGGTTTAGCGTCTAGCTGGTTCGTATTTTTTATAATAACGAAAATATAGATGCACGGATGCGGAATCGATAGTAGGTTGCGTGGCCGGAGAGCTCAGTATGGGAAAAGAGAGCTAGAAGGGCGGGGTTAATTTGCTGCTTCATCACGCAGTCTGGGTTTGCATGTAAACGCCATATCATATACTTGCCGTCACACCGAGGTGAACCTAAAGTCGTCGCCAACGGAAAGGCGGGAGGGTACTGTATATCTCACTTTCCGCTGTGTACGCACACATGACTTGTATTCCAAAGATTTCCTGCTATGTGCTCTCTGCTCTGATAGCGCCCTGCTACAAAACTTTTGCTCGCAGGTTTGGTTCCAGCAAGAGACATAAATTTATAAATTTGGCACTCACTATAGTGGGCTACAAATAGATGCGAACTCTCTATTTGACCGCGTTTTTCGTCAACCGCGCCAACTTACTGATTGCATGGTTTGCACATTTGTTGACCACTTGGTAACCACGAATTAGATCCAAAGGGTGTTGAAAAGGGTTACTGAAGTGTTAATAGAAAAATGGTTGAATAGTTAACTAGTAGGGTTAAGAAAAATCAGCGGTTCCTTTTGGAATTTGTCACGGAAGGAATGAATGTGCTGCGCTGGTGGAGCTTGCAAATGATCTAGAAACCTTCAATATCTGATGAATTTGGTTACATGTAAACGCCATATCACAGCTACGTGATCACAGAATTATTAAATGCTGAATGTAGTTACCTCGTGCTGCAGTATTCGTCTCAAAGCTTGCAAACTAATGAAGAACTTCTACAGGGTTTGTCCTTTGTAAAAAAAAAAGAATAAATGTTGATATTGCTCTACCCTGCTGTGTTTGTAGTTTGATCTCGTTGAATTTTGGTTGACTCACGTTAAGTATGGCATTTTGAGTTCAAACTACAACTCAGCCATGATGATCCCAACAACTAATACATTTGTTCACTGTCACCTACTTCTGTCTTCAAAGGCGGGGCATCCGCCTACACATTTCAACTGAATAAAATATCAGTATCGCCTCAGGGTTAGTTCAAAGAATACAAAAAACAACAACAATTATAGAAAATAGAAGAGAGAGGCAGAAAAGAGTATAGAAAGTGGAACGTTTTGTCTCTACATTAGATGTAGTCAACGGATTTGGACATATTCCTAACACGATACCACGTGATATATTCGAGCTTATTCAGTACATGGGTAAACATAGGGTCCTCGAGGTAGCAACGATACAGAACTCACGAGGTGTCGACGTGAGATTATCTCACGAGATTTGTGGAGACTATGAATGTGCTATAGGCTGTTCCACGGAACCATAGAGTTTTACAGTAAGATTGTGAACTTTCAGAGAAAATCTTTTACGCCTTGAAGTTATTATCGAGAATCTAAACTTTGTTATTTCGTTCGCCATACTCCTTGCTAGGAACATGAAAAAACTGTAAATCTAAGACTTCGTTTACTCTTCAAAAAGTTCCCTTGAAAAACCGAAAGATTACTGTGGAAAGTCATGAATCGGTGAAACGGAGTATATGCGGTAAGTTACAGATGTATGTCGTGAAACAGAGAATTCACCATTTACGTTGCATTTATAAAAACTATTGACTTTGAAGTTTCACAGAAGTTGAACAAAGAATTGCGTACGGACGCAAAAAATGAAATGAGGAAATTTTGCAAGAACACGGTAGTTTCCAAGTAACCCCAGTTTGATAATATCGTAGTCAAGCTATTGTGTTTGCACTACTCTTCAGCTAAATATGATTTTCGAGGTGAAGATTAGCAAGTGTTCTTATTTCTTATGAAGATAGTTTGCAGCTGATGACATTTATCCGAGAAACAATTATGCAAGCCTGCTAGACAAATATAAAAACTTTATGAATAGCGGGCATTTATATGCAGCTCATTTGACGCTAAACTACGTGGTAAAAAGAAAACGAGCCATGCCGCATAATAGAAGCGCTCCAATTTCAGTTTGTCATGGGAGCTCATAGTGAACGGAAAAAAAACTAAAACAACTCCAGAGTAGAAATTTTAGTCATAAAGATGTTCTAGATCTTCTCTTCTAACTCTCTCGGTTAAGATTTCTTTCCGTTTTGTTTCTCTCAGTGCTTCGCAGGTAGGATTCGCTTCATGTTGTACTGCTAGTCACAACGGGACGTGGTGTTTTCGACTCGAACGGATGGTAATGAAACATCTTTCACCAGCGTCAATCAGACAGACAATGATTCAATCATACGTTCTTCTCACTCTGATATTATATTCGGCAACACAACCAATGGGGGTAATTTTTACTTACGTGAAAACGTGTGAAACACATCAGAGCCTGCAACAACACATAAACCAACGCAGTTTTCCTCACTTCAAACGTGACTCTTTCAGTTACTTGTATGGCCTCTATCATTTTGGTGGCCAAGTTCAGGCTATATTCGTCATCAACCGAAAAGCGGGAGGGTACTGTATATCTCACTTTCCGCTGTGTTCGCACACTAGTCTTTGATTCCAAAGTTTTGCGAGTATGTGCTCTAGTAGAGTAGTGGTTAGCGCCCTGCTACGAAACTTTTGCTCACAGGTTCGATTCCGGCGAGAGACAGAAATTTATAAATTTGGAATGTGGAAATCAATTGAATATGAACTGAAATAAAAACCCGACCATGTTTTTTTATTTCGGCAGTAAGTTCGAATGGCGCAACCAACCCCTATGATAGTTTATTTTGTGTGTACGGCATTGTTGAACACTGTTCAAATAAGTTGATTGTTTGACAAGCTGTATCAACCGAATTTCGATTTAATATTTATAAACATTGCTGTTTTAAATGTTATTCCAGATCAGAACGCATGACTGTAGTTATAAGATGGCTCAGTGAATGTTTAGTTCGCAAATCTTTAGATTCAGTCGTTTGAGCATTATTTGCGGCAGAAATAACACCAAAATCAGAGTAAAAAACAAAGAAACTAAGTCTCTGTAGTTGGTTTAGGATGCTCCTTTGGGAAATTTGAAATAAGAGACAAAACAATAATTACAGTTTTGATCTTTTTTTGCAAACAGAATAGTTTGTACTCGCACGTGTTGAAGGAGACTTCAATTTTCGCTGAGCAGCAAAAACCAAGACATTTCAATGTACTCATCAATAATTTGTACTTAGTTGCGTGCGGACACATATATCATAAATAATGTAGAGTTTCCGATGTGCATAATTCTGCTACCTCGCTCTGAGATAAATGTTGGGTGTTGACAGAAACAAGAGAAGAGGAGGAAATGTTGCTTGACTTGGAGAGATAGAGAGAGAGAAAAACATATAGAAAGGGGGAAAGGAGAGAGGGAGATAGTGAGACAGAAAAAAAGAGAGAGAGAAAGTGGGGATAAACAAAGATTTCGTTCTATCTCTTACACTATTATAATATTAAGCTGGCTAGTCCAAGTAATGAACTAGGAGTAAATGAAGTAGTCAGTAAAATTTGTGTTCATTTTCAAAAACTTTCCCGTTGATACTAGCAGCATATGAACATATGATATATACCTGTGATCGAATACTTATCTGCGCAGCGCTTCGCGCTGCGCACGATGTGTTTCGTATACTTGTTGAATTCTTGCATAATTTGAGAAGCATATACCATTGAACCGTTTCGAGTTCTCTGTTATCTTGCCACAAAAAGCTGCAAATAAAATGAGAAACCTCAGATAAGGTGATAAAAACTGGGAGACTAAAAAAGGTACGTTTCGTCTCAACAAACTGTTTCTGAATCTAATAAACTTCACCTCCTGTGGTTCATCAGAAACATCGACTTTTATCGTTTCGACTAAAACATTTCTGTACTTTTCCAAACCGCTGTGTTTCTAGTCTGTTCCGACTAAAACGCGATTTTGTGAAACACAGTGCATGGTCGGAGCGGCAGTGTAGTTTGTGTCGCGAATGCATCAAACCCTCTGCGCAAACGATCATCGCTTAAAACTCTCTGCGGAACGGATCTCTGCCAAATTTTTCGCTCACGAGATGTACACTCACCCATTGGCATAAAACAATAACAAAACATGATTCAAGGATCTCGTGATGAATTGTTCGTCATAATCTTGCAATTTGAAAATTTTTCTTCAAGCTATTTAAAAGCAGAATGTACCGTTTAAACAAATCTATGGTGAGTAGTTCTAATTCCGATAGTTTTTTTTTTTCAAAACACCCCCTTTGTCGTAGAAATCCTCTATTGGGAAAGGGCAACAGTGTGATAGCTTTAACATGTGTTTTTTTTCTTCTGAAAACTAGTTCTTTTGAATTGGGAATACTGTTATTTGAAAATTCGATATCTGATAAACTCACGAGAACATGGCTATGCAAGCGGATCCGACAATGGAAGTGCACACAATACATAGCCATACATTGTTATGCCTATTGCGAAATGGATACTGCTAATAACAGTTCAGAGGTCGTATGTAGCATTATCCCGGTGACTATATTTTATCATACGTCTCTCTGGTTCCACACTACCTTACCGTATTTGCAAGCATTAACACACGAAGGTGTTTTCAAGAAGCGCAAAACCCAATGCTTCGATTGTGTTTCAAGTATAGTTCTCGCCATTCTCACTAAGACTTTGGCGGCGTGCCAATTAAATTTCGAAAGAATGTATTTCATAGAGCAGTGAGATTAATTCAAGTGACAAAAGTTGACTGTTGCCGCTCAGAGAAACTTTTAATGTTTTGCAAAACATTAACATGGTGAAAAACCGCCTCGAAAATTTGTTGGCACGTTGCCGAGGTCTCAATGGGGAATGGGAATGATTGGAACTATAAATAAACACTCGGACACAAAACTTCCGTATTTTTGAAATCAGCTTGAGTTCCTGCTTTG
Organism: Litoditis marina; assembly: GCA_964036275.1. Lineage (NCBI taxonomy): Eukaryota > Metazoa > Nematoda > Chromadorea > Rhabditida > Rhabditidae > Litoditis > Litoditis marina. Next base: position 9,064,171 of record OZ038440.1, on the reverse strand, counting down.
AATTTGACCATACTCAACTCGCTCTGTTTTTCTTATATTTTGGTAGCGTCTTATCAATATGACAGTGATAGGGCCGTGTTCGTTCTCAATCTGCTCTGATAATATACTCTAGGTACATTTTGTTATCAATCTGACCAGCACTCCTTCCTCTACATCACCTCCCGTATTGTTTTCGACGCTCATACTCGTTTCTCTATGATATACGCCTGTAACTCTGATGAACAGTTTATTTAATATCTTCTCAACCTATTAACTCATAGCCATCCATTTGCTACTGTGTAATTTAATGCAATAAAACGTCTACAACAGCATTAACTTTTGTCAACTGATAACTTATTTAAATATATTATGATGAAATCGAATCGTTTCGCGCAAGCATGACGTTTTCTTACACTCGCCACAAAGATTGCGAACAGTGATAAGAGTTCGAAGCAAAATTTATGGCTGGTTTTAACTCAAACTGTCATTACGACATGTTGCCAGCTTGTCTTCCATACGTTGGCACCAGCTTAGTCGTCACAACCGAAAGGCTCTCCGACGAAATATTGCGTATTTATTTCTTAGCGCGGCGACAGCGAATATTTTTAAAAAGTTCAAATTCGCAGGTTCTCCTTCAGATTACGTTCTTTATTTTATCTCCCCAGGTGAAAAAATCACAAGTTGTGAATAATTTCAAGCCGAAATTGAGCTGTGTCCCACCATCATACACTGCAATGTTTTGCCTCCTTGTTCAATTATTATTTGTTCAATGTGAACTTTTTCTCTCTTCTTAGCTTGTTCACAAAATATTAATAAGCTATTTATTGTCATTGAACTCTTCAACCAGTATTGGTTTCAATTTTGTTCGTTAAACCGGGTATCCATCACGTTTAAAACCAGTTTTCAAACGGAACCTTTCGTCTTATTTTCGTATTGTCTTTCTCTGCATTTTCATCGGCGTTTGTGAGATTTTCATTATTTTGTAGATATGGCAGTCTCGAAGGTGATTTTCCTTCTCGTGGTGGTGTTTGGATCAAGTTCATGGATGGGAACGAACTCTGTATTTCTGCAACTACCCCTACTAACCGCCGACTTACCCGAGGGATGGGGTCTTCCCAGTTATCTAGCCGCTGTGGTCCAGGTTAGTTTTCTTTTCTGTTTCAGCTCTGAAAGCTTTTTTATTGTGGAATATTTGGTCTTTGGTTATCACGTCTCGTTGTCACATTCGCTCATTCTTCATGCTTGTTCTCGATAGCCGCACTGACTGCCGTTCAAGCCGTTCATCATAGGTACACTCGTTTTTACTAAAGTTAGGTTTTAGATTCGGTTTTCATCGATCACGGTGTCCCACGCTTACCATATTTTTTTGTTCTTCTCATCAAAAATTGGATAGGAAATCGAGGGTTTCTCTGGTAACGTATATTCCTTGTTGGCATATCACTCTTTTATGATGCTCTGATTATTTGGCTTGTATGTGTTATGTGTCAGGTGTTACACTACTAGAACATGGAACCTGAGTGTTTTGTTCTCTGCGTATAATCTGCTTTACAGATAGCTTGCATTGGTCCGCTAGTCTATACCGTTCTGCACAAAGGATGTTCTAGTTTCACTCTACCCACTGCTCCTCTCATCACCTTTTTTCTTGGACTAGCATGCGTTTGTCAGCTAGGTAGGACGATTAATCACTTCGCACTGTTCCATGCTTGTGAAGTGCAGTATGTTGTAGTTTTTTTAGGCTCATTCAGTTTAATTTGTACCATCTAACAGCCTTTCACACAAATCAATTCCGCTCAAGCTTTGTAAGCACTCCAATCTGCAATTCGGTTCAGAACTTGAAAATAGTTCGATCACACCCAAAAACTAGCGAGTTCTGGCTGTTTCCGGAAAATGTGCCCCCTTTTCTAACAATATACGTACGGTAGGCATACTTATATATTTTGCAAATAAGGAATATCCAAACCAAAAATAGGGTTTTGCGGAAAATGGATAATTTTGGACTCGGACTTTGGTGTCTTCGGGGCCAATTCCACAAGGAACCAGGTATTTCGTTAACTCTATCAGATAACCTTAACCGGGTTACATTGTTAACGAAGGGGTTACCCAAGTATCCCGGTTAATGGTTAAGTTTCAGGGCTAACGAAATATCGGGTTAGAGAAAGAATTCGATGTTTACAGGTCTCGTCTTTTTGTGGCACGTGACCGCGTATATTGGTGGAAAGGAGTACTCGGTCGCCCTCTATTGTCTGCTCTTTGGATTGGCTCTGGTGAACGCCATTTCCAACGTGTTGTTCATGCCTTTCATGGCCCAGTTCCATATGGCCTATCTCAATGCCTACTTCGTTGGAATGGGATTCAGTGCCCTGGTGCCCAGTATTCTATCTCTCATTCAAGGTCGGTGTTTGCATACAATCCAGTTCCACAGTTCCATCTAATTTTATTCGCATCATCCAAAAGTTTTTCGCCCAGAAACCAGAAACTATTTTCAGTCCGGCATACCGGCTGTGTTTGACCGAATAGTCAAAAAAGCATTCTCGTTTACTGCCAAGGGGAGCCAATTTTCATCCTTTGAGATCCGAAACTGTGATGAAATTTGGAGTAACTGGCAGAAAAAAACAAAGTTACTTTTCTCAGACCAATCGTCTTTTTGGAGAATAGTCGTACGCGTATTCTAGATGGTTGGTTTTGTATTATTTTATTGTGGCTTATTGCAGGCACTACGAACTACAAATGTAAGGACGGTTCACCCGAGTACTTCCCACCAAGGTTCTCAGTGGCCATATTCTTTTTGGTGGTCTTTTTCTGGACCGCACTCGCTACCGTCTGCTTCATCATACTGTACAGAGAAGGAGCACATACGGGGTTAGTTGTTTGACTATTTTCACTGGTTCTTATAAATTTCTGTTTTTCGATTATAGACGTACTGGAAAGAATGAAAAGTAAGTAAAGATCGATAGAAAACGGAAATGCAACATTTCGTTCTGCTTGTTCTGTAAATATTTCTGCAAGCAACTATCATACACTTACACAAGTAAAGTGGTACTATTAACTATTCACTATTCTATGAAAAGGAGCCCGTTTTTCGATCTAAATAGGTGATATTTAATGATTTCTCATTAGAAATAGGCAAATTCTACGGATCTTGCCGAAAGAGCTTCGCGTCTTTTTTTCTTCTAACGGGTTCTTTTCCTTTATCAAATAACGTCTAATTACGTGATTTGACGTTCTATGATATGGTGAAGTGAACTTGTTTATGTTTTCTTCTCAGTGCTCAAGGTTCTGAAGAAAAGGAGGAATTTAGCGAGGGAACTCCCCTGAATGGCTCCATGATCTCAGTTCATCACATCGAAGACGACGAAACCAAGGATTCCTCGAATCCAGTTGCGGTCAGTTTATTTTTGATGTTATGTATATGTACCAAGGCCTACTGGGTATAATGTGGCCCATATAATTAGAAAAATTTCTGTTAAATAATCGTTCCTATTACGACGAATTATGCTTCGAAATTAAAGGTGAACTAGAAAAGCACCGGGTTTCTGGTTTGTTGGTTCAGTTAATTTCTAGGTAACGGCGGCGAAGTTTTTAAAATTTGTCACGTCATTGAAACCGGTTTGAAAAGTGTTTCCTAGAAATACGGTTAACTGGTTAATTGCATCCCGGTTACCAGGTGATAGGTTTGGATATTGGTTTCTAAGAAACGCGATTTCTTTTCAAATTTAGTCTCTATTTTGTATTTGTACATATGATTTTAGTCTGCTAGTTCGCCCACTGCCATTGGTCAGTCTGGTCTCTCGTATGCATTCCTTCTCATAGCCACTGCCCTTGTGAATGCACAGATGAATGGAGTCATACCGAGCATTCAGAGCTATGCCGCCCTACCATATTCACAGGTAGTTTTGTAATCATATCCTAGTAAATTTGTCCAAATAGCCAGAAAAACTTGAAAACCCCGCTACTTTTACGTCGAAAACAAGAAGATTTGTCTTTTTTCATGCAAAATCATTAGTTTTCATGTGTTTCAATCTTTTGTTTGTCGAATAGTCGCACCTTACTTTGCAAAATTTGTCCAGTTTGTTTGAAAAATTTGTCCAGTTTGATACTGGTAACTACTAACTAGTTTATTTCTATGTCTACTTCTTTTAAATTAAACTTGAATAGTATGTTTTTCCGACCGAAAATCGAGGTTTCATCTTGCGATTGCTCATTGTGAAGGTCATTTCAACGATTTTGCTTCACATCTTCAACATTTCGCTCACTTCCAGGCCACATATCATTATGGAATAACTTTTTCCAATGTAGTTTCGCCTCTCGCGTCTTTTTTGCCGTTCTTCGTCACAGTAAGGTCAGTTCAGTTTAAAGTTCGTTTTCTCTTAGTTAACGTCGGTTAGAGAAATGTTTACTGTTTGTCTCAAGCATTCTTGTCAATGTTTATCGATGAGTTGAAGATAGTTATGTTGAGCATCATTCACTAAAACTGTGTATAACTAACTTCATATTATCTATGAAGTCATAAAATTGTGGGATTTTTATCGGTTACTATGATCCTAATATTTTGAAAAAGCACTAAGCTTATTGCATGAGTATTTTTTAAATGTGCATGTAGCCTGCTGAAGACTTGTTTTGGTTTCAGGTCTCTACCTATATTGGGCCTTCTCACTTTTATGTCCTCCTGTATAACAGGTTTCATGATATATCTGGCAACGTTAAGCCCTGATCTCATATTCAACTCACAAGCAGGAGGCAGTGCTTTGTCGGTACGATTGAGTTCATTCTAGTTTTGGAAACTTCAGATTTTTCAGCACGCAATGTTTTTTATTATACCTTTGCTTTGCCAACTACATTAAAAATATGGAACACTTACGGGGATCAAAAGAGTATCATCTTTTGAACTTGAGTACGTCATAACTTTGAAAGCATGCTGAAAATGCACTCCGAGCAAACTATACCTACATCAAAACGGAATAAGTGGACTATTTTGGATTATTGCCTTTTTTTGTGGATTAGCCTTTACAGTGATTGTTTCCATTCGGTAATAAATTTTAATTTTGTAGTCATTATTTCAAGATAACTGCGGCGTTGCTAGCTGCCGGTCTCCACTCCTATCTTCGTATAGCCTTCGCCTCTCTTTTGAGAGAAGGACAGCGAAGCCAGAGTCAACTGTTTTGGTGCGGAGTTTTCATTCAGGTTAGTTCTTCTGTATGCGTTTCTTTCAGCTCGGCTTCAACCGATTTCGATGTTGGATTAGTTTTTCCCATCGTTTTGTTAGAACTATGGGATATATCTGCGAATAGGCAGTTCCAGTTTTTCAAGCGTTATATAAAACATTTCTGTGTTAGCATCATACATGAGGCGACTTTGTTGTGCACAGAAATGTATTTAAAATAAGGTGTTGTATGTAAAAGAATGCACTGAAAGTCGTAGGGAAATGAGGTTTTCAACAGTAAAGTTCGATAATTATTGAAATTGGAATAGTTTGAAATGCCAGTCTCGAACGAAAACGGGTGAACCTATGAACTATCCAACGAAGTCGCTCTACGCTTGATTAGCATAACCAACGAAGTGTAGTACATTTTTATTCGAGACGAATTTACAAATTCTGTTTTAAGATCGGCTCCTTCGTCGGTTCGGCGGTGATGTTCCCGTTGGTCAATGTTCTGGGTGTCTTCACTTCGGCGCCGGCTTGTCGCAACTGAGGAAACCGGCTGGAAATTTGAACACCTACGTGAGGTGTTTTAGGTCAATTGTACTTTTTTCGGTCGTTTTTGTCCAGGGTACCTGATTCTATTCACGTGAACCTGTATTTTAAATAGTTTCTTTTGTGTTCATGTTAAGAACCTGAAAACAGGTTGGCGAAGTGGTTTGGTTTACCAGCAAACCAGGGTAGATTACGAATTCATGGGGATGTCAAGACCTGACCTCTGTTTCATGTATTTTTTCCATCGAGTGAATAAGTGGAGTTTGGATGTATAAACTAGCAAGCTGTTTTCATCTCTATTTCTTTACTTAGTTTTTTTTAAAGTTTTTCTAGAAACGAGTTCGAAATAAGAATGCAGTTTGTTATTGTTTTAACTGTTTCAATACGAATTATACTGTGCCATTTTTCTATAGTTTAGCATATCAGATTGGCTTTCAATGTTATTTATTTATCACTATTGGTTTAGTCTGTGATTTTTGTACTGTTTTTTCCTCTTTTGAGCTTATCTACATGTTGCTCATCCAACAGTACAGGTACAAACACATACATGAGATCATTCGTTACATTATTAGATAGTTGAACACATAGATTCATATTCATTGTTAAATATATACATTGTATTTTTTGTTTCATAAAACATTTTCATTCTCTTGAGGGTGTGCAGTATGTCGATAATTCTGTTGAAGGCGGGGGTGTTTGACAGTCGAAATTCTGCAATCAAATTGGAGGTTGTAAACAAGGAAAAGTTGTATTTTGGTCTTTTCACAATAAACTACATGACTTCTATAATAACCCAGCTGGATTTTGAGCTTGGTTCAAAGTTGAAAATATGTTCATGATTGTATATAAAATTAGCTATCTTTCGAAGAAAAAAACTATTTTTAGTTGCGAATTTGAAATTACCTTGAAAAATGTTATCATGTCCTCCTTTGTCACGAAGCCGTCTCTGTCACGGTCCAGTTCCTAGAATAATTTATAGGGAGTGACCAGATCTCCGTTGTAGTTTGAACTCTGCACATGCCATAGCCTCCGAATCAGAAACGAGATCAAACTACAAAAACAGCGAAATAGGGCAACATCCGTATATTCTTGCATACGAAACCGCATAAAAACATTTTTCTATGGTGTGGGAGGAATATCCATCGTTTGAGGAGATACGTGCCAGTTATGAAATTTAGATGTACTGCAATTTTATTATTGCTCGTTGGTGGCACGTTCAGGGATACCTGAATTTCAACTAGATTTTTCTATTCGTTCATGAAATCATTTTATGAATGGCATTGATATTATAATTATAAGCTCAACAGTTTTTCACCTGAAACACAGTTTCAGCCCTCTGAAGAATTGTTTCTCGGTTACACTCCTGGTATCCTGGTTTCCCCTCGCTCAGAGAGAAAACAGATTGCGTGAAGGAGAGAAATTCCTAGAAAATTGCAATCAGCTGGAATGTATTTTCATTTTCTTCTTTGTTAACTAGTCGTATTGTGCATACTTACTGAATCTGACATTTTAGGAGGAAAACTGTCAATAGCAAAACAAACTCCATTATTTATTCATTATTGGGATGATGTTTGATTTGTCAACCTTCCCGGTATCATGAAAAACAAAGACGAAATTTTCACGATGCTGAACACTGCCTTTTCTGTATCTGAATGTGAGGTCTACGTATGAATGGCTAAGAGCTAAGACTAATTCGTCCTGTAATTGAAAATGGGGCGGAGCCTAATTTGCGTCACGTACTGGGAATCCGAATCCGGTACCACTGAGACCAGTTACCAGGCGAATAGTCCATTGTGCATTCGATTCGGCGGTTTCTGGGTGTAATAGCGCCAGACAGTCTATCATGTTCTGAAAATGACGATAATAATATAGAACAAGATGACAAACCTTATCACTTTAATCATTTCTTCTGTATTAATTTGAATTAATGTTGTATCCTTTGTATTTCTCGGAATTTTGTAGTTTGGAGTCGATAAAATCACGGAAATCACCGTAGTAGCAGAGAAGGCGGACTGGATTTCACCGAAGTCTTTTTCTGGTATGGTTCCATTTATTTTATCGTGCTGCTAAATGGAATGGATTAAAAATGGAATATATTAAAAAGTCTTCGGAATCAGACCTGGAAAGTGATGGTTTTTCGATCTTCATTGGAAAAGGCGAGAAAGAGTCTGGCGATGTACTGATCGGTTGCCTTTTCTGGCGCAATTATGGATGACATGAGTGCTCGGAACTCGGCCTCCTTCATTCTTCCCGATGGACATTCCTAGATATGAATTAAAATGAATTGTGATAAAGTTGAAAAACCCCAGGTTCCAAATTGTAATTGTCAACGCCACATCGATCTCCAAGTTCGCATTGTTTTTTCATCTGTTAAGTCGAAACCATGTTTTCCCTATCTTCTCCAACCAACCATGTAGAACTACTTTTAGACGTTCCTACCCAGTTGCCAAATTTGTTCATTCGGCAAGACGAACGCGACCACCTCCAACGTTTGGATAGATGACAGTATGAAATTCGTTTAAGGAACTACCGTCGTTCATTTTTCATAGATCACTTTTGGTAATTTCAGTCAAAAAGTTCGTATCAAAAAGTGGAATCCGTGAAATTGTTTCAACTTTGAGTAATGCGTTTTCGAACCAACTGACATTTTTGAACTTGGCATACATGTACTTGAGCCATCGTATGCTGAACTGTGTCTTCTGAGCTAGTTCTTCCAGAGATGGGGGCTTCACACCAACGTCCCACTTCTCCATTCCATCGTCCACATCCAGGTCTACTGAAAAAAAAATCACTTGGAAGTAAAAGCTGAAAAAGAATGAGTTTTGTTCCTTTTAAGTTTCGTACTTTGCACGATCATTCACATGCAAGTTTTTAGTCTATTGGAGATAAAACCTTTAAACAATACATTATTTTGTTCATAAGTTTTGTAGATAGCACTGTAATAAAAATACGAACTTTGAATCTTCTCAGAAGTTTCGAAACAGTTCTATATCGCTCAAAAAGTGGAATACTAATATTTTAGTCACATAGTTTTCCGTTGGTTTTCGAGACAAGTCGATTTGGAAGACGATTATATGTTGACGATTGAGCTAAGACATACTCACTTTCGTTACGGTAGAAAATTTTGAACTGTAGCGTTCGTAGGGCCCAATATATTCGGTTATAGAGTTGTTCGGCGAGACTGTTGGAGAATACAGGAGCTGGCTCGGCGTATAGACGGTGTACCGCACGGTCGAACTGAAAAAAAAATAATACAAGTGAAAGTAGTTTTCCGGTTTAATATTTCCGGATGGCTACTTTTTTGCGAACAAAAACTTTTTCGGAGATTGAAATTTGATTGATATTGTAGATTTCAACTTGTGAAAATCGTCATCTCACGAAGTGATCATGGTTTAATTCACTACCAAGTAACATGTGTAAAATAGATCATATAATTACTTCATAAAACATTTGTATGATTGACGTATTGATTATTTGACACACTGCATGGAACTTTTGAACTTTTAAATCCATGAAGACACTCGAAAACTACAGTAATGTAAGTACCACTTCATCTGGAATATAACTGTAGTCAATTGCGAAGCGGCGGAGGTTTTGATGTTTGGTTTGAATTATTCCCATGTTTTCAGTTAGATGAGAATACAACCGTGTAGATCTATTTTACAACGGGGGTAAATGTTATACAAGAGAAATCCTTTCAAAAATGAGCAGCAGCGATCTTTGGAGCTCGTCAAACCGGTAGGTTCACTGGAATAGTCTATCGGGTAGAGGAATATTGTCGGCTAGTTGGCATTCTCTAGTATGGATTCAGTATCATATACTCACACCTTTATGCAAAGCTAATATTTGTCCACCTCATGAATAACAAGTAGGAACAGCGTAATAGAGCTCATTCAGAGAATTGAAGTTTCTGATATGTAAAGTCTGATTGTCAAATCGCTTATAAACCCTCATTACTGCGAAAAATATCAATTTGACCTATCATTTGGTTGACTGAATCATGGTTATAGTTCGATCGTGATACGCACGCTTAAAGTTCGACAGGAAAGTTAACGGGTTAAACTACAAACACAGCGAAATGAAGCAGAATACAATATATAGGCTGCGATTCGGAAAGAGCGAACCTTACAGAGAAATTCTATGTTTTTATTCGGACTCGAACTTGCACTGAATACTCTGTGTCTGCGGGTGGTATAGTCTTCGCCAACGGAAATGTAAGAGGGTACTGTATATCTCAGTTTGCGCTGGGTATGAACACATGACTGTGATTCGAATTCATAGCGGAAGTGAGCTGTCGTGGCGTGGTTAACGCGAAAATACCAATCTTTTGCTCGCAGGTTAGATTCCGGCGAGCGCCAAACTTCTATAAATTTGGCACCCCTATAAAACTTGAGTGAAAGTTATTTTCAGTCCAAATGAAGCATTCCGGTCAAGGCTTGTAGTAGATCATGAACAAGTAGTAATAAATTAAAATGGGAATATTCAGCTATGAGATAATTCATTCGCATACGCCGACATTATCTCAATTTCGGGCAAAAAATGAGAGGGCCGGAATTCGAGGCAGCACTGGAAAGCGCTAATTTTCTCTTTGAAGTGTGTGGAAGGCGCGAAGAGATGAGATTCTTTGGAGAAATGACGCAAAGAAATATATAAATCAATCTTGAAGTGAGAAAAAAGGTTCAGAAACTTTTGGCAGGATAGCACACAAAATGCATGCAGGTTTATGAGTAGCTCAAAGCTCTCGACTACAGTAATATGCTAACAGTTCAGGTACTTCGATGGAAAAACGTCATAAAATTGGTTGTAAAACAAAGTTGAACATATAAATGCGTAAACAGAAATTTTCTGACCTGAACGGTGTCACAACAAATATCGGTTCAAAAAATTTCGAAAGCAAGTAGGCCAGAGAGTGTTTGTACTGAACAAGAGCCAACTTTTTCGATTCGTCATCTCGGACTTGAATTACAGATGAGATGTGCCGTTATGGATCTCGTGGAATGGGAAGAATTTATAAGGATACTCAGTTTATGCGATATGTTTACATTAGATTCGAGACTGGACGCGAAAACTTCCATAAACACAGCAATCGGGGCAGAAAAGTTTTTTGCTTCATTTGAAGACGAACCAACTCTGGCTACTGAGTTAGTGAACAACTGGTCTTGATTTACTGGGTTTTTATCATGTTACTGAAAAAATTCAACATTGAAATGCTTCTAAAATGGAAAAAAGGGGGAAAGAGAGATAGTCATGAAAGAGATAAATAATACATTTGTGTACGGCCTATTTCATCCGTTTGTCACTTTATTGTGAAACATTCTTATAATTACATAATATCAATATCAACCGTAGATGGACTGTCCGTAGAGGGGGTGGAGATAGGCATGGGTGAGCTTTGTTACCAGCTCATGCGGTCCGCCATGAAGATGCCGCGGCGAGCGGGGATCGAACCCAGGTCTGTGGAGCGACAGCCAAACGCTAACCACTTGACCACTCGGCCCCAGAGAGAGAGAGAGAGAGAGAGAGAGAGAGAGAGAGAGAGAGAAAGAGAAAGAGAGAGAGAGAGAGGAAGGGAGTCTGAGAGGGAGCAAGAGAGCAACTATTGCAAACAAAGCTCAAACGAAAAATTGAACAGTGGTTTGTTTGATTCGGAATATCCAAGTTCTAGTCTCATTTTGGCGCATTGAATAGAGTAATCGGAAATAGAATTGTTGTGGCGAAATTGGATTATAACATTTTTGTCTATCCAAACCACATACGATCGAATTCCATAGATCAGTTTGCCTGAAACGATTCATGATAATTATTAGATCTGAGATTCCAAAAATTCCGGTAGTTGGAAATCCTTGAAATGAACTCGTATCCGAACTGTGGAATTTTAAAGATTTTAAAAAGATATTTTATGAATTCTGGTTGTTGGAAATCATTCAAATCAACTCGTATACGTCCTGTGAGATTTTGACGATTTTAAAAGGAGACTACAAATTCTGGTGAAAAAAATGAACTCGTACTCGAACTGCGGCGTAGTGAGTAGCACTTCTGGTGATGTGTTCGAATTAATTATAGGAGAATAGGGCAGACTGGCCATGCGGAGAAATGTCAAATGCGTTACCCCCTTTTCTAATACAAAGTGGAAAATCCGTTAAGTTCAGCAGATGTTTATTTTTGCGGAACCGTCGACAGGTGATATAGTATTATGCTCGAGACTGGTTGAATTGAGTGATACTGAAAAAAAAAATTGTTTTCGGAGTTTCACTGCCTTCACAGTATCAATTACTATTTTTAATCAACGTATGGAGCTACAGTGTTTTCGCTGTTCCAAAACTTGTGATAGTCAAATATTGCTTTGAAAAGAATGCGACACAATTGAAGACGATATCGCATTTGCATTTTGTAGATAATTCTCCAGAAACTGCTAGTGGAAAAAAGATGAATTGGGATAAGAAAATTCGAAGTAGTTTTAGAATTCACACCAGAAACTCAGATGTTCGTAGCATACCAATCTGCATCAGGGTGAGCACCTCACGAGCAATGCTATAGTCGTTACACACGGAAAGGTGGAAGGGTACTGTATATCTCACTTTCCGCTGTGTACACACTCATGTCTTCGATTTCAAAGCTTGTCCGTTATGTGTTCTAATAGCGCAGTTGTTAGCGCCCTGCTACGAAACTTTTGCTCGCAGGTTCGATTATAGCAAGAGACCGGTATTTATAAATTTGGCACACACTATACCGCGTTTTACGTGCTGTCTCGCCGTTAGAGAACACTCTCGCAAATGAGAAAGTATGAATCGCGGAGCTATGGCTCGTGATATGCCTACCAGCTAATGCCGATTCTTGCCGTGCCAGGAGCTGTTCTTTCTAGGACAGAAATTTTACGTAAAAGGAGATGAGAAAATGTGTGTTGTAGTTTGCTCTCCCCACACAGTAGAAGTTTGTTATTCCAACTAAACACAGTGGGATCAAACTACAAATCCATCATTAAAAAAACAGTACGGGTTCACGTTACGTGTTTTAGTTATCGTACGCTGATTGACGATTTTGTTCTTCGAATAAAACCATTTGATATATAGAGATCAGAGGTTCGTACCTGACTGGGCCGTCGTTTGACCTTGTCCTGTCCGATGTTTGTGAACACATTCTTGCCTGCAAACATGCTGCACCTGAGATGTATTCTATTACAGGTGAGAAATGGGTCCTTCAGCGAACACGCAAGACCAACAATTCGAAAAATCTGAATGAAATCCAAAGTAGACAAGGTGTGAGAAGCTAGCTGTTCAATTATAAACATGCTTCGAAATATTATGCATTTTAAGCATTTGGTGGCGGTGACTTTCATCTCTCATATGCTCAGCAAAAGTATTGAATGATCTACGGAGTATAATTTTAAGTTTTTCCATGTGCGTACAGAACTAGAAACGGGAGTACTTTGGTCTGATAGAAAGTGAATGAAATTTTTTACATGAATCAGATAGGAAAAACTGTCATTGTGAATATTTCAGAGTAAACTTTTGAGTAAACCACCCGGACTCAAAAAATGAAATCAGGGCGGCTTGTTTCGTGTATTGTTGATGAAGAGGTCGTCATTCAATTCTCAACGATTCTCGTCCCGGAGCATAATCTCGTTATGGCGACAAAGAACAAGAAATGCCACACACAATGCTGAGCAAAACAATATTTACGCAATGTTGCCGAGACTGTCACAAAAACATATGTTTCACACATCAGAGCTCAAAAAACAAAAAACACTTTCTCACGTTCTACCTGGTGTGGTTCTGTTTACGTCTGTTTTACGAAACTTACAAATAAAACGGTACAAAAGAATGAGTCTTCATGCTAACAGAAAACCAGATATGGTTGAAAGGGCAAGACGGGAAATGACCGGCTTTTTTTCTCGAATAAGAGGACTATGATGCCAACATAAAAAATTATAGTCTTGAAATTTTGTGAAAAAGTAATAGCTTACGTTTTTGAACGGTGCTTAATCGATCAAAAAAGCTGTTTCTGAAAAACGCGAAGCAACAATTTGTGTCCTTTCTCAAAACGAGGTCTCAGGGGACGGCGTTCAAGCCGTCCAAGAATCATCTACTCAATGAGATAACATCCCTATCTTGAAACGCGCAAAATGATTCCTAATTTGACTATTCTTCTACTTCTGCTGTTTCATAAGGTGAATGTGATTTCAGTAAGAGCTAATGAAAATGTAGATGTAGAATGGAACTTACAAAGTTAGGTTACGTCGTCCATGTACTTTGATCACGTGTCACGTGACTAGTTCGTGAGTGTAACACAATTTCAAAACAACTTTCTCTTTTAAAATTCACTATCAGCATAACTGCAGAAGAGGAGCACGTGGAGAATTAATGGACTTTCTTCTCATCCACTTCGATAATTGCTGTTTGAAAATGTAAATTGGCCATAGTTGGCAGCCTGCCCGCAAATAAAAGTAAACATTGAGAGCGCAAAATGAGGAGTATGGGAAAAGGGAGCATTAGCCTAGTTGAATGATAGAGAATCATCCTAAAGGGCAACCGAAAAAATGAAACCATTTCGTTCTCTCTATCTTTTTTCTTCTATCTCTTTCTATCTCTTTCTCTCTATTCTCTCTCAGTTTTCTTTGAAATTGGAGAAAATGCGCTTTTGCAGTTTATGCGTTGTTGAGTACAACGACGTTGCCAAAAATAAATTCAATTTCCGGAAGTAGTTCAGATTATTGTACGGATCGGTTAAATCTTATTTACTATCTCAAAAGTTTTCGTTATAGTCAACATTTCCTAGAGAAACAAGGATCACAAAGTTGTTCAAAAAATATGAAGCTGAGAAGAAAACTCCAAACATTATTCTATGAAACTTCATCGAATCCAGAAACTTGTTCGGCAACACTATGCTGAAAAGGCGATTGAAAAGTGTTTTAGGTGAAGTTCCACTTCCGCTTTAGCAGTACGTTTTCGATTGTTCTGGTATTCATTGAAGTTCTCTCTAGATACGATCAAACATCAGCGCGTGATTTTGTATTCAGTCGGAGAATATCTTAATCTACTCTTCTTCCTATTCCGGGAAGAATTCAATACTACATACTACGAGCAACAATTTTGATGACTCAAAGTCTGAATAGCTTGTTCCATATCTAATCAAAACCAGTAGGGAAAATCGTGAATCAAAAATTGAATCGATCCCTGACAGGGTGATCTCCCCCCAACCTACGAGATCTCACGAGAACCATCTCATGAGAGCCTACGATATCTAGTTTATAAGATGTTTTTCAACAATCTTACGGTCAAACACAGGATTCGCGAGATATCTCATGTACTTTGCTTATATACGTCTTGAGACTATCTCACATATTATTCGGATATAGCATATTGCGAATACGTCTAGTGTGAGAAGAAGTCTGATCGTGGTTCAAAATAGAATGCATGCTCCTTCTCTTGTAATGTATTAGAGCCTCATAACCCTTAAAATCATATACGGTGTTCTAGTTATCACAATCTCATAAAAAAACCTCAGCATGTTGAATGGTCCCAAAACCATATATTTCCAGCTGATTTCAGTTTTCAAAGTTGAAAAATAAACCAACCGTCCGGTGATATCTCCATAGCGCTGTAGGGGTGAATGGAGAAGGACATCTTCGATTCAAAGACGTTGAACTTGCTGCAATTCTTGAACTTTCTAACACACTCAAATTATTAAAACAGAGTGAGCGTATATGAACCGGAACTTCTTGAAAAAGTGTACGTTCTTGGCGTGTGTCTAGTGCAGACGGAGCAATTTTTTTTAACTTGATGACCTTTCTCATATATTCACATTTTTGAGTGTTCTCGGCTCACGAAACATTCATGAGTAGTCATGAAAGTGTGTTTTTAGGTCTTTCTGGAAACCTCACAAATTAACTTACTGTGTTCACTTCTATGAATCGGAACGAACTAAGTTAAAAAAGTAGTCCACTGCGAGATGTTCAAGTAAAAAGAAAGTGGAGGAACAAAGTGTAAACTACGTAAACACGTAATATTAACTTAGTTGTTCGCAACTAGAATATGTTTAAATTTTTAAAAAAACATAGTATTATCACGAAAATTCAGAAAGTTGTTGACCCAAGGGGCAAGATTGTCTAACAAGTCATTCAGAAACTGACAGAACCACGCGGAGTGAGAAAAAACCGAACATTTGGATAAAATAAGAGAAGTTATTTCGTTGTTGGATGGGGAAACTAGTTTGCAAATCTCATTATTACTATTTGTATCATATTCGTTCGTAAGAAGTGAAGTAGTTGATTAAACAAAATTTTCCGAATCAAACGTTTCCCGGATGTGCCCAGCTATGAAAAATGAAGAAGAGAACTAGGGGGTTTCAAACATTAAACTACAAAACAGTCCACCGGCGCTGAGTTTAGATGCTCTCACATATTTCAATCGATGAGGTTACAACTATCCAAAAAATGGTAGGACTAATATGTTAGTTCTTCTGCTCCTGAGAAATATTAAAATCTACATCCAGCACAAATTGCTGGCTGTTTTAACAAGAACTCAAACTCAACTCGTGATTGCAAACCCGTGATCCAGCCAGTGTGCAATTATGTTTTCAATTACAAACTGATTTGATGGAGCACTGGAATTGGAGGGGTATTTACACCATTCTTTCAATGAAGAACTCGAAAAATAAATTTAAAAAACACTAAATTTTCAAAAACCCGTCAGCGTGAGATTCTTTCGTAATATGAGTGAGTTCTCCAATTATCTTTACTTCATTTTCTCCATGTTTGGAGAAGTATTGACTGGAACTTCCAGATGTTTACTGTAAGTGAAACAGACAAGGTAATAGTCGTCGTGGAACTCGGAAAATATCATAGAAGATGCTAACTGCTTTTCTTCACATTCTTTATATTAAACAGGTTTGAGATAATTTACATCCTCTCACTTCGAGTGAACAGAAAGGTGGAAAGCATTTCTCTGAGGGAGAAAGAGAAGAAAACAATTATGCCAGCAGATGTTAAAATGATTGAATTTAGGTGAATACTCCACCTAAGTGGCTGTTTGATTTGATCTACGACGACTGGAGAGGGCTTCACGCGCATATCAATTATGGATAAAGTTCTCAGTAGATGTAGTTTTGGGCGCTGTTTTCCGAATCGAATAACGGAAGTATGTCATACGTGGAAAACGTTATGACATAGTACAACGTAAATAAATTATCTCTATCGTGGGCATTTATAGTTCGTTCCACCAATCGATGTCCTTCTACAGTAATCCATCAAACATTCAGAATGGTGTTTCTAATGAATGGTTCATGATTTTGGTCTCCAACTTTCAGAGTTAGTAGTAGTAAACGTGCAGAAAACACTACCAGAACTTAGGAAGAATCCAAAAACGCTAATATACCAAACGTCGATCTGGGAGTTTGAGCAGATTACTGTGGAGGGTTAGAAGTGCGTGGAACAGACTATACTACCTCGAACTTTTTCCGACATAGTGGAAGTGCATTCGCTTTGTACGCAAAAACAACCACGTTTGCTATACAGAGGGAGCAGGGACCGACCCTGAGTTGTAGTTTAACTTTGTATAGACTACTACCAGAACACTACTGAAACGGAAAGGAATTAAACTACGATCACATCAAAACCGTATAGCAAGTACAGTTTCAGCTAGCGAACTTTGAGTTGATATCGACGAAGATTGTATTTTCATACAAATTTTTCATTTTTCATGGACTTTTGCCGCGTGGCGTGAAATTTCCTGGCTGTTTTTTTGAACACATGTTAAACGAGCTAGCCTATGCAGCTCTCCATGAGAGTATTTTATCGCCAGCACAATCGCCATTTTTGTCAAAACACACGCTCTTTGAAATTTCATTATCTCTTTCAATTTGCAGAACTGCTACTGACACTGGTGAAGTTTTCGAACAGTCCTCTCGTACGTGATATTACGAATGTTAGTAAGCAGTTACGCAAGTAATTAGGACGAAAAATGGCTTTTACATGGACTTGGGATCATCTGGTAACACTGCTCATGAGCTTTCTTACTATTTGTGAATTTTTCTCTCTTGAACAACATTAAGTGTAATACGTTGTGACGCGGCAATCAGCGAATATCTTCTAAGTAGACGTTGAGCCGCGGTTTCACTCTAATCCCACCCTGAATCCGGTGGACGTCACAAAGACTACAAAACTGACAGACCACTACTTCGAATCAAGCTACGACGGAGTTCCTCCTACTTTTGAATTCATTGTGTTCATTCTCAACGACCAGCACCATTGTTCGGTGAAAATTCCGTTGCTTGGTACTCAACTTATCTACACAGTAGTAAATCTGTCTTGTACGCGTCCCATATCTTCAAACTCTCAAACACTCCTAGAAAAAGAGCCTTAAAACCGAATATTATTTAATGAAAAGAATTATGTAGACATTTAAGGCAATTGCAAACGTGCAACATAATGAATACATTTTTAATTGCTCTTTTCAGGAAGGCCATCAATAATCGAACAATACTTTAGAGAAAACACCAATTTATTAAACACTCTTCTCTTATTGTAGGTACAAGTATGAAAACATCGATGTTGTAAAAACCGAACTGTTAACTCTTCCGCAACTTGTCCGATTGAATAGAGTTTCCAATATGTCTCCTTCCTTGTCTCCCAACATTTATTATTTATACAAATTTTATAAGTCTCACTTGCTCACGTATCAAAAAAACCTTGAACAAGTAATGTACTTCTTTGTCTTGCAGTTCCTTCTATGTCGATGGCGTTGATATCAGCATCGCTGGCAGCCTGCTCAGTCCTCATTCTTCTCTCACTCTCATTTGGGGCAGTAGCCCTGATAGTGACCATCTGCAAGTACGGATACACCACCGCACGAACCTCACGACCTCAGGAGATTTCGATAGAACAAGCAAAAGCCGATATACAAAGTGAGTTGAAAGTTTGTTGTAAGGAGGTGGTAATTTCACAAGATGGGTGTCTCACATCGGAACAGAACTTACAAACAAACTATCGTGAGGTACAATAAAGCCTTTGAAGCTGAGAAATAATAAAAGTTAGTCTCACAAACCGCACGACCACACGAGATTTCAATAGAACAGGCAAAAGCTGACATACACAGTGAGTTGGAACCTCATTCTTGGTGGGTGGTGGATTCAGAAACGAGTATTTGGTAGCTGAACAAAACCTGTCGAAGAAATAAACGCCTCTCGGAGCTTGCTGAGCTGAGAAAGCAGAAAAATTGTCAACGAAGTATGCTGTATTCTGTCTCACTACCGTAAGGTCTAGTAAGGTTGTGAGTTGAAAAAGGGAGTAAGATGCGAAACCTAACTAAGCTGTGCAAATCTGCTGTTTATTCAAACATGCACGATTCAGTTTAGATGCTAATTATGAACTTTCAGTTTTTTCGACAGTCGCACCGCCACGAGTGCTGTTCGAAGCAGTCGAGAGCCCACCTGGTTCGTTCAGCTTTTTCTTTCTCATTTTTCACTTCAGATACACTTTTCATAGGAGAATTCTAGACAGAGTATTCGCTCAAGTTTTGACATACAAATGTTACATAACACGAAAAGTTCACTTCGAACCGTTCACATTGTTTAGCAGTCCTTTTCAAGTTTGTCATTCTTATCACTTTGCTCGTCGCCGTCTTTTCACCAAAGATTTCGCCTCAGTTCTCAAGAGAATTCTATCGAAGCTCTCACTCCAATCAAACTACTCAAATTGCTGTGGTACAGCCCAGTTATGAAATATTCCTTATTTTCATGAGTTTAAGTGACGTCCTTCACCGTTCATTGGAGTTTTCTAATTAATTTTCTAGTAGTTATTTCCGTCTCTTCAGATTACTATGATCTCGAGTCGGCGCGTGCCTCTCCTCTTCCCACGTACGAAGACGTCATGTATTGTGACCAGTTGAATCACTCCTTCCAGAACCTTTTATCTCCTTGAAATATATTGATTTACTGATTTATTGATTTACCGATTTTGAGACAATCACAATACAATGTTGCCTTATGATACATTTCTCACCCCAACATATATTTGAGTTTGGATACTGGTAGTACAATTCACGCGAAACGTGATCATTAGACTTTTGGTGATTTACCGTTGTACGTTGTATTTGTATGAAAACGTTCTATGTTTGTTGACATTACTTTTTTTCAAATTTATCCACTATTGAAATATTTTTCCCGCACAATTGAGTTTTACGTATAATGGACATTTATAAAAGATTCATATCGCAGAAACACAATATTAACAGAATTCAATATAATCGTTCGTTGCACAAACCGGGAGAAAACCGAAAAGATTAATTAAGCGAAGATGTGACTCATTAAGCGAACCATTGTATATATAGGACAACTCTATTTTGCAAACTGGCAAGATCACGTACAGATTCTAAGTGAACTGAATGAGAGGTAGAGAAGTATAACAGCTATTCGCATGAAAAAAAGACAAGAACTTTTCGTAATCGAAGATTAACTTGCACAGGAGAAGATAACAAACCCGATACGGGATATCAAATATTGGAACTACTTACAATGAACAGTATTTCACATTGAATGTGAAACAATAAAACAATTCAACTATTTTCAGCTCATTCACTGAAACGTTCTCTCCACGGTGGATAACGATGAAAAGTTCAGCTAGGGAATTCACAATAAGGTCGCTGATCTAAATGTTGGAAGATCGAATGAGTTTCGAATGCAAAGTATCTCCAGAGTTTGAGCTACAAAACTGTGATTACACCGGTTAAAAAGGCACATGTCATGAAAGTACAACCCTAAATACAGAACTACTGTTGACGTATAGTTCCTTAATTGTGTTATTACAACCAGAACAAAGTTAGCAGAATGAGTGAAGTACCAAGCGTCGCCAATGAGGCTGTATCCGGTCTCGACAAACGTCTATGTAAGGTGCTGCGACCGAAGCTTTTGTGGTTTCGGTGAGAAACACCATTACAGTAGTCCGTAGCACAGTAGCAGCTTTTGACCAAATGCCTAGAAAAGGAAAGTATTTGTATCACAAACTATTATTTGGTCACATGTAGCTTAAACATCTCTCACTATTTTAATAAGTTTGTGTTTTATCGTCATCATCACAGGTTAGATTCTGCTTAGCCATTTATATGTAAGCAACACACTATTAGATTATTATATTGACATTTCAACACGTGTGTGGGAACAGAAGAATCGCATTGAAAGGTTGTTGGTATTTTTGGCTTGTTCCACTTTGTTGTGCAATGATGATGAGGCATGTTAAAAATTAACATGGTGGTATAGTTTGTTTCACCAATCGATAACTTTTTACAGTAATCTAATTCAAACGCATTTATCTAGTCAACAAACAGAATTTAAGATTCACTGTTTTGTATGCTTGTAGTACCCAAAGTGGAAAACGAAATCACAAAGTTTAAATTATGTACAACACCTACAAGATATTATAAATTCAATTAAAAGTTTTATAATCTTACTGTAGAGGGCTATTGTTTCGTGAAACAGACTATACAATGAGATGTGTTTGTTGTATGACCCCCTGCATGAAGTTTTAGCAACCAATGTTTGCTGTAACTGCAGATCAGACTACAACTACGATTTCTTCTTCCATATTGTCAATCAGTTCTGCTTTCTACCAACTTTTTCCATTATAACTGTGAAACATTCTAGTGTCCTTAAAAGAAAAAATCATGTATACTTGTAGAGGTATGATAAAATTGTTCCAATTATGTTGTAAAGCAACTTGAAATGTACCAAACTATGTAGACTCACGTTCTCCTTTTAACACGAAACTCTCGAGTGATACAGTTGGTACTAGTGTTGTTCAATATTTCTACCACGTGATCTGACTTTCGATGACATTCTCGCACAACGGCTGAAAGAATCTACTCTGATCATAAAAAAGTATATCATAACATATCCATGAAGAAAACAACAGAGAGAAAATAAATCATCACTTCAATCGATATCATTCTTCGTCTGTTCTCGACTATCTATACAACTGTTTTCATAGGGTTTGACGGGTCAACCCAGGCCAATGCGGTGAGTTCTATGTGACCGGGCTTTTTGGTAACCTAACCGGTTTTGGTAACCAATTTTTCACATTACTTCTGTGGATAACCGGTCGATAAGCTAAAATGAAACCGCTCACCTGATTTTCTAGCTCAAATTGTGACTATCACCGTTAGTTTGTACAGTAACCGGAGACTAGTTTTCGGTAAAGGCAACCCAAAAAGAGTTACCGACACCGGTTAGGTTACCAAATACTCGGTTGGATAAAGAATTGGCCGGTAATTGTTTAGGAAGAGTGGGACTCTGGGAAATCCATGTTTTGGAGTTCCACCATCTTCTTCTCAATTCTTACATTTGTTCTTGCATGGTATTACGAGTGCATGCTCCTCTTCATTTGTGGGTGCGGTTTCGTCTTTTACCCCTCAGAAATTCCGTTTATTTCTGCACGTTTTTTTTCTCAATTTTTTTCGTGATACTGCCAATGAATATATGATTGCACAGTCACGTAAAACATATTAAACACAGCAGAACTCAGAAAAGTACAAAGACAAAGTGCACGATTTGTCAGTAGTGACTATTCAATCTACAATTATAGTATGCATACTGACCTATGCTCATCTCTTTTTCTCCCTCTCCAATCGTGACGTTGACAGTGACACAAACACCCTTGCAAGACTTGATGGCGGTAACGGCGTTCTCGTTGAAACACTCATTGTCCCCCACCATAGCGTCCCCCTGTCGCATGGGCAGTCCGTAGCCAGACCAGTTCTGGAAACATTTTTTTGAGGTTTTTCAATAATTAAACTCAGACAGGAATGGATTAGACTTTTTCTCGGATTTTACAAAGATTTCTCACATCTAAATGCGACATTTGGGCTCGGGGCTTTTCGAGCCGGATTTTGCTACAGACGCGTTTCTAATCTGTGGTCGTATTTTGTGAGCTATGACACTCGAGCAAAATCATATTTGCCATTTGTGTGATTGGAACTCATTCTATCCAGGTTTTTTCACGGAAATAGTCAAAAAGTAATCGAACCGTCACCCGCTAGTAGGCCGGTTCCGAAACGAAAGTAAATCATCACCACACTTTATTACTCTGTGAAATGCTATTTGAGTTGTACTCCTAGCTTACTCGGCTAGCGAGAAGCACCAAATATTCGTTGTAGTTTGATCCCGATAAACTGCATAATTTCGGAATTGCGATCGAAAAGCAACGGGGTCAAACTACAAACACAGCAGGAAAGGACAAATTATACCGTATACGATTGCCAAAATATTGCCATTTACCGTGTTCGCCGTTGTTATAACTGAACTTACCATGATTGCGTTATTCGTTGCACATTGGTAACAGTAGTGGGAGGACAGGGCAACTTGGAGAACTTCCCACAAAACAAGATACAAAAGCATCTGTAATCATGTTTTTACTATAATTTGTGAATGGAATCAACGCCCTTTTGACGCCTACAACATCTTCACACAACACTCAGTGATACGAGAGAAAAATAAAGCGTGTATTATAATGTATTGTACTTTAAACGCGTTCAAGGTATATTAAGAATTGGCTCCATCAATAATGAGTTCAAATGTGTGTTGTTCGAAATCTCAGTAGGATATTTTTTGTGATGAAGTACAAAAGCTTCATTGGAGTTGTTTTTATTGTTATCTCTCTCGTACAAGAAGGATCACACAGGTCAAAGTGCAGCCCAAAACTTTTACGTTGCGAGACTTTTTTTGCGGAAAAAATCACTAAGCTTGCACGTGTTAAAGCTGAGACTCTCGAAAAAACTACCCATCTACGTATGCCAAATAATGCGTTAGATCAAATTGATGAAGGATAAAAGGTATTTCACAGAAAACGAGAAAATACGGATTAAGGGAGATGATTAGAGAATATTTGCAGGTAGGGGTGAAGTGTATTAGTGGTGGGTCAATAGAGAAAAGAGTCAATCTCGTCTAGTGAGAAGAGGGACAGGCAAACAATAATCGGAGACTATTGGAAGACAGATCAGCGAGAGAGTGTACAAACAAGAGAGACGCAGACATCTAACAGTCCATCTGGTAGCAAGCAACAGGCGGAAGTTTACATCTAATATCTATTGTAAATGCAAATCGACGAGAAATAGCCAATTTAACTATGAGTTAGTTTTGGGGTATATTATAACAGAAGGAAACAGTACGAAATAGCTCTAATATAATTACACCTTGTAGGCTCAAATCGACGAGATATCAAAAATTGGAAAGGAGATAAGAGGTTAGTTTTCGGGTACACCGCACACTCCGTAACCGAATTGAACAGAGCGAAATAGTTTGGGAAAACATATTAATGATGCAGGTCATGAGTACAGAGGAGAAGAGAGATGATAGTGATATGTGTAAATATTGAAATAAATGGAAAATGTTGACTTGATGAGGTTCTTTATCAAAAATGTGGAAAACTCTTTATAGCGATGAAAACAAGTTAGCTATACAACACGTATAACGACACGTGATAGAAAACACGTATTCTTATGAGATGCTAATCAAACAACAGATGGTCATAAAATTCAACACAATAACGTTCTACAGAAAAGCGCATCATTGTGAGAGTCAGAAGAAGAATACGGCGAAGTTTTCCTGTCAATGTATGCATTTCTGCAATTATCTGCCATCATGTATGGTAAAATTGAGAAATGATTTCAAGTTTCAAGCAAAAAAAAACTGATTTTAAGCAAACCGGTCACTGAAAATAAGAAGTTGAAAGTGAAATATTCGCAAACTATGAAAGTTGGGAAAAAAACTGTTACTGACTGGCTAAATATGTGTCTATTAACATTCAAACAAATAACTGCAGTTTTGCTAGTATTTATTCCCGTTCGGGGTTGTTTTGAATTGCAACAGATTGCCCAGCTGTAGACGGAAATGATCTGCTCTCCTCTTGAGATGAGAACTGATAACATAAAAACATTACATCTTCACTTAGCAGAAATGATCCGAATCGATCATTTCGATTGCAAACACGGAATAAAGCATCAAGTTCCAGTTTCAGGTTTCGAATTTCTAGCTTCGAGTTTTCTTCGTCACATAACATTGAGATAGGGAATACTCTTTCCAAAACAGGCCTACTGGCCTATCACGCGGTGTTTGTAGTTTGATCTCCTTGCTTTTCGGTTGAAATTCGTGAGTTACGGCTTGTTTCGTGTTCAAACTACAACGATGATTTGCTCATTCCGTATAACTAATGCTGTTCTCCTTTCTTTTCTCTTTCTCATCCCCTCTCTCACCCGATCTCGTTTCAACGTTCCTTGTGTTGGTTCGCTGAAGAAAATCATTTCCAAATGACTGTAAATGAATCACCGTTGAAAAACGTAGTATGGCATCATCTACCCGATTCGTGTTATTTTCGACAAATTCCCGAACAACCGATTAGGATGATTCCTGATTCGGATTAAATTTTTCTTGTTATCAGGAAGGTATAACAAAGTTTGACTCACTTCCTTTGAACAAATTAGTGTCATGATTGAATTGTTGAATAGGGGTTTCTGTTCAAATAGTATAGGCAGTGATCAAATCACAGTTTGAGTTTGGGAGAGGGCGAGTTCGGTAATACTAGGAAACATGAGACCTTTCACTAAAAATAGGAATCTGAAATTTAAGGTTACGGCAAAATAATTGTCTCGGAAATGGGAAGAAGCTCACAATATATATTCATGTCAACATATTCGAAGAGAAACACTTTGCGAACATAGCAAAAAAACAAAACAGAAATAACTTGGTTCCCACTCATTTTTCTTTTTTTTTTCATTATATTCCATTTGTTGTACAAAAAGCGAATGCATCACTTATGAAGTCACGATGTTTCGACTAAAGTTGGCTATCAACAAAATGAAGATGTTTTACTGAGAGCATGAGTGCGACAGCTCCTGAGTTGTGGAATACATTCAGATAACATCAGAAAGTTGATAAATCGTTGTTTTTCTTTGAATTTGTTTACAACTCGATCAATACAGTTTCTCGAGGGGAGGAAAGAAAGAAATACTGTTTGAATGAGAGAGAGGAGAGATTGAGTCATGGCAGATGGTTCCATGAAAAGAAGAAAGAGACTGTAAAGATAGAGACCATCAATGGGACGAGAAGAGATAAATGAGGCGGAGAGTGGAGGAATGATGATAGAGAGGGAGAGAGAGGGATGGAGAGAAAGAAAGAAAAAAGGAGAGAGAGAGATCAACGGTGAAAGAAAGACGGAGAGGAAGAAGGGAAATGGAGAGAAGGAGAACAACGAAGAAGGAAAGGTGGAGCTGAGAAGGAAAGAGGGAGGTATGACAGACAAAAAGATGACAACGAGAGAAAGAGAGAGAGAGAGAGAGAGAGAGAGAGAGAGAGAGAGAGAGAAAGACTGAGAGAGAAAGAGAAAATAGAGGGAAAAAATATGTGCAAACAAAATGTTGTTTCCTGTGCTTGACGGTGTGAAGAAGAGTATTTAGCGCAGCCATATGTTACCGGCTTGATATAAAGCCCACATGTGTGAGCCATGGCACAAAGGGGGTCAGTGAGGGTCATTGCGCATATAAAGCGAGAGAGAGAGAGAGCACGCGAAAGGGCCCTCGTGAGACCGTAATTAAAAACAGGTAATCGGGCCCGACCTATGAGACACAGTTCTTATTCACTTATTCAACTGTTCACCTCGATATTCGAATTTGAAATTACACGTTTGATAACAAGGAATGATTACGAGTATTGAAGTTCGCCCTCCTAGCATCATTGGAGTTTTACCCCCCCCCCCCTCAGCCCCCACCTACCGAAGTTGGGATAAACACTAAATTTCGAAGTACAATTCTGCCCCCCCCCCCCCTCTTCAAGATATTTCAAGTTTTAGCTTGGGTGGGGTGCTGAAGTGCAACGTTGAGGTGCACACAACTGCAGTGAGGCGTGAAACTTCAATTTTTACAAGTGTGCCCGAAAATTTCTTATTTTTGAATCAACAGAGTTTGAAACGTTTATTATTGCTGTCTAGGCTGCTGGAGTTTCTTCCACAGAGAAGAAGCTACACTCTTCAGATACTGCTTGATAGTCTCCCAAATGTCATTCCAATTCTTCCACACTTCGGTTTTAGCTGAACCTGAGAAAAAATATTGAAAATTAGTAAAACTGCAAACCCACTATTTTACTGTACTGTTTTTGCTTCAAATGACAATCGATCCGATGGTTATATTACGACGTATTCGGTGTTCAGGCTATTATTCAGTTGGTTTGATTTTCTACTATGAAAGGTGCCTTTTGGCATGCCGGAAAATCTCTGCACACGCTTTATACGCTGCACGGTTCTCTTTTTCCTCTCGTATAAAACCTGGCCCTTTCAGTCTTTTTCTTTTTTAAAGTGACATGTTGTTCCTGTTGTAGAATAAGTTGTGGATTTCCAATACGAAAAACAACGCTGTCACAAATTTTCACACCAGAAAATGAGTGCCACTTTCACAATTGTTTTGAATGTCCAAATTTTCATATCGACCTAAAATATAGAGTTTCTTTGGTTCAGAACCTGAATTCGCATCCGGTCGTGGAAATGGGCGCCTGAGGGAAGGTCTGCGATGAGTGCGGGGAGATTGTCCATTACAGTAGTCCGAGGTACAGTAGCAACTTCTCTTGATGTACCTGAAAAAAGAACTCCGGGAAAAAAAGGAACCACTGTGTTTCTACTACGATTACAGGGCGATGGCAAGCTTTCTGCTGTATTTAGTGAGCAAACTACAATTATATTGGACTAATGTTCTTAGCGATCAAACTACAAATAGTGATCTCACGTTCTTTTCCTGACTTCAACCTTTTCGGTGATACAGTTGGTAGTGGTGTGGTTCGACAATTCTTCGAAGTTGTCGGGCGTTCGATGACAATCTCGCACAACGGCTGGAACGAATTCAAAAAAACTGCTCGTTTTAAATAACAATCTATATAAACTTTATACATTCATTCTGGTTGTCAAGCCAAGTTGCCTGTACTTTCTAGAATCATACTTGTTCATTACCACAATAATAAACCACATTTAGTTTGGAAAAGATCAATAAATAGCAGGCTGAAACGAAGGATGATTCTATGGTGTGATGTTAGATTTAGCGTAACTGTACTTAACTGATGATTTCGACTTATCATGAGTTCATGAATATTGATTACTAAATAGCTCATAACGTCACTCTTTTATGGCTTACCAGTCCAAGGCTGAACTACAACTCTGAGCCTAAATTTACGGAATCTACCTTTTTGTTCAATTTTGGTGTGAAACTGATTTTTTTAGAGAGCAACGAACCAATAGATTTCTCGTATTCTCCTTCTCCAATCGTGATGTTAACCGTGACACAGACACCTTGGCATGACTTGTAGCCACTGACGGTGTGATCGTCGAAACAGTCATTGTCTCCAGCCAAGCTGTCGCCCCGTTCGGTAGGCAACTTGTAGCGAGACCAATTCTGAAAATTCTAAGTTCTGGTTCGTTCCAGTTTTTCGTTTCCAACTACTTTCATTCAGTTTGTCGTAGATCAACCAGCGACACTGTTTGGAACATTCATTTTTTCAGACATTGCTCACGACGAAGCAAATATTATTATATGTATGTTTTGAATAAATATAACACTAATACAACGATTTTGAGTGGCACCGTTCACTGAGCACATACTTCCTCACTAGCAGCAGTGTTTCAAGAAAAATCATTAAACGCTCCGATATTTTTCTCGAAATGATTTAGTTTAACAGCAAAATTCATCAGCTTTTCAGGAATGTTGCAAACCAAACTTACCAAAATTGCGTTATTCGTCGCACATTGGTAACAGTAGTGGGAGGACAGGGCAAATTGGAAAACTTCCAATAACACGAGATACAAAAGCATCTGTAACGAATAATGTGCTGCGATTCGTAATGGAGATGAAATTGTGACAAGGGTAAGAACATGATCATTGATGAGTTCAACGCATTGAGTGAATTGTAAAGATGGCAGTTTCGTGCAACAAATCACGAATAATTGGGATCTCAGAAGGAAAGCAAATTCGAATGAAATATTTGTGTAAATTTATTTGGATTCTAATCATTCTCTTGTTGTAGCCAGAGTTCGAAGGTAATAGGTAATGGTTACAGTTCCTAACTCACCGGCTTACAAATGTGCTTTTAGATAAAATTGTTATAAAAAAGATGTAAATGTGAGCGAACTAGGATGTGAAAATTTATGCAAACAAGTGAACTAATGCGCCACCATTCAAATAGAAAGATGGTGTTTCATTCATGGTGGTCTTGTAGCTGTGAAAATCACATTTCACAGCTGTTGATTGAAATGATCTGTTTTCCCTGTGGAGATGCAACTGATAACATAAAACATTACATCTTAACTTATCGAAAATGATCAGATACGACGTTCTTAGGAAGGAAAAGCCAAGAGAGTGAGAATGGAAAATAAAAAAGAAAGAAAGAGAGAAAGGAAGAAAGAAAAGAGGAAGAAAGAAAAAAGAAAGAGGAGAGAAAGAAAGAGAGAGGGAGAAAGAGAGAGAGAGAGAAAGAAAGAAAGGGAAAGAGAGAGAGAGAAAGAAAGAGAGAGAGAAAGAAAGAAAGAAAGAGAGAAAGAAAGAAAGAGAGAGAGAGAGAAAGAAAGAGAGAGAGAGAGAGAGAGAGAGAGAGAGAGAGAAAGAGAGTGATAACGAAATACATGCGTGAATTTACATAAAGGTAGGCGAGTTGTGACGTATTAGCAGATCGGTTTTGGTTCAAAGACTACGGTAGTGTACCCTATATTTACAAGACACCCGTTGTATAACTCAAAGCATGCAGACAGTGCAGAACAGTTCCCGCCCGTTAAAAACTGCGCCGTTATGCAAAGTTTTAAATTTATGGATGGATCAATATTTTTAATTTGATTTGAAGTTGATTTTATATCACGTTCTATATTCTTAGAACTAGTGCTTTTTTGTCTGAAACGAAATTTGAGGATTTGCATTATGCTGATTTTCCGTCAATTTTGACTAGTTGATATAGAATTAGAATGAACCGTTTTCTCTCTCTCTCTCTCTCTCTCTCTCTCTCTCTCTCTCTCTCTCTCTCTCTCTCTCTCTCTCTCTCTCTCTCTCTCTCTCTTACCATACGTTTCTTGAGTTCTATGCGTTTCTTACAGGTAATATCTATGGCGAAAGGCAAGAATGCTCGCAAGAAGGCTCGTAAGTATGAGCAGGAGCAGCGCGGAGTAGTAGAAGCCAAGTAAGGTTTCCTTTGACTCACTATCTAAGATACCTGCGACACTTCTAGAAGAGAACAACATTGTTCAAAACAATAGATTCGCCAAACAGAAGTAAGATTCTGGAAGGTTCTAAGCTTCGTTTGTGCGATGTTTTGTTAATCATTAACGGGCTATGCCATGCTAAAAAACTTTGCGCGAAATTATCGCCACTGGCGTTCTTCAAAGTTCTTATTGCAGAGAGGACAAGTTCGAGTTTTTGCGAAAAGTGCAAGATGTGTGGGGCAAGGAACTCATCCATACCCGAAGGGTTTTGCCCGCTGCAGGTAGTTCGTAGTTCTTCAAATGATCATATGTATTACTCTTCATTCAATCTCATTCGTTCATCCATGAAACTGGCAAAATAACAAAGATTTTCTGTTCCGAGTTACCGGTTACCGTTGACTAATATTATGTTACGGTATTCTCGATTTAACTAAGAATTAAACAATTGAATTCCGTTTGTGAGGTCTTAATTCTTTTGAGGCTCAGTTTTCATTTTGGTCTTGGTCAGCTTTTCTTGAATTCCGCTGTTGCGCAACTTTTTAATTAATTTAAAACTGGATACGTGGTGGATCTTATTCGTTTGAATATTTCCAGGTGATGCCAAGATGACCGAGGTAACTGCAGCCTTCTCGGGAATTCCTTTCATTGTTCTCGGATGCAAAGGTGTTGGCAATAACTACAAGTGAGTTGAAGTTGAACTTCATATATTGAGAATTGGAGGCTTAAATGTATTTTGTTGAAGTATTATGAAAATTGAGATTAGAGATTTCAGTTTCAATATTATCGTCCTCACACCGAATCTACCAATCGTAGCTAAACAGCCAGAAAATTTTACAAAACGTAGTTCCTTTCAATCAGAGACCAAATATAGATCTGCATAGTGATAATGGTGGACGGTTTCGGGTGTTTCAATGGAAAAAAAGAACCGAAATTAGTACAACATTGCTCGTGTGTGTGTGCACTAGCTTCTATTTTTCACTCAGAATTTTATTGCAGAGAGGCTGAAGCGAACGCAGCTTGGAATTTCGTTTCCTTCTTTGATAACGGATTCATCTCAAAGGAAAGCATCAAAGCAATTCGAATAAAATGGGTGAGTTTATAAGTCTTCATCTCATTTTTTACCCAGAATTGACACGACGCCAATGGATTCTTTTTTCAGCAAGTGATTCAATTCAATGTGTATAGATTTTTGGAGATCAATTTCTATTGATCAAAGGGGCTGGAATCCTGGAACCTGGAACATGATTATAAAACTTGACCTTATTTGAATTTTTTCGAACATACTTCTATTGAACTCAATGGCATATGAAATGGGCGACGTTCTCGACTAAAGTCCGTCGTTAATAGCAACTTAATGTTCCCGTTAACTTGAAACGTAGAAACTGAATTCGCATCTTTTCTGTTGAGATATCTAATATGGCCCAAATCTCCACATTATTATATTATAATGTTTCAATTTGTGTTTAGAACTCTGCCGAAAACGAGATCAACGAAATCGTTAGTGTTTGCCGCCTTATCGAGTCTCATTTGAACACCGAAGCATACGCTGGTCTGAAGGAGGTGAGCTTAATTTTTTGTTCACATGATTGAATGAAAGTTAATCAATGGTGTGATTCTTGAAAAAAAATGAGGGATGAGGCTCTCACCTTCACCTCCCAAACAATCGATTGTGAATGTGAAATATCCCTTTCTCAAACTTACCATCGAGTTTGATCAGTCATTGTTGTGATTTTGTAGTACAGTTTGCGGAATATCATGCGTTGTGCGTGCGGATCTTAGCTTTAGCTGGTATAACGTAATTTAAGTGAAAGACTATGCGCTTAGATTCATCGTAAGACATCGAAACTTGCTCAACTCGTCATTATTCTAATTTTCCATTTTTTTCTTAGGTGAGTCATATGGATCAGAATCCTCAGGAGAAGCCGTGGGCAAAACATCTCAGAAATGAAGTGAAGAACTCGTTGAAACGCAGGGAGTACGGATTTCTGAAAGATGCATCTTCAACTACCATTTCTACTAGTATATTCACCGAGGTATTAGATTTCTTCCTTTTTTGCATGAATAGTCTTAAACTAATTCTTATTCAGTTTTTTGGATTTCTCATAAACCCGGATTCTTGTGTCGATCATCGGATCTTCCGACCTCTGAGTGAAGTTTGTTTAGAAGAGTTATTTCCTGTAATCTAGGCTGGTCAAAAGAGGAAACTGGGCGAGAATGGTGATGGCGGTCCCTCGGAGAAGAAGAGAAAGAATGGCGAAGCTAGTGAGGAGTCTGCCAATCCGCTCCCACAAGCAAATGGTGAGTTATACGCTTACCCCCTAGTAAAGTTGTCCGGCCAGCCACAAAAAAATTATCTAGTTTTCGCCGAAAACTAGTAAATTTGTCTATTTTTTATGCAAATTCATTAATTTTCACGTCTCTTTATCTAAAAACGGACTCTTTTTGTCAAATAGTCTGACCTTACTGGTGCATGCTTATACTTTTCCAACGTTCAACTGAACTGAACAGAAATGGTATTAGGAAGTTTCGTGCTCAGTGAAAGGTGCCCCTCAAAGTCGTTTCGACGTTGTTGTTGTTGTTCTCAGAGGGTTGGGTCTTCATATCACTTGAACCCCTCTGAGAACTATGAAAATTAGACGAAGGCACTTACATAAATGGTTTATCATTCATTCTGCTTCTGTGTCAGTTTTTTTGTCCGATGTTTTGATGAGATACTAATAATTGGTTTTGTTACACTAAGTTTTATTCTAATACGCAATTATTTCTTTTCAGCATCGATCTTGGATTCAACGAATGACAGCGATGTGATCTGTATCAATGATTCCGACTCTGATGATGACATTTTGGTTGAAGAGACGCCCGAGTTTACTAAAAAGGTAGATCTGTTTTTTTTTTCGAAAGTGCGTGTAGTATTTTAAAAAAAATAAAAAACGGATCTATACTGGATGGATTATTCGGTTGCATTTTCCGTTTATAAAAACAGTCCATCTCCCTTGACTAATTGCACATCCACCAGATTGTCGTTGGGAAAGTATCCAAAAGCAGACAACTTCATCCTTCTTGATAGTTTTTTTTCCGATTTCAAACAGTATAGTTTACAATCCATTTCTTCAGTTAGACTATTTCGTGCATTGGTTCATTAGCCATATCCAGGTCTCGTCTGCCGCAGTTTCCCTCAACGTTTCGAATGACGATTTCCCGGTGGCGATGCCTAGCGGTGGTCAAACTGTGGGAAACGGAGTAGAACGAACAGAGTTTCTAGTGATGTGGGATAATCTCACAGAAAACGCCGCTTTTGGAGGTATGCTTTTATATAATGCACGATAATCTGTTTAATCGTAATTTTTTTACACAGACATTCGAAAAACTCATTACTTTTTTTGCTTATTCTGTGGAAATCTCATCTTGCTGTACTTCATAAAGTCTGTTCAAAGAAGGGCGATTATGTGGACCAATCCCGTGTCAACGGCCCTTTAAACTGCAATGGAAAAACGTATTGTAGTTTAAAGGACTGAAGCGTTGCGATTGGACCACATAATCGTCCTTCTTTAAGGGCTCGACAGTCTTGCCAGCTGGTGTGAGACGAATAATATCCCACTGGACTTTGAGAAAACGCTTCTCGGAGTGGAGTATTGTGGAACGCCGGCCTCTCAGACGAAGGTTACAAAATATATAGAAAGGTTCGTTTTTTCAGTTGTAGCTCCTTTTTTTTGATCCACTGAACACTTGAAATTTTCTTCGTTCGTCATCAAATGATAGCAATTACCGTTTACGTTTTCCAAATCTTTCATTGAATAATTGCAGGTACGTTAAATGACTAAGCGCTGTAAGTTTTTATGTGTTCAAGCTATAGAGAATGAACAGAAAATGTGAAATTGACTCGAATTTTTTTCCCCGTTTTCCACTTGTGACAAGAATGGTCATGTGATTTGGTGGTAGATGTAGCTTGGGTTGCGTTCTCTTGCAAGAGGAATTCCGATATCCGTTTTGAAGTTTAAAGATGATCTGGCTTTTTGAGCTCATTCAATAGATTGTGGTTGAAGAACTTTATTCTCAGGTATTCGGACGCGTGTAAGCAGTTATCGGATGAAATCTGGCACCACTATCACACCAATGGCCAGGTAGGAATGTTTTTTCTTTTGTTATTCTGTGAATATGCGCTAAACTAAAGAGTCCAACTCCAGCAACTAGACTATAGTGATATATTTTCCACCCTCGACATAACCAACCATTAATTTTATCATGTGAAGAGGTCACTTAAATTTTATAATTGCGTTTTGGAATAATCATTTTTAATTTTAATTTCAAATTATTCGCTGCCTGGCCAGTGCTTAATTTGTTTCAGAACGACGATGTGTACGCCTGGAAGATGAAAGTACGAGAACTGCTGTTGAGAGAGTTCAAGCACGTAAGTACAAAAGTAGTGTGTGCTATCTCAATATATATATATATATGTTACAAGTTTTAACCGACTCTTATCATTGTCGGGCGTTACTGCGTCATTCCAAATTACATGAAAACTGCTCAATTTAGTACAAGTTCATCAATCGCACATTTGCATCTTAATTAGTATCATTATAATATATTTAACCTTTCTTGATGTATACTTTATCTAATACATATAACTTCACCATACTTAGAATTGTTTACTTATTGTAACACTTTTCTAGGCTTTCCCGCGACAGAACATCCAAATGTACGCGGTCGGCTCCACGATCAACGGCTGCGGCAGCTACAACTCGGATATGGATCTGTGTCTGTGTGTCCCGCGGGAGGGCACGCATGACGACTTTGATTTCGATAGAAGGTACATTCTATTCGATTACATAATAAAGTATTTGCATTCTAATATCACGTAATAAATCCAATACAACAGGGATAAATCTATATTTCTACGCAACTTGTCTAATTGAGGAGTCCAGGCCAAACCAAGTTACTGTTAATTTATTCATATGTGTCTCCAACTCTCGGTTTCGGTTACCAGCTCAAAAATCGGGTTATTAGTGTTGCTCGTTTTTATACAATGACATTACTCATCACTAACCAATTCGGGTTTTGTGGTTTCTATTCATACACAGCAATATTTCTCTAATTCTTTCGTTTCCTCGATTCAGTTCTGCGGTTCGCATTCTCCGTAAGTTGAACGGTATGACGAGAGGAGTGCCTGGTCTGAGACGATTGGTCAAGAGAAGTCAAGTTATTCCAGCAAAGGTGAGCAGCTCAGCTTGTTTGTCTACTGTTCCATACTAGGAAATTGAGGCTTCTATCCAAAAACCTGTTTTCAAGACGATTTTCATAATGTGATATGGAATAGCTGAAGTTTATCCGAAGTTTGGATTCCAAACACCAATGTTGGTATTTTTGAACCACTGGGCTACAAGTTATTTCTAGGTGCCAATCATGAAAGTCGACTTGATGCCGCCATACGAAGAACTTGATCTTGATATCAATATCAACAACACGCCCGGAATCTACAATTCCCATCTGGTACACTATTATTCGCGGTAAGTTCAGAGTTTCACTTGTTGTCAGCTGAGTTCTGGGTTGTTCTTATTCGACAGTTTCTATTTTTGGACTGGTACTGCGTACTGGTGTAGGTTTGATAGTTTGAATTGCTAAACATTCTCTCCGAAAAAAAATGCGAAAAGTTATGCTTTCCTCCCCTTAGGTAATCATTCACCTAACCCAGTATTGTTGAAAAAGTTGATGAGGGGACGCTTTAAACGAGTCGAACGAAAAGGATCCTCGGGTCAGATAACCGAGGTATTGCACTTATGATTTGAAACGGTCGATTTGTTTAGTGTCGACTCCCGCTTTCCCGCTCTGGGCCTTCTCGTGAAACATTGGGCAATCGCGAATGGAATCAGTGATGCCATGTCAGGAACATTTAACAGGTATGTGTTCATTATTCAGCAACGAAACCCGAAATTACGATGATTTTTTGAAACGAAGAACCCTGAACTCGATCCCCCACTCATTTGTAGCAACCTTACATTGATTTCGAAACTAGGCATTTTTCTGCCCAAGCCAAACTAGAATAGTTTTTCGGATTGATCGTCTGTAAGTTATGGTATTCGATGGAGTTTACAGTTGGATTTGAGGTGCATTTGACTCGCTTAACACTGGCGGTATACTTTTACTTCTGAGTGAAACTCTCGTTTCAGTTATTCCTTGATTCTACTCGTCTTGCATTATCTACAGTGCGGTGTGCAGCCGGCGGTACTTCCCAATCTACAGGTAGTCTTTCGATTGAATTCATTCACTTAGGTCGACATGTCTAGTCTATTTAGTTTCCCAATGAGCTGTTTCACCTTCACGTGTTATGCTTACATCTAAAGTTGTGGTATTCTAACTATTTGCTAATGCACTCACGCAAAAAGTATTGTTTTTATCATTTTAAAATTCAAATAGTGAAAATGCTGCATTAACAACATTTTTCAATTCAGTATTTGTTCGCGTCAAAGTTCGCTGAGATGCCTCCCTTGAGTGAGCTGATGCTGTATCAAGATCTGCAGGGATTACCCAGTGAGTGGAAGCGAAAATTGATTATTTTTGTAGTCTTTTCGTTATTCACTTGGATTTCTTGTACTATCATTGATTGAGAGGCATACGTGGTTCGTGAAATGTTCAATAATCAATATGTTTCAAAACGTTTTTTTTCAAGTAGACGTAGTAGTGAGAAATCACCAAAAATCCTTCTCAATTTTTACCGTTTTGCTAGATGACAACAATATCTGTTGCCTTGTTCTGAAAGTTGCTATTTATGCAGCTGAAAGCTATTTTTGATTATAGAACGACCCCCGAATGTGGCAACTGTTGGAGAGCTGTTGATGGGCTTCTTTCACTACTATTCGTCATTTGACTTCTGCACCTGGGCCATTTCAATTAGAAATGCTAAGAGATTTTCGAGGTGAGCAGTTTGTAGATCAAACTATTGAAATCTTTGCGTGTTCTCATAAATTAGCTACGGCTTTCGGTCTTTTACTATCTTTGACAAACGGAAAATTTCGACTTCTTATACCAGGCTCTGAAAATTTCGACTTCTTATACCAGGCTCTTACACTCTGCTCAATTGACGTGCACAAATTTCACTGTGTTCAGCTTTATTCACAAGTAGCTTTCGTGGTAGGTTTGATCATAGCACAGAATTTGAGACAATTACTCTATTGTTGCTGGCTATTTTGTTGAAAAAAAACATTCTTGTTACATTTAACGTTTATATTCAGGAGATCAATGCCGTACGAGACGCATCATTTCCAAATATACATCGAAGAACCATTTGACGGCAAAAATACTGCCAGGTCAGATATACGTAACCCAAGTTTTTTATTGCATCATTACTGATTGGAAAGTAGAAAAGCTTCTCAGAGTCTCATTCCTGATTAAATAGGAACGAGGTTTAATATTATTCAGTATGGTTTTATTGGTTTACTCTGGTGGAATGAGCATTCTCTATTCTTCTCTGATAGTCTGATCCACACTGTCGAACTGTCGTGTTCATATACCAAATCACTGAATACATCAAGTATTCGCAAACGTGACCGACCAATTCCGTGTTCTTTTAGGTGCGTGACAAAAGCGCATTGCATGTCCGCCATTCGTACCGCGTTCCAACGAGCATCGCTCATGTTCTCGGATAGGAAGCCGAATTTGAAGAATATCCAGGTCAACGTATGAAACAACGTATGAAATATTGCTATCTAGGTATATTTGAGAGTTTCATTGCACACTCGAGGTAGTTAAGGTTCGCACCCACATTTACTGGGTACTCAATAGCTATTAGCAGTTAAGATTTTAAAATAGGTTGGGTTCATAGTTTTTCATTATTTTCGAAAATATTTCATATTGTATATGGTTTATTGGTATCCGGTTATAGGTGTGAATGATAACTAAATCGCCTAGATAGAGTAAGTCAGGGGAGTAATTCATTCAGATCTATATTCACTATGATATTTGGTATGTATGTCTCATTAGACCCACATAACTTTTAGCAACTTCTTTTAGTACTCGAAAGTTCTAGTGAAGACAGTGAGTGTCAAATATCCGAAAAGATTGCGGGTCTCTTACATTGTGTTTTTAGATATGAATACTCATACCAGATGTTACTTGTTACTTCCGATTTTTGTTGATTTTTAGTTTTGTTTTGTTATTCATTTCGCTGAAAGATGAAAATGTTGTCGACACATGTATTAATAGTTGCATAAACATGAAGAAAATTGAGATATGGGCGAGGTAAGAAGAGTTGATTTCATCAAGGCACCGCGGTTTGTGGAAGGCAGTGGGGGTTGTTTTGTAGCACGGAGCTACAATCTCGAATCGAGTGCCGATACCCCAGTGGCCGTTATTTTTATCTCATCGGGCTTGGTGTGTTTGAGGAAGAACTGGTCCAACATCTCCACCACACCCTAAAATACATGACTTGAAAACATTGACAACCGCAATGAAGGATACTAAACACAGCAGCAAATTCGTTCAGGAAAGGCGTATAAAGTGTCCTAAGAAAACTTGTAAAGTGGCATATACTGTAAGTCAATTACACAGTCACCTGAAACATGTTAAACGCAGAAACGTGCAATGACAAAGTGCACAATTCCTCAGTAGAATGCAAACTTTACGTGACTATTCAGTTTACTTCTATAACTGTAGTTCTATGCTATTAAAGCAAGCAACGATTTGTTCTACGAAATGACTACAATGGGACGAACCTGTACTATGGCTATTGTCAGTGTCACTATGGGAGCGATTTGTTCCTCGTGGTAGGCGACAGATATAGCGGCCGAAATGAACAGGGCAAGTTTAATGAAGAGCTGAAATATATTCAAATAAACTAGATGATGTTTATAATATGAGGTTCGCTGGAAGTATGACAAAACACCTTTTTCTTATGTATGCTGCATGTATACAACTAGTCAAATGAATGTGCCAACGTACAACGACAAAGTGCACAATTTCTGTTGTCTTGTTCTGTATTGAGTTTTAAGATCAGAAACGGTTGTTCAGGAGATTCAGAAGAGCTAACTCACCTGGGAGAAATTGATGACGTCACGTAGCCACCACCGTCGCTCCGTTTTTTGATCGATGAACTTGATCAGCTTCTCAATCGTTTCTGAGCAACGTGTGATTCTTTCCTTCAGGGAATGCTGGAAGAAGCTGTTCATTGGTGGATTGTAGTTGTTTTTTGAAAGTTGTATATTGGTTATTTAACTAGCCGAACAAAAGGGTTTTGTTGAAAATAGATGCAACGGGAGCAAACTACAAACACAGCCGGATGGAACAACATACGGCCAATTACACATGCAACCGGGTTAAAATGCAACCAGGTTGCATGTGTAAAAACAGTTTGGTTGCTTTCCAAATGCAACCGGGTTGCTTTCGGTTGCTTTTCAAATGCAACCGAAAGCAACCAAATTGCATTAAAACCGGAAAATGTCCAAAAATTGAGTGTTTGGTTGCATTTGAAAAGCAACCAAAAGCAACCCGGTTGCATTTGGAAAGCAACCGAATTTTCTTAACACATGCAACCCGGTTGCATGCAACCTGGTTGCATGTGTAAACCGCCACAACATACATCATATAGGCCTGATTTGAAAAGAGTAAATGAAGAAAAAGCTATAGAGATCCACTCAAACTAGACAATTGAGAAAACTATAGTGTAAACAGTTCTTTTCGCCTCTACCCCAGATGCAATACCTCATCTACTCTGCCAGCCGATCCAGAGCTGCCGACCGCAACATCACGGATCTTGTTCCCAGACGAATCCGTTCGTACCACCTGGAATAAGCGTTTTTGATTAGCAATGAGAGGGTGACTGAACTTTATTTGTTTTTGTAGTCGCCTAAAATGAATCACGACCAAACTACAAACACAGCAGAACGCAACCATAGTTATCGCTGTTGCCGGTTTTTCTCAGAGTCAAATATGTTGTTTTATTGAAGCAATCTTAATGATATTGTACCCCCCCCTCCCCCTCTCCATTCTTTGTGGAAAACAGACTAGCAGCAATTACCCAATTATCATATGCCGACCACTCCAGAAGTGAAAAACTCCCTGGCTTCAATTCTCGGGTTTCTATACTGAAATGTGCATTGAGTGAGGTAGGAAAAACAAATCGGTTCACGAACACACGTTCTGTAAACTAGTACCGTGTCTGCTGCTTCACTTTCTCCTATTGCTTCAGAAGTTGTCTGGTTTGAATCCAGAGTGAAAACCACCTAAAAACCATGCCTTGTTTTCACCTAATTCTCTTATACCTTAGATCGTGTGCACTTTAATTTTCATGTCAACCTTTCTTACCGAAGATCGGATGATGGTTTTCATGTTTTCAAGTGAATTGATTTGTCGTAGTTCTGCACAAAACGTGAAACCACGTGTCCCCTCAGGCAGATCAAATTTCAAACTTTTTTCAGCTTTTGATATTATAAATTGGACACTCACCGTTTGGTTCAGATTCAGGACTGACGGTTTCCTGGGTGTATCTGGTGCAGAATAGGCCAACTGGAAATAATACAGTTTTGGTTTACAAATTTAACATTTTAGAATAAAGCATTCAATGAGATATGCGAAAGTGGTGCATAGATAAAGAGAGTTATTCGACGAGAAATAATTTACGTTGTTACTTATGCTTACAAAACTGGGAGTATTACGGTATCGACTACTCCATAATTTCTATTTTGGATCGCGCCATAAGCAACACCTACACTCATTTTTTAATGCAAGGACTTCACCATTGTGCTTTGAAAACACACCGAATAGAGTGATATATACCGTATTCTCGTCCAGTTCACTTCCAAGAAAGTCGAATACGCCCCATCGACTTCTAAAACACATCAGAGCGCAGAAATTCACATCTACAATGTGTTTTCTACCCATGTATATTTTGATATTATCGTAATATACCTCTTCGATGACCCTCCAGAGTACTGCCGCCTGATAGGAGACTTGGCGGAGCATCTCACTCTCGTCGGGGGGAATATTCAGGTCGACATGAGCTGAAAACATGTATCTTTTCTCAAGTACTAGCACATGTTTCGAGAACTACTGAAGAGAACTAATAAAGAAAGTGCACTCAGTAATTTCATATTATCAAAAAATAGCTCAACGCTAAGTTTTTGCGTGTTTCGGCCTTCTTGTCGACTAGTTTGGTTTTCTAGAAACTTTCTACGCTGCAACGTTCGGGTAGGTTTAATTATTTTCACGTAACCAATGGTTTATTCACATATGTAGTATGTACTAATAAGAATCGGTCTAGTTTTGACTCGAAAACTCGATGATCTTCTCGAAATCAAACCTACGAAACTTCGAACTCGACTATTTTGAACCTATACTGTTACGTGAACAGTGAACAGCCACACGTGAAGCATGCTAAACACAGTAGAACTCAGGAAAGTGCAATGACGAAGAGCATGATGCCTCATTAGAATGCTAACTTTACGTGACTATTCAATCTACTTCTAGTATAGTGTGTACCCACAGAGTATCTTGTTGATGTCGAGCACGGCGTTTTGTACTGCGAG
Organism: Litoditis marina; assembly: GCA_964036275.1. Taxonomy (NCBI): domain Eukaryota; kingdom Metazoa; phylum Nematoda; class Chromadorea; order Rhabditida; family Rhabditidae; genus Litoditis; species Litoditis marina. Next base: position 9,022,785 of record OZ038440.1, on the reverse strand, counting down.
GGCCGTCTGCGCAGCTGAATCGTGAGTTCTGATATTCCGCTCCAATTCCAATTGAAATGTACGCACACATTGCTGCGTCTGAAAGTATAGAGAGAATGTTTTGAGTTTTCATTTCTTTTCATTCACTCGCAAAGTTTCGAGAAAGGTTCTGCGGTTTGCAGAAGCAACCGGGATATGCGTGCCATCAAAATCCAACCCGGCTGCCTGTGCATAAAACTCTTGAACGGTTTGCAAATTGGAGACTGGAAACTGAAAAATGTTGCGTTCAATCTAAAACTAGTGCGGAATAATTATTGTTTTCAACCAACCTTAATTAACGTCGTTCTCAGCGGTCGCAGTGCCACTATAAAAGTATTCTGTCGATTTCCAACCACATCACACATTCTACTCCAAGAACAGCAAACGTAGGGCATTGTTTGGGTCGAGTCGTCTCTAGAAGTACGGTAATGCATAATTAGAATTATAGTATAAATAAGTGTATTCAATCGGAAATTCAAAAGTTTGGAGTGCCTAAAAGTTTCGGAGATGATTTAAGTGAAATATCTTTTTTCAGTGCTCTTCTGAATCGACTAGAGAACAAGAACGATGAAACATCTCGGTCGGGAAGTTTGTTAGCTAACTTTTCTGCAGCATTTGCAAGATTATGACTGCTAAGTCGAAGCTAAAATATCGTAAACAACACAACAACGTGAACAGCTCGTAAGATGGTCTCATGAGCTTGGAGTATGACCCGAATTTAGTGGGAAGTTTGGGCGGTAGTCATAAAAAGCATGAGTAATATTTGCTGATGATAGTACATCAAGATGCACTTGAAGTACTCTTTTGATCAGACAGTTGCTATTAACTATGAAGTCATTGACATCTTTCACGAGTAAGTTTGAGAAGATTACGTAGACACCAAATATGTCCAGACTAGCGTAAGGCAGGATAGGGACTCCGAAAAGGCGTGCTTTTCTGTTTAATGGTTCTGGATAGTTTACACTTTTCTTTTGAAAAGACCTGTTTGACGAATAAGCAAATAGGTGTTAGAAATACGGACATGTTGCTAGTACTGTTAATGAAAATGAACTAATCCGCTATCTAGGCCCAAGTGTAGCGTAGATCGAACGGCTACTGGGCGCAAAGATAGTGGTCTATTCGAACGCAGATATAGTTCTTTTCATTCCCAGAGTAATACAGAGTAATACAATACTTCCAGTTCGTTATAATCACGTGAATTTCATCTGGAAAGTTGGGCTTTTACGCTGTCGATTCTGCATCACATGTTCAAAAACATTTTTGATCAAGTCAAATTTTGCGTATGAAGCAATCATAAAGTTAGATCGCATACTGTATGCGTCTTAGAAGGAATGATGAGCTTAATCTCAAACTAACTCGATAATTATTCGGGCTACATCCGCTTTCCCTTCTTTGTTCGACGTTGATGTTCCCACGGCTTCTGATTCTATGTCGAACGTCGGGTTGTCTGCAGCCATTTTCACAGAAAAGATAAGTGGGTCTATGAAACCCGTAGATTTAGCAACTCTAAACTCGTATAGTGACCAAAACTTCGTGTAGTTTCAACACATGCCATAATTTCGACCAAAAAGCACCGTGATCAAATTACAAACACAGCGAGATGGGACATCGTATAGGTTGGTTTAGAAAGAGCAAACTCTATGAAATCGGAATGATAGTCGTATTAAAACTTAGTTGAGTAAACGGTTTCAGTTAATCAAAAAAAAACTAAACTTATACCACAACAAGGGAAAAACTTTTTCAATCAACTATGTGTAGAAAAGCCTATTATGGTGTTGTCGTTTGTGACGAGAATTTCAAATAGTGCTGATAAAAGATGTATAACAGATAAGGAAAGCGGGCGGACTATCCCAAGTGAGAAACATCATGAACTATCCAAACAAGGGCTGCCCTTTCACTATTCAAGCACTTTTTATGTAACCGTTGTTATTTCAATTTGGATAATATTTTTCCTAAAATTTTCATCAGACAGAAAGAATACCAACATGAACTGTTTTATTGACATGAACCTGAGATTCGAAACCAACAAGAGAGATCAAATAATTAAGTGAGATATGAAAATAAGATATAAATGACTAGAACAATGACTAGAACTCGTTGAGAAACTGTTAACTGTACATACTAGCTGAGATCACAACAAGGATCAAAATCTAAAGTTAAAAGAACAATTAAATGTTATTTAAGACTAGAATATGTACAAAAAAAACCTTAAAAAAACTAAATTTTCAAAACCTTAGCCAGCCTGTCTTCCAGCTCTTGTTTCTCCTTCTTTATTTCTCTCATCTTCAACCTGAAATGATATTTCAGTAAGGTTGTTCTGACAATGCTGTCATGAATGCCAACTGATAAAACTGGTGAACGAACGACAATTTTGTCTGAAGAGCCTGGTACTAACATGACCGAACACGATAAGTAGAGTACCAGTGAGTTATGAAAGAATTAAGTGACACATTTCTATTTCATAATCAGCTAATAGTGAAAACGAATCTGAGATTAAAAACTGATTTTGTTCAACACAAAACCGTTAAATGTAATTTTTCTCTCAATTTCGGAAAAATACGAGTTGAAAAATTGAAATAGTGGTTATCAACTAAGCATCAAGTCAAGCTATATAACTCATATAGAACTTTGTGAACTTTTAAAAATAAACCCAAAAAATACAAAATTACTGACTTTGATTCTCTTCTCTCCTCCTCCAGTCTGTCAGCAAGTAGTCGGCCCTCCTCTCGTAAGGCGGCTATCAAATGTCGTTGATCTGTCAGCAGCTTGCTCATTTCTGAAAAAAAGGCTTCCATCTTCTATTAAATGTAGAGTAGTAGAATAAGCCCTATTTTCACAAGTAGTTGAGGATGTTGATACTAGCACTAATGGTTTTAGATTTCCGATAGCAACCTCTATTCTAGTTTTCCATGAAATTTACATGCTCATAAGATTATAAGGCTGTAAAATCGAATTTGTCAAATAACTCTGATTACTTTGATATTCCAATAGCAATATCATATCATTTCAGAGAGGATCATTTTCGGAAGAAAGGCCTCCGAAAATTTGAGAAAGCAGCGTAACGAGCAGGCATTTCCAAAACAATGCACGGCTACTTTCTACTTTTCACAGGAAAACTGGAAAACAAGCAACATCAAGCAATATAAACTTACGTTCTTCCGCGTCCCCACCGTTGAACAGAGTGTCATCTAAGTTCTTCTTGACAGCCTGAATCGCGAACACTATATCATCTATTGGAAAACTCAACGTCTAACTATAATTCCACGTTCTCATTCCTAACGCGGTACATTCCACCTAAAATGCAAGAGCTTTTGACTCTTTTCTCTCTGCGCTATTGATCAACAAGAACCAGCCGCTACGCGCCACCCACAATGGCTTCCCTAATCTTTTAAAGCTTCTCAAACTTCTGATGTATCCATTAGCCAATCTGAATATGATAATGCGTACAGTAAAAATAACGCGTTTGTCAATGAGCACATTTAAAAGTGTGCAAACACCACGAACCTGAGTGCGTAGGCTCACATTCTCTTGCTTCAGCGCAGACAGGCGAGACGACATCACAGAACGCTCCTTTCGTAGAAATGAAACTTCCTAAAAAAATAGTCCATACAAGTTTACTTACTTACTTGTTTACTTATGTTACTTAGTTGTCCCGTGCTTCAGGGATGTTTACTATTTACGTATGTTTCTATACTTTCACACAATGTTTGTTTGTCAGGTCCCCGTGATATTGTGATATGTTTCGGTCGTATTTTGACCTTTTGGTCTTATTGTTTGTCGTTGTTTTCATCTGGTATCTATTGATTTTGGGCGAGCTGACCTCAACAGGTCCTTCCCCCTTTTCTCTCTAGTTCTGTGTGGTTGTAGACTCGGGGCCGGTGCGCCTAATTTTCTCTCTCTTTTATTCTATATTTATCTCCTACTCTAATAAAGTTTAATTAATCAACTTTGTAGCACTTTTCTCAGTTGGGAGTTTCCCTATTATTGTCTCTGTGTTCAAAAAGCTCGAGAACTCTCGGGATCCTTTTGCTAATAGAAGAATTGGATTGACGTTTGTTTTAAGTGAATTCAGTGCAAAACATCGAACGAAAGCCTAAAATACGGTTAGTAATCGATATTGTGGAAGTGAGAACATTTACATGGGGGCCGAACCAACTTGCAACGAACACATTGAGACTTGAGAAAGTGTGCACCAGAGAAGTGAACAATATAAGTAATTGAGAGTAGTTATTGGTAATTGTTGATTGTTTACTCGTTCGTTTGGTTTAATTTTTGTTGTGAATACTTTCAATAACGTTTGAATCACTAGCCACGCCTAGTTATTGGGTGGTGTTGTATCCGAATTCTGGTCCATTGTTGTAATAGCTCTATTCGAAGATCACGCCTAGATATTGGGTGTTTGGAGATAGAAGCTGACTACTGCCTAGATACTGGAGTAGTCCCAAAACTGGTTTGAAGTTGAACGATATTGATATTCCGCTCAGATTGAGGGAATAATTCCGATCCATTGAAATACAGTGACCACTAATAGTGATTGGTCCTGCTCAGGTGAGAGGAACGTTATTGAAGACAGACAATTGTGTGTGTAATTGTCCGCTCAGTGAGGGACATTCGGTGTGTAAATTAGCTCAAATTTAGTTTTCGTACTCCGAGTTGAGTTCATTGAGGGTTGAGGCCTGGACTTTTATGGAATCAAAAAGCAGTAACGTGAACGTTGAGTCGGTGATTATGTTGTCACGTGAGAATGAAACTATGCTTGTGAGTGAACGTACTAGCCAGACTGAAACGGTGTTTCCGCATTATGATCATTCGTCTGAGGACGTAATGGATCAGAAAAATATGGTGGATTCTGGTGAGCCAGATGACAAGGGGCATGTCATTGAAGATGACAGACAAGTGCTGGAGGCAATCTCGTGCATTGAAAAAATAAGTTTTGAAGTTTTGCAGAGCAGAGCCGATTCTGAGAAATTTTCTTATGTGGTGCTGAGAGCCGTCCAAAAAGCAACGGTAAATGCTTTACGGGTAAACTCAGACTACATTGAGGTCAACAAGTCAGTCAGAGATGTTCTGAAACAGTCACATGTTGATGCACACCAGTTACGTTATTTACTGAAGGTGGCTGGCAGTAATGCTCAAGTCCTGAGGGACATTTGTGGTGAATGGAACTGTGCTACCACAGATGATTTGCGGAACTTGCTGAGAGTGAAAGATAAGAAGTTTCGAGAAGCTCAATCTGAACTAGACAGGTTACGGCAATCAATCTCAAGTCAGAGTGGCAGCTCAAATCAGACTTCAACTACGAATTCCAATGTGTTGAATCAGTCGAGTCATCAAACAGATGTTTTCAACGCGAGTTCTATTACTGGAACACTCGATCAAACACAACAACTGGTTGTAACAATGTGCGAAATGTTGAAATCGAGTGCCGTTCCTGACGTACCGTGCTATTCTGGAAATGAAAATTTGGATAATATTGTTATTCAAATCAATATGAAGTATTCCAGTGCAGTTTGGTCTGATTCTCAGAGACGCGATATTTTGATATCAAAGCTGACTGGAGAAGCACGAGCGTTATTTGATTCAATGGGTGCGAATGTGGCATGTGGTAGTTTCACTGAGTTAGTTGAGTTTTTGCGCAATACCAAGAACGGCCCTGGTGACCGAATGAGAGCTCTTCTTGAATTATCTAGATTGAGGAAGAAGGCTAATCAATCAGTGTCTGCTTTTTGCGTAATTTTGGAACGATTGTCAAAAGAAGCGCATGGTTCGTCGAATCAAGATTTCGAACTCGCCAATACTTTGTATACGAATCTGAGGCATTGGGAAGACTCTTACCACATTCTTCTCGAAATGGAAAAACCCGAAGGAACAGTTTATGAGTGTGTGAAAACTGTTGCCTTGAGATTGGAAAGAGCGAGAGCGCTCGCGGGAATGAGAGAAGTGGAGCCAATTTCGGACAAATATACTCAGAGTGTGGCAACTGGAGGCTCTGCTAAACATAGTGATCGCGTTCTACGTATTACAACTTGCTTTTTCTGCGGTGAAGAAGGTCATAAACAACAATACTGTCCAAGTAAGATGGCTATATCAGAAAAGAAGTATTTTGCAAATGAGCGAGTGCTCAATACAGTCCACGCCGCACAATTGCAGAAGAGTTCAAAGGTTTTCCAACGAAAACTACGCACTCATCAGTCTATCGCACAGTGTCCTGAGAGTCAAAATGCAGGTTTGCAGAAAAGAAAAGGGGAATTGTCAGAGAACCATTCGCAGAGCGCGAAATATACACAAAATCGACTTTCTTCACTGATTTCAAGGGAGTCAGAGCTATGGGATGTGGAAGTTTATGGAATGAAATTGAAAGCCTGCATTGATACCGGGTCAGCTATCTCTATTCTACCAGTGGGTATATTACATAGAGCAGTTGAAGAGGGTAAAGATATTGATAGTTTGAGTGAAGTTTTCAATGACCGCGTAATGACGAAGGTGTTCGATGCTACTGGAAATGAAATGTCTTTCCTGAAATTGATTCAAACCGCTGTAGTCATGGATGGATGCCGTAAAAACGTAGCATTGCACGTACAGCGAAGTGCAGGAAATACGGTTTTGCTAGGAATGAATGCTCTCAAGTCATTCGGAGTAACGCTCTATCGACCAGGTAAATCGCTATCGACCGCATCCAGAAAACCACTCTCGCAAATGAATATAGTGAACACCGTTTCAAGCGCGCCCTGGAACACAATATCTACCGTGCCGGAATGTAGCGATTCTGAAGAGAGTGTTTTGAAGTCTGCCCAACGTGGTGAAAAGTTCTGGTCCGCAGATAAGATGAAACCAATTGCTGATGAAAGGCAGTGGCCAAGGAACGTCAAGCCGCAATATCAACTTCGTGGTGGATTTCGTGTCGAACGCAAGAAGAAGAAGAAACTGGACTCCTGCTCATCGTCGTCGCCAAACTTCTCCCTTCAACAACGTCAAATCTACTCGCCCGATCCCGTTCCGAAGTCGTCTCCAGCCAGCCGCACCCCGAAGAAGAATTCATTTTTGTCGCGGTATGGAAACCGCTTGTTCGATGGAGGGGCATGTCAGGTCCCCGTGATATTGTGATATGTTTCGGTCGTATTTTGACCTTTTGGTCTTATTGTTTGTCGTTGTTTTCATCTGGTATCTATTGATTTTGGGCGAGCTGACCTCAACAGGTCCTTCCCCCTTTTCTCTCTAGTTCTGTGTGGTTGTAGACTCGGGGCCGGTGCGCCTAATTTTCTCTCTCTTTTATTCTATATTTATCTCCTACTCTAATAAAGTTTAATTAATCAACTTTGTAGCACTTTTCTCAGTTGGGAGTTTCCCTATTATTGTCTCTGTGTTCAAAAAGCTCGAGAACTCTCGGGATCCTTTTGCTAATAGAAGAATTGGGTTGACGTTTGTTTTAAGTGAATTCAGTGCAAAACATCGAACGAAAGCCTAAAATACGGTTAGTAATCGATATTGTGGAAGTGAGAACTTATACATGTAAAATACACACTGATAAACAGAATCTGCACAAGAAGGAAACATACCTGACTGAGCTGTTTACACAACGCGTCTAGATGTTGCTCCTTCTGGGTGAGGATTTCGAGTTCGCAGCCCATTCGACTCGACTTTTGATCGCGATCTGAGATTACACCTGAAAGCATAAATGTTGTTGTTTAAATGTTTAGGCTGTGACTTGAAAATGAACAATAGACGATAATTACGGTCAACAGACCGTACACTGCGTGCATGGAGCGAGATAACTAACTAAATATAACAGTACGAGTCAGTGATACCCTATTATTATTATATATATTATATAGCGAAACACCCAAAAACCATAAAACTAGCCTTCTAACTGGAACTTGGTTTGAGCTAGTTCCTTGGTGGCAGCTTCAAGTTTTGCGGTCAGTGAGGAACAAGTTGCTTCCTTGGCAGCCAGCCCTACCGTCATCTCATGCTTCAGCTGAAATGGTCAAAGCTATATGAGCGAATTTGAATGAAAAAAAGGTAAGTTATCCTATTTTGACGGATAGCGAGCATGTATTAAGCTTTAGTTAACTAAGCTATTCGTGAACTATGTACATACACGACTGAAATCCAAACGTTGTCCAATAATCTAGCATAAGGATGAGGCAACACAGCGAAAAAGATGACAGCTATTTCAATATTCAACAGCCTTATTGGAGCCAACCCCAAATGATTGATCAAATTCAAAAGACCAAGTAGAATATGCTCAGTGTATTTCACTATATCACATTACATTAATGAATGGACTACAAAAAAATGAAAGCTACACGAGCATTGAACAATATATGTAATAACTATATTCAACGCTATAGAGAACAACGATCAACGAACCTGTTCATGCTCCATGGATTGCTCATCAAGTTTCAACTGCAACACCGACTTGGATCTCTTTTCTCTCTCCAGTTCGAATTCGATCTATAACACACGGTAGCGGTAAATAACAAACAAGTAAAACCTAAGGATTACCAGACGCCGTTATTACCAGACGCCATTCCCTGAAAACAGACCACTTGTTTTTCTAGCCACAATTATTGAACTTTTCCTGTGAAGTGAGCGACAAGATTAAGTCAATCTTATTCGTGACCACTGAAACATTTTTTGATGATTTCAGGCACACTAGAGACTAGACTATCAACGGATAACTGATAGTTCTCACCTTAATGTCTAAAAAATGAACCGTTTACCTCCTTTACTTTTTCTCGCATCTGTATGACTGTAGCAACCGGTCGATCGTCTATCAGCTTTTGACGTAGATCGATTATTTCTTTTTCCAATTTCCCGTTGTGCACCTATGATATAAAACCGCATGGGAAAGTTTATATCAGAAATCATTTGCGCAATCGCGCATGACAGGTTTGTTGACAAATTTCATAAACAATTACGACGCATGACGCATCCCAATAAACAAATTCGCGGATGAGAGAGATAGAGAGAGAGAGAGAGAGAGGGGGAGAGAGAGAGAGGGAGAGAGAGAGAGGGGGAGCAAGGGGGTGAGAGAGGGAGCAAGGGAGAGAGTAGAGCAAAGAGGTGAGAGAGAGCAATAAAGAAAGAGAGAGAGAGAACAAGGGAGAGAGAGAGAGAGGAAGGGTAGAAGAACATATACATTCAACTGTGTTTTTACACACTTTACACAATGTTCAACAGTTTCACTGCATCTCGGGATGTTAGAATCTCTCCTAGTTTGAATGTTGAAACTCCCATTTATCATTCATTCATTATACGAATGCAAAATGTAGGAAAGTTGTCCACCTAAAAACGCTGGTGTAAGACATAGACAAACAATAAACTTACATGTAATGCTTCGACCGTAGATATGGCCGCGCGAATCTTTTCTTCAGCTTCGGCAGTTAGGGCGGTGGATGCCTGTTCAGTTTCCGTCTGAATACAGTACACATGTTTCGACCAAAATTACACAAAAATAACCGAATTCCCGAATTAACCATGTATCCTGGTGCATGACATTGCTGATTATAACCAATATCTATGTATGTTATTAAAAATGGCGAATCATCAGCATGACACAGCATAACACAGTATAGGAGAAGACCGAAAGGAGGGGGGGAGGGGCTTTTTTGGATCGCCGTAAAAGCGTGAGAATCTCCAATTTAGGTCAGCGCACCAGAAATTGCTTGATTGTGATAGACGAGAATATTTAGCCGTATTGCGTATTTTCGGGCTGAACCATCTCACTCACAGAATTTCACTGCGAAAGGACTTGTCTTTAAAACTGAATGAGACAGGAACATTTGAAGAAGGTTAACTCTTAGTACTTACAATATACAGTCTCCCGGAAAACTCAGTGGATGTATGATACCGGTTAACACAGGCCGAAAAATATGAAGTAACAAAAAACTGTAACTGACCCTTTGCTTATCCGCATTGGCCAATATGAGAATATGCTCCTTGCACATATCCAACTCCGCTTGGAGGGAATCCATGATGGCATCCTGCTTTTCTAGAAGATCCACTAATTCCGCCGGATCTGGCCCTAAAATACATTATCGTTATATTTATCACATGTTAACGTGTTAATTTTCTATTAACACTAATCTGATAAACTAATAATACATACATTCAAGGAATAAACTTCTGTTATCAATTTCACCCTGTAGGGGGCGGGGCGTTGGGTTGAGTGTACGGTACATAGTATCAATATCAAAAAGTGGTTCAATTAAGAAAAATCGGCTCACATGGAAAAAAAAAATATTCAGTCGCACCATTTCAGCGTAACAAGCGATTCAGCTAGTGTGACAATAGATATTTTGACTTTGTGTAAAAACTAGGCTGTCACCAGTGACCAACTTTGAAATCAAAGAAACCGGGAAAAAAGTGCAAACAATCATCAAACATTCAAGACTCACCTCTCACATCTGACCGGTAGTTTTCCATAGCGATAGCAGTAGCCATCACTGAGAGGAAGGAGCTGGAACACATATTTGAAAAGCTGGCACGATATAGACTTACTGCTGACAGATTTCAAATTTGTAGGTACTTGTCATGTCATAAGAAACCACGTTTTGATGAAAGCTATATCAGTCGGTTTCACGTAATAGTTCCGATTTGGAAAAACGAACCAGCATACACACTTCTACGTTAGTATGTGTCAGGAGGTTTAGTATGAATTCGAATAGTTCACAAATCACAAACACAATGTAGATCTCCACAGGAGAGGAAAACACTCAAGCAATACAATAAACTATGTAGGGGTTTTACACCGCGAAATTTGACGCATTATTTATTGGATGAATTGAAGAAAACCAAACTAGAAAAAACTTTATTCTTCAAAACAACTATCACATAAAGGGTAGTTTACATGGTAAAACTGGACTGCATAAAACATTGCTTGATATATCGACATTAGTGAGAGGGGTAATTTTCGAATTTCGAAAGAAAATGAAAAAATACGGCACTATTATGCACCGGAAACAGTATTTATAGAAACTGGAGTCGCTGAAGCAATGTGATATTGAGGGAGTAGAAAACAGAAAAGCGAGTATGGGCTAATTTTGTATCACAACACTACTTGACCCCGGATGTACAGCATCACTTGACATCAAACGCTTCACTTCTCGGTGCACGAACAGGAACGGCTCAATTAGAAATTAGATGAAGCAAAACATTTACAGGTCTCGAGTCTCATAACACAGTTCACAGCTAAACTTAGAATAATAAATTAAAATAAACTTCTCAACACCAAATCCGTGGAATAAATATATCTCTACATGCATATTCACATCAGCGTGTAAAAATAAAGGGAAATGAAGATAAACAAGTGAAAGATTGGAATAAAACTGTTGATTTACATTGGAATCAGAAACATCTCAGGAACTCTTTGGGCGATGCTCCGAATTACCTAAAAACCAAAGAAAAGTTGTAGCTTGCACCGTAACAAACAAATACTAAACTCCCGTATCCCTACAAGAACAATATTTACTAGACACTGAAATAGAGAAGACTGGACACGCTGGACAGAAGACTGGACTATTCACGTGTTTTTTTTGAATTCATTGACAAAACGGGAACTTTTTTTGTTGTGACGCAGCTGAAACAATTGTCTGACTATCGACGAAAACATTCTGCAGTGGCGAGGAAAAAACACAGCGATCTCTGTGCTACATCATATCACTGATACGTGATGATCTAATTTGTTTGAAGTAAGTGAAAATCTGAACAATAAAACTTCCCGAACTTACGAAAAAAACTAAGAAAAACAACAAAACCTACTTGCTGTTCTGATCCTTGAGGTGCAAGAGAAGACTCTTGAGTCGGCTCACATCCTTTCCTCCCTTCTGCGCCTTGGCCTCGCACAACTTGGCTATCTCATCCCACTGAGCACTTTCTCCCTGCTCTCGGCCGAAAGCTGCCAAATGCTCCTCCTCGGCTTTCCTTCAAAACAAAACAATTGAGAAACAAAAATTAGAGAAGATGTTTACCATACACCGCCAAGGCATCTTATAGGAACAAGCAAAATCCCAGTTTTGGAGGGGTGGCGACTCGAGAAAGATGGAGGGCTTGCGAGATTTCAAGACCAATATGAGACCCTTGGCGGTGTATGATGTTTACGAAAGTGAAAAGAAACCGAACTCAAAAAAAGGATTCGTACGCATAAACCAGTAATGTTGTCCGAATAGCCACAAAAATAAAAACAAAACCGGACCACTTTTTCGCGAATATTTGGATAAATTGCCCATTTCTCATCAGAAGATTTTGCGGAGGTTTACACATGCAACCAAGTTGTATGAGTAATTAGCCAAGTTTTGCGTATTTGAATGGGAAAACGGGCTCCTTTGCACGGCATATTCACACCTTACTAGTGTATGTTCGTAAGTACGATGGTCGGTTTCCAAAAAGAAACAACAAAATATGTTACCTTTCATTCATGAATTCATCCCCGAGAGCAATAAGGAAACAATTTCTCACCTGTTGTTTTCTTTCGTTCCTTTGAGTGTTGCCTCTCTTTGCTTATACCACTCCTCGAGCTCCTTTGCTGCAGTACTTTTCCATTCAGCCTTCTTCTTGTCTTCAGCATCGTCTTGAAATTGAGTTTCGATGACACAAATGGAATATGTTTATAAATAATCCAGAGTGTTTGATTGTTGTTCTAATTTCGATAACACTTTCTAAAAAAGTTACCTCCTATCTCCTATTCCCTATTCGAAATTCAAGACATCATTAGCGGCACTCATATTGCTGATAGTACCGTGACTGTTTCGAACCCAGATTCTCCATTTAAACACCTATATTAGTTTTGGAACCAAAAAGGCCCAATGTGCTCAGATTTCACGGGGAAAGGTCACATTTTTGCATGAGCATGACAACGTTCGACAATTTGACTATAGAAAAGAACATTTGAATTAAATCACGAACCTTTATTTTCCAGCATAACTTTCTGGTCCTCTCGCCACCTGCGAATGTTCTCAGCCTCAATTCGTGGCATGGATGGAACCGGAGAAGGACCCGTAGAGGACACACTCGAGACCACTCCACTGTTACCATTCATGACTGGTACTAGAATATTAAACAAACTAAGAACATCTAGCTGTAGTACAAGTTCGAGAGAAATGTCACTATTCTACACAAAAATAAACTGTTTTTCGATTCAGATACCCTACATTTCCTGGTTTCAGGGGGTCTGAAAATAACAAACGAGGCGCCTTAGCGCAGAAACGTGTTCTGAATTTTTCGAATATTCGGACAACTATACTCCAGTATGCTGGAATGCTGCTATCAGACTACACATTTTTCAGGTTCAGGTATAGGTTCAAGTTTTGTAAGAGGGCGGCGAGAAATTCACTCGACCTGAGAAACTTGACAGCATTTGATAAAAAATAGAAGACAAGATCAAGCTATAACTAAATAGATTTGAATAAGTGAAAATATTATTAAAGATGGCCTGGCAGGAACTTGATTTCATGATTAGTGCTTTATCGATATTTGCGGCGCTCCAGTGCTAATGGCACACGCGACGCGGGGGACATGCCGCGTTTTAAAAATTTCTTCGGCCGAATTTCGTTTCCTTTCTAAATATTTGTCATTTTCAATGTTTTATTGTTTATTTTTGTACTATTATTCTTCATATTCTTGCTCTCCATGAACAGTTCAAACTGAAGTATGCATTCAGAGTGAATGATATAAACTACCAGGCTATATTGGATTTCTAGTGATATTGCTGGAAAATGAATTTTTGCGATTCCAAGTTATTGTCTAGATTATCTAATAGCAACATAGCTTCAAACAGTGTTTTATCAAATTGCTTTTCAGGTTTTTCATCGTTGCACGGCACATTTTTTGTTCAGTAGAAGTAGTAATGAAGACAGTGCCGCCGCCGTTCAGGAGGACCAGTGATTACATATAGTAGGTGAGTACATTGCATCCAGCAGTAGCTGACTCTATCTTGTTGTAATTAGATTATGGTATTCATGCAGCTTCTTGAAGTTTTTGTGTAGTTTGTGAAACAGAACGAAAAGTTGGGGTAATTCGTTATTGAGCAGCTCTATAAAGTGTACTTATTTGTTCTGTTTTTTTTATGCTGATCTTTGTGCTTCGATTTTATTCATTATACTCATTTCATCTCTCAGTTATCATGTTCAGATATTGTATCATCGTTTCTGGACGGAGGTCGGAGGCACAAAAGCAACGTAATCTCGTCGTCTTCTATCTTTCATCGTTGCTGCAGGGACCATTTCTTCAAAAAATGTGAGTGATTCCGTCATTTTCACCAAAACCGTTATAGCCTTGCAATCACTCCCAGAAAATTTTGACTATACTTGATAACGAAATGAACCAGTTTTCATTCCAAATACATACTGCTTTTATCAAAAATGGTAAGATATTCCCAGGTTTGACGGAGAGGGAACTTTTTTTGCCTTTTTTGTTTCGAATGACATCGCTCGACTGTAACAACGATGATCAGCAGATAACTTTGTCTTATCTTCTCCTGTATTCACGAACAAGCGAAAGTCAGCGCAAGATGCTGACCATATAGTAAGAAAAGTTCTAAACCGGGCTCCCTCCTCCTTCAATTCGGGAAAAACCAACTATTTTCATGCTTCTCATTCCGGGTTTTTATTTGGATTCGGGAAACTTTATTGGAATATGGATACTCTTTTCTTTTTTCTGCTTGCTAGTATGAGGGATGGTTGTGAATGTTGTGATTGGTCAGGGACTGGTAAACGTAGTTATCTAGTCAATCTCGCTGATACTGAATTTCTCGAAACTCATTCCGATATCGAATCAGTTTCGATAATGTCAATGAAGTACGAGAATCTCAGGAAATCCACGAGATTCGCTACTTTCTACGACAATTCCATTTACAATTGGGTTGGTTTTGGATGTTTTGGTGGATATGAACATTTGTTTTGCAGATGTTCCATGCCCCGTCTGCTCTCTTCCCCATCCTATTCCTACATGGAACATGGAGGATACAAACACAAGCAATAGTATAATTTAGTTTTTTATCGGTCTTATTCCGTTTTGCTGTTTCCTTTCAAATTTCGGGACCATTTTTGAAAACGGGGGTCTAGTCGCAAATTATTAGTGGTTTCTGGTGTAAGGTTTCAAAGCAACTTTTGATGAGTTTCAAAAATTGTAGTTGTCTCTGCATGCTTATTTCTGGGATGTTTTATGTTTCAATGTCGAGTCTACTTCTACTCTTACGATTCCCTTTCCCTACCTCTGTTTTGTACTGTAGGTCTCTTGTTTCTAATACTATCAAAACAAAAATCTATGAGTTATACATTGTGATTATGATTGATTACTATTCGTATGTTGTTTTTCTTCATATTATTCATTTTCCAAAATATAAAACTTCCGATGAAATAAAAAAAATCTTATCCACTTTGCTTGTGAAACTACACGTCTACGTGTTGTAGAAATACTTATCATTGAGTTTTCTCGCACAATTCACCTTGTTTTATAAAGTGATGGGTTACGGTAACTCTGTAAGTCATCATTATTCATGGGTATTGGCTAAATTTGTGATGGTTGCACGAAGTATTGGTTATATAGTACGTTCTATGACAATATTAGTAACAAACCATGGAAAATCTAAATTTCGAAAATGTTCCTGCCAGACCACCTTTAAGAGGAACATTCATACCGGACTTTCTTGTACACAGGAATTGATTGTAAATCGGGAAATTGACCAACACCAGTAAGGTCCGACTAAGCGACAAAAAGTAGTCCATTTTCAGATGTGAACACAAGAAAATTCATGATTTTTCATCAAAAGTAGACTTATTTTCTTCTTTTCGGCGAAAAAATAGTTCGTTTTTCGAGTTTTTCTGACTATTCGGACAACTTTACTGTTGTATGGAAATTGATTGTAATTCGGGTGTTTTACTTGAGTAACCAAACTACAAAACAGGGTGGGAGATTAGGTGTTAACAGTTCACCAGTAAAATGCGACTTTTTTGAAATTAGGGTGATTCAAATTGGGATTGTAAGGAAAACGGGTGATTCAATAGAGCATCGAACAAAGTCGCCCCATGTTTGAGAACGTTTCACTTCCACCCCAGACGCGATCACTTGAATCCTCTTGATGTCTTCCGAGCCCCAGTTTACTTGTTCATTGTTTTTGAGTTATTCGTAACTCGTCGCACTAGGAACGCAGGTGAAAATTTGTGTCGAGTCGACAAGAAACCCGATGTCCCGATGTGATTTACGTTACACTTCCAAAGTTAACACTACAAATACACCAATTATTCACGCCTACCCATTTTGAGAGCACACAGCACACTTTCGATATGGTTTCCGGTTTTCAGACAATATGGTCAGTGTGTGGTTATGTTACACAACAGTCATTCTATGCCACTTCGAAAAAGTTTATCAGAACTTAAGTAGGATAGTGCTTGTGGGCTTGTGCTAATTGTTTTGACACAAGAACAATGATTCTAGTAAATGTGAATATTCACCTGGAGCAGCTGGCTGTTGAGCTTCAACAAGACCGGTTAGGTCGACGCCGGAATCCCCACCGCCAACGGAGATAGGTTCTGCGACGGCAAGATCACCAAACTCGTCGGCCAAGTCGACCGGAGCTGGAGCAGCTGGAGCTGCTGGAACACGTTCAATTGAATAAAACAATCTGTATGCAGTGCAGTCATACACTTCAACTTGAGTATAAATGTATCTTAGGAAGAAGGGCAAAGGGCTACCCTCTTCGAATAGTTCCTACACTTCATTTCATGATCATGATAAAATAGAACACTTCCCGAGAATTCCATAGTTTTCCCCAAACCCCGAAGAAATATGAGAATTATTGTTCACAGGTAAATGTATATGAAAAGTACGACAAATGTGTGATGAATCAAATTACTGCCGAACGAGTTGTTACTAGTTAATAAGTGAACACTCTACTCGTGATTCTTTTTAATGTCAACACTTTATATAGCGGAATGAATGATTTCATATCTTAATCTTAAGATTCTGCACTGATGTTACGAATTCCCTGATACAATTAGCTGTCTCAAACACGTGGAAGCTCGACATGGAAGAACAAATTGTCTTTGGTTGTATGACTCATTTACGGATCATAAATCGCAGAACACTAACGAATTACTATCACAAACTAACCAGGCTCTTCCTGAGCGACAGGAGCAGGGACATCGCCTTCAATTTCAGCCAAAATATCCTGTTCTCTGGCGAGGAAATCAGCCACAGGATCAGCCATTCTGTAAGAAAGGTTTTCCTCGCAAATCTTCATCTATTCGGCAATTTTGAACAAGATTACTTAACAAAACATACTACAAGACAAGAGGAACAAATAAAAACAAAGCAACAGTCAAATAGGCCGCGGAATAAGATAAATATTGATGGATGATTGCTGAATCTGGATAAACCGGATGACCAGGTGACCGCAGCGCGGCCGCGTCGTAAGTAAATGCATCTCGCCACGATTTAGAGATTGCGATTGGAGCACATTTATGCGGAGTGAAGACACCACGATCAGCCAGCCAGCTGGTTGAAAAATAACTTATTTCACTACGATAGTTCGGAGAGTTTCATACATCTCCTACCTTTCAAACCACTGAAGCAGGCTTATGCGGCGTAAGTTGCCCTATCCTGATGTGTTTGTAGTTTGATCCCGTTGCTTTCCGGTCATAATTCTTGAGTAACGGCGGGTTTCGAGATCAAACTACAACGACTATATGACCACTCCCTATTAAGGCAATATGTTACTTTTGTTGACTGGAAAAGGTATATAATTTTTTCACATTTCATATTGGTTAGTTTTTGCAGTCATCACTGTAAAGATAAAACCGGCGTTCTACTACAGTAGCGACACCGTACTACTGCCGTTTTACTGGTAGTGTTACTGCAGTATCACCAGTCGTAAAACGGTAGTAGTACGGTGTCGCTACTGCAGTAAAACGCCAGTAAAGTTGTAGTTCAACTGCAGTAAAACAGCAGTGAAATTATTTCGAATTATCGAAAATAAAACACTTGAAAATTATTTTTTTTATAAAACAAAATTTAATTATCATTTCATGGCACCTCTAGTATCTAGTCCTCACGTACTAAATACTAAGTTCGCTTCAGAGGTGGAAAGTACCTCAAACTTGGGTAATTAAACCGAAAACAGCCAGAAGCCGGCAGACAACTCTCGCAGACATCCGTATCTAGTATAGGTATCTCGTGTGGTATTAGATAATTAGTTCATTTCTGAGATTACTTGAGATACATCACCGATTAACTGGTAGTAATCGTGATTCAACGCTACCACTAGTTTACCACTGAATCGCGGGACGTTTACGACCATATCACCACAGTTTAACTGTTACTACCATTCTACTAGTGTCTTAACTGTGGGCTAGAAGTTCCTATGATTGCTCGGAGCGAATGAAAATTGTATTGTTTGTCCAACCGTTTTTTCTCTTCAATTAATTGAGGATCCTCGCAATTCATATTGCTTGGCAGGAATAAAAAGTATATCGGCAAACCATTTGTTTTTTACTCCGTCTATTCTCAGTTCAGTTTTTCTAACAATAGCTGTGTGACAAAAGTTTGACAAACGCTTTTCAAAAGCGGTTCAAGACCATGTGAAATTTTGCTTGAAATAAACGAAACGGCTTTCTCCATCTTAGTGATTACCCGAAAGTGACAAATATCACTTACTCGATATCTCACCAAGAGTATAATCTACTTAGGTCAGTGCGAATTTATAATCATTCGCGGTTTTGGAATGTTTTTCCAACCTAAGTCAGATGTTCCCAAGCGTTCGTCACACATTCCACAACTTCAGGGGGAGATGGGGGAACTATTCAGCATCTCTGCTCAATCTTAATTATCTTCTTTTCTCCCTTTCTCTCAGTAATCATATAGCACAATTCAAAGGTTTCATTTAATCTTTATTACTCAAAAATACCCGTTGAATAGTAATACATCAGAAATAAGCTCAAAAATCATGATATCTCAACGAATAAATTGTTAGTCTAAATACTACCTTATTAACTGTTTATTAAAAGTTAAAGAAACATAGAACATACATGCAGAAATGAGAAAATTCAATATTTTACAAAACGATTTCCAGAAAATATTCGTGATGCATCAGGCGGTGAATATTTCTTCGTTGAGGAGGTTGAAAGCGATTCTGGTTGAGCACTTTTCTATCTGAAAAAAATAAGTATAAGTCACAATGTTTCCCCAAACAACGTCTAATTGCAGTTGTTATCAGTTATCTTCCATTTAGGTCTACTCTATCCAACGTTTTTCTGAAATGAGGGCGTTTTCCATGCAATATACTAGAAGTGAATTGAATAGTCACGTAAAATTAGCATTCTATAATGAGGCTGTAAATGTATAATGAGGAATCGTGCACTTAGTCATTGTACGTTTCTGAGTTCTGCTGTGTTTAACATGTTTCACGCGACTGTGCAATTGACTAACAGCATAACGAAATCACTATGGGAAAACGTGAGAAAGTTTAGTGCGGTCGTGTAAATTCAACAAAAACGAACCTGTATACGTCTCGAACGGAAATCATCGGTGATCTTCACAGATACGCCCGGGGTCATAGTCAGGGCAAGTAGGGCGGCCGCAGAGTCTTGCGACGAAATCACTCTGCCAAAGTCCCAGTCCACTTTCGATTGATTTGATGCCTGAAGGAAAACAACATTAAACCTCGAACTTATATATTCGAACACTTGCGAAAACGTAATCTAAGGTGAGCATAGCTCCTAAAACATTTATGTCTGATGAAAAGCAACCAAAACTCGAACCTATTTTAACTAATATATCAACACGTTGTCCCTTTCTAAGTCGTAGTCTCTTTTACTGAATGATTTTCATAGGTACAAAACATATTTTGCGGCTGAAAACTTAAATTAGTTAGATAGGTAATAACCTTGACGAGCTCAGTAATTCTAATTGGGTTAAGTTATTACCTTTACGAGTTCGAGTATTCCCTGTAGAGTACATCCCGTGATACAGTTGTACAGCCCAATCGTCGTGGGTGGTCTTTCGGCCCACGCCAACAGGGTGGCATCTGTGAGGGACCTCAGGTAGATGGTAGATCTAGGCTGGATTCGCAGACAGCGCAGATCACCCATTGACGCTAACACCTGAAAGTAGGTCAAAATATTGCCCAGCTGTAATGAAGTATCGAAACATATTCATCTATTCAAAGACAAGTAGAAATTCGTCTCAAAAAGATTAGTTTCGAGATTAACTAACTGGCATAAGTCGAACTTATCAAAACATGTCAACTAGGCAGCGCTTCCTATAAGTCGTTATATTTTGTGTTGCATATTCATTCACAAGTTTCCTCGCTAGCAGAATATGAAATTCGACACGTCTCACGTTTCTAGTGCTGACATTGTACGGTAGCTGTCAGTTTATGCTGTGTTGTCAGGTGTCAAACGTGACGCTGTCTAGTAAGATGTCGGAACTGTCAGGATTGCGACCGCCACTGGCAATCCTTGCGCAAAAAGTCTTAGGACACCGACATTTAGCCAATATAATAATTGACTCAGTTATAAATAACTGTTCCAATCAAGTTCAACTATTCAGTTTAATAGATCAAGCTGCATTCCACACTTTTATCATAATGAAAGTGTTTCGTGACTAGGTACAAACTATGGCACGACTAGGCATATTTTCGAGAAAAAAAAAACTTATTCTGAAGGGAAAATGTATGCAAACGAACCTTATCCGTGATCACATCGCAATCAAAATGACAGAAATCGAGTGTGAGAGAATGAACTGCGGTTCTGGCTAATAGTGACATCATCTCATCTTCTGAGAAGGCGATTCGAGACAGAGTGAACGTCAAATGATTCACATCACTGAAATTACTGGGGTTATTATCGTGAGACCAACTCAAAAACAAGAAGAAAGTTATACCACTGTTTCAGACCTTTAGTTCGAAGTTGTTGTTTCCGTTAGTTGTAAAATTGTAATAGGTCATTCAATGAGGTTATTTGTGACAGAAAAGTATAAACAGAAAACTTTCAGATAAGTTCTTGAAATAACGTTTCGGGGCACTTCTCTTATACATATCGCATCAACTTTGAGGGTGTCGCTCAAATGTACAAGTACTGTCAATCTGGGCCCACGTAATTCGGATAAACGTCAGGCGAACATGAATCATTTCGACAACTAGCAGGTGTCAATCAACAACGGTTCCAGACTACAGGCCACACAAGATGATAAAAAGTCGAACAGGGTGATTAGCGACTACGGTATTTCCGAGTGAAAAATGATAACATGGTCTTTTAAAGCAGAGAAAGTGAACAACTTTTACGAATAAGTTACTTGAGATTTGTTAAGAGCCCGTTTTAAAATCCAAATCAATTTTCTGTTAAAGTTGTTAGAAGGATAAACATCACTTTTCAGTTATTATCAATCAGGTTATTACAATTACAAGAAAGTTTGAATAACATATAACCATTCAACTTGTTTACTGACCTCAAATCGTTCCACTTCGCTGTAATCATCTGATGAAATGAAGAATCGGCGGTCATTCCGTCGAAAGACAAACGTTCGGCGAGTTTGACCTGCAAATTTAAAACTTGTTCAAAAACTTAAGCATACCAAATTTAAGACTTGCGCAAAAACTCGAGAAGAGCCGAGCACATACGATTGTGAATTGAATAGTTATGTGAAATGTCCAAATAATCATGTGTTTTTCAATTTATGTTTTCTCAAAGCGAAATTTTAGGAAATTGTTATTAAGTACAGTTTCCCATTGAATACAGTATACCAGACTACAAAAAAGGTAGGAAGTTCCCTGATCCATCGAATACAGTATATCAGACTACGAAACACAGTGAAATGTAATGTGATCCCACCTTGCGCATAGCATCTGCAATAGCCGAGTGGTCATTGACCGTGCTGGGTCCCTCACATGATTCTTCCACGATCTGACGGTACTTCTGTTGACGTCTCATGGTAACCACCAGACGCTTCTTCATCCGAGTTCCCTTCTGTAGCTGGATTCGACCAATGGGAGCCGTGCGCTCAGCGTGGGCACGCATTTGAACACTGGAATGCAAAAGTTTTAGTTTATCTGTAACTTCTATTAAAGTAATACGAAAGGCAAGATGGCGAATTGTAGTTTTCGGTATCTGAAATCCTTACAGTTTTTTTGAAAATCCTATTTCTTTTGAAGTTTGTATCATGGTAGCCTTTCACAGCGCACTAACTCAATAATGGAAGCTACAAAATTTAAAATGCACAAAAAAGGAAAAAGAGGAAGGTAAACACTACGCAGAAGTGGTTGGAGCTGTACCTGAATTCGTTGACGGTGGGTCTACCGAGACGGTGTCTGTCGACGATTCCGTTGATTCTGGTATTCAGACGACGGAACTTTGCGATTGAGGGAGGGCTCACGGAAGATAGAACACGAATGAGAACGTCATCAGGCAGGCAGTTTAGATCCATACTTTCTGAATAGGAAACAATATGATGTTAATTATCAACATTCGAAACTAGAATATTATAAATATGTAGAAATATTTCAAAGAAGAGTAACAAAAACATTGGAAAGATATAGAGATGCAGAAAAATGCGGTCATATTTTGTTTGAGTAGAGCTCTACAGTCACTGTTTTTCAACAGTTACTAGTTTTCCAATCAGTGTGTTGGTTAACCTAGAGTGACCACAAACTAACGAATGAAGTATTGCAACTAATACAGGTGAAACAGGTAATTGGATATCAATTTAGGGATAAGTAGCTATGATCCGGAAATGCAGAGTAGAGATGAGCAATTAGACAAGTGGGTGCAATTACCACTTTGGGTGAAGATTTTGAGTGACAGAGGACGACATTGTTATCTTGCATCCATCTTTTAGTTAGAGTATATTAGTTTGAGTTTGGTTCCAAATTAAAGAATTTTGTTTACGGTTAAATCAATTGTTTTGCTTGGCATCCTGTTTGAAGAACCACAAGGAGATTAAGAGAACTTCCGAGATTTATGAGATCTAGCAGACTTCAAACCATCGTGTTAAATGGTGAGCCTGATTCTCATCTGAATTAACTGTACTTCAAATGTTCTTGAAAAACTTTGATTGTGCGAATTACGCGACTATATTGCCGTTCGCTAAAAAGTTGGCGTGCGATAGAATTTATCTGTGAGTACTGTAGCTAAGAGCGGGCTGTATCTTCGTCATTCCTCCTTCTTTTATTCACTCAGGGGAGGATACGTGTGCTGTTTACAACATTCTGTCAATCGCAGGGATTATACGATTCTATCCATGTACTTTGCGAGAAAAACTGCAAACCTTGACAAACAAGTGTCACTCATCGAGGTATTTGTGGCAGACCCAATATCAGCTGATATGTCAATTCAATCCTGGCATATTTACATTTCACAACTCCCCTTTTATGTGACGTGTTCTTCGCTCACGTGGGAGATTATTAGAAAAGACTAGACGTCGAAAAAACTTGAGAATGACAGCAAAAGAGGGCTTGGTTTTGCGAATTCCGCATATGATGTAATTGGCTTATCGCCAAGTGTTTCGTAGCACAGTCTGCTGGACTGTGACGACACCCAAGAATTATCTTCAATGTTGATTATTAAAGAGTGGTCAGAAATGTACCATCGCTGGTACCTCTGTGTACTGAGTGAACAAACAAAACACGGTTCTTTTAAAGTTTTGGTGTGTTCTCAATTGAGTCCCACTGGGTTCTAGGCATAATGCGCAAATTATGCTCTACTCTGACGATAACACTACAATTAATTTTTGTTTTCTATCCATAAGCTTGGTGAAACCCAATCGAAAACCACTAGTAAGACCAGGTATGGCATACGATTCTTCTCAACAAATAAATAAAAACTCTAGGAAATACCCTGTGTTGTAGAACGAGAAATGAAAACGACCACTCATTCAAATTGTGTACGCTATATAGATATTATCTTGGTTATTTGATAGATTTCAATCGAAGTAGGCAAGTAGGTCATAGATACCAGAAACATAAATATGGAATACTCAGAGAAACTATCGAAAAGAAACAAACAAAGTTTTGTAGTGAAAGTTAAAATTCGCTGCTCGTATGTTGTACACTCTCGTTAGACTGCCAATGGAATGAATCACGACTTTTTGTCAAACTGCGTTTGTAAATACATGACATTACAAGTGTGTTTTTGGGATTCGTCCTTTTCGCACCATTTGTGCGAAACAAAATAGAAAAAAATCTACTTCAACGTATACACATTCGGCTCAGTTGCTTATTTTAAAATCTTGTCTTTCTCGCACTAAAATGTTAGCGAAGCGAAATAAATCATTCTTTAAAATCCAAAACATTAATACTTTCTCCATCATAAAGGTTTGATCATAGTATAGTCAAGGTGAGGTTGAACAGTATACTGTAAATGCCACCTTCGGAAAGAAAGGGAGTATATGAACCTATGACAGGGATATATCCGTGATTACGTCTGGAGACTTCTCTCAGGCCCTACTTTCTTGACAGATGATTGACTAAGGAGCTTCGATACATACGTGTATTTGACAGGCGGCAAATGATGTGTCACTCAGTGCTGATGAGCGAAGAAGCGCATAAAAACCAGACATGCAAGGTTAGGAAGAAAAGCGGTGGTATAGGGTTCGCGCTTCTAACGCAAGCCTTCACTTATGACTTGCCCTATTCTACCCTTTGTAGTTTCATCCCGTAGCTTTTAACCTGTAGTGAGTGCAAACTACAACATAGCCTTGGTCCTCCTCTAAATGCAAAATGAAACATTTCTTGACCAACCGGAAACTGCGCTCATACACCTAGTACCGTACCTGAGTCACGGAGGTGGTGACTCATCTGGTCAGTTTCAGGTCAAGTCATTAGGCCCAAGTTCAGTGGGGAAGCTGACTGGTCACGAGATAGACCATTTTCGTAACTCTGGTATTATAATAATGTTGGTCGTAAGAACTCAGACGAAATGACAGTGTTTGCGAAGTAGGTGGAACTAAGTTCAATACCAGATGAATGAAAGTTTCTTCGGGGTTTGAGAGAGAACACCCGGTTGAGAGGGTCTATAACGCACGAGCTCTCGGCGTTCCCTAGGAAGGTAAAGATGGTTCACGACTATGATTTACTGAATTACCACCCCATTTATACGAAGACGAGTTGCGAATTAGTAACATTCGTCTTATTTCCAGAGGAGATCTGAAATACGCACAACACTAAAGAAAAAGAAGATTGTATGAGAGGGTAACTATTCCTAGAACCTTTGTTTCACGCACTGGACCACAAGATAGCGAACTTTTCTAGTCAACGTTCATTGGTACGGCATGAAAATCCAACTCTCCGGCCTTCTCATAATGCGTTTCATTCAATTTTTTCATCAGAGAACAGCCTAGGGGTGGGTGAAGGTATTGCCTTTATGATAGTTGGGTGATTAGTGAATGAACTTCAAAATCTGCGGGTGGGTTGTGTGGGTGTTAGAAAAATTAAATTTCAAATTACGGGAACCTAGAGCTAAGTTTCAAATAAATTGGTAATCCCAGCATAAACTTCAGAATAGCTGTGCAGTGGGGGGAGGGGAGCGGTTGTCTAACTGTCTGTCGGAAAAAGTCACCAAGATGTAAGCTAAAATTTAGTAGTTCAAGTACAAACTACAAATTTGTTGTTAATCTTAGTATAAACTTCAGAGTAGCTGTGCGGTGGGGGAGCGGTTGTCTAACTGTCTGTCGGAACGAGTGTCAGCTCGGTGGTGCGCCTTCATCCGTCTTTCTTGTGTCAGTGGCCATAATATGACACACTGTCGTCGGCAATCACCCGCAGCCTATCTGGAGCTGTCACACACAATTCACACGCACATTCGTATATGAGAGAGAGACGAGTGGCACTGCGAAACGCGTCCCACTCCAATTCTCTCTTTCTTTCTTGCCCTCTCTTTCTTTCTCTCTCCCTCTCTTTATCTGCCTCTCTCTCTTTCCGCTTGAAATTGGTCTTTATGAAGATTAACTGAAAACTGAAAAAATAAATGCCAAACAATGGACACATTATGTCATTCCCAATCTGTTCGAAGTCATTAAAGAGATGAGAAGTAAAACAATTTTGCAATTTGGGAATACAATGAATTGAGTCTATCTCGAGTGGTAGGACACAGAACTGTTGCGGATCAATGTAAGGAAAAGTGAAAAATATTATGTGAGTTGTGATTACAGTGAGACCAAGTTAGTTAAAATACATCCCAAGTAGTAGGACACAAAAGTGTCGGTGGGACGTGGTAGGAGCGAGGTTGATGGAAGGGAAGTGACAGGTTTACACCTGAATGAACATGAGAACTGTCGCAGACATTAGTGGCTCCCGCACCCAGTGCATCTGCTGACAGATTATCAGAAATGACTTGGAAGGACGGGGGGGGACTATAGAATAGACTAGCATAGTATATTTGTTAAACCAAAGATTCAAAGGAAATGTCTTGATAGAGACACCTCAAAAAATACCCCTATGCCAAAGAATACGGAATGCAAGATTACACCAAACTATTTTTTTCGTGACTGTCAAAAACACACTCTGAGGTTTTCATTAACGCTGGAGAAATACATGACTGATAGAGAAGTAGACCACGAAATTATACGTTTGGTGTGCAATTATTCATACTGGAAAAAGTTAAAGTACAAAGCAGCATTTTCAAAGCAAAAATGTCGTATATTACATCTGCTAACATGTCTAATTATGAGATGCAGCTCCCGGCCGCGTACTTCCAGTGTAGGACTAATTCATCTCAAGTAGGCTCTTAGCCATAATTAGATTTCCAACATCGAGCTCGTTAGAGACTGGAACAAAACGAACAAACCCGTTTATGAACTTACATCATAGATGTATGATACAATCTTTATTAAGTCGAGATATATGTGTGTTTCACCGAAATATTAGCGTCAATTGCTTTTGGCGGTTCGATTAACGTCTAAATTTTCCGTCAAATTAAGCCGAAAATGACTCGCGCCACCAGGTCGGAAATAAACATAAATTGATGACAGTGTTTACGATTAAAAGGCGGGCGACCATGTTGAAAGTGTATTAATCAAACTGGGCTGGTTGTTGGTGGCTGCTGGGGGCCCTGTTGATCCATCAACTATATGGATAGGGGGATGGATAGAAGACATCAATCAGATGCGACGTCGAATGCATCACAAAGTGACGAGATCCTACATACTTCTACGCTGTCATGACGCAGCGGAACTCGTTTAGGAACTTTACTGGTAGAAAATCAAGGCATCTAGAGGAGCTGGACCTAGCCTAATTGGAGTTTGTTACACGCATTTATAACTCTCTACAGTATTATGCTCGATCTTCCAGGTCATAGTTTCGTACTTTGAGGTTTTTGTAATGATTTCAAATCTTCTCTTTCCCTCTTCACTACTGCAGACTCTAAAGACTTCATACTAAAACGTTGAAGGGTTCATTATAAAAGCCCCTGGAGTATTTGACAGCATACTGTAGAAGGTTATCGAATGAAGAAACGGACTATCGTCCTGAGGATATTCAGAAAACGAGGAGTGGTAGAGAAAGAAGGTTTGAAGATCTTGATAGGTTAGAAAAATGCAGAACGTTTCCAGTGACTTCCACCGGGAAGAAGTTATCGGTAGTGGTTCTCACTGATGCAACGCCCCGAAAGTGGGCGGTGCCTCCTTTGCGCAACGCAGCGCCAAAGGGATTTAGCAACGGAAGCCACTTACGCAAGTGCATAACTTAGCCATATCTGGGGTCATCGGAGGGAACCACTTCATAAAAGGGACGACTGGATACAATACGCGCCAAAAAACAGAAAGTACACATGTAGTTTCTTAGAACTGTAAGGAAGAAAGACATTAACAAATAGGAGTAAGTCGCACTAGTCAAGTAAAGCCTATAATGTGTGGTGAGATTATTAATTGAAGAAGAACTCAGTCACGAATGGACATGTATGAGAATAAATAAAATTATTCGTGATCCTTGTAGAAAACTGTGAGTTGAAAAGAGGAACATGGTTTCGTTAATAGTGTTGAGAACAGAAGCATAAACACATCAACAAAGTTGTTTCAGAGTGAGTCTCCTACTTTATCAATTTTTCACACGTTTTACGTGAACCTTGCTTGAGCTAGAATATTGCAGGGGTGTTCAATGTCAGAAACATAGCAGCATGTCATATTCGAAAGTCGGCATGTTGAGATGTGACAATTAGTAAATAGATAGCCATCTATAGGGGAGGATTGCACCTGGAATGGGCAGGTGGGTGAAGAATAGGGGGGTAAACACTACAAATGGATTAGAGGGACAGGACGCAACATTTCGAGGTTTAGAGGAAAGAAAGAGGGGGGGGGGGAGAGAGAGTGAAGAAGAAAGAGAGAGGAGAGAGCAATAGAGATACAGTGAGGAGGAGAGAGAACGAGAAGAAACAGCAACAACAACAAAACCAGATGAAAAGAAAAATAAGAAGAAGAAAAGCAGAACAGAGAACAAGAAGCAACGTAGAAACAGGAGTGAGACATGAGTTTTTTCCGTAAGCGGTCGAGGGTACCAAAGTATCGTTGTAGTTTGATCTCGATACAATTGACGTATTTCGACCAGAAAGTAGCGGGATCAAACTACAAACAGATTGGGGAAGGCAACATATCGTTCACGCTTGCCTTGGAGGGATCCTTATAATGTCTGGAGCCTGTCCCGGTTAGTTGGCAGTTCTGCTCGCGTTTCACCCGACATTCGACATGACAAGCCACGCCCATTGTGACAGACGCCTGTCTCCTATGATAGACTGGACAAAGATTGAGTTCAGCTCTAATAGTTTGTGATCCTATCTCCCGGGAAGTGCCTTATGCGAAAAGATATAAATAGAAAAGACCAAAGTAGACTAGACGTAAATATCAATCATGACGTGGGAAACATCAGGAGTTGTACCGTAAGTTTTAGTCTCGACGCTCCGACTCTGATAAGATTGACGATGAGAAAGACTGATGCGAAGTGTGTGTGACCATACTGGTCAACTACATAGTCACGTATAATGTGTGAAACTATCAACCTCCCAATGACGAAAAATGCCCATTTGCAAATGTTTCTTTGTTTCATAAGATATTTCTGTTCATCTCACATTCCCCGACCGACACTTTATACATAAAATGGAGTTATTTTGGTTTTATGGTGTGTTTTTGGCTACTGTTCATGCATACGTGGTTCCTATGTCTAATCTAACCTGGCGCCAGGAGTCATTCATGTAATTCAACTCGACTCATCTTGATCAGATTACATCGAAGAAATGTTCATCATGTCAGGCGTATGATTGAATGGGACACTCATGTTTCTCTACCGTACTCTACATTAAGAAGAAGAACATACAAATGACTATATGGAGTAGGGAGAGATCGAATGAGACTATTAAAGGAGACCGGAGAGCAACATCTGTCGCAGCATACACAGCATAATTTTCAGTTAATTTCATCGGGATAAAACTACAAAAAGTTATAGGTCCGAGATTTCTCAAGAGCGACCATACGTTGACATAAAATTTCACTACGAACACCTTTTTCATCACCAATAATTTTTTGATAGTTAGTCAAGTAAAAAAAAGTGCGTAGGAATTGGTTTAATGCTATAACAAACTAAACTTGGATAGTGAGTTTCTTTTGGTAACGATGAAAGTTCCTTGCACGAAATTGTTATGCACAGTTTCTTGGCAGTATGGCAAATTTTAGCAAAAAATCTGGAGGTATGGGGAATCGAACCCCAGACTTCTCGCATGCAAAGCGAGCGCTCTACCCCTGAGCTATACCCCCACAACGGCTGCCTCCAACGAATGTGACTCGTGAACGGGGCGCTGGAAAGGAGACGTTTGACAAAGATGAATCATAGATAGTTTTCCACTTGAATGGAATAATTTCCCAGAATAAAACATATATAAAACAAAGATTGAACATCACTTAATAAGAAAACACTATGCACACGTTGTTTCACTTTATCCTTTTAAGTACTTTTTTTGTTGGATGTAAAAGTTAGGTTAAGGAAATAGAATAGAGTCGATGTAGAATATTAATATTACATTTAGAGAAGACATTCATAATTACATGCTGCATATGAATATAACTGGGGGTTATGGGCAATGACCGTGTTTTACACGTAATTATCACATGTAACTAGGACAAACATACGAATTAGAACAATAACAAAAAGGTGGTGAATGGGATACAGGTGAGGACACGAGGCACATGCGGTAACGTCAGCTAAAAAATACCAGGGAAACATTTTTTAGGCAAACTAGGAGGTTAACTATTCTTTCGGTTATCAAAAGTTATAATCAAAAGGTTCAAATCAAAATAATGAAATTCAAAAGAGAGAAGACTTTTGCAAGGAAAAAAGAACAACCTTGTCATGTTAGAAATTATTATATACTAGAAGTAAATTGAACAGTCACATAAAGTTAGCATTCTAATGAAGAATCGTGCACGTTGTCATTGCACGTTTCTGAGTTCTGCTGTGTTTAACATGTTCCACGTGACTAAGCAAAAAACAGTATAGCCTCATTGAAAATCTTGTCGATGAAATATCTCATGGGAGTCTACGAGTTGAAATAGATTATAACAAGTTCTAGATTGATATTCAGTTCAATGTGCGACAAGTGGAGCAGTGGGGAAGAGAACCCGACTACGATGCGAAGTGTCAATAAATTAGCGAATTACAACAGGGGCGGTGACTTTGATGTCGAGAAACTACATAGACTCATAAGTTATGGGAATAGGTTATCCAACGGGAACTAGCACACACAGTCACACAAGAAGACAGACTATTTGACTGGAGGGGGGGGGGTTAAGTAATTGTGAACCCAATGAATGTATATTACGTCGATTTGGCTTTGAGTTCTTAATCAGAAATTTCCCAAATAAAATACTTCAGTTCATTCGAATTTTGAGAATTGAACTTCATAGAACCTAACTCTAACTATCCTTAATTTGAGGAGTTCAGCGCTGATTTTCTGTGAAACCAGATTTCAACGTTTGAAAAATACCACGTTTTTAATGTCATAAAAGAAAAGACAGCTATTTGGGTGGCATTTCGCTATCTCGATAAGAACGCTATAAAAACTGTCTGCTAGAAAAATCTGTACAGTGCATGAATACAGCAGACTATAGCATGACTTTTTAGTTGATGTTGATGTACAACTTCAAGTTTCTGAAACAATCTTGCGAACCTGAGCTGACACTTTTATACATATAATAATAGTTTGACGTGAAGTCCCGTACAACGTGGAAAACATCATAAAACGGACATAGACAGTCATAAAGTTGGCGAATGGTGATTTTTCTTCACGTTACAGGTAACTATATCATTCACTTGCTAAGATGAACGAAAATAGCGGTTCAACTGCACATGTCTCTCTAGATGAAGTGCAGTTTTTTGTTGGTTGTTTATACAAATTTATAGACCACTGATAAGAAGTGCTGAACGCCAGAAAGTGACATGTACTTGAGCTAGTGCCTGGCACGGTTTAAGAAATGACAATTACAAGGCCCAAATAAGGAACCTGTCAAAGTTCTGATTGAAAGGTAGACGACAAAAACACTGTCTCCTTGTCATTACTCTGTTTTACAGCTGTGATCACCAAGAACCGACATTCTATGATTTGGAAAATTTTGAAAACACAAACGTTTCCGGAACTCCAAGCTGAACCGAGCATGGATAAAAAAAGATGGTATAGTTCCGGTCATTCTCACTGAGACTTGGCAGCGTGCCAATGAATATTCCAGGCTATTTTTCACCATTAAAACCTTGGCACGCTGCAAACAGGTCTCAGTGCGTATGAAACGGACTATAGCTCAATCTCACATATACGCGAATGATCACTTCATACTCGAATCGTTGCAAATGAGAGCGAGGAAACTTGTTTTCAGTTTTGATCTGAAAACAAACTCCCTCGATTCCAAGTTGTTTTCACACATGAAGTATAATTCTCGTGGACGGACGATTTGCTAAGCTGCTCATGAAAACTTTCCATTAAAAGACACACTTTTCTATCGCGCCTGGTGTTTACTATTTCGTTGTGAAATGAAAGTTTCCCACCGACGAAACTTTTTACTATGCGTAGTTTAATTTTCAATTTCCGCAAACGACAGCCGACGACAAAAAGGTGACGCTCTTGTAATGGAATTGTGAGAGGTGCAATCACTCCCAAATGGGCAGCGACTCGAGGAACAAGGTCAACTTATATGAGGACACTGAAACATTGGAAGAAACAGTTTGGCTATAACAATGGACAAAAAATGTCCCAACGTCCCGAAAATGCCCCGATTTCACGTACTTGGAACAAGATCAAACAAAGATGTTAACTTGGTTTTGCCTCATTTACTGATGTAATTTATATATTCACGTTAGTTGTACCAGTTTTTGCTGTATAGTCCTGACAGTTTTCAATGTATGTCTCAATAATTACATTGAAATGAAGACAACCAGCTTTTGTAGTTAATAAAACTTCTACGTGAAATTGTTGTTAAACATATGGAACATTCATGTCAAAATGATGCTGAACAGCCTTTTTGAAACGGAACGTGAAGTTGTAGGTATGTTATGTAGTGCTGTAGTTACAGCAGGTGTTTGCTAGCGTTGCGTGGACATTGCGTCACGTACCTCTCATTAATTACGGTAATGTAAGTACACAATGCCATCTGTCCTAGGAAGATTCAAGTTTCTATACTAAACCAAAGTAAAGTTGACTCGCATAGAAAAACAACACAAAGTCGCACATAGTCGATGTCAAATGTACTACCTCTTCAATGTGATCAATTCAAATGAAGTCGACGTTTTTGAAGGGAGTTATTTATACTTTTCAAATTCTGATAAATGTCGCAACAGATGGTACACTTGCTTTTCTGATAGATTTGATGACAGTTGAGTAGTCATATAGTTCAATATACAAGTTCGCGAAAATTCATGATGATAGAATATTTGGTTACTGTAAGTTGGGCATAATACCGAGCGCTCGGAATTAATCTGGTTGAGGCCACATCGGCCATTACATGGCTCATAAAAGGCATCTGCACAGAATACTGCGCCCGGAATTAGTTTGCATTCGGGAAAATATGGAAGGAACACGGATAAAATGATGGGACATGATTAACTTTCAAAGAAACATTTTCAGTACTTTCGTAATTTTCCGTTTGTGTACACGTTCATCAAATGTGGAGGAAACACCGTTTTGAAACTATAAATTTGAGCGATAACTCTGGGTTTCAGTCGAAAAATGAGTTTGTGTGCAGAGTACTCAAAACCGGTCCGATAAAACGCGGAAAAGTAAGCCAATACCGTAGTTTCGTAGTTTTTGATCTCGCCGCCGGTGCCTCGGATTTCAGCGGCCATCTGTTTCCGTTACACTGTTGAGAATGCGCGAAATGGCTCGGATCCCAGATAAAAACTGTGCCTCAACGATCTGACGAGATCATATTTCAGTACGTATAATACAAACCGGGGACAGAAGTTATTCGTATTACAGGCCAGAGAATGACACGCCTGTGGAGAATATTCTAACTATAAGGATAGAATAAGACTAGATGAGAGCGATAAAAAAGGTAGTTCGTCAAGTTCTGCGATATTTGCAGTTTGATGGGTATACCAAAGATGTTGTAAATATATTTGATATTCTAACTACACTATATAAGCTACTGATTCCAATACTCCGTATGTCTAAGCTCTCGAAGCAGGGTATACCGAAAATCAAATTCACTGCTATAATGGTTGGACAACCCTACTTCTCCCAACTCATGACATCAGGATCTGTGTAGCATTCATACCCATTTGCTCGATCGATCCGGACTATATTTTGGCGAAGTGACAAGGGTCTGTCAAGATTCTGCCAGTATCCAGGTTTATGTTGGCATATCTTTGCCAACATCGTGTCCCGCCAGTACACAAGTGCTCTACAAACAGGTTACATTTAACAGAGATTCATGATATCTTAACCTTTTCATTGTGAGCATCTCAATGTCACAATGTACACACGACAAGTACCGTCTGGTCAACTTATAATACATATATAATTATTGACGCAATGCCGTTTTGCAATATGGGGTGTGACCAAATCTGAGCTGTAGTTTGAACTTCGAGCAGAGCATAAACTGCCACGCATAACTGAAAGGCAGAGAAATCAAACTACTAACACAGAATGTGACGACAAGTTGTACCGTTTCCGCCTGCGATCTCTACGAATTTTGTCTAACTGTCGCAAATCGTGCGCTCATGGCATACTACGGCAAGGTTTCCACTAGCGCATACAACCCAGGTGCGGTAGCAAACCCCCAAAAAAATCAGGAGATACCCTATAAGCTACATCTCTTGAAGTGCTGATGAGATTCTATTGATCCCTACGCTACAACATCAGACGTTCCTCAATAGCTAACGAGGTGTTCATGAGATGATGCCCATGACGTATCTCATGAGGTTTTTGAGGGATTTCTATCGCGCCACGTAAATTTGTTCGAAATAACTTGCTTGAGGATCATTGGTCCCCGTTAATTCACACTTTGTATTTGAAACAAAGTAACTTTTAGAAGGCAGCTAGCAGTTGCAGCACCTCCGGAAACTCCCGTGTGAAAGAAAATAGACTGTGGGTGAAGGTTTTTTCAGCTCACACGTTCACAATCGGTAAATGATCTGGTTATTTTTGAGTCGTGGTTTGGTCTAGGAACGCATAAACACTTTAAGAGTAGGGTAAGCTCAAATGCTAAATGTTGACCTTATCTGTTTTGTTTGTAGTTGGATCTCCCTGTGTTTAACTTGGGATCTGCAATTTATGATAGATGCGCAAGTCAAACTACAAACTACAGCTCCGATTTGGATCCACCAGATCCCCATCGATTGCTTAGTGATCAGCTATCTTTGAAGGGTAGTTGACTCGTATTTGCGATGTGAAGGAGGGGTATCACATGAGATACAAAACACTCACAGAGAGGATACCCAACTACATGCGTGCGCTAAAGACGCACACACTTGTATCCTACGTATAGTACAAAGTACAAGTTATAAGAGTCTCTCACTTCCTCAGCACGAATTCTGAGTTTAGTCGGAAGAAAAACAGTTGGGATGTTCGAGTAGTTCTGAGTAGGTATATTTCTTACTAGGACTGTAAGAATGTAAACATGTAACAAAAACAATATTAAATTAGTGATTTTCATCAAAAGCCTATCAGTTTTATATGGTTTATGCTCACAAGTAACGGTTTAGTTTCCATAAGTAGCTGATGAATTGAAATAACCAACTCTTTTTTCTGGAAGCATCAACTTTTCTTGACTTTCTGACTTAAACAAGAATTTCATTACCAAACTACATGTTGTGAACGTTCAAAGAATAAAACAAAACATGATTACATAGTGATGGAAGATAGCTTTCAAGGCAAACAAGAGATCCAGTTACTTGATGGATCTGAATAGTGTTATTTCACCTTCATTCGTTTAACATTTATTTTTATAAGCTTCCATTCATTTGAGAAATGAACGTAATGAGTTTGATTTGCGTTTATATAGTTAGTCAATTGCACAGTTACGTGAAACATGTTAAAGAAACCGTTCCCCTATAATCTGAGTTCCCCGAAAAGTTTAAAAAGCTCAAAAAAGTTTCTCAATGTCTTCCCATAGACCATGAAAAAACTTTCTGATTGAAAATTTGTAAAATTTGCATAACATCAAGCAATATAGAAGGGGACATGAACATTTTCACTGTGACGCCAATTGACTTGGTTCATTTACATCCAGATTAATTTTCATTTTGTAGTCTTTAATTGGGTATTCGTATGTGATAGAGTGTTTTAAGAGAATTTTTGTACTCCTATAGGCTGTTTTGAGCATACCCTGTACGCAACCCCCTATCGGTGTCATTACGTAAGCCGCTTTTCTGAGAAAACGGAGCAAGATAGGGTTATGAAAGTATATATTTTTGATAATGGTTTTCATTTGCCATAGGGTCACATTGTTAACTCAGAAGTCAAAATTAATGCGGGACGGATTCTTTAAACACAGCAGTACTCGTAAACGTGCAATGGCAAAGTGCACGATGTCTCATTAGAATGCTAATTTTACGTGATTATTCACTTAACGTCTAATATAGATGAGCGAATTAAAGTTGATAGTATCCAGTTTGATTCTACCACAGCAAACGTATTTGGTATTTGCTGCCCTATCACACTGTGTTTGTAGTTCTGTTGCTTTTCGGTCGGAACTATTTTGGCGTGTATCGAGAACAAACTACAACTAAGATGTGATCTTTCCTACACTCTTTTCTCACTTACATTGAAAACGTGTTAAATTAGGAAATGTATTCAGAAACGGTCTAGAAAATGTGTTTATACACGTATCTTTATGTAATTTCAAATCGCTCATACGGTCCATTGTTCATTCTCTTTCTTTCGTTCTCGAAATTTGTCACCAAAGAAGAATTTTTGCACAGTTTGCAGAAACATTTTTCGGCGTGTTTCTACGAGAGCTGCTAGCGGCGATGAATGAGACCGGGTGGAGTTTTATGCAAACAGTATGATACTCTTTCTCAACGCATAAGAACACTGGTTCTTACAAACGAACGCCTTTATGCTATTGAGTGGATTTGTCACGCACTTTTTACGTGGTGAAGCTCTACACCATCATTCTATCTTCTTTCGCGTGGTCTTTTTGTACCTGCAGGAGTTCACATTCATGTTGCCCAAACTGATGCTGACAAAGAAAACTTCTCACGTATTAGTATCGATACATAATAATCTGAGAAAAGATTGGCGAATAAAACGGTGGGAGAAAATGTACAACAGGAACTGCTCACCCCATTTTTAACGGTGGAGGGGCAGGGGGAAGGGGGTAAACTATCTTGAATCCTTACTCATCAACATAATTTTCATAATAAGCTGTTCCACTGTTTCCCAATCAAAAACCTGATTTTCGATCCCTAAGTTTTTCTCCTGCCTCGAGGTACCTGACAGTACCTTTCCCACAGCTCTCAGGCACGGCGGATCGTTTTCAAGGACTTTTCATGTTGACAGATTTCGCGGGTTAAAAGGCTAAGAGCAGCGATATGTACCCGAGCCGTCTGAGAGCCGAAACAACTCCGCCGTTACTATTAATAGACCGGAGACTAACTTGTGTTACCGTATACCATCAGCGAATTGATTTGAGAAAAATCCTCTGCTACCGTACACCATTCCGAATCTTGTCACGCACAATCATTTTTCAACTCTTATTCTCCAATCATGTCTGTGTCTCAGATCTCCCTGTTTATCTCTCAATCATGCTCCATTCTCTTATTCTCTCTCTTTTCTCTCTCAGTCTCCTCACTTTCGTTCTCTCTTTTTCCTCTCTTCCTATTATGCTTCCCCATTCAATCATAGAGTGGTTAGCTGCCGACCCTTCCGATGCTCATTTTCATTATATGTAGCTATACCTAAAAAGTCAATATACACTTTGTAGAAACCCCGTTTTAGCAGAATTCACCAGGAAAAGTTGTTGAAGAACTTTCATTGAAATCTTGAACATTATATAATGTTCTCAGTGCTTCTCTACATCCTATACTATCGGGGGAGTAGTTTACATTTGCCCCCCACCCTGGTCGAAAATGTGTTGAAAAGTGCCCGTACTACAATCGCCTCCACTTTTGGGGGGCGATTATACACCATGCTTATTTACTGCAGGCTTGGGTTGATTGGGGGGGGGGGGGGGGGGGGTGATTGTTCATCAGTTCCGGGTATGTACTATCCCCCCCCCCATTTTGTATTGTGGGGGTGATTGTTCATTGTCGAAGATGTACAATGTCCCCCCACCCATTTACCAATTACCCCCCACCTTTGCACGATTTTTCTAGGATTTAAATTAGGTGGGGGGTAATAGTACCACGAGGGGGGTGATTGTTGGGTGGGGGGCGATTGTACATTTTTCCCACTATCGGTTCCATTCCCAGAAGTTCAACGATATTGTAGTGTAAAGGGGGCAGAAAGGAAAGTTAGAATGGAAGTTCCGCTCAAGAGAAACGGAGGTATAGCATTCTTATTTCGAATTAATACTCCTAACTTGCGTATGGTGCACATTCTTCAGATCGTTTTGGCGCGCGCAACGTCACGTTAAGGTTGCCCGGGGTACCTAAACTAGCTTCCCATTCTGCCCTCCTTTAAGCAAGGTGCTCAGGCTCCTGAATTCAATTACGTTGGTCATTTTAGTGAAACCTTTCATTTTGAAAAGAGAGCTATCTCTGAAAACTCTGTTGTAAGACGTTTTTCCGCATTTTTTCCGCATGGAATAAACTATTGTTCAGTTTTATTGTATTGCGGAACCTCGTTTCTCGAACATGGATTATGTCTATTACGTTTGTTGTTACGGACAACGAGAAAATGTGAAAATGATGCACCTGTCATTTTGCAGTTAATAATCAAACCAATGGCATAGGTGCACATTTTTCCTGAACTGATTGGTGAAAAAAAAAACATGTTCACGTGAAGTGTTAATGCAAATGTTCACCCAAAGTATGTTGCTTGATTTTAACGTACGGTGATCAGTTTCGATCGATAATTCAACTTTGCTTTCAATCTTCAGGCTAAGTTTATTACATTCATTAGTTTACTCTCCTTTTCGACCACCTAGATGTTTTGGTTTGTGAGCTTCCATTCTCAGAATATATGCAGCAACTTGTAAATTCAATTATGGCGGTCGCGTTTCTATTTTTGCCCTGTCTCACTCTGGGGAAATTCGGTGCCTGCTAAATACCTTCATAGAAACATGCCTCATAAAGTTTGTTTGACTGATTAGGTCAAACGGTGATTAGTGTGCAAACTCGTGTAAGTGCTGAAAAGACACATTTTTGAAAAACTTTATAAGTTCCCGCTAAACATTATGTATTGTAAATATAAAGTTTAATGTCTAAAAAGGTCACACGTACTATGTCACAGAACCAGATTAGATTTGTTTTCTATTTTGTCTCAATTTCCACACACGTACCTCGTTAGCATAATATGCTAACGAGGAGAATGGAATATAATAGATATTATCTATTATCTAATAAACGTTAGTAACCAATAATATTTGCAATCACACCAATCAAGAATTTGTGACACTTCCACGGTCTACGTGGGAGTAATGAGAACTGTAGTATAAGTAAAGTTTTTTTGTCGAGAGTAGTTTCTGACACGTATCACGAAAACTTCCAAATTCTGAAGCTGAAGCTCTCTCTTAGATATGTGGCGCAATCTGCCAA
Source organism: Litoditis marina (assembly GCA_964036275.1). Taxonomy (NCBI): domain Eukaryota; kingdom Metazoa; phylum Nematoda; class Chromadorea; order Rhabditida; family Rhabditidae; genus Litoditis; species Litoditis marina. The sequence continues at coordinate 8,983,616 of OZ038440.1, read as the reverse complement.
CTTTTTCCGGGCAATTGGTTCTGGAATCTGTAATGGCCCGCTTGCCTATTTGATAATGATTAAGCTCACTCCAAGGCGGAAGATATTTATAATAGAACTTGTATACCAACCATAAAGTAAGAAATATGGCATACCAGTAGCACAAGGTATTTTCACTTGAAACGGCACTTTTCTATACGTAAAACTTGCAGCATGGATTTTCTTGCACACGTGCAGATTTGTACAACGTCAGTAATTATACCAGGTGTTGAGAAGGATGAACGATTAAAATTACACATTCCACCTTCGTCGAATCTTCTGTTCTCTGTATAATCAAAATTCAAGGAATACAGGCCACGCAACAATATCTAAATCTCACATGAATACTATATCGCGCGAACCTGCGAGATTTCTCGATCAATTTCTACTCGTTCTCGTTAGATCATTTCATGCGAAATTTGGAGATCACCAATGCATCAGAACCAGAAGAGTCCGATTTGGACGCATTAATCTCATATTTTATCATTAATGAACTCGGTGACATTATGCAGAACTGGGCCTGCTCTGAGAATCTCTTAATCCTCATGTGAGCTCCACCTATGAACATTGGTCAGCAAGGGCGCCATTCTATGAATATTCTCTCAACACAATCATTGTCAAAGTTTTCATCGTGTAGTCAGCATTTTAGTTGATATTCAGGCTGAACAAACTTTCAGTACTAACACGAAGTGAGGAGCTTCATATAAAAACTGCTCTGGAAACTTGTGCTACGTTTTCTGACCATGAAAATGCAAGCCAAATCGATTCAACGCAATCAGCGAATACACGAGACGCCTGTAATACGGATAGTTTAATTTTTGTCAAGGAATCCTTCAGGAATCCACCGAGCGTGTACCAACTAGTACAAATTGGTCGTGGATAAAGACACCTCTTGGTCAGCTCCATGTTCGAAAAGTTGTAAAGATTCGAAATCTAGTGCAATTGTTCACCCTTGACTCATCTACAGTGTAGACCAAAACTAAGTTGTAGTGTGGATGGTTGAAACTACAAACACAGTAGATCATAACACGAACGTGAATTTTGGCCAATCCCTCTGATATCCTCTCGGAACGCGATTGAAGTGTCAATTCCGAGAGTTGAAGCGATGCTCGTTGCCGGTCATATATTACGTCACAACTCGATTAGGACATGTTATTTGACAGCCTTTGCCTTCAATAAACAAGCAGACAACTTATGGCCTTAGCTGCTCCGTCTGCCTTGTTCTGACCTTTTAAGTATTCTGCTGTCTGTTTGAGGCAAAATAAACTGAAAATGTTTGGAAGTAGCTCATTTTGCCCCGGATTTCGGGTGGATGCGTCTAACATTTATGCAGTGTTGAAAATGTGAGGAAGCAATAAAACCTTTTCTCACAATGAAATAAAAATAGGGTTCCACGGGTTTAAAGTTTAGACCCGTTTAGCTCACGGCAATGAAATTGTGACTAAACTCATTCAATTCTTGTTTGAAAAAACATCTATTGAAGCTGTAACGATTCCCCACCAGTTTATTTTGAGACCCTATTTACTATTCTGTTTTCTAGCAAAATGTTATCTGGCGTGTGCTATATTCCGCTTATGTATGCATGCAGCTTGAGCGGTTGACAAATTTGAAGCCGAAAATTCGGAGCCTAGCAACAACATTTCAATCCGGGCCCCATTGGCACTTGAAAATCAGGTGTTTGGTCTCTGAGTTACATTTTGGCAGATGCCAAAAATTGCTAGTCTACTGGAGTGAGACACATAGGGACATAGGAGATCAGAAGATATTAGAGATTTGTATTCTTACTTTTAGCACAAGTTTCCACCCTGTATTTTTTCGCTGTTCCTTGAAAATCTTCAATGAAAAAAAATCATTTTTAAACTTCTCGGTCTAATTCATACTGAAGCTGTTAATTACCCCGGCAATTTCCCATAATTTTTCCGGCTATTCAATGAGGTTGATCAATAACGAATTTTTCAAAATATTTTTTTCCGTTTCATAGTTGAAACTGATGATGCTTAGCACCCCCGGTCATTTGCTCATATCCGCTCTTCAATCAAAATATCAACTAAAAACACTGAAATTTTTAGTTTTCCCTCTCTTTGTCATGTTCCGAACTGAGGATGTTTAGCACCCCCGGCCATTTTCTATGACTCTTTCGGCTTTTCAACAAAAAAAGATCAATAACGAACCTATCAAAATCTTTTTTTTGTTTTTTTTTCAATTCATATTGGAAAGTGATGATGTCTAGTACCCCCGGCCATTTTCTCTCGCTGTTCAGCTGGGTACTCGAGCGTGATTAGTAGTCGGGAAGCTCTTCCCGTATTTCGTTACTAGCCTGCCTATTTCTGGCTATTCCCCCCTGACTCAATCCCATGTCCCTGCCCTCTATGTACGCGCGAAAAAAACATCGAATATCGAATATAGATTATAATATAATAAGTTGTGTCCACAATATTAGTTTTAACGCAATCTACACATAGGTGTTTTTCGAAATCACTTACATGTTCTCACAGCACACATACTCTATGTTTTCGCTGTTCCACACATTTCAACTTCCTTTTTCTCGTGAATGGAGCTTTAGAGCTCAACGTTTTTAATCATATTGTCGGTATATTATGGGCATTTCTCAGAATCGTTCCTATAACTGAGCCACTTTAAGATGGTTTCTCGTTTTTCGTCTAAACGTTACCACGCTTCAGTTTTGCTTGACTTCAGTAGAGTAATAACTCTTCTATTTTAACGATGTTTTACGACCAGTGCTCTTGTCGGCTTTCGAAAATCATCCGGCTCGGAAAGGAAAAAAACGTCGTGCATTATTCCCGCTTGGTTTCGCTGACGAGAGGTCTGGCAGATTAATTCGCATCACAATTTGAGCGATTGGATTCCACACTAAAATTAAATCCTCGCCTCCTGGAGATACTTGCTTACAAGTGTAGAAGAAACCTGTTAAAGCTCAAAACAAAAGTGCAAAGTCGTACTGATCACGTGATCGATACGTGTATTTAGAGAACCTGTAAAATTGTGTCAAACGAAAGAATCAAACCGTTGCGCTTCATTCTGAATCGTCACGATTTTAGTTACCACTACTAGATGGAAATTACTTACTATTTTCCGGAAATGGGTGCAATATCGGTGCACCTCATCATACCCAACATATTCCGGGAATCCTACTGAGCACATTAATATCCATGGCGATCTCTATATTTCCTTGCTTCGTCCTAACTAGAATATTCTGAAGGAAGCGAGTGCTAACAAGATAAACTGCTATTGCTGCCTTCCTAAGTCTGGTCGGAAAAAATAGTTGACCATTTGGTTTGTTTCTGCTTTGTGCGAAACCGTTTTCTACCTATTTTTTGTTCTTTCTTTTTAAAAACGTTAGTTCTTTTTGCTCGAAATATAAATGAAGTATTCCAAGACAAACTTCAAGATTTTGAAAACAGATCAAATTTCTCTCTTTCTTGAGTATGATGCCAAGATTGGAGTACTGTTGTAATACTAAAAATATATAGTTTTCCGTAAATCTCACCTGAATTTACTTCTCAATCTCTTCTCTACACCTACTTAGTGTCTCTTCACGCACGTATCACATGCAATTTGGCTTGATTGAATTACCAGAGTACGAGATAAATGAATATCGCCCTGCAATCCCTCAACCCATCTCATTGCTGAGAGTAACATTTATTCAAGGTTGATTGCTGGATTTTATTTGCAAACACTTTCCGAAGTTGAAATGATAGCTTGGCAATTTCCACATGAACTTACTTAAAGCTGTACCGAATACAATTTTAGTTTTATGTACTAGACTGAATGATTTGTAAGAGAACTAGTGCACGCAAAAACAGTTGCCAAATGTAGTATCTAGTCACCTATTCATAACTTGGCTTTCTTGATTTTATGGAATGGCTTAGCCTTCTTCAAATATCTGCGAATTGAAGGTCAGTTTAGTCTCTGTACTTCAGTCTGGGGAATACTGGTAGGAGTAGGAGTTGAAAAATGTCACGTAGATTATTATGAAACGTTGGAGTTGTGACATTTTGAATTGAACGTTTGACTTCGGTCAAGTGCTTCACTCTTCAAGTGATTCATTTCCCGATTCACTACAAACCAACTCGATTAATAAGTTGTTATTGTCAACATTATGTAGTGTGAGAAATGTTTGCAGAACTTTCGAGATTATTCGCTCCAAGAGAAGTTTCTAACTTGCTTTTCTTCCCGGGGCAACTAACAAAAATCGTAACATCAAGAAATTCTGCGGCGTTCATTGTATGCTACGCAAATTGAATTTAGGGCGTGTCACAAAACTCAAAGTAGAAAGTAGCGCCTTGTACTTTGGTCTACGTCTAGACTTCAAAAGCTTCTCCCGGATTTCAATTCAACATTTTTCATAAAGGCTCAAATAATACTTTTACTTTATTCATCGCCAGACCCTTTCTTTTCAGATAGAAAAAAAAACTTCTCACACCAATATGTATTTGATAATATTCTATTACAAAACTGCATAATAGAATATTATCTCCATTCACATATTTCGATCTATAGAGCTCGTTCTTTTTTTAATTCAGAAGTTTCGGCTTTCAGTTCTAATTTGAATCTCTTTAAACGTAACTTCCAGGGTGTTCATTTCACTACTACAAATCGTGACCAGTTTTTTCATCAATATTTCTTTGTGAGACCTCCTTCCCAGTCTAATCCAGATTAGTATTCTCTCTAATGTCACGTGCCCCTAGATTAACAGCTAGCCGGCCAGGATCTATCTGTTCATTTACTTAGAAGTAAATGGGATAGTCACGGAAAACGTGAAGAAACTCTGATAATCGTAGAACTAGCACGTTTTATCATTATGTTGTGTTTTACAGGTTTCACGTAACTATGTATTTTCTTAGAACTTCCTTTGTAGACCTCATGAGATCATTTAACAAAATCTCGCCAACTTCTCAGGAGAGTCTTCTCATGAACTTCTCATGATAATTCACTATTCCCATGATTATCATGGGAATAGTGTTTTGGTGTTTTGAGATTTGCTACTTTGCCAGGACAACGACTCATCGGAGTTTTTTCGTTTCAATATTTTCTCAGTGATTGTCGCGTATTCATGAAAACACGGGACAATTTGATTCAAGTAAGTGGCTGACACGCAATTCTTCGCTTCAGGCAATTGAAAAACAGCTTTGCGAAGCAAATCAGGAGATCTGACCAGATTATCCTCGTCGTTCCACAATGAACGAAAAGGAGAAACTAATCGGAAAAATCTCAATCTTTCCGAAGTTTTATTCGCAAAAATTGAGTGTTTTTTTGGATTTGTACTTCGTTGAGGAATATGTTCCAAGTAGTGTACATAGTTCTGACCATAATGTCATGGTTGAACTTTGAACTAGCTGCAAACAATTTTACTGCAATTTTCCAAGCGTATAATACACTCTCTCTGTGTGAAAGTTGCGTGCTACGCGTGACTCTACTTTTTGTCCCGACACGCGGTCGTAATTCCCTCGCGTGTACTCTCCTCGTTTATCATGGGGTTGTACTTCCGCCAACAATAAATATGTTCCATAGTCGGGAAACTTTGTTATTCCGATTTCTCGGATAATCAACATGGAGCAGCATACCAGAGAAGTTCGGCACTTTTTTCAGAAAATTTAAACCATCATTCATCCTTGTAGTTAGTTGAATGTGATAAAAATGTTTTCGGCCAACCTTGAAATAGGTTTATTCCAAATTCCATTGCCACTCTGCCAAGGTCCATCTGAGTTTTGTGAGAAGTATGTGCTATGTCAGAGCTAATGTTTCGCAATCATCAATTAATGTTTGGCATATTCTTTATCAATTGGGATCTGATGTGGTTTTAATTTTTTTTACATCCGTCTGTTTCTGAAACCTCGGTCAGAGTTCATTCTAACTCATATTATTGCAAATTCATCAGCAATGATTACTACTAAATTGACCTAATTTACCTCCTTATGTCATGCCTCCAAAAGCACAAAGAAATCCGCCTAAAGTAGAATTGATTTGTGTGTGTACGTGCCATAATGTAACAATCCACAACGCTAGGATAATCTACATTCCAGTAATGCTGTCAGTATGACATTTGAGGTGTTCAGAATGAAATACCCTTTTCAATGGTAATCTGACAATACTCCACTCCACTCGGTTCTTTTCACTCGTTTTCCTAGAACATGAATGACATGTAGTATTTAGGTTCTCTGGCTATCATTCCTACCGAATAGTGGAATCAGTTATTAGTGTTGAACTCTTCTCAATGAAACTCATCATTTGCTTTCTCGCTTCTTATATGCACAATTTTGTTGTTTTATAGTTATAGAATGAGCCACAGTTGAGACTTTGTGTGCATCCCCGGTACTTTCTCACTAACAAAGAGTCCTCGCCCATATTGTTCAAACAATAAAAACAAGTCGATATGCCATTTTAGTGTTTTTTCTGAACTTCATGAGTGATTTGTTGTTTATTGGGTGAATATAATTCCAGTTATTTGTAGTTTGATGGATAATCAATATTTTTGTAGTTTGATGGGTAACCAATCCGGTAAAGCGTCTCGTCAGTCGCGGGTCGCCAGTTCGAGATCCCAGCAGATTGTGCGAGTCGAGTCTACTCCCATACCCAGATCTGTATCAGCCATACCACCGAAACACGACAATCATGAAGGTAAATCTCTTTTTTTATTCGAGCACTCATTATAAAGCTGGAATACCCACTGTAAACGTACGGTATACTACGCAGGAACGGAAAGAAGAAAATTTTCATTGATGCATTAAACTCATCAGTTAATGTTGCTGAATTTCCGTGTGAAAACTCACTAAAATTCGCAGAGCATCTTTAAATCACTCTCATTGCGTGTCACGGTCATCCTTAGAGTACAAAGTCCAAATGTCCTGGGTTTTTTCGACAGTTGAAAACTATCGTGAAACTGTGTATTGGTTAGTTAGGACTTCAGTGAAAAATGTGCTATCCTCTACGAAACTGTGATGATAATGTAGCAGTAGTGAAGAACCACAATTTAAGTTATTAGAAGAAGGCTGCGTTTTTAGTTTGACCATCCCCTATTTTCGTTCACGTCCAACATCTAATTTCGTCGTACACTCGTCTGAAAAGTCATTACTTCTTGCGACCACTCACACTACATTTTTCCTTCTCCTACAAATTTTTCAGGTCACTTCACTCATTAGTTATTTCGAAAGAAAGTTCTTATTTAGAATCTTATTTTGGCTACCAGAAAGATATCTATTCAAAATTCAGAACCCGAATGCGTGCACCCTCAAACATTTTAGTAGTAACCAAGCACGACATTTTGTGGCTCATTAGCTCCACTCAATAGGCTATTATGTCGATTTTCCGGTCTATGGAGTAGGCTCCTGTCTAGTTTGTTCTCATATTCTCCAACTTCTTATCTCACCATCTTATCGCCTTCTGAAGCAGTCTAACGATCCTCTCGGGATCTCAGTCGTCAGAAGCTATGACATCATAGTTATGACGTAGCTATAATGGACTAGCTATTATGCATATAAGACCTAACCATTAAAAAAGTTTCTTTCCGGTTCTCGAACATAGGGCGAACAACAATGGGCATTAAGAAGCTTTTCGTTTACCTTTTTGAAACTTTCAGAGAACAGAGAAGAGTGTATTTAAATTTCACGAAAAACATAGGAAAGCAAGAACCTTTTTTTTACTTGACACTTTGCTTTAGAATAGGCAACAAAAGAGGTTTCACGTGTTTCAAGTGCTCAGCTTATATACCTATGACGTAGTCAGAGCACATAATAGACTAGCGATTATGCAGATATAGACGCAAGTATAGCCGCATAAATATTAGGGAACTGCTCCGGGTGGTGAATATCTAATAGGTTCTTGATTTGTTTTCAGCGAAAAAGGCCGCCTGCGAAATATCGTCCAGTGAATCTTTCTCCTCGGCTTCTGAGCGGAACCACAACGAAGGTCAGTCTTTTGTTCAGTTCGGAAAACAATATTAACTAGAAGTAAATTGAATAGTCACGTCAACTAAGCATTCTAATGAGAAATCGTGCACTTTGTGATTGCACGTTTCTGAGTTCTGCCGTGTTTAACATGTCACGTGACTCTGCAATTGAGTAACCGTAGTCTTTTCCACGTAGGTGTGATGTATAACTATGAATATTAATGTCAGTTGTAACTCTCTCTACTTCTAATTCAAGTTATATATTATACTATGCTTGAAAATTGATGTCATTCGATTATTTGTCTAATCCTCATCTAACACTCCTATAAAGCTCAAATTATTTCGACAAAAACATCATGGATCATATTTTGGACACCACGGGAACGGAATCACGTAATCCTAGAAAAAAAGTATGTCATCGACAATGTTGCAATATGGAATGAGTGATGGAAGTGAATTCGTTATGGACACATTATTTAATTAAAATGCCCGAATGATAGCTGTGAAATAGAAAATTCGGGAATCTTTGAAACCTTCTTCGGCAGCTAAATTTGAAAAACAGCGTTTTTGAACGTTTTCATTGGTTGGTTTGTTGAGCTGTTGAACTTATGCTTACTCTCAAGAGGAATTACGAGTGTATCAAAACGTATTTAGATATTTACAATTCGATATCCGGTATGCTCATAGGAAATCTGGGACTACTGGTAAACTCGTAGTAAACTAGTGGTAGTAGTTAAGGAGGAGTACTCTCGTAGTAGAGTAGGGGTATCCTGGTAGAAAACTAGTAGTAAATACGGACGTCAAATTGAAAAATGCATTTTGGCAGTCTGAAACTAGTCTTTTTACGTTACATTATCTCCACGGAATTTAAATCACAGTGATTTGTAGGCATTATGAGCACGTAGACAGTTAGTAGTAACTTACTCGTAGGCTAGTAGTAACCTACTCGTAGGCTAGTAGAAACCTGTAGTACGCTAACTAGGCAGGAAAGTGCTGAACATTCATAATATGGGAAAATTTCTATCGAATTAGTGCTACTGTAGAACGGGCTTAAGTATAAGGTTTTTTGTTAGGGCTCGTGGCGCATTCACGTTATTCCATAGTGAGCGCTGAACAGTGAAGCGCGCCTGTAATCGTATACGATTATGGCGCGCCTTCAGACATCAGCAGCGTGGCGCAGTGGTAAGTGTCTCGCTTCAGAAGCGAGAGCTCGAGGGTTCGAGTCCCGGATGGTGCAAAACGTGGTAAACAGCAGAGTAATGCGATAGAGGATAAAGTAACTACTTATAGAAGATATATGATCCTAAAAAATATAATTTTTTATTTTATTTTTTATTTTTCAAAATTGACTTTTACCACAGATAAACTAGTAGCTGACTACCATCTCACTAGTAGTTAGGTAGGAGTAGAACTATAGTTCAACTCCTCCCCTACGCCTACATTACTACAAGAAAACTAGTAGTTTTCTAGTAGTAGAATAGGGGTGTGGTAGGAGTTTACTAGTAGTTTACTTGTCGTTATAGAATCACTGTGGTAGCTGCCTATTTCTGCTTACATGTATATGATAATCTTGCAAAAATTAACCATCAGACCACAAAAAATTATAAAACCATGTATCTGATTAGCAATACATTTTTGCACCATTGTTAACAATGGGTGGTCCACTCAAATTCTGTATTTCAATCATAAAAGTACTATTAGTGAAGGCGAACGAATAGGAGTGGTCTCGAAATAGTCTTATTCATGAGCCCTCAGAGCCTATTTACGGCCAATTTGCCCGCTGCTTGAGCTTACTCCACATACCTCACCTATCTAGCACGAGAATAGAAAACAGCTGAGCATTTTCTACATTTCTATAATGTCAAATAAAATCATTTTATCATTTTAACAAATCACAGTAGTTTTACAAATCACATTTTCTAATCGAGCTGGTGCAATTGTCGGTACTATCAAAATATTTGTTTGTGCAATTTGTTAGGGGATTCCTAATAATGTGAGAAGGTGTCCTGAATGAGTGCTAGAAATACAGCAGAAGTGAAAAGATAGAAACATGCAAGATCTTTTGTTATTTCTACGTTTCACATTTGATCTTGACCATATTTCGAGACACGGCAAAAAAATGGTCAAGCTAGTAGAGTTTTTCTCCATTTTTCAAGGCCAGCTTCACCATTAATAAAAACTGACTCAGGAACAGATTTACGTTTGCGGTAACGTCTAGACTACTAAGTTTCAAGCTTCAAATTTTACATCACAATGTTACACAGTGGTGGTCCTTGACCGATCTCCAAATCTGCTTATCTCTGCATGCTCTGAGGATCTCCATGCTATTAGAATCTGAACCAACTTTAAGTCGTACACAGCAGAAAAGTAGCAACACCGTAGCTGTGGAATGTTTTGAAGGAAAACTCTTGAATGAAGAACATCTTTCTCTGACGTTTTTCCGTGTTCCCATATTCATCATTCTGTGTTCGCGACCGCTGGTTTCCCCACTATTTTCTCATAAATAAGACATTCAGCTCCATTTCAATATGCGTCACAATCCACCGTGTATAGTTCATCTTTTCTTCTTCTCGAAGTTCGAATACAATTTCTTTTATGAAATATTCGGTAGAATAAGTTTCATTCGTAAGAGACTTAGGATTAGGAAAAATAAAGAAAATCAGGATTCGAAACTTTGTATTGCATATATACAGAGTAGGATTCAAAGACTGAAAATAAGTACACTTTTCACCACACAATTGGCGTCTGGTTGTAGAATAAAATGTTTTTGGATGATGAGGAAAACTAATCAGCAATCAACAAACAACCTTGTGTTCACGTTAGAATGTATAAGAAAACTGAACTCTGTTCTATGATAAGACCTAGCCATTTGAAACAGTTGTGGCAGTCTTTTCATTCTACAACAAAGTGTTGAAAGGTTGAAATGTGGAACTGCTTTCAACTGTGTAGTTTATAGTTTGTTGTTGTACAACATAAAAGTATGTCTAGTTACAAAGTAGTTTTAAATGGTCAGGTCTTATATTAATCATGACAATTGTATAATTCCAAATTTCCAGAGGATTCGATAGACAACTCGTCGGAGGATATCTCCTCGTCTCGATCGCGCGCATCTAGCTGTGCCGAACCTGTCGTCACCCCGCGAACACAGTCAGTTTGAACAGCATTTATTCGAAGACAGAGTCTGTAAAATTGTGAATTGGAATTGAAATGAGAATAGTAAATGAATTGTAAGAAAAAAACTTGGTTGAACCACCTTCACGAATTCGGTGCACCTAGGCGTTTCGGGCTTTCAACGTGGTAGGATGCACTCTTTCCGCCTTTACGGTCATCACATTTACAAAAATATACATATTTTTCTCATATTACATTACTACAATACTAATCTTTTACAGCAGACATGTTTTTAGTTTAGTGTCGTTGGTGTTCAAACCACAAACGCGGGCAGTACAGAACCGTAATAATTGATTTGTTCAGCGTTCCATTGTTTCTCGTAAACACCATTGTGAATTCCAGATTAGCGGTGCAGAGAACACTTAGTTCTGGTGTGCCTCGAGACATGGATAAGGGAAAAGGTTTGGCACACAAATCCAACTCCAACGCCAATTTGACAGAGAAGTGTGAGTTATTGAGACCAACTCAGTAGAAATCCCGTCATCCCGTCTCACTGACAAGAGTTTGAGACATTCTTACACGTTACAGATAAAAACCTCCACATTTGAAAAAAAAACTTCCAGTAAAGTTTTTTGGTTCAGCCATGAGAGTTCGATGTAGTGGGTTTTCTGTTTCAAACATTTTCTAACTCCTCGGCGTAATCTTTGTTTGCTGTGTTACCGCTCGTGCGTTCAGTTGCGTGGGTTTCACGCGTCTTTTATGACTCTATTACTACTAGTAAAGTGCTAGAGAAGATATATCATTCAACAGATAGTTTGCAGCTTCCCTGAAAAGTGCGTCAACAAAAAGTGCCAAGAACGGAACAACTCCGTTCCGAAACCAGCACGCAAAGGAGAAGGCCACGTCGTCTAGTTCTAATCGTGAGTCATATTCTGTAGTCAATTTCATTCACACATGGAAGTCTACGGTATGCAATCAAAAATGAGTTTTCAAAGTGTAAATATGCACACTTTGCAAAAATCAAAATATCACAATTAACCATTATCATACCTCTCGGCTCCATCAGCGTGAAAATTTAATTTGTGTTTCTACTGTTTTCCAGCTATAACTCGATTTTTCGTATAGAGAATTTGATTGTGCACTAATATGGGTGAAAACCTGGAAAATGTTTTTAAAGAACGCTCACATATTAGAAGAAGCCGGGAAATTTTATTAGCATACTGTAGATATTTGAACTATACTCCATCCTACCTGTGGATCAGGTATCAGGTACTACTTACACTATAGGCGAAGTGAACAATGTAGTGCCATTTTTTGTTCAATAATGTACTTTGTATTGCAAACAACAAGAGAAAGACATCTGTTTTGCCCTTTTTTTGTTCTTAACACGAGGAATAAAATAGTTTCACCTGTGAAGTTCAGCCCTGCCCGGGTCTGGCCCGTTGGTGTCCTCCTTGTGCCTGACTGCCGCCCAGATACTGTTCATTCGGAAAACGTGGGCTCACGCCAGAAATCAAGGGGCGCTGGAGCCGGCCATCAGTATTTTCAGGTTAGTTATACTTATCAATAATGAGACAATATATACTCTTAGGGAGAAAATACATATGATTGTCACGTAAAACATAAATAATGACAAAATGTGATGGTTTTCTCATGTTCCATTAGCTGAACCTAAACGAGAATAGAACAACTATATTTATTTTTTGATATGTTACACGTACTGCTACTAACTGGAACGTAGAAGAAAATTCAAAGCTTAACTCAACTTAAGGTGTGGGTTATCGTTACCACAAAATCGAAACTGGACTTATTTCAGAAACTCGTTTTTCAAAAACCCGGAAATTCGCTCAATCATGATGCACGGAACCAAAAACGCCGGACACGAACGATTAAAGGTTAGCAATTTATGACTTCAAATGACATTTTTGTCGAAGTAAAAGGACAGATTCTCTGGAATTTATGTAGAATAGAACAGTAGATAGAGTAAAGATTGCGTTCGGAATTCATTACATGCGTTGAGAAATTAGTGAACGTGGCACTCTTGTGGAAGTGAAAAACGAATTCAAGCGCTGCATTTGTCTGTGACACTAGTGGAGTGGAGAAGAGAATAGAATATAACATACTAATTGATTGATCTACACGTGTGTTATCACATTGTTAGATGTGGTACTAGAATTAGCGACCAAAACTGCACTCCCAAACGCCTCGCAGTTGTAAACATCATACATCACGTCAAAACTTTCTACAAAACCACACCTGAGGCCGCAGCCATACTTTTTACGTCGGCGTATTACGCCCGCGTTTTTGGTGAACAAAGTATGAGTATCGACTTACGCCGGCGTAATACGCCAACTAGATCAATGCGCATGGCATGCATTGGTTGCTGACGTAAAACGCTTGCGTAAAAAGTATGGCCCGGGCCTAAGACGTCTGTATTACGTTTTGGTCAACAAAATTATATACAAAACTGACAATGTTCTCTATAAAACGATACACAATACGCCTGTATTCGTTCTGACCAACGGTTTCATTTCCAGAAGCACGCGCAGATGTTCACCCAGATAATGGACGACTTGGTTCACAACCTCGACAGTCCCACAGCAACTATGAGCGAACTGAGGAATGCCGGCGAGAAACACGTGTTCCCCGCCAGAGATCAATGTAAGTTGACTACTATCATCTACTAGAGGTAAATACGATATGAGTTTACTTTATGGAGCATTTTGCAACGCGCATTTCTCACCATTCTCGAAACAGTACAAGGCCTTATATGAGCCAATGTCTTCTCATACGTGAGTTTTTGAAGATTCCATTTTTCCTCCTTTCGTCATAGGGAGTTCATCTTTCATTGTAAATCAAATGATAACGGCGAAGTTAAAATAACAAGCGAACCTAGAAATCTAGTTTCAGTGACAATGAGCTGGCAATAATAATGTTTCTTTCTAGACGGCTGCCCGTTCCGCGCGGCCCTTTTCGACCAATTCGCGTCAGCCATGATCGAGAGAACGCTTGAATGGGGAGAGAAGAAGGACAGAACTGAGGTTATTATGACTTTAGAGAAGGACGATTACGTGGTCCAATTGCAACAGTTCAGTCCTTTAAACTGCAATACATTTTCCAATTGCAGTTTAAAGGACCGTTGACACGGGATTGGTCCACATGATCGTCCTTCTTTAGTACCCGATATAGGAAAAGCGGGAATAACGAAAAACATGCCATTTACCGTTGCGATTTACGAAAAAGATGCAAAGAGATGGTTGTTTTGCTTTGCTCTCCTGAATCTGACAGATAAAACTACAACGCAAGTTTGATTGCCTAATAGCTCGTGAGGAAACAAATAAAAAGGTAATTCACACTACGAAAGTGAACCATATACATAATGAAACATCCCAATAGAAATAGTTCATGTTGTTTTGGGAATAGTGATCAAACTCCGTGGTTGAAAATGCAGTTCAGGTTATTTGAGTGAATTATGATTTTCATTTCTCAAAATCATAAATTTCAGGTAACCCAGAGAGCATGGACAAAGATAGTGCTATTCGTGGTGGAGCAAATCAAAGAAGGTTTCCATGAAGAGATGAAACGACAGCGAAGGGCGAAACCGAGAAACATGGGGGTACGTTAAAGGTCAACCAGAATACGTATGATAGAAGATCCCGGAACCTTCATCTCATCCTGCGTCTCTCGCCCTTCCTCACTATTTTTCGTCTCTTACATCCCGGCGGGTTGTAAGAGCAGAGAAATAGCTTATGTTTGAGGAGTCGCAGGATGGGATGAAGGTGCCGGGATCTTCTAGCATACGTACTCAGATAGTACCAGCTGGAAAAACGCTTGAGTATGAGTTCGAAAACCCAGCACCTAACGTGGACATCTTCTAAGTTGAAACTATTCCTGGTTTAGTTCAAAATGAACAGTGCTCTCCTGTGGTGTGTTTGTGTAAGGATCGATGGAGCCACGAACTGTATCTGAAACCGACATACCTGATATTCTAGTAGCGTACGGAACTTTCACGTTGAAGAGGTAACAATAACATGAAATGACTAAATTGAAACAATCAGAACATTTCGCACATAGTCCTTTCCAAACCTTATGTGGTGTATGTGCCCTGCTATCCCGTGGTGTTTGTAGTTTGATCCCATTGCTTTTCGATCGAATTTCGTGAATTCGGGCGTGTATCGAGTTCAAACTACAACATGTACTTTGATCCCGTTCCTTCTCTGTCAAATTACGTCGTGTTTTAATTTAAAATACAACGCAGCTATGGTCATCTCCTATTAAAAAAAGTTGACTGTTTCCAGAATGTGTACGATCACAACTCTTATTCCGAGGTGACAAGTCATGCGGCAGCCAGAGCCAGCAACGACATAAAACGGTACAACGCCGTCGATAATATTTGATTTCACTTATTTTTCATTTTTACCTCCAAATTATGTTACATTCAAACACTTGTAGATGACCGCGTTGGTCTCATTTTAACTAAACTCGATTACATTTTGTGATTTCAATGACATCAACTCGGTCGCAAAACAAATTTTACTATTCACCAAACGTTCGTTTCAGATAAATGTGATGCATTGAACTAGATATTTGATAGAGATATTCACTAACCCAACATTTGGTTGGACTTTCGAGAATATAGCCGTCATACGAAGCATACTGTATGTCTGATATTTAGCGGTGTACGTTTGATAATGGGTGTTGTCGCTGCTCGCGCAAGTTTTAACAGAAAACATGTGGAGCGTAGCGAAAACCCCTCAAGTTCTTGTGGGTTGAGAAGTTAAATTTTACCTAATTTTAAACTTGGATCCATATTCAAATACTATTTTTAGTGTTATTGTTCTAGTCTTATAATTGTCGGGTTTCACTGAGCGTACCTAATATTCTCGGTACATTGCCTTCGAAGAGAGCGTTTACAGAACTATATACGTAGAGGATGTATTTGTAATTCACTTGTTTCGTAGTTTGAACGTAAGATGAATAGAAAAACTGAATATTATCTTACTACTGGTGGACGTATTCGACAAATTCCAGTCATCAGTTCTTCTGAATTTATTATATTATCATATCGCCTCTGTATACTATCAACATGCATAAATAAATGTTTATTTTCACCAAGACCTTGAATAACCAAACCGCACTGAAATTTAGCCAATTGAGCCATACAATGTTTGAATTCCTTAAAATGACAACGATGAATAAATTAAGATTGAATATAAAACGAAGGGACAGATAAAAGAAATATTAAGTAACCATAATAAATAACTGCCCTATTTCAAGCTCACAAGAAAATGAGAACTATTGCTTGTCTGTTAGAGATACCTGCTCTAGACTGTAATTATAAAGATCTTCACAAGCTGCGTCATTCAGTGCATTCACATTCTCAGAAGAGAGTTTGCAGTCCCTGAAAATTTCAAAACGTGTCAGAATAAAACGAAAAAACGGCGTGAAACTAGACGATTCGCCATGCGATCAAAATAAATAAAAATCCTTTATGACCGAATTTTCAGATAGAAAGTAAATGAGACGCTACAGCTAATTCGATGGTTAGTTTTGAGATTGACAAGAACTCACGAAAAGTATTTTCCGCTGACTCCATCCAACTTTTTGCTCAATGCCAGATAGATAGAGGTTTGGGCACCATCTCTTGCGGTCTTCAAGAACATCCATCTGGAAATAGGTTGGGTATTTCAGAGAATCGCTAGTTTTTTTTCGTCTTTCGACTCATTACAAACTAGTGTCAACGAAGTATACCAACTAACAAACTCTACGAACGTCAGCACAAAATAAACCAACATATCACCTCGTGTTCGGTCTAACAACAAACCAACAATACTATGTAAATCAAGTCTGAAATGAACCAATGTTAACAAAATGTGAGTAAAAATTAATTAGTATCCTAATGAGAAAGTGTACGTACTGGAATGGAGCACAGATCTGCTTCAGAGGCGGCTTGTTGAGAATGATGTGACGTCCCAGATTGGTGTGTACCACCCCGGGGTGGAGAGAGTTGACAGTCACATGGTGTGTTCCTTCTTTGCGAAGGCGACGAGTCAGCTCACGGGCGTGCATCACCTTAATCGGATCAGAATAATGTTGAACCAACGTTTTGAAGATATGGCTTGTCAAATCTTGAAAACCGAGCGCAGACAATTTCCAGCCTATTGGCGAAGCACTATTGTAGCTGTCTCGCCAATAATGTGCGCAGGTCAGAAGACATAGACTGTCTCAGACAGTCGGTGGTATCATTTCCCGCTTTGCTCTCTCGCTTTTTTGATTAGCGCAAATATTTCTGAGAATACCGGAAACTTTTTATTTGAAAAAAAACAATGTGTTTAGATGCCCGAGCTGCCATCTGTAACAGGTGATGTTCGTCTGTAGGCATGAAAATCATGAAGAAGACTCCAGAGGAACTTATAGACAGAACAGTTTTAAAACAACAACGTCCATAGGAAAATATAGAAATATAAGAACTTCGCTACTCACATTAGCCAACTTGCTCCTATTGTATGGGGCGAGGAATCCGTAGCTCTTCTTGTCGTCCACCTTGGAAAGGTCGATGGGACCGCTATTCAGATGCAGCTTCGACGAGACGTTGACGATGCGACCAGCCGTGGAATTCTTGATGGCTGGCAGAAGCAGCTCGGTCAGAAGGAAAGGTCCTGCAAACTTTTTTTGTGGAATAAACATATTCTTCTTCTCATTATTACTAAATCGATTAAAATGTACTACATTCGAAATTATTATCAACTCTCAAACCAAAAACGAGTTGTCATCTACATGGTCCCATTTTCACGCTAACAATCGGAGAAAAACTATGAACTGTACGCAACAAATTGTGGGTTGAAACGTTTTGAAAAGTAAACGACCCCGAAATAACAAAGTTTTGCTCATTATTAGAGAATAATTTGTACTATTGCTAAACAATTGAAAAAGCATGGCTCCGCCCGACCTTCTCTTTGCTTCAATTAGAGGAATTTCACGCATTACATTGGTAGACGTGTGTGAAATCAATATTGTTACTAAGAACATGTTGATTTCCAGAACATAAACTTAGGTCATATCATGATTGAGGTAAACTCTAGATTTTTTATTCATATCTGAAACACTTTTAACGAACCTAGATGATTGCATTGCCACGTCATTTCGTGTCCATCCACGGTCTTCTCATACTTGGGATAGAACATAATACCGGCATTGTTGATAAGAATATCGATCTTATTTTCGGCTGCAAAATGTTCAGATTAATGAAAGAGAAAAACTATATGTCACTAATATAGTTCCAACCAGTTTACAGCTACCGTACTTGTTGAGGGCGAGACGCTATAATTGCATAAATACTCACTTAGAAGTACTTTGTATTCAACTTCACTACTCTAGTGAGGTCCACAAGAACCAAAGAACTTTTTCAAAACAGAGGAGAAAAAACGCGTTAGAGGTGTGCACGTTTTTATAACTTGGACTAAACGAGACTACAAAGCTGCTTCAACCGCAGAAACCAAGTCAATTGTTTGTCAATTGTTTGGCGGGTGTCAATTATAATTTCTCAGCTTAATCTTAGCTTAAGCTAAAGCTAAAGCTAAGATTATAATTATAATCAGAAGTTTTTGCCCCACTAAACAAAGGTGATATTATGAGTCTTGAAGTGGTTCAGCGAAGATTTACTAAGAGGTTGTTGCCAGGATTTCCGTACAAAAACCGTCTAGAAAAACTCAAACTCTCTACATTGTGGAAACGCCGATTATTCAAGGACTTATGTACTGCTCACAAATACATTTATGGCCACTATTGGACTTCCAATATTGTTACTCTTGCTCCTCCCACTAGTGTTCGCCATATGCTAAGAGGGAATGGTTTGAAACTATCGGATTGTCCCCCAGCTCTTGTCAACCTGAAGTTTATCTCGTCACGCATTGCCCCTGTTTGGAATAGATTACCTGCAGAAATAGCTCTGCTTCACTGTCCCAGTGAATTTAAATGTCGTTTGGAAAAATGGTTTTTATCAGAAAATGTGTTTCTTGGATCACTTGACCCCACGAACATATCTTAAACAATAATCGATGGTTTATTCCTTAATGGTTCTGACAACCTTTTGTAAAGTAAAGAACCTGTTTATCCCTCTTGCCTTGTTTTGATAGTAGTGTGTAATTGTATTTTAAACGTAAATTATCTACTTTAGACTTGCAACCTGAATGTAACAGACAGCCTCTTGGAGGATAGCCGTTGTCTTCCTAGAAGACTCTTTTCCTCCAACTCCCAGCGCCCTTTTGACGCCAACAACACCTTCACACAACACACAGTGATACGGGAGAAAAATAAAGCTTGTATTGTATTGTATTGTATTGTATTGTATAGCTCCTACCTTTGAGAAGATTTTTGGCACATTCACGAACACTGTCGAAGTTGGCGAAATCGCAATGCTCATAAATTAGACGAGTGGCATCGCAGCCCATCTGTAAATTAAACTGGTGACTAAACAGTTTTTGTTTCATTTTTACAGTTTTTAATGTACTTTTTACAGCACAAAATCGATGAACACTATGAATACACTGTGAACGTCCAATACTTTCAAAGTTGAAACTACAAACGGATCAAGTAATTTGCCCAAATAGTCCACGTCTTGACTAACTCTCAGTTTACGACCAACTTTGAAAACTTTAATTTGAATGAGAATAGGGAGTTGTATGCCCAATTGAAAATTCACCTTGACCAGCTTGATTTTCGCATCCTGGGCCTTGTTATCATCACGACACAGCATATAGACCTGAAATTGTAGAGAGTGAGTGCTACAACAGATGTAGGTTTCGGCCTTTCCCAAGCATGCCTACACGATGTATGTTGTCCTATCCCACTAGTTTGCAGTTTGATCCAGTTTCCGTTGCTTTTTGGCCGAAGTTCGTGAATAATATCGAGATCAAACTACAATGAAGATTTGTTGACTCTATATAGGTGGTGTCAATTACGTGGACTGACCAACCAGGACCATCAATTTTCTGTCTCGTCCCTAACACTTCCTAACTTCCTTAACTAACAAGTTATATTCTGGTTTACTCCGCACACTGTCTTTTGTCAACCGGTGTGTGTTCCACGAATTTTGCCTAAATGTTTTCACTTTCCAAATAACAGCTAAATTCTCTACTTCGGAAACTAATAAAAACTGTACATTTAGAAGTTATAGTTAGCTTTAAAGTCATGTTGTGTAATTTTGTGTAATTACTCATCGTTTTCTGAACAGAAAAACTGAAAACCAAAAAAACTTTGTGCTTTCGAAAAAGTGGGTTTATTGTACAATCGTCCCCCCCCTTGAGCCGAAATAGGTTGAAATCCGACCCGTAGTACAATCACCCCCCACCCCGAGGGGGGTGATTGTACAACGTCCTTCTTTACAGCAGGTTTGGATTGAGTGGGGGGCGATTGTCAAACAGGTCCGGGGTTGTACTATTACCCCCCATTTTGTATTGTGGGGGGTGATTGTTAAACGTCGACATTGTACAATTACCCCCCATTTACAATCACCCCCCATTCACAATCACCCCCCTCTATAGGGAATCGTATTGGGAGGGGGGGGGGTGATAGTACTACGGGGGGGGGGGGGGGGGGGACTTAAGGTGAGGGGGGGGGGCAATTGTACAATTTTCCCGAAAAAGTTTATCCTACCTTTGCCTTGGCCAGATTCATATGGCGCACGGTCTCCAGTCCAATTCCACTATTTCCACCCGTCACTACCACCACCTTCTCTTTAGCGGACACCCTTTCATTGAACTGAGCTCCCTTGAAGAAACGCCTGCAACATTGTTTGATTAAAGTAAAAACAAATAATCAACGAAACAATCGTTAAGTGAATGGTGCCATCTTAACTTATCCATTCGAAAAACATACTTTCTCAGAAGATTTTTGAAATTATGAATTAACATCCAACTTATAGAGTAAATGAGAAACAAAATATCATCGTTTTAGAATTTAGAGATATAAAAAAACACCAACGAAAACATCATGATCTAACCTCACAAAGTATAGACCTACTCCTACAGCGGCGACGACCAGAATTGTGGAGACAAAACTCCCAGACTCCTCATCTACCGGCGCATCCATCTAAAATCAGAAAAATGAGATAAATAAGATACTTTCTTTCTTTACAAATAATCTCTATTAGACGAAAAGCCAAAATTAGAACAGGAACAGAACATAGAAGAAATAACATATAACAAGCCAACAAAAAATATGAAAGATTTAATGATGATAAATGATAGCAGTTTAGACACTGAAGGGGGTGAAGGGGTATTAGGATAGCTAAATCGATAGTGATCGCTGATATAAAGACTGCACTGGAGCTGTAATAATGATGACGCAGTTTTTCGCGAACGAGTCACTGAATAAACAAAATGCCTCTTTTTTACTTTGATAATATGAGACTAGTAAACTGACAGGAACCTGCAAGTTTTCTTGATATTTGCAAGATGTGAACCTATAAGAGATCCTATATGAGAAGGGTTCAGATTGCGAGAACGTAGCAAATTTACTAGTCTAATGATTAAAATAAAAGGTAGCAAACTTTATAATTTCTCAGAAAATTTCGTAAAATGTTCACAACAACAAATGGCTTCGATGCTTCGATCGAATATGGAATTATTATGTGGGTACTACACTCTGTTACATACAGTTTACCAAAGGCAGTCAGATACGTACGTAATACCATAAAACTACCAAAGACCAGGGCTAAGGAATTCGAAGAATCTAATAAGTTATTTTCGCTTCATTTCCTCAGAAAAACACATATGGATTCATGCATGTGTAGTGGGTATTATCATGCATTGCGACGTAAAATTATTGGACATCGCTTTTTTACGCTATTACCACCAGGTAAGGAACTCACTCTGTATGGTACTTTTTTGATCAAATTACATTGAACTTTTAACATGAAAACGGCATATCCGAACTTTCTCCTTACTAAAAGCAAAAATTTCCCGACAAACTCATTTTGAAGTAAAAACGTCATCTCTTCCTCCTTTCGCAATTCGGTCAAAACCATGTTTCTTGATAAAGTGTTATCACTGATAATGACTGGTCAAGTGAGACAACCACCCGGCTCCCAGTCAGTTGCGAAAACTGCCCCAACAAGTGAAGGAAGTTGAGGTATAGTCTGTTTCACGTGATTTACACAGTTACAGTATGAATTTGAACTCCAGAAAGTTTTCTCACAACCACGAAGCACAAATGTGACAAGAGTTTTGGGAGGCATTTCACGTTTTCTGACCGATTTTATTTATTCCTACAAGCAATCGAAAGAATATGTAGCATGGTGTAACAAAGTCTATGTTTTCACTGGGATTCCAAACTCATTGTGTGCAAATACAAGTTTTCGTGGCGAGAAAAAAACAGAAAAAAAGCTTGAAACATAGCTACTGAAGGAAAACTCATTTTTATTTTCACAGGGTGATAAATGGCTGAAATTATTGAGCAATGGGTGATATACCACCAAAAAACTATGAGAAATGGTTGTTGTTATCACGTGCGTAGCAGGCGCTCCCTTTCCGCCCAGTTCCCAGTGTCTGAGTGAGAGCAGTCTGTTTGTCAGAAAAAAATCCTCGCACCCATCAAAATCGTTGTAGAACCCCGTATACGTATTTTAAACCATCCTTTGCAAAAGCTTCACCGCATCTACACATCCATCAGAATACTTTGAGGCAAATATTTGAATTTGAATTCAAGTAACTTTCTGTTTATAGTTTATATTACTGTAATTTCGGTTTCAATTCGAAGTGTTTTTTTTTTTCGAATTTTTGCATATTCATTCATTTCGGTTTGTGATTGAAAAAGTGATAAAAACCATGTATGGTTATAAATAACCTTCGAATAATACAATAAGTTACAGATTCAGATACGATTGCACGACATTCTTTCTCAACCCACGTTCAGCCCACGTTAAAAATGAGAGACACCCAGAATTCTAATGAAAAACCAATCTGGGATTCGTTGCGAGAATTGAAAGAATTACGTCGAATACCATGTCTACCGGTAAGTGATTTTCACCTAAGTTGTAAAAATATTGACTATTACAACCGAACAGAAAAATTTAATATTTTAGTTCTTAAAAAATGATTTTTTTTCTTCCATTATTACTACAAACTTAGAAACTTTATGAAAAATGAAAGATGTCCCGATAAAAATGAAGCTTCGTTAGAGGAACCTACTTGAATATTTGTCTGCCTATTGTGAAAGGTTACGGAGGGGTGGAACGGAGTATACAAACATCAACTGTCAAACTCAACATCAGATTGCACAGCATTCATTGGGCGACTTTGTTGTCCACAAAAATTTGTTGGAAACTAGCTGTTTTATCTCGGCAACCGAACTATAAAGGAGGGTGCGAGAGGAGATTGAGTTTTTACTATATTGATGAAATTAGGGTGGTTCAAATTCCTGATTTGAAGAAAATCGAGTGATTTAATGAAGCGCCCAAAGTTGCCCGATAATTGTTGCATAGCGAATCATGCAAAAACTATTTTCTTTCGTCAATTGTATAGTTTCTGAGTTCTGACTGACTTTAAATTTCAAACAGTTGTCACTTAGAATTTCATTTTTCGATAACGTGTGGCAGCCGGGTGGTAGTATGAGTATGACAACAAGTGTACTGCTGCTGTACGGGACTCATTCTAACTAGATAGTTCAAGAAACAAATTCGGAAACAGTTTTCCAAACCCATATAATACAAAATTTAATAGCATCAAGCATTATTTATGTTGACAGCCGGTAAAGTCTAAACAGCTCATTTGCAGCAAGACCAAACACGTATTCGTACACCAATGACGGTGAAGCCCTTGGAATCTCCTATTCTACGAAGGACCATCTCCTACAATATTCCAAGATACTCAAGAAGACGTCACGGGTTAATGCTAGTGCTGTTCGGCTCAATTTCCATGGGTGTCACACTTGCATACGCCGGTGCTACAGCCATGGATGAGCTAGAGTTATATATGAACAAGATACGGGATAATAGAGATACAGACACCTACAAATGAATTAAGTGTCGTTACCCTCAATGAATTATTGTACATATTTATTTGTGTATTTCTCAAGTTGTTTTGAATAAAACATGCAACAGCAAGTCGCAAGTGTATACACAAGCACACCACAAACTACTTCTATTGACATGTTCAATCCGGATATGCGGTGAACTCATACGAACTCATAGGAAACACACTGTCTCGATACGATGATGTCTGAATCAATTATAGTAGTAAAAATTAAATGTTTGTAGTTATTTATCAAATGCTGGTATATATAAGCACGTGGGAACGAAAATGTGATAGAGCTCAAGTTTTGTGTACTTTGCAAGAGGCTTACACCGTAAGATTTAATACTTTTTTCGAATTTTCAAAATTTTCGCTACTAATTTTCTTTGTTTTTCAAAGTTCCATGTGTTTAGCATGTGTTTTCATATTTTTACTGTGTCTCTATGAGCAGATAAACTTAGTCGGGTTGTTCTCAGCGTAAATTTTATCTCTCTGAATTCCTTTCCGATGGTGATCTATAGTTATTGTTTAAACTGTTGTTCTCGGTCGGTGTTGTTGCTTTTCGTTGGTCAGGAAATATATTTGAAGTTTTGTTTTTAGGAGGGTAGAAATGTCTTCTGACGGAGAAGAAGATTATATGTCGAATGATTTTGTAGTGAGCGCCGAGAGCGTGAAACCCGGTAAGTTGTTTTATTTCAAATCAGAGAAAAGGAGAATACACATTGACCTCAAAATAACATATAAAACGAAGTTGCAGTTTGGCTCAGCAGCCATCACAACATTCTAGAACGTTTGTGAGAGTTGCGACGCAACGCATGACGGTTCTTCAAAAGAGAGTAGAGAGCCCGTTTTTCGATTTACAAACTTATATTTTGAAAAGGTTGTCTCTAAAAAGAGTAAAATTATCTAGATATCTCTCTCAGATCAGAGAAAGCCCCGTTCCTTCCAAAGTTTTCCCCCGGTATTCCGTTAGATCTGGAATTTCACAGAATTCGGCCAATTTCTGTATTTTTCTATTGCAGGCATAAGCTCTCACCGAAGTCATCGCCGATATCTGAAAATCGAGAATGAAAGAGTGGCTGGTCAGGCTAAAAATCGACCGAAAAAGGCTGAACTTGGTTTGTTTTTGAGCTTGTTTGCTTGTACGTAAAACGTAAAACTAAAAACGCCCTGTTTTAAGATAAGACGCGACGCTAACTTTTGGCGAAGTAACATTTAATCGATTGGCATGTTTGTAACATCAAACTGAATCTAGTTGCAACTGCAATAGAACTCGCACATTGAGTTAATATAAATGTGGTCACTGAACATTTCTGGTTTGGAGAAACGATAACGGTACCTGAACAATGTTCATTTCGATCAGTTCAGTGAAAACGAAAAACGTATATGCTCTCCAGTTCATTATCTCTCTGTAAAGGTGTTTATTATTCTCTTACAGAAAAGTCAAGACTGGAGCAAGGGTTGAGCAAACCTGTGAGTGAAAGCTCGAAAGGTTTCGCTCTCATGGCAAAGATGGGCTTCAAACCGGGAATGAGTCTAGGCAAGAAGCGAGACGGTGAGTAATAACTTCTTTAAGTTGTTGAAAAGTACACGATTGGTTGCAAACATGCAAACTGATTTTTTTGTTGGAATGTCTTGGAAGTTCCGTATCACATAACAACAAAGAGCAGGTCATTCGTTTGCTTTTTAATGCTTTCTTCTTACCCAAGAGAGGCACAAGAGAGGTCTAAGTATTTGTTTTTATTCTTCATGGGGTTGAGGTGGAACAGTAATACTAGTATTACATTCTCATTTGTCAAGTACATTGTTGTAATCACTTGCGGTAACTTACACCATTCAATGAAGTTGTAGTGCGTAGTCTGGGGAAATTGAAGTATCGCCCCCCACTTTAGTTGGGTCCCCCCCGTAGCACTTCAACCCCCCACCCAAGCTAAAACCTGAAAATTTAGGAGGGGGGGGGGGGGGGTCAAAAATCAACTTCGACATTTACTATTTACCCCCACCTGGGTCGGCGGAAGGTTGAACTTCAATGGTGGGTGGGGGGGGGGCAAACTTCAACGAGTGGGGGGGGGGGGCTGAACTTCAATACCGGAAATGTTTACTTTTTACCCCCCCCCCCCCCCCCACCCTCAAACGTTTGTATTGCAGGTGATAAATTGAATTATCATCCCCCGGGGGGGGGGGGACAAACTACAATTCCCCAAACGCAGTACAATTTCAGAAAGGTGGGGGGTAAAAAGTCAATGTTCCCCGTAGTCTTTATTAGTCTATTCCTATCAACTATTGAATCTTCTCCGTTCTTATTCAAAAAAACGTTTTTCTTTACTGTCTTCAATTCAATTCTGCAAACGGACAGAATCACATATCAGTAAGGTATGACTATATTACAAAAGATAATCAATTATCAATCTGAATAGGTAAAATTTCATGGTTTTGAATCAAAGATATGCAAATTTCCCCGATAATGGCAAACGGGAAGTTAGTTTTGTGAATTTTTCTGGCTAGTCGACAACTTTGCTGAAGTATGAGCAGAATGGAGATCCTTGAATTATGTTGTACATCTTCTAGAAAATGATTTGGGAAGCGGAATAAAAGAACCGATTCAACTGAACCTGAAGGTGAATAGGACTGGATTGGGTCATGAAAAAGAAGTGGATGAACGACGAAAAGAGAGAATAGAAGCGGAAATGGATAGAATGAAGGATAGAGCCAGTAGGAATGTGAGTTTGGATTCTATTTTGTTCCGGGTGGTGGAAAGTGAAACTAAAATGTCTTTCCAACTTTATATATTATGTTTTCTTAAGTCTGCAGTGCTTTCATGTTCCAGTAGAGTTGTGCGAATAGAAGAAAAATGTAAAAAAAGGGGCTTCCTTCTCGTCAAACAATGAGGATAATTGGTCTTATTTTAAACAAAATCATGAATTTCCACGGAAAAGGAAATCTGTGCTCATTCTTGTAGATCAATCACTCCTTACTGGCATGTGAATATTCTGTATACGTCGAAGAGGTCTTTTCACTGTTAGTATAACCGCTTATCCTTATCATTATGTTTCAGGTAGAGCTGATGGATGAGTATAGAAAAAGGAAGCGAGATGGCAGTACGACGAAGCAACTAATCGGAGATATTGTCCGAAGTAGAAAGACGTGCTTCGAACTTGATCTTAGGTTGGTCCCCGCATATTTGCATGCAAGATGCAACTAGGCTTATACCCTTCCGCACGGTACATATACTACATATTGGTGATCCTAGCCCAGATTGATAGGTTCCGAATAGGGTATAGCGTATGGTAGTCATGACCGAGCTTCAAGTTAGCTAAACAATATTTCTCGATCTTCGATGAGATTGATAATTTGAATGTGGCTTCTGGCTTTTTGCAGAAGTTCGTGATGTAATTTCTTCCTCCAGCTTTCACCTCCACCCCGCTCTTCGCATTTTGTGATCTGAACCTCTGAACCTACAACGTGTTACAATCCAACTTCTAAGTCACTGAAAACATTCAGAAAACGGAGAACGGGCTCTCTTTTTAAATTTGCATTTTTTAAATGTAAAATCATGCTTCACGGTGTGTTAGAATAACATCTGAACCTACAACATTTACAGAAAAGATTTGGAGTTTCCCGTGCAGCCGTGGTTCTGGAAAAGTTACAGAAAGAATCCACGAGGGGAAGATTCTGAGACTATTGTGGAAGACGACGAACACGAAGTGTAAGTATTTTATATCGGTTGTATCTGTAAAGTAGTCAGTTTTTTCCGCGAACACTAATTTGCTCTTTCTGGTTTTTAGTTTTTCTAGGTACTAAGGTGTTCATTGTCACACTCGTCTCACCACTTTTAATCAATGTAACATATAAAAAATTCGATAAAGCTGGTAAG
This sequence comes from Litoditis marina, assembly GCA_964036275.1. Classification (NCBI taxonomy): domain Eukaryota; kingdom Metazoa; phylum Nematoda; class Chromadorea; order Rhabditida; family Rhabditidae; genus Litoditis; species Litoditis marina. The sequence goes on along the minus strand of OZ038440.1, from coordinate 8,955,697 downwards.
TTTAAAGTTTTAAACAGATTGGGAAAAGTAATAATACTATACCACTATTGCTGGCTGTGACTAACTGAAAGTTGTCTTTCAAGGTTTACCTATTCGAATGGCAGTGTTGCACCGAAGGATGAGCGCTACGACGAGTTCACCGATGATATTCTGGAGGAGAGGTTGGAAATATGCCCAGTAGCAGTTATTGTTCGAACATATTACAGCAAGTCAGAAATTTGTTTGTGATGCGAAACTGTACTCAGGTTTTTATTTAGAGAAAGGGTTTCTTCCCCGAGGGACATCTCACTTATTACTTTAGTGAAGGAACTGGTACATTTGATTTCAGGATTGACGAGATTACGCAGTATTTACGGGACACGTATTTCTACTGTCTCTGGTGTGGCTGTTTGTATGGGAGTGCTGGAGAACTGTCGGCAGAGTGTCCTGGAAATGCACGACAAATGCACGATATGGACGACTAGGTCGGTGAAATTGAAGACATACTCCAGTGAAGTTGTCCAAATAGCCACAAAAATTCACTCGACGAGCTTTCTTTTTGCCGAAGTTTACTATTTTTAATGCAAATCATGTAGTCTCGGGTATCATGTAGTTTTTGTTATTTATTTATAAAGATGTGGTCTTTTTTGTGTAAAAGCTTTAGAGTTTTTGGGGAAACAACCACTCTTCATTCTTCATTTTCGTATTTGATGAAACAACGCCTTTCCCTGAAAAAACTATTCACTTATGATAACAAATTCATATGGCATGTGGTTTCAGAGATGTATTCTCGCTTCCGAAACGCATTGGTGACATTCCACTAGAAGAAGTTTCTGGCAGATTTAACTGTTCGGAATTTTATGTAGAAAGTTGGAAGCGTTCGATTTGTTCATGTTTGTACAGTATTGATACGCTTGTGTACGGGTTGGCTTAAGAATAAAGTGATGATATATGCTTTCTCTGTTCCGTATTCACACTGATTTACAGATCAATGACATATCTCTATTTATTTTGTGCATTTTTATTATAAAAAAGGTATAATATAATAAAAACTTTAGTCTTATTGTTGTAGTGGATGTCAGAAAAAAGCACCAAGGTTTTATGTTGCGGTGACGTGCAGGGCAGATTTGCTGAATTGCTCAAAAAGGTGTCAGCTGTCAATAAAAAGGTTTGTCTATCCATATTTACATCAAAATGGTAATCAAATTGTGTTTCAGTGATATGTTCAAGAACTTATCATAGTTGGTTGCTATGGGGTAGTTTTTGGTGTTACGTTTTACTGACAGCCTTCAGCTGGCTGTCTGCGGAACGGTCATATAAGCGCAGATACAGTTTTGGTGTTTGATTGTTTTTGGTTGTCATCGAAATATTTGTATTGTATTAGGTTTTCGGCTAGGTAGAATCATTTTCCAGTACATTTTTCTTCCAGAGCGGCCCGTTTGATCTTCTATTCTGTGTGGGTGAATTTTTCGGCCCCGACGAGGAACATAATCAGAAAATCATCGATGGAAAGATTGAATTCCCGATACCCACATATATCCTAGGTTAGTTTTACCAACTTATTCCACACACTCAAAGAATGTTGTTCATCGAAGAAAGGGGAATGGCGAGAAAGAATATGATAGACAGTTAAGCAAAAGCAATCAGCCTTCTGATCTCTAATTGTATAGACAACATTAGTTTCAGTTGAACAAAGTTCATTTTTCCAGTAGTTTGATATTCTCGTTGGAGTGTGTCGTGGTTCTAGTGTTGTTGAAATCTGATTTCTATTCTACAGGTCCATGCTGCCCTTCCACTTCCGCTCTCTACCCAGAAGAGTCTGTGGAGTTCACGTCGAATGTCACGTATCTCGGCAAACGAGGTCTTCTTAATACTGCCTCAGGTATACATTTGTACTTTCTTCTTTTTCGTACCCAATAATTTGGAAATTTGTCGTAAATCTACTAGAAGTTTAGTTGGTTTGGTTTTTTCGCGCGTTTGCAGTGATTCTTCTTCATTCAGAATCAGTATGCACGTTACCTCAAATGTCAGTGGCGTTTGTTGAAATAATTCCAATTTTCAGGTTTGCAAATTGCATATTTGAGCGGGGTGGAAGGTTCGACTTCAAATCAATTCCAGTTCAATGTGGAGGATGTTCAGGTATCTTTCGCATATTTATTTGATATTCGTGCCCTGTGCTGAGCTGTCAGCTAGTTTTTATTCACCTTTTTTTACGAGATGGTATCGAGAGACACACTCAAAGCCGTGAAAGTGATAGAACATGGTTTTGGGTATGGGACAATGAGCTTTTCTTTTCAGGAACTTCTAGTTCCCGTTAAAACTCAATCGGGATTTCTCGGCGTGGACATTCTAGTCACATCAATGTGGCCACAGGAGGTACTTCATTATTATTCAAAATTAAAATTTCGTTAATTAGCTCATGTTTTGGAGTATTAGTTTTTAATTACAGTAACTGACTGAATAACAGAAAGTGCTCTCCATATGTTTAATATCTGTGTTCTTCTAGGTTTGGAAGCACGCTCATAATACGCCATCGAGAGAGGTGGAGGGTTCGCCACTAATTGCCAGACTGGCAGCTGGCTTGAAGCCGAGATACCACTTTTCTGGAATGGGAGTTCACTACGAGAGACAGCCCTACAGGTAACAACATAGTCTAGTAAAATTGTCCGGATAGCCTGAAAAATGAATGAACAGGCTTTTTTTGCTAAAATTGGGAGAATCGTTCTAAATTTGATACGAAATCATGAACTTCACGAACCCAGAATGAAAAAAAACAGGCTTCTTCTGATAGGATAGTCACACCTCACGCATGTGTGGCTACCAGGGTACGAATCATAAATGGTTTGAAACCGGTTGTGGGGAAATGTGACCAATGCTTCGAAAAAAGTAAGAGGTTAGATGTAAATATCTTATATTGGTTGTTTGATGATTGGTATAATATGCCTGTGCTCGTTTTTGGTAGATGTAGATAAGGGGTAAACATAAAAGTGATAGTTGCATTCGGAGTTCTACTATTGTGTAATGTTTTCCTTCCAGAAATCATCGTGTCCTACAAGAGGCTGCGCAACACACAACACGTTTCATCGCGTTGGCGCCAGTCGGAAATACGGAGAAGCAGAAGTGGTTGTACGCTTTTGGACTACAAGTGGGTTGGATAGGTTTCTGTTTAAGTTTAAGGGTTGAGTAGGTTGAGTTGGATAGGTTGGTTAGGTTAAGTGGGTTGGTGGATAGGTTTCCAAATAACGAGCGTTTTCTGAACGTAATCGAACGATACATAGGAGAACAAGGAGTCAACAGTTATATATTCACATATTTATTAATTCACTTCCCTTCGTTACGAGGCAATGATCTTCGAAGATCATTTAAAGCAGTTATGCGCAATCATTTGTATATTCCATTTAAATGTTGATAATTTATTTTCCAGTCTATGCGGAAAATGACTCGAGAAGAGCTCACAATGCAACCTCCGAATGCCTCCGAGTTTCCCTACATGGAACTTCTGCAAGAAATGGTTGCACGGTACTATTCATATTCGCAAATACATGCTGTCCTTTGTAGTATTAATCCATATTTGTAATATAAATCTAAAACATATCATTAGGATAAGCACATTCTAGTGAATTTGTCCGCATAGCTGGAAACAAACAGAAAATGGTCATTATACCGCCACTTTTGGGTAAATTTGCATATTTCACCTTATTTTACTGGCTGTGTTCCATTTTTACTTATTTCGTGTCTGCAACAATTATTATGTGTTGATTTTTTATATGTTTTCCTTTAGAGAAACGGACCTTGCTCGCCAGAACGCGCCTAAAAATGAGGGAGGTCAGTATCGATTCGACATGTCAGAAGAAGTGGAAGACAATGTGGACCGGGGAGGCAGGAAACGAAGGAGAGACGGTAGGTCAAAAGTTATCTTGTCTGAAGAACAAGACATTCGTGATTTCAACTTTGTGCCGCGTTAAATTTCAAGGAATCTCATGTTTGGATGGTCGTTCACCATAGTGTGTCTCGGCGACGGTTCAGTGGTAGATTGCCTTGTGACTAACACAGTGTGGTATTATATATTTATTAGTTCTATGTACATCACACTGGAGAGAGAGAAGATGTGAGTGAGTGCCCAAATGACCGGGATGCCCCTTATATACTAAGTGGGCGGAGCTAACCTAGATCAGACGACCATGTCTGGCCGACCTGATCAAACTACAAGCGAGAGAGTGAGGGACTTAGAGATCGCGTCCCGCGACACTCCCGGCCTCAACAAGATGACAACAGGGAACAATAAACGATCACAAAAACAATTATCAAATTGGAGCAGATGTTGGCATGCGACGTTGTCCGTGTGCTTGTCCCTGTGCGTGTCCTTGTACCTGTCCCTGTGCCTGTCCCTGTGCTCGAGTGTTGTCCTGAGTCATGGTTTCACGATACTGCATCTGCCCTTTCCATGTTTCTTGATGTATAATGGTATACAGATAAGAGGTAGTAGTTTCAGAGTGGTCGTAGATGACAGGTTCCTAATATTTGACGATAGTATGGTTCGGTAGATATTTTGGTATTCGTAGACGACAGGATTTAAGCATGCATACTTGGTAGGTTTGTTGTGAGCACCCCAGGTGGGCTGCTATTATCGACATGAATTCAGTCAACGTTCTCGTTATCCGTTGATATGATAGTGACTGGTTGTTTGAGAGGAGGTTACATTTGGTGTGAGGCACCGCCCCCTTTCGACCTTGCCTGTGGGTTGATGTCTGTCATCTGCTGGGAATTGCCTGTGGGGTGTGAGAATTGTCTGTTGGTCTGGGATTGTTCGATAGGATTTGATCTTGCTCAGATCGGTAGTTACTTGAAATATCATGTTGATACTTTTGTTGACAGTAAAAAGGAGAAAAGAATAAAGTGTGTTAGATAGTAAGAAAAAGAGAACACAAGAATAAGAAAGAAAGATATAACACATAGAAACGGCGTCCTGAGATAATATAAGAATGTCTAGGCTAATGGTAAGAATTTCGTTCCATTTCAACTTTTCACTGGTTTTCTCTTTCAATCTCCTCCGAGCATGAATAGTACCCACTGCCACTGGGTAAGGATTACAACTCCCTCATTATTTCAGAGGGCCGGCTGTATTCCAAGCAGCTTCCCCCATTATTTCAGGGGGCCCACTACTCTCAAAGGCTTACCATAACCTCTGTACATGCTCGCCCCGTTATGGGGACCTTGTACGTGTTAGTACCTACTGCCACTAGGTAGGGAATACAACTCCCTCATTATTTCAGAGGGCCGGCTATATTCGAGTAGCTTCCCCCATTATTTCAGGGGGCCCACTACTTTACGAGCAGCTTCCCCCATTATTTCAGGGGGCCCACTGCTCTCGAAGGGTCGAGATTGATAGGTAAAATGGTGATAGTTGGTAGGAGCAAATTCTTGCCTTTATTTGGCGGTTCCTAGTTGTTAAATGGCACGATGCACCATGTCTCGGCGACGGTTCAGTGGTAGATTGCCTTGTGACTAACACAGTGTGGTATTATATATTTATTAGTTCTATGTACATCACACTGGAGAGAGAGAAGATGTGAGTGAGTGCCCAAATGACCGGGATGCCCCTTATATACTAAGTGGGCGGAGCTAACCTAGATCAGACGACCATGTCTGGCCGACCTGATCAAACTACAAGCGAGAGAGTGAGGGACTTAGAGATCGCGTCCCGCGACACTCCCGGCCTCAACAAGATGACAACAGGGAACAATAAACGATCACAAAAACAATTATCAAATTGGAGCAGATGTTGGCATGCGACGTTGTCCGTGTGCTTGTCCCTGTGCGTGTCCTTGTACCTGTCCCTGTGCCTGTCCCTGTGCTCGAGTGTTGTCCTGAGTCATGGTTTCACGATACTGCATCTGCCCTTTCCATGTTTCTTGATGTATAATGGTATACAGATAAGAGGTAGTAGTTTCAGAGTGGTCGTAGATGACAGGTTCCTAATATTTGACGATAGTATGGTTCGGTAGATATTTTGGTATTCGTAGACGACAGGATTTAAGCATGCATACTTGGTAGGTTTGTTGTGAGCACCCCAGGTGGGCTGCTATTATCGACATGAATTCAGTCAACGTTCTCGTTATCCGTTGATATGATAGTGACTGGTTGTTTGAGAGGAGGTTACATTTGGTGTGAGGCACCGCCCCCTTTCGACCTTGCCTGTGGGTTGATGTCTGTCATCTGCTGGGAATTGCCTGTGGGGTGTGAGAATTGTCTGTTGGTCTGGGATTGTTCGATAGGATTTGATCTTGCTCAGATCGGTAGTTACTTGAAATATCATGTTGATACTTTTGTTGACAGTAAAAAGGAGAAAAGAATAAAGTGTGTTAGATAGTAAGAAAAAGAGAACACAAGAATAAGAAAGAAAGATATAACACATAGAAACGGCGTCCTGAGATAATATAAGAATGTCTAGGCTAATGGTAAGAATTTCGTTCCATTTCAACTTTTCACTGGTTTTCTCTTTCAATCTCCTCCGAGCATGAATAGTACCCACTGCCACTGGGTAAGGATTACAACTCCCTCATTATTTCAGAGGGCCGGCTGTATTCCAAGCAGCTTCCCCCATTATTTCAGGGGGCCCACTACTCTCAAAGGCTTACCATAACCTCTGTACATGCTCGCCCCGTTATGGGGACCTTGTACGTGTTAGTACCTACTGCCACTAGGTAGGGAATACAACTCCCTCATTATTTCAGAGGGCCGGCTATATTCGAGTAGCTTCCCCCATTATTTCAGGGGGCCCACTACTTTACGAGCAGCTTCCCCCATTATTTCAGGGGGCCCACTGCTCTCGAAGGGTCGAGATTGATAGGTAAAATGGTGATAGTTGGTAGGAGCAAATTCTTGCCTTTATTTGGCGGTTCCTAGTTGTTAAATGGCACGATGCACCATGTCTCGGCGACGGTTCAGTGGTAGATTGCCTTGTGACTAACACAGTGTGGTATTATATATTTATTAGTTCTATGTACATCACACTGGAGAGAGAGAAGATGTGAGTGAGTGCCCAAATGACCGGGATGCCCCTTATATACTAAGTGGGCGGAGCTAACCTAGATCAGACGACCATGTCTGGCCGACCTGATCAAACTACAAGCGAGAGAGTGAGGGACTTAGAGATCGCGTCCCGCGACATAGTGTGACGTGACTATTCTATTATATTCGTGAAAACGTATGGTTTTGTGTCGAATATTGACTGATTCTCCCGATGTGGGTAAAAAGAAGTTTTGAGAAGGTATTATTTCGAGCATTTTACTGAAGTTTGTTGTTTACCTATAGTTGTGCTGGTCACTCGGTTGTTTACAGATGATGGTCCCACAGAGAAACGACCACCACCCCCGTGTTGGTTCTGTCTTTCCAACGTGGACGCAGAGAAACATTTGGTGGTGTCGGTGGGAAATAGTTGCTATGCCGCAATGCCGAAGGGACCGCTGGTCGATGATCATGTCATGGTACTCTCAGTAGGTGGGTGACAGCAACAGGTTTCTCTCAGAGTCCTCTAAAATAGTTGGTGTCATGGTGTGCGGTAGTTTCAACCACCTGATTTGCGAAGATAGCAAAAGGTCGATGTTTCAACTTTTAACCCAATATGATGGCAATTGTCCAGTTTTGTGTGGGTTATTGATAGTCTGTGCGAAATAGGACCTGTTTGTCTGATATTTCCGGCATGTTGAGTTACCTGCCACGTTATGGAACTTTTTATTCTGGATTTCTTGCCTCTTGTAGTTACTAACGTTATTTAGGAGATGCATTTATGTGCTCGTAACCACTTTGAAATATCCACTTTTAGGTCACATTCAGTCTCTGGTAGCTGCCCCTGAAGAAGTTCGGGATGAAGTGGAAAAGTTCAAAAATGCTTTCACACTCGCTGCTGACAAGGTATCTCATTGTAACTCAAAATTTTCCTGTTTTTGGTGTGTTTGAAATTCAAAGACAATATAACTGAAAAAAACAACATTTTTTCACCCAAACATAGTCATATTTCCAGGCTGGGAAAGTTCTGGTCTGTTTCGAGCGCAACTACCGATCACATCATCTGCAGGTCTGTACCTTTTTTCTGATCTGGGCCTCCAACAGACCAACATTAACATTCAATTATATTTTTTTTATTATCAAACAAAATCGTATGTTATCTGATAATTGCATTCTTGCACTGTGTTTGTATTTCTGAGAATCACCAGTGATGGATAGTTATCTGTTTACAGATCCAAATGGTTCCGGTGCCTAAGAAGTGTGTGAAGTCGCTTCGAAGTGCATTTTTGAATGCAGCCAATCTGATAGGACTAGAAATGACTACTGTCGATGAAGATGCCGAGGTATTATTCGTACCTATCATACTAATGTGCTCAGTAAAAGATGTACTCAAATAAGTATCTGTATAATATACCTACTGTGAAATATATGATATCCCTACTGTATTCACCGTATGAATCTGGTAACCGATACGAGGCTCGGCTCGACGCCAAAACATCGCAATTTCCTGACACTCGAAAACTAAAAAAGTTGTGTAAAAACTAACTAGTTCTGGTTCTCAACTAGATGTAGATACTAGGAGAGAAGTACAGCGCGTTATATTCAAAGTGAGCCCTAATGTGTTGCTAAGATGTGTTGCCTCGTTTGTTCATCACATCACCCTCGTTTTTTCCCACAGCTGACAGACCTGGTGAACGAGGGCTGTCCCTACTTCTTTGTCGAGCTGCCAGATGGGTCACGGCTGTTCACGAGGCAAATGAAGGAGTTCCCGCTGCAGTTTGGCAGAGAGGTGGCTTGTTTGTTGTTTACTTTTAGGGTAGTTGAAGTCTAACTCGAAAACAGGAAACTCGGTTAACAAAGTTTACTTTGTTATAATAGTTTGTGAGAATCGGATCGAATACGTTGGATTAGTTTTCATAGATTAGACTGTTGTAGTTTCGTTTCCGGAATGACGCCAATATACTGCACAATTTACATTATTCTGGATCGATTACCTAGTACGTGGGTTGACAACATGCTTATGAAAGGGCGTAACTAAGAATTTGGAAATGTTATCGTTTAGATATCCCATTGACCGTGGGAGGTGATAAAAAAGTATGAGGTACAACATCTGTTCAAGATATAGTGAACTTATGTTTGATATAGGTTTTCTCATGCGGTGCAGAATGATAAATTGTGGATCAAACTCAAAAAGAAGGAGTCCCTTTATCATGTTGTTTTGCAGGTATTGGCGAGTCGTCCGATTCTGGATTGTGAGTCAAAGGTGGACTGGCGAGCGGCCGTTCTCGACAAGGAAAAGGAGACCGAACTCACCAAGAGTCTACAGGCCCGCTTCAAACCGTTCGATTTCACCGATGATGGGGACAGTGATTAGTCAATGTTCGAATACGTGGTTATTTTGTTTTTCATATGGTTTCTTTGTATTTTTATATTGGTCTCAACTCTAAGATTTAGATTTCCGTGGTCACTCTAATAAATGTTATGTCAGTTTTTGCATCTCAGACTTGCATCTTTCGTATATTGAGGCACTTCTAGGGTGTTCGACAATCCATTGTTGGTTTTTGTTTCTTTGTTTGTTAGTTTGTGATAAACACGTTTATGAATGATTCAATAACATTTAACATTAAAGTTCAACTAGCGAAAAGTCGTGCAGTCATAACAAAGAAGAGGACAATTATGTAAAAGTTTTCGACCGATGTTTTCGTATGAATATTGTGTAGAGTTCTATTTTTTATGTTACCTACTGCTGAGGAAGTTCAACTTTTGGGTAACACTTTTCACTTATTCTGACTAGAGTGTCTCAGTAAGCTACCCAGCTGACACGTTTCAACGTACCTTGTGGTATCAGTACTTCGAGAAGAAAACAAGTTTTTTTCAGAAAATATGATATTGGTGGATGAAAATCTCAGAGCTGTAAGCTGTTCGTATATTTTAGCGTTCAAAACATCAACCGTTTCATTATACATTAGTGACCTCAATAATCTATGTTACTTATCATTTGTGTTGTGTTAACGAAATGACTAACTAAATAATTGGCTCATTTTGCTTTCCAGACGAACTCGTTAGATTTCTGACCTATAACTGCTCTTTTTAACTACCCGCAGCAGTTTTTGTTCTCCTACACACTCTGCGTCTCTCCAAAACGAGTGTTCTCTTGTGGCCCTCTAACTGTTGAAGATTACAGCAGTCGCAAAACTGCTCAATTGTTTCGGCTGCCAGACGGCAGAGAGCAGTGACACTTTACAATGTAAGGAAAAGAGGCTAGGATAGCCAGAGGGTATCTGTTAGAGACCGGCGAAATAGTGTGTGTAACAGGGAGGGTGTAGACGAGAGTTGGGGTGATCTGAGGGGACCTAGATTCACATAGCATCGAACGATCGCCGGAAGCCGTTCGTCATCCGCTCCGGAGCTATATACGGTATGTCTTCGTTCCAGGATTATTTTTCATTTATACATTTATTCATGAAAAGTTGTATATATAACATGTGTTATGTAAAATAGTCACTGCCTGCATTTTCTGCACCTTCCTTCCTTGTTTGGTTTCTCTTCTATGTGTTACACAATTTGCTAATTGCGATAACGTATGAAATATTATTCTCATAACTGTTTTCACCCCTGTTAGTCTGCTTTCTGGAGTTTCTCTCGATTTTGACCATATACATTCTGTTTCACCCATGCGGACACCTACAGTACACTGTTCAAACTTGATACGGGCAGTTTTGCAGGTGAACAAGACTGCTTCAGGGTTTTCTATATCGTGTTGAGTTGACTAAAAAAGGCTACTGAATTAAAAATTTACTAAAATCAGACCCTTCTCGAGAAATTGTAATTTTGGCTTCGTTCTGAAAGTGTCAATCATGTCAAGAATAAGGTATATCTCTTTTACGTAAAAGAGCAATGAATTATAAATACTCATACTTGAAGTGTTGCAAGTTTTGATAAGCTGACAGTTTGGATTCCTTCACTCTGAATAGCATAATTTATGAATTGGATTTTTTTAGCATTAAAATATGTAAAAGTCTCTACAAGTTTTTCTCCTAGTTTCTGACGAATCTCTTTCTTTCACTCGCTGTCATTTTTCATATTATTGAACAAATCGTTATGTTTCAAACCCGAGATCTACCTCAAAATCTGATTATTATTGACGTTTGTGCATTTATATGAAAAATAAAATGTATCTTCATTTTCTTTTGTTTTTTGCAATTTTAATCAATTTTGAAAAACTGGATCATGATTCACTTTTTTCTGTCCCACTTAACTGGTATCTATCTGCTTTTTCAATCGCATTTTCAACTGAGCCATATTTCGCTTTCGTTTACATGTCAGAACTCTCAGCAACGAAATTATTTGCGAGGTTTCGATTTTATTTAAAGTTGATGGGATGCTATCGCAATCTCGCCTTTATATGACTTCCTTCCCCTACCTAACTGAGGATGCCTCAGGGGCGAAGGTATCCTGATTCAAGTGGTTACGTCTTGGGTAGAGGCGAAACGTAAAAACTTTCTATACTCTTTCTCTCTTCGTTTTTCTAGTTTGTATTACTTCTCTGAGCTTCACCTTTATTTGAAAGCTTACATACCGGCTGTTTATCTCACCTACGTTTTTGATCAATGATTCGAAAAAACATATTTCGTTCGTAATCTGAACTTCGTAACTCTAAGCGGCTTGTACGTAGCTGCAATAAAGACATCATGAGGAGATAATGATTTTTTTGTTGATTCTTGCATATTACTCACGAACGGTACATCGATTCAAACTTCTGGTGTAGTCGCAATCATTTCTACGTAAACATTTTGCAAGCTCGTTTCTGCGTAACATCTTTTATGTTAACTATCAACGTTTATGAACCATTCAATCACTCTGAGCTGAAATTTCTGATGGCCGGATTATATTTCCAAAACTTTCGACTTTCGATATCCATAACTTCGCGATTACAAGTATAGTTCTACAGGATATTTAACTCTTTCTGCAGCCCTGCCTAATCCGTGTTGTCTAGTCGATACCAACAACTTCTCGCTCATTACTATGTGGCTTGGGTCGTCGCAGTTGGTGCGGGAGATGTTGTAAATGTGCGCGGCGAACAGCTGCTGCCACCGCCGCAAACCCCGCCGATACATCAGCAATGACCTATCTGTTTTGAAATACTCACTTGCACTTCAACCAGTGGACCACTATCTGTTGACCGAAGTCACTAGGACAACCTTGTGTGTAGAAACAGCTGTTACTCGGGGGTAAAGTATCTGGAAATAGTCGAAATAGGTCGGGCACTCGTGGGGGGAGGGGCATTATTTTCGTGAGACTGAACATGAAACGTGATTGAAAGATGAGTGTCAAAGATGTTGAGTGCTACTTATTACAGTTATACGATATCAGATTGTGAATAGTTGTCTACAGTCTTTTTTCAAGAGTGTTGGTTTCCAACAATATTAACACTGTTTTATCACATTGTGCTCTGTTTGAAAATTAGTTATTCGCTCGTCTCAGTAAACGCCAATTAGCACCTGAGATCGGGAAATAGGCGAATAGGGAAGATCCAAATTTCGAATTTCATGAAGGATCTAACGTAAGATATTGTCCTTAGTGTATGTTTAGTGACTTTTCACAGCTGTTTTCTCATTTCTTCCCTAAAGAATTCCAAATTACAGTGAAGCTAATTTGGAAGCACAAATTGTTCATTTTGCCGCCAAATAAGTTAATTATTCCTTATGCGTATTACTCGTGCTGTGTCTATATTTTGTATTATTGAGGTACCTCTTTCTCAATTTTGCGTCGGATATTTTTGGAGATAACTGCTTTTGAGTTGCTGTTGGCTAGTTGGGAACAGGTGGCCTGTCACATCTCGAACATGATTAAGTGCACCAATCTTTGAAGCAAAACATCAGAAAATAAAAGTCAAACCCACGTAATGATGAAAGCAAATACGGTATATATCCATAAACAACGTTCCTAGAACTAAGTAAAAGTGGTTATTTCTTTCCAACTTTGCAACCACCCAATCTCTCTCAATATTTTCTTCGAATGCGTCTTATTAGATCTGATCGTTGACTTATTGATTCGAAAAACAGTTTTTTTTCTATTCGAGATTGAAATGAATTACTTTCAAAGCTATGTGATACCTCTACTATTTGTAGATAAATTACTTTCTCTCACAACTAGTCACCAACTATTCTGAATGCTATATCTCATATCTCAGTCTACCCTTGTTCATGTTGTTTTTCTATAACCGAACTTGTTCGTACAAAGTACATGCTAGACGTTTTTCGGGTTTTGCGTATTTTGTACTATCTATCTTGCATACCTAGTATCCAAACCTACGTACTCTCTCATTCTTTTGAAGAAAAAAAAACATGTTAATAAAGTTCGAGAGCTCATGTAGTTCTGAACGTTTTTTGGGTTTTGCGTATTTTGTACTATCTAACTTGCATACCTAGTATCCAAACCTACGTACTCTCTCATTCTTTTGAAGAAAAAAAACATGTTAATAAAGTTCGAGGGCTCATGTAGTTCTGAAACATTATTTTAGGATTATCTGTTCTAATTCTAATACTGATACGACACTATCATTCTTTTTTCTGGTCATAACATGTTGATATCTTAAGAAAACAACTTCCACTTCAATTTAAGAATTTAGTAGTCAGTTTTTGTCAAGAAATTAGTTTATTTCGCATAAAACGAAAATATGAGTTTTGCGTGGGAGTACTAGTGACGTAAATCTCGCATATATTTTGACGTTTAACCTTACATATATATACGTGAAAACTCAGATAATTAATGTTGAAAAACGAAAAAAAGCGATTGTCACTGAGAAACATAACTATCTCTGAATTATCTCAAATTCTCTTTCAGACTAACGTACACGATCGTGAACACGATACAAACATTGTCCACTCGGACAAATTCGAACGATGGATGGCGATAAAAACGCCAGCGATTCGTCGCAGCGCGTCGCGCAAGAGCTGCGCGTGGATACCGAAGCGGATTGGATGGTGGGCCAGCCGTCCCCCCGCAGAGTAGCCACCGCGCCAACTAGTCCCTCCACCGCCTACGCTACAGGTATAGTTCGTATCTCTTTCACGTAGATTAACACGTGCTCTAGATTTTTGTCGACTTTTTTTTCCACATCTTCAACTTTTCCTCAGTAACCCTCAACCTTGAAACTATTTACCAAAATCGAAAATTTTGAAATTTACGGGATACGCGCATCAGCATTTATCAAGAGCTGCTCGTGAGATTGCATTGGTTTCTCATGAGAGAATCAACTTCTCAAGTTTGAAGCGCTTGCTACCACGCCGTTAGGAAAGTGATAAAGCTATGAATGAAATAAGTTTTATTTAATAACAAGTTTCATTTGGCAGACCGAGAAACGGTCTATCGATCGAGCAACGCGACTGTGGCGGAGACTCATCTGATTCGATCCTCTGGATCACAGTCGCAATCCTTCACAGAAGAACACTGGAGCAGCGAAATAACCAGCTTCGTGGCCGCCGCACCACCAAAGTTCATTCAGGTATAATATATGTTTATACCAAATTAACATAGAACGTGAAGAATATGTTTCGCACATTTTCTGCACGTACGTGATGAGTTTCACAGGTTGTATTGTGCTTTTGTTCATGCAGTAAAAAACTATTTGTTTTCGAAACAACTTGATATTTGTTAAATTTTTGTTTTAATTTGACCTCAATCAGTTCATCTTATCAAAATGTAACGAAACTATGACGAACACTGAGCTAACCATTCGGAGCTCTGTAGACCTGAGAGAGTCCAATGGACCAATGGTCCGTAATTCTGAAATTTCAGGTGATCAAGGCCTACCGTGTTCTCACCAGCGACACCCCGACTTTGGTAGTCGAGGTCGCCTCTGAACCACCGGCAATATTCGAGTGGTTCTGCAACGACAAACCTGTTCAACAGGTAACATTCAGCTGGTCAAATCTGTGTTTTCATTGGTTCAAAGCACAAAATATACAACAAAGTTGGGAAACAAATTTGCTGTTTTGAATGCCAACTTTCAAAGAAAAGAACGTCTTGTGATCTAGTGTTTTTGTTTTTCAATGATTTAAAAAAACAGAAGAATAAGTTGGGTGAAATTTGTAGGAAAACTAAAAATGTATGATGCTACGAGCACCAACTTTCAGGATCGACGCCGCTTCCAAGCCCGCCACGGCCTGAATATCACCACTCTCACGGTGAATCAGCCGGAGCAGGGAGTCTACAAATGCACAGCTAGAAACCCGTCTGGTTGCAGCACCAGCTACGGGTACATCACTGTCAACTGTGAGTTCTCTCATAACAAATAGTATGTATTTGAAGAATTTACTCATTTATGAGCTGAGTTGTTTATTGGAAATTTTACTACAAATGAGGAGAAACAATATTTGCCGAACGGACTGCGAATGTTCTGTAATATTCACTATTTCCTTCTTTTTGTTCGTTTCTGGATCGAACGTTTTGACAGTGCTCTACAAAATGCACTGTTTGATATTCAAATATCTTTACACGGGATTACTCCATTAGCCCCTCATTGCTCTTTACTCGCTAGAAATCAATAATATTGTTCTAGTCGAACATCGCTATTCTGAGTGGAATAGTCAAGAAGAAGTGACACGAGAGAGAAGTGCATCGGTAACATACAACCAAGCACCGCGATTCCTTCATCAGGTATGGTCCATACTAGAAGTTGAATGTAGCTGAAGTAGAAAAGTAGTGAAGTTTGCCAGATGAAGTAGGCTATAAAAGTCAGCTTTATCAGTTTTCAGCGTGGTCGGTTTCCTATTGTGTTTTTGATCTTTTTTTGTAGCTCAGCGAGTGAACAGGCTTTTGAATAGACTGAATAGAGTGTAACTGGATTTTTTTGTTTCATTCGTGACGGGATAGTGTAATTTCTCACAATGGAGTCAATTATAAAAGTCCAGGATAACGCTATTGTTTCTATCACAGGTGCCGAACTTGACGGTGGCACCGGGCGCTGAAGCTGTACTCGATGTTGAGGTGGACGCAAACCCGCCCGCCAGGTTGGTCACGTTTGCCAAACCGTAAATTATGAGACGTTCATAACTATGAAAAATAGGTAATCCTAATGATAGATAATGAGTATTTTTTCACCGCTGTCAACACCCGGGTTTTGTAGAAAAGATGAGAGTGACAAAAAATTGAACATAAAAATGGAAACATGTTGAGCGATACGCTGCAGTTTTGAACTGAAATAACACTTAGTTGATGTTGAATGAAACTTGATAGACAACCTACTTTCATTTGTAGGTTGCTTACGGTATGTATGCATCGCGATAACTGTTTATTCTAAACACATAATCCATAGAAGTGCAACTAGACCCACACAGCAAAAATGATGATCATTCACTAACCAAAATTGTTCGAGTTTGTGAATAATGTTTTGCATAGAGAATTCTTTGTTTCTAGGTTCTCCTGGTTCGTGAATGGTCGCGAATACCGCGAGTCGGTCGACAAGGTGGAGTTGTTCTACCCCAAGGAGAACCGATGCGTGGCACGTTTTACAATTCCGACCGCCGGAGAGTACAAAGTGGTCGCTTCGAATGTACACGGATCGGCCATGAGTTCCGGCTACATTGAGATCAACCAAGGTACAAACACAGTATGTGCATGACATCAAATAGTTGTTACCAAATCTTTTTTGTACTTTGACGTCGCTAAACGTCGTAATATACGAATTGCGACTAAACAATCACTGTAGCAAACTACAAACACATCAGGTTGGAGTAACATATATCG
This sequence comes from Litoditis marina, assembly GCA_964036275.1. Classification (NCBI taxonomy): domain Eukaryota; kingdom Metazoa; phylum Nematoda; class Chromadorea; order Rhabditida; family Rhabditidae; genus Litoditis; species Litoditis marina. The sequence continues at coordinate 8,938,960 of OZ038440.1, read as the reverse complement.
TTGATACGGGGTTTGCAGAAAGTGAACCCTATATTATGCTCCATCGCTTCTTTTTATTCATAACGAATGCTGAACATTTGGAAAAGACAAAAAAACTATTTTTTCTAATTTTGGGATCAATTTATCGATAAAAAGTTTTGCCACTTCAAGTGTCAAGATCAGTTCTTGCGATAGACATACTGGTTTCCCTAGCAAAAAATTTGTTCAACAAGTCGGAAAGTTGGTAGTTCATATTTTGCAAGAGAAAAAAAACTAGCCGTTTACAGCGAACCCTTCAAAACAAATGCGACCTCCTGTAGCGCCGGGAGAGAATATTGCCAGAACAATGATGACCACCAGTCAGCATCAGGGACCCAGCACCGACGAAGCTGTTACCACGCACCAGGTTTGTTTACCACAACATGTGAAGTAATTTGTACGTGAACTACACGAGAGGCGCATCTTTCTCCGTCTCTCTCTCTAACTACATCTTCTCAGAACCACTTCACTGACAAGAGGTTATATCAAGAACTCTCGTAAAAGTTGATTTTATCGGACACAGTTGAAAAAATATATATATACCAGTTATGTCATTACGGTATATACCTGTTCAGGGAATTTTTTTTAAAACATTATCTCACGGGAAACCGTGAGAGAACCAACATTTGTATAGTTGTCGCCAAATAAAAAGGGCAGGATAGTTCAAGTCTCAATTTCTGCTGTGTTAAAACACATGTTTTCCGACCCAGTTAGAGGTTCCGCGGTAGCAGACAGCTGCCAAACGTTCGCTTGATGATCCAAACTCGAACTAAATTATGTATTCAAAGCTATACAGTTGGAAGCCCTATTTCTGCAGCTAAAAATGCAGCCAAGTTGGCTCAGAATAACAAGAAACGCGTGCAATTCTCATTCGAAATTGTGAAATTATGTGAAACTTATAGACAATAATAGATTGTTTTCTGACTGAGCCCTATTCACATGAAATGTGAATAAGACATTCATTACTGGTGAATAAGAAGTAACTATATTTCAGACAATGAGTGTGTACGAGGTCAACTATTCGCAACGGTCCAGCAGCGTTCCTCGCGGCGTGCGCCATTTGGAAAGACACGTCGAGATTGCCAAATCTCCCGAGCCAAAACTCGAAATGCATCGCGCAGGTTCCTTATTCATGTTTCTCAAAATTTTCAGCCCACTTTTGATTTACTTAACTTGTTCAATCATTAACTGTAAGTTTCCATTGTGACAAACGTAAGGAAAAAGTAACATAAGAGTTATTCATTTTAACTCAAAGTTACCAATAATAAGTTTAAAAGAATGATTTCTATAACTTTCGTCTCCAACTTGTGTTCCGATAGCGTCGCTCACACGTTGCATGTTCATATTCCTTGGTTATTTCGGTTTTGCACGTGCTTACTCACATTTTGGGTAGTTGGCATTTGTTTGATCTAACCGTGTTGCAGAACAAGAAACGTCTGGAATCAACCTCGTCTCACACTTGCCGAGATCTTTGCACAAAACAAGAAGTGAAGGCTCTCGGTACCTGCCCCATCCACCAAGGTTCCTCACAAAGTTGCCGTCTGAAATCACCGTGAAACCAAATGAGAAACTAGTCATGTCTGTTGATGTCAGCGCAATTCCGACGGCTGACTTCAAATGGAATGTTAACGGATTCGAAGTGAGACAGTCGAAAAATGTGACTCTGCTGAACGAGCAGAACAAGTCCACGCTGGTGGTCAATCCACCAGTCAAGCAAGGAAAGTACAACGTGACTGCTTCTAACGACGCTGGAAGGGAAACTGTTTCCACAAAAGTCACTCAATTGGTGTCTGAAGTTACCATTGAGGAGCAATCAAGTGTTGAAGTAGAACGAAACACGGATTTGACGGTGGTGACTGCGCCAGGCATAGTTGAGTCAGCTGTGACTGTCACCAGTGCTCATGAGAACGAGTGGGATGCTGTGGACGATCAACAATCTGACCAATCCACCACCTCATTCGAGACGGTTATGAAGAAAAATGAAATGCAGACGCATGAACCTGTGGCTACAAACACCAACCTGGTCACAGTGGTTTCGACACCAAAGCAGGAAATAGTTGAGACGTCTACATTGACTAAGTCGTCTACAACTGTGAGAACGACAGACTCCATTCCAAAGAAGCCTATGGTAATCGTTCCACCCATAAAACACATCCACGTGACTCGGGGACAGAACTTGGTGCTTGAATCGATCGTGGATGCCATTCCACCATCCACCTTCCAGTGGTACGTCAACAACTTTGAGGTAAAGAACGGACAAAATGTCGTCATTGAACAGCTCAGAGAAAATCACAGTCGTGCCACCTTCTTACAACCAGCTGCAGGAAACTACAAGGTTATGGCAACTAATCCCTACGGCACCGTGGAGACGGTCACAAGAGTCACTACCGAAATAGTCAGTGAGACCGTTGAAGAAAATACAACCGTCAAGACTGCGTCCGGTAACAAGCCGGTTATGTTCCGACTGAACAGGAAATCCGTAACTCAGCGCAAAGACCTTCCGAAAAGACCGGAAATCCTGCAGAAACTACCCCAAGTTCTTCGAATTCCGGAAGGAGAAGAACTCACTTTGAGAGTCGTAGCCGATGCAATCCCCGCTGCAAACTTTACTTGGACGATAAATAACTTCGAGGTCAAAACCGGTCCAAACGTGATAATCACTCAAGTATCCGAAAACTCGTCCGAGATATGTTTCAAGAAAGTGAACCCAGGAAAATATGAAGTGGTGGCAAAGAACAACATGGGACAAGATTCGTCGGTCTGCAAGGTCATTGTGGAATATGAAGAGAGCGAACATCAAACCATTCACCAGGTTCCGATATTCATCCAAGACCTACCAGTAGAAACTACTGTGACCACTGAGGAGGTAAGACTGGTGGTGATCACATCTGGTGTTCCTCCCATCAACTTCCAGTGGTTCATCAACGAAGAAGAGGTGAAAGTGGATCAGTTCACACAAACTGCCGTGGAAGGAAATCGTGCAATTCTCATCCTGAAAAACCCGGTTGTTGAAGGAACAGTTGTCACAGTCAAGGCAACGAACAAAAACGGCACAGTCACTTCAAGAACAACCGTGAAACAGACTTCCTACCAGCAATTGGAACATTTCAAAGAAAATACGTCTACGTCATCACAAATGCACCTTGCGAACCGAGCGCCAATCCTGGTAAAGTGTCTAGAAGACATGAGTGTTGAGGAAAAAGCCACTCTCACGTGTAGCATTGGTGTTGAAAACACATGCGCACCTTGCGTTTTCGAATGGACCTTGAATCACGAATGTCTGCAAACTGGAGACCGTGTCCAAATTCACTCCACGGACCACGAAAGCCTTCTGACGATCAACGACACGCCGCTGCTTGCTGCCGGACAGCTGACCGCCGTAGCTCGGAACCAGTTCGGAACCTCGGCCACATCCGCGCTTCTAACTGTTCAGAGTGAGTCTTAATTATTCTAACATACCGCGTGCGGAGTGCATGTCGTTATGTGTCTTCCCATATTTAGTTTCTGTTTCTGGTCTTTTTTGTTCAGTGTAAAACTTCAGAACAAAAATATGTCATGTAAATGAAGTAAAAGATTATTTTCGAGAGTTAAAAACTGTAGAATAGATTTTTTTTGTGACCTCAATTTGCAATTTCAATTACAGTACCCGAAGAGCCTTTCGAGATGGTACCACCCAATCTACCAGAGGAAAGTGCCCCCAAAATCGTTGATCCTCTTCACTCGGCAGTGTTCATGGATGGTGAGAAACATACTTGCAGCATCCGATTTTTTTATTTTTCATTCTCGCGAACGGAAGACGTGATATGTGAAAGACACAACAGTGATTGTGAAAGAGTAATAATACATGATTGTGATTAATTGTTCTTTATTATAACGTCTATAAAAATTCATGAAAACAAATAAGAAAAATTCTCATTAAAAAACGTTAGATGGCTATGATTGTTCATATTTGCTATATATTTATTGCTTATTATCGTTCAGGACAACCGATGGTACTTCGCTGTCAAATCAAGGCGACTCCATCGGCAGCTATTGTCTGGTCAAAAGATGACGTGGACGTGGAGGAATGGGTCATCAATAAGGATGTCACTTCTCAGGTGGGTAGTCAAAAATGAAGAATTCACACAAAGCTCGTACGAAGATCTCGTAAAACTGTCAGAAAAACTTATAAATGTCTCATAACACACACGTTCTGTGCCGTAAACTCAGGAGAAGTTGGTGAGATTACGCTCATGATGTTATCTTATAACTTTTACAATGCACTCAGAACTCATGAGAACTCGTAAAACTGTCATGAAAAACACACGAATGTCACCCAACGCACACATCTATAGCGTAGCAATTAACACTCTCGTGAGCGGTTGGTGAGATGATTCTCATGGGATCAGCTGACAAAGTGTACAGATTTTGGACAGTAGTTTGCCTAGTTATGAGGTTTTTTAGGTGTTGCCTGATGGAATCTGTGAGCTGCTGAACCCCGAATGTTATCCGGAAGACAGTGGACTGTACAAATGTCATGCCAGCAACCCACACGGAACGGCAGAAACCTCTGCGTACATAAGTGTCGAAGGTAAGTTTTAGCAAACTAGAAGCTATTTTGGAGAGTCAAATAACGAATTACTATATTCCCTCGAAAATAATGATACAAAGCTACTTTTGCAAATTCAAGAACTGAAAACATTTCTGTAGTTGGACGCGGGCAGTATTTGTAGGAATACCTCCAAGCAACTGGAATTGATCGAATGAAACAACAAAAGAAATCAGGTAAATCGACAAATTCGATTACTGCGTGACTCTGTTCATATGAAACGCGCCATTTCCGCCGCATCCCTTGGTAACTGTTTTTAATAGCAAATAGCAAGTTTACTGTTTTGAATCAAATATCAGGTCTTCCCTACAAAAAGGACAAGGAAGAAGCGTCGATGAGCGAATCGTTTGCGAGTGCTATGTTCGACGAATCACAAACTGGGCCGGACAAGATTATTCTTCCGCCCAAGTTTGTGGAGAACTTGACCGCAGAAACGGACGCCATCAAACAACTGAACTACATTCGCCTAGTCTGCCGTGTTCTTAGGTGAGTCAAGTTCTGTAATGAAGTAAGTTATCTATCATCGCAAAGGTTTTCTTCTTGCTATTGCTACATGTATATCTAGAGTAAAGCCGAAAATATATTAGACTTTCCAGTATTTTGATCAATATTATGGAACATTTTTATGTTTATTGTGGATGTAGTGTATGGGTTAAAGAAATTTAACATTGTCGTATCTGCGCAACACTTCTTCTAGATTCGTGCAATGTTGTTACAATCACACAATTATCTTGTTGTAATTTGTTGGCTTTATTTACCTACTCGTACAGCAAATCTCCAATAACCGTGACGTGGATGAAAGAAAGTACCGAAATCGAGCAAACTGAGAAGTACGAAATATATCAGTTCGATGACGGAACACAAATATTGACGGTTCACGGAGCGAATGTATCTGACAACGGTAAGTCACTTGAAGAAATCCATATTCAGAAAATGAATAAAACGCATTAATCATGGCAAATTTGTGATAATAAGAGTAATGATTAATCATCGGGTTGCAATAATCACTAACTATTCAACCGGAGGAAGAGAAGAAATCGTGGTTTCCTCCTCATAGATAAACAACTACTTTTACCCTTTGCAAAATCAAATATACTTTTGCCTTAACGTAGCTTTATGAGTATTTTAAAGGAGTCTACACCTGTCGAGTGGAGTCTGAGCATGGTCTGAGCAGCACCAGCTGTGAAGTGTTGGTCACAATGGAGAAAGAGGGATCGAAGGACATGGAAGACGTAGAAATCGTAGCAACACCCAGCCCTCAGAGTGAAAAAGATATGGAAAAAGTAGAGGTGAGAGAGGTGCCAGAAGATGCCTCTTTTGAAAATGTTTTTCCGGAACACATTGAAAGTTTTATTCCTGGACATGTTTTCTGTCTTGTTGACCGCATTCAAAAAATGGAAGAAGAATTAGCGGGCTAACAGAGACAAAATGATTACGACGACTTCGGTGATTTACTTATGTTAGGCTCAAACCAATTGTTCTTTAGGAGCCGTTCGTGGTACGTGAGGATTCCAACCTAATTGACGTGGAAATCATCCAGACTCAAGAAGGACCCGGAAAAGTGACTGAAATCAAGAAAGAAGAAGGTTTGTTCGCAAAGTATTGACTCACTTAGTTACTCAGTTGCTCGTTTTTCAACTTTGAGGATGTGATTCTGAAGGCCTCATTTTCTCTCCATTTTCTTCTGAGCTAGTCATGAACATCTGAGAAAGCGGCACTTTCATTTAGTACGTTACAATTTATACAGACACTAATTTTAAGATTTTTCAGAACAGTTCAAGCTACTAGTGAAAGTGGCCGACTCTGTAGCCAGTGCCCTGGTCGCCAATATCTTTGTAGACGCGGTCAAGGAGGCTGCTCGAAAGATCGCCGAGGAAAGCTCTGAGGTGAGTGGCTAGGAAATTTTCTTTATTCGCTTTTTTGGGGCCGAGTGGTCAAGTGGTTAGCGTTTGGCTGTCGCTCCACAGACCTGGGTTCGATCTCCGCTCGCCGCGGTATCTGTCTGGCGGAGCTGGTAACAAAGCTCACCCATGCCTATTTCCACCCCTCTACGGACAGTCCTTCTACGGTTAATATGTGATTCGTGTGTGATTATGTAATGCTCTCAATTAAGTAATACACGCTGAAATACTTGCCATAAACATATTATTATTATTATATTTAATCTTTTACTGAATGGAGAGTGTACTAACAAGCATACAAGGCATCCAACAATGTAGGACGAGAAAGACATTTCATTGCTCTCTTTCTGAATCTCGTACGATCAATTGAGTTATGTATGGGCTCTTATCAAAGTGTTAAACATTAGAAAATTAGTATGAAAACTACAATCAAAAATAAAACTTGATTTCAGGAGGAAGAGTTTGACTTGGCCAAAGACATGGGTGGTCCACCGCAATTCGAGACCTCCGTCGAAGAATACACTGCCACGGAAGAAGGTTCCGTCCGAATCAGCACCACCGTGGGCGGTTACCCCACACCGTTCGTGGAGTGGTACTTCAGAGACGAGAAAATAAAGATCAGCGAGTGAGTTTACAGTTTACTGATACTGAAGTTTTTCACAATTAGTAGAGTTACACACTACTCAAGAGTTTATAATTGATAAAACGAACTCAAACAAAATTACCATGAACATGACATTGAAACAGACACGTGCGATAACGTGCTCAGATTATTTTTGTGACATTGTTCAACAACATGGGTAAATTTGGTGCTCTAGCTAGTTTCACTGAGAATGAATATATTATTGTCGACTAGTTGTTTCTTGTTTCTAGGAATCTGAGCATGTCCTACGAGAAGTCAGTGGCTTCATTGAATGTGAAGACTGTCACGCTGGAAGACGAAGGCACGTACTACTGCCACGCCACCAACATTCACGGAACCACCGTTCTCTCCTGCAAACTACGAGTCTTGCCTAGTGAGTACTGTATCACTTCACTTATTACCACGTTGCTTTAGCGTGTTGATGGGTTTCTATCACGATGTTGTTTTGGTAAATGTTGTCTTATCCCTCTGTGTTTGTAGTTTGACCTTTGAGTTTGGGTAGTTTTTGGTCGAAACTTGTGAATTTTGGCATGAATTGACATAAGATAAAACTACAACAAAGATTGGTTTACACTCTATAATTGATTTTGTTTTCCAGAGGGATCAGATGCAAACATTCGCATATCGCTCGCCAAATACGACAAGGATGTTGGCAACGAGAAGGTAAACAAAGTGTTTGGTTCACTGCCCCAACTAACTATTGTGCATTATTTGAACGCAATAAATCCAATTTACGCATAGAAGACTATTTCACAGGACTAAATGTTCCGAAAACATATTGTAGAGCCATACCATAGTGTATCATGCTTCTCTAGTTTGGACCCTACATAACTTATTGCCTTTTCCATAAATCATGGGTACCCGGTTCTTCAGTATACATGTTTTGATTTTCATCCGATAATTTTAGGTGGTAACAAACGTGATTGCCCATAGTACGGAGAGTACCGGGGAGCACAATGTGAGTATTGTCGAGAAGAGAAGAGACAGCGGAAGTGCACAGGTGGCAGTGGTTACGAAAAAGGAAGCCACGCCAGTAGAAGAACAGAAAATACCCTCTCATATCATTGTCCCAGAAGAGACAAAAATTGAAACAAGTGCACCAGAGGAAGTCGTTCACGTACAAGTAGAACTGAAAGATGTACAGAAAAATCAGGATCAACAGGACGTGAGTTTATCTCTCGAGTACTAGTAACATGACGAATACGTAAAAGGTCTATATCATTTGTTTATTATCAGGAATAGTAATCAGGTAATCTTTGAGATAAATCGAAAATGTTTTGTGTTTTTCTAATTCGGGAAAAGTTGTCCTTGTTCGGTTAACAAAAATTATTTCTCATTTTCTTTCATACGAGTACATTTGATGTAGTTAACGTGAAACACATTATAGATCGATGCTGCGACTCGCGCGATTGCCGAAAAGTTTGCCGAATCCTTCACAGAGCAAGTGATGTTCCAGGTTCGCCAACCATTCATTCTAGTGAAAAAATACTCAATAAATCATGCCCGTTGCTTGAGTTTAGAAACCTCATGCATCACAACTTCAATAAAATCAAACAATTGAGTTTAGTAGTCATTTTTACGTCCCGATCGCGTTTTGTAAAGTTCAAGTATGAATTCGACATTCACATTGAAAGTATTACACAACAGTAAAATCGATAAACTGTCAATATCGTGGCCATACGTCCAACTGTTTCTGATCTTTTTTCGTAATGAACTTAGAAGATTGAGCTATATTTTTGTTTCAGGCTCAAGACATTGTGCTGACTACACAGCCCAAAGGAGACGTCACGGCTGAAACCCAACTGATCAATACGCAGTCCACGGTTGTTCTCGGCCGCGACGACGAAAGTGCTCGAAGAAGTGTCACCATGCTATACGATGACAAGGTACACTGGTAATTTGATACCCAGTCAAGATAAATTTGTGAAGCACGTTATTTAAACGCGGGCAATGATACAGTACACACTTGCTGACTAATGCCTAACCTAACTATTTACAATGCATGTAACAAAGAACAGGTGAATCAGAACACTGTTTGGCAGTATTACAGATGGGTCAAATGTATATCCCTTATAATACTACAAAAATACACGTGAAGTGAAATAAGTACTCGTACTGGGTTGGTTTTAAGATTCGTCTGATCGAAGACCGTCTCGTTGCCGCGGCCTCGCCCGACCTAACGGCACAGGATGCAGTCAACATGGTCATGAACACTGTCATTTCGCTGAAGGTAGGCGAAACTTTGTTATTCAACATAGTTTACAACATAAAACTCATTTATTTGTTCGTATCTTGCCACCTTGTTGCAGCGGTTGGCAGATTATTCATCGAGTTGAGAACTACAAAGTAAAGTGAATAAAGTGAAAGCACGGTTGCGTGGTACGGTTGTTGTAGTTTCTACGTGATTTCATATTTAACAATGAAAATATGCCAAACAACACACTAAAAAAGAGATGTTTTTTTCGGGAAAGATTGATGATACCTTTAAAACTGTTAAATGAAAAATGTTATTTTTAGGAGCAACACTGCGCCGACACGAACACAAACGTGGACGTACGCAATCCAGACAGTTGCTTCAACCATGTCGTGACGGTGGTGGAACCGGAAGTAGTTCAGATGAGTCACCGTCTGACCGCACCGGCAACCACTCACTTAAAGTTCATTGACATCGACACAATTCTGCAGGTAACGAATTTAGTAATCGAGTTTCCTTAGCAATAAATTTGTTTTTTTTCAACAAATTGGGAACGATTATGAAAGACGTACCGGGTTTGGAAAGTACCGCTGTTTATGCCATAATCACGTGAATCGTGTGGAAAACAAAGCATACGAACATGCTTTGGAAAAACGCGCATTGGTCAATCACGTTTGAACCGATATGTTGTTTTTATTTATTGTAACTTACTTCGTTTATTCAGAAGCCCAGTACATCATCTGGCGCGAACTGTAGCATAAAGTCTCCATCCCAACGACGAGCCAAAGCAGAACACAGAATAGTGGTTCTGGAGGGTGCTTCGCAAAACTTCCAAAATGCAATGACTTGGAGTTTGAAAAAGGTAAGTTAAGCAACACAGGACTAATGAAATTTTTGAAAATGCTGAAGTTGTTCACTGTATGCATAATATGCGATTGCGTTTGCTGTGGTTGAGTGAAACTCAATAGTCAGGGTTTCGAGAGAGAAGGGTTTGTCTCAGAACACAGCACGATTTTTCATGTTTATTTCTGAGTTCTAATTGTGAACACTTGATCCACGTCTGGGTAAAACAGTGCCATATTGAAGGTACGTCGTCTTGCCGAGGAGGGCGAGAGTACAACTCATGCCCAAATTGAAGTCGTACGTCCCGCCGAGACAAGTGCTCAGGCCACAACAATTGTAGAGCAAGAGAACATCATTGCTGATTTGTTGCAAGTGGCAGCCGCCGCAAGCAAATTGAAGGTATGTTTCTTCCCAGTCAAAGTCAGTTTCAAACGGTAAAACAGGACTAGAAAGTCATAGGATTTTCGAATCCAGTTGTATGCAATTTTCCTGTTCCCCAAAGATGAAAATGTGGAAAATCCGCAATACTCTCATCAAAATGTGGAATATCCGCAATACTGTTTATCGAATTACTACTGCATTACTGAGAGCTCTCTTTTACAGGAATATGATTTCAAAAAAAACTAAACTTCTTTCACTTCAGCTGGAGAACGTGACCGTGAGCCTGTTACGCCAGGGTGATTCTTCGCATCAGCAGTTGGTTATCGAGTACGAGAGTCAGGTCGAGGATGAAGTAGACCTTCATCTGGCACAACTGGAATACCGTAAGGAAGTGGTCAGTATTGCAAAAAAATATTTTTCAGGATATTTGACACAAACATTTGTTTTAGAAGAACGGTAATGCTTGTCTTATCAGGTGTTGCTGGACGCTCACAAAAATGTTGTGGAAGAGTTAAGATGTTTTGGTAACAGAACCAACTAAATACAAAACACTAGTGAACAATGCAAATATTCACGGTTCCAGGAAAGTCGACAAGAAACCTGGTCGCGTCGCTCCCGATATTCCGAAGATGATGAAAATGTCGTCGGAGTATTCATGGAAGTAGATGCGACTTGCCCCGATCAGGTACAACTATTCGAAATTCACTGGACTGACTGACGAGAACGTATGAATCACAACAAATATTTTGGTTGTTATACAATTAATTTGGGTTATCAATATAGCGTTTTCACTACGATTGTTGGAATGAAGCTTTGAACAAATACTTTTTTCAGAACGTCGAAATTGTTGCAACAGTGAACATGCCGATGGAAGCCAGAGCCGAGTCGCCCAAACGACCCCCGTCTGAACTGGGAGATGCGAGCGAGAGCATAACAGAATCCTCGATCGGTCCACAACCTCCAAAGTAAGATAGTTCTGGTTTCACAGATTTTTCAAAATAGTTAAAATCTTCTACCTTCAGTGAGAGACGTGGATGAGATAAATATTGGAAAATTGAAGTGGTGCTTCAATCATATGATTTCAGGTTTTTCCGAAAGCTGAAAGATTGCCAAACTGTGATCGGGAACCCAATGCAGTTCAAGTGTATCGTCAGTGGTTCGCCGTGTCCTGAAGTGATCTGGTCGGTAGACGGCGATATCATACAGGAAAACAGGTGTGCAAACAGCTATTTTCGCAATTTACCAACTACAAACATTAAAATGTTCCAACCACATAGAAAAAAACAATGAGCCAAGTGAAACACTTTAACTGGTATAGCGAATTTCAAACACTGGTCCGTGTGGACGTTCTAGCGGAATAGTACAGTTACATATTATATGTGTTTATTTACAATGTGTAACATTTTATTACTGTTGGTTTGTGAACTTTTGTGTTTTGGTTGGAACATCATTCGGAAATGCGCGGGAAAAAGCCGTCAAAACAATAAGCAGGTAAACTGGTATCATGAAAAACTATATAGTTCGTTTCAACCATCGATAGCAGCCAGTTACAGTATATTTTAGTGGGCGGAGTCAATTGTATTGGAAAGTTTCCAACAGCGATCAGCCTAATCAAAATTGTGCACCAGCTGGGTATTGAACTCAGCTGGGATAGGTGGTGCGGCGCCCACAAGCAGCCGGCCATCTGAACATGTTGGCCCAAACTAAAAACAGTGATATCAAACCATCTTTTATGGCAGTTGTTCAATGCTTATTTTATCACACAAAACGTGGTTCAAATTACTCCCCGATCATGTGGGAATCTTTTGAAAACAAAAAAGTTGCAAAAATCCTAAAATAACCAGTTTTCGAATTTTTATTTGCAATGAAAACACTGGCAAGCTGCCAGATCAGTCGCCTGCAATGTAGGGCGCGCTCGGCCAGCATGGCTGACTGCTATCGATGGGTGAAACGAACTATAATTCATCCATATCATTTTTTAGCGAGTACAAAATTGTCTACGAAGACGGTGTTTCCATTTTGCGGATAGAAGAAGTTTTGATAGAGGACGAAGGAGAGTATTGCTGTGAAGCCACTAACTCAGCCGGAACAGTATCGACAAAATGTTTCCTGAAAGTCCTGCGTGAGTTCAAAATTTGAGTTATCAACGAATTCACGAACAAAATGGAGAAAAATCATGAGAGAAAAATGGAGATGTTTTATAATCCGTCTAACTTCCCGGTCAATGATATATTGTACTTTGGTGGTTAGTTCGGTAGTTCTGAAATAAATTTGAATCATATTATATTATTGGGACTTCGTCAAGCAACGGCATCTCAAAGTGCAAACCACAAAATAAAACGTCGATTACAGTTTGCTGAACATTGCATCCATTGATTACGGCTCCTTCCAGACTGGCTTCTTCTTTCTCTAACAGTTCATTTCTCTAGTTAACACAATATTCTATAGTAATTTACGTTTTGTTTTGTGTTCTGTGCGTTGTATGTGTGTTGTTTACGCTGCGCCCCTATTGCATGGTTCGCGTTCGATGAGTTTGGTTCAGTTTCAGCAGAGACCACTCCTCCTCCCCACAAATTCGTTGAGCACGCTCCATCCTTCACGAATCTCGAGGATGAGTCGATCGAGGAAAATTCTTTTGATTCCTTCGAATGGGAGGAACGTAAAATTGCTGCCATGCTGGGAGAGACCACCGATTCTTTATTTGGGTCTCGCAACAGACTGGCCACCTCCACTTCGGATTTTGACTTGAGTAAAATAGTGAACTACAATGAAAACCTGGAAGAGACCAGCGCTTTTCACAAATACTTCGAAACAGCGGAAACAATTGTCAAAGTGACAGACCTGGTGCAAGAAGATTTTGTTGAAGCAAACTTCACGGGAATCACTACGAGTTTGTCACAGCCTTCACAAACGAGCACCAGCAAGACAGAAGCTTTTTTCCACAATACGAGAAAAAACTCTAGAGCAGTGGCAATCACGAGGATAGAAAAACAGGAATCATTCGCGGAGGCTGCGTCTCCTGTTATTTCCAGTATATCCGAGAGTAAGCAATGGGACGAAGCCTTCGATAGTCCATTCGGAAATGTAGAAGACAACACTGTCGAGGTCGCTGAGAACAGATTGGATGAACCACGTACTCCGCTATTACCGCAACGACTCCAGTTCAAAGGTCAAGATATAGGGATTTCCGTGTCTAAGGTTACCAAAGAGGAACACATCGAAACTACTGAAGGAGAACTCAAATCGGAGAAAAAGGTGTGCATCGAGACATCTCTCGAATTTGACTCCGCCAAGGACAATCAGATGAGAGAGAAAAACAAGAAACAACCAAAGACAGAAGTTCGATCTACGAAGGATGCAATGGTTGCTAAACTTGAAAAGAAGACAGGAGTACATCAAGAGAGCAGCGAAATCACAAAACATGACGCTCATAAAACCGAAATACCGCGAGAACCAATCAGCGAGAATGAACCTAGACGTGAAGAACTTGAGCAAGGTGAAAACCCTGCAGGGTTCCAAGAAAAACTCACAGAGCTCGAAAAAATTGCACGTAAAGTTGAAAAAGATCTCAATGATCTATCACACAATACGAGCAATGAACTGAGTGATGATGCTAAAGAAATCGAGAATGCGATTCTAAAAATGTCTGATCAATTGATGCTACAGAACCCCGTGTCTACTGCTCAAGCAGAAGCCAGCGAGGAGCTTTTACGAACTACTCTGGCGGATATGATTTTGAATCCATCAAGAACAGCGGAGGAAGAAATCGAAATGATGAAAAAACCCATTCAGTTGCTGAAGCGCAAGCTCTCTGACATTGAAAATTCGTTGATGGAAGATGTGGAAGTTATGGAGATCAATGAGACCATCCCAGAGCAGTCTGTGACGACATCTTCTGCCACTCCGGCGACGATACTCACACCACCTCTGAAAACACAACGAGTACCCAGCGCAGAACTGGTGCGAATGACGCCATTGACGTCAAACATCAAGGATCAGCTGACACAGCTAGAGGAAATGATCAACGAGCAATTGAGCAAAGATACACCAACGTCCGAGCTGGGAGAACCAAGATCTGAGAGAAATCCTGTGAAAAAACGAAAGGAACTGCACGACATATTTGTCCAAATCAACAATGAAATCAATACGATTCGGAAGTACTGCTCAAACAAACTGACCAAAAAGGGCTCAGACGCGGTAATGAGTGTTCTTCAGAAAGTACGAACACATGTCACAAGCATAGTGAACGTAATGGCGGTCTCGAAAAAGAAACGGCCGTCGAAAAACGAGGGAGAGTCAACAGTTATCAACTATCATTTCAAAAAGTGCCCACCTGCAGAGCAAATTGAGGGAATAATGGTCTATAAGGCGGTTTCTCTGGAGACGTCATTCATACAACGCTCGTCTACTCAACAATCGTCCGCTCTATCTACAAGTGACGACACCTGGAAGTACTCGGACAACATCCCAACTAGCCAACGGGCATCGACAACTACAGAATGCCTTCCAGAAGAAGATATACATGTATCAACACCAATCCCGCCACCAAGAAGAAACCGATCGTCGAGTGCTGATATGCGTCCGAAGACGGAAGAAACACAACCGGTCCCCCCTCCACGAAGAAGGAAAAATCAGCAGACGTCGGTAGGCCAAACTGCAATGACTCTACCAAGAAATGCACCTAAACCGATGTCGGGTCGGCATCATTCACTAGACAGCAGATGCGACGAAGTGAAAAATGAAGGTTTGTCTAACACACCTCCGCTGGTGCCGGTACATCAACCCGTCACTCCATCTCCACCAACAAAGCCGAGAAGGTCATTTACAGGAAATGCAATGGAGCTTCTACGTCAACTGAATCTTCAGAATCCATTGAAGAAAAGAAGTAAGGACGAATCAGAAGAAGAACCGCTACTGGACGAGGCGACAGAAAAAGAAGTACCATCCGAATCAGACCATGAACAACACATTGTGCCCAGTTTGCAAAAGGAGGAACCCTTCATTGCAAACTTCAATCTCAGAGAGGATATTGAACAGAAGAGCGAGCTAGAACTACTGGAGGAGCTTAAATCTATGAGCCCTGATAGTATTATAGTGAGTGAACACGTGGAGCAGTATGAGAGTACCACCTGTCTGTATTGCGCATCAAGCATTGATGCAGCATTTGTCCAAACCACTGAAATGAACACCGAATCAGAGCTTCCGATGTGTCATCATATGTACGTTGACTGTTTCGTTCCTATGGACGACGTCAGCTCTGTACAAATGTTGTGTGAAGAGTCTGACTACGCAACCGACACGGATACATCCTGCATGTTGCGTGGTACCGTGAATTTCTTCAACAGATACTCTCCGATGGACAGCAAAATGCGTTCGAACCTCTCCTTAAACTCACAACAACGATATTCGCAGTTGTATCAGAACCAATTCGATGACGTCGAAGAAAATATCGAAGACGTTGAAGTCAACATTGTGCTCAAATCCGTAGATCCATCAGAAGACAATATCAGCGAAGCACAATTTGCATTCGATGAAGTTGTTGTGTACGAGTCTGACCTTGACTCGAGATCTGAGCTTCAGGCGGCACCGAAACGCACTTCCACTGCCCTTTCCACAATTGTTGAGACGAGTGTCGAAAAGAACAAAGAAACCGCACAGGCGTCGCACCCAAGCAGCCCAGACATAACGGTTGACATCGTGCTTGAAGAACCGCAGCTCTCCCAAATGGCCTCATCTATTGTGACAGACATCCAAGAAAGACCCAACAGCTCTGCAAACACAATTAGAGAAACGGATATTCTGAGTGACGCTTCAGCAATAACGGATTTGGAATCAAGTATCGAAAAGAAGTTTTCGTTCAAACAGAAGGAGCAACATCGCAAACTACAAGCCTTTATCTCTCAAGAGGTGAAACAGTCGGTCGCAGCAACTCTACAGGAGGATAACACATTTGATGTTGATATCGAGCAGGAACCTGAATTGTTGGGTTTGGTCATCAAAGTTATAGAGGATCCCCTGGAGTTCACATCATTCACAGTGCTGGCGGACCTGGAATACGACACTTCTGATCACATCGACGTGCCAAGAGACTTCGAAGATTTCACCGAGACTAGTTCGTTCGATGAGTACGAGGGGGATGATCTGAACATGAAAACAGGAATCACGGTCTCAATTATTGCCAGAAGTCTACACGATGGTATTTATGCTTCACTGGAGGAAATTCCTTGGGGTGAAGTTGCAATGACAGTGAAGGAGTCGGAAATGACTAGAAGCTGTGACAACTCGGTCCAATTCTGTGTCACTGTTTCTGAATCTACGGCAGAAGAGAGAAAGTCACTACGATCGCAGCCGTCGTTCAAGGAATCCCAAAACTCAATCTCCGAGATGGAAAATACTTTGAGCTCCGGAAATATAAACATTCCCAGCTACGTTATCAAACTGGGCGCAACAGCTACCATCACATGCGAACTGAACAACTATTTGCCCGACAATAGTAATATAGAATGGTACAAAGGAAATAATCCTTTGGATAGTTCGAGCGGGAAGTTTGACAGAATCAGTCACGACCTACTTGAAGTACTCATCATCAGTACCGTGGAAATGGAAGACAACGATCTATACAGTTTGAAGGTTAACGACGACATTTTCCCGGTCGCTTATCTCAGCATCGAAGAAACGTCGCTCGAGAATATCGCGCTCATCCTAACTCGTCCCCAAACGCAATTCGTTATGGATGGCCAACCTACTGAACTGGCTGTTCAAGTCACCTGCAATCCGGATGAAGTAGAATGGATGAAAGACCGCCGCGTTCTTCGTGACAATTCTTCAATGAGAATAAGTTCGAGAGAAGATGGCTGGAGCACAATCACCATCAGAGAAACCACGTTGGAGGACCAGGGCACCTACTGCGCAATCTTGGGCGATCAAAAAGTGGCGATAACGCTTGTTGTAGAGGGTGAGTAACTTTAATTTAGCTAACATTAGCCACTTTTGGTTAACGATTCGGTAATACGTTGAAACCTAGTTAAAATGATTTCGTAATCATCTATTAAAAACAAATTCTTTAAAAACAGAATTTTGCCAAAACTAGAGACGCAGTTGAATGTTTTCTGTTCAGTTCTTGCACGTTTGGAGTGATATATGTGGTTCAGAGCGCATTGATGAACGAGAAGTTACCGTGATGGCGTCGGGCACCGAGAGTGAAGACGAAGACGTACAAGAATATCTGGTACCTCCAGGGAGTACCGCCACCATTGCCTGCGAGCTGGAGGAGAGCGAACATCAGCGCACTCTGCGATGGCTCAAAAACGGCCATCATATTAACTTCGATTCCACCAAAGTAGAGCATGTTGTGAATGGATTGAAACATTACTTGGTTATTCATGATACCTCTTCTAGCGACACTGGATTGTACTCTGTGTCTATTTCCAATACTGAATTCAGAGTCGCTCATTTAGCCGTTAATGATCATGCTACCTCAAATTGCGGGCTGAAACGGAAACGTATTTCTAATAATTCTCTCAACAAATAGTGGTGAGATATATTTATACCTCATAGACTAACTTGCCATATCTCAATATTGCTGTTTATTTATTTGTTTATGTCATATATTATTTTGCTATGAAAAATATGCCAAAATGAAATATATGCACGAGATGCCGTTGTTTGACAAAATGGGAACAGGAAAAATGAAATTAAAATGTTCAGCGTCAAGTTGTGAAAAGTTGTTAAAAGGTGTGAATAATAAATTGATGAGAAGATTGGAGTTCAAAATAGTCGGAGAAAGGTGAAACAACATTCGGAGTCTGATGAGTGATGGTGAAACGGAAAAAAATGGACCGTGCTGCTCAAATGTAAATATAAGGTTTTATCTCAAATAGTTCTACATATGGTGCAAATTCGCAAAGAATATCAATACTTAATGAAGTGCAGGATATATTTGATCTTGTATGTTTTCAAGGCGTTTACTACATTTTAAGGTTTGGGATAAACCATTTGCTGACATTTTGGTAACACGGTCCATTCTCGAAACATATGGCGAGGTTTCGCGAGAGTAATACTGAAGTCATGTATTAAGGTCAACGAAGAAAACCAGAGATAGTTTGAATGATGAGAATATTGTTTTATACTAGAAGTCAATTGAATAGTCACGTGAAGTTAGCATTCTAATGAGGAAACGTGCACTTGTTAGTTGCACGTTCTGTGTTTACCATGTTTCACGTGATTATGCGATTCACTAACAGTATACAAACGCTTCAAATTGAACAGTACACTCTATTCTAATATCACGTGAACGGCACGTGTTAGAAGTGCATGTAAAGAATGCATCAGAATGTCTTCTTGGATAACTCGTCGTATTTTATCAAGCTTTCTCTGGTCTTTTTTCAGTTTATCTCAGAAATAGTCGTCCGAAAACAAAAATGGAACAATTCAAAAAACAAGTTCATGTTATGATTCTCGAAAATATTTAGACGGTGATGAGGTGGAAGAGACGTGTGTGCCAGCTGGCGCAGTTGCCACAATCAAGTGCGAAACAGTAAACGAAGAACATCGAATTGAGTGGCAGAAGGTTTGTTTACAACATGGAGTTGTTGTGCAGTTTTCGTATGGTTTGAATGCCCATTGATTCCAAAATATATTGCATAGTTCTTGCACTAAACACTAGGCTACAGTACGTGCGTATAAAAACTTGTCTTGGTTCGTTGGTTACGAACAGTTTCGTTAAACGAAGTTTGAAAATTTTCCGGAATATTTTGATAGTTTGAACGATTTCATCATCATACTATTTGCAACAGTTTGATCAGATTTAGTTGAAATCGTAATTGATGAATTATGTCCAGAAAAATTCAAGAGGATCATCGGATCAGGGGAAAAAGTGAACACATCTAAAAAAACTAATGATGCGATTGAGCTGCATAATATACCTCAATTATAAATTGAAACGGAATTTCCAAATTATAAAAACAATTAAGCAATCTTAATACGGGTTCAGCTTTTTAGTACGAGATTGCTGCTCAATGCGTGATTATCCTTCTAGTCAAATTTACAGATAGTGCAACATTTTTCGTGATATAGAAATTACGAATGAAAGTATTAGGAAGCTCTATCCGATGTAGTTATTGTGAAAATATTTGTTAGAAAGTATCAACAAACGTGCAAATACCTGATCTGAATCGTACGAAATAAAACGTAAATTTTGATGCCCAAACATTTGATCACAGAAGTATAATGTTGACTAAATGATTGAAAATTTCTTCGATATATGCATTTTATTTTTCCGATCCCTTCCACAAATAATCCGCAAAAGTGCGTAGTTTCCAGTTCATCTTCATAAACATGACGTCATAACGAAAGTGCAAATTGAGGACAGCCAATGACGTGTGACCGTCTGCAAACTGTCTTGCCACTTACAAGAATGAGGGTTATTGATTGAGTCAAATACGTTAAATGAGAATAGTTGATATCACGACAAAAAGGATCTCTCGAGTTGAACTCAAATTGTTGACGCGTGTAGATGAAACATAAAGTCAGCTGAACTTTGTGAATGACCACATCTGAGTTGTAGTTTGACCTGCGAATTTTTGACATATTTTTGACGTGTGTTGTTGATCCATCACAATTTGCATATTACATTCAAAATGCTACGGGATCAAACTACACACACAGGAGAGTAATGAAACATTATACAAAGTAGTACATATTGAGGACACTCCATGGCGCGTGACCCTACAAATTGTCGGTCATCAGTGCAAGAAGCAGTTATCGATTAAAGGCAGATATCCACGCCAGCATGCAAATTGAAAATATAGTGAACCGCCTATAGTGCAAATTGGGGACAGCCAATGACGTGTTTTTGACATAGTTTTATTAGTTTTGAATATATATAGTAGGAAGAAAAAGAATATCCCAAGTTTTACAGTAAAACTACATGATTTCACGACAAAAATTAATTCTCGAGGTGTTGATGAAAAAAATAAGGTCAGCTGAAGTGTGTGGATGATCACAAGTGAGTTGTAGTTTGATCTCCTGTGCTCATCACAATTTTCAAATTAATACCACGCAAGACGCAACGGGATCAAACTACAAACAAATAGAGTAATTTAACAGATATAGTTTTAGTCATAGTGAACCCATAATCAGCGAAAACTACCGACAACTTCGATAAAGTTAGCCGCCTGTTTCATACGACAGTAGGTATTCACAATGTACCGTTGAACTTTATAATGACGGTTTACTAATGAATACGTCGACGTTACTGGCACAAGTTTCGATCATCTCTAATAATAAAAGTAAACGTAGATATTAAGTGAATCAGAACTATCTTCAAAAACTTCCACTGTAATAAATGTGGAGGAGTGTAGAGAACAGAACATATTCTCATTAAAAATGTGGTCCGAAGCAGAATGAAAGTGTGGTATAGTGCACGTACTTATAGCTTGTAACTTGTAACTTATTACAGTAATATTTCGGAACTTCCGATAGGTTGTGGATATATTCAAATTTTGTGGAAACCGGACCTTAGTGTCTCCTTTTACCTCCTTCTTGTTACCTCTTACCAAAAAACATTCCTAAAGTATACGTGTGCATTAGTAAAAAAGGCATTTGAACACTCGATCATGTACTGTAGATGATTACAAATAGTTGAAACGAAGTATTCGCTACTTTCTACTTACTGCTTTCCCAGCGGTTTGACCAAAAAAATAGCGCAAAAATTATATGCGACTTTGTATCTGAATATAATAGGACAATCACGTACTTCAATGCAATTATCTTGATCATTCTCACATAAACAAAGAGTTGTCAAGTATTTACTTCGAACCAGACCAAAGATCTGTCAGTTTTTGCATCCGAATTTTCTCTAGGCAGAGGTCTAGAAAACTTCTCGTTGTCTATGGAAAAGTAGTCAATTTCTTTGTTGACATCAGTAAACAAATGAACAACGACATTATTTTTTTTCCGCTCAGACTGTCTCATATCTTGCATAGAACAGTTCTTGAATAAGATGTGAGAAGAACTAACCATAAACGAGCACGCAATGAGTGAAGTACAATTTTGATGATGTTTTTTTTTATGTTGTACTTGATTTTTGACCAGCTGGGTTTGCAGAAAACCTGCATTGTAGTGTTGTAAAAGCTATTGATAAAATGATAACTGACTTATCTATGTTTGATCATTGAAAAGAACGAGAAACATGAAGATCTGCCTACACTGCGAGGTAACAATCAAATATATGATTTCCACGAATTCCACAGCAACCTTTGTTGTTGCTGACCCAAACAACGAGTGGTAAAATTAATGTTAGAACTGCAACATGTTGGAAAACATTAGAAAGTACTTTCGAATACAACTAACGATTCATTCCTGAATGCCAGCAAGTTTATATAGGATAACATTTAAGCACACTTTTTTTTTCGCTGGTTTATTCAAAAGTACAATCCTTGCTGTACTATAAAGCGTTTTTGTACACGTTTTTGTACGGT
This sequence comes from Litoditis marina, assembly GCA_964036275.1. Classification (NCBI taxonomy): domain Eukaryota; kingdom Metazoa; phylum Nematoda; class Chromadorea; order Rhabditida; family Rhabditidae; genus Litoditis; species Litoditis marina. The sequence goes on along the minus strand of OZ038440.1, from coordinate 8,916,912 downwards.
TGGACATATAAGGGAAAAAGCAGACCACCACGCTACATGTTCTACAAGATTGATTGATTGATTGATTGATTGATTGATTTATACACAAAGTTGTGCAACGGGACACATACATTACGAATAATATTCAAATGTAGATAAGAATTAAGAGTCGGAAAAACTAAAAACTAGGCATGTTGGTTAAAGAATGTAAACATTGCTTGAGCACATGAGATCAAAGTACATACTTGAGGCAGATGAGGGCGCACAGTCATGAAAAACACGTGAACGAAGCAAAACATGATTTTTTGCTTTTGCTTTTTAGTCGCGATGAGAAATGTTTCCGGTGTATATAGATCAAACTACAGCACAGATTTGGCCACTGACCCTTCGAGCATTTCCATGGCGAATTCTTTATTTAACCCGCTATTTTGTTAACCCCAGTAGTTAATCATCAACCGGGTTATTTGGTTAACCGTTGTGTTAACCACTTGTTAACCCCGAATTCTTCCCAAAAGACATTATAAAAGAGGGTTACAAAGGAGTTAACAAAAGGGTTAACCAGGTAACCTGGTTAGGGTTAACGAAATACCGGTTTTCCTTGTGGAATTGGCCCATTTTCTTGTGTTCAGGATCATGTCCCAGTTGGTATGCACGAGGACGCGGACAGGTTCCAATCGGAGGATACGGAGGACGGTCACCACCATTCTTTGACCATCTACGCCATCCTGCCCTCTGATGCCGGAGAGTACGGAGTTATTGTTGAAGGACTGTACACAACTGTCACCAGAATAAAAGTCACCGGTAAATACTTTGGAATAGAACATAAGCGACTATGTAAACAGTGGAATCATAGTTGAATGTTCGAGTCACAAATATAAACTGTGCGCTCTTTTCATGTAATCAGTTTTCTCGTACACGTCTTGAGGTTTGCAAAGAAAAATAAACGGAAACGAAACCAATTTCAAAATGCGAATGAATCCATCTCAAGTTACCCAACAACGTGCATTTTACAGAAACCGAGCTGTTCACTCAGATGATTTTCGAAGAACCGGAACTCAACCTCTCTTTGAATATGTCATCTTCCAAAGATAACGTGGAGGCTGATGTTGTTGACAGAATATCCATCAACGCAATAGAAAAAGTTACGATAACCTCAGAAGAGTCAACAACGAATGTTCCTATCGAACTACTAGAAGAAAGCGAGTTGTATGTCCACGGGGAGCGGGTAAGTCCTGAAGATTGAGTTTAACAAAAAATGTTTCGAATTAGTAAAAAATGGAACTTTGTGAATAATAATGAAAAAAAAAACTCCTACTGAAAGTCCTACAATATGAACACGAAACATTCAGTGCGTAAAAACTACATTAGCGTAATTTGGAGAAAATTTAACTGCTCACTGGATTCTGATTCTCAATTAAAAGAGTGTTCCACGAGTGTTTTCAAAATTTGAAGCTTGAATTTTAAAGCATTTATTGGAAAATTCGATAAAATGAACCGATAAAATGAAAAATGAAGATCACCTCGTGTTCGGTCTAACAAGAAAACCCAACAATACATTACACAAATGCCGAGGTTCAAAGACGATAGGACATGGAGAATATTACGAACTATACAGTGTTTCATTTTTGCCACTGAAAAGCAAGAGAGAGCTATTTTTTTACAGAGTACGGAAGACTCTCTCCATAACATGAGTTTTACCGAGGAAGGGTTCGAAATGGTTGGTACATCACTTGGAACTGTAGAACTCACTAATAACATCGACAACACTGGAACAACGACAAGTATGAAACTCGTTGAAACTGAGTTCTCATCCGCGACGGAATTAGCCACTGTTGAAATTGATGTAAGTAGAGTTTGAAGATCAGTGCTTGATGTTTGTATCCAGGTTTGTTGACGTTACGCGCAAGGTGTACCAAAACAGGAACAGTGGAAACAATTTAATTTCCCCGAACTATTCATTGATCTATTTCATGGACTCAGCAAAATGCTGTAGAGTACTTCAATTAACACGCTAGGTAGCGTAGCTTTTGAGACAAAACAAGATTTAGCTGCATGCACTGCTGCTAATTGAGTGTTCTTTATTTTCTCACCTCCAAGCAAATAATTAGGTTTTTTCTTTCAGATGAGCAGCACTGATCAGGAAGGAACTTCGACCATGCACATCACTGAATCGAACGAAAAATACTGGATTGACGAGGTAGCTCTCAGGGCGGCAGAAGCAATTGCAGTTGACATGACAGAAAAACTTCTGGCGGAAACCATCAATGAATCAGTTCACTGGACAGTGAAAGATACTGCTGCGGTACAAATCACAATCACCGATACCGATATCGAGTTTGCTGCTTCCGGTGACACCGCAGTCACCGATGATGTTTTGCAACTCGGAATCACCCAACCGGAAGAAACACCCGTCGTACAGGTTGAAGCAGCCACTCAGCCTGTACCAGAAGAAACACCCGTCGTGCAGGTTGAAGCAGCCACTCAGCCTGTACCAGAAGAAACACCCGTCGTGCAGGTGGAAGCAGCCACTCAGCGCGTACCAGAAGCAATACCCGTCGTACAGGTTGAAGCAGCCACTCAGCCTGTACCAGAAGAAACACCCGTCGTGCAGGTTGGAGCAGCCACTCAGCCTGTACCAGAAGAAACACCCGTCGTGCAGGTTGAAGCAGCCACTCAGCCTGTACCAGAAGAAACACCCGTCGTGCAGGTTGAAGCAGCCACTCAGCCTGTACCAGAAGAAACACCCGTCGTGCAGGTTGAAGCAGCCACTCAGCTTGTACCAGAAGAAACACCCGTCGAGCAGGTTGAAGCAGCCACTCAGCCTGTACCAGAAGAAACACACGTCGTGCAGGTTGAAGCAGCCACTCAGCCTGTACCAGAAGAAACACCCGTCGTGCAGGTTGAAGCAGCCACTCAGCCTGTACCAGAAGAAACACCCATCGTACAGGTGGAAGCAGCCTCTCAGCCTGTACCAGAAGAAACACCCGTCGTGCAGGTTGAAGCAGCTACTCAGCCTGTACCAGAAGAAACACACGTCGTGCAGGTTGAAGTAGCTACTCAGCCTGTACCAGAAGAAACACCCGTCGTGCAGGTTGAAGCAGCTACTCAGCCTGTACCAGAAGAAACACCCGTCGTGCAGGTTGAAGCAGCCACTCAGCCTGTACCAGAAGAAACACCCGTCGAGCAGGTTGAAGCAGCCACTCAGCCTGTACCAGAAGAAACACCCATCGTGCAGGTTGAAGTAGCTACTCAGCCTGTACCAGAAGAAACACCCGTCGAGCAGGTTGAAGCAGCCGCTCAGCCTGTACCAGAAGAAACACCCATCGTGCAGGTTGAAGCAGCCACTCAGCCTGTACCAGAAGAAACACCCGTCGTGCAGGTTGAAGCAGCCACTCAGCCTGTACCAGAAGAAACACACGTCGAGCAGGTTGAAGCAGCCACTCAGCCTGTACCAGAAGAAACACCCGTCGTGCAGGTTGAAGCAACCACTCAGCCTGTACCAGAAGAAACACCCGTCGTGCAGGTTGAAGTAGCTACTCAGCCTGTACCAGAAGAAACACCCGTCGAGCAGGTTGAAGCAGCCACTCAGCCTGTACCAGAAGAAACACCCGTCGTGCAGGTTGAAGTAGCTACTCAGCCTGTACCAGAAGAAACACCCGTCGTGCAGGTTGAAGCAACCACTCAGCCTGTACCAGAAGAAACACCCGTCGTGCAGGTTGAAGTAGCTACTCAGCCTGTACCAGAAGAAACACCCGTCGTGCAGGTTGAAGCAACCACTCAGCCTGTACCAGAAGAAACACCCGTCGTGCAGGTTGAAGTAGCTACTCAGCCTGTACCAGAAGAAACACCCGTCGTGCAGGTTGAAGCAGCCACTCAGCCTGTACCAGAAGAAACACACGTCGAGCAGGTTGAAGCAGCCACTCAGCCTGTACCAGAAGAAACACCCGTCGTGCAGGTTGAAGCAACCACTCAGCCTGTACCAGAAGAAACACCCGTCGTGCAGGTTGAAGTAGCTACTCAGCCTGTACCAGAAGAAACACCCGTCGAGCAGGTTGAAGCAACCACTCAGCCTGTACCAGAAGAAACACCCGTCGTGCAGGTTGAAGTAGCTACTCAGCCTGTACCAGAAGAAACACCCGTCGAGCAGGTTGAAGCAGCCACTCAGCCTGTACCAGAAGAAACACCCGTCGTGCAGGTTGAAGTAGCTACTCAGCCTGTACCAGAAGAAACACCCGTCGTGCAGGTTGAAGCAACCACTCAGCCTGTACCAGAAGAAACACCCGTCGTGCAGGTTGAAGTAGCTACTCAGCCTGTACCAGAAGAAACACCCGTCGTGCAGGTTGAAGCAACCACTCAGCCTGTACCAGAAGAAACACCCGTCGTGCAGGTTGAAGCAGCTACTCAGCCTGTACCAGAAGAAACACCCGTCGTGCAGGTTGAAGCAGCCGCTCAGCCTGTACCAGAAGAAACACCCGTCGTGCAGGTTGAAGTAGCTACTCAGCCTGTACCAGAAGAAACACCCGTCGTGCAGGTTGAAGCAGCCACTCAGCCTGTAGCAGAAGAAACATCCGTTGTGCAGGTGGAAGCTGCTGAAGATATGACAGTCCAGTTGGACTTATTCAAGACAAACAGTGTGGATATTGCTGATATTCTTATTCCCAAACCAAGAAGATGTAAGCTGACTACGTATCTTACATTCGATCGTACTAATGATGATTTGCAAACGGAAGATATTCATATCACCATTGACCTACATCGGAAAACTGAGAGTGCAACCACAGAAGTTATCTTGTCTCAAATTATGTATGAAGACGATGGTAAGTGTTATGCTCTATATGTCTGTTTCAAAGATTAACCGTGTTTCAAAAACATTTCAGCAATACGTGATAACGTATTGAACATAATCATCTATTTCTGGATTCGTAATAAACCGTGAAATTGAATTCGGGTTTTAAGCGAGACAAATGTATAAACGCACGCATACCTGTTGTGTGCGTGCATATAATTGTGCAAAACATTATCAACGCGTGAACGTAATCACGATTATCAGTGTAGAACACAGAAACATAGTTTAGAGCAGTTATTGAGTCTGAACTCATGTATATTGGTAACATGATACATTTGTAACTAACATAAGACAGATAATTTGGTTTCCAGAGGCATCGACAATCGACGATACACTGACTTCCATGTCAAGTAGCTGTCTCTACACCCCACCCGAGTTTGTTCATGTCCTGAATGACAAGTACGAAATACGCGAGAACTCTCGGGCTGTATTCAAAGTAATGGTCAAAGGGGTTCCGTTGCCGAAAGTGACCTGGTACCACAATGAGAACGTGCTTCTCTCGGAAAGGTAAACTTAAGTGACCAGCACGGTCGTTTATTGTTGATTACATTTTTACGTCTGCGATAGTGTCGTTTACAAGTTTAGAGAAGATCTTTTATCAAGATGTTAACGGAGAAGGTTGCTCCACATTGAATCAGTATTGCTGGAAAAAAGTGCATTACAAAGGTAATTGAAACTACTGAAATGGACAATCGTTTCAGAAATGTTATCAACATTATCTACGAAGATGGAGTCAGTTTTCTCGAAATAGAAAACTGCGCTCAGAAATGGAACGGGACAATAACCTGTGAAGCGTCAAACTCGGCGGGATTCAGAAGAGTTCGAACTGCCTTGACAATTATTCCAGGTAGAATTTGTTAGAAATGATTCTCACGAACAATAATACTGAGCCTACGTTCTCATTCTATAATGCTGTCAATGAATTTCATAGTTGGTGAGAGACAGACTGGATGTAGTTGGAGTGAAAATTATTGAGACGGCAGTTAAGAGTACAAGACTAATCAAAGCTAACTAAAGGATAGAGATAACATTGAAAAACCTCGTATTTATAGTGGTTGGCCATAAGTTAAGAATTACCCGATTGTTTAGGAGAGGAGCAACCTACCTCCATACATCTACAAGGTGTGCCAACTCAAGAAGATGTTGAATATGTTTTGAGAAATGAATCTGTCAGCGACTTTCAAGCAATGTCGGCAAATTTGACGGTAAGCAGAATAATCACATTATTTTATAGGTTTGGTTTCTTCCACATATACGTCGGATTTCATTTCACTTTAAGTCATTCGATTCTTCACTCCCGCAGTCGCACACAACTATACTCAAACACATTTTTGGACTAATGTAAAAAAAGTAACTCAAATACAAACTCTGTGTCAGAATGGAAGAAATTTGCATAGTTAGAATGGAACTCATGATTTTCTCGCACAATTCTAAGAAATCCTATGAATACTCACAGATTGACTCGCAAGCCGGTAGTAGACGAAGTTCCCTGGGATCAATTGACATCAGTATTGCTTCTGTGTCAAGTTCATCCTCGGCGGCCGGGCAAGCGCCAATTTTCATCACGCAACTTCCACCTCAGATTTATTCCAAGGTGCGTGTAATTAACGACGCATGTGAATGAGATTAACAAGGGTGTCCTATCCAAACTTCTCCACCAAATTCTGTATAGTACCGACTATCCAAGGATTAACTACTGCCGTACGAACTTTTAGGGTATATCGTTGCAGCCGTTGAACACTGTAAAATACAGGAAAAGCCATTCTGCTGCGTTCTCTTGTAATTTTTCAACTTTGTATAACTGAAGTGCCAAAAAACGTAAAACAGTAGAGAATTTTCGTTCATTGTTTTTCAGCTCAACGAAAATATCCAGTTACGATGTTCTTTCACTGGTCAACCACTTCCTGCTGTTACGTGGGAACGGAACGGAGCACTTGTCGATATGAACAGGCTAGTTGTTTGCTTGGCTTCGTCGTATAATCACGGTTCGAATTTTTTTCAATCCACAATGTTTTAACAGTTTGGAGAATTGCCGTATATTTTGGGATTGATGACGCGGAAAAGTCCTATTTAGTTACGAAAACTGTGAAAGTGCACACCGGCTTATTGTGTAGAAAGATATTTTCTCTATTTTTCGTTGATAACTCTATGCCAGTCGCACGAACAATCTAATCTTCCTGGTTGAAATTATAGCAATGTTTACATTTAGAAACTACTCGATCGTTTGTGAGGATGGAATAACGATTCTCCGAATTGAGAATACGACGATGAATGATAACGCTGAGTACACCTGCTCTATTGCTAACGGATTTGGAGTTGTGTCAGCAACTTGCAGAGTAATCATTGAAGGTGAGTAATCACCATTTATTATGGATCCTCACGAACTAGTAGCCAGTACAACTTGCGGTTATGTTCAAACATGCTTTATTTTTGTGGTGGCTATTTACTCAGTTTTGTCAAATAGTTCTTTTTTCTGGGAAAAAAATGGAACGAAAGAACCACTTCAATGGGATAGTAAACTAGAAAGCTTGTTTCAGATGACGATCTTGAAGTACAAGTTGTCGGAGCGCAAATTATATGTGATCGCGAGATTGCTGATACGGAAGTCGATGTGCTCGTCATGAGTCCAACCCGGACACAAGCCGAGTTCAATTTCCATGTGCTGCCTCAAACAGAAACCAGCCCGTCGGCAGAAAAGGACATTGTGGATTCAGACAGTGCCAGCTGTGATATATCGTCTGTGTTTTCGAATTCAGAGGAGCAACGACCCTATTTTTTGCTAGGATTGAATGACGACTATTTCACAGGCGACAGCTATACTTTAAAATGCATTGTGATGGGAAATCCCGAACCAGTCGTTTCTTGGACAATTGACGGACAGCAATTAACATCTTCGTCGTAAGTTTTAATAACTAACAAACGTAGGGATTTCAGTGAGATGTTATACAATGTGTGGAAACCAATCAACCACCCCCGTCACGCTCACTGACTTTATTGAAACATGCCTTGCCCTACCTAAACAGCACTTCGCAGCTATGTTTTCTGAAAACAGTTCTCACAGCAGAACATTCTATGTAAATTTTTTGACAAAATACATTTTTCAGCAACGAAGATATTATCTACGAAGATGGTGTGGCTGTACTCCGATTGCGAAACATACTTGTTGACAGCCTTCTTGTCCGATGCGATTGTTCGAATAGTCGGGGTTCTTCAGTCACAGAATGTGTTCTCAAACGGAACGATCTATCAGAGTCAACTACATCCAGTGGGGTTTCTCAAAAACCGCACTTTGTTGTTCCACTGAAGGATGTTATGTCCATTGCTCAGGATGTTCGACTGAAATGTGTCATAAGTGGCTACCCAACTCCTGATATTGAATGGTTCAGAAATGGTGTGCAGACAAACGAGTGAGTGTTTTTATACTAGGAGAGATCGGTATATATTGTGTATTATTGTGGAGACAGTGGAAATTATTGTGAATTCCTTATTCCAGCTTTGTTTATGAAGACGGAGTTTCTCTGCTTACCATATCTGATGTGAGGAACGAGGAATCTATTGTCTGTCGTGCGAGCAATCACAAAGGCATAATTGAATCCAGCTGTACCATTTTTCAATGTACATCAACAGAGCGTCCGGTAGACAACACTCAGAAACCGTACATTATTCTTCCATTAGAAGATGTGACAATTGAATCGGATTATGTGGCACTGAAAGTTATTCTTCTGTCTACTCCAGCAGCAGACATTCGTTGGGAAGAAGATGGACAGACTGTCATGCAAAACAGGTACAATCTTGATTCTTATATGTGTCTCTGTTGATCCCAGTGGACGTACGTACTCACGAACATGTTCTCCTATTGGGGAGCGTTTTCAGGCTCGCGCGCAATGTAGGTAATTGTTGGGAGACTGAAAATGGGAGAAAACGAGTATATAGATAGATATTCATTTCCAGGTGCTAAATGAACAACTAAAATGTGAATTATGATGGAAAACTTTTCAATGGGTAAGACGAAACACTCTACCTACAAGCTAAGGAAATCTCACTGCTTACTTGTAATGCAAAACAAGTAGAAAACTGGGGAGAACAAAAAAAATTAAACATAACCACAATGATAAACATCCAACGGATATGAGTATAATAATAATCATGACAACGTGAACTGTAATACACTAAACTAACTGAGCAGATGGTTTTGTGAAAATTATTGTTAGAAACACATCTAGAAGTCTTCTGAGTCGCTATATTGTGCTATGAAATGAGGTGCATCTTTAAAAATACGATTTCAAAATTTCGGTGTATACGGCCACTGAAATGTTCACATATTTGAAACATACAAATAAGCTCGGTTTTTTTACAGATTCCGTCGAATCATTTACGAGGATGGAACATCCATTTTGAGATGCTCAAATATTCGAATGGGTGATACCACCTTCCAATTCAATGCAACCAATACCAGAGGAACAACACATACTAGTTGTGTGGTGACTCGAATGTCGAGTTCGTCGACTGAAACAGGACAAGAGCCCAGATTCGTTAAAACCCTTGAGGTAGTTAGATATATTTCTTTCTCATATCTATTTTCATTATCTAGTCAGTCTTGTTCAATAATATTCCGAATATCAGTGCACTCCAACTGTAGCTTGTTGTCAGAGATTATTTACTCAAAATGAGAACATACACTTCAGAGCGGAAACGTCCCTGCTGGTCGACAGTACGTTAAGTGCATTGTCGTCGGTAGCGAGCCAATTCGAACAAGCTGGACGATGAACAATCGTGAAGTTCAGGAAAACGATGAGTTAGTTGTTTTTTTCTGAATGATCTATAGCAGTTTTCAAAGAATTCGTTCATTACCTGAAAAATGTTACTGTCAGTTTATTTTATTAGTTTAATTTCGTTTAGTATAATTTGATTGATTGTTAGCAGTAACACAGTGGGTGTGCACTACATATTCTTACCCTTTCCATCCTGCGAGCTATACACCTGAGCGGCGAGGAAAACGAATCAGAAGTTCAGTAAAGTAATGTATAGAATATTTCTTCAAACGGCTTACTCGGTTATTTGAGCCTGATCACAAATTATCAACTACTTCGAAATAAATTTTTTTAGATAAGATTCAAATTCAATGAATCGTTCATTGCAGGAATTTCGAAATATGTTACGAAGACGGTGTCAACACATTGACTGTTCACCACATAGACACATGTTGCACCCTCTCTTGTACGGCCACAAATAGTTTTGGTTCAACAAGCACATCATGTGAACTCTTTTTGGAAGATGTTTCAACTACGACAATTGGAACCAAAGAAGAACGCCCAAAAGTTGTTCTACATGACGAAGGTGTTGATTCCATGACCGAGTGTGATGTTCTGTTGGAGTTCACTAAGTCTGAAGAACGTTCTGAACTAGAAATCGATTTGGTCGTAGACAGTTTCGACTCTACATCAACGAAATTCCAACAACAACTGCCTTCTCGATCGGAAGAAGAAAAGGTACAAAAGCCACAAGAAGAAAAACAAGTAGCTCAGCCGATTGAAGTACCTATGGTTTCCATTACCGAAGAAGCGACCATCGAACAAGAAATCCCGGAGAAGATTGAAGATGCTCAACAACAAACAGAGGATCAGACCAGCACAATTCCGGAACAAGAGGTAATTCCTGTTATGGATGTGAAACCTACTGATGCTAGTGAATCTGTTGTCGAGGAAAACGTTGAAACTGTGGAAACTGTTTCTCCAGCTCCAGCAACCGGAACAACTGTGGAACTTCCAGAAGCTGAACTCGGACCTGCTCCGACTGCAGAAATTTTGCCTGCAGAACAAGAAATTGTTCCAGTCGTTGAAGACCAAACGCAAAAAGAAGAACACGTCTCTACTACTGAGCCAGAACAACCACCTGCGGCCATCGCGTTGGATCAGGAAACGACAGACATCACAACAACAGAAACTCTTGTTCTACAAGATACATCCAAGCCGTCTGAGACTATAACAATCAGCTCGACGGAAGCTGGTGTTGATGTCCACGACACCATGATCAAGCTTGAAGAAATTTCCGATGCAGATGCGCCAACACAACAAGCCGATGAACAGGTTCATGACAAAACGGTCGATTCCATGACCGAGTGTGATGTTCTGTTGGAGTTCAATAAGTCTGAAGAATGTTCTGGACTAGAAATCGATTTGGTCGTAGACAGTTTCGATTCTACATCAACGAAAGTCCAACAACAACTGCCTTCTCGATCGGAAGAAGAAAAGGTACAAAAGCCACAAGAAGAAAAACAAGTAGCTCAGCCGATTGAAGTACCTATGGTTTCCATTACCGAAGAAGCGACCATCGAACAAGAAATCCCGGAGAAGATTGAAGATGCTCAACAACAAACAGAGGATCAGACCAGCACAATTCCGGAACAAGAGGTAATTCCTGTTATGGATGTGAAACCTACTGATGCTAGTGAATCTGTCGTCGAGGAAAACGTTGAAGCTGTTGAAACTGTTTCTCCAGCTCCAGCAACCGGAAGAACTGTAGAACTTCCAGAAGCTGAGCTCGGACCCGCTCCGCCTTCAGAAATTTTGCCTGCAGAACAAGAAATTGTTCCAGTCGTTGAAGACCAAACGCAGAAAGAAGAACACATTTCTACTACTGAGCCAGAACAACCAACTGCGGCCATTGCGTTGGATCAGGAAACGACAGATATCACAACAACAGAAACTCTTGTTCTACAAGATACATCCAAGACGTCTGAGACTATAACAATCAGCTCGACGGAAACTGGTGTTGATGTCCATGACACCATGATCAAACTTGAAGAAATTTCCGATGCAGATGCGCCAACACAACAAGCCGATGAACAGGTCCATGACAAAACTGTCGATTCCATGACCGAGTGTGATGTTCTGTTGGAGTTCACTAAGTCTGAAGAATGTTCTGGACTAGAAATCGATTTGGTCGTAGACAGTTTCGAATCTTCATCAACGAAAGTCCAACAACAACTGCCTTCTCGATCGGAAGAAGAAAAGGTACAAAAGCCACAAGAAGAAAAACAAGTAGCTCAGCCGATTGAAGTACCTACGGTTTCCGTTACCGAAGAAGCGCCCATCGAACAAGAAATCCCGGAGAAGATTGAAGATGCTCAACAACAAGCAGAGGATCAGACCAGCACAATTCCCGAACAAGAGGTAATTCCTGTTATGGATGTGAAACCTACTGATGCTAGTGAATCTGTCGTCGAGGAAAACGTTAAAACTGTGGAAACTGTTTCTCCAGCTCCAGCAACCGGAACAACTGTGGAACTTCCAGAAGCTGAACTCGGACCTGCTCCGACTGCAGAAATTTTGCCTGCAGAACAAGAAATTGTTCCAGTCGTTGAAGACCAAACGCAAAAAGAAGAACACGTCTCTACTACTGAGCCAGAACAACCACCTGCGGCCATCGCGTTGGATCAGGAAACGACGGATATCACAACAACAGAAACTCTTGTTCTACAAGATACATCCAAGACGTCTGAGACTATAACAGTCAGCTCGACGGAAGCTGGTGTTGATGTCCACGACACCATGATCAAGCTTGAAGAAATTTCCGATGCAGATGCGCCAACACAACAAGCCGATAAACAGGTTCATGACAAAACGGTCGATTCCATGACCGAATGTGATGTTCTGTTGGAGTTCAATAAGTCTGAAGAATGTTCTGGACTAGAAATCGATTTGGTCGTAGACAGTTTCGATTCTACATCAACGAAAGTCCAACAACAACTGCCTTCTCGATCGGAAGAAGAAAAGGTACAAAAGCCACAAGAAGAAAAACAAGTAGCTCAGCCGATTGAAGTACCTATGGTTTCCATTACCGAAGAAGCGACCATCGAACAAGAAATCCCGGAGAAGATTGAAGATGCTCAACAACAAACAGAGGATCAGACCAGCACAATTCCGGAACAAGAGGTAATTCCTGTTATGGATGTGAAACCTACTGATGCTAGTGAATCTGTTGTCGAGGAAAACGTTGAAACTGTGGAAACTGTTTCTCCAGCTCCAGCAACCGGAACAACTGTGGAACTTCCAGAAGCTGAACTCGGACCTGCTCCGACTGCAGAAATTTTGCCTGCAGAACAAGAAATTGTTCCAGTCGTTGAAGACCAAACGCAAAAAGAAGAACACGTCTCTACTACTGAGCCAGAACAACCACCTGCGGCCATCGCGTTGGATCAGGAAACGACAGACATCACAACAACAGAAACTCTTGTTCTACAAGATACATCCAAGCCGTCTGAGACTATAACAATCAGCTCGACGGAAGCTGGTGTTGATGTCCACGACACCATGATCAAGCTTGAAGAAATTTCCGATGCAGATGCGCCAACACAACAAGCCGATGAACAGGTTCATGACAAAACGGTCGATTCCATGACCGAGTGTGATGTTCTGTTGGAGTTCAATAAGTCTGAAGGATGTTCTGGACTAGAAATCGATTTGGTCGTAGACAGTTTCGATTCTACATCAACGAAAGTCCAACAACAACTCCCTTCTCGATCGGAAGAAGAAAAGGTACAAAAGCCACAAGAAGAAAAACAAGTAGCTCAGCCGATTGAAGTACCTATGGTTTCCATTACCGAAGAAGCGACCATCGAACAAGAAATCCCGGAGAAGATTGAAGATGCTCAACAACAAACAGAGGATCAGACCAGCACAATTCCGGAACAAGAGGTAATTCCTGTTATGGATGTGAAACCTACTGATGCTAGTGAATCTGTCGTCGAGGAAAACGTTGAAGCTGTTGAAACTGTTTCTCCAGCTCCAGCAACCGGAAGAACTGTAGAGCTTCCAGAAGCTGAACTCGGACCCGCTCCGCCTTCAGAAATTTTGCCTGCAGAACAAGAAATTGTTCCAGTCGTTGAAGACCAAACGCAGAAAGAAGAACACGTTTCTACTACTGAGCCAGAACAACCAACTGCGGCCATTGCGTTGGATCAGGAAACGACAGATATCACAACAACAGAAACTCTTGTTCTACAAGATACATCCAAGACGTCTGAGACTATAACAATCAGCTCGACGGAAACTGGTGTTGATGTCCATGACACCATGATCAAACTTGAAGAAATTTCCGATGCAGATGCGCCAACACAACATGCCGATGAACAGGTCCATGACAAAACTGTCGATTCCATGACCGAGTGTGATGTTCTGTTGGAGTTCACTAAGTCTGAAGAATGTTGTGGACTAGAAATCGATTTGGTCGTAGACAGTTTCGATTCTTCATCAACGAAAGTCCAACAACAACTGCCTTCTCGATCGGAAGAAGAAAAGGTACAAAAGCAACAAGAAGAAAAACAAGTAGCTCAGCCGATTGAAGTACCTACGGTTTCCGTTACCGGAGAAGCGCCCATCGAACAAGGAATCCCGGAGAAGATTGAAGATGCTCAACAACAAGCAGAGGATCAGACCAGCACAATTCCCGAACAAGAGGTAATTCCTGTTATGAATGTGAAACCTACTGATGCTAGTGAATCTGTCGTCGAGGAAAACGTTGAAGCTGTTGAAACTGTTTCTCCAGCTCCAGCAACCGGAACAACAGTGGAGCTTTCAGAAGCTGAACTCGGACCCGCTCCGCCTTCAGAAATTTTGCCTGCAGAACAAGAAATTGTTCCGGTCGTTGAAGACCAAACGCAAAAAGAAGAACACGTCTCTACTATTGAGCCTGAACAGCCACCTGCGGCCATCGCGTTGGATCAGGAAACGACAGACATCACAACAACAGAAACTCTTGTTCTACAAGATACATCCAAGCCGTCTGAGACTATAACAATCAGCTCGACGGAAGCTGGTGTTGATGTCCACGACACCATGATCAAGCTTGAAGAAATTTCCGATGCAGATGCGCCAACACAACAAGCCGATGAACAGGTCCATACCAAAACTGTCGAATCCATAACCGAGTGTGATGTTCTTTTGGAATTCACTAAGTCTGAAGAATGTTCTGGACTAGAAATCGATTTGGTCGTAGACAGTTTCGATTCTACATCAACGAAAGTCCAACAACAACTGCCTTCACGATCGGAAGAAGAAAAGGTACAAAAGCAACAAGAAGAAAAACAAGTAGCTCAGCCGATTGAAGTACCTACGGTTTCCGTTACCGAAGAAGCGCCCATCGAACAAGAAATCCCGGAGAAGATTGAATATGCTCAACAACAAGCAGAGGATCAGACCAGCACAATTCCCGAACAAGAGGTAATTCCTGTTATGAATGTGAAACCTACTGATGCTAGTGAATCTGTCGTCGAGGAAAACGTTGAAGCTGTTGAAACTGTTTCTCCAGCTCCAGCAACCGGAACAACAGTGGAGCTTTCAGAAGCTGAACTCGGACCCGCTCCGCCTTCAGAAATTCTGCCTGCAGAACAAGAAATTGTTCCAGTCGTTGAAGACCAAACGCAAAAAGAAAAACACGTCTCTACTGTTGAGGCAGAACAACCACCTGCGGCCATCGCGTTGGATCAGGAAACGACAGACATCACATCAACAGAAACTCTTGTTCTACAAGATACATCCAAGCCGTCTGAGACTATAACAATCGGCTCGACGGAAGCTGGTGTTGATGTCCACGACACCATAATCAAGATTGAAGAAATTTCCGATGCAGATGCGCCAACACAACAAGCCGACGAACAGGTCCATGACAAAACTGTCGAATCCATGACCGAGTGTGATGTTCTGTTGGAGTTCACTAAGTCTGAAGAATGTTCTGGACTAGAAATCGATTTGGTCGTAGACAGTTTCGATTCTACATCAACGAAAGTCCAACAACAACTGCCTTCTCGATCGGAAGAAGAAAAGGTACAAAAGCCACAAGAAGAAAAACAAGTAGCTCAGCCGATTGAAGTACCTACGGTTTCCGTTACCGGAGAAGCGCCCATCGAACAAGGAATCCCGGAGAAGATTGAAGATGCTCAACAACAAGCAGAGGATCAGACCAGCACAATTCCCGAACAAGAGGTGATTCCTGTTATGAATGTGAAACCTACTGATGCTAGTGAATCTGTCGTCGAGGAAAACGTTGAAGCTGTTGAAACTGTTTCTCCAGCTCCAGCAACCGGAACAACAGTGGAGCTTTCAGAAGCTGAACTCGGACCCGCTCCGCCTTCAGAAATTTTGCCTGCAGAACAAGAAATTGTTCCAGTCGTTGAAGACCAAACGCAAAAAGAAGAACACGTCTCTACTATTGAGCCTGAACAGCCACCTGCGGCCATCGCGTTGGATCAGGAAACGACAGACATCACAACAACAGAAACTCTTGTTCTACAAGATACATCCAAGCCGTCTGAGACTATAACAATCAGCTCGACGGAAGCTGGTGTTGATGTCCACGACACCATGATCAAGCTTGAAGAAATTTCCGATGCAGATGCGCCAACACAACAAGCCGATGAACAGGTCCATGACAAAACTGTCGAATCCATAACCGAGTGTGATGTTCTTTTGGAATTCACTAAGTCTGAAGAATGTTCTGGACTAGAAATCGATTTGGTCGTAGACAGTTTCGATTCTACATCAACGAAAGTCCAACAACAACTGCCTTCACGATCGGAAGAAGAAAAGGTACAAAAGCCACAAGAAGAAAAACAAGTAGCTCAGCCGATTGAAGTACCTACGGTTTCCGTTACCGAAGAAGCGCCCATCGAACAAGAAATCCCGGAAAAGATTGAAGATGCTCAACAACAAGCAGAGGATCAGACCAGCACAATTCCCGAACAAGAGGTAATTCCTGTTATGAATGTGAAACCTACTGATGCTAGTGAATCTGTCGTCGAGGAAAACGTTGAAGCTGTTGAAACTGTTTCTCCAGCTCCAGCAACCGGAACAACTGTGGAGCTTCCAAAAGCTGAACTCGGACCTGCTCCGACTGCAGAAATTTTGCCTGCAGAACAAGAAATTGTTCCAGTCGTTGAAGACCAAACGCAAAAAGAAGAACACGTCTCTACTGTTGAGCCAGAACAACCACCTGCGGCCATCGCGTTGGATCAGGAAACGACAGACATCACAACAACAGAAACTCTTGTTCTACAAGATACATCCAAGCAGTCTGAGACTATAACAATCAGCTCGACGGAAGCTGGTGTTGATGTCCACGACACCATGATCAAGCTTGAAGAAATTTCCGATGCAGATGCGCCAACACAACAAGCCGATGAACAGGTCCATGACAAAACTGTCGATTCCATGACCGAGTGTGATGTTCTGTTGGAGTTCACTAAGTCTGAAGAATGTTCTGGACTAGAAATCGATTTGGTCGTAGACAGTTTCGATTCTACATCAACGAAAGTCCAACAACAACTGCCTTCACGATCGGAAGAAGAAAAGGTACAAAAGCCACAAGAAGAAAAACAAGTAGCTCAGCCGATTGAAGTACCTACGGTTTCCGTTACCGAAGAAGCGCCCATCGAACAAGAAATCCCGGAAAAGATTGAAGATGCTCAACAACAAGCAGAGGATCAGACCAGCACAATTCCCGAACAAGAGGTAATTCCTGTTATGAATGTGAAACCTACTGATGCTAGTGAATCTGTCGTCGAGGAAAACGTTGAAGCTGTTGAAACTGTTTCTCCAGCTCCAGCAACCGGAACAACTGTGGAGCTTCCAAAAGCTGAACTCGGACCTGCTCCGACTGCAGAAATTTTGCCTGCAGAACAAGAAATTGTTCCAGTCGTTGAAGACCAAACGCAAAAAGAAGAACACGTCTCTACTGTTGAGCCAGAACAACCACCTGCGGCCATCGCGTTGGATCAGGAAACGACAGACATCACAACAACAGAAACTCTTGTTCTACAAGATACATCCAAGCAGTCTGAGACTATAACAATCAGCTCGACGGAAGCTGGTGTTGATGTCCACGACACCATGATCAAGCTTGAAGAAATTTCCGATGCAGATGCGCCAACACAACAAGCCGATGAACAGGTCCATGACAAAACTGTCGATTCCATGACCGAGTGTGATGTTCTGTTGGAGTTCACTAAGTCTGAAGAATGTTCTGGACTAGAAATCGATTTGGTCGTAGACAGTTTCGATTCTACATCAACGAAAGTCCAACAACAACTGCCTTCTCGATCGGAAGAAGAAAAGGTACAAAAGCCACAAGAAGAAAAACAAGCAGCTCCGCCGATTGAAGTACCTACGGTTTCCGTTACCGAAGAAGCGCCCATCGAACAAGAAATCCCGGATAAGATTGAAGATGCTCAACAACAAGCAGAGGATCAGACCAGCACAATTCCCGAACAAGAGGTAATTCCTGTTATGAATGTGAAACCTACTGATGCTAGTGAATCTGTCGTCGAGGAAAACGTTGAAGCTGTTGAAACTGTTTCTCCAGCTCCAGCAACCGGAACAACAGTGGAGCTTTCAGAAGCTGAACTCGGACCCGCTCCGCCTTCAGAAATTTTGCCTGCAGAACAAGAAATTGTTCCAGTCGTTGAAGACCAAACGCAAAAAGAAGAACACGTCTCTACTGTTGAGCCAGAACAACCACCTGCGGCCATCGCGTTGGATCAGGAAACGACAGACATCACAACAACAGAAACTCTTGTTCTACAAGATACATCCAAGCCGTCTGAGACTATAACAATCAGCTCGACGGAAGCTGGTGTTGATGTCCACGACACCATGATCAAGCTTGAAGAAATTTCCGATGCAGATGCGCCAACACAACAAGCCGATGAACAGGTCCATACCAAAACTGTCGAATCCATAACCGAGTGTGATGTTCTTTTGGAATTCACTAAGTCTGAAGAATGTTCTGGACTAGAAATCGATTTGGTCGTAGACAGTTTCGATTCTACATCAACGAAAGTCCAACAACAACTGCCTTCACGATCGGAAGAAGAAAAGGTACAAAAGCAACAAGAAGAAAAACAAGTAGCTCAGCCGATTGAAGTACCTACGGTTTCCGTTACCGAAGAAGCGCCCATCGAACAAGAAATCCCGGAGAAGATTGAATATGCTCAACAACAAGCAGAGGATCAGACCAGCACAATTCCCGAACAAGAGGTAATTCCTGTTATGAATGTGAAACCTACTGATGCTAGTGAATCTGTCGTCGAGGAAAACGTTGAAGCTGTTGAAACTGTTTCTCCAGCTCCAGCAACCGGAACAACAGTGGAGCTTTCAGAAGCTGAACTCGGACCCGCTCCGCCTTCAGAAATTCTGCCTGCAGAACAAGAAATTGTTCCAGTCGTTGAAGACCAAACGCAAAAAGAAAAACACGTCTCTACTGTTGAGGCAGAACAACCACCTGCGGCCATCGCGTTGGATCAGGAAACGACAGACATCACATCAACAGAAACTCTTGTTCTACAAGATACATCCAAGCCGTCTGAGACTATAACAATCGGCTCGACGGAAGCTGGTGTTGATGTCCACGACACCATAATCAAGATTGAAGAAATTTCCGATGCAGATGCGCCAACACAACAAGCCGACGAACAGGTCCATGACAAAACTGTCGAATCCATGACCGAGTGTGATGTTCTGTTGGAGTTCACTAAGTCTGAAGAATGTTCTGGACTAGAAATCGATTTGGTCGTAGACAGTTTCGATTCTACATCAACGAAAGTCCAACAACAACTGCCTTCTCGATCGGAAGAAGAAAAGGTACAAAAGCCACAAGAAGAAAAACAAGTAGCTCAGCCGATTGAAGTACCTACGGTTTCCGTTACCGGAGAAGCGCCCATCGAACAAGGAATCCCGGAGAAGATTGAAGATGCTCAACAACAAGCAGAGGATCAGACCAGCACAATTCCCGAACAAGAGGTGATTCCTGTTATGAATGTGAAACCTACTGATGCTAGTGAATCTGTCGTCGAGGAAAACGTTGAAGCTGTTGAAACTGTTTCTCCAGCTCCAGCAACCGGAACAACAGTGGAGCTTCCAAAAGCTGAACTCGGACCTGCTCCGACTGCAGAAATTTTGCCTGCAGAACAAGAAATTGTTCCAGTCGTTGAAGACCAAACGCAAAAAGAAGAACACGTCTCTACTATTGAGCCTGAACAGCCACCTGCGGCCATCGCGTTGGATCAGGAAACGACAGACATCACAACAACAGAAACTCTTGTTCTACAAGATACATCCAAGCCGTCTGAGACTATAACAATCAGCTCGACGGAAGCTGGTGTTGATGTCCACGACACCATGATCAAGCTTGAAGAAATTTCCGATGCAGATGCGCCAACACAACAAGCCGATGAACAGGTCCATGACAAAACTGTCGATTCCATGACCGAGTGTGATGTTCTGTTGGAGTTCACTAAGTCTGAAGAATGTTCTGGACTAGAAATCGATTTGGTCGTAGACAGTTTCGATTCTACATCAACGAAAGTCCAACAACAACTGCCTTCACGATCGGAAGAAGAAAAGGTACAAAAGCCACAAGAAGAAAAACAAGTAGCTCAGCCGATTGAAGTACCTACGGTTTCCGTTACCGAAGAAGCGCCCATCGAACAAGAAATCCCGGAAAAGATTGAAGATGCTCAACAACAAGCAGAGGATCAGACCAGCACAATTCCCGAACAAGAGGTAATTCCTGTTATGAATGTGAAACCTACTGATGCTAGTGAATCTGTCGTCGAGGAAAACGTTGAAGCTGTTGAAACTGTTTCTCCAGCTCCAGCAACCGGAACAACTGTGGAGCTTCCAAAAGCTGAACTCGGACCTGCTCCGACTGCAGAAATTTTGCCTGCAGAACAAGAAATTGTTCCAGTCGTTGAAGACCAAACGCAAAAAGAAGAACACGTTTCTACTACTGAGCCAGAACAACCAACTGCGGCCATCGCGTTGGATCAGGAAACGACAGACATCACAACAACAGAAACTCTTGTTCTACAAGATACATCCAAGCAGTCTGAGACTATAACAATCAGCTCGACGGAAGCTGGTGTTGATGTCCACGACACCATGATCAAGCTTGAAGAAATTTCCGATGCAGATGCGCCAACACAACAAGCCGATGAACAGGTCCATGACAAAACTGTCGATTCCATGACCGAGTGTGATGTTCTGTTGGAGTTCACTAAGTCTGAAGAATGTTCTGGACTAGAAATCGATTTGGTCGTAGACAGTTTCGATTCTACATCAACGAAAGTCCAACAACAACTGCCTTCTCGATCGGAAGAAGAAAAGGTACAAAAGCCACAAGAAGAAAAACAAGCAGCTCCGCCGATTGAAGTACCTACGGTTTCCGTTACCGAAGAAGCGCCCATCGAACAAGAAATCCCGGATAAGATTGAAGATGCTCAACAACAAGCAGAGGATCAGACCAGCACAATTCCCGAACAAGAGGTAATTCCTGTTATGAATGTGAAACCTACTGATGCTAGTGAATCTGTCGTCGAGGAAAACGTTGAAGCTGTTGAAACTGTTTCTCCAGCTCCAGCAACCGGAACAACAGTGGAGCTTTCAGAAGCTGAACTCGGACCCGCTCCGCCTTCAGAAATTTTGCCTGCAGAACAAGAAATTGTTCCAGTCGTTGAAGACCAAACGCAAAAAGAAGAACACGTCTCTACTGTTGAGCCAGAACAACCACCTGCGGCCATCGCGTTGGATCAGGAAACGACAGACATCACAACAACAGAAACTCTTGTTCTACAAGATACATCCAAGCCGTCTGAGACTATAACAATCAGCTCGACGGAAGCTGGTGTTGATGTCCACGACACCATGATCAAGCTTGAAGAAATTTCCGATGCAGATGCGCCAACACAACAAGCCGATGAACAGGTCCATGACAAAACTGTCGATTCCATGACCGAGTGTGATGTTCTGTTGGAGTTCACTAAGTCTGAAGAATGTTCTGGACTAGAAATCGATTTGGTCGTAGACAGTTTCGATTCTACATCAACGAAAGTCCAACAACAACTGCCTTCTCAATCGGAAGAAGAAAAGGTACAAAAGCCACAAGAAGAAAAACAAGCAGCTCCGCCGATTGAAGTACCTACGGTTTCCGTTACCGAAAAAGCGCCCATCGAACAAGAAATCCCGGATAAGATTGAAGATGCTCAACAACAAGCAGAGGATCAGACCAGCACAATTCCCGAACAAGAGGTAATTCCTGTTATGAATGTGAAACCTACTGATGCTAGTGAATCTGTCGTCGAGGAAAACGTTGAAGCTGTTGAAACTGTTTCTCCAGCTCCAGCAACCGGAACAACAGTGGAGCTTTCAGAAGCTGAACTCGGACCCACTCCGCCTTCAGAAATTTTGCCTGCAGAACAAGAAATTGTTCCAGTCGTTGAAGACCAAACGCAAAAAGAAGAACACGTCTCTACTGTTGAGCCAGAACAACCACCTGCGGCCATCGCGTTGGATCAGGAAACGACAGACATCACAACAACAGAAACTCTTGTTCTACAAGATACATCCAAGCCGTCTGAGACTATAACAATCAGCTCGACGGAAGCTGGTGTTGATGTCCACGACACCATGATCAAGCTTGAAGAAATTTCCGATGCAGATGCGCCAACACAACAAGCCGATGAACAGGTCCATGACAAAACTGTCGATTCCATGACCGAGTGTGATGTTCTGTTGGAGTTCACTAAGTCTGAAGAATGTTCTGGACTAGAAATCGATTTGGTCGTAGACAGTTTCGATTCTACATCAACGAAAGTCCAACAACAACTGCCTTCTCGATCGAAAAAAGAAAAGGTACAAAAGCCACAAGAAGAAAAACAAGTAGCTCAGCCGATTGAAGTACCTACGGTTTCCGTTACCGAAGAAGCGCCCATCGAACAAGAAATCCCGGAGAAGATTGAAGATGCTCAACAACAAGCAGAGGATCAGACCAGCACAATTCCCGAACAAGAAGTAATTCCTTTTATGGATGTGAAACCTACTGATGCTAGTGAATCTGTCGTCGAGGAGACAGTTGAAACTGTGGAAACTGTTTCTCCAGCTCCAGCAACCGAAACAACAGTGGAGCTTCCAGAAGCTGAACTCGGACCCGCTCCGCCTTCAGAATTTTTGCCTGCAGAACAAGAAATTGTTCCAGTCGTTGAAGACCAAACGCAGAAAGAAGAACACGTCTCTACTACTGAGCCAGAACAACCAACTAAAACTATTGCGTTGGATCAGGAAACGACAGATATCACAACAACAGAAACTCTTGTTCTACAAGATACATCCAAGACGTCTGAGACTATAACAATCAGCTCGACGGAAGCTGGTGTTGATGTCCACGACACCATGATCAAGCTAGAAGAAATTTCCGATGCAGATGCGCCAACACAACAAGCCGATAAACAGGTCCACGACAAAACTGTCGATTCCATGACCCAATGTGATGTTCTGTTGGAGTTCACTAAGTCTGAAGAATGTTCTGGACTAGAAATCGATTTGGTCGTAGACAGTTTCGATTCTACATCAACGAAAGTCCAACAACAACTGCCTTCTCGATCGGAAGAAGAAAAGGTACAAAAGCCACAAGAAGAAAAACAAGTAGCTGAGCCGATTGAAGTACCTACGGTTTCCGTTACCGGAGAAGCGCCCATCGAACAAGGAATCCCGGAGAAGATTGAAGATGTTCAACAACAAGCAGAGGATCAGACCAGCACGATTTCCGAACAAGAGGTAATTCCTGTTATGAATGTGAAACCTACTGATGCTAGTGAATCTGTCGTCGAGGAAAACGTTGAAGCTGTTGAAACTGTTTCTCCAGCTCCAGCAACCGGAACAACAGTGGAGCTTCCAGAAGCTGAACTCGGACCCGCTCCGCCTTCAGAAATTTTGCCTACAGAACAAGAAATTGCTCCAGTCGTTGAAGACCAAACGCAAAAAGAAGAACACGTTTCTACTACTGAGCCAGAACAACCAACTGCGGCCATTGCGTTGGATCAGGAAACGACAGATATCACAACAACAGAAACTCTTGTTCTACAAGATACATCCAAGACGTCTGAGACTATAACAATCAGCTCGACGGAAACTGATGTTGATGTCCACGACACCATGATCAAGCTAGAAGAAATTTCCGATGCAGATGCGCCAACACAACAAGCCGATAAACAGGTCCACGACAAAACTGTCGATTCCATGACCCAATGTGATGTTCTGTTGGAGTTCACTAAGTCTGAAGAATGTTCTGGACTAGAAATCGATTTGGTCGTAGACAGTTTCGATTCTACATCAACGAAAGTCCAACAACAACTGCCTTCTCGATCGGAAGAAGAAAAGGTACAAAAGCCACAAGAAGAAAAACAAGTAGCTGAGCCGATTGAAGTACCTACGGTTTCCGTTACCGGAGAAGCGCCCATCGAACAAGGAATCCCGGAGAAGATTGAAGATGTTCAACAACAAGCAGAGGATCAGACCAGCACGATTTCCGAACAAGAGGTAATTCCTGTTATGAATGTGAAACCTACTGATGCTAGTGAATCTGTCGTCGAGGAAAACGTTGAAGCTGTTGAAACTGTTTCTCCAGCTCCAGCAACCGGAACAACAGTGGAGCTTCCAGAAGCTGAACTCGGACCCGCTCCGCCTTCAGAAATTTTGCCTACAGAACAAGAAATTGCTCCAGTCGTTGAAGACCAAACGCAAAAAGAAGAACACGTTTCTACTACTGAGCCAGAACAACCAACTGCGGCCATTGCGTTGGATCAGGAAACGACAGATATCACAACAACAGAAACTCTTGTTCTACAAGATACATCCAAGACGTCTGAGACTATAACAATCAGCTCGACGGAAGCTGGCGTTGATGTCCACGACACCATGATCAAGCTTGAAGAAATTTCCGATGCAGATGCGCCAACACAACAAGCCGATGAACAGGTTCATGACAAAACTGTCGATTCCATGACCGAGTGTGATGTTCTGTTGGAGTTCACTAAGTCTGAAGAATGTTCTGGACTAGAAATCGATCTGGTCGTAGACAGTTTCGATTCTACATCAACGAAAGTCCAACAGCAACTGCCTTCTCGATCGGAAGAAGGAAAGGTACAAAAGCCACAAATAGAAAAACAAGTAGCTCAGCCGATTGAAGTACCTACGGTTTCCGTTACCGAAGAAGCGCCCATCGAACAAAAAATCCCGAAGAAGATTGAAGATGCTCAACAAAAAGCAGAGGATCAGACCAGCACAATTCTCGAACAAGAGGTAATTCCTGTTACGGATGTGAAAACTACTGATGCTAGTGAATCTGTCGTCGAGGAAAAAATTGAAGCTGTCGCAACTGTCTCTCCAGCTCCAGCAACCGGAACAACAGTGGAGTTTCCAGAAGCTGAACTCGGACCCGCTCCGCCTTCAGAAGTTTTGCCTGCAGAACAAGAAATTGTTCCAGTCGTTGAAGACCAAACGCAAAAAGAAGAATACGTTTCTACTACTGAGCCAGAACAACCAACTGCGGCCATCGCGTTGGACCAGGAAACGACAGATATCACAACAACAGAAACTCTTGTTCTACAAGATACATCCGAGACGTCTGAGACCATAACAATCAGCTCGACGGAAACTGATGTTGATGTCCACGACACCATGATCAAGCTAGAAGAAACTTCCGATGCAGATGCGGCAACACAACAAGCCGATAAACAGGTCCACGACAAAACTGTTGATTCCATGACCCAATGTGATGTTCTGTTGGAGTTCACTAAATCTGAAGATTGTTCTGGACTAGAAATTGATTTGGTCGTAGACAGTTTCGATTCTACATCAACGAAAGTCCAACAACAACTGCCTTCTCGATCGGAAGAAGAAAAGGTACAAAAGCCACAAGAAGAAAAACAAGTAGCTCAGCCGCTTGAAGTACCTACGGTTTCCGTTACCGAAGAAGCGCCCATCGAACAAGAAATCCCGGAGAAGATTGAAGATGCTCAACAACAAGCAGAGGATCAGACCAGCACAATTCCCGAACAAGAGGTAATTCCTGTTATGGATGTGAAACCTACTGATGCTAGTGAATCTGTCGTCGAGGAAAACGTTGAAGCTGTTGAAACTGTTTCTTCAGCTCCAGCAACCGGAACAACAGTGGAGCTTCCAGAAGCTGAACTCGGACCCGCTCCGCCTTTAGAAATTTTGCCTACAGAACAAGAAATTGCTCCAGTCGTTGAAGACCAAACGCAAAAAGAAGAACACGTTTCTACTACTGAGCCAGAACAACCAACTGCGGCCATTGCGTTGGATCAGGAAACGACAGATATCACAACAACAGAAACTCTTGTTCTACAAGATACATCCAAGACGTCTGAGACTATAACAATCAGCTCGACGGAAGCTGGCGTTGATGTCCACGACACCATGATCAAGCTTGAAGAAATGTCCGATGCAGATGCGCCAACACAACAAGCCGATGAACAGGTTCATGACAAAACTGTCGATTCCATGACCGAGTGTGATGTTCTGTTGGAGTTCACTAAGTCTGAAGAATGTTCTGGACTAGAAATCGATCTGGTCGTAGACAGTTTCGATTCTACATCAACGAAAGTCCAACAACAACTGCCTTCTCGATCGGAAGAAGAAAAGGTACAAAAGCCACAAGAAGAAAAACAAGTAGCTCAGCCGATTGAAGTACCTACGGTTTCCGTTACCGAAGAAGCGCCCGTCGAACAAGAAATCCCGGAGAAGATTGAAGATGCTCAACAACAAGCAGAGGATCAGACCAGCATCATTCCCAAACAAGAGGTAATTCCTGTTATGGATGTGAAACCTACTGATGCTAGTGAATCTGTCGTCGTGGAAAACGTTGGAGCTGTTGAAACTGTTTCTCTAGCTCCAGCAACCGGAACAACAGTGGAGCTTCCAGAAGCTGAACTCGGACCCGCTCCGCCTTCAGAAATTTTGCCTGCAGAACAAGAAATTGTTCCAGTCGTTGAAGACCAAACGCAAAAAGAAAAACACGTTTCTACTACTGAGCCAGAACAACCAACTGCGGCCATTGCGTTGGGTCAGGAAACGACAGATATCACAACAACAGAAACTCTTGTTCTACAAGATACATCCAAGACGTCTGAGACCATAACAATCAGCTCGACGGAAGCTGATGTTGATGTCCACGACACCATGATCAAGCTAGAAGAAACTTCCGATGCAGATGCGGCAACACAACAAGCCGATAAACAGGTCCACGACAAAACTGTCGATTCCATGACCCAATGTGATGTTCTGTTGGAGTTCACTAAGTCTGAAGATTGTTCTGGACTAGAAATCGATTTGGTCGTAGACAGTTTCGATTCTACATCATCAAAAGTCCAACAACAACTGCCTTCTCGATCGGAAGAGGAAAAGGTACTAAAGCCAAAAGAAGGAAAACAAGTAGCTCAGCCGATTGAAGTACCTACGGTTTCCGTTACCAAAGAAGCGCCCATCGAACAAGAAATCCCGGAGAAGACTGGAGATGCTCAACAACAAGCAGAGGATCAAACCAGCACAATTCTCGAACAAGAGGTGATTCTTGTGATGGATGTGAAAACTACTGATGCTAGTGAATCTGTCGTCGAGGAAAAAGTTGAAGCTGTTGAAACTGTTTCTCCAGCTCCAGCAACCGAAACAACTGTGGAGCTTCCACAAGCTGAACTCGGACCTGCTCCGCCTGCAGAAGAAGAGATCATTCCAGTCGTTGAAGACCAAACGCCAAAAGAAGAACACGTCTCTACTACTGAGCCAGAACAACCAACTGAAGTCATTGCGTTGGATCAGGAAACGACAGATATTACAACAACAGAAACTCTTGTTATACAAGATATATCCAAGACCTCTGAAACCATAACAATCACCTCAACGGAACCTGGTGTTGATGTTCACGACATCATGGTTAAGCCTGAAGAAACTTCCGATGCAGATGCGACCACACAACAAGAACAGGTCCACGACAAAACTGTCGATTCCATGACCGAGTGTAATGTTCTGTTGGAGTTCGCAAAATCTGAAGATTGTTCTGGATTAGAAGTTGATTTGGTCGTAGACAATTTCGATTCTAGATCAACGAAAGTACAACAACCTTCTCGATCGGAAAAAGAAAAAATACAAGAGCCACAAGAAGAAAAACAAGTAGCTCAGCCGATTGAAGTACCTACGGTTTCCGTTGCCGAAAAAGCGCCCATCGAACAAGAAATCCCGGAGAAGACAGCTGTGGAGTTTTCAGAAGCTGAACTCGTTCCTACCCCAATTGATGAACAACAACAGAAAGAAAAAGAGCACGTTTTGACTATTGAGCCAGAACAATCAGCTGAAGCCATTGTTACACAACAGTTCACAAAATTAGGAGAGTGTTATGGGCTTGAAATTGATTTGATTGTAGATAACTTTGATTCTGGATCAACGACTATCAATCAGCAATTCGGAGAAAATGAAAAATCCAAGGTCGACAAGCTCCAGGAAACTGAAGCTGCCAAGAAGAAGGAGGCAGAAGACAAGAAGAAGGCCGAAGCCGACAAGCTCAAGGAGGCTGAAGCTGCCAAGATGAAGGAGGCAGAAGACAAGAAAAAGGCCGAAGCCGACAAGCTCATGGAAGCTGAAGCTGCCAAGAAGAAGGAGGCAGAAGACAAGAAGAAGGCCGAAGCCGATAAGCTCAAGGAAGCTGAAGCTGCCAAGAAGAAGGAGGCAGAAGACAAGAAGAAGGCCGAAGCCGATAAGCTCAAGGAAGCTGAAGCTGCCAAGAAGAAGGAGGCAGAAGACAAGAAGAAGGCCGAAGCCGACAAGCTCAAAGAAGCTGAAGCTGCCAAGAAGAAGGAGGCAGAAGACAAGAAGAAGGCCGAAGCCGACAAGCTCATGGAAGCTGAAGTTGCCAAGAAGAAGGAGGCGGAAGGCAAGAAGGAGGCCGAAGCCGACAAGCTCAAAGAAGCTGAAGCTGCTAAGAAGAAGGAGGCAGAAAAAAGGAAGACGGCCGAAGCCGATAAGCTCAAGGAAGCTGAAGCTGCCAAGAAGAAGGAGGCGGAAGGCAAGAAGAAGGCCGAAGTCGACAAGCTCGAAGAAGCTGAAGCTGCCAAGAAGAAGGAGGCAGAAGAAAGGAAGAAGGCCGAAGCCGACAAGCTCAAGGAAGCTGAAGCTGCCAAGAAGAAGGAGGCAGAAGACAAGAAGAAGGCCGAAGTCGACAAGCTCAAGGAAGCTGAAGCTGCCAAGAAGAAGGAGGCAGAAGACAAGCAGAAGGCCGAAGCCGACAAGCTCGAAGAAGCTGAAGCTGCCAAGAAGAAGGAGGCAGAAGAAAGGAAGAAGGCCGAAGCCGACAAGCTCATGGAAGCTGAAGCTGCCAAGAAGAAGGAGGCAGAAGACAAGAAAAAGGCCAAAACCGACAAGCTCAAAGAAGCTGAAGCTGCCAAGAAGAAAGAGGCAGAAGACAAGAAGAAGGCCGAAGCCGATAAGCTCAAGGAAGCTGAAGCTGCCAAGAAGAAGGAGGCAGAAGACAAGAAGAAGGCCGAAGCCGACAAGCTCAAAGAAGCTGAAGCTGCCAAGAAGAAGGAGGCAGAAGACAAGAAGAAGGCCGAAGCCGACAAGCTCATGGAAGCTGAAGTTGCTAAGAAGAAGGAGGCGGAAGGCAAGAAGGAGGCCGAAGACGACAAGCTTAAAGAAGCTGAAGCTGCTAAGAAGAAGGAGGCAGAAAAAAGGAAGACGGCCGAAGCCGATAAGCTCAAGGAAGCTGAAGTTGCCAAGAAGAAGGAGGCGGAAGGCAAGAAGAAGGCCGAAGTCGACAAGCTCGAAGAAGCTGAAGCTGCCAAGAAGAAGGAGGCAGAAGAAAGGAAGAAGGCCGAAGCCGACAAGCTCAAGGAAGCTGAAGCTGCCAAGAAGAAGGAGGCAGAAGACAAGAAGAAGGCCGAAGTCGACAAGCTCAAGGAAGCTGAAGCTGCCAAGAAGAAGGAGGCAGAAGACAAACAGAAGGCCAAAGCCGACAAGCTCGAAGAAGCTGAAGCTGCCAAGAAGAAGGAGGCAGAAGAAAGGAAGAAGGCCGAAGCCGACAAGCTCAAGGAAGCTGAAGCTGCCAAGAAGAAGGAGGCAGAAGACAAGAAGAAGGCCGAAGCCGACAAGCTCAAGGAAGCTGAAGCTGCCAAGAAGAAGAAGGCAGAAGACAAGCAGAAGGCCGAAGCCGACAAACTCAAGGAAGCTGAAGCTGCCAAGAAGAAGGAGGCAGAAGACAAGCAGAAGGCCGAAGCCGACAAACTCAAGGTAGCTGAAGCTGCCAAGAAGAAGGAGGCAGAAGACAAGCAGAAGGCCGAAGCCGACAAACTCAAGGAGGCTGAAGCTGCCAAGAAGAAGGAGGCAGAAGACAAGCAGAAGACCGAAGCCGACAAGCTCGAAGAAGCTGAAGCTGCCAAGAAGAAGGAGGCAGAAGAAAGGAAGAAGGCCGAAGCCGACAAGCTCAAGGAAGCTGAAGCTGCCAAGAAGAAGGAGGCAGAAGACAAGAAGAAGGCCGAAGCCGACAAGCTCAAGGAAGCTGAAGCTGCCAAGAAGAAGAAGGCAGAAGACAAGCAGAAGGCCGAAGCCGACAAACTCAAGGAAGCTGAAGCTGTTAAGAAGAAGGAGGCAGAAGACAAGCAGAAGGCCGAAGCCGACAAACTCAAGGAAGCTGAAGCTGCTAAGAAGAAGGAGGCAGAAGAAAGGAAGAAGGCCGAAGCCGATAAGCTCAAGGAAGCTGAAGCTGCCAAGAAGAAGGAGGCAGAAGACAAGAAGAAGGCCGAAGCCGACAAGCTCAAGGAAGCTGAAGCTGCCAAGAAGAAGGAGGCAGAAGACAAGAAGAAGGCCGAAGTCGACAAGCTCGAAGAAGCTGAAGCTGCCAAGAAGAAGGAGGCAGAAGAAAGGAAGAAGGCCGAAGCCGACAAGCTCAAGGAAGCTGAAGCTGCCAAGAAGAAGGAGGCAGAAGAAAGGAAGAAGGCCGAAGCCGACAAGCTCAAGGAAGCTGAAGCTGCCAAGAAGAAGGAGGCAGAAGACAAGAAGAAGGCCGAAGTCGACAAGCTCAAGGAAGCTGAAGCTGCCAAGAAGAAGGAGGCAGAAGACAAGCAGAAGGCTGAAGCCGACAAACTCAAGGAAGCTGAAGCTGCCAAGAAGAAGGAGGCAGAAGACAATAAGAAGGCCGAAGCCGACAAGCTCGAAGAAGCTGAAGCTGCCAAGAAGAAGGAGGCAGAAGAAAGGAAGAAGGCCGAAGCCGACAAGCTCAAGGAAGCTGAAGCTGCCAAGAAGAAGGAGGCAGAAGACAAGAAGAAGGCCGAAGCCGACAAGCTCAAGGAAGCTGAAGCTGCCAAGAAGAAGGAGGCAGAAGACAAGCAGAAGGCCGAAGCCGACAAACTCAAGGAGGCTGAAGCTGCCAAGAAGAAGGAGGCAGAAGACAAGCAGAAGGCCGAAGCCGACAAGCTCGAAGAAGCTGAAGCTGCCAAGAAGAAGGAGGCAGAAGAAAGGAAGAAGGCCGAAGCCGACAAGCTCAAGGAAGCTGAAGCTGCCAAGAAGAAGGAGGCAGAAGACAAGAAGAAGGCCGAAGTCGACAAGCTCAAGGAAGCTGAAGCTGCCAAGAAGAAGGAGGCAGAAGACAAGCAGAAGGCTGAAGCCGACAAACTCAAGGAAGCTGAAGCTGCCAAGAAGAAGGAGGCAGAAGACAAGAAGAAGGCCGAAGCCGACAAGCTCGAAGAAGCTGAAGCTGCCAAGAAGAAGGAGGCAGAAGAAAGGAAGAAGGCCGAAGCCGACAAGCTCAAGGAAGCTGAAGCTGCCAAGAAGAAGGAGGCAGAAGACAAGAAGAAGGCCGAAGCCGACAAGCTCAAGGAAGCTGAAGCTGCCAAGAAGAAGGAGGCAGAAGACAAGCAGAAGGCCGAAGCCGACAAACTCAAGGAGGCTGAAGCTGCCAAGAAGAAGGAGGCAGAAGACAAGCAGAAGGCCGAAGCCGACAAGCTCGAAGAAGCTGAAGCTGCCAAGAAAAAGGAGGCAGAAGAAAGGAAGAAGGCCGAAGCCGACAAGCTCAAGGAAGCTGAAGCTGCCAAGAAGAAGGAGGCAGAAGACAAGAAGAAGGCCGAAGCCGACAAGCTCAAGGAAGCTGAAGCTGCCAAGAAGAAGAAGGCAGAAGACAAGCAGAAGGCCGAAGCCGACAAACTCAAGGAAGCTGAAGCTGCCAAGAAGAAGGAGGCAGAAGACAAGCAGAAGGCCGAAGCCGACAAACTCAAGGAAGCTGAAGCTGCTAAGAAGAAGGAGGCAGAAGAAAGGAAGAAGGCCGAAGCCGATAAGCTCAAGGAAGCTGAAGTTGCCAAGAAGAAGGAGGCGGAAGGCAAGAAGAAGGCCGAAGTCGACAAGCTCGAAGAAGCTGAAGCTGCCAAGAAGAAGGAGGCAGAAGAAAGGAAGAAGGCCGAAGCCGACAAGCTCAAGGAAGCTGAAGCTGCCAAGAAGAAGGAGGCAGAAGACGAGCAGAAGGCCGAAGCCGACAAACTCAAAGAAGCTGAAGCTGCCAAGAAGAAGGAGGCAGAAGACAAGAAGAAGGCCGAAGCCGACAAGCTCAAGGAAGCTGAAGCTGCCAAGAAGAAGGAGGCAGAAGACAAGCAGAAGGCCGAAGCCGACAAACTCAAGGAAGCTGAAGCTGCCAAGAAGAAGGAGGCAGAAGACAAGCAGAAGGCCGAAGCCGACAAACTCAAGGAAGCTGAAGCTGCCAAGAAGAAGGAGGCAGAAGACAAGAAGAAGGCCGAAGCCGATAAGCTCGAAGAAGCTGAAGTTGCCAAGAAGAAGGAGGCAGAAGAAAGGAAGAAGGCCGAAGCCGACAAGCTCAAGGAAGCTGAAGCTGCCAAGAAGAAGGAGGCAGAAGACAAGAAGAAGGCCGAAGCCGACAAGCTCAAGGAAGCTGAAGCTGCCAAGAAGAAGGAGGCAGAAGACAAGCAGGAGGCCGAAGCCGACAAACTCAAGGAAGCTGAAGCTGCCAAGAAGAAGGAGGCAGAAGACAAGAAGAAGGCCGAAGCCGACAAGCTCGAAGAAGCTGAAGCTGCCAAGAAGAAGGAGGCAGAAGAAAGGAAGAAGGCCGAAGCCGACAAGCTCAAGGAAGCTGAAGCTGCCAAGAAGAAGGAGGCAGAAGACAAGAAGAAGGCCGAAGCCGACAAGCTCAAGGAAGCTGAAGCTGCCAAGAAGAAGGAGGCAGAAGACAAGCAGAAGGCCGAAGCCGACAAACTCAAGGAGGCTGAAGCTGCCAAGAAGAAGGAGGCAGAAGACAAGCAGAAGGCCGAAGCCGACAAGCTCGAAGAAGCTGAAGCTGCCAAGAAGAAGGAGGCAGAAGAAAGGAAGAAGGCCGAAGCCGACAAGCTCAAGGAAGCTGAAGCTGCCAAGAAGAAGGAGGCAGAAGAAAGGAAGAAGGCTGAAGCCGACAAGCTCAAGGAAGCTGAAGCTGCCAAGAAGAAGGAGGCAGAAGACAAGAAGAAGGCCGAAGCCGACAAGCTCGAAGAAGCTGAAGCTGCCAAGAAGAAGGAGGCAGAAGAAAGGAAGAAGGCCGAAGCCGACAAGCTCAAGGAAGCTGAAGCTGCCAAGAAGAAGGAGGCAGAAGACAAGAAGAAGGCCGAAGCCGACAAGCTCAAGGAAGCTGAAGCTGCCAAGAAGAAGGAGGCAGAAGACAAGAAGAAGGCCGAAGCCGACAAGCTCAAGGAAGCTGAAGCTGCCAAGAAGAAGAAGGCAGAAGACAAGCAGAAGGCCGAAGCCGACAAACTCAAGGAAGCTGAAGCTGCCAAGAAGAAGGAGGCAGAAGACAAGCAGAAGGCCGAAGCCGACAAACTCAAGGAAGCTGAAGCTGCTAAGAAGAAGGAGGTAGAAGAAAGGAAGAAGGCCGAAGCCGATAAGCTCAAGGAAGCTGAAGTTGCCAAGAAGAAGGAGGCGGAAGGCAAGAAGAAGGCCGAAGTCGACAAGCTCGAAGAAGCTGAAGCTGCCAAGAAGAAGGAGGCAGAAGAAAGGAAGAAGGCCGAAGCCGACAAGCTCAAGGAAGCTGAAGCTGCCAAGAAGAAGGAGGCAGAAGACGAGCAGAAGGCCGAAGCCGACAAACTCAAAGAAGCTGAAGCTGCCAAGAAGAAGGAGGCAGAAGACAAGAAGAAGGCCGAAGCCGACAAGCTCAAGGAAGCTGAAGCTGCCAAGAAGAAGGAGGCAGAAGACAAGCAGAAGGCCGAAGCCGACAAACTCAAGGAAGCTGAAGCTGCCAAGAAGAAGGAGGCAGAAGACAAGCAGAAGGCCGAAGCCGACAAACTCAAGGAAGCTGAAGCTGCCAAGAAGAAGGAGGCAGAAGACAAGAAGAAGGCCGAAGCCGATAAGCTCGAAGAAGCTGAAGTTGCCAAGAAGAAGGAGGCAGAAGAAAGGAAGAAGGCCGAAGCCGACAAGCTCAAGGAAGCTGAAGCTGCCAAGAAGAAGGAGGCAGAAGACAAGAAGAAGGCCGAAGCCGACAAGCTCAAGGAAGCTGAAGCTGCCAAGAAGAAGGAGGCAGAAGACAAGCAGGAGGCCGAAGCCGACAAACTCAAGGAAGCTGAAGCTGCCAAGAAGAAGGAGGCAGAAGACAAGAAGAAGGCCGAAGCCGACAAGCTCGAAGAAGCTGAAGCTGCCAAGAAGAAGGAGGCAGAAGAAAGGAAGAAGGCCGAAGCCGACAAGCTCAAGGAAGCTGAAGCTGCCAAGAAGAAGGAGGCAGAAGACAAGAAGAAGGCCGAAGCCGACAAGCTCAAGGAAGCTGAAGCTGCCAAGAAGAAGGAGGCAGAAGACAAGCAGAAGGCCGAAGCCGACAAACTCAAGGAGGCTGAAGCTGCCAAGAAGAAGGAGGCAGAAGACAAGCAGAAGGCCGAAGCCGACAAGCTCGAAGAAGCTGAAGCTGCCAAGAAGAAGGAGGCAGAAGAAAGGAAGAAGGCCGAAGCCGACAAGCTCAAGGAAGCTGAAGCTGCCAAGAAGAAGGAGGCAGAAGAAAGGAAGAAGGCCGAAGCCGACAAGCTCAAGGAAGCTGAAGCTGCCAAGAAGAAGGAGGCAGAAGACAAGAAGAAGGCCGAAGCCGACAAGCTCAAGGAAGCTGAAGCTGCCAAGAAGAAGGAGGCAGAAGACAAGCAGAAGGCCGAAGCCGACAAACTCAAGGAGGCTGAAGCTGCCAAGAAGAAGGAGGCAGAAGACAAGCAGAAGGCCGAAGCCGACAAGCTCGAAGAAGCTGAAGCTGCCAAGAAGAAGGAGGCAGAAGAAAGGAAGAAGGCCGAAGCCGACAAGCTCAAGGAAGCTAAAGCTGCCAAGAAGAAGGAGGCAGAAGACAAGAAGAAGGCCGAAGCCGACAAGCTCAAGGAAGCTGAAGCTGCCAAGAAGAAGAAGGCAGAAGACAAGCAGAAGGCCGAAGCCGACAAACTCAAGGAAGCTGAAGCTGCCAAGAAGAAGGAGGCAGAAGACAAGCAGAAGGCCGAAGCCGACAAACTCAAGGAAGCTGAAGCTGCTAAGAAGAAGGAGGCAGAAGAAAGGAAGAAGGCCGAAGCCGATAAGCTCAAGGAAGTTGAAGTTGCCAAGAAGAAGGAGGCGGAAGGCAAGAAGAAGGCCGAAGTCGACAAGCTCGAAGAAGCTGAAGCTGCCAAGAAGAAGGAGGCAGAAGAAAGGAAGAAGGCCGAAGCCGACAAGCTCAAGGAAGCTGAAGCTGCCAAGAAGAAGGAGGCAGAAGACGAGCAGAAGGCCGAAGCCGACAAACTCAAAGAAGCTGAAGCTGCCAAGAAGAAGGAGGCAGAAGACAAGAAGAAGGCCGAAGCCGACAAGCTCAAGGAAGCTGAAGCTGCCAAGAAGAAGGAGGCAGAAGACAAGCAGAAGGCCGAAGCCGACAAACTCAAGGAAGCTGAAGCTGCCAAGAAGAAGGAGGCAGAAGACAAGCAGAAGGCCGAAGCCGACAAACTCAAGGAAGCTGAAGCTGCCAAGAAGAAGGAGGCAGAAGACAAGAAGAAGGCCGAAGCCGATAAGCTCGAAGAAGCTGAAGTTGCCAAGAAGAAGGAGGCAGAAGAAAGGAAGAAGGCCGAAGCCGACAAGCTCAAGGAAGCTGAAGCTGCCAAGAAGAAGGAGGCAGAAGACAAGAAGAAGGCCGAAGCCGACAAGCTCAAGGAAGCTGAAGCTGCCAAGAAGAAGGAGGCAGAAGACAAGCAGAAGGCCGAAGCCGACAAACTCAAGGAAGCTGAAGCTGCTAAGAAGAAGGAGGCAGAAGAAAGGAAGAAGGCCGAAGCCGATAAGCTCAAGGAAGCTGAAGTTGCCAAGAAGAAGGAGGCGGAAGGCAAGAAGAAGGCCGAAGTCGACAAGCTCGGAGAAGCTGAAGCTGCCAAGAAGAAGGAGGCAGAAGAAAGGAAGAAGGCCGAAGCCGACAAGCTCAAGGAAGCTGAAGCTGCCAAGAAGAAGGAGGCAGAAGACAAGAAGAAGGCCGAAGTCGACAAGCTCAAGGAAGCTGAAGCTGCCAAGAAGAAGGAGGCAGAAGACAAGCAGAAGGCTGAAGCCGACAAACTCAAGGAAGCTGAAGCTGCCAAGAAGAAGGAGGCAGAAGACAAGAAGAAGGCCGAAGCCGACAAGCTCGAAGAAGCTGAAGCTGCCAAGAAGAAGGAGGCAGAAGAAAGGAAGAAGGCCGAAGCCGACAAGCTCAAGGAAGCTGAAGCTGCCAAGAAGAAGGAGGCAGAAGACAAGAAGAAGGCCGAAGCCGACAAGCTCAAGGAAGCTGAAGCTGCCAAGAAGAAGGAGGCAGAAGACAAGCAGAAGGCCGAAGCCGACAAACTCAAGAAAGCTGAAGCTGCCAAGAAGAAGGAGGCAGAAGACAAGCAGAAGGCCGAAGCCGACAAACTCAAAGAAGCTGAAGCTGCCAAGAAGAAGGAGGCAGAAGACAAGAAGAAGGCCGAAGCCGACAAGCTCAAGGAAGCTGAAGCTGCCAAGAAGAAAGAGGCAGAAGACAAGCAGAAGGCCGAAGCCGACAAACTCAAGGAAGCTGAAGCTGCCAAGAAGAAGGAGGCAGAAGACAAGAAGAAGGCCGAAGCCGATGAGCTCAAGGAAGCTGAAGCTGCCAAGAAGAAGGAGGCAGAAGACAAGAAGAATGCCGGAGCCGATAAGCTCAAGGAAGCTGAAGCTGCCAAGAAGAAGGAGGCAGAAGACAAGAAGAAGGCCGAAGCCGACAAGCTCAAGGAAGCTGAAGCTGCCAAGAAGAAGGAGGCAGAAGACAAGAAGAAGGCCGAAGCCGACAAGCTCAAAGAAGCTGTAGCTGCCAAGAAGAAGGAGGCAGAAGACAAGAAGAAGGCCGAAGCCGACAAGCTCAAGGAAGCTGAAGCTGCCAAGAAGAAGGAGGCAGAAGACAAGAAGAAGGCCGAAGCCGATAAGCTCAAGAAAGCTGAAGCTGCCAAGAAGAAGGAGGCAGAAGACAAGCAGAAGGCCGAAGCCGACAAACTCAAAGAAGCTGAAGCTGCCAAGAAGAAGGAGGCAGAAGACAAGAAGAAGGCCGAAGCCGACAAACTCAAGGAAGCTGAAGCAGCCAAGAAGAAGGAGGCAGAAGACAAGAAGAAGGCCGAAGCCGACAAACTCAAGGAAGCTGAAGCAGCCAAGAAGAAGGAGGCAGAAGACAAGAAGAAGGCCGAAGCCGACAAACTCAAGGAAGCTGAAGCTGCCAAGAAGAAGGAGGCAGAAGACAAGAAGATAGCCGAAGACGACAAGCTCAAGGAGGCTGAAGCTGCCAAGAAGAAGGAGGCAGAGGATAAGAAGAAATCCGAAGACGACAAGCTCAAGGAGGCTGAAGCTGCCAAGAAGAAGGAGGCAAAAGATAAGAAGAAGGCCGAAACCGACAAGCTCAAGGAAGCTGAAGCTGCCAAGAAGAAGGAGGCAGAGGACAAGAAGAAGGCCGAAGCCGATAAGCTCAAGAAAGCTGGAGCTGCCAAGAAGAAGGAGGCAGAAGACAAGAAGAAGGCCGAAGCCGACAAGCTCAAAGAAGCTGAAGCTGCCAAGAAGAAGGAGGCAGAAGACAAAGACAAGAAGAAGGCCGAAGCCGACAAGCTCAGAGAAGCTGTAGCTGCCAAGAAGAAGGAGGCAGAAGACAAGAAGAAGGCCGAAGCCGACAAACTCAAGGAAGCTGAAGCTGCCAAGAAGAAGGAGGCAGAAGACAAAAAGAATGCCGAAGCCGACAAGCTCAAAGAAGCTGAAGCTGCCAAGAAGAAGGAGGCAGAAGACAAGAAGAAGGCCGAAGCCGACAAACTCAAGGAAGCTGAAGCTGCCAAGAAGAAGGAGGCAGAAGACAAGAAGAAGGCCGAAGCCGACAAACTCAAGGAAGCTGAAGCTGCCAAGAAGAAGGAGGCAGAAGACAAGAAGAAGGCCGAAGACGACAAGCTCAAGGAGGCTGAAGCTGCCAAGAAGAAGGAGGCAGAGGATAAGAAAAAGTCCGAAGACGACAAGCTCAAGGAGGCTGAAGCTGCCAAGAAGAAGGAGGCAAAAGATAAGAAGAAGGCCGAAGCCGACAAGCTCAAGGAAGCTGAAGCTGCCGAGAAGAAGGAGGCAGAGGACAAGAAGAAGGCCGAAGCCGATAAGCTCAAGAAAGCTGAAGCTGCCAAGAAGAAGGAGGCAGAAGACAAGAAGAAGGCCGAAGCCGACAAACTCAAGGAAGCTGAAGCTGCCAAGAAGAAGGAGGCAGAAGACAAAGACAAGAAGAAGGCCGAAGCCGACAAGCTCAGAGAAGCTGTAGCTGCCAAGAAGAAGGAGGCAGAAGACAAGAAGAAGGCCGAAGCCGACAAACTCAAGGAAGCTGAAGCTGCCAAGAAGAAGGAGGCAGAAGACAAGAAGAAGGCCGAAGCTGACAAACTCAAGGAAGCTGAAGCTGCCAAGAAGAAGGAGGCAGACGACAAGAAGAAGGCCGAAGCCGACAAGCTCAAGGAAGCTGAAGCTGCCAAGAAAAAGGAGGCAGAAGACAAGAAGAAGGCCGAAGCCGACAAGCTCAAGGAAGCTGAAGCTGCCAAGAAGAAGGAGGCAGAAGGCAAGAAGAAGGCCGAAGACGACAAGCTCAAGGAAGCTGAAGCTGCCAAGAAGAAGGAGGCAGAAGATAAGAAAAAGGCCGAAGACGACAAGCTCAAGGAGGTTGAAGCTGCCAAGAAGAAAGAGGCAGACGACAAGAAGAAGGCCGAAGCCGACAAGCTCAAGGAAGCTGAAGCTGCCAAGAAGAAGGAGGCAGAAGACAAGAAGAAGGCCGAAGACGACAAGCTCAAGGAGGTTGAAGCTGCCAAGAAGAAAGAGGCAGACGACAAGAAGAAGGCCGAAGCCGACAAGCTCAAGGAAGCTGAAGCTGCCAAGAAGAAGGAGGCAGAAGGCAAGAAGAAGGCCGAAGACGACAAGCTCAAGGAAGCTGAAGCTGCCAAGAAGAAGGAGGCAGAAGACAAGAAGAAGGCCGAAGCCGACAAGCTCAAGAAAGCTGAAGCTGCCGAGAAGAAGGAGGCAGAAGACAAGAAAAAGGCCGAAGCCGACAAGCTCAAGGAACCGGAACCTGCCAAGAAGAAGGAGGTAGAAGACAAGAAGAAGGCCGAAGCCGACAAACTCAAGGAAGTTGAAGCTGCCAAGAAGAAGGAGGTAGAAGACAAGAAGAAGGCCGAAGCCGACAAGACCATGGAAGCTGAAGCTGCCAAGAAGAAGGAGGCAGAAGACAAGAAAAAGGCCGAAGACGACAAGCTTAAAGAGGTTGAAGCTGCCAAGAAGAAGGAGGCAGAAGACAAGAAGAAGGCCGAAGCCGACAAGCTCAAGGAAGCTGAAGCTGCCAAGAAGAAGGAGGCAGAAGACAAGAAGAAGGCCGAAGCCGACAAGCTCAAGGAAGCTGAAGCTGCCAAGAAGAAGGAGGCAGAAGACAAGAAGAAGGCCGAAGCCGACAAACTCAAGGAAGCTGAAGCTGCCAAGAAGAAGGAGGCAGAAGACAAGAAAAAGGCCGAAGACGACAAGCTTAAAGAGGTTGAAGCTGCCAAGAAGAAGGAGGCAGAAGACAAGAAGAAGGCCGAAGCCGATAAGCTCAAGGAAACTGAAGCTGCCAAGAAGAAGGAGGCAGCAGACAAGAAGAAGGCCGAAGCCGACAAACTCAAGGAAGCTGAAGCTGCCAAGAAGAAGGAGGCAGAAGATAAGAAGAAGGCCGAAGCCGACAAGCTCAAGGAAGCTGAAGCTGCCAAGAAGAAGGAGGCAGAAGACAAGAAGAAGGCCGAAGCCGATAAGCTCAAGGAAACTGAA
Source organism: Litoditis marina (assembly GCA_964036275.1). Taxonomy (NCBI): domain Eukaryota; kingdom Metazoa; phylum Nematoda; class Chromadorea; order Rhabditida; family Rhabditidae; genus Litoditis; species Litoditis marina. The sequence goes on along the minus strand of OZ038440.1, from coordinate 8,876,976 downwards.
GCTGCCAAGAAGAAGGAGGCAGCAGACAAGAAGAAGGCCGAAACCGACAAACTCAAGGAAACTGAAGCTGCCAAGAAGAAGGAGGCAGAAGATAAGAAGAAGGCCGAAGCCGACAAGCTCAAGGAAGCTGAAGCTGCCAAGAAGAAGGAGGCAGAGGACAAGAAGAAGGCCGAAGCCGATAAGCTCAAGAAAGCTGAAGCTGCCAAGAAGAAGGAGGCAGAAGACAAGAAGAAGGCCGAAGCCGACAAACTCAAGGAAGCTGAAGCTGCCAAGAAGAAGGAGGCAGAAGACAAGAAGAAGGCCGAAGCCGACAAACTCAAGGAAGCTGAAGCTGCCAAGAAGAAGGAGGCAGACGACAAGAAGAAGGCCGAAGCCGACAAGCTCAAGGAACCGGAACCTGCCAAGAAGAAGGAGGCAGAAGACAAGAAGAAGGTCGAAGCCGACAAACTCAAGGAAGTTGAAGCTGCCAAGAAGAAGGAGGTAGAAGACAAGAAGAAGGCCGAAGCCGACAAGCCCAAGGAAGTTGAAGCTGCCAAGAAGAAGGAGGCAGAAGACAAGAAGAAGGCCGATGCCGACAAACTCAAGAAAGCGGAACCTGCCAAGAAGAAGGAGGCAGAAGACAAGAAGAAGGCCGAAGCCGACAAACTCAAGGAAGTTGAAGCTGCCAAGAAGAAGGAGGCAGAGGACAAGAAGAAGGCCGAAGCCGATAAGCTCAAGAAAGCTGAAGCTGCCAAGAAGAAGGAGGCAGAAGACAAGAAGAAGGCCGAAGCCGACAAACTCAAGGAAGCTGAAGCTGCCAAGAAGAAGGAGGCAGAAGACAAGAAGAAGGCCGAAGCCGACAAACTCAAGGAAGCTGAAGCTGCCAAGAAGAAGGAGGCAGACGACAAGAAGAAGGCCGAAGCCGACAAGCTCAAGGAACCGGAACCTGCCAAGAAGAAGGAGGCAGAAGACAAGAAGAAGGTCGAAGCCGACAAACTCAAGGAAGTTGAAGCTGCCAAGAAGAAGGAGGTAGAAGACAAGAAGAAGGCCGAAGCCGACAAGCCCAAGGAAGTTGAAGCTGCCAAGAAGAAGGAGGCAGAAGACAAGAAGAAGGCCGATGCCGACAAACTCAAGAAAGCGGAACCTGCCAAGAAGAAGGAGGCAGAAGACAAGAAGAAGGCCGAAGCCGACAAACTCAAGGAAGTTGAAGCTGCCAAGAAGAAGGAGGCAGAAGACAAGAAGAAGGCCGAAGCCGACAAACTCAAGGAAGCTGAAGCTGCCAAGAAGAAGGAGGCAGAAGACAAGAAGAAGGCCGCAGCCGACAAACTCAAGGAAGCTGAAGCTGCCAAGAAGAAGCAGGCAGACGACAAGAAGAAGGCCGAAGCCGACAAGCTCAAGGAAGCTGAAGCTGCCAAGAAGAAGGAGGCAGAAGACAAGCAGAAGACCGAAGCCGACAAGCTCGAAGAAGCTGAAGCTGCCAAGAAGAAGGAGGCAGAAGACAAGAAAAAGGCCGAAGACGACAAGCTTAAAGAGGTTGAAGCTGCCAAGAAGAAGGAGGCAGAAGACAAGAAGAAGGCCGAAGCCGATAAGCTCAAGGAAACTGAAGCTGCCAAGAAGAAGGAGGCAGCAGACAAGAAGAAGGCCGAAGCCGACAAACTCAAGGAAGCTGAAGCTGCCAAGAAGAAGGAGGCAGAAGATAAGAAGAAGGCCGAAGCCGACAAGCTCAAGGAAGCTGAAGCTGCCAAGAAGAAGGAGGCAGAAGACAAGAAGAAGGCCGAAGCCGATAAGCTCAAGGAAACTGAAGCTGCCAAGAAGAAGGAGGCAGCAGACAAGAAGAAGGCCGAAGCCGACAAACTCAAGGAAACTGAAGCTGCCAAGAAGAAGGAGGCAGAAGATAAGAAGAAGGCCGAAGCCGACAAGCTCAAGGAAGCTGAAGCTGCCAAGAAGAAGGAGGCAGAGGACAAGAAGAAGGCCGAAGCCGATAAGCTCAAGAAAGCTGAAGCTGCCAAGAAGAAGGAGGCAGAAGACAAGAAGAAGGCCGAAGCCGACAAACTCAAGGAAGCTGAAGCTGCCAAGAAGAAGGAGGCAGAAGACAAGAAGAAGGCCGAAGCCGACAAACTCAAGGAAGCTGAAGCTGCCAAGAAGAAGGAGGCAGACGACAAGAAGAAGGCCGAAGCCGACAAGCTCAAGGAACCGGAACCTGCCAAGAAGAAGGAGGCAGAAGACAAGAAGAAGACCGAAGCCGACAAACTCAAGGAAGTTGAAGCTGCCAAGAAGAAGGAGGTAGAAGACAAGAAGAAGGCCGAAGCCGACAAGCCCAAGGAAGTTGAAGCTGCCAAGAAGAAGGAGGCAGAAGACAAGAAGAAGGCCGATGCCGACAAACTCAAGAAAGCGGAACCTGCCAAGAAGAAGGAGGCAGAAGACAAGAAGAAGGCCGAAGCCGACAAACTCAAGGAAGTTGAAGCTGCCAAGAAGAAGGAGGCAGAAGACAAGAAGAAGGCCGAAGCCGACAAACTCAAGGAAGCTGAAGCTGCCAAGAAGAAGGAGGCAGAAGACAAGAAGAAGGCCGCAGCCGACAAACTCAAGGAAGCTGAAGCTGCCAAGAAGAAGCAGGCAGACGACAAGAAGAAGGCCGAAGCCGACAAGCTCAAGGAAGCTGAAGCTGCCAAGAAGAAGGAGGCAGAAGACAAGAAGAAGGCCGAAGCCGACAAGCTCAAGGAAGCTGAAGCTGCCAAGAAAAAGGAGGCAGAAGGCAAGAAGAAGGCCGAAGACGACAAGCTCAAAGAAGCTGAAGCTGCCAAGAAGAAGGAGGCAGAAGATAAGAAAAAGGCCGAAGACGACAAGCTCAAGGAGGCTGAAGCTGCCAAGAAGAAGGAGGCAGAAGACAAGAAGAAGGCCGAAGCCGACAAACTCAAGGAAGTTGAAGCTGCCAAGAAGAAGGAGGCAGAAGACAAGAAAAAGGCCGAAGCCGACAAGCTCAAGGAACCGGAACCTGCCAAGAAGAAGGAGGCAGAAGACAAGAAGAAGGCCGAAGCCGACAAACTCAAGGAAGCTGAAGCTGCCGAGAAGAAGGAGGCAGAAGACAAGAAAAAGGCCGAAGCCGACAAGCTCAAGGAACCGGAACCTGCCAAGAAGAAGGAGGCAGAAGACAAGAAGAATGCCGAAGCCGACAAACTCAAGGAAGTTGAAGCTGCCAAGAAGAAGGAGGTAGAAGACCAGAAGAAGGCCGAAGCCGACAAGCCCAAGAAAGTTGAAGCTGCCAAGAAGAAGGAGGCAGAAGACAAGAAGAAGGCCGATGCCGACAAACTCAAGAAAGCGGAACCTGCCAAGAAGAAGGAGGCAGAAGACAAGAAGAAGGCCGAAGCCGACAAACTCAAGGAAGTTGAAGCTGCCAAGAAGAAGGAGGTAGAAGAAAAGAAGAAGGCCGAAGCCGACAAACTCAAGGAAGCGGAACCTGCCAAGAAGAAGGAGGCAGAAGACAAGAAGAAGACCGAAGCCGACAAGCTCAAGGAAGCTGAAGCTGCCAAGAAGAAGAAGGCAGAAGACAAGAAGAAGGCCGAAGCCGACAAGCTCAAGGAGGCTGAAGCTGCCAAGAAGAAGAAGGCAGAAGACAAGAAGAAGGCCGAAGCCGACAAGCTCAAGGAGGCTGAAGCTGCCAAGAAGAAGAAGGCAGAAGACAAGAAAAAGGCCGAAGACGACAAGCTCAAGGAGGCTGAAGCTGCCAAGAAGAAGGAGGCAGAAGATAAGAAGCAGGCCGAAGCCGACAAGCTCAAGGAAGCTGAATCTGCCGAAAGCTTTGAACTCTTCAAAGAAAACAGTCGAGAGATAACCGAAATTATGTGCAGAATACCCACAAATTTGTTGTTGGATTTCTGCACAAGAGCTGCGGAAAATACTGCAATCAACTGTGATGTACATCTAAAGAAACAACGCACAGAAAAAATTGGAGTGGGAATCATATTTGAGAAACTGAGAGAACAAAACGAACCTTCTACTCCTACCACGGACAACACTCCTTTCAGTGAGTTTACACACAACATAATGAAAATAAGACGAAAAAATTCTTTTTCAACATTGACTAGCATGTATTATTCTCGAATATTCCTCAATTTGGCAAAGTCCTTGCTCAAAAATACTCCTTGAAGTATCACTAGTCCTTCATCATATATCTAGTAATTCAATTCTATGTTCTTGTGTACTCTGATTGCTGTAAAACTCAAAGTAAATATTTTGACAAATAATATTGAATTTCTTGATAGGAATTTCAAACCTGGTTGTATTTAGACATTGACATCAATCATTAGGTTTAAGCTTCGTATAATGAATTCAAGCGGTGGAGACCGAAACCGTTAAAAGGTGGAATAGTGCTCGAGATGAAAAAAATGCAAAATGTAGCTCTCTTGTGTTTTAGAGTTTCATAGATTGCGTAATAATTCAATATATTTCAGTTGAAGCGGTTACGGATACCACCGAATCTGCATCCATCATCCCTAAGAAGTCTTTGAAGAAGAAAAAGCATGGAAAGAAAATTTCCAAAAAAGAGAAAATCGAGATCAAAGTAACTTCGCCGTTGGAGCACGCGGAGTTGAACTTCACTCCAGCCACAAAATTAGAGTCAACACTTGAAGTAAACGTTTCACGGAAAAGAAGTAGTTCAGGTGAGGTCAATTACCATATTCTTCAAATTCCCGGAAAGAAATTAATGGTGTTTACAGAGTACAAACGTGTTTCATTGAAACATAGAGATGTTACACATTTTCATTGTTTTCACAAATTTCAACCGAAAAACTACGGGACTAAACTACAGTTCTCGCCATTCCCACTGAGACTTTGGCAGCGTACCAATGAAACTTTAGATGAATTTATTTCATAGAATTCACAGGTTTTGTGAAAAAAGTTTTTTACCTGCGTAACAAAGGTTAGCAGCCGCTGGGTGAAACGTTTAGTGATTTGGAAAACTTTACATGGTAAAAATCCGCCTGGAAATTTAGTTGGCTCGTTGCCGAGGTCTCAGTGGGAATCACTAAAATTATACAAACACAGCGAGATAGGCAACTATTACCGTATAAAATGTGGGAAGATCGAACAACTCTATGGTGTATTCTTATGTCCGGATAAGTCTAAGTGAAAAACATTCTAGGAACAAATGATATCTTCGTGGATGTTGAAATTGAAGGTGGAGAAGAAATGGCCACAACAGATGCAATCGTTGATTTAAATTTCTTTGATTTCGACGAAGCTGAACTGTTCATCTACGAAGACGAATTGAGCGATACAGAGAATAGTATTGAAGTGGATGTGCTGCTCGATTCGCTGATAGAGGAAGACGAGATACAGGCATTCCCTGTAGACACACTCAACCAGGTGAATGTTCTGACTTCATGTAGTTCTGAAACTGTTCTTTACTAAATTGACTTTTTTTAATATACGGATACAGTTGAAAATCCAAAATTGAGTCGAGGGAAGAGATAAATTGCAAATTTCGAAATCAAGAAACATTCGAAAGCTGCAAACTTTTTTCGACATTTCGGAATTGATGAGTGTTTCAGCTAAATCTGAAATATTAATAATTCTAGTCATTACTACATTTCTTGCACAAAACAAAATCGAGAAAATTTGTGGCAAATGAGAGAAATAGTACTCAATTCAAATGAGTTTCAAAGGATCAACAACTTTGTATGTGACTATAAACTTTGCGTTTGCTTCGAAAAATCAGATAACCACTAAATTGAAAATATCATTCGAAACGTCTCTGGAAACAAAATGACCGAGAAGTCACCTCGTATCGTTGCTATGATAAAACACAATGTTATCGTTGTTCTCTGTTATAATTTCATCCTAGCCATATCATTTTGAACACACTGGTATTCTTTTTCAATTATCGAAATGAACTATATTCCACATCATTCCTATTGAAATTATCACAGTACATATTGGAAGCTGTTACTACTTCATTGTTCAACTTTAAAATCGGCGAACAGTTTATGGAATATTGTTCGTAGTAGAGAATTATAATCAAAGACGAAATTCATCTAAAGTTTTCCAAATGTCAATTATGTAATTCATACTCATTGAAAGTATTGTACTGGTACTTACTTTATGAATCTGACGGGAAATGAAAAAAATACATAATTATCATTGAAACAAGGTCAAGTTGCATCTTATGTCTTTTTTCAGGAAGTCACATCAACAGTGCAGATAAGTACTGTTAGTGCCAGTTTGGGTAAAACAGTTGAAGAGACAAGACATCCTGAAAAGAGAGAAGTGGAAAAAACGCTCAAAGAAAGTGCTGAAACTGCCACTGTTGCCCAAATTGTTGCACTTACCGAAGAGGAGAAAACTGAAGAAATAAAAGGTAAGTTTTTCTAACGTTTTTTCGTAGGTAATGTTGTGCTTCACACACAAGTTCACCTGCGCACACAGTTCACGATGACTGAATCAAACCATTAATAACTACCCGCTGGCATAAATGCAAGTTGAAAACTTTTAAGTAAGAATAATCTTTGTAACTCCTACCCTTTCCTGGGAGAGGGGGAAGAGTTAACAGTATAAGGCCATTTATCAGCTGAACTGAATTTTTCACCTGAAAGTGTCAAAGGAGGAAAGAGAAAATGATAATTTATATAAAGCTACCAAAAAAAAACAATGTGCGCGCCGACTCAGAACAAAACAGAACAAAACAAACTAATAAGATATACTCTTATTTGTTCTTTTACTCATTTGGTTTCAGATGAGGGACGCCTGCAAGAAATCATAGAGCAACCAACGTCCATCTCTCTGGCAAAACTGGACGAGAGCGCGATGCTGAGTTGCAGAACAACGCGACCCATCAAAACCGCTTCTTGGTTCAAGAACGGTATGATCGTTGCTTCAAACGATTATATCAATCTGGTAACTCATGAAAACGTGACAACGTTGACTCTAAAGACGTTCTCTTCGTTCTACATTGGACAGTATCATGTGGTGATAGATGACGTTATTGGAAGCTCTCCAGCCAAAATTTCTGCGGACATCGCACCTGTTATACACAACAAGTGAGTGCCAGATTTTTTTCATCTTTGAACATCGTGAACAAAGCGTTCGTCTTTAATTTTGAATTTGGAGTTGACAATCTGAACCTATGGCAAAAGAATAGCCAATGTCAAAATTTTATCATTCCAAGTCTCTATCTCTCGTCGTTTTTCAAGAAAAAAACTACCGGCTAACGTGATGACGCCGTTAGGGCAGTCGCGTACACGGATTTTCAAAGTAGCACTTACAAAACATTTTCAAAAAAACATCTAAAACATAATTAAAACAACTTTTGAAACATTTACGGAAAGGAAATAAATCTGAAAGCAAAGAAACCCAGTCGGAGGTGACAGTGAAATGTTCATATTATTATTTAATTTCGTGATGTTACGCAAATTTTGCTAACTTTCAATTGACAAATTTTGCCATGGTCTTTACAAGAACGCAAAGAAATTTTTTGAGCATTTAAAACTTTTTTGAAAATCTCAGATTATAGCTGAACGCTTTCTTCACAATAAAATGTTGGAAAATCATCGTTTTCGTGTGAGCCAGCCAATAAAAACAAGCCATCCGGTAGAAGTAGAACTGTCAATATTTTTACGAACAAATGCTCATATTTGCTGACATTTCACATAACACATAACAGGATTTTAACAATCTCCATAATATCATTTACAGACCGGATACAACAGTCTTCCATCAAGCAGGAACAACATTGGAGACTACTTTGACGTTCTCCGCATTCCCTGCACCTATAATCAAAATTACGCACAATAACGAGCCTATTGTTCTTCCTGTGGATATTGCTCAATATGAAGACTACGTGACTATCCGTATGAAAAAATTCGGGAAGTCCGATGAAGGAGAACTTGGAATATCACTCACCAATCAAATTGGCAACGACACAGCTGTTTTCAGAGTCAAAACTGTCGACACTCCTTTAGCACCGAGAGATGCCCAGTTGGTGCAAGTTACTTCGAACACTGCTACCATTGCTTGGAACGCACCTTCAGGAGGAAAGGATACACTCACTGGCTACATTGTTGAAAGGAAAACTATCGAAAGTGGTAGATGGCGCAAAATGATCACAACGGAAGATCAAACATACACCGCTGAAGAGCTAGTACCCAATGAAATCTACGCATTCCGAGTAATAGCGGTGAATTGTTTTGGAAAAGGATCTCCAAGTGCGGTGGTAGAGGTGACTACTTTGTTGGAAGATAACGAAATAATGAACTTTGAGTTCCGAACAAACGACAAGACAGTGCAAGAAGAACAGTTTGTGGAATTCGGTTCAATCATTATGGAAGAAAATGAAGAAGTTGTACCCATTGATGAGGTTATTTCCGAGGCGGTAAAAACTGAAGATGAAGAAATATCCAAAGCTGCCAAGAAGAAGAAAACCAAATCTAAGAAAAAGGAAACAAAAGAGCACACACAAAATGAAGACGAAGCACTCTTTGAAATGGAGCATCGTGAAAAAAAAGAACTAACCACCAAAATCGAAGCGGCCAAGAAGAAGGAGGCAGAAGACGAGAAGACGTCCGAAGCCGATAAGCTCAAGGAGGCTGAAGCTGCCAAGAAAAAGGAGGCAGAAGACAAGAAGGAGTCCAAAGCCGACAAGCTGAAGGAGGTTGAAGCTGCCAAGAAGAAGGAGGCAGAAGACGAGAAGACGTCCGAAGCCGATAAGCTCAAGGAAGCTGAAGCTGCCAAGAAGAAGGAAGCAGAAGACAAGAAGAAGGCCGAAGCCGACAAGCTCACAGAAAATGAAGTTGCCAAGAAGAAGGAGGCAGAAGACAAGAAGAAGGCCGAAGCCAAAAAACTCGAAGAAGCTGAAGCTGCCAAGAAGAAGGAAGCAGAAGACAAGAAGAAGGCCGAAGCCGACAAGCTCACAGAAGCTGAAGTTGCCAAGAAGAAGGAGGCAGAAGACAGGAAGAAGGCCGAAGCCGACAAGCTCAAAGAAGCTGAAGCTGCCCAGAAGAAGGAGGCAGAAGACAAGAAGAAGGCCGAAACCGACAAGCTCAACGAAGCTGAAGCTGCCAAGAAGAAGGAGGCAGAAGACAAGAAGAAGGCCGAAGCCGACACGCTCAAGGAAGCTGAAGCTACCAAGAAGAAGGAGGCAGAAGACAAGAATACGGCCAAAGCCGACAAGCTCAAGGAAGCTGAAGCTGCCAAGAAGAAGGAAGCAGAAGACAAGAAGAAGACCGATGCCGACAAGCTCAAGGAAGCTGAAACTGCCAAGAAGAAGGAGGCGGAAGACAAGAAAAAGGCCGAAGCCGACAAGCTCAAGAAAGTTGAAGCTGCCAAGAAGAAAGAGGCAGAAGACAAGAAGAAGGCCGAAGACAACAAGCTCAAGGAAGCTGAAGCTGCCAAGAAGAAGGAGGCAGAAGACAAGAAGAAAGCCGAAGCCGACAAGCTTAAGGAAGCTGAAGCTGCAAAGAAGAAGGAAGCAGAAGAAAAGAAGAAGGCCGACGCCGACAAACTCAAGGAAGCTGAAGCTGCCAAGAAGAAGGAGGCAGAAGACAAGAAGAAGACCGGAGCCGACAAGCTCAAGGAAGCCGAAGCCGACAAGCTCAAGGAAGCTGAAGCTGCCAAGAAGAAGGGGGCAGAATACAAGAAGAAGGCCGAAGCCGACAAGCTCAAGGAAGCTGAAGCTGCCAAGAAGAAGGAGGCAGAAGACAAGAAGAAGGCCAAAGCCGACAAGCTCAAAGAAGCTGAAGCTGCCAAGAAGAAGGAGGCAGAAGACAAGAAGAAGGCCGAAACCGACAAGCTCAACGAAGTTGAAGCTGCCAAGAAGAAGGAGGCAGAAGACAAGAAGAAGGCCGAATCCGACAAGCTCAAGGAAACTGAAGCTACCAAGAAGAAGGAGGCAGAAGACAAGAATACGGCCAAAGCCGACAAGCTCAAGGAAGCTGAAGCTGCCAAGAAGAAGGAAGCAGAAGACAAGAAGAAGGCCGAAGTTGACAAACTCAAGGAATCTGAAGCTGCTATGAAGAAGGAAGCAGAAGGCAAGAGGAAGACCGCGGCTGACCAGCTCAAGGAAGCTGAAGCTGCCAAGAACAAGAAGACAGAAGACGAAAAGAAGGCCGAAGCCGACAAGCTCAAGGGAACTGAAGCTGCTAAGAAGAATGAGGCAGAAGACAAGAAGAGGGCCGCTGAAGATGAATCCACGAAGAAGAAGAAGATGCACGAAGATGAAGAAGATGCCAGCAAGAAAGGAAAGAAAACTAAAAAGGACCTAGATGTTAAAAAGAAGAAAAAGAAAACAATGGTCGATGCGCCAGTGGAAAGTGAGGTTCTCCAAACAACTCAACAAGAAGAAACGAAAGTGGAAAATGCCTTGACTACTGCGGAGCAGATCGAAATTGTCACTGATGCGAATGAGGATGCTGTTGAATCGGAAATAGGTGACTCAATCTTGTTGTGAAATTTTTTCAAAAGTTACAGCACAATTACAGTTACATTAGCACTTACGAACGATACATCTAATTTTAAAAGGCGGGCGGCCATTCAAAGTTGTTCGTCTCCCCATATATTTACAATTCTAATGAAAATAATAGTTATTGAATTTCCAAATTTGACAGCTCCTCATGAATTTTGATGATTTATTGAACGTTGCCAAAAACTACGAAAAGTATATTTTATATGTTTTCAGACACCGAGCTGGAAATTCTGACTCAGCCAGTTTCACAGACTGTTTCTGATGTGGGATCGTCAGTGACCTTCTCCTGTGAATTTAACCGAAAACCGATGATTGTTAAATGGTTCAGAAACGGGCGTGAACTATCCGCCAAGTACTCCAAGCTAGAGCTGGTTGTGAACAACAGAATTGCGGAAATGACCGTACACCATGTTGATCAACGTGACGCTGGGGAAATATACTGCGAAGCTGATCATATAATAACCTCCAAATCGGTTTCGTTGATTTATGAAGTTCTACCCAAGTTGACATTCGCTGGATCTCGCGATAAACTGACGGCCGGCAAACCATTGGACTTTGTTGTAAAATTCGTCGGCTGCCCTGAACCTGACATAAAAATGACCTTGAACGATGTAGATCTAACAAAGAGAGGGAACGTGGAACGATACGAAGATTTTATATCGGTGCGCATCAAGAACTTGCAATGTTCCGATAGCGGGACAATACTAGTTACTGCACACAATGGAAAGGGAGAAGATCAACTCGAAATTCCATTAGTTGTTTGTGATGTACCTTCTGAGCCACGTCTTCTCCGATTGCTGGACGTCGGAGACACATTTGCGACAATCAGTTGGGAAGCACCAGAAAAATCGAACGGCGTTCCCGTAGAGCAATATGTGATTGAAAGAAAATCTGTTGAGTATACAAGATGGCGGAAAGCGGGAACAGTATCTGGTGAAACTCTGCAGTTCACCTCAACTGATCTCTTCGAAAATGAATCGTATTCCTTCCGAGTCATGGCCGTGAATTCAATTGGATCCGGGCAGCCCAGCAAAACAATCGATTTGGATACCGCCGAGAAACGTCAAGGTATGTTGTAGGTGTTCGTTCTAAATTGAAAATAAAATCTGCTAACGTGAGAGGAAGTTAATATGAAAGATAACAAGAATTATTATGCGAAATATTATTTGTTCAGCTTTCGATTTGAAAATATTTTCACGAATAACACAATCTATAACCCTATGGTTTCGAAGTTGTTTCAGAGAAATAAACAACTTATTGACATTCACTGTGCGAGACTGAATGTTTCTCAGTATACTTATATACTTTGCTAATTGACTCTCAAATCAAAGTTATTCTACTGATTTCTTTCATTTTTATGCTCACAAATACTGTTTCAAGGTAGAATACCACTATGTTTGTATTTCATCCTTTCCGTCGAACCATCATAAACTTGAATCGACACTTTTGATACTTTTTTTGAGTTCAAAAAAAACTGACACAATAGATAAGTGATCGCTGAAGTTCAACACATTTTGGATAAAGACAATACTAAAACGATGAATGTACATTGCTACGTTCAATTTTCAAATTAAGTTTAATTTTTATTCTTTCAATATGTCACGTTCTCGTTCTGAAAACAGTACGCAGTTTAGTGATCAAACATCATATCCGTTAAGTAACTCTACGTGAGATTACTCTTTCGAGAGAGTTAGGGTAGTTTATTAACACTTTTGTTTGACATGTGATCTGCTCAGCTGTCGATGACTTTGTCTTGTAGCGCGACTTGAGGGTGCTTGCGATTGTAAGCTGAAGTCTTGCGCGAGAGCTAGCCTACAGCAGCCCCCCCCCTCTCCGTCCTCCGCCCCCTCTGTTTATCCATCCATGCATGTTGATGCCGACCTATATTCTAGATCCCTATTTATTGATAGTTATCAATCATTTTAAGTTATTAAGTAGTTGGTTTTTGAACTAATTGCAAACAGGAGTTTGTGAAACGTGCTGGTATCCGTGAACTGAATGTCAAAGAATGCGTGAATTTGAGTTTTTAGTAAACTTGTATTGAAGAGAGAAATATGAACAAGGTCGATTTATAAGAGATAAATATTTGAAGTTGAAAAAACTACAATAATGATTATGTAATATGTTATTTAGCTAAAATTAGAAATATAGGTCGATTGTTAAACAAAACACTCTAAAAACCATAATAGTAGTGTATATTATTGATTAAGTTTACATCGTTTCGGGCTCTGTGTTCTATACGGTGTATAATGGTAAGGGGCCGAGGCCTCGTCGATAGATAAGTCTTCTGACCATTTTTAACATATTTAGTTATAATGTAATTATAATGTTAAAATTGAATTAAGTTGCAATGAGTCAATTTTAATTAAGCAGAACTTATAACAGAAAACCTATATACATGTTTCTATATTGTATCTGACGTAGAAAATATATTATGTAGAACCCTGTGGTAATGAGAAGGTAGTATACTCATTGGACACTATCTGGTATTTATATGTAGGTTAACGTGTACTTCATCAATCATAGTAGTTATAGAATATTCTTCCATTTGATTGAATTTTGGGTAACTTCACATTCATTCAGGGCAGATTACAAATGACTATGACCTAGTCCCACGTTTTCTCGAACTTGGAATAATGATTGGAATGCGTCACGCGATATATTGGTGATGTCTCAAACATTTTGCATACTACGTGTTCAATTCATTCCTAACTCTGGCTCTCATTTTTTCCACACTTTCTGCAACCAGACATAGTTTTCCATACCACCAATATTTAATAAGATTTAGCAAGACACCGCTGTGCTCTTGAGAACGTTTATATAAGTTTTCGAAGTTCAATCGAACAAACTTCTCACAAAAATCACTATTAAGTTTTAAGACTTTGAATACGAAAATTTCCCGAACTTTTTTTTTCTAAACTGAAGTTGTGCACCTGATGAACGAGCCACCTTGAATTGTTCCAACTAAGAAACATTGAAACTATTCGAACAATCAATATTGCTTATTCTTGCGATATTTTCTACTCATATTTTCCCTAATTCGCTCGTTTTCGAGAATGCCCTTCATAGTTCGCTCGCTCCAAATAGCACTAGGTGTTTGTCGCTTTGTGGCTGCGAGAAAAATCTTTGGATTGGTTGTTCCTGTCTATGTTCCAAAAACTCAAGCACTTGTCAACACCGTTGTGAACACACATTTAGACCTCGTGCTAGTATGGAGAGAATTCTCACAGCAATTTAATTCGAGCTCAATATGCATTCTCACTTTCAATGAAGTTAAGTACGTTTTCCAATCGAAAAAGCCATAATTACCTATTATCTGGTATAATCCTCTTTACTTTGGAAGACGAGTAAATACTTGTCAAGCGGATCAATAATTTTGGCAGTGATACGATTCTCGTTTCCCATATGATTGTCATAAAATCTTCTATACTTGCTGAATTTCAATAAACATAAATATTCCAGATGATGAACTGCTGGATGAAATCGATATCGGACATGGTTTGTTTGTTTACACATAGTAGCGCGGCAATCTCGGTAAGTGAGCTTCTCAATCGACACTTTTATGTGATGTCCTCTATAAGTGTTGCATGTTGCATGTTATGTGTGTCCTCTATGTATTATATCTGGTACTGGTTCATGTTCCACAAGGAATAATGCCTTATGAAACTGTAATATATGTCACATATTATGACCTTCTGCTTTGCAGTCACCTCGACAGCAAAACAAACAAAATCAGCGGGCGATTCAGAGAACGGTGAGCCAATTGTAATAGAATGATGAAATTATCATACGAGGTATATGTTTAGAACAGCACAAATTTTCACTGAAACTCACCATATGCCGAGCAAATTGATCTTAATAATACTTGGCTAAACATTCTTTTACATAGAAACAGTTTTTTCCCAACGTCAAATATAACGTTTCAGGTTAGTAATGATCGTTGGGTGTTTCATCGCTGTTATGAATTTATCAATTTTTTGTAGGAATTGCTAATGAAACTGAAAAAACAACTTCTACTTGCAATGATGAGCAGAACAACGCAAAGTTAGATGACAATGTTGAAAGGTACGTTAATCATTTGAGGATTGTATTGATTAACGATCACGGGAAACAAGGATAACACAATCTGAATTACCGTTCGAAGAAGACCGGAAACCAACCATGGATGTCAGAAAGCTTTCACGTCCTACTTTGGACTAGACGCGTTGCACGGCGTTGGCATGTGAATGTCACGTGAAGTAATGTACACTCATGTTCACATCAAGTTATTCATTTTAAATTAATCAGAACACCTTGAATCGAAGTATCTTCTTGAATCGTTCGATTTCATTTGCGACAGCCGTAGACTCTTTTGAACTACGAAAGGAACCTCCCACTTATCACAGTCCTTATTGTTCTTATCACATCCTTCTCAAAGATTGAGCGAGTAAGTGTGCGATTGAGTGACTGAGTGACTGATTGTAGAACTTTGAGTTGAGAAATTGCATTATAGTTATATTTCAACGTGCTTACTTCCAAAACTTTGATCATTCGGGAAATTCGTTTATTTTGTCCCCAAAAGATTTGATGGTGTAGCTTACTGTTTACCGATGCTTGTCTGTGTTTTAGATTATTGAATATTTGAGATAAACCGTTTCTGGTTTCAGAAAAGGAGCGGAAATAGTGAGCACAATTTCGAAAGAAGAAAAAGAAAGTTCAAGTGAAGAAAAACCAAAGAGAAGCGTCAAGAGCGCAACACGCAAACAACTGACAAGGAGTCTGAATGTTCGAGATCCATCTACTGAAGATATGTTGTTTGACGAAACTGCCGCTAGTGAACTGGATGTGGCCGAAGAAGTTACGCGGTCGACATCATCTTCGAAAGAAAAATTAGAAGAAGAAAAACAAGAACAAGAAGAAGAAAGACGAGTAGACGAAATCAACAAATCACAAACGGTCAAAGAAGAACAATACTCCACTGCTCCGAAAGCAGAATCACTGGTGACTATTTCTGAAAGCATTGTCGGAACAGAACAACGTCCTGGTGCTGTAACTAAGTCAGCCGTCGAAAGGGATAGAGTATCGTCAATTGAGTCAGCAGTCTTCTCCGATCTACATACCGACAGAGGACAGTCCGGAACAAGTAAGATGATTGGTAATGAATTGGATCCCCAAAGTGAAACGAAAGAGAAAGAACATAGAATTAGTAAGACTGACATTACCTTGAGGCGCGCCACAGAAGAGTCTACAACCAAACCCGATTTCGATCCCAATCAAAACGAAAATTCAGCAACTAACAAATATTTTCCAATCAAAAAGCATTCAATTGTACAACTCACAAAAAAAGAAACAGCAACGAAGGACCGATTTGATGAAGTCAAGACACAGGTTCTCAATGATCCAAAAGCACCTAACAACCTAATGGAACTGACTGTTATGGAACCTAATCTTCACAAAGGATTGTTTGTTGGAGATTCTAGTGAAACAGTGATTCACGGTAAGTTACCTGATCGAGAAAGTAACACAGCCGGATGTGAATCAGATGTAATCATGGATACAAGCATTCCCAACCAAGTTGTCGAATCAGTTGATAACATCACAAAAACAGAGAGTGAGAATGAACCTCATATGACAATGACAGAAATCAATGACTGGTCAGGTGGTACGATCGATGAGCGAACCGACCACGTGATGTCAGACTCAAAGCGAAAATCAACGAACAAAGAGGAAAGAATCGTTCACGCTGAAACAATGTTTTTGAAATCATGTCGTAGTGAGCGTTTGAACATCTCTGACAAAGAGGAGAAAGGCAATACGAGAGCAGTAGACATGAATCAAGAAAACTTGATAAAAATCTCGTTAGTGTTCGGATCCGAAGAAGCAAATGAAAAAAAACTTGGCCAAATAGGTACAACAGCCAGGACTAATCGACAAATCAACAAACAGAAAAAACGCGATATACAAAAGACTAAGCAACCCACTGATGTGACGCAATTGGCAGAAAAAACAAACAATGACGTAACTCAAGATGGAAGACGAAAAGAGAATAATCTCGGACAAGAATCTGATAAAAGAGTTTTAGAGAACAAATCACTCCCGATCAAAAAGAAGAGAAACAAAGTTAATGAAGAGAAATTTGATCATCTCTTCTTGAAACCAATTGCTGCTTCAACAGCAGAAAGCAAAAGAGAGATTGAACATGATGTAAGAAGCCAAAAAGACGATGTGTTGATTCTGCCAACACAAATTATCAGTGTAGCGCAGTCGTCGAACCGAGAAAAGAGCGAGCAGCTGAATCCGAAAGATAATGAGCAATACGTTAATAAAATCATTAGGCCACATTTGCGAGTAGCTGAGATTTCAAATGAAGATAGCCCGAAAAACTTGCCGAACCCAAGACAAAACCAAACCGAACACGATCATATGGACAAAATAGCCGTAGAAGCAGTGATTGTTACCAATCGAAAACCTGAAGAACAATTCGGAAGCGAGGAAGAGCAGAACAAAGAACGAACAGCTAGTTTCCAGAATGAACAGGACTCTGTGCTTAATAGCTCAGCAGTAAGTCTCCTAAACATAAAACAGAGCTCGAACAATTGTATTGGTTGGATTGGAGAAGATGAACCTGGATCTCACGAATATGATCAATCGATGGTGGTTGTAAATTCTAGTTATTCTGGAGACTATGAGAAAGAATCTGCGAAAACAAACTGCGAACAAGTGCACATCAATGAGGCGGAAATCTCGGAAAAACCCATTGCCATGAAAAGGAAAAATCGGAACAATGTCGAAATGGAATGTAAAAAACAATCTGGTACACATTCAGAACATATTACGATGCCCAAACAGGCACACTCTTCTGCACAATGTTTAAAAATGGAGGTTGACCAGATGAAAGCAAAAAAATGCGTAACTGATAAAACTTGTTTAGGACGTTTAGATATTTTGGACTTTTCTCAACAGGCTCAAGAAAATGGAACAGCAGTAGAGCAGAAACAGACGGAACTGCAAGAAAGTGAACCATCTCATGAGAACACCAACTTTTCTCATCAAATCACTGCAGCGAAAACGGACCGTCTCGAGAAAAGTCAAGACAGTTTGATGAGAGAGAAACAGGAGAATGCCGACAAATCGCAAATAAGTGAATCATTCGTGAGCAAGTTACGTGATTGGAACGACAAAAGCAAGAACATCACCACATACGGTAGCCACAATCCGGATAACATCAACCTATCGCGTCAACGGCTCAGTGAAGAGTTTGGGGAAGGAAAAAAGACAGAAATGATCAAAGTACAATTGGACGACCTGCTGCGAAACCAAATATCTCTTTCAGGTCAACCAGTCCAGAGCGAAAATCATACAAAAGAACCTGGTGAAACCAATTCGAATCAATTATACTCACAAAAATTGGAAGCTCTTGAAACAATGGTGCCATTGTGTGACACATTCATGCAGATAATTCCGTCGCTAACGCCATGCGTTGAAGACGAATCCAGAATGGAACAATCAGAAATTCCAATTGAAATCCTCAAACCTACAGAAGGTGTGGAACGACCCCTGAAGTCGATTTGTGCTTCAGCTATTGTTGTGTCAACAGAGAAAAAGGAGGAAATCGAGGAAAGAACGGATTTGAAAATTAATTCCCACTTAGTCAATGATAATCAGTGTTCCGATGAAAAAACACCAAAGTGTTCAAACACCGAACATACCAATATTTCAGCTAAACCAAATGCGCAACCAGAATTAGCCAAACTACCAGGTAAGTGGATTATGATTGGAACCTCAATGTGGGGATAGGTTTCTGTGAACAATGGCGAAAAAACTAACACGATTGCTACATTTTACTTTCAATGAACTTCATTTTTACTTTCACTTCCTTTTGCAATTGTTGTCACATGCAAAAGTCACATGCAAAAGTGAGAGAAAAATCCGAACGTAACCAAACATTTGTTCACAACGCGGCTAGACAAATTCAACAGATGCCCACCGCAGTTAAATCACAACAACGCCACAAAAAGACGAAGAAAACCAAAAACAGTAGATGTAAGGTTCATCCAGAGGCAGATAAAATGTTAAAGAGACATTATGTATAGACACAAATGAAGCAATCAAAAACAAAATCAATTCACTACACCTCCTTTTCAGCAGACAACGAAAACACAAGCGAAGACACCACATTGGGAGTAAAAACTGGAATGGAAAAGTTGCAACCGGAATTATGTAGAAAAGACGGTAGGAGAACACAAGAACTCAACATGAAAAGAAAAACTGGGATTGTCAAGGAGAAGGAGGCGCAAGACAAGAATAAGGCAGAAGCCGACGAGCTTAAGAAGGCTGAGCTTTTCAATAAGGAGGAGGCAGAAGACAATAAGAAGGCCGAAGCTAACAAGCTCAAGAAAGCTCAAGCTGCCAAGAATGAGAAGGCAGAAGACAAGAAGAAGGCACAAGCCGACACGCTCAAAGAAGCTGAAGCTGCTAAGAAGAAGGAAGCAAAATACAAGAAAAAGGCCGAAGCTGACAAGCTCAAGGAAGCTGGAGCTGCTAAGAAAAAGGAGGCAGAAGACAAGAAGAAGGCCGAAGCCGACAAGCTCAAGGAAGCTGAGGCTGCTAAGAAAAAAGAGACAGAAGACAAGAAGAAGGCCGAAACCGACCAACTCAAAGAAGCTGAAGCTGCTAAGAAGAAAGAGGCAGAAGACAAAACAAAGGCCGAAGCCGACAAGCTCAAGGAAGCTGAGGCTGCTAAGGAGAAAGAGACAGAGGACAAGAAGAAGGCCGAGGCCGACAAGCTCAAGGAAGCTGAGGCTGCTAAGAAGCAAGAGACAGAAGACAAGAAGAAGGCCGAAACCGACAAGCTCAAAGAAGCTGAAGCTGCTAATAAGAAGGAGGCAAAAAACATGAAGAAGGCCGAAGCCGACAAACTCAAAGAAGCTGAAGCTGCTAAGAAGAAAGAGGCAGAAGACAAGACAAAGGCCGAAGCCGACAAGCTCAAGGAAGCTGAGGCTGCTAAGGAGAAAGAGACAGAGGACAAGAAGAAGGCCGAGACCGACAAGCTCAAGGAAGCTGAGGCTGCTAAGAAGCAAGAGACAGAAGACAAGAAGAAAGCCGAAGCCGACAAGCTCAAGGAAGCTGAAGTTGCCAAGAAGAAGGAGGCAGAAGACAAGAAGAAGACCGAAGCCGACAAGCTCATAGAAGCTGAAGCTGCCAAGAAGAAGGAGGCAGAAGATAAGAAGAAGGCCAAAGCCGACAAGCTCAAGGAAGCTGAAGTTGCCAAGAAGAAGGAGGCAGAAGACAAGACAAAGGCCGAAGCCGACAAGCTCAAAGAAGCTGACGCTGCTATGAAGAAAAAGGCAGAAGAGAAGATGAAGGCCAAAGCCAACAAGTTCAAGAGAGCTGAAGCTGCCAAGAAGGAGGAGGCAAACGACAAGGAGAAGGCTGAAGCTGACAAGCTCAAAGAAGCTGAAGCTGTCAAGCAGAAAGAGGCAGAAGACAAAAAGAAGGCCGAAGCCGACAAGCTCAAGGTAGCTGAAGCTGCCAAGAAGAAGGAGGCAGAAGACAAGAAGAAAGCCGAAGCCGACAAGCTCAAGGAAGCTGAAGTTGCCAAGAAGAAGGAGGCAGAAGACAAGAAGAAGACCGAAGCCGACAAGCTCATAGAAGCTGAAGCTGCCAAGAAGAAGGAGGCAGAAGACAAGAAGAAGGCCAAAGCCGACAAGCTCAAGGAAGCTGAAGTTGCCAAGAAGAAGGAGGCAGAAGACAAGAAGAAGACCGAAGCCGACAAGCTCATAGAAGCTGAAGCTGCCAAGAAAAAGGAGGCAGAAGTCAAGGAGAAGGCTGAAGCCGACCAGCTCAAAGAAGCTGAAGCTGCCAAAAAGGAGGCAAAAGACAAGAAGAAGGCCGATGCCGACAGGCTCAAAGAAGCTGAAGTTGCCAAGAAGAAGGAGGCAGAAGTCAAGAAGAAGGCCGATGCCGACAGGCTCAAAGAAGCTGGAGTTGCCAAGAAGAAGGAGGCAGAAGACAAGAAGAAGGCCGAAGCCGACAAGCTCAAAGAAGCCGAAGCTGCTGAGAAGAAGGCTGAAGCCGACAAGCTCAAAGAAGCCAAAGCTGCCAAGAAGGAGGAGGCAGAAGACGAAAATGAGTTCGAAGCTGACAAGCTCAAAGAAACTAAAGCTGTCAAGCAGAAAGAGGCAGAAGACAAAAAGAAGGCCGAAGCCGACAAGCTCAAGGTAGCTGAAGCTGCCAAGGAGAAGGAGGCAGAAGACAAGAAGAAAGCCGAAGCCGACAAGCTCAAGGAAGCTGAAGTTGCCAAGAAGAAGGAGGCAGAAGACAAGAAGAAGACCGAAGCCGACAAGCTCATAGAAGCTGAAGCTGCCAAGAAGAAGGAGGCAGAAGACAAGAAGAAGGCCAAAGCCGACAAGCTCAAGGAAGCTGAAGTTGCCAAGAAGAAGGAGGCAGAAGACAAGAAGAAGACCGAAGCCGACAAGCTCATAGAAGCTGAAGCTGCCAAGAAGAAGGAGGCAGAAGTCAAGAAGAAGGCCAAAGCCGACAAGCTCAAGGAAGCTGAAGCTGCCAAGAAGAAGGAGGCAGAAGGCAAGAAGAAAGCCGAAGACGACAAGCTCAAGGAAGCTGAAGCTGCCAAGAAGAAGGAGGCAGAAGATAAGAAAAAGGCCGAAGACGACAAGCTCAAGGAGGCTGAAGCTGCCAAGAAGAAGGAGGCAGAAGACAAGAAGAAGGCCGAAGCCGACAAGCTGAACAAGGCTAAAGCTGCCAAGAAGAAGGAGGCAGAAGACAAGACGAAGGCCGAAGCCGACAAGCTGAACAATGCTGAAGCTGCCAAGAAGAAGGAGGCAGAACACAAAAAGAAGGCGGAAGCTGACAAGCTCAAGGAAGCTGAAGCTTCCGAGAAGAAAAAGGCAGACAAGAAAAAGGCCGGCGCCGACAAGCTCAAGGAAGCTGAAGCTGCCAAGAAGAAGGAGGCAGAAGATAAGGAGAAGGCCGAAGCCGACCAGCTGAACAAGGCTGAAGCTGCCAAAAAGAACGAGGCAGAAGACAAAACGAAGAAGACCAAAACCGAAAAGCTCGAGGAAGCTGCAGCTGCTAAGAAGGAGAAGGCGGAAGCCGACCAGCTCGAGAAAGCTAAAGCTGCTGAGAGGAGGAGGGCAGAAGACAAAAAGAAGGCCGAAGCCGACAAGCTCAGGGAGGCTGAATCTGCCAAAAAGATAGAGGCGGAAGACAAGAAAAAAGCCGAAGCCGACAAGCTCATGGAAGCTGAAACTGCCAAGAAGAAGGAGGCACAAGACAAAAAGAAGGCCGAAGCCGACAAGCTCAAAGAAGCTGAAGCTGCCGAAAAGCGGGAGGCAGAAGACAAGAAGAAGGACGAAGCCGATAAGCTCAACGAAGGTGAAGCTGCCAAAAAAAAGGAGGAAGACAAGAAAAAGGACAAATCCGATAAGCTCAAGGAAGCTGGAGCTGAAAAGAAAAAGAAGGCAGAGGACAAAAAGAAGGCTGACGCCGACAAGCTCACGGAAGCTGAAGCTGCCAAACAAAAGAATGCAGAAGACAAGAAGAAGGCCGAAGCCGACAAGCTCAAGGAAGCTGAAGCTGCTAAGAAGAAGGAATCACAAGACAAGAAGAAGGCCGAAGCCGACCAGCTCAAAGAAGCTGAAGCTGCCAAAAAGGAGGCAAAAGACAAGAAGAAGGCCGATGCCGACAGGCTCAAAGAAGCTGAAGTTGCCAAGAAGAAGGAGGCAGAAGTCAAGAAGAAGGCCGATGCCGACAGGCTCAAAGAAGCTGGAGTTGCCAAGAAGAAGGAGGCAGAAGACAAGAAGAAGGCCGAAGCCGACAAGCTCAAGGAAGCTGAAGCTGCTCAGAAGAAGGAGGCGAAAGACGAAAATAAGCCAAAATCCGACAAACTCGAGGAAGATGAAGCAAACAAAACAAAGGATCAAACAGAACACAACAAAAACTCAAAATCCATAGAAAATGAAGCAGAGGCTAGGGATGAGATGAGAACAAAAAAAGAATGCGACACCATAACGGATCGGTACTCTGATGGAAGCCAACTAGAGCAACTAGTAGTATCACCGTCAATTTTCTCTCAATCGTCGAGAAAAGGTTCTATTACTGCTCCTAGTACTGCTGTCGTGAAGGACACCGCAATAGCTTGTTCAACATTCTGCTACGATGAGCCAAACTTGACCAAATTCCAAAATCCTGGAACAGCACACAGAACATTGTCCACATCTCTATCCACTAGCTCTGTAGAGGATGATCAATTCCAAACTGCTCCAAGTTCTCCAAACGATGCTGATCAAACAACAACTGAAAAACGAAGCGACGCAAATGAAATAACTATACAACAACGTGGTATTTTGTCAGACGAGAAAAACAATGACTGCTATGCAAAAACAAAGAGCAAAGAGAAAGGAAGTTCAAATTCAAACAATGATGTACAGAAAAATATGAATTTGGAAATCAACCCTCAAACAGAAGCTGCAACCACAATTCGAAAGCTCCGCCGCAGTTACAGTGTTGATCTTCTCACTGAGCCGTCACTCGATCAGTCCAATGAATCCGAAAATGAACCAGTGAAAGGTATCGTTCTCAAACTGGTTTTTGTCAAAGTTCAGTAGTGCGTATTTCTGAGACGTTATTTCTACTCATCTGCATTGATAACTTCAATTATTTTTGTATTTATTACAGTGTCAACCGAAGAAACAAGTGATATTCACGAAGACTTGATTGGCAGCGCGGAAGAGCGGGAACTGCCGCCGTCATTTCTAAAGAAACACAAAGAAATTGTTAGTAAACGAGGTGACTCAGTGACAGTGGAACTGAAGCTCGTCAGCAAATCGGAACCAGATGTAAGTTTCTCAAGCTGTCATGTTACAATTGTCTTTCCCACGGTTTTAACTAGTAAAAAATGATGTGTCTTATTTTCAATTCCATTTTTGCAGATAAAAGTCTTTCACAATGATGAAAGTGTTGACATATCCGATAATGTTGTTGTTTCTGTTGGAAACGATGATTCTATGTACACTGTCCAGCTCACACTTGAAAATGTGAGAGGAGAAGATGAAGGAAGTTTTGTATTCGTTGCGGCCAACAAGTTTGGTAGTAACACCGCCAGTGTCGACCTACATCTTGAAGGTAATAAGAATGAGTCAATAGGAAATGTTTACATAAAATTCAACTAAAACATACGAACAAGGTGAAAAGTTTATAAAGTTGAGTGATCGGAACAGATCAACAGTTTAAAGTTCACGTTCATAGCGTTTCACATTAACAGCCTGTTTCATTCAGCAACCAGTTTGGTGATGACAGATTTCGGAAAATACAGAAACGAACTGAGACAACTCAAATGCACTTAGCAAAAACTCGAATACCACGGTTTCTTAATTCTGACTTAACTAAAAATAATACTCACACGTTTCCAGCTCGCAGAAAGCACAATGGAAAATATTATTTCGACCGAGAATTCGAGCCAGCTGGTATTCTGTCACCGATCAAAGATTGCAATGTGAAGGAAGGAGAAACAGTTCAGTGAGTATCAGATGTGGGAAGGACTGGAGATAGCATTAACCTCGCTATAGTTCTTATAAAACTTCACAAAGCAAAATTCAAATATACCGTTCAGCCTCGCAGGAAAAGTCAGTGGCTTTCCTGTTCCTGAATTGGTGTGGTTGAAAAACGGATTCGAGATCGACATGGAGTCTACATCATCAAAGTATCAATTGGACTATAATGAAGGTAAACATATATTGTTCATTTAATACATACTTACTCCCAATTTTTGATTTATGATGAAATAGAAGCATAGAAAATACCATTTTCTTACATCACCAATAGTGACTTGTCTGAATAATGTTTTAGAATACTTTTACTCCATGGTGAGTGCATGCCTGAGAAAGTTTAAGAAGGAAAATGTATATATGTTCACGAATAGTCATATTAAACCACGTGAACCATATAAGTGAGCAATACAAAGTCGTAATAAGAGTTAAATTTAATAATTTACTTGTATTCTTGTTTGATGAATCATTATCTGCAGACGGGACTTTCGATATGTCAATTTCCAACTGCGCATTCACTGATGATGACGACTACAGTTTATTAGTAGAGAACATCGGCGGAGTTGACAGCTGCAATTTCGAAATATACGTGGACTGTGAATGTAAGTTTGAAAAAGGGGTGTTTATCAGGCTGGACAGAAAGTTACCCTGAGGAACATCAAGTTTGTACTATTGTGGTTTTGTATGTCTGATTAGTGAAAAACACATATTATCAGAACCAATTGAGACCGAAAGTAAAGAAAAAACTAACATTGGGTATACAAAAAATTTCTTATTAACACTTTAACACTGAACATCTATTATAGCTATAAAGCAGACTGTTTTCCACCGTTTTTGACTTGATTTAACCGTTCGGCTCACTTATCTTTTTTACTAATATATGATCATCCGGTTTATAGCGATAATTGATGGTCAGTGTTGAAGTGTTCATGATAAAATTGATGCACGTTCCACGTAGACAAATAATGTTTCAGCATACACCGATCAAGCGCGGTTTAAACGTCGGAGGCTTGTCAAGAAGGCAAGAAGAGACATGACTATAACATCCTCCGATTCTGAAGACGAAACCAAGATAAAAAGGAGGAAAAGAAGAATAAGAAAAGTTGGTCATTAACTAATATCACTGAAACTATTAAAAGCTAGGAGGTTGAAATATGGATTCATTGCAGGAAATTGATTGCGAGTCCTAACAGTCAACTCTTTAGACCAACGTTTTTGCATGTTCATTCATAACGATGATAATGATAACAACAATTGTCGTACTCAAAATTGAATATGATGGAATTATTGGATGGAAATGTATCGCCAATTGTTCAACTATTGTAGTAAGTTGTCGAAATGATGAACTCCTAAAATGTAAACAACACACAAGATTATCAACTTGTTATCATCTAACCAGAATCTCCAGAAAAAAAATACTGTGAAAAATCTTAGACCAGGAACGATAAACGAAGTTTGACTTTATTAATTCAGAACAACATTTTCGTCCTTTTCTCTCTTAGAACCATAGCCTAAAGTAGACACTGAATATTGCTTTGTCGCATTGTCATTCCCTGAGTCACAAAACCATATAGTTCATGAACACTAGTCCACTTGATCGAGGTGAGAGGGTCCAGCTCAATATGTTAATAACCCTTTCGAGCTTTCAATTAATCACCAGAGCTAAATTTCTACATTTTCATTGTATCAATCACGCCAACTGCCCGGATTAAGAAACACCAGTGACAAGATGTCCATCCTCAAACACAACACTTACTAACGGTGCACGATACACTGTTCATTTGAGAATGATAATTATATCATTCTCGAGGCTCTGAGTTTTCAATTTCTAGCAATGACTATGGGTTTTTTTACTAGGGAACATAATGGTGACGTAACCAAATCATCTCGTACATGTTGTAGTCAGTTTTTAGTTTACAATGTGTTCCGTTCAAGGTTGTGGAACGACAATATCCTAATGAGCCGCGATTGACTCAACTCATTCCTCCTCGTTTTGATAAAATTATGTCGGATCATGACGCATTGGAGGGTGACCATGTTATGATAGTGGTCGCAACGCAAGGAACACCTGAGCCAGTAGTCCGATTTTATCAAGATGGGAGACTCATTTCGGAAGAAGACGAAAATGTGAGTTTTCGCTGAGACTGCATAGTAATGGTTCAATAGGTTGCGATTTTAGAACCCTAGTTTGTCCAGTCTTGTATATCAGGAACATTCAGCATACGAAAACATACGTATTGTACGCACTGAATAATTTGGTCTAAATCCTTCCTAATTTTTGTCGAAGACAAGAATGATAACATTAAACAATTTCAGATTGAAATTCGTCATCAGAACGACCCCACCAATCAACATTGGCTTATCTTGAAAGACATTCGGCGAAACGAACAAGCTGAATACGCCTGTCAAGCCGTTAATCTAGCGGGAGAAGCGTGGTGTTTCTCGGATATATGTGTTTTTTCGTCTCAAGGTGTGATTACGTCAACTTTATGTGATGTCCACGTTTGGTCCAGTTCAGAACAAAAAGTGTCGTTCAGGAGCTCACAAAAGTTAATTCGTTATTTCTTTTCTTATGCAATATCTATTTTCAGAAGAGAAAGACCAGTCAGTCCTCGATCGTTCAGAGGAAAAACACGAAGATGAAAGTAAATCATTTGAACAAAAAGAAAAAACGGTCGATAACAAACCTGAGGACAAGAGAAAGACTGATGCCGACCAGCTCGAAGGAGCTGAAATTAACAAGAAGAAGAAGGCAGGAGACAAAAAGAAGAAGACCAGAGCAGAAACGCTTGAGGAAATCACAACGGAAGACGCAGAAACTAAGATTCAGAAAGAATCCGACAAGCTCAAAGAAGTTGAAGCTGCTAAAACGGAGGGTGCAGAAGACAGCAGAAAGACCGAGGCCGACAAGCTCAAGAAAGCTGATGCAGCCGAGAAGAAGGAGGCAGAAGACAAGAAGAAGGCTGAAGCCGACAAGCTCAAAGAAGCTGCAGCTGCCAAGAAGAAGGAGGCAGTAGACAAGAGGAAGACCGAAGCCGACAAGCTCAAGGAAGCTGAAGCTGCCACGAAGAAGGAGACAGAAGATAAGAAGAAGGCCGGAGTCTCCAAGCTCAAAGAAGCTGAAGCTGCAAAGAAGAAGGAGGCAGAAGACAAGAAGAAGGCCGAAGCCGACAAGCCTAAAGAAGCTGAAGCTGCCAAGAAAAATGAGGCAGAAAACAAGAAGAAGGCCAAAGTCGACAAGCTCGAGGAAGCTGAAGCTGCCGAGAAGAAGGAGGCAGAAGACAAGAAGAAGGCCGAAGCCGAAAAACTCGAAGCAGCTGAAGCTGCCCAGAAGACGGAGGCAGAAGACAAGAAGAAGGCCGAGGCCGACAAGCTCAAAGAATCTGAAGCTGCCAAGAAGAAGGAGGCAGAAGACAAGAAGGCCGAAGACGACAAGCTCAAGGAAGCTGAAGCTGCCAAGAAGAAGGAGGCAGAAGACAAGAAGAAGGCCGAAACCGACAAGCTCAAGGAAGCTGAAGCTGCCAAGAGGCAGGAGGCGGAAGACAAGAAGAAGACCGAAGCCGACAAGCTCAAAGAAGCTGAAGCTGCCAAAAAGAAGGAGGCAGAAGACAAGAAGAAGACCGAAGCCGACAAGCTCAAAGAAGCTGAAGCTGCCAAAAATAAGGAGGCAGAAGACAAGAAGAAGGCCGAAACCGACAAGCTCAAGGAAGCTGAAGCTGACAAGAAGAAGGAGGCAGAAGACAAGAAGAAGGCCGAAGCCGAGAAGCTCAAGGAAGCTGAAGCTGCCAAGAAGAAGAAGGCCGAAGACAAGAAGGAGGCCGAAGCCGAAAAGCTCGAGGAAGCTGAGGCTGTCAAGAAGGAGAAGCCAGAAGACAAGAAGAAGGCCGAAACCGACAAGCTCAAAGAAGCTGAAGCTGCCAAGAAGAAGGAGGCAGAAGACGAGAAGAAGGCCGAAGTCGACAAGCACAAGGAAGCTGAAGCTGCCAAGAAAAAAGAGGCAGGAGACAAGAAGAAGGACGAAGCCGACAAGCTTAAGGAAGCTGAAGCTGCCAAGAAGAAAAGGCCAGAAGACAAGAAGAAGGCCGGAGCCGACAAGCTCAAGGAAACTGAAGCTGCCAAGAAAAAAGAGGCAGAAGACAGGAAGAAGGCCGGAGGCGACAAGCTCAAGGAAGCTGAAACTGCCAAAAAGAAAGAGGCAGAAGACAAGAAAGAGGCCGAAGTCGACAAGCTCGAGGAAGCTGAAGCTGCCAAGAAGAAGGAGGCAGAAGACAAGAAGAAGGCCGAAGCCGATAAGCTCGAGGAAGCTGAAGCTGCCAAGAAGAAGGAGGCAGAAGACAAGAAGAAGACCGAAGTCGACAAGCTCAAGGATGCTGAAGCTGCCAAGAAGAAGGAGGCGGAAGACAAGAAGAAGGCCGAAGCCGACAAACTCGAGGAAGCTGAAGCTGCCAAGAAAAAGAACTCAGAAGACAAGAAGAAGGCCGAAGCCGACAAGCTCAAGGAAGCTGAAGCTGCCAAGAAGAAGGAGGCAGAAGACAAGAAGAAGGCCGAAGCCGACAAACTCAAAGAAGCTGAAGCTGCCGAGAAGAAGGAGGTAGACGACAAGAAAAAGGCCGAAGCCGACAAGCTCAAGGAAGCTGAAGCTTCCAAGAAGAAAGAGGCGGAAGACAAGAAGAAGGCCGAAGCCGACAAACTCAAGGAAGCTGAAGCTGCCAAGAAGAAGGAGGCAGAAGACGAGAAAGAGGCCGAAGCCGACAAGCTCAAAGAAGCTGAAGCTGCCGAGAAGAAGGAGGTAGAAGACAAGAAGAAGCCGGAAGCCGACAAGCTCAAGGAAGCTGAAGCTGCCAAGAAGAAGGAGGCGGAAGACAAGAACAAGACCGAAGCCGACATGCTCAAGGAGGCTGAAGCTGCCAAGAAAAAGGAGGTGGAAGACAAGAAGAAGGCCGAAACCGACAAGCTCAAGGAAGCTGAAGCTGCCAAGAAGAAGGAGGCAGAAGACAAGAAGAAGGCCGGAGCCGACAAGCTCAAGGAAGCTGAAGCTGCCAAGAAAAAGGAGGCAGAAGACAAGAAGAAGGCCAAAGCCGACGAACTCAAAGAAGCCGAAGCTGCCAAGAAAAAGGAGGCAGAAGACAAGAAGAAGGCCGAAGCCGACGAGCTCAAGGAAGCTGAAGCTGCCAAGAAGAAGGAGGCAGAAGACAAGAAGAAGGCCGAAGCCGACAAGCTCAAGGAAGCTGAAGCTGCCGAGAAGAAGGAGGTAGACGACAAGAAGAAGGCCGAAGCCGACAAGCTCAAGGAAGCTGAAGCTGCCAAGAAGAAGGAGGCGGAAGACAAGAAGAAGGCCGAAGCCGACAAACTCAAGGAAGCTGAAGTTGCCAAGAAGAAGGAGGCAGAAGACGAGAAAGAGGCCGAAGCCGACAAGCTCAAGGAAGCTGAAGCTGCCGAGAAGAAGGAGGTAGAAGACAAGAAGAAGGCCGAAGCCGACCAGCTCAAGGAAGCTGAAGCTGCCAAGGAAAAGAAGGCAGAAGACAAGAAGAAGGCCGAAGCCGACGAACTCAAGGAAGCTGAAGCTGCCAAGAAGAAGGAGGCAGAAGACAAGAAGAAGGCCGAAGCCGATAAGCTCAAGGAAGCTGAAGCTGCCAAGAAGAAGGAGGCAGAAGACAAGAAGAAGGCCGAAGCCGACAAGCTCAAGGAAGCTGAAGCTGCCAAGAAGAAGGAGGCAGAAGACAAGAAGAAGGCCGAAGCCGACAAGCTCAAGGAAGTTGAAGCTGCCAAGAAGAAGGAGGCAGAAGACAAGAAGAAGGCCGAAGCCGACAAGCTCAAGGAGGTTGAAGCTGCCATGAAGAAGGAGGCAGAAGACGGGAAAAAGGCCGAAGACGACAAGCTCAAGGAAGCTGAAGCTGCCTTGAAGAAGGAGGCAGAAGACAAGAAAAAGGCCGAAGTCGTCAAGCTCAAGGAAGCTGAAGCTGCCAAGAAGAAGAAGGAGGCAGAAGACAAGAAAAAGGCCGAAGCCGACAAGCTCAAGGAAGCTGAAGCTGCCAAGAAGGAGAAGGCAAAAGACAAGAAGAAGGCCGAAGCCGACAAGCTCAAAGAAGCTGAAGCTACCAAGAAAAAGGAGGCAGAAGACAAGAAGAAGGCCGAAGCCGACAAGTTCAAGGAAGCTGAATCTGCCAAGAAGAAGGAGGCAGAAGACAAGAAGAAGGCCGAAGCCGACAAGCTCAAGGAAGCTGAAGCTGCCAAGAAGAAGGAGGCAGAAGACAAGAAGAAGGCCGAAGCCGACAAGCTCGAGGAAGCTGAAGCTGCCAAGAAGAAGAAGGCAGAAGACAAGAAGAAGGCCGAAGCCGACAAGCTCAAAGAAGCTGAAGCTGCCAAGAAGAAGGAGGCAGAAGACAAGAAGAAGGCCGAAGCCGACAAGCTCAAGGAAGTTGAAGCTGCCAAGAAGAAGGAGGCAGAAGACAAGAAGAAGGCCGAAGCCGACAAGCTCAAGGAACCTGAAGCTGCCAAGAAGAAGGAGGCAGACGACAAGAAAAAGGCCGAAGCCGTCCAG
Source organism: Litoditis marina (assembly GCA_964036275.1). Taxonomy (NCBI): domain Eukaryota; kingdom Metazoa; phylum Nematoda; class Chromadorea; order Rhabditida; family Rhabditidae; genus Litoditis; species Litoditis marina. The sequence goes on along the minus strand of OZ038440.1, from coordinate 8,846,459 downwards.
CTCAAGGAAGCTGAAGCTGCCAAAAAAAAAGAGGCAGAAGACAAGAAGAATAAACTCAACAAAACTACAGATAAAAAGAAAAAAGTTGCCGCGAAAAAGAAAACTACAGAAACTGAAGAGATACTCGAAACTGAAAAGTTGGAAACATCCAAAGAACTTACTGCAGAGTCGAACGCGGTAACTTCGGAAGAGAAAAAGAAAAAAATGATCCCGAAGCCTTTATTCATTCCGGATGAGATAAGTTCGCGATTCGGCGACCCCAGTACAATGCATTCTGAGACAAACATCACTACTGAGATAACAGCGCGCGATGGAAGTGTAGAGTTCACATCTCCAATAAAGCAACCATCTTCAGCTAGCATAAGTATGAAGGTGGACAGCGCCAGCAAACTCACCTCTCGAACCTCTACTCCCGTTGAAAGTGAAGAATTTTCCTTCAAACGTCGTTCACAAACTCCAGAGAACAGGAAAGGAGAAATGAAAACACGGAAGTCAAGCTCAGAACGATCGGATCGATCCAAATTACCTCCTCTTCCGACAGACGAACACGATATTATCCTATCCGACAAAAATAAAGATGTTGAGAATGTACAGGGAACAGAGTCATCACAGATGAAAGAAACTGGAGAAATCAAAAAAGTGCAGCAGGAAGAGCACGGGACTGTTACCGTGATTGACCAACCTTCTAGTGGAGAACAACTCAGTATAAAGAAGACAGACACAGAGACAACATCAAAATCAGCGAATGAAGTTGAGACCGATAAAAAGGAGGACAAAAAGAAGAAGAAAACAGTCAGGAAAGTGAAGAAAGCACAAGACACCGAGAACTCTTCTACTGACGACGGACAAATGCTTATAACAGCCCAAACTGATTCAGCAAATGACAAAAAAGAGAGTAGGACCGCGAAAAAAACGAAGCTTGTTGATGAGACGATTCCCGAGAACGTGGCTGTCACGACCGTTCTCGAGAAAAACGACGACTATGAGCAGTTGGAAGAAGAACAATCGATTGAGCGAACATCTCGTAAATCTTCGGGAGCGTCAAGCATTGAGAGTCTCACTGTGACTCGTCGGCGAAGAAGAAGAGAAGGTTTTGCAGCCACTCCTCTGTCAGACATAGTTGCTTTGAGAGGAGACACGGTTCGAATCGAGTGCGAACTAATGAATGAAGAAGACGAAGTTTTGTGGTATGTCAATGGAAAACCAGCATCTGCATTAACAAGTTGCTCTGAAGAGGTACAGGGCTACATGAGAGTTCTGATTTTACCCGATGTCACACCACAGGACACTGGGGCCACAATTGAAGCTAGATTGGGTGACAACAGAGCCTCATCCGTTTTAACCGTGGAAGAAACTCCAGTTGATATTTTGTCCAGACTTCCAAGAAAATCTTCGGGAAGAGAAGGAGAAGATATTGTGTTGACGATCACGCTGAACCACGAAGCAAACGTCGTCAAATGGTTCAAGGATGGTGAAGAAATATCTGACGACACAATTCACTATTCTATTGACACCGTGGGAGCTTCTTGCTCGTTGACGATCAAAAAGGCCGCCTACAAAGATTCTGGACGGTACACCGCTGTTGCTGATGGCGCCGAGTCCTATTCAAATTTAGATATAACCGGAAAGCCGAACATTCAGCAGTCGGAGAAGAAGACTATCGAGGTGGAACGAGATGAAAACCTAATCGTTCCTATCACGTTCCAGTGCAACCCGGAACCGGTGGTAGAATGTTCACTAAACGGAAAACCGATTCATTTGGACATGAAAACTCAGATCGATGTTCTCGAAACCTCTGTTCGCTTCTGTCGACGTCAGGTGAACAAAAAGGATTCCGGAGAGTACTGCATCAAACTGGTGAACGAATTTGGAGAAGCCACGAAAACCGTATTCGTGAAAGTGAAAGGTGAGCATTTTTCAATAAAGCATTTTGTGACGAAAAAGTTCAACAATAAAATATTGTGCGCAGAACAAGCAAAACAAAATCCTGGGTATTCATTGACCACGATTCGAAAAATAATAAAATAATAGTAATAATAATCATAATGAATGAGTTGTTGTTCATAGGTACAATCTTTAAGTGTCATGAGAGAAAATGACATATCAATTGCTATTATGGCAAAACGAGTCACAAAGGAGTGTGTTCAACGCACAATCAAACAACGATTGAGCGCATACGTTAAAGTACAGCATAGATATATGATCATACTACAATTTGCAATTATCGAGGAGGGCATATAACCAATTACATGTAAGAGCACAGATTTTTTTTTACAAAATAGCATGACAAGCATCAGCTAATTTGTTGTATGTATTTTATTTCCGGAGTCAAGAAGCTATTTTTTCCAAGAGCAGTTTGATAAACAGAAGTCAAAATTGTCAAAGTAGTACGAAAATACAAATGGGAAGTTTGAGAAAAGATGAACCGTTGTATTTCAATTATTTTGTTTGTAGTGTATAGACTTTTTTTAGACGTACCGGATTCACCTTCTGATATTTCCGTAGGAGAAATAGGAAGTGATGAGGTAACTGTTGAATGGACCCCTCCTCCAAACGATGGTAGCGAAGTTATAACAGGATTTATTGTCGAGAAGAAAGAACACGGTCGACGAACATTCCACAAAGTTTCGCAGGTCAGTGCAAAATAATTGACAGTGTTAACTTTTCTTTTCTGTTTCCGATTATTTTGATCAAATATCGCGTTTCAGACGTCGGGCGCCAAAACTTCTCTCGTTGTTCATGACCTAACTATGGACACTTCTTATATTTTCCGTGTAGCTGCAGTGAATAAGTACGGAACTGGAGAATACATCGAAACGCAGCCGGTATGTTTGATTTAAAACTATACCTCTTTCATTTATACGAGAATTAAAGCTTTTCGCATTTCGCAGTGAAGCATTTTGGCATAATTTTTGACAAGTCACAATTTTAACATTCACTAGCTTTGCTAAACAGATGTTAATTTATACATTGAGCGAAATTTTTCAGGTAACTACCGGCTCGCCGTTCCAAGCACCCACTGTATTGCTTCCACCGACAATTGAAGATATTGGAAAAGATGGATGTGTGCTCACTTGGTCCTCGCCAGAGGATAATGGAGGATCTCCTATTTACGGTTTCGATGTGTATCAAAGACAAGATGGTGGAGATTGGAAGAAGGTAAGCTATATGATTCTGAGATACACATGAGGTACAATGGAGGAGGTGCCTTTGCAGAATTTTCAAGCAGAATTCACCTACAAATCACAATGGACTCTTCCAACAGACAAAACATACGACAGTGTCTTTTTTCAATTGAACTCATTGGATAGATGCTCCATCAAACCTGTAATAAACTGGAGTACTGAATAACGTTTGATTCTTGTTTCATTCAATATGTAAGATAATGCACATGGAAGCACGACAATTTACAGATCAACGACGAACTCGTCTTCGTCGAGAGATATCAGGTGTCGGATCTTCTGCCCGGGCTCACGTACGAATTCAAGTTTGAAGCAACCAATGAAGCAGGCTTGCGGTCAAACAACAACGTGATATCAGACGGACTAACAATCACCCCAACCATTGGTCAGTTTTTTTAATGGATTCATTATGTTATTACACTCAGCGGTTGGTTTAGTTTGAAAGCGGTAAGGCACTACACAACGTAGCCATGAAACGTGGTCGAGTTGACGATATCAAACGTCATGATATGGGGATGTACGGCAATTGAAGCGATCTACTTAAGTTCACCGGCAACACTTTTGGCAGTACACTTGTTATTTTAGGAAAACCGTCTTCTATCATTTCCACACCGAGAATCACGATAACCGGAGTGGACAGTGTCACGGTTGAGTGGGACACACCCGCCGACGAGATCGCTGATCAGTACACCGTACAATACAAATCAGAAAGCGCTTCTGTATGGACTGAGGTTAGACTCATTTCTCTACTGTTTATGCGTATAACAACTTATTTTCACAGATTCGACAAGTATCTAGAAAACTGTGATAATACCTTTTTTCATATCTTTTGTAAAGTGTACATACAACTCCGAATACTATTAATACACTTCAAAAGTGTTTGCTCAACCAAACATTGTTATGTCAAGTTATCTGTGAAGCTCTTCATCAGAATTTTCCATTTGTCAAGCTCACAGCGAAACATTCATCAACATATCCTTCGAGGTTTATTTTATTTTTCAGGTCGACTGTGATATTCCAAAATGCGATATTGATGGTCTGAAGGAAGGCGTTTCGTACGTTTTCAAGGTTGCTTCCAAGAATGCATCTGGAACAGGAGAGTTCTCCGAAGAGACAACGCCCATCAAAGTTTCCGGTGCGTTGTTTTTGACATCGAGTCGAGGGACTTATTTGATGGTGAATTCAAAAAACGATCAGTTAAATCTAACATCTGTTGTCAACTTCCATCACGATGATTATCAATGTTTTAGCCAACATCGCTCCCACAATCATCAAAGCTATCAAGAACGCAAGCGTCCCGAAGAAGAGAGAACTACGTCTCGAGTGTCACGCGTTGGGTGAACCAACCCCAGAATATATCTGGTACAAGGACGGGGAAGAAGTTATTCCAGCAGACGAAAACACTGAGGTACCGGTTTCGCCTGCACTATGTGAAATCTGAAGTCAAATTTAATAGTCACTGCTTTCAGAAAAAAATCAGTCACAAATTGTTTCGTGGTAGCAACACAAAAAAACATAACAACTTGCATAAATTTCGAATCTCAATTTCTAACCTTTGCAGATTATCAATGAAGGATTCATGAGTGTGTTGATGATTCACCACACTCATGACGATCACTGCGGAACATATACTTGCAAAGTGGAGAATGTGCATGGTTCTGCCGAGTCTTCTGCCGAAATAACTATAACAGGTAGCGGTGAAAAATGCAGACCCTTCATTGTTTATGACCTTTTGGCACTCTCTACGATAATAACAACTGTGTTTGTTGATCGAACCGTTTTTTTAGCACACGAGTGTGTAGCACCACAAATGTTAACAACTTGAGTTTGCAAACGTATCTACAAAACTACTATACAACATGCATTCTCACTTGAACGACGCTACTTTGTTATTAGAACGATATCAGTTATTCGGACTAGTTATTCTGTTTCCCCAAATTTGAGTTACTAGTTACTGGTTACTGGTATAGAAGGTAACTTGTATAGAACAGACTCATTTTTAGAAGTTCGCGCACACTTCGAATCGTCCTTCTCTGAAATGACGGAAGTAAACGAAGGAGCCGATTTTGAACTATGCTGCACGTTGTCTGATGAAGAGGCAGCTGTGACTTGGTTCAAGGATGGCAAGAAACTTTCTCCCAATGACAGAGTGCAGTTCTTTGCTCTCGGCTGTAAGAGAATGCTCAAAATCAAAAATGCGTGTGCGAAGGACAACGGTTCCTACAAATGCGAAACACACGATGGTCGAAGTCGAACTGAGGGCGAAGTGCAGGTCAAAGGTACGTTCCCAAATTCCTGAACAGTACGTAACTTTGGTGAATGAAAGTTCCTCCCATGTTTTTGTTGCGAACGAGGCACTATTTGGCTGTACTTCCATGGCCTCTTTATCTAAACTTGTTTTTACAGAGGAAGAATCGTGCATCACGGTCGGACCACAGGATACAACTGCCGATGGTTTTGGCCAAACGGTCACGCTGAGATGTGAACTATCCAAGCCAGTGCGAAGAGTGAAGTGGTACAAAAACGGACAAGAGGTCTGGCCACAGATGAATAAGGCTATTATGGAAGTCGAACAATGCGAGGCAACACTGGTAATCAAGAGCTTCGACAAGTCCGACATTGGAGAATATTACTGCTCTGTCAGCGATACAGAGCAGTCTGCTCCCGCTCAAATCCTTCTTGCTGTTGTTCCAGAGGTGTCCATTCCCGAGCAGTTGGATTCAGAAATCGTCCTGCACGCAGGCAAAGAACTTGATTTCCACGTGGACTTTGTCGGTTATCCTAAACCAGATGTAACCGTAACACACAACGGAGTTTCCATCAAGGCTCGTGCAACAGTGGACATATACGACGACAACATCAGTATTCGAATGAAAAACTTGAGTAGATCAGACTCTGGTACGATAGAAATCGTTGCTGAAAATTCCAATGGTACAATCAAGAAAGAAATGAACATAAGCGTGATCGACGTTCCATCGGCTCCAACAGACCTTCAGGCCACAAATACGACCATCAACTCCACCAGCATATCTTGGAACGGTCCTGTGGAGAACAATGGAGCACCTATAACATCTTACATGATTCAGAGAAAGGGTGTTGACAACAACAGGTGGAGAACAGTTGGCACGACCTCCTCCAACAAATTTACTTTCGAAGCGGAAGAACTGTTTTCGAATCAAGTTTATGGATTCCATGTGATTGCTGTGAACGAGGTGGGCGAAAGCGAGCCTAGCGACAGCATAGATGTCATGACTTTGGAAGAAGAAGAATCGATTCAGGAGAGAACAGTGTTTTCTCCCACCATCGCCGAGCTCGAGAAACCCGAAACTCCACTGGTGTCCCTTGATGACACAAAAGTTTCTCTGTCGTGGAACAGAACTCCAGAAACCAGCTACTTCAAACTGGAGAGACGTGAAGAAGCAAGTGATTTGTGGCTGGAAATTGCCACTGTTGATCGAGAAGAGTTTGTGGACCGGTCAATTGTCGACAATGGAGAATATGTCTACCGCATAACTGCACATGGAATAAATGCAGTTTCTGAACCTAGCGATGAAACAGATTCAATTCATGTTTTGGTACCAGGTGCGGAGAAAGATGAGGCAATGGCAGAAATGCACGCTGAAGATCAACAAAAAATATCTCAAGACAAAACAGACGACACCGAAATGCAAGGGTCGACGTCAGAAACTTCACAGAAACAAACTATGGACGTTAAAAACGATGAGGAAATTTCAAAAACATCCACAGATGTTCAGCAACCCAATGCACTAACTGACGTCGAGAAAGCTGCAGAAGTTGCAGAATCAATCACTGAAACAACCGAAATCAAGCCAAAGAAGAAGTTAAAGAAGAAGGTTCAAAAGGAGAAAGTTGACTTGCCAGAATCAAGTAAATCATCTGAGTTGCTTGAAGGAGAAGAATCCAAAGCCGAAAAATCCGACGTGACTGTAGAGACTGTTTCAACAGAAGCGAAACAGGAAGACTCTGAGAAAAAACTCGAAAAGAAAACATCTGTCGAGAAAAAGAAGGGAGGAAAGGAAGCCAGCCCTGTTGACGACATACTTGACACCAAAGAACGTCTGAAGAAGCGGAAAGCAAAGGAGGAAAAATCAGCTGAAGACGAAACTGTTGTTGACGCCACTAAGCAAACTGCTGAGGAGGAGAAGCTTGCGACAAAGTCCGGAAAGGGAGAAGATTCGCAGACGACCTCTCAGAAAGGTAAGATTTTCTGACATGATTGACATGATGAGAAAAGGAAAACTATCGTTTCTGCATTATTTAAAAACAATGTTTGAAATTAACGTCATTCTACACCAAAAGTATGTTCAGGCAAACCAGCAGTGAAACCTGAATCAACTGTTGTTGAAGTGAAGGTCGGAGACCCGGCAAATCTCTATGTTGCGGTAAACGGCTCACCCGACCCAAATTGTCAATGGAAGAAGGATGGAAAACCAGTGAAGGTATTAATGTCAAACTGACAACGTTTTGTGTGTTTTTTCACTGTAGTGTATTTCTGTTCGTTGAAGTTATACTGACAGTTGGTGCAGCCATACAAATCGATCTGTTGAATGAACATGTACAATCGAGCTAACCGGTTTTACGAGTTTTCAGGCCGACAAGAATGTATCAATGTCTTACCGAGATGGTGCGGCTCAACTAAGCATCAAAAAGACGGACACTAGCCAAGCCGGCACCTACAATCTGACTGCAAGCAATGACAGCGGTTACGATTCCGCGGACGTTATGCTACACATCAAAAGTAAGTTTTTTGTTTATATCAACTATCAAATGAACTCGGCAGAGTCGAAGAATAACAGTGTTTTGATTTGCGCTGATCATATACGTGAACATTTACGTGATTGAAAGTGTATTGTCAATGTTGTGCGAAACGCTGCGCGTACGTTGGAAAGTACGATGTGGCAGAGTTCAATACCCGTTTACTATCTCATATTGAAACATTTATTGAAGTTTTATATGTTCAGGTCCACCCTCTGTCCCGGTCGGTCCAGTTTCCGTTTCCGAAATGACCGAAGACTCCTGCAAACTTGCTTGGAAGGCTCCAGAGAATGATGGTGGTAGCAAATTGTTGGGCTACTGTGTGGAGAAGAAGGAAGCCAATAAGAGCACTTGGGTTTTCATTCAGAGAACAACTGACGCTACATGTATAGTTGGTGAGTATTTAAGACGGCTATTTGTTTTTTCTCAAGGGAAAAGCGGTTCAAACGCATTGTAGATTACCACGAGAGCGGATCGAATGTACGGAAATGTTGACTGTTCGTTCGCTTGCCATTGAAAGCTTAACTTCACTTATTGAGCATTAATACCTAAAAACATAAGATTTTCGGTGAACATGATAAACATCCTTCTCATCTGAATCGACTCTATTCCAGAAAAACTAGCCTCTGGCGGAACGTTTGTTTTCCGAATTTGTGCGGAGAATGCGCTTGGAACAGGTCAACCTCTCGAAACAGAACAACCCGTAAAGCTGGTGAAAGCTCCAGGTTAGTTATTGTTCACGCTCAATTCTCATGGTTTTCTGTTCATGTTCAATAAGTTTTTTTTTTAATTTACTGAGTCATTGGCTCGCTTTTTGGAAACAATTTCAACAATTGTATTGTTCATCTACTGTTCATTTCTTTTGTCTTTTTCTTCTCATAAACGAGTGTCACATTTATTGAACAGGGATACACATAGATGCATGAACGTTTTGACATCAAAATGAATAGTTCGCTGTTTAGATTGAGATGCACATTTCAGTAGTTCCTTCGGTTGCGCCCTCCACTCCCATCGTTTCATCGAGCACCAAAGACTCGATCTCTCTGGAATGGAACTCTGTGAAAGGAGACGACATCCAGTATAGTGTTGAAATGAAAGAGGTAGTAGAGTTTCGAATTCACAATAAGTGTTTCATATTTGGTGAGGTAATGTTATTCACCTTTGACTAATAATCTAATCCAAACTCAATAAATTATATTTCAAGGAGAGCAAATTACACCGCATATTTTAATGCAGTGTGAACAACTCATGGCCAGTTAGTTCAGTGGTATATGTGCACAAGTGTTGTGAAGTTACTAAAATCAATGTTTGTGAACAGTGTACTCATTACTTATTACTAGCTACCAAATGAGACAATATATGTGACCCGAATCATGATTCAGGCAAGATCCAAACGTCCATGGGCCATCGTCAACAAAAACCCATGCTCCGAAACTGCCTTCACAGTGGGTAATCTAAAAGAGGGAACGGAGTACATGTTTCGTGTTTCCGCGGTGAACAAAGGAGGTCGCGGACCGGCTTCTGACCCCACCGAACCAGTAAAATGTGAAGAAAAACAAGGTTTGTTTCAACGTTTTATGATGTGAAAAGGAATGACATAACCTAATTCGTTTCCATAATACAAACAAGTTAATATAAATTAGTCATTCTTGCTTTTTTAGTCACAAAAATGAAGCTAAAGTAAAGCGTTGAGAGAAGGAACTTATCCCTGAAACTCAAAATTAAGGGCACCGACACAGGGCTGGTTCGGAAACTTCAGTTTTGTGAAACGTGAAAATGAACGTGCGTCAATTGCACGTGCTTTTTGATCTACCACATATTTTCTACAGGTCACGAGAAACCACTGTTCACAAGTGCACCCAGCGATGTGATTGCCATCAAGAACAAGAAAAACAAAATTGTTGCTGAGTTCAAGGGACATCCCCAACCCGAAGTACATTGGTTCAAGAACAAAAAGGTGAGCTCAACTTTCACGCGGGATGATGATACTTTTATGAGTTTTCTTCAGTTTTTACCTTAATTTTGCCTATACAATGGGCCTTTACAATGTTTGCTGCCTTATCTCGCTGTGTTTGTAGTTTGGTCCGGTGTGCTTTCCAGTATAAATTTGTGATATTTGGCAGATATAGAGATCAAGCTACAACAAATATTTGGTCGCTTCCTAAAGCATGAGGCGCCTACTTTGGTGACTTTCTATAATGCTCTCACTGATTGATTCACCCAGTTGTATTTGTAGTTTGATCACGTCTAATTTCAGTCCCAATTCAGTTTTTTTCTATGAATTTTTCCTTATAAGTTTGGGTCGCTTGTTCGAATCGAGTTCGGCAAATAGTTGGAATCACCATTACTTATGGATACCATGGTTTATAATAACTTTTTTAGTTGGCTGTTCTGAAGTCATTCTTGTTCTCAAAACTCTATTCTAGGAAATCTTCTCTGGAAAACGTCAGTGGATTGAGACGGCCGCCGGAGTATCTTCGTTGACTATCGGGGAAATGCGAGAAGACGACGAAGGAGAGTATCAGGTTCGAAGATCGATAATCAACGAATACCGTTCAGATGTTTAGCAAAAATCTTGAACAAAATTTCAAAAGAAGACCGTTCACTGCTACTTTCACATGATCAAACGAGTCAGAGGACTGATGTCTTCTATCAACTTTAGTTTGAACCTGTACTTTTCAGAAGGAAACTAGGTTTGCATGAATCTCAGTGAGTTACTGACATTTTTACACGTTTCAGATGAAACTCAGCAACACCGTAGGAACAGCGGAGCATAAGTTCAAACTTACTATGGATGCTCTGCCCGAAATCAATCGTGTGGATAGATATGCGTCTACTCTCATTTTTGACAAGGGAGAAACGGTCAAGCTGCGTCTCTCTTTCTCAGGTACGTAAATAGCTAGTACAATACAAGGCCCTGAAAGGGTCAAAAAACATCAGTAAACTTGGAACGCTGCACGAGTTCTGATGTTTTCACGTTTTTGGTCACGTTTTCGGTGAATCGTCTATCTATAGCAGTGACACAAATTATCATCAAATTCTTCAAATAGATTCATGGAAAAGATTGAAAACAAACACAATAAAACTCTTCTCTGACATAAAACAACCGTTTGAGCTGAACATATCTAACGAATTCGGTAGGATAGCATCATTTAGACTAATCAGACTGATATGTGGGAAAACGGGGTGGGGGGGGGTGTACTGTTTGCTCGGCAATTGCAAACAAATGGTTGCAATTCATGCTACCGCCATTCTATAGTCTAACATGTAGGTTTCAAACTGATAGAATAACAATAATTACAAAAACTAATCGATGCTAATTTAGCTTCATTGATTTCAAATAATAGTTGTACTGATAGTCAAATGCTTGGTTACGTTAAACATGAAAAACACGTTTCTTCACGTTCCACGTGATTATATTATTTACCTTTACTATGGGTACAATACAAATGATACGCATCGTGGTGGTAATGAGTGAACAGAGGGACAACATCATGGCACAGGTGCTTCTACAGTAACCAATTGGGAAAGCGCACTTGTTTGCCTCGAAGGGCTACTCGTAAGAAGGAAGCCGTTCACCGGGGTTAGACAACGTTATTGCTGGACGCCTTCGAGCATGGCCACGAGGGCCTGCTCCTGCCGGACCTGGTCTTCCTTTATTTGCTCCACTTGCTGCTCATCTTGTGCCACCTTAAAATCATTATGGAGTTTATGCATGGATTACATAATAAAACGTAGTGAAAACTAACTGAATAGGCTATAACTCCATGGCAAAACGTGTCCCAAGTAACTTGCTTTGAAACATACCTTGATAAAGTTGTCAACGATGATGGTAATCGGCAACGCCAGCACCAACACTCCACACATTATGGCAGCGGAGGCGATAATCTTGCCCACTGAAATACCGAGCTCAAACATTGGAGAACATATTTGGGACGCGCAGCATGTCGTAACGTATAAACAACTTATGTTAAAAACGTCTAGTTTAGAACTCTTCTTCACACTCGACATGAAAAAGACTTTGCTTGAGCAAAGACTTTGCTAGGTGCGCATGAGCACACTTAATTCATTTCCGGCTATTCATAGCAACTCAAGATGCCACTTTTTCCCGGAAACAAGAAAAAACTCATATGGTCTGATTGAGCCTAATAGTTGCAAATGTAATCGCTAAATTACTTATCAGTGAGATTAGAATAGTTGGGCTAGTTGAACTCACACGTGGTTGCTGGAACAGCATCGCCGTAACCAACAGTAGTCATTGTGACAATACACCACCAGTAGGCTGCCGGTATACTGGTGAACGGCGTTCCCTCCTCGTCCTTTTCCAGGAAATATATCATGGTTGAGAAGAACACGACTCCAGTCAACAGCACAATCGCCATCATTTGCAGTTGCTTCTGAGACCGTTTTAACGTCATTCCAAATGTTTGAAGACCCGACGAGAATCGGCCCAATTTGATTATTCTGATGACTCGGAGTACTCGGAGAATTCGAACCACCAGGAACGCCCATCGTAGATCTCTGAGTTTCTTGTCGTCCACTCCGAAGAGGGTCAGAACCAACTCCAAGTAGAAGGGCACGATGGCCATCAGATCCACCAAGTTCAACGGTTTTATACCGAACCTCCATTTTCTCGGAGCGGCGAAAAATCGAAGGCAATATTCCACGGTGAAAAAAGCGATACATATCCGTTCAGTGAATACGAAAATAGGATGTTCGACCCGCATTTCTTCAACCTTTTCTACCATTGTCACGACTCCGTTTGGCAATACAATAGTCTCATTATGGGGAGGGAGGTAGTGGGTGACCTGTAATATGTTCTCAATGACAAACTGACGAATGTAGATCGAAAACTTTTCTAGAACAAAAACTAGATATTCTCGCAATTCACAAACCTGAAAGTCGGGAATCGTTCCAAAGCTCAATCCCATAACGGAAATGGCAACAAATAGGGTAGATGAAAGCTCAAAAGCTTTCGCTTGATTAGATGATCCGGGCCGCTCCAGAAAGGTCCACATCCGCCGCCTTAGTTTACCACACATCAAGTTGTCAAATGTTGTGTCGTCCACCTAAAACAGGTTCACGTTTCCTCAAAAGTACACGCTAGAAAACAGTAATCACATAAATGTATGTCAAGCTCATACTGACCCTCTCCTCCTCTTTCTCCTCCTGTTTTGGTTGTGGTACCACATCCGAGCAACACGAACCGATGTACTGATGATTGATTTTCCAAAATTCAAGTTCCGCTAAAAAAGCTGCTGGGCACATCTGCAAGTAACTTATAACGAAGTGTTTGAAGTCTTCTCTGTGACGTACACATTTAATCAAAAAACTAATTGCGTTCCATGCGATATTCCGACTGATTCGATTTGACAGGAAGCGGTTATACCTTTTTTATGTTTGGACCTGACTAATTACCTCAGAGGGTTTGTGTATCACACCAGTTGAATAATATTGAAATACAGCTTCGAACGCCATGGGAGATCTTTGAAAAAAATGCACGTCTTCATTAGGAAAGTACGCATCAGAAACCTGAAATGTTGGGTATCCACTTTGTTGAACACGACAACATGCACTAAATGGTGTCTTTTCATAGTAAAGATTGATTTTCGACAGAAAGTTTACTCGAAAACTCATAAATTCCGTTTTCTTTGAGTTATTTCTTATGATACCCTACGATAGATTCAGTGTGTGTGATCTTGTGATGTTTGACCTACCTTCACTCGAGCAGCTGGAGTCAAATGCAGAAACTTGTTGAGAAATGACGTCTGATCGGTCCTAATAATAGCGTCAAACAGAATCATGAACCGTGTTCCACCAATGTTTAGTTTCAAAAACTGTGGATTGCCATCTTCGTCCACGGTATCGATTGGGGTGGACTGCAATAGAGTTAAATTTACATGAACTTTACCTAGGTAGAAAACCAAGATTGTTGAATAACACCTGTCCAGATTCGGCTGGCTAATAATTGTTTTTCACATGGAGCTCACATAAAAATTATTGATTTTTTACCTGTATCGCCCCGGAATTTCGCCACATTTCATCCAGAGCATGACCGTTTTTCCGGTCCGCGCCGGCCATGGCGTCCGTTTTCCGCAACGGAACGAGCCGTTTTTTGTGCTGTTGAGCGGCTCTGAATATCACATATGTTTCCGAGTAAGAGAATACGCGAACATTTATTAGAACGGAAGTCACGGGCAATCACTTCGCTTCACTGACATGCTAATCGATTTTGTGTTGCAACGCTGGTGTCAAAAACAACTGACGAGGTATCCATCAGGCATGCAGTTAGTTATGATGACATCTCAGGTGAAAAGTATTGTTTCACCTTTTTGAATGTGATTTTATAGACTTTCAAATGCTTCTCAACTTTTGTTAAGAAATGAGTTAGATAAGAAAATTAGGGAGGTAAAGGAGATTATTACTAGAGCCTAATTGTGAGTTGCAACTCAAACCAAGCAAGGGTAATGAAAACACAAACACAAAACACTGAAGCACGCAGAGGGTTTGAACTTGGGAGAAATTGAAAAAAAAACACTCACCCGCTGATCATGTTGCCAGTGACCCTGTAATTTTTGAATTTCATGGCCAGGTCAGTGCCGGGAATGGGGAACGCAATGGAACTGCGGTGTTGCAGAACCGCTTGCGAGATGGCGATCGCCATGTTTTCATTAGACGTCTTTAGCAGTCAATAGCGTCAAGTAACTTGTGCGTATGATGGATACAGCTAGGCGCCGCCTAATTCGCCCGCCTAGATTTCTAGACGAGTAACCCTTCAGTAGCGAGCCCGCCATTATCAAAGTGTCCTTCAAACGTCTAATTAATTCTGAAACTCGATACATATTACGTGTACTCAGCAATACACGTTACCCGTGACCTCCTGATTGATAAATGAACTCTATAAAAGCTCACTGTCCGTTGCACGCGAGTGCGGAATAGCTGATGCTTGCACATGCCATAGTTGGCTGCGGGAAAAATATATATAATTTTCTACGTTGGTGAAGTGATGAATAGGTTAGATCATGTTGCCTTGGCGGCACTTGTCGTATCTAATGTGGACGGATTTCCGGAATTAGTTGCAGATCAGAATGGGAGTAATGGTATTCGGTCTTCCTGTGTTTTTATTGAAAATACTGAAGAAAAGTGCGGGGGTAACTAGCCGGCGAGTAGTCAATCTATGATTTGCTTGAGATGCGGCGGGTTGACGCAACAGGTGTGCGGGTCAGCACCGTTCGACGTCTTGATGACAGAGAGATCTGGGTGTGGGAAAGCTTCACACCTTGGCCGCGCTCTAATCGATGGCTCTCATGTGAAAACTAAAGCAGATTAGTATCGCTTGAGTACTTGTTTAGCGCTCAATTATCGTAATGGTCCTGTTTTCTGCTGCTCTCCGCTATTGGTGCGAACGAATTGAACAATTTTCCGGGTTACTAAACTAAGTTTTCCAAGTGATACAATGCTATTGTAGTCTCCCCCACGTTATAATTTTACTTGTTTCCTGAAAATACTTCGAAGTAGATACATGACACAAGTTCCAAACAGATGTGGGAGTGTGAAATACGTCCTATGAATAGATTAGGAGCCAAGATTTTGGAAAACACGTTGTTTTCGTTCAACGATTAGAATTAGGCTACGTATACTTGATAATATCACGAAAGTTATGTTTGTGGAAATCATAACTATGCCAAAATAAACTTCTGGTCAAAAATAGTTACATAACTACCTTCGAAATCGATTATCCTAGGGTATAGTGCGAAGTCAATGTTTCTAGACTATTGCATAGGAGTCTGGCTCAAGTGCAGCGCTCATTGTAGACACTTATCCACAGTGCAGACATCAACCACAATTCAAATCGAAATCTTTTATGTAAAACATTTGTGTTTTTGAAAATACCAATGCAGATACTTACTTTAACTTATTGTGATTACTTATACCAATAGAGTCGTTCACATTAGATTATCCCCAGGAATATCAACTGTATCAGAAAATCTATTTGGATAGGACACTAAGGAAGGTCATTGAGGAGATACTTTCGCAAGAATTTGTAGTTTGACCTCCGCACTTTCAACATTCCCTGGATTTTCGCTAGATTTCTAAAGAACGCCCGCTGCTTCCGTCCAAGAATGAACTGCACTAATACGCGAGAGCGAATATCAAATTCAATTATGCCCCCTCCCTTCAACTAGAAAAACTGGCACAGCAAACGTCAAGCTTTATAAAATTGGTTTAGAGCAAATAAAGTAGTATTGATTTTTCCAACTTACATGGCATCGGATCGAGAAACATGTTTCATGATGGGCAGAGTTTTCTAACACTGCCGCCTTTGAGCCTCATTGTAATGAACAGCAATTGGTGTACTGCTATTTTTGAATGATTGATATGCGGCGAACGGGGTGTCTCTTTAAAGATGACTTGCAATGATGAATGGTCAATAATGTGCACGCGTACCTTGTACGCTCACGATCACATTCGAGAAGAAACAATGCTACTTTAGTATATGTTTCGTCTACTTTAGTATGTGTTTCGAAGTTTTGAACAGATTCCTAGCATTCACAATACTTTTCTCAAAATATTTCTCCGTAATAGTGTACATCAAAATTACTATGTGCTTTCAAACAGAAGTTTCATAGAGTATGATTCGGTTTTGAAGTCGTTTAATTACACTCACCAACGTGATAGATTTGAGAAATGATCGAAGTGAGGGGGATAGAGAAGTACAATGAAACAGGGTGATTACGAGGGCGCAGGTCTAATCTGACGGTCAAACAAAATGAAGCTCATCCCATTTCAAGTTAACAGATCATCGATTGTGTTCAGTAAGAAAAACTGTTCAGTAATTTTGGTATTGTATGAAAATCGGTATCAATAATAACATCAAAAGTGGTACCAGCCATGAACACACTTAATTGTCATGTAAAAGTGCATAATTTCCATTTTCATGGGTAATGTTTGTCTCAACTATCTTTTAGTTTCCATTTAAAAGATCTAATAAACACAGAAACAGACTAACTTTTCCCAAAACACAGTAGGATTACCTTTTTCTAACTCAGAATACAAAAGAGTGATGGCGCGGTGTGCTCGGTAATATTGCGCCCAGAGAATGTGTGCGCTAATGTTGGTGTTTCTCAAGTACTTGCAATATACGCCCGAGAAGAAGAGGCCCAGCAAACATATATCCATGTACCGCTCAATAGGAAAATCAGCGTGAAAACTGTGGCACCCTTAAACACCCAAAGTTGTTTAGGCCTAAACGTGAGGCGCAAATTGGCCGGTATCTTTAGTTGCAAACGTGCCAAGTATCTTAGTAAACTACGGTTATCTTGGTATTTCTCCGGTGTTTGGGTTCTGAAGTCTAATGTATGCAGCGTGACCCTTTGTTCGTTGTACTTTGATCTCGTTACAATGCAAATATGACGAATTTGAACCAAGAAGCAATGGGATCAAACTACAAAAACGGCGGAATAGGACAACTGACCCAGCATAGATCTGGTTTGGAAAGAGAACACCCGGAACAGGATAAAATTTAGGACAAAAAACAACGCGGTAATCATCTTTGCATGTGTTTCTCAGAGTATAACTAATAATCGAACCTGTGATGACACACAGCCGCCTGTCTCAGAGCCATTGTCTAGAAATCAGGCCAAATTGAGGACACATGTTTCTGACGATAGTGCCGCCAGCTTTCACGCTTCATGAACCTTGCAATCGCCGCAAATATTTCGGAAGTGCAGTTTTCGAGCAGGAAGCATTTAGTGCGTTTTCTTGTGCATGAAAACCGATATCCTCATCAAAAACGACTGTTTACAAAAGAAAACAGCCAATCAAATGAGCTGACTCACACGGGTTGAATAACTTACGAAGTCACGGCTACACAATGTACTACGTTTTTTTTTACTTTTCAAAAACGTCAACCAGAAAAACAACATCAACTATTGTAGTAAAAATTATAACAGACCGTTTCCCAAGTTTTTTCACATGGTGTGCGCCTGTATCTAAATGTTTTGCGCGTTCATTTCCTCAAACACATGTGGAAATTGAATTATTCATATACGCAAACTTGAAATTTGACTGAGTAGATTATATATAGAGTGGTGAAAGGAGATGAATGAGTTTGCAATTGAGCAGTCTGTGTATCTGCCTTCGCTAATTCAAATGGCTGTAAAACACCTGGTATAGTGCAGTCCCCCAGCTTGATCTTTTCTAATGAAAAACCCACATCACATACGTTGGTTATCGACTATAATATGTCGTAGTAACTATATAGTTGTAGGTTAGGAATTGGCACTTGTATGCAAAAAGCATAATTATCATTCAGCTACCTAATAGTCTAGTCGGTGTACAGAACTGTTTCATTAGATAGGAATTTGCTTGAGTTCAAGCTGGAGAGTTTTCTTCAATACTTCTTCAAAATATCTACTACCACATTTCCACGAATAGTTGAAACTCACGGATCGATAGTGTCGAGCTCCCAATCCAGCGAATAATCTTGGTTACAAGGAGCTGCACGAGCTGCTCTAATCATTTCGAGAACGACGCCAACTGGTGCGCACGATAGAAATCACGCTTACCAGAGAACAGAAATGACTAGAACTTGTAAAGATACAAATTTGAAAGTTTTCGAACATAAAAGTTTTCATGCAAATCTATTGATTCCGGTCTATCGCTTACGTTATCAAGTTTCACTTTGTACTAGAAAGGTAAGCCAATAAACCCCTAGACTTTGTATAAATATAAGAAAAATCGATGTGGTCGAACTGGAGAGGGATATCAATGTTACAAACGAGGCACCGCTCCAGAGGGCCTGAAATCGGACACCTTTCGAGTACACGAATGAATTACTATTTGCTAACAGCCAGATCTTCTGTGGCAGCTAAAGTTTATCGCAACTTTCGTGAATTAGCTTTTCAACTTTGAAGCGATAAGAATTTCGCCCTCAAAAAATGAGATACATGAAATAGTAGGGGAATGTGAGTCGCTCGCGATAAAAACTCTGTTTCGTGATATGATCGCGTGCCAAGCAGGTAAATTACTAAACGCAGACTACGTAATACGAAGATATAAGTTGTAGAAATGACTAACATTTTACTTAGGCAACATATAACAGAGTCGGTACAAATTTCATCTAATGGTGGTAAAAGTGTCATTTTTCTAGAACAACATCGAAATCAGTGTGGCGATTCACGCATGAGCGGCTCTCAGGCCGTTCTCCCCGGCTCTGCGATTTTCACTGAACTTGACAACGTAATTAGCGAGAAGACCGGAATTATAATCAATAACTAGTGCTTAATGGAAAATTCGTGGCAATTACGCTCATTACGGCAGTTCGAGGTGGTGGGAGCTTTGGAGAGAAATAATCGTCACCACAACTTATAATCGGCTGAGTCTGGCAACATCATATCAGAAATAGCTCACAAATTTACTTCAGAAGACTTTGATTTGTCATTAGAAGTGCCGCAATGAGCGTAAACTGTCTAGGTTTGTTCAACTAGAATACATTATTTGAAAAAGTTTAAAAGTGTGTCTATGCTTAATTATAAAACATGAACGACTTTTTCAGTTTGGCTAAACTGGTAGATACGTGGAGTGGGTCGATTATTCCTCCCTCTGCAATGTTATTTGATTTCTCAAATTGATGCAACACAGAATGGCCCTTAAAGGGTTTGCATAAATTTACTATACGCCTAACACCCAACGACCGCAAAAACCTCTGATAGAAGTTGGTTAGAAAAGACCACTAACCATTGTTGGTTCCAAGCAAATGATGAGGAATCTCCTTCACTAAGAGGTTTTCGACAATATTGGCATGTTGCGTAATAGGATACATCTAGGGAGAATCTACGCCCTTTCTTTTGCGGAGCGAAATTCAAAAAGTGCGTACACGGAAAATTGTTTTTGCTAGTTAGTAGCAACGTGGTCGTCTCGCGCTAATTGGAACTTTAGGTGTCGATACAACCGATTTGCCCGTATATTAGACAGTGCGCAATTCAAAACGAAGCAAACGTTTCCTTCACTTCTAGTTGTTATGTTCTCAATCTCGATATATCTCAAATAGAAGCTTAGTTCTGCAACAAAAGTCTTCGACTGAACTTCAGTTGTTGAATGAAGTCAAATTCACATAGGTTTGAAAAAAAACTCGAACAAAGTTTAATTTTCGGAAATCTTTCTAGATTTCACATTCATGCGTCTTCGCCTCGCATAACATGATTTGAAGATTACGGATCCCTCTGGGGACTCTCTAGGCGATAAAGTTATACTAGACATGACCCGCCGTTCCTAACTTATAATGTACCTGTCACTCATCCTCAAGGAGTTCGCAAAAAAGCCTCGAAACTAGTTTTCACTAAGTGAAACGTTACTGAGTGAGACGTTCAAAAACGCTCAACCGCAGTTTTCAGCGTTTTTCGTAGATCGTAAAAATGGTAAATTTTACGAAGACAACACGTATTTTGGCGCGTGTAACCGACCTATCTGAGATATATCTTCAATTGAGAGAAGGTAGTTGAGAGATGAGTACAATGATTAATGTATTCAAGCTATATGATCTTGGAGGAAATAAATTTAAATAAAGTCTAGCGTGTATGTCTATAGTAAACACAACGAACTATGCAATCTGTTCCGGAGTGACATAGGCCACTAAATGTTGACAGTGATTTCATTTCGCAATTTGCCCCAGTTGTTCAGTTTTCTTTCTTCTTGCTCTAAAAACTCCCAATCAAGAGGTACATATTCGACTAACGCAATCATGAGCCAAGTAAACAACATCGGCATTGGGTAAAAATATGTTAATTTACCGCGAGAAAGTTGTCAACACAACTTTGAAGCTAAATAATCAATAACCAACCTCGATCCATGAATGGTGGCCATTCTCCGCAGTTTTCACAAAATTCAATGGAAAAATCTTCGTTTCGATCCGTTGCAGTTTAGTTGAGAGGCGGTCGCTATAGAGCGATTATACATAACTATTCCAATGCTCCATTAACCGACTCATAACAATATATGGTGAAGGAGAGAGGATGACCCAAGTTCGCGAAAAAAAAAATATGATGACGAATCAATCAGTGTTTTCATCAAATGTTAGTATAAAGTGTTCAAAGTTTTCGCAACTATCACTATGAACTATGACTCAAAATAATTGGCTTTAAATAGGGGATCCTATGAAGTATCTACCATTATACCTAACTCGTTAGCACTGTCTACTTCTAATCCTAACAAGTTTCATCGAAAACATTCTGTATTTTGGTGTTCAGACTGTTGTATCAGTCACGAGTCGAATTTGGCATTCTACTTTTCGTTGTTCAGTGATCAGTTCAGATACTATTACTATCTCTATGTCCATTTGTTTGAGTTGAACCTGACCCCGTTTGTACTCAGTAAGTGGCTATCGTTTCGCATATGTGTATTCGGAACCCTCACTTCATAGGAGAGCACTCAATTTCAGCTTCGCGTGATCATAACTGGGTGGGCGGTGGTTAGTAAAAAGAGTAAACCAGTCAACTGTGGCAAAATGTTGCAAACAAAAGAATCTGTCTGGGTCATAAAACAGATTTCAGTGACATCTTTGCAATGAAAATTTTCGAATCATGAAAAATCATCCAAAAATCATAAGTTTAGACCAACTCAATTTCTCAAATCTGGCTTAACTACGGTAAAGTACAATTTTCAGATCTTAAGATAAAAAAGACGTGAATAGGTGCGCATTACATTTGATTTGTCAAACAAATTCACCTGTTGCTAACTAGTTCACCGAAGCAAGTAGTTTTAATCAAAATGCATGTACTTAAAAGGGCTCAAGGCTAAAGGAAAATGGAAGAGTGAAACGAACAGACTCAGAAACAGAACCGATGAACTGAGGTGAATAGAATTGCATAGACTTTGGATTAAAGGAAAATAGAAGAGTATGAGTTGAAGAAGAAAATGTGTGACTAGTGGGGGACTTGATGTGCTGAGTGAGTTCATCAAATTAGACTGACGATACAAAGAAAACCACTCCCAAGAAGCTGCGAAACCCGGGGACAAATAGGGGCCTGCTGCATATTAACTGAGATATGATTCCGGAAAGGTGCTCATCATAACTGGGTACTTCATTGATTTTCACGTGTGATTTGCTGTATCTGATGAAACCTACTGCAGCTCCCACCATCAACACGAATGTTGTTATTTCCATAAAAAATATACCTCAAGTTGACCTCATATCAATACTTTGTGCAAAACTAAACCCGAACTTTTCTTTAATACCCAATTTTATAAGTCTGCTGATATCGATTATACGTGTACTCCTTCGCTTTCATACTCCAATTTCTATCTAATTTGTAGTTACAACACATCAATTTACTGGCACGAAGTAGTCTGAAAGAAGCTACACGCAGAACTATTAGTTCTCGAAACAAAGTGCATTCGAAGAAAGATCAATAAACTGTCGTAGAATGGTTTCATATTTTACGTGATCACTTTGTCCATGAAGTGTATACGGATGCAGCGCGAACTAAAGAAAAACAAGAAGAATAGGAAGAACCAGGCTGCGTTGTAGTTTGGCCTTACGACACAGCATAATTTACGATTTTTGTCCCAACCTCCTACCGGAATGAAACCACAAAATTAGAAGAATAAAAATGATTATATCCTCAGCTTACTCTAGAGAAACCCTCTTACTTTTCATTACCTAATCAATAACCTCACCTTGGACAGAAATTCATCGTTTATAGTCGAGGTTGAAAGAACGCATTCTCGTTATGAGCAAATTAACCTTGAACACTTAGAAGTCCTTGAGCCATTTGATATCAATATTCATGAGGATATCACCTTTGGGGGACGAAAAACTCGAGATTGCCGCGAAAACGTACTAACCTATTCAATTATTTAGTTTTTGCTGCGGATAGCACTCACATTCCATTGTTCTGTCATTTTGGAGGCTATTGCTATTATGTAATGTCGTTAGCGCGGTTGCAGCTGATTCAGAATAGACAACGTACATTTTATCTAACGAAAATATGTTTTTTCGTAGACTTTTACAATGTAATCTTTGAGGATTTCACAAACCACACCGAGGTGAAAAGTAACCAAACATATTAAAAACTCACATTGTCGGCATCTTGATCGGCTTTGTGGAGACTTGGCTCGCGGTAAACTTTAGAAGGGTCTTTCAACTAAGTCAATTGAATATCAATTAGGAAATCAGAGGAATGTGTGAGTATGAATACTAGATGACTTGCTCACGGACACGCCCCTCGAATTGTGGTGCGCAGGCAGCTAGCGGGCAGAAGTGACATTGGACTGGGAGCGAACTGCGCTGTGAAAAGCGGACGTAGTTAGGCCGAATTCAAATGAGATGTGCCCCCGGGGCGTGGGAATCGAAAAAATGGGGTCTTCGTCGTGGGACCTTTTTGTCTCGGGGTTGACAGTTGGCCGGACAATTTATTATTAACTTGATGCCATTGGTTAGGTGCCAGGACCCCGCCCACGGACAAGGCCTGCAATTAGGCGAGACATTGCCTCGAAATTAGACGCCGGATGGGCAGATGCGAGACACAAACTTTTCACACGCCTTTATTGGGTATTACTTTCGGAGCACATGTAATTCCCAGCAGGAACATAAACATTGCTTCAACAAGTATTCACACCAAGTCCCCACTGAAAGAGAGAAAGAATGATAGAAAGAAAGAGAGGGAAGGAGAGAGAGAAAGAGAGAGAGAGCACGTCTGTGTGAAGAATGGTGTAACTTACAAACTGAGCAAATTTCGTCAATCTCATTCTCTCGTGTACGCGTAGAAAACGAAAAACCAAGACAACGGCTCAATTTCCGGCGTGGTAATTAGTAGGTTCGCCCCTGGTACAATGGAAAATGGGAAAATTGGTTCGTGTAACCGGTGCACAATAAAAAGTTCTTAGTTTTCACATTAATTTAAGTTTCATTTCAGTTCCTCTAACTGGTTATTTAAGTTGTTTTCCCCATTACTTTTGTGATCTCTGGCGTCAAACAGCAACACTCGGCGTTTCATTGTTTATTTCTTAGAGCTCAAGGCTCAAGGTTGTGATTATAGCTGTAAAAACTGGGCCATCCTCAAACTAATTCCCTTAGGAGGTGTTTGAAAAGAGGAGCAGTCCAAAAAACTACACAGGAACTGAAATCTATGTACGAACAGAAAAGCAAGGTCGTCGAGTAGTTTGTTCATCAGCTGTGTCAGTTAATGAAAAAAATTATCTAGTTTGTTTAATTCAAATTTAGTTGCCGTTGGTCGAATTAATTCGTCTAGTTATCAATTGATATCAAATCGGGGAAAGTGGAAGAACCAAATGGAAATTTTTTTATCAATGACAATACGCTTATTATTAATGTAGACACAAATTTTAGATGTCAGACGGTAATACCTACCCTATTTGAGACCACAACAAATCAACTGCGACGTTTCCGTTGAATTGTCACCCGAAAAAGTCAGAAGCGGTAGAAAAATTGGTGAAAAAAACGATAAAGTTAGAAAAAGGTTTTTTTTTCTTGAACTATTCGAGTGCATTTTAGCAACTGTATTGCAGGTCGCCCATCTCCAGCTGTGGAATGGATCGATAACAATGGCAAAGTCATCGAAGAGTCGAGAAAGTTCAAAGTGAGATTTTTTTATTATTTGAAATTGTTTTAATCCAGAAGACTTTTTCAGCGCCTATCATACATAACTTTTGTCATAACTCGCATACGGAAGGATAGAAAAGTATACTGTTAGTCAATTGCACAATGTTAAACACAGCAGAGCTCAGAAAAGTACAATGACAAAATGCACGAAACTTCATTAGAATGCTCATTTTACGTGGCTATTCATTTCACTCCTAGTATAGTCACGTGGACCAATATTGAGGAATATACGTTTTAGCCTGTTTCTTTTAATCTCTCTAAATGTATAACTATGTGAATTCAATTAAATCGAGGATAAGTTCATTGTTATGATTCTAAAACTTTCAGATCGAGTCTACCGGTTTGAACACTGTTCTAACCATCAACAAGATCGAGTCATCGGATGTGGGAGACTTCACACTCAGAGTGAAAAACAGATGTGGGGAAGATAAACTGCCAATCAGTATACAGGTGATCACGAATATTAAGATATTTAAAGGGTGACAAATCTGATTTGTAGTTTGGTCTGTGAACACATTGATTGCTATACTAAAAGAACATGCAGAGCAACCTACATACACAGCAGTATAGAATAAAATACCCAGTTTTAGACGGAATTTCCGCAAGGGACCTTTTTAGTTTGTATATTTTTTCGTAAAGTTGATGGACATAGAAAATCATCTACCTAGTGATCTTCTCAAGTAACATTTTTTTCTTATAGTTTTACAACACTACTCTATCATGTGAGTATGTGGGGAGAAAATGAATTTTCCCGAAATACAGATCAATAACCCTAATTTTCTTTGAAATTGTAATGACGCTCGTAGAAAGTGAGAAAAAGTTGGAGAAAAACTAATAAAAATAAATTTAAACTCACGCATTGGTCATGTTGTTCTTTTTGCCCTGAAATGAATGCAGTTATAGTATAGTTGAATAGGTTCGATAGTTTTCGTGGCGCACACACACAAATTGCGACGTTCTACTGACTTTAGCTAACATTTACCGTAGGGATCACCATTGTTCCCGTCAAAGTTGTGAAGAGCTCCGAAATGTCAATATAGTTTCCCGATCACTGCTGAAAACAAAATGTTCCTGGAGAAAAAGTATCATAAAATCTTTCGAGTAATGAAAATTTAAAAAAAATGAAGACTACCGTGGTTCAGAGTGATTAGTGGAACAACACATTGGAAACTGAGTTGCGACCAACGTGAGATTCGATGAACCAGGATGAAATTTTACAACCAATATAGCTCGTTATTGATTATAATGTCTTGGAATGTGAAAGGTGTGGTTAAGTAAAGAACGGACTGGGTTGTTACCCTAGGGAACTGAAGTTCGTACTGAAAGGGGTGCGAAATTGAGAGATGGATAACCAAATAGAGTTTCTCTTGCGGAAGAAAACATTTCATGCTCACGCGGTGCGAAACATATTTGTAATGAAAAATAAGTGTGGGCATAGCTGTAGTCTTTGGGCATTGAGAAAGAAGTGATTCTGTAGTAAATGACAAATTTATCGACTTCTCCATGTTTTTTTCAGTCAATACTTTAGACAAACTTCCGGTTATGTTCAAACAGGTGTTCAATCACAAGTAGACATACTCTCATGTTGCTAGTAACTTAACACTCACACAGATAATTCAGGTGACTGACCGACCAGGAGCACCCGGAAAGCCTTCCGTGCAAGACCAGAATGTGGATTCAGTTCGACTTATGTGGTCGCCCCCCACACACGATGGCGGTTCGGCTGTCAGAAACTACACCGTTGAAATGAGCTCGGTGAGTATCTAGAAAAGGCACTAAAATAGAATATTCATGACGTGACGTGCAGTAATAGTTCTCCATGTTTCCAACTTTTGCTACCAGTGTAACTAACGAAAACGTTTGGTTACAAAAAATTAATGAAAATGTATTTTTTAATATTATGTGACACGAGTGTCATCCGTTCAAGGCGCGTAGGTCAACTACCCTATTATGTTGATTATTGACATAACTTGTGAAAACGTTGGGAACTCCGAATGTGAATAAACAAACAATAATGAATGTTACAGACCAAGAACAAATCGTGGATCAAAGCTGAGGTCACTAAACAACCCTTCCTGTCGCTGTTCAACCTCGTCGCCGGAGAAACCTATCGCTTCCGTGTGAAGGCCGACAACACCTTCGGACAATCCGATCCCTCGGAAGAATCTGAACCAGTTGTTGTCAAGGTACAGTCCACAATTTAGGAGTTCATGGGAATCGGAACTTCTGAGTCTATAAAGCTTTAATGAAAGTTTTTTCAGAGCTACTTTGTAAATGTTACTGTTTGAACTTTTCTCAGCTCGACAGTAGAACAACTGTAGTTAACTGAACTATAAATGCTACTTCAAGCTTTCCCTAGAAAGTGGACTATGATGTCATATTTTATTCTATAGATTATTCATTTGTTGGAAAACAAGTCTCATTGTTTCTCAGGATCTGTCCCGGACGGTAGAGGAGCCAGCGAAAAAAACCAAACCAGAAGAACCGGAAGGAGGTGTCAATTACGAGAAGCTGGACACAAAAGTCACCGAATCTGACTACAAAACGGTTGATGTCAACCGTCTTCCCAATGACATGCAAGCCAAGGTATGTTCGCTTGCCCTGAATCGGGACTCATCAACTATAATGAACTAGAGAGCGACAAAATACAACAAACCCAGTGTTTCAACAACACCGAAATCTTCGTCTTGAACAGAATAAATTTGTATACAATCAAAACTCTGCGAACATTTTCAAGTTTATGAAATTATTTTGTATACACAACCTTTTAACTTTTTTTCAACTTGTAGTAAGCTTATTTACTCTACTAACCGTTGAAAAATATAAACACATTTTCAGTACATAATCTGCGAGGAGCTGGGCCGCGGTGCCTACGGAACAGTTTATCGAGCAATCGAGAAGGCCACCGGAAAGACATGGGCAGCCAAGATCGTCAAGGTGGGTTGATTGGAAAAATCGATAAATCAATCAGAATCCAATAGAAATGCGAAACTATAAGATTCGTTATATTCATCAGTCATTTCTCCGTAAACAAAATAAAAAGAAAGAAAACTATGAAACTATTTAGAAAACTAACAAGCTTTGTTACTTCAGGTGCGACCTGGTGTGAAGAAGGAGAATGTTATTCATGAAATCAACATAATGAACGACCTGCATCATGACAAACTACTCAATCTTCACGAGGCTTTCGATATGGGAAACGAGATTTGTCTCATCGAAGAATTGTGAGTTATTTTTATAATCTTCCTGAAATATACATTAAAACTAACGAAACGGGTAACCTTTCCACTGCCATCGTTTTTCAAATCTTCAGACATTAAGTAAAGTTACTGAAACTAAATACTACAGTCAAAAGCATATAGTGAGTTCGAAATTTATAAATTTATGTCACTTGCCGGAATCGAACCTGCGAGCAAAAGTTTCGTAGTGCGCTATCCACTGCTCTATTAGAGCACATAATCGGCAAGTTTTGGAATCGAGAACATGTGTGCGTACACAGCGGCAAGTGAGATATACAGTACCCTCCCGCCTTTCCGTTGGCGATGACTATATTGAGAACACCGAGAGCCATAAAACAATTGAACGCTCTATTTCACAGCATGAATTATCGTTCATTTTTTCAGAATGGTGTTTTTGTACGTATTATGGTCTGTTAGATTTTGCTGCTACAGGATAAAATTATTATACTCAGCAAACTAAAAAATCCGCCCCAAATGAGATTGTGTTTAGTGTATCTGGCGGAGAGTTGTTCGAGAAGATCATGGAAGATGATTCGCTGATGAGCGAAGAAGAAGTCAGAGACTACATGCATCAAATCCTTCTGGGTGTATCACACATGCACAAAAACCAGATTGTACATCTTGACCTGAAGGTACGATTGAAGAAGAACGATAATGCGGCCAATCTCGTGTCAACGGTCCTTTAAACTGCAATTGAAAAATGTATTGCAGTTTAAACGACTGAACCGTTGAGATTGGACCACATAATTCTCCTCCTTCAAACTTTTCACCCTTTGAACCTGCCTTTTCCGTCACGAACCAAACACCAGATTGTACATGGCCAGCAAACATTAACTTTCACACTTTTTGAACTCTTTTTGGTGGACAGAACCAATAGTGATCAACTATACGTTTTGCATTATTTTCCGTTTGACTCTAAGTGCTCCAACTTGCAAAAAGTAAAGAGAGTATTGCAAAAACTATGAAACTTTCAATTTTCAGCCAGAAAACATTCTGTTGAAGTCGAAAAAGTCGACTGAACTGAAAATCATCGACTTCGGTTTGGCTCGCAAGTTGGACCCGAAGAAATCGGTGAAACTTCTGTTCGGCACTCCCGAGTTCTGTGCCCCGGAAGTGGTCAACTACATGCCCGTCGGGTTCGGAACCGACATGTGGACTGTGGGAGTCATTTCTTACGTTCTGTGAGTTTTCCTATTTTTTGATATACTTAATGTCTGGGAATAAATTCTACACCACGTCGAAACTTTCAGCCGTTTCAAAGAAATGCCATATCCGTCCAAACTCGGAACATTCATGAGATAAAATACATCAATTGAGCTCTTCTTATATGTCGTATCGACTTCTACCAAACATGATCGTTTATGGATCTCCAATTCCAGTTTGTCCGGCCTATCGCCATTCCTTGGAGATACTGATGAGGAGACTCTCAGAAATGTATCCGCCGGAGACTGGGATTATGAAGACTCATCTTGGGACGATGTGTCAGATCTCGCCAAGGTGAAAACAAGTTTTGGACCTCTACTAGATGGGAAATTTACGTGAAACATGAGAAAACATACTAAAGAACCAGTATGTCTCGCAACTGTTTTGAACTGTCTTGACTGTTTGGAGAAGAATAGTTTCCCGAATAACCAACCTATCAATTACAGGACTTCATTTGCCGTCTGATGGTGAAAGATAAACGACGCAGAATGACCGTTCAAGATGCTCTCAGACATCCTTGGATTACCGTGAGTACTTTTTCAACATTGTTTTGATGTTTGTATGTTGACGTTGAACATTTGAGTTTTATAGAGGTTGCACATGTATAATAGGAATACGGGGTAGAGATATAACATCACTTCGTGAGTATTTAGGTATAATAGGTAATCATGAGAACATTTACGAGCTTAACTTATCTGTGTGTTCACTCGGAACTTTTCATTGGTATGTTGTGTCTGTCTTTCAATTGTTTGTGTTTGTCCCAATTTGTCCAACGTTGGTCCGTTTAGGGTCCGTTACTGTCCGCGTTCAACGATTTGTCCGATTATGTCAAGGTATCATTTTCATGTTTTGTTTGTGTTCAAGATCAACTATAGTGCAAAATAGCCTCAGAACTCAGCAAAGAACGACAACCTCATTCGAACCAGTTGTAAATTAAGTTTCTCGAATATTTTGCGCAGATCAACTTGGTTTTAGAAAACACAACCTGCACCGGAGCGTGGCCCAATGCCGGCCCGTCAGAAGAAAAACTTCTTGTCACTCAAACGTTGGTCCGACGATTTGTTGCCAATTGGTCGACTTGCCAAGCGGGGAGCCATATTCCGTCGTCTCACAATGGACGGTGTCTTCGAGAGAAAGATCGATTTTGGTAAGTTAATTTGGCTCTTAATTTGACTCTCTAAACCATGTTTTGAATCAAGACTATCACTTTCCGATAACATTTTTTCGACCATGACATTTGTCACGTTATGTCACTTTTCAAAAACAAAATTTCAAACATAATATAGCCCAAATGTACTTTTTGAGAGTTCTACTTTTCAGACAACGACTGTGCACCATCGGTGAAGAAACAGCTAGACGACATTGTTGCCAATGTGGATGACCTTATCGCCACCCTATCCTGTGATCTGGAGGGGTCACCCTGTCCTAAGGTGGCATGGTTCAAAGATCAGAAAGAACTCACCATTCCATCAAAGAAATACGATTCCAGGTAACTTATCACAAAGTTGTGTTCTTAGTTAGCACATTCAAATTTTTACAAATAGTTTTTTTAAAGTCTCAATCGGCACTGCTTCAGAGCTGCAACAAGATATTTGACACATTTTCTGCTGATTTACTATTTATGCACTAGTTGGAATACTCTGGAATACACAGTTCAGAACAAAATTATGAAAAGAAACTCATGACCTTTGTTTTAGATTCACGGAAGGACTTGCTGAACTGACAGTGAAAAACATTGAGCAGAGCGATGCTGCGCTCTATACTTGTAGAGCAACGAACGATCTCGGTAGCATCAGTACTGAGGCAAGACTGAAAGTAACTGGAGAGAAAAAGGACAAAAAGAAGAAGTCTGAAACATCTCCTGCCGTTGTTACAAAACGAAAGAAGAGCCAGGTATGCAGATGTTAAATACAACATTTTTCTAATCAAGTTTTCTATATCAGTGACGTAGTTCATTCTAAAACCCGCTACAAAATTTTCGCAACAGATGAATAACTAACACATACAACATTACAGACTCGAAGTACTGAAAAAAACCGTTAAACTGACCTACAAACATTTTTCAGGCAGTCCCAGCGGAAACAATTGACGAATGCAACAATCCGCCCAATTTCAATCACAAACTAACCGATGAGACGGTGAAGATTGGAGAGACCAAGATTCTCAGTGTCACCAACACCACCCTTCCTGAACCAACCGTCGAATGGTATCACAATGGAGAGCAAGTCAAGGACAGTGCCACCAACTATCTAAAGAAGCACGATAAGGTACGATTTAAAACTGTACTAAAGTTAAAAAAACTTGGAACAAACTTTGAAAAATCAACAATAGGTGTGAGCTGTATAAGTATACTCATAAATCTAACAGTGTTCACGAGTTTACTGATTGACCAATCATTTTCTGGGAATTGCAGTTCAACTTCTGGCGGTTTTTATCCAGTTTTTACTAAGCTTGACATAACTCAGAATGAAAAATTATCCGGGATATGTTGATAAACAAAACGATTTTCAGGGTCGCTATGAATTGGAGATCCTGAGTGCAGAATGCGCTGACGAGGGAGAATGGAGAGCTGTTGGCAAAAACGCGTTTGGAGTTTGTGAGAGCAAGTGCAGGTGAACTGAAGATGATTACTAATTATTCAATATTCAAACACTTTACTTTATTGTAATCTATGATGTTTATCACAAGATAATGGGACTACAATGATCTTTCGGATGAGAGAAAGTTTGTTTTCCCCCAAATACACATATGTTTGCACATTTCGGTTACCTCACCGTTCCAGACTAACCGTCGAGGTTCCGAGTGACATGCACGCGCCGTCATTTGATCATCCCCTGACGGACGTGCGGTGCAACGAGAAGGAGAGTCTGAAACTAGATGTTCGCATTGCCGCCAACCCCGCTCCGGAGATCTTCTGGTACCGAGATGACACCGAAATCGAACACGGCAACCGTCATCGTCTGCAATATGACGATTCGGAAGGAAACTATTCTCTGACCATCATGGATGCCTACAAGGAGGACAGTGGAGAGTATAAGTGAGTTCTTGTGGCTCTTGTAACAGAATTAGTCATTGACGCTTCACAGTAGTCTTTCCTGCAACATTGTAGTAACCTACAACCCGGTAGAAAACGTAAAGTATTGTTTCCTTTTTCGCCATTCTCGTACTTGTTGTTCAACTCAACCATGAAAACAACCTTCCTATTCTTTTTCTCAGGTGTCTTGCCAAGAACAAAATCGGAAAGGCTCATACCTTGTGTTGCGTTCGAATCGAAGAGATCGAAGCTTTGAGAAGCAAGAAAATCGACGTCACAAAGGCCCCAAGATTCAGAATGCAGCTGCCCAACCCTAGAGAGGTAGTATTCCAGTCGCAGTCAAATCGTTGATTAAATGCAAATATGACTATATTTTCTAACATTGCTACTCTGTCGAAAACAAGCTCGAAAGGTCATGGGTATGATTTGATTGTTAAATTACGTTAAATTATTGTTCATAAAAAACTGAATTCACCAACACAGTGAAAACTTACATTAACAATTCAAGGTACCTGAGGGAGCTGAGATGGTACTGGTTTGTGCCGTGACCGGTACTCCTTATCCCAACATCACCTGGCTGAAGGACGAGAAACGAATTGAAATGGCCAACAAACACACCAAGTGCGAGAACGGTGTCTGCACCCTGACAGTGTTCGCCACTACCTCTGAAGATGCGGGAACATATGTGTGCGAGGCAGAGAACATTCACGGAACCGTGCGCTCTACTAGCCTGGTGCAGATTATACGTGGGTCACAAAAATGCGTTGTACAAGCTGGGATGAGAGGAGATCGAAATATATAAAGTGAAATGGAGTTTGGAAAGGGGAGAGATAGTGTATGAGAAGGAGATACATGAAAAGAGTGAGAGAGGAATGGAGACAGAGAAAGTTGAAAATTCTAGATGTGAACTATAAAAAAACACTTTTAAAAAGAAGCTAGTATTTTCATTTATACCTTGCAAAACGAACTAGTATGAATTAAATCAGAACGATTTCTGTTTCTAGCTCCTGTCGACAATTTGTTGAAACCGCGATTCGAAGACCTGCTGATAAATGCATCGGCTGTGGAAGGAGACGAAATCGTGCTAGAGTGCTCAGTCAAAGCCAAGCCAAACCCCACTATCACTTGGTTTGTCTCCTTTACATATCATATTATTGTGATGATTGGTTTTTTGTGTGCTGGGTATTACTGTCGCTTTGAATTCTCAACTGATTGATCGAACTGACCTATTTTTCCAAAGCAGCTTCAATGAGTTATTGATTGATGTGGACAAAGCTCTAAATTTGAATACTGTTCCATAACCTATCATCCCTATTCAATTCTTGCAAATGTTTAGGTACAAAGATGGCTTGAAACTGTTCATCGAGAACAGAATGCTACAGTACACCGACCGTAAAGGCGTGGCTCGTTTGAACATAATGAATGCCGTGCCGGGAGACGCCGGAGAATACACCTGTGAGGCTGTAAACAGCAGTGGCAAAGACTTTACCCACTGCGCAGTCAAGATTGCAGGTATAATTTTTCTCTAATCAAATGAAAACTCGGTAAATGCTCGATATGAGTTGACACAAATCACATAAATTGCGTATACATCTTTCTACCTTTAACATTCCTTTTGGTAAAAACTTTGTCAACAAAGCCTTATAGTTCAAACGAGCGCAACAGTAGACAAAAAAACTAAAAGAAAACACGTAAAAATTAATATTTCACGTTTCCGACAAAAACAACTTTGATGAATGATATTAGTTCAGCGTCATCTTGAAATGAAAACAAATGTACCAGCAGTGATGAATGAAAGTTTATGTTTCTACCTGATTTCTTTCTAGAAACCGGTCTAGTTCGCTCGCGACTTACACCCTCTCGTAGTCGCAGTCGCAGTCGATCTCCGTCCGTCGTTCGATCTGTGGAGGAGACCTTCGCACCCATCATCACTCGACCTCTCGCTGATACAACTGTCATTCAGGGTATGAAATAGTTACTCATCGACCTGATTTTCATTTTTCCACCTTGTTTCTCTTGCAAATTTTGCTGACACTCATTAAAAATGTAAATGAAAAAGTATTATCACGCAACAGAAGCTGTATTTTATTTTGCAGTTGGTGACAGTCACTTTCATAAACTGAAACGTGTAGAGATGGCTTTGCTTAGACTGACAAAACAGTTGCGGTGTAGTGGTCCGTTACTCTTCACGTTTCTTTGTTTTTGATTATCTTGTTTCATTGTTTTAACATCTCCGTTCTCAGGCAACCGTGAACTTCTGGAAGTAGAAGTAGACGGTGCTCCAACACCGATGATCGAGTGGTACCACGATGGAAAGCTGGTGGCTGAGAGTCGCACGCTCCGCACCTATTTTGATGGAAGAGTGGCGTTTCTGAAGATATATCAGGCCCAAGCTGAACACCAGGGACAATATGTCTGCAAGGTGAGATTAGCGTGAGCCATGAAACACTTGTCATACTTATACGCAGACGTTTGGGCAAATTTCATTAAATCTATCCTGCTCAACATTTGTGTTAAAATATACAACATTTATATGAAAGTAGAATTTTTCTATCGGAATATGTATTTGTATCTAGTTGAATATTATTAACCCCCAAATTCAGGTTTCAAACAAACATGGCTGCGTGGAGACCCGTGCCACGCTCGTTGTCTCAGAGCAGCCAGGACCAGCAGAGCATGTACCGAATATGCCCACCTTCATCAAGAAGATACAAGATGTAGTGGTTAAAACGGTGAGTGTTTGGTTTTGTACAGGGAAACGTCATAGTCTTGAAAAACGCCGTTGTTCGCAATTTTTACTCAAGGTTTCTGGTCACAGTTAGAGATATTTGCGTTATACTAAAGTAAACACTGAGTTCGGACACACATGATATGAATGAACAGGTCACATGAATTTAAGGTATAGGTAACAGATGCTCTTCAGCATTCAAATTTTTCATTTTGACGTGTTTTTCACGTTTTACGTAAAACTTAAAGTGTCACTCGCACGAAATAAACCACCATTTTGTTCCAGCTCGGTGACAGCGCCGCCTTGAGCTGTCAGGTGCGCGGAGACCCGCAGCCGGCTGTCTGCTGGCTACACAACGGACGTGCGATTCACGACCAAGAGACTGTGAGAGTGCGAGTTTTCGACGATAACACCGCCACTCTGGAAATACCTCATGTCAACGAGGAGTTGTGCGGAACATACACAATCGTCGCTACCAACACGTTTGGCGATGCCCACTCGTCCGCTGAGGTTTGTTTGAATAGGTTTACTTTTCTACTTTACAATTCTGAAAAATCAACTACTTCTGTGAAATGTTAAAAGAGTTGAAGCGGTTGAATTAGTATTTGAAGCATTTGAAACACAGTATTTAAACAACAAAAACAAAATTTTGAATGTGTCTATTAATTTAGAACAACAAAAAAAAATTTTGAATGTGTCTATTTCCACTAACAAATTTTCAGCGTGAGTGTGAACGGGAGATCAACTTGTGTTGAACACAGATGAATTGAAACACACTGTTTGCAGGTTCGCTTGGAGCATTTGGAAACAAAGGCGATGGCCGCGTGCCTGCCGTACTTTGTCGTCGAACCAAAGCCAAAAATGGTCGTAGAAGAAGGTTCCGTTCTTAGCATCGTTGCCGACGTTAACGGATCTCCCGACCCGGAAATCGTCTGGCACAAGGACAATCGACCCCTGAAAGCCGGAAACCGGATTCAGTTCAAAAAGGACGGAATTACCTGCCAGCTAATTATTACCAACATAGCCGGGGACGATGAGGGAGTCTACACAATCTCCGCTGAAAACGAAAAGGGAAAAGTACGACAAAACACTGAGGTTGTGGTGTCACTCAGAAGAGAGAATGACACCAAGAGCTCTGTGAAGATTGTGAAGAAGGACGAGGCTCCAGACGCACCTGACGCTCCGAGTTCATTGGATGTGACCAGTAATGCGGTAACCATCACTTGGACCCCACCAACTGAAACTTGTGGTTCAGAAGTGGACAGCTACAAGGTGGAGATGAAAACCCCCGACGAACAAAATTGGAAAGAAGTCGCCACAACACCAGCTACCAAGACCCAAATCTCCGACTTGAAACCAAATACCGAATACATGTTCCGTGTTTCTGCGAAAAATCGCAAGGGCCATGGTTCATTTAGTGCTGCCAGTAATCCTATTCGAACTCTGAATACTGGCGAGGCACCGGTTTTCACGAGCTCGGTTCCCTTAACCATTACTGTCTCGCCTGAAGAAGGTATTTCAATAACGACATCGTTCAGTGGAATCCCACAACCGCGAGTAAAGTGGTACAGGAACGGACAGGAACTGAAGGAGTCGGAGAACGTGACCATCGCTGTCGGTGACGCCAGCGCTTCTCTAATCGTTGCAGAACCACAACTTGGAATCGACGATGGTGTCTACGCCTGTCACATTGAAAACCAACAGGGACACTCTTCCTGTGAGACTACAGTGATTATCACCTCCTCAGCTACCACCTCAAGCGCACCATCGGAGCCAAAAATGACCAAAGGAACACCCACCGTCAACAAACAACTAAACAACGAAACCGTGCACGAAGGTCAACAATTCCTGCTTACTTGTAGAATTACCGCCAAACCATCTGGAACTGTTGCGTGGTATCGCGATAACGACCGATTGACCTCTAGCGGTAGATACGAAATATCGTCTGCCAAGGATGGAACCCACAAGTTGATCTGTCACTCCAGTATCTGTGACGACAGCGGTGTATATCGTTGCGTGTTCACAAATGAAAACGGAGTAGCACAGACGGAATGTGAGGTTACCGTACACGACGTGAAAGCTCAGACCGCACCACATTTCGAACAACCACTGACCGACCTGACTGGACTAACTGGAAGAGAAATCATTCTCAAATGCAAGGTTACCGCCAATCCTGAGCCCCAGGTGTGTTTACGTTATTAGTATTGTTTAATGTGAGATTTAAAATATAATTTTTTTGCAAAATCAGAAATGCGAGAAATCGTTAGCGATAGTTAAAAAAATCAATTTGGACTATAAGTATGGCACCATAGCAAAGTCTCCTAAAAAGGTCAGCTCCGAGCTGAACTATCTGGACACTACCTTCTCCCAGGTTCGGGTCACCCCCACTATGCTTAAGCACGGAAAGTTGGCAACTGGGTGGCCAGACTGTGATTACGTCCTCAATCAGGTTGAGCTCACCACTTTCATGACTTTGCTACGGCGCATGGTGTTTTTCAGATAATGTGGTCTAAGGATGGTGAACAGCTGGCAACCAGCCGGAGAGTTAAACTCTTATTTGAAGCCGGAGGTGTCTGTAAGCTTGTTCTCAGCGACTGTTCAGGAGCTGATACAGGACTCTATCTTTGCTCTGCTAGCAATGTGGTGAGTAAATTACATAAGTTTTCACTCAAACCGTTTTCTTTCAACTTGTTCAACAGTTTCCACAGTGGTATTCGACAGAGTAGCTACTTATAGTGAGAAAACTGAAAAAAAATATTATGAGTGATACTAAGGTGCGATTTCATAGGCTGATCATAACTAGTTCAGGTTGGTGTCGACTCATCGAGTTGCATGCTGACAGTTGCTGAAACAACCGGAGCCGATGCCCATTATGTGATCGCAGACATGCCGGAGACGAGAGACATTGTAAGATTTAAGATTTCTACACACACTAATTTTCCAAAACCCTGAAATTCCTTACGTAACGCAAGATATTAACTATTGTCATTCAACTTCTGTTTTTCAGTCCAAAAACTCAAAAAAAAACTGAATTGTCAGACAGTTAAATGTTTCTTTTTCTTGAATGTCTATAAACAACAACATGTGTCTAAAAATAACAACATCTGTCAAATCATGTAATGAATACAAACATATTGATTTTTAGTCACAATTGAAACCTCGTTTCATTCGTGCACCCGCATCGAGCATGGAAGCGCAAGAGGGTGGACAGTTCAAGCTGGTCGCCAAAGCTGTTGGAGAACCAAAACCACATGTGACATGGAAAAAGGTAACAATTGTTTGGAATACACTTATAGTGTTATTCAATTGCACAATCACGTGAAACATGTTGAACACAGCAGAACACAGAATACCCAACAACGTTAAAAAACACACACCACCATTTCAGGACGGCCGTGAGATTCTTCGAACCAACCGTCTGTACAAGTCCTTTGTGACCGGAGACGGTGAAAGTCATTTGATTGTTGAGATGGTTGTCTCCAAAACCAGCGGAATATTTAGTTGTGTGGCAAAGAATCCCCACGGCGAAGAAGAAGTGGAGACGCAAGTGTTTGTCCGTGAGTTTCTTCCTGACTTATTGAAACTAGAATGTGAATCTCAAACTAAAGAAATTATGAAACTGTTTTTCACGAGGACTCTAGTTGTAAAACATAAGTAATCGTTCTATCCCAGCTCTGCAAGATTGTTTACACGTAATGTGAAAGAATAATTGCATATACCAATGGATGAATTACTTGTGAGAAAATAATCAATGAAAAAACTTTTTTCAGAACGTGGAAACGTGAAGTCGCCATCACAACAGATGCCCAAGTTCGTTCAACCTTTGAAGGATATGGGAGTTGTGAACGGTCATCCTGCCTCTCTTGTCTGCAAAGTGAGTGTGATCTATCATACTTTCTCACTCATTTTGTCTCTTCTATGTCGCAATCAAATTGTTCTTTCCACTACCTCAAACGTTGATGTTTGGGTTCTTGAGTGAAACTGGTCTAGCATTAGGTCACAATGGGTCCCGATTTTGTGAATTTTTTGTTACTTCAGGTCCGAGGAAATCCTGAACCGGAATTGAAATGGTCGTACATTGATGACTACGGTACTACAAGTTCTCTGACCTCGGCCGGTAGTGGCTGGATTGAGTGCAGAGGTGGAGAGGTGAGTTGTTTGGTCTTATCGGGAGGTGGAAATTCTTCCAATTTTACTTAAGTATTACTACTTCTTCATCTGACTTTTTCGAAGAAATTAGCGAATTCCGAACTACGATAGGTGGTCTATTGTAGAAACTAGAAATATCAGTCAACCTAGTTTTCATTTCTAGTCCGCCGAGCTCAAAGCAGATCGCGTAATTCGCAGTCAGCAGGGAACCTATCAGTGTACCGCCACCAACTCACTCGGTGAAGCCACGTCACAGTGCTATCTGCTCATTGGAGGTAAGTTTTTTTTTCAACTTTCTTCATCACAATTCCCCAATTGGGAGCAAACTGTACGTATGATGAACGGGATCAATTATGTCAAATAGTTTCACAGTAGAAATTGTTGTATTGCGTACCGGTTAACCAATGATTTGCAAAGGGACATGAATACGTTTCCAGTGACTATGCAATTACACATCCAAAACTGTGGAACTTGTTTCTATTCCACATGCAGAATACAACAACTTTTTAACGTACATATTAGGTTATCACCAAATGAACTTTTAGGATTGTCGGACGAGCCAGCTGGTCCACCCCGTTTTGTCAGATGTCTGCGAGATGTTTGGACTCCTTTGGGAGAGACGGTCGTGTTCGATGTAGAAGTTGCGGGAATTCCACCACCCGAGCTGGTCTGGTATCACAACGACAAGAAAATCAAAGAAGGAAAACATATTGAGGTGAACTTGATTACTTTATGTTTCCAATTATTCAGTCAAAGTCTCCCACCAAAACATAATCTCCATCAATTTTTTACCTAGGACATTAAAACAATTAGTTTCAACCAGAACGCGTGGTCAATTACAACTCATTGTAATGCTCTCCACAATTATTGTCATTTCAGATTCATTACACCTCCGAGAACACCTGTGAGCTGCGTATCATATCACCAACCCTCCGAGACCTCGGAAGTTACGCGGTCGAGGCGTTCAATGTACACGGAATCGTGCGAACCACCGGCTCTGTCAACGTGGGCGAACCGCGTCACATGGAACCACCCAAGTTCCGACAACCGGTCATCGAAAAGGCCATTTCTGTTCAACCAAAAGTGGCTTTCAATGAGAAGGTTTGTTTTCAAAACATTGATCACTAAAATGCTCGAAGAACTATATACTATGTCTGATAACTGTAGTTTGAGTCAGTATGATAACTGTATAACATACTACTTCACTTCACTTCATACTACTTACTTCACGATTTTACGATCGGAAACAGAGTGATCCATTATATTTCACTTAATTCGAATGATTTTTACAGGTGAAAAAGTCTGCCTCCACCGTGCGAATGGAACTGAAACGGAAAGGAGCTGCCCCAGTGTTCGTGCACGGACTGGAGGACATGGAGCTCAAAGCCGGCGCATCGGCTGCGGTCGCTGGAAAACTTGGAAGAAGTTGGTTTCACAAATTAATGAAATAATTATAGTAAACTTATACTATATTTCCTCTGTTTAGGTCCAAAATACAAAAAAACGTACAAAATTGAAAGATAAAAACTATCCAGAAGTGTTCAACAGATTGCCTAATGAACGTTTGAGTGTGTGTGAAATAAGTTTGAAATAAAGAAATTTCGAAAACTTACGTTATAAGTGGAAGGATAGTGAACTCCTGTTTTGACTTTGAAAACAAACAAACTTCAGAACACCGACCAAGACCTAACGGAGCTCCAAAGTCTCCAAGAATGGACGCCAAAGGACTGGCTGAAAGCATTCTGGCTGGAATTGCTATGGACGAAGATGGAAGAAAATCAGCGGAAGATCAATCAAAACCAGAACATAACGGTTGGTATAATGGTTATTCGTGTCATGGTTTCCTGATCAGTTTTCATTTATCCCTGATTGGTTGGCTATCATTTGAAAAATCAGTTATCGTTTAATATGTTTTTCTTAGTACGTTTATTTGGGCAATATACTCACAATTGTTTCTCGTACTTCTTTAATGTAAACCGGTGTAAAACAAGAATGTGAAATCCATACACTCTTAACAAAAAAGAAAGCGTGCAAGAACACTAGTTATCCTTTTCAGCCTTGGCTGAGGTGCGAAATGCGATTCAGAATCGCAACAAACGGACTTGTCGACCAAAGTTCATCGTGAAACCGAGATCAAAGAAGGTGGGTCTCATAAAAGTTTTGCTCCGGTTCAATTTGGGAAGTTGTTCTTTCGAAATTACTCAATGTTACCGTAATAGTTAACTTTTTGTTTACATAATTTGTTAACAATACTATATATTTGTAATCTTATATCATAACTCACCTAAGATTTTGTCTCTTCAGGTGTTGGAGGAGTACAAGTCGCTACGGCTGAAAACGGCTATCTCTGCCAACCCACTTCCGTCGGTTCATTGGGACAAGGACGGCATTATCCTGGAAACCGGAAACAAATATTCTATCTACAACGACGGAGATTTCTACTATTTAGAGGTTGTTACGAGCAAACTTCGTTCTACCTGAAAGTACGAATCACATTCTCCTTTTCATATATTTTGTAGTTTGCTCTCAATAGTGGGTAGAGTAATGAATGCAACAATTGTATTGGTGGTCTATTTAAATACAAAAATAATCAAGTTCATGTGAGTTATTCAGGTTCATCACGTTTCTAAGTTCGATCAAGGATTCTACAACTGTTGTGCTGCCAACAGTGAAGGAATTGTCACCTGCACTTCCGAAGTGGAGGGTAGGTTTTTTTTTCAATTTGTAGTTTGCTTCCCAAAGATCGTAGTTTGCTTTGTTTCATAGAATTGTGTTCAGATTCAAGTTTTTGCGAACGATTTACACGTTTATTTCAGTGTTGAAATCTGATGAGACCTCTATAGAACAAGCCAGGAGAAGAAGCCGTAAAGAGGCCAAATCTCCTAGTTTCATCGAAGTTCTGCCTGGAAAGTTGAAGGTTGGTCATACTCCTTATGTCAAATGAAAAGTTCCTTTAAGTTGAGAGAAAACGAAAAAAACCTTTTTCCATTTACATACCCATAATTTTCAGACCAATGCTGGAGAACCATTTTCGGTGGAATGTTCTGTGAGTGCTTATCCCGCTCCAGGCATTCAATGGTATAGAAACGGAGCCCCACTCCTGCCTCAAGCCGAACGGTAAGGATATATAATTTAACCCTAACGTTACCCTAACGTTATTCATTTATCTATTTGTTATAGCATTCATTATAAGTCTAGTAAGTAAACGTCAGGCATATATTTTATCTGATGCAAAACCGTACTCTCAAAATTTGCCGTTTCACGGTTAGGTTAAAAAATAATAAATTCCAGTTCTGACTTCTTTATCTAATCTACGGTATCTTCTTCAGTTACGTGATGTCCTATGATGGTGAATGTGCCACTCTGAAGTTCAGCAACGTATCGGTCGCCGATGAGGGCAAATACACGTGCGAAGCAAAGAACGAGCACGGAGAAATTAAAACTCAGGTCCGTGTTTGTAACCTACTCAAAAAATCAAAAACTTATAACAAACACTAAAAAACTTGGGAAAATACGTGTGTGCAAATCGTTTCCTAAAGTTGAATTTCGCAAAGTTTAGTGTTCTGTACTCCATACACCTATCGTTTCCAAGTCTAAATTTTTCAAATTCATATTTTCAGATGGCCCTTACTGTGGACCCTGGAGAGGCTGGAACAGGAACTGGAATTCCGCCACAATTCAAGTGAGACCTATTTTTGGTTGCACAAAACTATCACATAAAGTATTGAAAAGTAACAATGAAATAAATTTCATTCTAAACATTAATTACAACATTTGAGGACTGAGAAGATTCGTTCGATCGTCAAAGCAATGGATGGAGACCGTGTTGAGCTGGCTGCTGAACTCGTACAAGGTATGTTATTATTATTCACAGATGATTTTTGAAGTCAAGGAAAACAGATGAAGTCAAGGAAAACCGACAAAAGGTTGAAACGAGCAGAATGTATGAAGGAAAGATGCTGAAAACTCCAACAAATCGTTTTGCTCATAATGCTTACAAATTGACTTTGGATTGTGAACATCACGATTTTGCGTTCTTGTGCACGCTGTGAAACTATGAGAGAAGTTGTTTATTTGAATTCTGACATTTCAGGCTCCGAACCGATGCAAATTCGCTGGCTGCGTAACAAGATGACCATCAACGACTCCCTCTCCTTCCAGTACAGTAGGAACGGATCAG
This sequence comes from Litoditis marina, assembly GCA_964036275.1. Classification (NCBI taxonomy): domain Eukaryota; kingdom Metazoa; phylum Nematoda; class Chromadorea; order Rhabditida; family Rhabditidae; genus Litoditis; species Litoditis marina. The sequence goes on along the minus strand of OZ038440.1, from coordinate 8,803,347 downwards.
CTGTCAAGCTGCAGGCGAGTAATGACGATTAGAAAACATTTATCTGAAAACCCAATGATTAATATGACTTGACGTTTTAGAATTTATATTTTCTCAAAGTACGACAGTTTTAAGTAGGTATTATTATCAATTACTTGACGTACTTGGGAGATGTAGGCGGTTATCACTCAGGAGAGAAAGTGTCATTGAATGAATAGATTCAAATAAATGTGTCTGGATGTAGGTATATACCGCTGATGCGGTTCGATAGTTCTTGCAAAACTCATTCACAATCAACGGGGTATATCTTTCAGATAGCTGACGCGTTCCCCGAAGATGCTGGAGAATACGCGGTGGAAGCCAAGAACCAGTGGGGAACCGCTCGTTGCATTATGAAACTAGACATTCAGAGTTCGTTTTCACTTTTTCGTTTTCTTCGTTAGGATAAAAACAAATTTAGTGTTGTGCTAGTTACTGAAAAACATTCACGTGTTACATGCGAGGCGCGATAAACAACAGCCATTGTATATAAGTGCACATTTCTCAATTGTAAGTTTTTCACGTAAATATACCGTTGCCTAGCGGTGTACTGGTCTTAAACATTTCACACGTTTCACGTGACTCTGAAGTTGCCTAACAAAATGTTCTAAGGCGTCGAAGAGCACTCCTTGGCTGAGGAGGCTCCGCGAGTATCTGATGTGGTGCCCTCCGTTCGCGTTGCATGCGGGCTCGCTGCAGAGCTGCGCGCACGCGTAATCGGACATCCCGACCCAGTTATCGCTTGGGATAAGGGCAAAGTGTCGTGCATGAACGGAGAGAAGTATACCGTGAGTTGATTTACAAACAATTAGTTTGAGCTAAATACATATAATTACGTATCCTTCAGCTCCCGGATACGTATGGTTTACATTTATGTACAATTCATAATTCCTCAAAGAATGATAGAATCGGCAAATAGTATTTCATGAACTTTAAAAATTCGTTTCTGCAAAAAATGATAACTTAATCTCTAGATGGCTAACGAAGGCAACGTCTTCATTCTCCGTATTAACGACGTGGTTCGGTCTGACGCTGGAAAATACAAACTGACTGCTGTGAATCTGGCCGGACAAACGTCTGCCTCAATGGAACTGGTGGTCCACGAACCGACCGAGTTAGTTTCTAGACGCTCCTGAAAGTTAAAAAATAATATGTGAGACAGCAGAAATTGTGCTCGTGCAAATTGAAAGAAAAAACATATTCTACCGCTGTGAGCGCTTTGAATGGAAACTCCTACACAAGTTGACCTTCCATCTAATAATAATGATCACGTCATGTTACTAGTGAAAAGTATTGCTTTGTCCACCTTTATAATGATATGTTCTAAGTATTATAGTAATGGTAATAACATTGATTTCAGGATATGTTCCAATATAAAGTATTGTTTTCAGTTCCACATCTACCGAACCCCGTTTCACCCATTCCCCCGTGTCCGTGCAGGCCCGTCTGGGGCAACGCGCAGAGCTGCGCGCGCGTTTCAACGGACAGCCGGCACCCACCTGCAGGTGGTTCAAGGGAGATCAACAACTCGAAGATGGTACGTAAAAATCACATCATACTCCTGTTGTTTGCTTCTGTTTCAACTACAGGGACTCATATGCAATATGATCGAAAACAACCTCAGATAACTCTGGAGACTTCTTAGAGAAAGTCAAGAACAATTCCTCGAAAAATTGAAAGCCCGTGTCATGAATTCGTACTTCTGTGTAACGAGCTTCCTTCGACCACAGAAACGTCGGTTTCTTAGCTAAACACAAACTAGATGTAGAAATATAGCACATTTCACATAACGTATTATCGTCGCGAGTTCTTTTTCTAATCAAGAATCGTCAAACTTTCACAAAATAATTGTCTAGAAATGTTATATTTTCAGGAGTTAGCGGTTACTCGATCACCGACTTCATTGATTGTTCTACTCTCTCGATAGTGTTCCTTGAGAACATGCATGTAGGAGAGTACCTATGTACGGTCCGAAACGCCAATGGCGAGGACCTCGCAACCGCCATGATTCTAGTAGAAGGTACGATAGGTGTACTTTATTCAATAACAATAATTCTGTTAAGCAACAAACTAACATACTTACACAACAATATTAAATTTGATTATGTCAAGAAGTCATCTCACGTATTCTTATAACATTATGTCTAACTCTGGTCGATTTTGAATGTACTTCTAGTCTTGTACGATCTGCTCTGAAGGGTAGGGCATATAAGGTCATTCGGTTCCGCTTTTCTGTGTTTGTAGTTGGATGTTTGTGGGCTCTGATGAAAAAACTTTGGGAATTGTTCTTTGTTCAGCGATCACCATATAGCCAAAATTTGGTCTTCCGTAATCTTTTTGTTGAGTTTCGAACTCATGTCCGTTCCACGTTGCTTTCAGTCTATGTCCGTCTGATGTCTCACGTATTCTTGTCCACCGTTGCTGCCGTGTGTACAAGTTGTGTTCAGTGGTGGGTTAACTAATTATCATTCAAGACACTTTGAAAAGTTTTCTCGAACCAATACCTGGAATTACATTTCAATCAGACTATAAATGAAGCGTGCGAGAACCAAGGTTTTTCTGAAACTAATAATTCCACTAAGTTTGACAGAATTCAATTGCGTGTTGGGTCCTTTGTTTACTCTGAGTGTCTTCCATTCTTGTTTGAATTACAGTAAAAAAAAGTGACTCACATTGCCATTACACATAACTTTGAAATGTGGGTGAAAGAAACCAAAAAACAGCAGTCGTAGATCGTACACCATGTAACTTGAAAACGATTTCTCTAAAGTTTGAGTCCAGCAAACATAAAAAACTTTCTATTCAAAGCAGTTAGCTTTTCAATAACAATGATTTTTGAGGATAACAAAAATGGGTGTAAACACCTTCACTTGTTTTTGCTTGCCGTATCTCTGTATGCTAAACGACACGTAATGTTCACGTCATGCAAACTAAAATGCACTCTTCAACTAGATTCAAAGAAGAACGTTAAAATCAAACTTTCTTCGATTCTTCCTCATATTCGAAGGTCCAACATTTCGCCTCAGGTTTCAACAAACATAACAATAATTGAATTATGAAATTTCATAGGTGTTAAATATCAATGCGCAATAAACTTTCATAATATTAATATTTCCATTTTGCAGGATCATCAGCGGCGCTGCCTCAACGTCGATCGACGCGAAAATAGAATACTGATCGAATGACTTCCCAACGAATTCATATATATTGAAGAGCGATGTCACTTTATTTTATGCTTTTTCTATTCGTGTTTAGTGTTTCGCTGGACCCGGACCGTAGTTTGTATCTCGTTTAGCCCGGGTCCGGTGCTTGCCTCGCTCAACTCATCGCTCATATCAGTGTAACCATAATCAAGCTGGACTGTTATGTGTTTTCAAATTTTATGAAATTCTGCAATTTTGTATTTTCTCGTAGAAATGGTCCCAAGTCTCTACCAGTCGTTTCTCTGGCCCGAGTCGACTTGGTCTATTGATGACTGGGACATAGTTACACCCGGTTGTACTGTTGCCGTTTTGTGCGAAATGAACTGTGGATAATAAATATATTGAATAATCACTCTTTTTCTATCACGAAATCGAAATAACTGGATACATTGGAATTTTTACAAAGTGTTTGACAGGTAAACTAAGGTAAAGTTGGCTTCGCCACTTTCCTTCTCCTCCCCCCCCCCCGTCAATAAGTTTGTTTTGATCAGTTACACAACTCCCAACACACTTGCTCTCGCTCTCTCTCTCTCTGTCTCTCCTCCTATCTCTCTTTTTCTCGTTCTTCTCTCTCTCCCTTCCCATCCTCTTTCTCTAACATTCTCTCTACACATTCTCTCTCCACCGTCTTATCTGCCGTCAAATTCCTTTCCTGTCTGCGCCCTCCTCTCCCGCTCTATTTCTCAATCGATCGGTCCGTGTACAGTTTCCTGTCCCCATCCTTCTTCTTATTTATTTCTCTACATTTTCCTAGATAATCGTTGATCATTTTCTTAGATTCTACTAAAAATAACTACGATTGAACATCTAATACACATTTACTGTTTCTTGGCTGGAAACTAATTTTATCTACAGCTTTTCTCTGGATCTCTTTCTCTCTCGTCTTTCTATATCTCCATGAAATTGTTATCAGTAGAATATGAACAAAGAAATGTTTTATCACTGGTTCATGACCTTGTCATATGTTATTATTCAAATAGAATTTTCATTTTTGTCTATGCGTTATCTTTTTTCACTGAGAATCTACCTCACTTCAGTTGTTATGTTAAGGTCAGAAAAGTTGTGCATCTTTCTATGTAACTTTTTGTAGCTCTGCTGCCCCTAACTGGCGAGCATCATCAAACACAATGAAAGTTTCTAGTATTATTTACTATTCGTTGTCTGCTCTCAGCCATTCATGAAACCAACTGTAAACTTCAAAATGTCTCCTACCTCTAGTGAAACCTAAACATGTAAATGCCTGCTTTATTAATAGTCTTTCACGTTATATTCCTGAGATTTTTCAAACTAACTGTTGCAACCATACATTCCAGATTTGATTCTCTTTGATGTATCGCGCAATTTTCTAACTGAAATTTTTCTAACTGTACCACAGTTCTGATAGTTGAAGCGAACGTTCACTATTACCTGGACTTTCGCATTTGGTTGCGAACACCTCCACTCTCTCAAAAACAATTATCATTAATCCTTAACATGCTTCTTACATTCTCGTTTCAACCCTATTCCTGTGGAGTTTAGGTTACCAAGTTATTTAACGTGAGGAGGCGAGTGCCAGATCTTTCCTGGTTACCTTTTCTACTACATTTTGATCTAGTACTGTAAAACTGAGAGAAAATTATGTAATTCGGTAACGCCGCGCTGCACAGTCATCATATTTTCCCAATACAAGTTATATTTAGCCGCCGTAACACTTATTAATCAAAACTAAAAAGAAAAGTGTCTGCCCTGCTGATACGGTCACAGTTTCTTGTCACTTGTATGTGTGTCACATGATTTCTACCTGAAACATTCTAGACAGAACTGGACCAACTGTGGTTGTTGGTATACAGTATGTACGGACAAGAATGTGAGGAATGTGCGCGCGGCATGAAACGGCAAGGCCGTCCTTTGGCGCTTTGCCAGATAGTTAGATGCGCATGTTTGTCATCGAGACCACCCGCATAGATAAGTCAACATTAATTCGGGAGTCGGTGCGGGAGAACGGACATCTTAGGCCATTCATCCACCGTACATTGAGTATGGGACAACAGGGTTGACACTCAGAACTGGAGGAAAATTCCGACCTCGCAGTCTCTTGACAGGACACATGGAATTTCGGTGATGGAATGTGTACAAAACGAGACGCAGATAATCTTTGTCGTCTTCTATACTTTTTTGTAAATCTTGAGGTTTTCACAATACTTGGAAACATGAAAACAAAAATGTCAATGTTAAAATTCACCTATTAATGACACAAACTGTACCTATTACTTGTACCGGTTTTTTGGATTGAGAAAATGTATTTTATCACTCCTTCACCTAAAGGATATATTTGTTATTTGATCTGCATTTTGCCCAAAAATGCATATAATCTGGCATTCTGTTACATTGGTCTTCGCCTTCATTCCGCGAACCGCGGTCACATATTTCGGATGTTCAGACATCGCGAAAAATCACAAGTTTTCTTTGTTGCACAAACAGACTGTAACATCTCAGGTTATTTCTTATCATCTACCAAACACCTTTATTTATATGTGTTTTGAATGTGTCACGCGGTCCGGAAGCCCAAAAATCTCTTATCCTTTTGCACGTGAACGTAGCGAAACACTACGGAAATGTCACATTTCAGTGGGCAATGGTATGTTGTTGATTATTCAGCTTGTTTTATTCCTTTTCTTGAAGCTTGTAAGCCACCTTGGAATACATTTTGGGTAATTTCACACAAGTTAGGTAGTAGAGTTGACCTTTTGAACTCTTCACTGTGGCTTACATGCTGGTGGGTATGTTTGGTATTTGAACTTGCAACAGACTACAGACATCTCTAGCAAACGCTGTCTTTTCTATTTGCTGTGCACACTTTTTTGACCCCCTTTCCTCCGAACACATTCTCGAGATGTCCGTTTTCCTGTAGTCGGTACCTATTTGTGGTTACATTCAACTTGCGGTCTATTTTCTCTGTTTAGTTGTGATACCAAACCTATACATATGTGGAAAACTTTTGTAGAGTAGTTTCACATGGATAACAGAGTCTTTTGCTTGAGGTTACTTTGTTGATAACAGTTTCCTGATTCGCGCGACCATTATAATAGTTTTGATTATTCTAATTCAAAGCGGGATGGAAACGTAGTGCTGAACCGGTATATTTTAACGCGAGAGATTATGCTTAAATATGTAGTTTCCGATTGAACTAATTTTTGAAGCAGTAGTTTCTAGGATAACTCAATATTTCAGTTCCTCAGATAGTAATAGTGTGCACGAAAAGTGGATGAAATTAGCGTAAACTTGAAGACACATCAGAAAGAATACACTTGTTATTGTAGTTTGGTACATTCTGCTGTGTTCAACATGTTTTACGTAATCTCAAACTAGTTTAGCAGTGTATTGGATGTGTCGTCGTATATGCTATACTTTGTTCGACCGGACAATTAACCACTCAAAGACCATGGCTATGACGCATGTATACAACTTCCTGTAAACGAACGATAACAAACCTTTGACCTCTATCTTGTACCGATTTGAAGCTTTTGGGTAGGTCAGAACCCGTCACTTGAATGAATTCACTCATAAGATCGTTTCCAGATTGAAAGCGTTGTAATGAACTATTGGGTATATTTCATATTGAAAAATATTGCATTCTATTCGGTTGATTTTCGAAAATAGGGTTTTAGTTTTCATTTACCGGATTTCGTTTGAAATTCGTGAACAGTATAATTTTTGACCTCCTGTATTTCGACCTTTGTACGACTGATAAAGTTTTATTATCTTTTTTCGGAGACGCGATTTACAGCACCTGGTCATCAACACAAACATTCAGTTCTGCAGGTTTGCATAGCATGTTTCAACCAGAGAAAAGTATAGTTTTGATTTAATTGAGTAGATTTTCAAGAGGAAACTTCGATCAATCAAGAAATAACTCACCCAACCTCAGTGATTGAAAGATAGCTAGCAGGACAGCTCAATCTCGCACTAACCCAGACTGATGAACTTTGGGACAACTTTTATGGGCTACATCATTAAGGGCTACCCTTGACGCGGTCTGCTTAGTTTACTAATTACGCTCGGTTTTCCATAACATACCACTTCAAACTCCAAATGTTTGAATAGTGATAAATGCTTGTATTTGTGCGAAGAAAACATTAGGGATCACGTGAACAGGAACGATACCCACGTCATACTGCTCTCACGTAACTTGACTAAACAGTCGTGTTTGTACATTATTATTCCACATATTAATATGAATGAATGACGATTAACTGAGTACCCAATGAACAAACATGCTTTATTTTATCTCTCAATTAACTGTGGGGTCAGTATTTAGGCCCTTTTTATAAGTACAAGTGAAATAAGCCATTTGCTCAATCAACTTATCTCTAAAAGCCTTCAATTTGTTTCTCATCATGACGCAACAAGACATCCATTTATCAAATGTCCTTTTGAATTGACTGCTCTACAATACTTCATGCAAATCTTAGAAATAAAATGAAAAATTGTGGAGGTTTCTCTACGATTGAGTTAGCACATAGGGTTCGCCATTTCCGCAGCAAGCTTATACCTTGTATGTTGCCCTATCCGACTGTGTTTGTAGTTTTTCCCCGTTGCTTCTTGGTATGAAATCATATAATAATATAATGTCGTGTATCGAGACCAAACTACAACTCTCAGGTTAATTGCACAGTCACGTGAAACATGTTAAACGCGATAGAACTCAGAAAAGTGCAATGACAAAGTGCAAGATTCCTCATTAGAATGCTAACTTTACGTTACTATTCAATTTACCTATACTCTACAGGGTTCGCCCTTCCCGCAGCGAGCCTATACGCTGTATGTTACCTCATCCAGCAGTGTTTGTAGTTTTTCCCCGTTGTTTCCTGGTATGAAATCATATAAGCTATGTCGTGCATCGTGATCAAACTACAACTAACCTCTGGTCACTCCCTTCGTATCCATATTCCATGCGTTGATGTGTTTTGCTGCTTGTATCCAACGGCGGCGCCTAATCAAACACATGTCGCATCTCATGAGCAGCGCATTAACATTTGATCGTCACGAAAGTTCATCAGCGCCCACCGCCCGCAACGCTATGTCACCCGTAAGCCGCGTTGACAAAAGGTCTAACGGTCATTAGAACAACCTAATCTTTCGCTTGTTTTCAGAACGCCTACAGTTCCAGTTCTTGATTGAGTCCTATCTGTTTTTTTTTTGATAAAAACACATCACTGCTCATTTCAAACGTTTTCAACACGAGATATTTGAGTTTCGAGGATAGAAATGAACTCATCTCAATTATTAAAGGTGTGCATTAGTATTTAAAACCTTGTAGAGTAGACCATGTTCTTAGCAATTACCCGTTTCTCAATCGATTTTCTATGGAACGTTTATCTTCTCCATATATCTACCTCCGTCTCTTTTGTTTACCACAACCGCTGCCTTGATAACCGTAAAGGTACGATGGTTTCCCATGCGTGATCGGTCGTCGTAAACCGTGGCTATTTTGCCCTTGCGACCCGGTCAAATATGGCCTTGACGCGACTTTTCCGCCGCGTTTGTTGCGTCGACCGCGCCTTTCTTATCTTCTTCACACGAATTAGCAAAATCCCCTCTCGACCATTCTCGTTGTATAACTTGTTCATTCTCCGCGTCTCATTGTAATGAATACACTATATGTGGATGAAATGGTCACGTTAAACGTGTATAACCAGCAGCATTTGAGCACGTTATCAGTGTACGCCCTCAACTTTTGTGTCTCACGTTTCATATGTGACCAGCCGCACATTCGATATATCGCATATCGTGTGTAATAGGAATTTTTGTTGTTTGTAGACTGAGATAACTAACGCTTTTGGTTGTCCCCAACCCCAATTTCGTCGTCTTAAACATTGTCGTCATAGTCGAGGTGATGGTGGTGCTTTCTTTTTACTACTCATTAATTTAATTCCTGTGTAATTAACTACCCTATCTTTTTATAATTATGAATTTGTCTCACAAAGTTTTTTTTTTCTTTTACCAATCACAAACTGATGATGTCTAGATGACAACGCTCTTATAGTTTATAGATCTGTCTGAACACCGCAAAACCGAGATACACCGTATGCCACCGCCCCTAATTGACAAATCGGTTGGTCGAAAAAGGTGTGACTTTGTGATTTCGCGTTTCGTTCCCCACCTTTTCTGGTCGACGTCCCGCCACCTAGTCGAGCGCGGTGTCTCTCCGACATTGTCTCACATTCCTATCCCCCGGTCCCCCCCCCCCCCCCCCCGTATCACTTACCCCGCACCGCTACAGGTTCTCGCACCTGCGCGCCTTCTTTCCTATCATCAATCCCCCCACCGCACTTTCCGCTCATTATTATTTCCACATTCTCCTTACTTTTTACTGATCACAGATTGTCAAAACAAACATTGACAACTGGCTTCTTTAAACTGTATATGGTTTTGCTGTGCTCCAGTTACGATGTTTTTTTCTAATTTTGAATGTTTGTAGTATGGTTTTTATTTGAGTACGAAACTTCAAGTTCATGTAAAATTGTGTTTTTCGAGTTCGGCTTTGAGAAGCCTATTCTACACCGAAAAACTATCGTGATCCTGCTGTAAATCAGATGACCGCTCGGTGCTTTTCCTGTCTTCACAGCTCTGTTTTTTCCCTCAATTTCAGTAACTGACCTTTTTTGAACACAAATCAATACGTGCCAGGTGTGATTTTCACTACAGGACTCGCATTCTCTCCACGCTTATCGTGAATTCTTCATTTTATCTGCCTATCAGTTTGTCCAAATGTCCACTTTCACTTGTCATTTTCACATTGATTTCTTGTTCCTCATTGTCTTGCTTCTATATCTGGTCCGGTATTTGATCAAGCAATCACTTGTACAGATAAAAACCGACACACGTTGACGTAATTTTCCATCAATGTTTCGAGAAATTTTCCTGTGGAAAAGGAAAAGTGATGAACAGAGAGCGTTTTTTTTTTCATTTTGAGATTAAATTTGAATTAGGAGAAAAACTGACGTCATTGAGCGTTTAGTAGATGGAAACCGCTTGATTGCAGAAGGAATCTCCATTGGTTTCGGGGCTTATCAAAGCGTCGCGAAAAACTTGTCGCGGGCCCGCGTTGCGCACAATTCACACCCGATTCGCATATCTTCTATCTCGATCACTTTCCATCTGTTTTCTATCTGTAAGAAGTCTTTTCCTATTTCAACTATTACAATATATTAAGTGGGTTAGAGTTGTCTGGTCAGTAATCGCCGCGATCACTTGTTTTCTAAGTTTCAAATGTTTTTTTTCTCTGGAACATTTCAATTCTATTATTGACTCTTCTGTCCACAAACCACAATGCTCACTTTTCAGTTTCTCCGCACTAAAACTTCTGGTCTGGAGAAAAAAGAGATAGTTTATGAAAACTTTAAAGCGTGAGATGACCACCTACCTAGACAAAAGTTTGACTTGTGCTTCCACTAATTTTCATCTCCATTTGAACTTTACTTTTCTGCTGAACAAATAATTTTCCCCAATCGCCTTCCTTCGCGACGCATCATCGCATTGTTGTGTGGTTAGTCTGCGCTGATAACGGAATTCCACAGCGTTTTGTCTGCTTCACCCCTCTTTTTCCAACGCCAATCAACGTGATAAATTTCGTGTGAACAGTGTCACATTCACATTTCAGCTTCAAGTGTCCAATCTCAGATTGTCACGTTCTCATGTATCAATTCTTAAATTGTCACGTTCTCGTTTCAATTCTTAACTTGTTACGCTCACGTGTTTTTTTTCTTAAATCATCACGTTCACGTATCAGTTCGTCACTTGTCACGTTCCCATGTCAATTCTCAATTTCTCACATTCACATGCATTTCGTCACGTTCACCGTCCTAATTCGCGAATGTAATTTTTCTCGATATTGATTGACCGACAACTTTCAAACGAATGATTGATTCAATTACTCTACACTTGAATGTGGAACTGAAAGAAAACAATGTCTAGAAAACAAAAAAGGAATGTTACTCTGTTCGATAGAACTTGCCCACATTATTTCGATCGCGGGTTCAATTCGTACAAATTACCCTTACTACTTTCCTATCGCTCACCCTGTACACAATGTACCTTCATTGAATTTATTCATGTTCAGGCATTTATGATTACATAATTAGAGATATAGCAAAATATTAGTTTTCTAGACAAGTTTTTGTTGTAGGTTATTTACGACTGTCCTTCGACGACGTAGTTAACCTAATCGTAAAGATGACATAATCGATAAGTAAGTATACAGAAGGGCCAATATTTTGCATCCATTACTATAAAGTATTGAGCCGAAAACTCAGTTCCAGTTGTTGGGAAAAATGAACAATCGCCCCTCACCCAACAATCACCCCCCTCGTGGTACTATTACCCCCCACCTAGTTGAAATCCTAGAAAAATCGCGCGAAGGTGGGGGGTAATTGGTAAATGGGTGGGGGGACATTGTACATCTTCGACAATGAACAATCACCCCCCACAATACAAAATGGGGGGGGGGGGGGGTGATAGTACATACCCGGAACTGATGAACAATCACCCCCCACTCAACCCAAGCCTGCAGTAAATAAGCATGGTGTATAATCGCCCCCCAAAGGTGGGGGGCGATTGTAGTACGGGCCGTTTTCAACCCATTTTCGACCAGGGTGGGGGAAAATGTATACTACTCCCCAGTTGTTTCATGATATTTGAAATCTCACGCCTCTAAGAAAAATAACGAAAATTTCAGAGTTTTTAGAAAAATAGTGCTTTTTTGTCCAAGTTGTAACACCTTCTTCGCAGTTTACACTGTCTGAATTTCCAAACAAAGTCGCTGATTGCGGCGCCAGTTCTATTTTTGCCTGGAAACGAGATTGCAGTTATGTTTTATAGTTTTAAGTTACTTACTATATATTTATTATCGTGATATAATGTTCGTGATAATTCAATATTTTTCTTGAATACGCTAAAATATTTCTTACACATCGTTTACTGAAGTTCACGTTTAGAGGACTCCGGAAAACCATTATAGAGCGATGCATTCATGGTTCTCAATGTACTGCGAATGTTCTTTGATGCCAATAATCATCAACTAAAGTTGTAAACACCACAATCATCGTTCTGTTTGTCTTTCGTTCCAACTACTTTTTGCGTGCACCTCCTTCCCCGCTAAGCTCCACGTAGAGTAGCGTGCGTAATGTTTGCTTTTGACTCGCTTCTTGAAATCCGCCGAAAACAGGGCTCATTGTGTGAAAACGAGCAACTTTTTGGCTCTAGCTCAAAAAATTTTAGTCGTGCTCAAAGCTTGTGCCGTAACTTTTTGTGAACATTTTTGAAGTTCCACGAAAATCAATACTACAACATAAGATTAGATCAGTTTGAGAACAGTTTCGAAAAATGGCGGTGTTTAAATAATATTAAACACGTATTTCCTCTTTGTGAAACCGTTTTATTCCCCTCGTCTCTCATTCTCATTTTCGATCTTGTTTTGATGACCTTTACGAAGCCGATTGTTTGAAATCGATGTGATCTTGTTTACATTCTTCCAAACCCCACGTCAATCGGCAAATTCTCCAATTCGTTTTTCTAGTGTTGTAACAATATTACAGTATCGAGATGCATTTCTCAGTCTGCTCGCGCATGATAACAGAACGAGAACCAGAATTATTTCTACTCACAATTGTGTTTTCTACTAAAAGTTTCTTCAAAACTTGACCTTCGTTGTCTGCATCTTGATCATGTTTACCAGTCAAAATTTTCCTTCTCCAGCTTCCGGAAAAAATATTTGATGGTATGAATCATGCACATTTTTTGAAGCAGTTGGATTCCGTGATTCAACATCATGATAAGAAGTGATTCAAGTCTTACAATGAAATTTCATTGTCGATTTGCACATTTGCATCATTTGTCCGTTGTTCATGAGTTTCTTCAGAATGCATTTCATTTCAATTTGTGTAATTTTCTATCACTTTTCTACGTTGTCGTGAAATATATTCCTGAGATCAGATTCATGAATTCATGTACACAGTACAGTCGAGAAAATACACTGTTTAGAACTATTCAATATCACAAATATGTATCGAGTATTCACTCTCTATCATTAGTTCCTTCACCGAGTTATGTTCATTAAAGTAGGCCCATAATTTTCTTCATGATCCGCACTCATTCCCCTGTTTCAGTATTGGAATTGATGAACAGGTAATGGACTCGTCCAGCTCGACTCCGAGCTCGAGCAGATCGCACACAGCTGCCCCAGCTCGGCTACCTCACCACCTTCTGCAACCATCTTCGAGTACCGCAGGTAACCAGTTTGAGATTGAGCATTTTTCTACCTAAATTTTTTCTACTTTAGTTTCCTTACTGTATTGTAACACAAACATCGACCTATTTTTCGGAGTAATATTGACGCAAATCTAATATTCTGAAAATGTTTCCACGTGAAAATAGCACAGCAAGTTTTATATTCATACAGTAGGAGTGCATGTGAAAAGAAAAAGCACCATCATCATCCGCAGCAAGAACGATATATTTCTTTAGAACATATAAGATTTTGTACCGAAAAAGCGTATACGGTCTATGTTACCCTATCTCGCCGCGTTTGTAGTTTAATCCCGCGGTGTTTTGATTGAATTTCGTAAACTATAGCGTGTATCGGGTTCAAACTAAAACTCAACTATTCCGCCCGTATATTTATTCATTCCAGGTCCCGCGGTTCATTCTCCCTCGGTCCACAATATTCGACCGGGACAGAGCTACGTCACAGTACAGACTCTGTCCAAGGAGAACCTCGTCATCGTTGTCAACGTAGGTTTATACTTTTTGTTATTTCGTTTGAATTTGTAACATTAATATGAAACTCTGCACTTGAACATTTGGTTTCGCATCGTCTGGTTTTACAGCTTTTCTCATCTAAAATTGTCCAAATTGACCTCTTTTTCGTTATTCTTTCATGTGGACCCTTTATAAAGTTTCTGTATCAGAGTAAGTCCACTTAGGAACGACAACGACTGTACGTGACCACCCTTTTCAGCCCAAAACGCGAGTTCACGACGTGTTGTGGAAATGCGGCGAAATTCTCGAAATTACGGAGGATAAGCTGTTTGGCCTGGCGCTTCGACAACCTACGGAGGGAATAGGTTAGTACTATTCGGAAAAAAAATAATGAATAAAATCAATAACTTACTTGTATGAAAACGTTATAGTTCAATTGAAAAGTTCACTTTAAATTTCAATTTTATCTTTATTTTGTTCGTGTTCACTCTTTAATTTGTTGAAGACAGAACTACATCCTTTTTTTCCATAATTTTATAGAAATTGTCTACGTTTCTCAAAGAGTACCCAATCTTTGTGTTTTTAACCTTGTTTTTTGAGGTGGTGACCAACCGCGACACGAGTACTTTTTTCTCGATCCTGCGCAGAAAATCGTCAAGTACGCTCCGAAACAGCCTCGATTCTCAAACTGGGTACGTTTGGGGTTCAGCTAATCAAACTGCTGTGTTTTCGTGGGGAAAGTTCGGGTGGTTCAGAAGGTTGGATTGAAAGTTGGCACAGATCGAGAGCCAAGGAGAGAGGGAGAGGGAGGGGAGGGAGAGATAGTGAGATTTGAGAGTGGCAGGAGTGAGAGGGAGAGAGTTTTGCTTTGAAGAGTGACTACCATCTCGAAACGTAACATTAGTAGGTTTCCATTCCACGTTGTGTGTTGTTCACTGCTTCAGTCTATAGAGATTCATTTCTAATTTTCTGCGCTCATCTCTTACGTAACACACATTCGTCCATCTCACAATCTTTCTACGTGTTTCTGCTATCTCGCAGCTAAATCTGGCCGATCGGACACTTTTTCGAATTCCTCTTGTTTTTGGGACGCCATGGCGATAGTTATCGTCTCATATCTATGAGCACCAGCCAGCTAATTCATCAAAGGTCAAAATAATGACGAAAATATACAAATTTCCGAAGATTTCTGCTAAATTGACCAGCATCAAAGAGATAATAAACAATTTTATGAATTTAAAATAGACAAACATAATGAATGACGTACTTTTGTAATTAAGTAATTGTGAACGCCAAAAACAAAGCTAATAAAACATTTTATCCAGTTACTAAGGTTTTCAAGAGTTTTCACTACCAGTGAGTGCGTGTATGAATGTTATCAATCTTTTTTGGCTGGATGACACGTCATTCTCGACAAACCACAGAGTAGAACACAACTCGGTGTGTATTGACTCCACACACAAAAGATAAAGACCATATATGGATAAGAAAACCATCTTTAACCTCAGCATACAATGAAATTGAGATTCGTATTATCACGCTCTTGCTGTCATTACAACACGAACTCCATTCGTTACGTTTTGAAGTGATTTCATAGCTTGGGATAACAATTGACAATCTGACAACATTTTTTGACTGTACACCGTTTCAGCAAAACCGCAGCACCGAAAATAGGCCGCTACTGGTGCTGTATTTCCGAGTCCGAGTATACATTGACCAAGTGCGGTTAATAACGTGAGTTGTGTTTTTCACGTTTCCATTATACATGATAAAACCTGGGGTAGACGAACTGAATTCCTGAAACCTTCACCCATTTTCTTACATGCGTAAATATAATGACAGAAAACATTAACACGTGTGAAAGTACAGTGCTTGTTACGGTGCTCCATTTCCTACACATTTCTCGTGACTATTTAAGTACTTACTATAGTTTTAGTTGTCTGGGAGTTATTGTCAAATCTTTTGCAAATCGCATATGATAGTTGGAATGATATGTCCTTGACTGGGTCGCTCGATTTATTCTTCTTTTCGCACATTCCATCAGGGGGGAGAGAAGCAACATGGAGAGAGACACATAGATTTAGGCAGGGAGACGAAACTAGTTTTTCATGATAGCATGATGTGATAGAGAAGGCTGCCAACCTGACAAACTATTAAATCACAATGAAATTTGTGTTTTAAGTGAACAGGAAGTCATTGAATTTCTCGTAAAATGTTGTTTATACAAATGAACTAAGACATAACAAACACTATGATGGGAAACTGCCATAAGTAGTAAAAAAACAACAAATTGTAACTAAGTTGGTCGTAGAATCATAAAATGCGCAATTCCAGGTGTCCGCGAGCATTGGAGCATTACTATCTTCAACTCAAGGACAATTTTCTCGACCAATGGGCAGGCAGCCACAGTGTTTCCGAGGAACGATGTTGGGAAATGGCATCCCTCGCCCTGAAGGTGGACAAAGGAGACAATCCCGGAGGGTACGTATACCTTTCGTTGGCGCAGTGGCATGAGTCGCGCCCACAGCGCTGAGCGGCTGGGTACAATCCCTTTAGGCGTCCATGAGAAACCATACCAAGTCTCATAGCAAGTTTCTGCTGATAATGTTACATGTGCTGAGATATGACCTCACTTTGGCTCATTGTAACACATAGTCATTGTTTAGTTACACTATTGGTTATGTTTCAGAAAGAATGACTATTTGAGCTCCTGATTTTGGATGATATGAGTTACCAAAATGGTTTGCTATAGGTTACAGTATACTGCAACCTTCAGTCTCGATTAAATCCTTTCTTATTTCGGTTCTTTGTTTTATCGATAATTAATGATTAATGACAGGGTGTTTCCAACCAAATACTGAACGAAAGGACCAGATTTTTATTTCTGATTTTCTAATACGATGTTTTTGGGAAACAAAAAAAAGTGACAGAGTAAAGTGAGTGTGACACATTGCAGAAATGTAAAGTAAATATGACATTGAAAAAAATTATACAAAAACCCAGAATCCACCTGTGTAAATGTTTCTCTCTGTTAACTTGTTATTTGCTTTTCAGTTATTTTCGAGCCGAGCAGTTCTTTCCCATGTGGGTGATTGACGTGCGGGGTCTGGAGTACATCAGGAAGTTCATGCCAGCCGCTTCAGAAGACCTGAAAGACGTCAGCAGAATTGAGGCCATGACGAAGTTCTGTCTCGAAGCTAGCAGGTAATATCAATGAAATTTCTTATTGAAAATTATGGAGAAACCTGCTTTTGTTTGGAATCCGCAACTAACACTACCTGTACGTTCTGTGTTCATACTGTAGGCGTGTGAGTAGAAGTGAAAAAAGACTGTATTTTTTTATTTCAGGTCTCCGTTTGCGTTGAATTGTCATCTGTACGGACTGCGGAGGCACAAAATGGACAGCGTCGACAACGCCGTGCTCGGTGTCAATGCAAAGTACGTCATTGGGAATTATTTGCATACTCATTCACTTGAAACGTTTGATAGAATGTTCAATTGTTAATTCGTTCATTTAGTATACTCACATTGTATCACGCCGGCCATGTCTGAGTTGTGGTTTAATCTGCAGGCACATCATAACTCTCGTATTTCGTCAATTTCGAACCGAAATCAAACTACATACTCACCAAAATGGCACGGGTTGTACAGTTTAGACTTGTTATTGTGTAAATGACCACTACTATTCAGTTCATCTGTTTTTTTCAGGGGGATTGAGATGTGTGACATTGGGGAGGATGGGGAACGGGTGCCCCTGCGGTCATTGTCATGGAGCAAGGTGACACGATTGTCTTTTGATCGGAAGAAGCTCACCATTGTCGGAGCAGACGGCACCAAAATGTCACTCTATGCACAGAATGAGAGCAAAGCGAGGTGAACATTGTTTTAGTTTCTGAGGTCCTATTTTACTCTTTTCAGTATTGTTTTCAGATTAGTAGATGTAAGATCTGTTTTAGAAGTTTTGTGAACACTCTGATCTTTTCATTATTTTTCGTAGTTCGCTTTTGTCGAGCATAGTGTAATGTCTAGAATGAATATTGTACATTCAACAGACAATACTAGAATCGAGTTTTTGACAACTTTAAAGTAAGTATTAACATTATTATCATTTTTCAATCCCAGGTACCTGCTGGAATTGTGCCGAGCCGTGCACCAGACCCTGCTGGTTCTGTCCCACCAGACCGCCCGCATCGCCCCGCTACCGCAGCCGTTTCTCGAAAAAAGCGTCGATCGATCATCTGCCTCGAACGGCGGTGCCGTATCGCTGCTAGACAATGGTCAGTTGTTTGTCTCTATGTTTGTGACAATGTTTTCACCGAATTGATGACGTTGGTTACTTTACGTTACGGTCATTGTCACGTTAAGAGACAACCTTATACTGCAATGGTTTCATGGAACATTGAACTAGAACCAAATGGAGCAAGGCTGTTTAGAGTGAACTTTTTCACAAATTTAACCACGGTCTCGGGTTATGTATACTATGGAGTTTTTAGGACACAAAACTGTCCGGAATTACAAACTCTTGAACTGGTTTACTCTTACAGACAACGATTCTCTGCTACACGAATCTGTGAGTAGTAATGGGGACCGAGGTCACGGGTCGGTCAGCTCAAAACATCGGGTCCGCGTCAAACTCGACTCCAACCTGGAACTGAAAATCGAAAAGATGGAACTAGAAAGTAAGTCATAAATGATGCCAATTTCGAAGAGATTGATGCCACAGCGTTTCTCTAGTTAGCGATACATATTCAATGTGGGCGCTTTTTCCTATCCTAGCTAATGGTATCTGTATGATAGTCAGTTGGTGAATGAGAATTTCTCTCGTCACTTTGTTAGTTTGCAGGTTTTCGCAATATAGTTTTTCACGATCCCTTGTACTGTTCTCTTTATACTTTCCTATTTTTTTATAATCTATGTTCAACTCCATTTCAGGTATTCGTCAAGAACGGGCCGCCAGTCAGTCGAGTAAAACGAGTGAGACGGAAGTGAGAAAGGAGGTGTCACTGGATGCCGGTCACATGCAACTCGAATTCCGACCACTCGCTCACCAGACTTCTTTTGATCAACCGAACGTGTGAGTATAGTGCTTGTCATACCTAGGTTGACTTCTACAGTATGCTTCCAAAGAAAAACACAGCATTGTGCTCGAATCGTTCTTCGATGATTGTTTAGATATTTTCTTTTTGAAAACCATCACCCTTTACTTCCGTCTAGAAAGTGTAATACATATATACATGATAATACATAGTATCAAATTGTCCTTTTAGGATCAAATATGTTGTATATCTGCTAGTCAAACGTCAATTCACCCAAAACATGTGAAACCCTAAAAAGGAGCTATCATGGAATAAAGTAGTACATGTGTCCCATCTTTTCCAAAAACTGCTTTCTATTATGCACCATCTTTCCCTGAATAGTATCTTTTGTACAGACGGCCGTCTTCCGTTGATTCTGCCTCACAAACCGTGGAATTCGGTGGAAAGGCGGCGCCAGTCGACTTCAACTTCAATTCGAAGCTGGAAGAACATGGCCTGACAGATCAAATCAGTGGGACAGCTGCTGCCGCGTTCGGCAACATGACATTCCTGGTAAGTTTGATGCGGTGTTAACGGGCTCTCGCACAGAAAAGGACTGCTAGTGTGTTAAGTTTCGTGTTTCTCATTTACCTTCTCAAAATGTTCATCTTCTATTGTACTTTATTGTAAGTGCATAATCTTCAATTTGTGGTGGTGCACAATACTCTTCTTTCATTTGCAAAGTTATTCAAAATCTTCGAAACTTGTTGTTTCAGCCTGATCTTCAATACGCCTCATCTGGTGGCTCCCGGAGTAACTCCATTCAACAGTCGAACGAAATGCTGCCCGAGACAGTTCTCAACAGTTTCTATCATGAGAAGGTGTGTAAAAAGTTTCTTTTTGATAACATTAAAAGAAACTAGTTGAACTCTTGTAACTATATTACACATTTCACTCACTTCTATTAAAAAGGAGATGATTCACGAAGGTTGTGAATTCGCACGATGTACCACCACTTTGGTAACAACGCAGAGAATCAAAAAAGTTTATAGTGGAGAATTTATTGTGAACACCTAGACAAATTCTACGATGTTCACAGAAAAAAGCTCACATTACCCTGCTTACAGAACATGGCTAGATCAGAGGACGATGCCGACTCAACGTTACGGTCAATCATGCCATCGCTGGCGTCGATTTCCCTTCATGATCTACGCTCCACCGGCATCCCGCAGGCACAGCGACGTTTAGGGGATGTAACCGATAACACCACTCAAAGGTAAGAAGAAAGTCACTGGAAAACTACTAGGAACTGGTAGATCAAAAACACTAAAACCGATTGGTAAGTTTGGTAGTCAGATTCAGTTTTTCTTAAAAACTGCGTTAGTTGGTTGAATCAACTATTTAAACTGCTCAGCTACAAGATATAATAAGTTTCTTTGAAATTTAAATGATTCGAAAAGACAATATCTCCATGTTTCAGAACGGTGTCCCCGAATGGCAAGCCGCGTTGGACTACAGTAGGCGGCATGATGACACCGGAACAGCTGCAGCCGCATGGACTGACTAGTGGACAGGCCCGGAGCGAGCCAAGAATAGACTCGGATGTCAGTTTCCAGAATTGTTCTTCCGAATCTAATTCATTCTCTACACTGTGTTTTCTTTTGTATTCGTCAAATTTGTTTCAAGTTTGATGAATTTGGTCAATTACAGAGTCTTTGCTTAATACACTTTTCCGTGATTGTAATCAAACTCAATAGTGTTGTATATCTTCAACACTCTCATCATTCTATAATGTTTTAAAAGTTCTGTCATTAAAATGATAATAATAATGAGTTCATCAATACACTGTATAACAATCAAGTGAGAGACAAATTGATAACTTATGAATTGATGTTTAAAACTAATAAAGAACTCTCATTGGTTCCAGCTCTGGACCCACCCTTCCGTCTTCAACGCTCTGCTAGAGTCTCCGACCCCGGCGAACGGGCCGCGACTGTTCACGAAACGGGCAAACTCGGGCGCGAACCGAATGGCAAACAGCATCAACAGGGTTCACTCGATGCCGGCTCATTACCACATCGCGAATGGGTACCAACGAAGTGTACGTTTTAGAAATGTAGTCCTTTTTTTCTGGTTGAATATTTATAGCCAGTATGTCGACAAAAAAGGTTTTTGTAAGCTGATTGAAAGAAACGCTATTGTGTTAGCTCTAATGTGTTGAAAGCAATTGTTGATTTCTTCATCTCTCAAAAGGTACAACCAGGTTACTTCAATTAATTATTCGCCGATTCATAAAGTATTATAACTGTTATGTAATCAAATATCATTCCAGAGTCCGACCGAGGACTACGTGCAGCCCCCACCGAGCCTGCACCATGCCCAGTCCATGAACACTCCGCGGCCTAAATCTCGCGATCCGCCGCCGTACAATCGGGCGGTCGCCGCGCCAATGCCAGTCATGCAGAACACGGGGTGAGACAACAGAAAAAATCACGTACACAGAAAATATCGGTCAACTTCTAGATTTCAAACTCTTCGTTTAATTATTGGTCATAGAATCATGATGCTGGATTCAATGATTTACAATTTAATGTTTATGCAACATCTACCTTCAGAGCAATTTCATAATTTCAGTGCATTTTTGGTACTCTAGTGACGTGCTGAATCTCACATGAACAGTTCATTATAATCGGAATCTTGAATGAATAGTTTATTATAATCTGTGTTTAGAATGCACGGCGTCCCTCCCCCACCCGGTCCAGTAGCTGCCGAGACACCCGGCGGTCAGGCTTCCTTCCCACCAGCCTCGGCCACTCCCACACAATTCACCACCAAGCCCGATGGAAGTTATTTCATTGATGATGTGAGTTTTACTGAGGTGTGATCGCCAAAAACCTCAAAAAATAGTATCTTGGTCAGAAAAAAAAACTGTCACTTATCTTGGACAAACGTTATTTAGTAATGTGACGTTCAATAAGTTATAATTTAAAAAAAACTCAGGCGGATAATGTTGTTTGAAATATTCGCTTAGGCTATTTCAAACAACATTATCCGCCTATAACTCTATACAGACTTTTTATCGTTGAATTTTAATTCTATTATTGTTTTTCGTCCCAAACTGATCTTTTCGGTTTAGGACGGTCTTTCCTCGGAACGACTACGCGACTTCCCGTTGATGCAGCGTCTGTGGCGAGAGTCGAACGGCATGCTCAGCCACAACCGCCGACCCTCCTCCTGCACCGATCTCACGTCAGACTACATCAACACGGCCAACCTCTCCAACTGTGAGTAGAAACACGTATTTCATTGGAAATATAATGGTAAATGTCCTTGGTTGGGATAGATGGTAAAAACAGTAGTTTACTAATATTGTGGAATAAGTTCATTCACTAGTATACATTTATGTTTACGATCTGGAAGTCATGTGTTAAATCGCGAATAAATTTATTCTATTCTATTCTATCTACCTACAACCAGTGTGTTTGGTAGAATCATGGAATGTGTAGAACTATACTAGGCTTCTTTTAAAACTGGTAGCAATGAGGTTTACAACCTGCAATTGTTTTAGTTCGGGCTGTTCGTTCTATCGAAAATAATAGTCAATGAAATTTACAGTGTTCAAAACGTCATCTTGACTAATTACTATTTCAATAGCATCATGTTCCAGTGCAAATTCTGTCCCAGAACGGACCTTCTCGAGCCGACTACTACCTGGACTCCGCCGTGCAGTTCGTCCCCTACAGCGTACCTCGACCGACTCCAAACAACAATCAGAACTCGTGAGTTGGCCTGATCATGAATAATCTGAAAAGAAAACATCATTCAACTGATACAGTAACATTTTCCCATCGTACAAAGTTGACTGACTGACTTAGCAAAATTGTGGAATTTAGTACCTGGGACATAACACTATTTTGATTACCTGTGTTTTATGTGCTACTTTTTCTACGTTCGCTCTCCTCTAGCGTGAAAATAATAGTTTTACTTTTAAAATGTTCAGGTTCGGTTTCCGAGGCCAGCAGAACGCCGTGGTGCTCCCCCCTCCTCCGCCCTATCCCGCCAGTAGAACACCATTGGTTATGTAGATTGTGTACTCAAATTGCCTCAGGGCATGCTCAAACTACAACCCAGTTTGACCGTTCTCCGTAGCAAAACTGTTGATACTAATCTCATGATGTAGGTATTTAGTGTTCACATTCTCGTGTTGTCAGAGTAGTTGTTGATTGTGAATAGCGTCACACAACTGAGATTCTATGTTACGTTAGAGTAGTAGCGAGTAGTTGGTCTTGCCACCGTACTACCTCTTCATTGTGCACAATTGGCTCGGTCGTTGGGGCTGGGTTCATACCGCTAATTGTGCAAAACATAGTTATCGATTGAGTAGACAATCGATAGTTAAGTTTCACAAGTTTGACATTGGCATGAACCCAGCCTTAGATTTATGAGATTCTGTTTTGAGAAACTTCTATTTCGAACCTCGTGAAATGCACAACTCATTACGGTTCGATGGTTGCGGCCCCCGGGACTTGGCACATTTCTTGCTCACCATATTCAGTTCGTTCGTGTCAGTTATTTTCTCCGCGATAGATGTTGTTCCATTGTACAATGTCATAGTCATTCTACGCATAACTTTATCCAGTCACCCCCGTACTGCCGCCCACTGAACGACATCTTGGTCCCGAAATTAATATTTAGTACCTACTTATTTTGCGAAATCTTCTAGAAGCCGTGTTTGATGTGACAACACTTTTCAATCAATACCTCAACTCTACCGAACTTTCTAGAAAGGTCTACGAATACCACACCCGTAACCATGTTTTCACGTTTCACGTGATTCCCACGTGAATTATAAGTAAAGTTGAGAGTATTGTCTGAATAGTGCTGTTGTTTTTGTTTGTTGCACGTGTCTCGCCCGATGTCGGTGCTGCCTTGCCATCCTATGCTACTTATGACGAATTTGATGCTACAATGCCTGTGTCCGCTCAATTCCACTCAAATGTTCTATGTATATTGCAGATTTATGTTGGAGATAATGAATTATATCGTTTATACAGTGTTTTGTTTATGGAACCTGTTGAAGTGGGAAATTCTATGCCGAAAACGTGTTTCATTTCCCCATGTTTTAATGTATTTTGGTGCTTCTTAAGTGCGTACTTCGTAGAATATGGTGGTAGAAAGAGCGAACTACGAATCGAGCTTGTGTTCACAGTTTCACATTAGTCTTCTCAACAACAAGCATTTATTGATGCGTAACCAATCAACAGTCGAATTCAACCACAGTGAGACAAAGGTGTTGGATTGTCTTCCATCTATGCCATTGGGGTCTTGTAGTCGATCTGATCAAGTCCCATGCACAGAGATGCTCCACCACAGATGGGAATTGTTTGTCCAACTATGTAGGAGGAAAGATTCCTGGAAAGAGATAATTCGTTCCTACTGTTGTTGCTGAAACCCTATTTTTTAATAGTTTGTTCATTTTGAATTGAACTCACCCATCAGCAAGAAACAGAATGAGATTGGCTACATCAGCCGGTTGCCCAACACGTCCACTCGGAATGCAACTAGGAATACTTGCCACGTACTCCTCCATCTGAATAACGTTTCATTGGCGCTAATAACCTCTACAGATACCTCGTGACTAAAGTGTTTAGTGTTCCTCGCAGGTTCCAAGCATGACCATACGATAATTGGAAAATCTCTCGAAAAAATAACTATTTCACAGGGTCTCACCATGCTCTGTGAACTTTTGCAAAGTTCAAGGTGACTCATATGAACGACGAATTTACATTTTTAGCAACTATAAAATGCTAACTTCATGATACTTAGATTTCAAATGTTCCACGCACCTTGTGAACTTTGTCCTGTGCCACTCCCAGTTTGGTGAAGAACTGCGTACTGATCAAGCCAGGGCTAGAAAATCTCGTATTATTACAATTTCGTGAATAAGTTTGGTGAACTGACAAGTATATGTGTCGTATATCTACGTTTTTTAAGTGGTAGTGAACCCGTATCTCATGTTTTTTTTTTACGTGAACTGTTCGAAGGGTTCCACGGTGGTGTTTGGACCGAAATGTTGGCGAACTATTTGCCTACAGAAGAATTTTCGAGAAGTTTGTTTTGAAGACAAAGTTGTTTCTGTAAAATACTTACTTCACGGTGTTAACACGTATTCCCTTTTCAATATAGTCCAGCGCCATACATCTGGACATGTGATCGAGAGCTGCCTTGCAGATTCCGTAGTATGGCATTGAGACTATCTATAAACAGACTGGAGATGAGTTGTACCAAACATAACTTATTCCATTTCACAGCCCAGTGCTGTGAAACTACTGATTTTCATCGTCATAGATCTACAACCTTTTGTGTCCATCTTTCCATAACCTATTCTAAAAATAGTAGTCAGAACGCAATCTGTGACTAGTCGAATGGAAAGGGTTCGCAAAGTTTAATTTTGAATACCCTGAAGTTGCAGGTTCACTTTCAATATTTCGTATTTCTCACCCCGTTAGATGACAGCGCCATTACACTCGATACGTTCACGATGCACCCCTTGGTCTTCTCCAAATGGGGAACACAGAGAAGGGTCAGCTTGAATGGTCTAAACGATAATTAATTATGTAAATCAAAGTTTCATTTAAAACCAACTATCGCAAACACAAGTATTGACGGATTGTAAAAAGGTATCACAAATTTCACGCCACCGATGGCAAACTCGTAATAGCCGATAAACGTTCAGGTGAGAAGTAATACAAAACTCACGCTCTCAGATTGATAGCCACGTTTTTCTCGAAAACTTCAATGGGCTGATCGAATCTCTCCTTTCCGGTCTCATCGACATAGAGAGCCGCCGCATTGTTAATCTAACAACCAATTGAATAATTTCTTCAGAAATAATGTTGGTCTAAACGGAAAATGAACTGATGTATAAAATAAAAATGTAATGTCACTTTCTATTCGCCTGGTTTGGTAATCTTCTGTTATTTCACGTTTCGCGTGAGTACTCGGTTACTCAGCCGTACTGTTGAAGGTAGTACATTTTCAGCGCTTTTCGAGATTTGGAGAATCTTCAAACTACAACATGAGTACTAATCAACTTCTCATTTGCGCGCAGAAATATCACTCCAACTTCTCTAGGTGATGAACGTTCTATGTTGACGAAGCGATATGTTGATATTAATTTGTAAGTCCCAGGATTCATACCAGCACATCCAGTTGACCAAATCTGCCGATTGTTGACGTGACCAGTTCTTCGATGTATTGATCGGAACTTATGTCTCCCGGTTTGGTCAGCAGATTGCGGCCCTGCGCTCCGGCGTTCAAACAATCTTGCTCCGCTTCCTAGCAAGTTGAACAATCAGTACCGTTTTTAAAATCTTCTCGATGTATTCGAGCAAAACAAATTGTCATCTCATACGCTTCGGTATCGGTTCAACCTGATCAGGGCACAAAATCGCAAGTTCTCAGAGTAATAAGTATAGTTCGAAATGTTCATTCTGTTCTATAGTTAGTTCAAACATATAATAGGTCTCTACTGGGTTCATTCGGTGTTCAAACTCTTTCCCGTGAACGGCGCGGTTCATAAAATATTCTCATTCTCACTATTTCTATTATAACACTTACCGCCAGATCCATACAGTTACGTCCTGTCAAGACAACCTTTGCTCCGCGGCGAGCGAATTCCGTGGCAGTGTAGCGGCCGATACCGTTGGACGAACCTGAACCAAGAGGAGGTTAAAAACTGGAGTGCCATCTGGAAAACGAATTTAAGCTCATAGGAGGAACGCCTTGGTTCCCGGGTGTTTTTGTACTGAGTTTTGACGGCACTCACCAGTAACAATAACCACCTTATCCTGAAACTGGCCAGCGTGGAACATTTTCTGAAACGGAACTGGTGAACTGCGTTCTTCTGAAACAAAACGAAAATTGTACAGAGAACAGAGTTGTGTGAGGTAAGTGCAGACTCGAACATTGCTGGATGCTTTCTCACCGCGTTGCTTCTCATTTTTATAGTGTCAAAATCAGTTAATACTTTGGATGAAGTTTTTTGGCAAGCAAAAACATCAATTAACCGATTTTCACACTCAAAGTGCATACCACACACAGTGTTTAACCGGAGGAAAAACTCGATCGACAACAGATTACCAACAACACGTTTGTTAATCATTTTCAACTGTTAGATAAGTAATAGAGTTTGATCAGGATACGTTTAGCATGCAAGAACTACTGTTGTTTGCAAATTTCGTGTGTCACTCTTCACTGTACATAATTTTTAAAAGGTTAGTTGAAAAAGTGTACGTGGTTCGCGAAAAAAGTCAAACAGTGTTTTAAAATTCAGAATCTATATGATGTGTGTATCACAGTTTTCACAGAAAAAGTGAAAGGTGGCTGTTTTGAAACAGCGGCACGTTGTTAGATTCTTGCTTACCGCTCTATTCTCTTTCCTGTTCCACTATGTCAATAGATTAATTTTTCCGGCGTGACGAAATTTATGCTGTGTTTGAAAATGAGACTACAACTAAATTTCACCCTACGTAAAATATGAACAACCTCGTGAGAAAACCCATTCTTTGTCTGTAAGTATTCTCATGTGTTGCTAACAAATAAAGCTAATAATTTCTGATACGTCATTTTGCCCAGTGAACTACATTGTTTTGTGTGTTTTTCCGTATGTCAAATGGTTTTTCTCACCTGCGATATTGCATACTTACACATGCTTTGGCTTTGGGTTGGCATCGTCTTTTTAGCTGGGTATGATCATGTTGTCGTTATAGTTTGTTCTGTATCATTCTAAAATCGACAAAACAATCCTCTGAATTGTTAGTAAACACATTACAGGGTCAACCAAACCAGAACCATACGTACCGTTTTGGCCAGTATTTCTTAACGTCTGAAGATTTGTTATCGCCATTGACAACGTTTTACCTTATCAAAATGTCAATGTACCTTAGTGTGAAAGACATATATTTTTCTTCTCACTAACGCTTCTACTTCATATTTTGAACTTTTTCATCCATTAAAGATCTGTATATAACATTATTTATTGTCACGTTTACAACAGTTAGTCAACAGTCCATTCTCTTTCTTCAGCGAGCACCTCCAGCTCCAGATTGAGAACTCCAATGTCCATGGTGCAGTTCGGGATCTTCCCGTCGGTAATGTACTTGTCCGGAAGCGTGAACTTGATTTTTCTGTGACCGGGCTGAAAAACAAATCAATTAGTGTGGCGACTTAGAATGGTTGAGTATCGTACACTGATAGTTCATCGAAATCTATGAATAGTTTTTGAAGAGTCTTACTTATGCGGTGGCAGGGAAGTTTCGAATTATTAAACTTTCAGAGGCTCGTGAACTCGTGAGCATCTGGGGAACTATACTCCATCGATTTCAGCCAACGTTTGGCAGAATTCATACTTTAAGCGTTCACTGTTATAGCAGTTTTCTCTCCTACGTAGACTCCTACAGTACAATTTTTCCACTCTTCAGTCGTTCTGTTTCATCAACGTTAGTGTTATCGGAACAATTAACCGATTTCGCACTCGCGTCTGATTCCCTATAGAGAGAGTGTTCGAATTTATGTCCGACAAAGTTTGAGTTTGCTGTAGAAAACAGACACTGGAAAGTTCTCAGTTTGAATCGTATAAACCATTCCCAAACTGACCTCAACCTCGTCGTTGCAGTCGTGATAAATCTTGAGAACAGGGTCGATTGGAGTCAACTCAGCGGTGCCGCCGGACAACTCGAAGTCTCCATTAGCGTCCGTGTAATTCTGATCCAATAGATCATCGGCGTCAGGTCCTGAATATCCACAATAAGTTTTTTTGGCTCTCGGCACTTTGAGAAAAGTCGTAATTTTTTTAGTTTCAAAGAATTCAGTGCCGCTGCCCTTACTGAGAAAAATATTATAATAAAAAAACAATCATACTATATTCACTCTCATCACGATAGTAATTTCATGTTATTCTAATCCGACTTAAAAAGAAATGCCGTTTTAGAATGGCTGAAAAGTCTAACTATTAACTACCCACCGGTATCTTCATCCCACAGCTTTACTCGCACATTGGCAGCCGGTTCTTCGCCGCAGACAAGTCGACCTTTGACCGCGATCGATTGATCTCTCATGGAGAGTACAAAAGAGAGAAGACAGAGAAACGAGATAGGAAGAAACATCTGAAAAAGACAATAAAATATAAATGGAGTTAAAGATTTTGATTGAGTAGCAACGGATATCGATATACGTATGAGATCAGAGTTCACTTGATATCTAGGGTATCACATGTATGATGAATGTGATAGCACATTCATTGAGTACAAAATACTCGCCTTTTTAAGTTATTGCTGGCGAATCGACAGGATTCGGTGAAACTTTTTATTTATGCTGATTCCCAAAATCAATCAAAGTGACGAATACAAGCAAATAGAAGATAAACCATATAGTGATTTTGTGAAAGTGAGTAAGCAGAATGATCTCCTCACTACTTTGATTTTCTGGATTATATCTGTCACTTAGCAACACTGTCAATAGGATAATTGGTCAATTAGAAATTTCATGAAAAACATGTAACCATGTTGCTAAGTTACAATCTGCTGACCTAGCTAACGTGACAACGATACATATTGGAAATTCCGAGAAGACATGTGATAAGTTCTAATTTTGGTTTGTTTTATATTTCTAGGGAACTAGAGACAAAACATAATCTGGTAATGTTTATGAACTAAGTGAATAAGGCTCTGAACTGCAGCGAATTTGAGTTGTGACTTACATAACCAACAGTATTCTGAGGTCATGACTAGAACTCAGCGGGTTCAAACTGAAAACACAGCGAAACGTTACATTCGTACAGTAGCCAGCCTTTCTCGAACGCCTTCTATAAGTACAGTATCGAAACCAAACGACGATGGTCTGAACTGTTGGAACGGTGTTTTTGAAAGAGTAATACGAATGATTGCGGATAATCCGTGCGTTGACACATAACTGATCCCCCAACTGGATTCGGTAATTGGCCTTCGAGATTGCCGCATTCGGTTGTTATAGTCGGAATACAAATACCATGACGTTATTATATCAGAAATGAGTAAATAATTTCTGTCGAAAATAGAGGGTAATAATGTAGAATACGGAGGGAAAGTATGAAAAAACCGTTGTCAAACCGAAGTTATACTTTTCATCTCAAGACTGAGTCACCAGAATTTAAAGAGAAAATAAATTTGCTCTTTTGAGGATTGGTGAAAAAACGGTGAAGGTCTCAAGACTTTCCGAAACCAAAACTGTATTTTACTTTGCTTAGAAATAGTTTATTCACATGAACTTTTGGAAAATGAATCACTCTTGTGCTATTGCAAAGTGACGACATTTTTTACAGGCAAATTTTATTTATTATCATTTTTACAATTCAACAAAAATCATACAAAGATTAAGGTGTACAATATTCGATCAAAGTAGTTTCAACAGTAACGTTTGTCTGGCTGGAGGAGGGTCTTTCTACGGCCAGCAGGGGTTTTTTCCTTCTCTTTCTCGCTCTCTGGGAACAATGCGACTGAAAGTACATTTTTGCTTGTTTAAAATGAGCAATATAAAATAGCAATGATTTGTAAATAGACAACTTTTTTGTTTGCTATGCTTCACATAAAGACCATTTCGTTGAAGAAGGTCTTGATTGAAAGTTCAATCTCAAGTACTACGTGACTACAGCTGAGTTGTACACTATCTTTAGTCTTATCGTGAGCAATATGTGTCCAAATTAGAATGGAATGAGCAAACGAGCATTCAAACGTGTTTTCGTATCAATGTTCTACGAACTAAGCTTGAAGTCTTGAAATAGAACTGCAGCCATAAGTTAGATTCAGTGCAACACCCAAAAAGACAAAAACCATGAACCCACAGCTTTCCGTGATTAAAAGTGAAATAGACGCTCAAGCTAGAATGTTCTAAAGAACGGTGAAAAGTAAATAAAGACACTAACTGAAGTATGAGGTTTTCACTGTGTTTGTAGCTCGATCCCATTGCTTTCTGGTCCAAAGTCGTTAATTATATTACGTGTTTTCAATTCTAACCACAACTCAACTACGGTCTAAATCCCATAGAAAAGTCCGACTGAGTAACATAAAATAACTAACTCGTCCTCTCTATTTCTGTCAGCGTCGTAATAGTCGGCGTTGACTCCCTGGCGACGGTTGCGGAGGGCTCGGTAGTGGCGATGGCTCTCTGAACACAAACAGTTTGGCGGGCGAGAGACTGAAAGTGGAGCACCTACCGTGACTTTGTGAGAAACGTTTTCGTAAAACGCTAAAATAACCATTATTAAAGAAGGACGATTTTGTGGTCCGATCGCAACGCTTCAGTCCTTTAAACTGCAATACATTTTTCAATTGCAGTTCAAAGGACCGTTGACACGGGATTGGTCCACATAATCGTCCTGCTTTAACGCCTTTACGGCCACCGCTGCCATGTATCCAGCACTAGAGGCAGAATCTCCCAATAGACGGACAAAAGTATTATATGCAAACTTGTTACCAACTCATCGTCTTCATTGTATAGTAATAAACCACAGAAAACATAAAAATAACAGACTGGTAGGAAAAATTCAACTTCATTGAGTTTCAATATTGCGAAACCTATATTTAATACTCTAAAATAATTCATCAAAGATTAAGATTTTAAGATTTTTATAGTTCCATTACGTTGACTTGTGTTGCATTTCTTACCTCCTTTGTGTTGACTGTGTGCTCTTCTTCTCCTCGACACAATCAGCTGTCTCTCTTCTTTAGGGAACCTCGTTTCCAGATTCAATATTCCAATGTCGAATGCCTTCTTTGCTACTTTTCCGTCTGTGATGTAGGACTTGGGAAGCAGGAACTTGACCTTCCGTTTTCCTGGCTAGAAATTTAATTATTTTAGGATAATGCTTCGTATCAAGCTTAATTTTTTTCACACTTTTCCGGTCTAAAAGTTATTTTGCGAGAGGCCAAGACAGCAAACAAAACATGCGGAAAACTGGGAAGTTGCCAAAATCTGCTGTGAAAATGAGAGGTATGTTTACTAGAAGAATTCAAGAGTTGGAGCAACAGCGAAAAGTTTCGACTCTGCAACACTATGTGTTTTTGTTACCAACTAGGTGGCTGCTCTTTTCTCTTTGTGACTCAATAACGGTTCATTTCTTGGAGCGAAACTTCAAATGTCTACACAGATCAAACTTCACCCCAAATGCCGCTTCCGAGAAGCAATGAAATTGAACTACGCATTCAGACTGCCTACCTTGACACCGTCGTCACAGTCGTGGTAGACCTTGAAAATCGGATCGATGCGAGACAGTTCCGCGGTGCTGCCGCTGAGACGAAACTCTCCATGAGCGTCGGTGTAGCCGGCATCTAGCAGATCATCCGGGTCCGGACCTTCAACAGGAAATTTATAAGTTTTCAAGATTATAATATTTTTTTTATATTTCAATCGGCTAATGTTAATGTTCATTTACCAAAGGCATTTTTTTACCAAAGTAGAATGAGGAAAAAACTGTAGAAATTCGATTCCGTTTTCTCTGAATGCGTATCCTACATAATCCCAGCACCTTGATCTAATCTTGCGTCTCTGACTTGACGCACTAATTTGCGAGATTTGTGTGAGGGCAGAAAAATAGCGTATGTTTCCGGAGACGCAGACTGGGATGTGGGTCTGATAGTTGAGACACTCGTGAGTATGACCTCTGACCTGTATCTTCTTCCCACAGCTTGACACGCACATTAGCTGCCGGCTTCTCTCCGCAAAACAGTCTGCCGTGTACGGCATACGCCTGATTTCGCATGGCCAGCGAAGTGGGTATGAGTAGGACAAAAGGTAAGAGATACAACATCTGAAACCACTTCTTTTGCAAGTTTTTTGGTTTAAATCTTGTTTTTCTAGATGAGCATTCGGTTGCGCTTGCCTTCTCAATCATCTTCAGCTTGAGAAAATGTTTATACATCTAAAAATGTGACATTTCAATTGGTGAAATAACTGAATTCCCTGAAATCTAGACATGAACATTTTCGTTCTTATGTACTAGACAAAACTTTTTCATAGCACATGACAATTCAGACAGTAGCAAAAAGAGTAAAGCGTTGAAATGGAGTGGCGTTCAGTTGCGTTTGTGGCAGATAACGAACCGTGGAACGAAAATATGTTGTTATCAGAAACAAACAGACAATCGAGGAGTCGATTCGAAATAAACAACTGATACGAAATGCCAGCCGTCCTACTATCGGCTTCATGTTTTTCAAAAATACGCAACATGGCACTCCAGTGAAGGAAGGGAACTCGGTCAATCCGCATTTGTGACCAATAAGCTTGATTTTGACAGTCACTTTTATTTGTAATAAAGTTCTCTAACCGAAGCTTGGAACTTTTAAATCTACAATATTGACACCGGAACTGTTAAGACTAACATGTAGTTCGAAAGCCGCATAAGAGCAACACTACCACATGATAGCCTGTTACGCTAAGTTGTAAACATTCGTATGAAGTACCGAACAAAGCAGAAAAACATTTATTACAGTTATTTAAACGACGAATGAAAAACCATCTACGAAACGATCATTTCTCTTTCCTCTTCTGGGAAGACTGTCTCGAGATTCGGGGCTCCAAAGTCGAAAACCTTCTTGGCGACCGGAAAATCACAACATATTAAATTAATTCGAGTAGATGAATGATAGTAAACTAGTCAGCATAACATCTCTCAACCTACCTTTCCTTCCGTGATGTAGCTCTTCGGGATGATGAACTTCACCTTGCGCGATCCGGGCTAAAATAAATAGCAGTTTTTCTTCATTTCTAAATACAACCAGTGAATACTGAATGCAAAAATTGCAACAATGGCTTCGGTCAATTTTTTGGTCACTTATTTTCAGCCTATTCAACCTTTGAAAAATTCGTTAAAAAATCGATTTTCAATATCATCATGATACTCGTCTGCTTTCGGAAAAACAACGAACCTTGATACCATCGTTGCAGTCGTGGTACACTTTGAATACAGGGTCGATTGGGGTCAGCTCAGCGGTGCCTCCCTCGAGTTTGAACTCTCCGTTGGCATCGGTGTAGCCCTGAGCGAGAAGGTCGTCCGGGTCCGGTCCTGCATGACAGGAGGTAAATTAATTTAAAGTTTGATCTACCATTCACTTTTATTCCCCCCCCCCCTTCCCCTCTTCTCCACTCTTTTCTCTCTTTCTTTTTCTATATTTCTCCCTCTCTGTCTATCTCTCTCTCTCCTTACCTCTCTGCTGTCAATTTTGACCTTCTCGTTCTTATTCAATTTGGTTTTTTCTGTCAAGAAATCTTTTGAGTAATAAATTTATGAAGACATTTGTAAACTCACCACCATCCTCCTCCCACAGCTTGACTCTCACTTTAGCAGCAGGCTTGCTGCCACACATCAGTTTTCCCTGGAAATTGGCCACAATTCATGAATCATTTAATTTATTAATACAATGAAAACCTAGAGTTTAAGGTGTTTGTAGTTTGAAACCGCTGTATTTTAGGGAAAACGTAGCGTGTTTCAAGAGTACTCGGAAACTCAGATTTTCTGCCATTGTCTATACATATCTCGATATCAAATACCCAGGTTCCTGGTTGATAACGACGTAAACAACAAGAAAAACTGCAAATGAAGGAAAACCAGTTTTTAACTGAGCAGTTTGGTTTATTCTCATTGAATTACCTTGATCGCCACCGATTGGTCTCTCATACATAGGGACAAACCTATCAGGGATAAAAGAACGAGAACACGCATTCTGAAACAACAAAAAAATGCATTTAACATTGTTAACTTTATATGAACATCTAGATGAGCACAACAAAACGAGTATGTTGGTAATAATAATGCAGCGAATTGAACTATCAAAGTAAAATGAAGCACAAATTTATACGATTGGCTAGTGATTCACTCCAGCTGGCTGCTTATAACCAGATGTGGTTATGATTCATCCAACTGGTTTCGTATTGAACTACTTTTCAAAAGGGAACAATGAGTTATACTTCAGATGTATTCATGGCATTCAAAGCAAACACGTGTTTATTATCCACTTCGCACATGTGGGCAATACATTCTATTCACATAAACAAGTATTTGACTGCATAAAGCAGGACGATTATGTGGACCAATCCCGTGTCAACGGTCCTTTAAAGTGCAAATGAAAAATGTATTGCGGTTTAAAGGACTAAAGCATTGCTATTGGACCACATAATCGTCCTTCTTTAAAGAATTGATGTTGTATAGTTTGCTGTCAATGTTAGAGTGTGCTTGTGTTTATCAGTATTGTCGTTTTTCCGTATTAGCTCTCTCTGAATACTGATAATGTCCATTTAGAGAACGCGAAAGAGGATAAGTGGCAAAAACATACCGCCCGCCGATCATAACTTTAGTGGGTAACAGTTTTCAGAGCTATGTTTGCTATTCCAAAACCATCTGACCAATTTAAATTGACGCAATGATCGGAATCGGAACGTAACTCTTTCAGCCATTATTCCAATAATGCCCAATTTGGTGCACTATGCTGTATCCATCTAAAATACAACGCAACTAGATTTTCACTCGTTTGTATATCTTTTTGATGTATATCTATCGTACGTTGGGGATCGTGATATTTGAAAAAAGACCTATGCTGTATTCTTCGCACTTGCGCCGATGGTACAAAATAATTTACGGTGAGAGCGTGTGTGCACAACTTATCAAAGATTCCTAAGAAAAGAACCGCAGCGTTCTTAGACACAATTGTATCTGAAATTTTGACCGTCAACAAATAGATAATGTGAAAGCATTGAAATGACCAAAAGGAACACCCTTCCCAGCACCAAATACACAACATCAAGCTGTTTAAGAAAAAAAGAGTTCTTCCGTGTTTACGCCACTGCGCGATCGCAAACACAATAAATCTTCACAGGACACAGCTGCTGTTTGAGCAGTGGGGATTTTCTTTGAGCTTCCGCTAACTGAACGATTCGGCTCGAGCAAAAACTTTGAAAAGTTCAATTAATGTTAAATCAGTTCAGGTGAAGCAACTTGTTATGGGGTTCGCTCTTTCCAAAGCAAGCCCATACGGTGTTTGTTGCTGTAAACTTCTGTAAGCCTTTTTAAAGTTTGGTTCTGCTGGTTTTTGATCGGAAATCGTAAATCATGGCGTGCATCAACTCCAGCTTCTATAAACAGGCTTTTAAAAGTTTGAATAGAGTGGTCCACCAATAAATGAATTCGAGTAGCTAAGGTTTAGGTGGTCACTCCTGTATTCGGAAGATGTCTCTCTCATTCTGACAATAACAACAACCATCTTTTTCCAGTGCGAAAATGGCATCATTTCGATTCTAATTAGTTCTCGTTGTTATAAAAAGACAATTATGTGTTTATTGCCAACGATCATCGTACATGGTGGTATATAAATAACGTTGCAATTTGAGATCGGAATCCGCTCTCAACGAGCAAGTTGTGATTGCCTCACCCAAAATTGTGAATTTCTTTGGTCGTCTTGTTTTTCAGCCGCATGCAACTGAGGATGTAGAGTTCGTTCTGAGCGAGCGAGGCAATAACGATGCTTAGCTCTCGATTATGCTGTGTTTGTAATATTCCGCTGGTTTTGTGGTAATTCGGAACTTTCGATGTTTTCACGCACACCAAACTACAGCTAAAATTCTCGTCTTGTGTTCGATGAACCTCGGGCTCTTTATACTAAAACATGCATCTCCAAGCACGGCTAAAACGCAGTAGCCACGTTCAGAATGATGTAGTTCGAACTTAGTACCACTGGTTTCAACCTACAAACACATCGGAGCGAAGAAACATGACAGTTTTTGCTGGTTTCCTCCAGAGCGATCCCTACATTAACCCCTAGCTGCTAGACTAGAAGACAAATGGTTCTGATGAAAAATATTTGTGAGCAAATATTTTCGTCTGTTCAGCAGAAAAAGTTTTCCCCACCCCCTGAAATGGGATTTTCCAATACATTATTGACAGCTGTCCACCTGGGGTCTACGATAACAAACACATTCGTTAGATGTATCTTCATTTCGTTGTCTGAGCAGTACAGTAGAATGTTTAGGATTTCTCTATAACATTTTCGTCCTTCGTTCAAAAAGTTGAAATCTCAACATGTAGTGTCTCATTAGCTCTTCGATTCCACTTGATTCTTTCATATTATGTAGTACTCACTTTTTTAGTTTTCTCGCCGCCATAATTTATATTTATTTTCAGTTATGCGTTGGATTGTGCTTGTTGCGCTGTTCGGCGTCACACTAGCCATGCGACAACAGGTGGGTGTTTGCAGCAAAAGAGTTATTTTATAGAAAATTCAATACTAAATTAGTAAATCGAAATGTAACTACCAACAACCATGTTACTATACAATTCATTGTTTAGTCGATCGCCGTCAAAGGTCGTCTGATGTGCGGCAAGAACCCAGCAACTGGAGTTCATGTGAAGCTGTGGGATGAGGATGATGGTACGTCAAACATACTGCTGATCCAACATATATTCACGTAAAACGTTGAAATTAGGTCAGAATGTTGGAAACGTCAAATAATAAAGAGGGTTTTCTGAGTTTCTCCCATTTATTTCGTGATCAGCTTCTCATAAAATGACCCTTTCTGAACTGAGACGATTCTTTCTAGGATAACAACGAAGTTTAGTACAGTTCTCGTGGTTATAATCTAGTTCTCATATTCACTACTAATCAGCTGTGTGAACACTGGTAAATTCTTCGAAAAGGATATTATTTAACAAAATCGAAGTCTAATCTTTCCATCACAGGCCCAGACCCAGATGATGTCCTTGACGACGGATATACCGATAACGGAGGAAACTTCCATCTTCAGGTCAGAACCGACTTCTGGGGTTACTAACGTTGGACATGAAACTCTATTTCTATTCATTTTTTGCACGCTTAGAAAGTTCTGTTCTTCCAAAACTCAAACACACAAAATGTTGTGTTCGATTAACACCTTTAGACTTTACATACACTTGTTGCCACTTGCGAACTGTCAGTAGAAGGAGGATGTTCATCACTCTGCTACCTCTACTTTATACTTTGACTATTTACAACTTTTACACTTACTAGTTGTACATAGTCGTTATTTATATAAAATTTCGGTTGAATTATGTAGTTCAAAATTGTTTTGTAGGGTTCGGAGCGGGAACTGACCAACATCGACCCCGTCTTCAAGGTGTACCACGATTGTGACGACGGCATCAAGGTAACGTTTAGGTGTAACACGCTTCAATTGTAGTCTGATCCGAAAACACCGAGTTAGGTCACAACTGCAGCGCGATCAAGCTACAAACACATCACCCTAGAACTAAATGACCCCTTGGGCGAGCTTTTATTAGACCTATTCTTATATAAAGTTCAATCTTAGCACGATTCTTATAGTGTGGCTTGCAGTGGGAATGTAGGGAAAACACGATCATGTTATGTTCTGTTGTACAACTCCAATTCGGTCGCATCCTTTATCTTTTCAGCCCGGTCAGCGTAAGGTGAAGTTCCGTCTTCCCGACTCCTACATTTCTTCCGGAGGCACACCCAAGAAGGTGTTCGACATCGGAGTTCTCAATCTCGAGACTATTTTCCCGAAAGAAGAGAGAGACTTGCTGTAAATTAACAATCTTCCTGCCATTGCAATGTAATTGTAATGTTTCAACTTGAATATAAATTCCTATCAATACGTGTTGTGTTCATCCAAGAGTTACGCCTTTGAACCTCTGATGATAAAAAATATCGACAAAACTAAATAAACTAAAAAATGATTATAAACTTCAATGAAAAATATGAACAATTCTCGAGGCACAATAACTCCAACGACCAGCTCAATAAGCAAAACTGTACCTAATATTGATTCATCAGCCACTAACTAATGACGCTACGTTTGCCCAAATAGTCATATACCATATTGACCAAACACATAAAAAAATCACATGAAATAGGAACAAGGCTGAGAGAAAACGTTGAAAAAACACAACATGAAGCTCAAAATCAATGAGCAGGATGATAAAATAAACCGGGTGGCTTCAATCAAATCCAAAACTATCACATATAGGAAACACTGTGATGTTGAAAACATGCTCACATCTTTAAAATAAGAGAAGGGGAAATCTTGGCTGAGGAAAAACGTTGAAAACATCACAACCATTGAAAATGTACACTTACACTAAACAATAAGGCAAAATCTTAAAAATTATATTACGCTTCTGCTGATTATCGGTATCAAAGCCAGATAAGCTGCACAAAGACAAGCTCAAGTGATAACTTTGATACATAGCGGGAGTATCAACCTGATAATTTGCATACCTAATAAATACAGAAAAAGTAGAGTACAACTGAACCTAGGGGGAAAGGATCTATTGACTACGAATAGCAACAGCTTAAAAAACAGATAAAAAAGTAGAGTATAAGTGAAACTGGGGGGGGGGATACCTATACTGTAAGTCAATTGCATAATCACGTCAAACACAAACATGTTAAACACCGCAAAACTCGGAAACGTGCAACTACAATGGGCACAATTCCTCATTAGCATGCTAACGTTACGTGACTATTCAATTTACTTCAAGTATATTAACTACGAATAGAAAGTGAGCACAGACTGCTGGTTGCCTCTAACTAGGAGGGTGGGTGGCAGGCCGCGGGTCATAACATCCAGCCAGGACAGGTAGAGAGCCGGACTCACGAGACCCTTGCGGGGAACGGGCAGTGTCCTGGAACAGATTTATGATAATGAATAATAATAAAAAATTACTGTTGCTAGCTTGTAACATCTAAACTAGCTTATTGAACCCTGAGCTAAACGGGAAT
This sequence comes from Litoditis marina, assembly GCA_964036275.1. Lineage (NCBI taxonomy): Eukaryota > Metazoa > Nematoda > Chromadorea > Rhabditida > Rhabditidae > Litoditis > Litoditis marina. Next base: position 8,763,576 of record OZ038440.1, on the reverse strand, counting down.
AGTCTCTGTTTGCGTTAGCAAGGAGAACATTCATAATGTTGCTCCCTTACGTGAAATTAAAATATAAGACATAACTGGAACAACCCTGCCACTCATATTTCCACGTGTGCTTTTCAAGTTCAGAAGCCAGAAAAAGCGTTGTCAGGCGATCTTGAAAGAAGCACTAATCACTACTGTCGGGAAACATTTTGTCATACATCATTAAATGACATCATTATTACATTATCACTTACATGACGATAAGATCTGCTCCAATAGAATGTTCCTGGAGAAGCTCGGCGGCACGCAACTGTCGGTTCGTCTTCTCCTTCTGTGCATCCAACTCGCTCCTGGAATAAAAAATAGTTGAAACAATGAAATGAAAGTAATCAAGCTAATCACGTTCCAGTCTAAATCCACGTTATTGTATGGTTAGCTGCCCACCCTATCTGACACTGGTCGGTCAGAGCTCCTACTAAACATTAGCTCGCTTACGCCTAATCTTCCGCATGCAAGATTATCTCTTACTTCCATTACGACACATAACTTGTCTGTGAAAATGTTTCACACACGACACCAAGAGGAGTATATTGTTGTACTCATTTGTCCGCCTGCAAAGAGTTGATGGTCAATTTCTCACTTGGTAGTCATTCCGGTGGGACATTCCCCGTCCGCAGCGACCCAGGGATTGATCAGCTTCTCCCATTGCTCCATACTGAAAAAAGATTGAGTCTGAGGGTGATCATTTCCAACCATGTAGTAATACCAATTATATCTACAAAAGCAAATCATGTGTAACTTTTGATGAACAAATTATAAAATGGTTCCCGCCGAAGATTGTTTCTATGGCCGAAAATATGATGAAGTTCGAAACTTCGAAAATGAGCGATCGTTCACAGTCTTTGTTGATGAAGTAAATATGAAGACATCACTCAGACAACCCCCAGTCAATTCACCATCCACTTTTGAGGCGGCCTCGTCGGGAGAGTGTGCAGATCAGAGAGACGCAGAGTGTATTAGCCTGTCTGCGGGCTCATTGACTTTCATGATCTCTCCCTTTTGCAGGTGGCCTAATGCAGAAAATGGCGCTAATCGTTCTGAACACTCACGTCTCCTGCCTCGGCTTTCTTCCGATATCAGCAATGACGTTGACATCGCTGAAGTCGATTCGGAACTTGGATAGAAGCGCGGCCATTCCTCGCTGTTCCTGCTCCATGGTCGTCGTCGAGGTGGAGATGGTGAACACACGCAGACGAGAACCCTGCAAACACATAACCATGTCTCCGTGAAATGGTCCGAAGTGCCAAAAAAGAACTAATTTTACGTTAAAAACAAATAGATTTGTCTACTTTTGATGCGAAATCATTACGAACTACTTTTTTTCGAATAGTCGGACGGGATGGTCAAAAGATGAGGGGACCTTACTGGTATGTAAAAAACACGTGATCAAAACGTAAAAACTAAAGTGCTCCAAAAAACAATACATTCGATTGTCGCAAAACTATTTATTGTAGATGCAAGCATTAGGTGTTGCTTCGTTGCCTACATTTGCTTTTCTTCAACTTTCATACCTCTAGATAACTTTTCGGGATGGTCAAAAGATGAGGAATCAGCAGAGTGAGACCACCATCATCGTACAGCCACCAAACATCGATAATTCCCTGGAAAAATGGCGAGTGAAGGGACCATACATAAAATTAGCAAGTTGGTTGACGGTGTTTTCATAACAGAACATTGACTATGATTAACAGAATGTCACAGCTAGCTGAGCCTAGTTTCATCCAATTACACCACATAATGGGTTAATTAAAAATTACCCTTTTGACTTTCCTCTGGAACCGCGAAATCGAGGTGAGAAGGGCTTTCTGCTCCATAGTCGGTCGTCGCGAGCTTAAAAAAAAGAACAACTTATTGAGAAAAATAGGGATATGCCTATGCACTCTGTAAAACTACAAACATGCTGATGCGACGAGAGCCCAACTCTTGACTTGTCAGGACCGCAAACTCGGCTGAACGCTAAAATAAACTGCTTGCAAAAATCGAATTCATTCCGATTTAAAGAAGGACGATTATGTGGAACAATCCCATCGCTTCGGTCCTTTGAACTGCAATACATTTTTCATTTGCAGTTTGAAGGACCGATACGTCTGGATTGGTCGACATAATTGTACTACTTCAAGTTTAACTTGCTAAGAGTTCTGCTCTACGCTGTAGAGGACATCACGACATCCAACATCAAGAAAAAGACAACACATTCGCAAACGACAACTATATAACTCATGTGGTATAACATACGCTGAATCTTCCGAAATCTGTTTGATTTTCCGATAAAACCTAAAACGGTAAGGTGAATAGTGAAATCTGCCAATTGAGTGAAACTGTGTTTTATACCTAATCGAATGTATTGAAAAATAGTCATGATACTACTGGCTTCCCACAATTTCATGATTTGAAGATCCAAATTTCTATTCAAAAACTTATTCCAGAATACGAGAGAACATGTAGATTAATTAATTATACGCAATCTGGCTGACTCTCCGCCAATCCAGCATCTTACAAAAACCGATCGTACGGTTCCGACCAATATTCTAATGAGCCATCACCATCACCTTCTTTTAATAATCCAAACCATACCGTAGTAAATTTGTCCGAATAGCTATAGGAATTTCCAGAAACGGGCTACCCTTTCGCGGAAACCAAAAAAGTTTGTCTGCGTTTAATGCAAAACCCGAACACATTATTTTTTTTTTATTTTTTTTATTTGAATTTAAAAACGGACTTCTTTTTGTCAAGTAGTCGGACCTAACTGGTGTATGATCCCAACTGCACCCACTTTCTGCGTCTGAGCACCGAGTTGAATGCGTTGTGACTACTAATTAATGAGAAGTAATAATGCTAACAGAATGTAGATCAAACGCGCTTTCTCATATGAGTCCTTCTTTTACTGAGTCCCAGTCTTTATTACTTAGTCTTAATAAGTCTTTACTAAGTCCCAACTGTACCCACTTCCTTCTTCTGAGCACCGAGTTGAATGCGTTGTGGCTGTTCCTCTTCATGTCGTCGTGGACGTGGGGTCTTCCCTCTGCGTCCACCTCATCCTCGGTACTCTTGTCCTCCTCCTCCTCGTCTCCCTCCTCATCGTTAGCTGTCTCGTTCTCGTCCTCCTGAAACCACATTCCATGATAGTCGCAACTAGAGTATGCTGGAAGATCCCCCGGCACCTTCATCTCATCCTGTGTCTCTCGCTCTGCCTCACTATTTCTTGTTTCTTACATCCCGGCGGAATGTAAAAGCAGAGAAATAGCGTGTTTGGGGAGACGAAGTATGGAATAAAGGTGCCGGGATCTTCTAGCATACGTACACAGGGGTGACCACAACGTTGCTACCACCAATCTCCTCTAAAATTTATAAATTTGACGAAAACGTGTAAATATGTCGAGAAATCCATCGAAGAACGTTTCAAATGAAGCGCAACTCATCACGACGAAAACTCCGCCCACTGACAAAACGGTGTTCTCAACACACACTAACTTGGCTTAGTTTTGGCGGAGGGGTTGCGGGTGAACATTCTAAGACTACATGTGTCATTCAATATGAGAACTTCCTTTTTAGTGGAAATCAGTTGAAATATCTGGGTTTTCGGTGAGGAATAGGGGGTCGCGGGTTCTATTTCCTAGTGGCGTACCGATCATAAAAGTCATAGTCTAGTGTCATGTGAATGTATAGTATAACTCTCAACTCCAGTGATACAGTAGTGAACAATCAGAAAACACTCTAACCTCATCTTCGTAGGGGAAATTCTCTGCCAAAGAAGCCGACGCTGAAATGGAACCATACTTAGATACCGTACCAACAGAAGATTCTACCATTCTACATAACTTCACGATCTAAATCACAATACAACACCGACACGTCACTACAGTATTAATCACCCTCGATATAATGGTTATTCAGTTGAGCAAAGTGTTCCATGCTCCGAGCACTATCCTTGTGTGGCAGAGCTGCTGAATGGAAAATGAAACATGAAATATTAATAGAGTAACAAGAGATGTAGAACAAGAACAAATATGTTTCTAACACGATACTTTAAACTTAAATTGCAGAATTGCAAGACTTTCACACCGGTTCTAACTCACATTCCAGGTTATTGTCAGTCTTATCAGTTTCGTTCTTGGCAATTTCGGCGGGATCTTGTGGCTTCGAACAGTAGAACTCGTTGGTAGTGCTAAAAATACCACTAATAAGTGAACACTTCCAATCTTCAGAAAAATAAGGTCTAAATCAAACACAAACCAATATCCCATGCATACACAAAATGGGAATCCATTCAACGTCGAACAAATCTAAACAAAGTACTAGTTTCGTTAGCTGGTACCACCCTACGACAGATTCAGCGAATCTCTCCTATAGCGTTCGATCTCTTCTGTCAAAGTTCGTAAACTATGGCGTGTAGTGACATCAAACTACAACAAAGATTCGGCCAAACCTCCTATCCCCATCCAAAATAGGACTTACTTGTTATGCATTGGCTTGTTCGTGCTTCTCTTGCTCACATCGGGCAGATTCAGTTTGCTCGTCTCTCCCACATTCAGCATCTTCATGGACTCGGAGAAGTCGAGTCCCATGTTACCGTTTCGCAGCAGACACACACCCATGTTATTGTCGAACGCGTCCCTGAAAGTGAAGGAAATTGAAGATTAATTTATAATCACATATTCGATTTTACCTATACTTTCCTAGTTTTACCCTTGAAATTTTCAGTCTTGTCAGAAGAATCCAGATTTTGACACCAATCTGCCTTTAACTGCGTTTTAGATTTGAGGATACTTGATTCAAATTTTAGTTTTGGAACTTGTTCCCGCTGCAATGCATATGAAACTAGAGCTTACACTAGAGATAATACACTGTGAATGTTGAAAAGTGAAGAATATCGAAAAATGACCTAATTATAACACACAATAAGTGACAGTTAACTGACAGTCAATAACATTTAGGGCGGTTTAGTGGTGCAAATATGTCAGAAATTCTGACACAACCAAAAAACCTCAAACACAATAATAAATGGAAAAGAGCTTACTGAATAGTTCCAAAGTAATCGTTCAGTTCGAAAAGTCGCTCTTCCGATGGTCCACCGAAATACCAATTCGACTTGAAACCGATCAGCAAGAGATTAGGCTTCAGGCGTCCCAAACCGACCACCTATTCGAGTAAATATTACTATTCCTGTATCCTGTGCCTCACTACAACGACAACGAACCACCCGTGAAGCAAGTAAGCAAATAAACATTCCGGTTAACATTTCCAACATTCGAATGTTCCCGGAAAACAGTTGTTGTGATACTTTTCATACTGTTGGAGTCCATGTAGGAAGGATAAGAACTATCAGTTGTTCTACAAGCCCTTTTCTACAAGTATTTGCCCTTTTGAGGCCAAAAACACCTTCACACAATCCTCAGTTACACGGGAGAAAACCAAATCTTGTATTGTATTGTATTGTATTGTACAACACTAAGAAAATGAAAAAGATGAGAAGATTGGCCAACCAACCTGCAGCAAACTCTGCGCTCCACTACGTAGACTGGGATTGGCGACGGAGGCGTAGAACGACTTGACCTTGCGCTTGCGGAGCCATTCGTTCAACTGTCTGTCCAGCTTGCGGATTACGGAGTAGACGCGGTCAGATGGCTTGTACTGTAACACATTTCAATAGATTGAACAAAACTTAACTTTATAGATAGTTAGTAAGTTAGTATTTTAGTTCATTGATGTAATAACTTCATTCTAGTTAACTTTATTTTATTTAACCTCTTTCTGTTTATTTAATTGTATATTATACATTGATAAACATTCACATTAGTGAAGTGCAGGCGTTCCCTTTCTCTTGAAGAAAAGTGCTAATCAGAATGAACAAAACCGTATGGCCTGCATTACTGCAATACAACGCTACTATCCTATTTTTAAGCAATGATTTGATGCTAATTTCTTTCTATATGTTAGTATAAACGAACCGGAACAACGTAGCCACAAATCATGAGCGAGGATCCCTTCGTGATATTATTGGCAAAGTCGACCAACAATGGTCGCGCAGCTGGGTTTCCACACAGAACCAAGAACTGAGGCCTGAAGACAAAACAATAAACACATTTGACATTTTTCATAGACAAGGTTTGTAGTAGACAAACTGGGGGCAAACCAAGGATTTCTTGTTCTTTCTCTCAGTTTCTTTTCTATTTCTCACCCTATATGGGTCTCTGACAGTTTTGCAATTTACAGCCTATAAGTTATAAGTAAATATAATGTAACCCATTTACTAACTGAAAACAAAGATTAGCCTACCTATAATTTTTCACGTGATCTTCCGTATTCGACAGTTTGATCATTCCCGCCAGCGCGCTCTTGTAACTGTGGGCTTGGGTAGACGAACCCCAATTCACATCTGAAAGTAGTAAATCACATAAATCACGAGTATGGTCCAACTATTTTAATTCGTTATTCAACTTTAATCTCCGAATACTTCAGTATTTCATAAAAGAGAGGGGGAATGTGAGAGAAAAGAACACAAACAGTTTCTTTAAAATCGTATATCAAAAAGAATATATGCATCCAAATATTCAAGTACAAACAAACATATCGGAATCCACTGTTAACTACTACTACAATATTCTATCAAAATTTGTTGTCCGAGTAGTCAGAAAAAACTCGAAGAAAAAAGTCTATTTTCGATACAGAATCATCACTTCTTACGTGTTTGAATCTGAGGACGAACTATTTTCTGCTGAATAGTCAGACTCATACATCAGCAAGGTTGTCCAAACAGTCAGAAAAATTCGAAAAACGGACTACGTTTTAGCCGAAAATCTGTCTAGTTTTGATAAAAAAAATCGTAGATTTTCACGTATTTACATGTGAAAACAGATTAATTTCCGTCGCTTAGTTGGACCTTACTGGTGTATGGTCAGACTTTACTGGTGTTTAGGAAACTGTATCCTAACTAGACGAACCTGGTTTTCTATGAAGAATATACATAAACAACGCGCCAAAGCAGAAGAAGGTGATCAGGGCTGTTACCCAACTGATGATGAACATGACCACTACACACAACACGGAGCCCATCAGTGACACCCACATATTATAGTACTTGAAACCGGGTCGGAAACCTGAAATTCAAATTTAAGAGCGGATTTAAAGATTCAAGATATATTCATTCACGTCATATTATTGAGAGAAGATTAGTCCAGTAGACAATGTTGAGTATTTTGTTTGAACAACCACTTCTCCAATACGACACCAGGTAGGCCGAATATTTTTGAGGAGCTAACTAAACTGCTGCATTATTACATATAATATATTCCAGAAACAAGGGAATGAGTAACCAAGACATAGGTGAAATAGTTCAAAGCCAGTGCCCGTAGAATGAACATGTGTACCCTCAAAGAGGGCATGAGACGCCTGCAGAAGTCTCTTTCTTATTGCTTTTTGAACTGTTTAACTTCTGAAAATGAGCATGAGTTCTAGAAAATGGGCTAAAATGAGCATGGGTCAGCGCCATTTTGACGGGGTATTTTACGTATGAACCAAGACGAAACATTTTCGTCCTGTTGACAGCTCACAGCTAGAGATTAACGTATAGCTCGTATACCGAGGAATCCCTAAATATAATTTGACTATCATTTATAAACTAACCTGGAGAATCAGCGAACGACTGATCGAAACAGGCATAGTTGATTAGTGCGTAGGAAGCGAGGAAGAAGTTGGAGATAATCGGAGCGATGGCATTCAGATCACCTGAGAAAACATAGTTGAGCTCGTTTGGGTTGCGATTTCTGCGATTTTAGCTTCTGTGTTGCTTGTTCACTACTAATTGTGTAAGAATTTCGTCAGTTTTCAACTCGCGACCCTTACTTCTACTTTTAAGTTTGTAACATGATTTGTTCGTGAACCTCTACCTAATAAGAAACCTTGGCGCTGTACGATCACATTACTTTTTTGACAAGCAAATATGGCGAATGCGTGCGTATTCGAGAAATAACGACAAACCGATTCCAATCATGACCATTGCGATAATGAAAGCCAGCATGTAAGCTCTTCGAGGCTCCTCGTCCTTTCCGTACGCTTTAGCGAAGTAGCCAATCTTGGGAAACAGCCGATCCTTGCAAACTGCCTGAAACTGGTCGCTATTTACAATAAAGTTGTCTGAATAGCCAAAAACATCTTCCTTCTTGCAAATATCAGGAATATTAGCTTCGACTTACTTGCATCTAAAATTGGAGATTTCTCTCGTTATTGCCGAAAATGTGGTAGTAAACTTGCCTGGAACACCTTGGGTGCGCTGACCAGACTGGCTAGTGCAGAACTGAGGGTGGCAGCAATGATACCAGCCGTAATCAAAGGTCCCCAGAAAGACTGCAGTTCCATGACCTGAAAATGAAACATAATGATTAATAGAACAGAAATTAATATCTACACTTTGACTCGGTTACATAGGAAAATGATATGACCTACAGAATACAAAATCAATGAGAAAACTAAAATAATTTGTCGGCGAGCAGTTTTCAGAAACTTGTTTACCACATTTCTCATTGAATGTCATAGAATATGATTTTATAGGCATCTAAATACTACAGCACAAACATAGGGCGACTTTAGTCGTACTTTATGGTAAAACGTGATCTTCCATCCTGTTTTGTAGTTTGGTCGCCCAGGTGAAACACCCAATTTTCCATCAATTTCTGTACAAAGTCACCCTACGTACGCTACAGAATCTTTGATGTGAGAATAACAACGCAACTAACCTGGAAGTAGTTCATGAGGCCGTATGGACAGGTACCGTTCTGGGCACAAGCTGGTTCCACGAATCGACTACCGTTCCACTGGGGGTAGCCGATACCGTCGGCATCTCTGAAATCAGCAGGTTATAACTTGTATAAATTACAGCTAACGAGCTAATCCACAGGCACAAAATTAGGCGTTTGATTTGTTAGTTAAGTGTTCGGACATGAGTCAAATTTCTAGTCAAGTTTATATGCCCCAAAAAATACACGGAAAACAAACGGAAGAAACGAAAATCTATGTCATGAGACATTAAAAATAAAGAAGACAACCAGAGAAACAGAAAACGGAACCCTCAACAACCAACCTGACACAAGTTGAGCCAGTCAAAAGCACAGTTATCATGTAGATGACAGTCGTGACCACAATAGCGAGGATTGTTCCCATGGGAATGGCTTGCTGGAAAAGATTTTATGTTGTAAGCGCAGATAGACAGGTGAGCTATTTGAGCGAAATTAAAATAGCGCTCTACAGACTACTCAATCATTTGTTCCAATCGTCAAATTTTCTCATTTTTACAACTCGCAAACTCGAAAAAAAATCCAGAGAAGCAAAAAATATATAAAATTTTAATCAAATGTATTTGAACTTGCGAAATACTGTATACTTATTTTATTCCCGTAAATCGTAAACAAACCTGAGGATCAGCCAGATCTCCACTAATGTTGGCTCCAGCCATGATACCAGTTGCAGCCGGGAAATAGACGGAGAACACAGAGAAAAAGTCTTCTCCATCCCGGAAATCCGGAAGCATATTGTCCGTCATGGTGGTCCCTTCAAAGGTTGTGGTTATTCACATTTTCAGTTCTTTCAGGTTAACCAGTTCACCACATGCTCAAAAACATCCAAATACAGTAAACGTGAGACATTTTTGCAATGCAAAAATTGTCAAGCAAGTCACACATGTGTTTTCGAACACGTGTTTTGGAACTTGAGAAACGAACAAATCCAACAACTGTAACTTGCCATTCTTCAACTCACACCAAAATGAATAAATCTTCTATTCTATTTCATTCTAAATACACGTTGTATCCCGACTCACAACTGTATCCGGTGATACCCTTTTTGATCATCTGTTCGTTTGGCGGAATGACCGATCCAACCACGTAGTTGACCATGGAAAGGATGAGAATACCGAGCAGACCCATCTGCATTTTGGACTCAAACTCCGCGCCGATGAAAACGATTCCCATCAGCAGACAGCAGGTCACTGGAAACATAATAATTGTTTCTTGAACATAATAGGCGAAAGATAAAGGAACAAATAAGCGCGAGTATACACCAGTGAGGTATCACTATTCTAAATATCATGATCATTTATCAAAAATCCGCCAGTTTTCCCGATGTTTGCAAAAAGTAGTTGATTTTTTTCAATTCAAGACTATTTGGAGCACTTTCTGTATGCAGTATGAACGGGAGAGAGACATTTACGAATGAAATACCGAAAAACTGCCACTCACCGAACCCAACAACTCTCACGTCCCAAAGCGACCCATCCATGATTACGATATCATTGTTGCCAAGAACATCCCTAAAATGGTTAGATTTAGATTTATCGTTTAGTTAGCGGATGAATTATATAAATACATTATGCAGTATAACCCCAATATATATATGGATTTATCAATAGGGAATCAGGAGCTCTACACATCGTCTAATATCGAGCAACGAGTCCCTCAGTGTTGTCAGTGGGATGATTCTTTGGAGCGCCCGCTTTCCACAAGATCAAGATTTGGAATTAGAACCACCTGAGTTTCAACAATAGTCATCTTCACTGATCACTGATAAAAACGTCACTTCCCATCCAGTTCTGCAGTTTGGTCACCGAGATGAAACTTCTGATTTTCAATCGATTTTTATAGACAACAAACTCACCCTCACGACAAGTGTGTACCTGCACAGAAATCAGAAATGCATAATTTGCCAAACTTTTTACCAACCTGATGGTTTCCGCAAATCCAACCACGTACATGGCGGCACCAACCGCATTGGCTACTGAGAAAATCAGACCGATGGAGCCACCAAACTCTGGGCCGAGTGATCTGGATATCTGAAACAATAACAAAATTGCTCATAAATACTCTTTTCTAATTAACGAGTTGAAACGCTGCATCTGACCAGTTGTCGAGTTTTTGTAATTTGCACTGATACCAAATTGACCAAATTTGATGAGTCATGACTTTGCACAATTCAATAGAAACTGGCTGCTTTTGGTGGGATTTAGAATTTTCGAATTTTCTGTAATTTGCAACGAACGCACATTCTTTATTCAAAAAACGAACAAATAAACAACTTGATATCCAAACATTGATTCGTAGGATAGTCATACCTTACTGGTGCTTGGTTAAAGAAGGTGGTCCAATCCCAACGTTTCACTCCTTTAAACTGTAATACATTATTCAATTGCAGTTTTAAGGTCCGTTGACGCGGGATTGGTCCACATAATCGTCCTGCTTTAAACCATAAACTGACCAGAAAATAGGCTCCCCCGCCTTTTACATCTCCGTTGGTACAGATAGCGCATGTTGACAGGGCAGTTATCGTGGTCACCACAGAAGCCAGGAGAACAACCAACATTCCCAGACCTGGGAACAAACGTTGTGTAACTGTATCACTTCCCACCGAAACAACTGTCTATCAAAACGTCATACACGATCATTTCTAGTCATTTTTATTTTTATAGTTTAGTCATTTTTGTAACGAAAGTTGATTTAAACGAGTTCTGCTTGAACTACTTTAATGGCGATAGATAAAGAAACTGAAACTAGAGCTCTACCTAAGTCGAATTACTAAGTTACCGTAACTCGCAGATCCGTATCTAGGATTATCGTACACAAGTACGCAAAAGAAGACACTTAATGGAATCAGTGATAGAAAATGTACAACATCTGCATCTTCTTGAAGTTTGAACGCAGTCGAATTACGATGAATTGTGATTACTGTTGTGTAAACTAGAAACCGTTACTGGGAACACCTTTAATACATTCAAAGGCAACTTTTGGAGTTTTATTTTTAATATTACAGTGTTCACCATACCAATTCCAGCTTGTCCAGCCACCCAACTGATACGCAAATACAGCATGACACCGAAAATGTTGAGGAGACAACGAACGAATACTCCCTTGATCCATCCGAATTTCACTCTGGCCTGAAAACCAAACTGCGTTCCCAAACTACTGATTTTAGCTCTATTCAGCCTCCACCAGCGAGTTAAAATATCACTCAGATAACTAGATAGAATTCTTGAACATATACTGTTATATAGAACGTAGTTATAAAATTTGATCACTTTCTCACAGTAACAAGTAACTCTAACATGGTTTCATAACTATTCCCCAATTCCTAACAGTAACTTATACTATTATAGCAACACGACCATACAGTGAAAGTGTTGAATTAATAACGTTCAAATTCGAATATGTGTTCATCTTATCCTAATTCAAGTATATCTCACAGCCCAGTTGCCAGCCTATTGTTCTATTCCAGTTTAGACCATTCGACAAAAAGGAATCAAAGTTATTTTTAACTTTTTATCTTTCAAAAATCGATGATGTTGCCAAACCCCAAACCAATACACACATTTTCCAGATTTCGGCCAGAAAGTACCCCGTTCTTCGGTGTCAGCTTTTCATTTCATGAATAATTTTCCCATCTGGCAATACCTGTGTCTGAGGTGGCACGAATTTTTCCACTTTTGGATGTGTGTCGTTGCCCTTTCCCTCCACCAACTCGTCATTATGAATCTAAAAACAGAGAAACTGAATGAGATATTTATAAGCTGTCAATGCATTCAGAACATTCTATGACGTAGTTAGCTAGAGTTACTGAACGATTTCATTTATACAAAATATAAAAATATATATGTGATATGTGATATGTGTCTACTCTTCAACTGAAGGGAGGGCTCAAAAATCGTTTTAAAATAGTGTTTCACGCAGGTGTAACAAGTATATGAATCACTTTCACCGAATAGTTTTGCGGTATATATTTTAGCTGTACCCTTTTTCATTTAGTTGACCTGTGGTAATTCAATGAGTTTTGTACCGTTGTTAAACTTTGGCGTGATAAAACATTGGTATTTTCACAATATCAGGTTAAAAACAGCACACATTAGAATTGAAAATGTGACCTTGAAATCTTCGATGGCCATATCTTGGGGAACGGCTTTGTCGCCATGAATCAGCTGTGTCATAGAAGGCCGAACCGCTCCAAACTCAACGTCGACAGAATTTCGATAGAAATCCATTATGGGCGGGTGCTCGATGGTCTTCATATTTCTGAAATAGGGCATTTAGGATTTAAGTTAATTTCACAAACCTTGATTCCAGATAATTTGATAGCGGAACTGAACATAGCACTTCGCAACCGTTACTGTTGTCAACAAATTACATATTCCTACATAACGACTCATCAACTAAAAACACGCAGTTTTTGTTCTTCATCAAACATAAGTTATTCTTTCATCGAAATTATGCGGGCTTGATGCTGAATCGAATGTTACAAACTATCCAGCAATGAAGAGACGTGTAAGAAGCACCCCAAATTCGAAAACAACGGCTGTCAACCCGATCCAGAAACGCAGAAACTTAGAGCTACGGAAATCGAAAACAAAACTGAACCCCGCACAAACCTCCAACTTTTCATATTTAATGTAGAGTTGTGTTCACTGTGTTCCCGCTTCTTTTCTTCTTTGTCACCAACAGAGAAATGGACCTGAAACTCAAGTTTACTGGGAAAAAAAAATAAATATACAAACTTTAATAGTCTCGAATGAATGAGGAAAAATTACCGATCTGAACAATTTGGCTTCACACACTGCATCAGATTCTTGTATTTCAGGTGAAATACTAGCCATTTTGGAGAATGGATGCGAATGCAGTGAATAGAACTAGAGGTGAATACATTTCACCGTATATTTTGATATTCATAACATCGTTCGAGGGTCATTATCATGATTTGTGAACAGGAACAATACAACTCAGACTAGACAGAAACAAAAACGCCAGACAGATCAACACTGTTAGTCTGTACCTAACGAGTCTAGGAACGAGTTGGTTTCATTTAACTAAAACAGCCAGCCTTATTAGAACGTATAACGTAATATATATAATAAACAACAATGATTCCGGTCGAATCTGATTCTGCGCCGGTCACTGTGTAGGCCCGAGGGACTATATTCTACAAGTGTTACAGTTTTGGAAAACTACCTATAGAGACGTTACAAACTTTCACTTGACTTCCTGGGAGGGGGGGGGGGGCTGAACTCTGCAAACCATTGATATCCGAAAAAGTGCATGAGTTTGCATCAAAAACAAGTCAATAATCCCAAAACTGACGGAAAAATAAACCGTTTTTGTATTCCTTGCGGCTATACTGCCAACTTTACTGGTGTATAAACGAAAACGAACCCCCTTTGAACGTGCGGCGGTGGGCACGGAGGAAGACAGCTGTTCATTGTCCGAATTGTCCTCAGTGTCAGCGTCATTGCTATTCTGATTCGACGCTCCATTCGTCTCTTCACCTCCGGTTGAAACCTAAAAAAAATAAAGTAATTATAGCAGTAATATATATGGAGAAACATCGATATTATTGTAGCTTTTTTTTATATCGTTTGTCTTAGTGTTTGTTAGAAGCATTAAATTTAGAAACCAACCGACTTATACTCAAATCCAGCTACTTAAAGTGATAAATTCGATTGAGGTAACAGGTACAACTCAAAGCATCCATCAACGATCCTAACTCTAACCTAAGAAAATACTATTAGTTTTTGGCGATTAAGATTATTAACTACTATACTATTATAAGATTTGAGTTTAAGAAGGTCAACAACAACCATTAAGGAATCAGTCAGTTATCGAAGGTTGAAGTTCATTCACTAGGTTCATGTTCACTTTAGACTTCATGAGTGAATGAATCACGAATTCAATGTTTACAAAACTATTATTCTAGACGTAATTGCCCATAAATCGTCTTGAATCAGGGTCGAAACGATTTTTGAGTTCATTTTTTACTGAGCACATTCATCTAACTGTAATTGTGATGGTTTCGGTATTCGGCAATGATACCTCCAGAAGCGCTTATTCAATATGGGACGACGACAGAAACAGAACACCCAAGTATTAGAGGAAGCGATATAGTTATGGCATCATAGATTGAAAGACGAAAGATTAATATTGATTAGAGTTCACACTTTCGACACTTAAACCCACCAACCAGCTGACCCTTCGAGGTCGCTGACCATACGGAATGGAAACCGGAACAGTGAGGGAGTCCTAACAAATTCGGTAAATTCGCTAGTGGATTCCGTAAATTTTGTTGAATTTGTATGCCGTTCAATATCGTATACACACATGCTGCACACTGCTTGATTTACTTTACCACTTTAGTTTCACACTATTTACTATACACTCCAATCCAAATAAATAGTCCTAATCACCAAACTATGCTTTATAAGCATCAACTTGGAAGACGTTAATGACGAGAATGTGCATGCGAAAAAAGTAAAATACACCATTTCCAATTTCTAGTGTTTACACATGTTTTTCTGTGATTACTTCACCCTTCATATCAGTGACCAGCAGCATGCTATGTATGAAACTTCCTGTTGCGTTGCACAGGTTGCACTACACCATCTTCAGATCTTAGAGATCTTAGACATCTTAGAGAAGAATTGCAGGTATAAAAGGCAGATAGATAGAAAGATAGGTAACAAACATGCTGGTAATTTGAAAAACAAGCGATATACTTGCGAAAAATAGAGGAAAGTTCTGTTTTTTTTCTAAAGGAACCGCGGTATCTTATTCGTTCGTCGGCCGTATTCACCAAAAAAAGCACGAAGCTTTTCTCGGAAAAATGATAGGACCACTACAAACACCCACCATGAACCTTCCGTTAGAGCTCATCTTTCTCTCGATAGCGTTTCCGTTCCGCGGTTGGGGCGGCTCGCTGGCGCTTTTATCTGGACGAGCCTCTACATCTTCGTCTTCTGCGTGTTCTGACTTGCATACCTGGAACCGCGAGTCCTTGCGTGAAGGCAAGCCATCCATCAGTTTTACACCTTTGCTGAAGAGGAGAAAGATACACCAGTTTCGACTTTTAGCAAATAGATTTGAGAAACGAATGAGCAAATTGAATTAAGAGATAATCTTACTTTCCGTTCAAAATAAACCTCATCAACCTACATTTATTAATCATTCGAAACATCATGTAGTATAATTAATTAGCGAAAATACGTAACTGCCTGAATCCAAAAAAGCATACGTAAAAAACAGTTCGAGAAGGGAAAGATTGAGATCAAATATGACTAAAATCTCACAAAAAAAGAATAACTATAACTTTTCTTTCTTTATTATAAATTTGGCTCGCTCAGCAAAATCATTTCTCCCTACGGATTAACACACTACGCGATCATAAACAGCGTGTAAGTAATCTGTAAGCTGAACTCCGGTGCCAGATTGTTGGCGAGAAACTAATCAAACAGCTTCAGAATGCGATTTTTAGCTGCGACTTTCTTGCGTTTTTGTGTCTTCTCTGCTATTCTTTTGTTGCAAGCTGACAAATACGTTTGTCACCAACTCTACTTCAGTTTGACAATACCGCTTGCGTTCGTTCAGTTTGATAATTTGAACATCACCCGATTACAATCGTACCGTACTAAGATTCACAAAGACTTTCGAAAGACTGTGCACTGGTGTATCAAACCCTCTTCAGCAAATTTAAAAGCGATTCATCATTCGGATTTAGCTCAACAGTAGTTTTTCCACCAATTAATTTGTTGATGAAAAAATTTGAATACTAGTCTGTATCTTACACTCTTCGTCGAGTTCATTCATGAAAAATTCATTGAACTCATTTTAAATACAGTTCTGGGAGTATAAACTCAATAACCAAACAAACCCTCTCTTATAGTAATTACCTGGAATCGGTTGGACGATCCTTTGTTGAACTCATCGTCCGGAAGGAGCTTCTCTAATTCAGTTCGATTCTTTTCCATGATTCTGGGAAGTTAGAGCATGCCCTGGGGGAACTGAAAAAACTCTCAATTCCCAATTCGGAAAATTTGGAAAAAAAAACGCAAAAACGGAGATTGACAGACATAGGACACAAATATTTACAGAAATTGTGTGGAATTTTATCTTACACAAACCTCAAAAAGACCGTACGATCTATTCAGACCAGAACAAGTGGTTGAACGCGAAATACGTCAACACTCAACTGAACACAAATATCGAACTGACTTGAGAGACCTAAAAAGTTGAAAACGTATGCAAAGTTTTCATTTCCGAGAAGTTGGCGAAGTTTGAAGATTGTTAAAAGATGGCTGGTCTGTACTCCGGAAGTAGTTACATTTGTAGATGATGGTTTTTAAATGAATGCAAGTATTATGACCCATCGTGGTTTTACTTAAACCAAGATTATAGCAGCTAATATATATCCTGGTTTAGTTCTTTAGTCTCAGATCAGCACGCAGTCATTTCCGTCAGAACAGCTGTACAGGGAATGTTTGTCAGGGGACGGAAAATGGGAAAAAATTATGATCTTAAACTCTCATGTTGAACAAATTTGTTTGGTGTTTTTCTTGTTAAAAGGGCGGTTTTCAAACACTCTCTAGTTCCAGATAACTGTTTATTTCAGTTGGTTAGTTTAACAGTTTGATTATTTGCATGCACGTATTTGTAACATAAACACATTGTATAACACACTATCATTGAACCTTCAAGGGTGAAAATCTCGCTTTACAGTTTGAGCGATTGCTGCAGCAATATCGAACATTTCACATCTTGATTAGACATAATACTTTATACAATATATTCAGTTTTAACTGTGCTTCGGTTTTCAACGAGATATATGTTTGGGAGGGCTACTTCTTCATAGGACTAAGGTTGATTCCATACGTTTAAGGAATGACATTATCAGATTTTGATCTTATGTGCGGTTCTAAGAATACGGTTGAAGAACGGATCAAAACTACAAACACGGTGATTTAGATAGAGTTACAGTATCGACTTTATTTTCTCTGAGCGAACAGCGAGCACAGTGTTCTTTTATTTCAGAAAGCGTTTATTCTAGAAGTCGGGGCTCCTCTCAATTTGAGTCAATAGGGTGGGTTCCGGGTAGAGAAGCACTGGCGATGCACCCCATGGGAATAGCGTTAAATAATAAACAATGATCCCTTCTTTGCGGACATTGAATAGAAGTCGAAATAGAAGATGAATCATCATGATGGAAGTGTATCATGCTCTCTATTGTCAGGAATGAATCAGCTTTAATAGAGTTTTATGATGGGAAGAAATTTCATGGTATTCTTGGGTCCAGTCATTTTGGTCTCAAAACAATTTACGTTCTATGATAACTTATTTCAATGATAAAGCAAAATAAAGTTAGAAACATTGCATGGATCTTTGTTAGTTCCTTATATAAATGTGGTAGTTTTCCAGACGTTTTCGAGCATAAAAGCTCGGAGGTAGAGAAAGAAAATACGTTAAAATATCAGAACATGCATTTCATGCCTTTCAATCTCATCCTTGTGGGTCAATGAATAAGAAAACAGAATACACTCGAAAAAAGTTTCGAAGATGAAGTGCTCAAATTTGTCCGTTTCACAAGATAATATCAGTCAAAACCTTCATGTTTACAGAACAGTACAGAACAGTACTGTTTACTAGCAGCAGTTTTAAATATTTATGACAGAAATCCTATTCCGTGAGCTTTTTATGGTGAGAGAGTTGGTCTTGAATTCTGAATGGTCTTATTGTCCTGCAGCTTGTTTTCAGTTCTGCATCTTTCAAAGAAGGTAGTGAAAAGTAAAACTGTTTACAAACACTCAAATAGTAGGAAAAACGAGAAGGTGAAATGTACTGAAAACTACACTTCGAAACGATATCGAATATCAGTATTGTACTGTCATCTTTCTTGCAGACTTTAGAGAAATTTTTCCCAACTTGCTTAGTCGAACAAGGAGTTTTAGAATCTTTTCTGTGTTCACTATAACTGGAATGGATCTTAAATTAATTGAAAACGAAGTATTCACCACAACTTTAGTAGATGTTGGAAGTTGTGGTGCATGTTGTTTTTGGTAATTCCGAGTGTGTTTGATCCGGAATGTTCAAAATAACACTAAGGTGACTAGACGTACTGCCTGAATGAACATGCCAACATGCCAACATATAACATATGCTGAATATTAAATGTTGAGCGCCAACATTAATTTTGTATCGAATTTCGGCGACTTAGAACTATCCGCAAGAGTTATTTTTTTTTGTAAAGAGTTATTTACAAATAACGTATTCGCTACAGCAAACGTCATACCAGCGGAAGAAACAATTCTGATTGGCGAATAGGTCATTTGTGAAATTAGAATGAGGGCACACTAAAACATCTACGAAAAAAAAACCATATACAGTCCTTTCATTCCTACTGAGACTCCTACCGTTAGAACACAGAGATTGCAGACCATCTGAAGGTAAACGTTATTGGGAAGTTTGAGGATTTCGAGTTCGATTTTGATCCCTGAGTATGAAACCTTTTTCAAAATATTGTCGGCAAAGTCGAAGATGAATGTGTACTGTAGGAGTCTCAGTTGGAATGCTGTCAACTACATTTCGGAGCCAATACAATAGTCACATGCAACATTAGCTAGAGTGAGCTAAAACGTGTTTCACTTTGCAAATGTGTGAAATAAGTTGGGTATCGCTAACGAATCAGGTGCGACTTTAAGAAGGCTTGAGAATGAGAAAAAAAGGTGTCGGTCGCCGCCGAAACTGTGATAAATACAAAAAAACACCTTTTCGCGCCACGCCGTCATTTCAATTATCCGCACACTGGATCATCTTGTACGGTCATCAGTCATCGCCAACTTACGTAACACTTTACACTTCTGGGCAGCGAAGTATGAAACTTCTTACACAGATAGCTAAAGACCAATGACTTATTTGTGACCAGAAAGTGCGACTGGTTCGAGAACTGCTAGAGAGCGCTGAAAAAGCGCGACGCAGAGAAGTGGTTACTGTAATCGTACGGGTTGGAAGAACCAGGACTTTGTGAGAGCAAATACGTTGAATGAGGAGTTCCGAACAAATTGAGAAATAGGATGATGTGTTCTTACTTTTTCTCCAATGGTAACAGGTTTTTTGGCCTAGTCCTTGACTAGACCATTAAAACGCTAGACAGTACATAAAAGGTTGCACTTTTCAATACGACAATCGCGTTGAAGAATTCCTGTCTATACATTAATGATGTTCAAATGAATGCATTTGTTACAGTTCGTTTCACAATTAGTTGACCTTTAGAGGACACTACCACTAAAGTTCCTGAAAATTTGCGTTTGTGTGTTCCATTAAAACACTGTCTAAGTAAAACGTTGGATCCATATCCCAATTTGAACTTAACAGAGAAAAGCCCACAGTTCATTCATTATTGTTGCTCAAGTATACTGTTCAATCGATGTCCTTCTACAGTAATCCGTCCAATCGTCGGGAGGCGTTTGCCAATAAATAATTCATCATTTGATATAAAACCTGCAGAGTTTGTAAAATGAGTTTGTAATAGTAATAGTACAGAAGTCACCAACACAATTTGGAGAAAATCCAAAAACGCCAACCTAGCAAAATTTGACTTTCAAGTTTGAGCACATTACTGTAGAGGGTTATAAGTTGCGGGACAACTAAACTGTAGTTAGTTCAAGCGTAACAACTTCTGTTGTTGTAGAGATAAGTACATGAAGTTGATTACACAGTTTTTGAGAAAAGGATGTATTTAGACAAAACTAAAGGAAACAAATGATTGGAATAATTGGTACAGTCTCGCGAATTCCACGCCTATTCATGTATTCATCGGGGCCGCAATCATCTCTCTAGTCAATGAAACTTCTTAGTATTTCACATGATCAACTGATTCATATTCGCGCAATGTATAGTCTCGGAGACCCCTGATCGACACCTTTTTATGCTACTATACGATTGTGACTAACCATCACGAAACCCCATGGAATATCTAATTACATTGCCAGTTGATGGTATCACGCGAAACGTGTATAAACACCAGAAAGTATGCAGTTTGATGTTATGGGTTTCGATTTTGAATGGGTTTCGCAGGGTTACACGTATATTGCAGTGAATGTAGGATACAGCCAATTGCAGAGGAAGGCTGAAACGGTACAACCAGTACAGCTCTACTGTAATCTTATTTTGATTCTGTGTTCAAACTGTAACTGAAAAGGGCTGTGGGTGACTTTCCAACTAAACGCCAGTGACCGAGAGATTCTCTCGCCAGTTTCGGCCTGGATGTTTTCTTAGAAGGTTGCATCTCTATGCATTCAACCAACTTTTTTGTGGAATAAACCTATTATTAAAACCACTATCCACAAGGTTTGGAGCTTTCATTTACCACAACACAACCTTACTAAGTATTAAGTAATGTTAATGATAGTGAAATATAAGAAGTTCAGGTGTTTGGTTGTCCAATAGGTGGTTGCTACTAGAAACCACTACATTTCGGGTCAAGGGGATAAAGGAAATACAAAACAATGTGATTAACACGAAATGAGAATCAAACAACGAGAAAGTGCATTTGCACGTCATTTCTCTGTAATTGGATTAAATACAGAAGAAGAAGTGCTCTACTCAGGGAGTGATAGTACAATTCTAGTTCTTCTCTGAGTATGTGGTTTTGGGGACGAGTGTGAGAGGTATTCACAATAGAAGATGATGGCGTAGCCAGGTGAAACTCAAAGAAACATCAGCAATCTTGCCGTAAACGTATCAAAAAAAGTAAATGATGTTTCAATAGGTTTTACTGAATATGCATCTATTTAGCTAGCAAAATAGTGCTAAAGTAGACGAAACTGAACAAACTAAACACCTTAAACTTGGGCTTGATATGGCTGGCGCTCTGTTTGCCGTGAGTATTAGGAAAGTTGACCTAATAGAGGGTTACGCAACAGACGATCCACTGATAAAAACGATGTACGGTATTAAACTAGTGATAGCGTTCAACTCATGAAAATACATTTGTATGAGTATATTTGTACTAGTATATAAGTGAAACTAGTTGTTATACAAACATGCCGTTAGGAAATTCGTAATCAGAATGAAACTGTTCCAGTATGACAAAAATATATTTTTTTAGTACGAAAAATGAAAAGCTCTGTTTTATCAGATCGACAGTGTTTTTCTAGACTTGAAAAGGTCTAACATTTTAACAATTTTTTATGGCCAAGCCCCTTTCATGCTTCAACGATTTCTTCTATACCACTTGATTTTTCAGTTATTTTGATTGTTTGGTCTCTGCATACTGCATTCCACGCAAAGCGCTCTCCACAGAGTTCTCTGGGAGCCTTTATCCCCTAATCGCTGAAACAATAGTCAGTGAATGCTCCATGTTCAAAAATGAAAGCACAAAGAAACTTACAAAACCCCTTACTTTTTCATTTTTTATTCAAAAAGCTACGAAGGGCTTTGAAAAATGACTATAGCATGCAATAGAGTTTATGGGCTAGTAACCTACGAGGTAGATTTCAATTATGTTATCCGTTTTCCTGAGGATCAGCTAATGGATTGAAGAATATTCCAACGAACATAACCGAACCTGCGTCTCTTTCAAACTGTGCTATTTCCTGTTACTTACCACGCAAAGTGGTATATCCCGAGAGCTTGTACAGAAGAACCTCGTGATCTTGTCTCGTGAAAGTGCCAACGCTTGGGTCACAAGAGGACGGGCCAAATCTATATCTAACCGAGTTTCTTGGTAACCTAACCGGATTTTGATTACCTTTTTACAGGTTATCTCACAGGTAACCGGTAGGTAAATTAAAACCAAAACACGCGTACAAACTAACGGTAAACCGTTAGAAAAACAGGTTAACGGTTACCTTCTGGAGGAACCTGAAAATAGGGTTACCAAAAAACCCGGTTTGATATGGAGTTCACCGTAAAAACCACACAATTCGTGAAGAGAAGCCAAAAAAATGGCTTGAACTTGAAACCAATATCAACTGTCTAACAAACACTCTTTTATCCTCAAGGGTGCCGTCGCAGCCATAACTTGTCTAATGACCTTTGTCGCTCCTAAATAGAACCAGAAAACGCATTTAATTGCGGAGAAAACTGACTAATTTGCAGAACAAATCCTGTCACAAACTAAATGAACCATAAAAAATAGAAATAGTTTAAAATAGAGTGGCTAAACGCCGCAAATGTATTAACGCATGAATGCGAAATAAGTGCGGAAAAGATTCTACATAGAAGGAGTGCACATCGCTGATTGACGGAAATTGAACCTAATGAGCTGGAGATATCTTGGTGGACGTGGGAAAAGCCATGTTGCTAGTTGAAGGTTTTCTCAGGAGTCCATTAGGTAAGCCAGATATCCACTCTCAGGATGCATTTTCCCCCAAAAAATCCTGGTTCAGAATTTGATTCGAAATCTTTAGATCAATTAGAATTAAGTGAACCTTGTAACTCTGAACTTCAGTATAATAAAAAAAATAAGATAATATCACTGAGTAAGCAAAACATGTATGAGAAATGACATGAGAAACTCACAACTTTCGAATTCGCCTTCAAAACACGGAAATATTGACATAAAGAAAGAACACTTCAAGAGTTCGAGTGTTTACAGGACAAAATGGGAATTCAAAACAGTAAACTATCGATGAGAAAAAAGAACTTTGGCAAAAAAGGCTTGTGAGGAAATTTATCTCATTCAAATTTTCTCATGAAGACGTCTGTTTCCTAAACAACTTATTGGGGGAATTCCAATAAAAGTTATGAGTGGCCTAACTTTAACTCCTCAATGCGCAGTTAGACTGGAATATGATACCGAGACGAGCGCTTGTTCAAAATTTAATTAACGGGAAATGAGTGTGCAATTGAAAAAAAGGAAAGACTGAGGCCCTCTACAGATTAAAAAAGGTCCCTTCAAGAAAGGATAGGAAACAGCCGACTGACGTCATTGACCAGGCGGCGTAGCAATCCCTCAAAAATCTCATGAGATACCTCATGAGCTAGCACGAGCTTATCATGAGATTCTATTGATTGCTATCCTACAACATTGAGTTTTCACTTGCTCATGTGATATCTCATGAGAAACTCATATGAACTCCTCATGGGGTTAGAGGGATTGGTACGCCGCCAGAGGCCTTATACAAAAACATCTCGACCTTTAGTTCGCACTTACGTCTCCAAACATACGATATTTCTCTGCTTTGATATCCCGTCGGGATACGAGTGTTGAGAAATAGTGCGAGATAGTGGAAGAGAAAGACAAGAAAGAGCGCGAGACAGTGAAAGAGAAGAAAGGGTGAGCAAGCGAGAGCGAAAGAGAGAGAGAAGAGAGCGAGAGAAAGAGGAAAGTATTAGGAGCCACCAAGAAGATATATACATGGTGAACTACAACACGTCAATCATCAGTGGCGCCTCGCTGCTCCGGGGCGGAACAATGGTCTGCAAACAATCCAAATTGCGACGGGACCCAACGAAAGCTGAACAATATATGGAAGAAAATCTAGCTAATCTCGCAAATGTATCTATTTCTCTTTCTTTCTCTCTCTCTCTCTTTCTCTTATATTTTTTCTTACTTTGCTTTCTGTCCCAGCCTCTCTTTCTTCCCTTCACTCTCTTTTCTCTTATTTTTCACTCTCTCCTTTTTCGATGTTCTCACTTTGCTTTCTCTCTCACACTTTTTTCTGCATTCACTATTTCTGCATGTATTTCTTCTCCTCTCTCTCTATATCTCTCTCTTTCTTTCCCACTATCTCCCTGCTAATTGCAATTTGCAGTTGAATTAGTAGAGGTAATTAGGTATTGAAACCATTAAAATGGGTCGGAAAATTAATGTTTGTCCCAGAGCGAGCAGAAGTGAACGGAAATATAAAACAAGATGTAAAACCTATGAGATACAAAGAAAAATCGGTGTTACATTATGTTTCTTTTTTTCGAACTGATAAGCCCGAAAACTAAGCAGACACAAGTACATAACAGTGAATGAGAGTGTAATAGTCAAACTTCACTAGGAATTATCATGTTATATGGGAAACCAAATTTGGAAACAGTTGGTAGAGAACCTCGGTATAATCAGCTAGAACGGTTTTAAAGTTGGTGTTCGTGGAGGAAATAGATGAGTGTCTCTTTTCTCTCGTTCCATTTTTTCTTGTTTATCACATTTTCCTACGGGTATCTATGTTTTTTCCCCTGAGCAAATGATGTGAGGGCAAACATTCCGTGATAGCTGAGTGCACCACGCACCGAGTGCACCTCAGCTGTCGCTATGAGAACAGGGGGTTGGAAATAGATTATTGGACTGAGCTGGGAATGAGGGCTCGATGGCAAACAGCCAGATTGATAATAATAACAACTAAACAGAGCTGTAGCGCATATGTTGAGAGAAGGCAAATAAGTTTATCGAGTTATAAGATGTTACAAAGTATAGTATACCTGACTATGAGAACAAGGGGTTGAGAATAGATTGTTGGACTGAGCTGGCTGCTCAGAACGATTGGCGCCAATTTTCTTCGATTGGCCAGCTACAAAAGCGAGAGAGTGTGCAGGTCAATGAGTTCGCAGACATCTGGGTCTTTCTGACCTGCACACCTTCTCGCTCAGCCAATAAAAAAGTAGCTGGCCAATTGGCTAGGAGTTGTCTGAGTGGCAATGAGAGCTCGATGGCTGGCAAACAGGCAAAAACATAAAAAATTCGACATGGTAAGATCCAACCATAAGATCAAGAATATTAACGTACAGAAGGTGGTACGTTACGCCTCAAGCTCTGACCCAAAAAACTGAGTACTGATATTAATAATTAAGAGTGATTGCACATAGGTTATAACGAAGTTTATATTCTTAGAGAGGTCTATGATGTAACAAAAGTAAAGTATACCAGACTGTAAAAAGGGGTGGAAATAAATTATTGGTGAGAGCTGGCTGGGATCAAGACCCCACACACAGCCATATGCCAGAGAACATAATTTTCAGGATTTGGAAGGATTAAAGGAAAAGAATTGCACGTAGTATTACACAATATTTTAGTTGAGTACTGCATGTTTTTTTCTCAGAAAGAAACAAGAGACGTCTATTTAAACGAAAACGAAAGAAAAACCTATGAAAGATAATTTTTCATCGGGCGAAGCATTGTAAGAATGGAGAGTCAGGCGCGTAGTGGAATATTTACATGTCAATTGCATTGAAAGTTGAAGGTAGAACTTTTCGAGTTCTCTGGAATGGTTTATAATAGTAAATCAGAAAAAATCTCCAGAAAGTAGTCCGTAGTCCCAGAAGGAAAGATTTTCAATATACGGCTCGCAAATACTTTTCCCAGAAGCATTGGTCAGTTCAGCCGAAAATCATGCGAGAATATGCATTCTAGCGTCCTATTCAGTGTAGCACACTGAATAATGTATATGGGAGTTCCACCCAATCGTATGCCCTTTATTTGAATTTTAGGACATTTAAATTAAGGCCTTAAAAGCTCGAAACTATCAGAGCAATCGGAAAACTGTTACAGGTTCTAGACACATACCGTGAAATGTTGCAATTGCGTGGAAAAGGCTGTAACACCTTATCATCGTTTTTCCTAATCTGAGACTATGAACCAATTTGTAATAATCTGACTGACCCGGCTAGAAGAGCTACTTGACAGCAGCCGAACAAACAGAACACAAGTAGTTGGGTGTGACAGACAAATTCATATCAATTTTAGTCAACAACACTGAGAAATTATCTTAAAGAAGGACGATTATGTGGTCCAATCCCAACGCTTCAGTCCTTTGAACTGCAAATTTCCAATTGCAGTTTGAAGGACCGTTGACACGGGATTGGTCCTTAAAATTGTCCTGCTCTAAAGACCTGCGGGAGATTAGAGATTATCCGAGAGAAGGCAGGCTAAAGCGGTGCCTGTTCATCGCTTCCGCTGCGTTTATAGTTTGATCCCTCTTGTAGGTATTCGCAACCTAGATGTATACAATGGTCAATCTAGAACGATTTGGTCATCCCATATGCATTTCCTTCGAAATCAAGAATAATCAATTGAGCGCTACTCGTTGGTTTACTAATACAAATACATATTCTATCTTGGTTCAAACGGTTGGGAAACTTCATAATACACGACGTAAATATTGTTTTGTTTTGTTACTGGGTAGGACTGTTCTAATAGCAGGATTCAATTGGAAAATACATCAAAACAACCCATATTTTTAGACACAAAGGACGCGTCACTTTGTGTCTCAGAGAATACTGGGAATGTAGACATGGAAAGATGTAAATAGTGGGAAGAAACCAGGGAAAAAACGTCAACTATTGTTGATTTCGGAATGTTTGGGCGATAAAACAAAAGGACCAGACAGCTGATACTTTCTTCGATCAGAGGCGAACGCCAGCGGATATATGGCTCTGCGTCCCTGCATGTCTGACTCTCGCGGACCAGATGTAGTTTGAGAGCTTCATTCAAATGAGCCACCATCTTAGATTGATTTCGTATTAATTATCTTAACCTTTCAACCGGAACCATTTCCATCCGAGTTTTGGTACCTATTATTAGCTTCTAAGCTTAGTTAGAAATTTTCCACAGTTCGTACGGAAGTACTGTAATGAAGGTCAGGTATCATTGACATTGATTTGAAAGCTGAAATAATTCCAAAAGCCATGTTTTTATTTCACAAATTCCCAGGTTTGATTTTCATTTCTCCATGTAATGCGTACTCTACATGCGTACTTGCCTACTCTACAACTGAGCTGCAGATTTGTCGAAACGATTGAGCACTACGATTGCATTTTCTGAAACAGATCGGGACATACGATTACAAAGCTTGAACTTACAAAATACAGCCACGGGCATATCTGGACTCGAGAGAAAAATAAAACGAGACGCAAACAGTGTAGACTGTAGACACCCGCACTGTCACAGGGAAAGTGATATATAATCTCATCCTAATTGGAGAAATAGCGGTTTCTCGGAAACATTCCATTGCTGTATAGGTGTTCGAATGTGATCTTTGGTCTTATGGAAAAGTGATATCATTATTTCCCAAGTGAAGTCAAACACTGCCATGTCGATTTGGCAGTGCGCCGGTAAAGAAATAGTAATGTCAACAGACGATTTAGGGGGAGGAGCGGTTTACTGAGATTTTTTTTTGAGAAAGCATGGTATGTTAAAAGAATAACCCCGAAACATTTGTGTCAATTCACTGGGATTGACCAGCTACAAAGGAGAAACAAGCGTAGAGGTCTATGAGATGCAGACAGTCTAATACGATCTACGTCTCTCTGACCTGCACGTTCTGTCGTTGAAGATGGGCTACAGGCTCTAAAGTGCGAAGCCAATTGACTGGAAGTTGCTTAACACCCGGACATTTCATGCTGCTAACGTCTATATGGGACTGATGTGAACAAAGCACACCTTCCCGTTTTCCAGCTAAAATTGGATTAAAAGCAGTGAATATTCCAGTTTGCAACCGACTCTACGCAAAAATGAATGCAGGATCTTGTAGGGTCTACTTTTCGAGGGAGTCAGAAACAGAAACTGAAACAGATGTCACAATCGGTCGAGATGATAGAAGATGATACAAAAAACTGGATCTTTGTCCGAACGAGTAGACATTCACTTCCCGGTAACTTTTCTGATATTAGAATAAATTACCAGTTTTGAATTTTGGAATTGCTTTTGGTTTTAATTTTTGTATGTGTGCGTGTTGCTCTCTCAGAAACATTTTCATTTTTGTATCACTTTCCGAGAGAAGTGTTGATTGTTTACGGTTTACCCTTAGTTATGATCTCATTTGACTGTTTGCGTTACAGCGCTTAACTTTCGTTGAATTCCCTTTTTATGTTCATTATGTTTCTCACATGCCTGCATGTAAACCCATCAATCAATCAAAATATTCTTGATCATGTTATATATTATTCCGCCCCATTAATTGGTCAGGTGGAGAGCTACGCTGCAACGAAATATGTACTAATAACCTGTTCTTATCAGGGCATGTCCATAATCTGTCAAGATGATAGAAGGCGGCCTTGGCTGAAACAAATTGACCATTTAGAGCCGAACCTGAGAAGGAAGCCTGTACACTTAGACGTAAAGGACGTCTACATCAAAAGCATTAGCGAATCCAGCCTGTTCCATACGTAGAATCTCCACAGCGGTAATTAGCGTCACATGTATGGTTGAAATCCATCAAAATAGGGTGTGACCGAGTGTCAATTGTAGTGCGATCTACCGAGATATTGCCCATCGTATCTCGGAAAAAAGGGATCAAACTACAATACAGCATTTAGGACCAATGTGTGAACACTTGGTGTGCACTTTTCTCCGTTATAAGAGAATCTCAAAACCTAAGACTGAGAGTGATGTAGTTTGCCCTGATGCATCAATGAAAGTTTGTGTGTAGAGCTCATTGTCATGCATTTCTCATGTGGACGTCACGTGAACTGCCCATGGGTTTTAGGGATATCTCCTCCCAAGATAATTTCCAGCCAATTGCTCAGACAATCATGTACCTATTGAATGCCAAAATTCATTGGGAATGAGCAAACTACAAAAATCATCAGAGTCTAGGTCTGAAGATACAGATAGACTACGTTACCAGCGTAAACACGGGCTTTCACTAACAATTCATTTTCTTATTCCAGCTGACGACGAACTGACTGTGAATATGCATTCCTCTTCATTTTCAACAGTCCATTTTAACAACTGTAATCTTTCGATATTGCGATGGCTATTATAAAACTACATATACGAGAGAACGTGGGGGTCAATGAGTAGACAGACAGGTTAAGAGTGTCTGTGTCTCTCTGGCATGTGCACTACCTCGTCGCGGGCGATTTAAACTGAGCTTACTAATTGGCGGGGAAAAGTTTGAGAACGTTGACAACGAACTGACTGCTATCTGGAAAGCAAGCCAGTGTGTTTGTAGGATGATAAGTAATTGTCCCGGGGGACGGCGACACAATAATAATTATTATTATTGGGACGCCGTTTGATTTTATTTTCAATCGTCTCTAACACGACACCTATCCACATGGTAACCCTTACGAAAATAATTGAAGGAATTGTTTGAAATCCGGTGAAAACCAACTTATCGGCCACTACGCAGATCAGCAATCATATGTAGTCACAAGCACTCCCTGTCGTCTGAAACTGGGATACGTAATACGGAAACGAAAATGCAGCGATTATAACAGAACAATGGTACTTCTGCAAATAGAGCATGAGGCGTATTTTATCTCTGCAAGTAGAGCATGAGGCGTACTGTACCTTCGTGTTTATGATGTAGGATGTAGGATGTAGGTTGTAGGTGTTTCCGCATGCGCAGAACAAAGAGCAAAAACATTCTGTAGCTAACTAATGTCTGTCTCTCATTCACTAACTTGTATACTGTACTCTACTACGAATAATCAATTTGTTGTGTGTTGAAATTAAACTTCAAAAACGGACGGAGTTGGAATTAACAGTGCAAAAATTTGAAAAACCGACCAAGTTTGTACTTAGAGTGAGCCTGTGGTACATCTAGGTTCTTCCACAAACGAAGGCTGTTTGACAGAGGAAGGAAGCCAAGTGGAAAAGTGTGCGCCTGATTAGACTAGCAGTCAGTGAAGAGTATTTGTGAAGCAAAGTCTCGAGCCTTGGAATCGTTATGGAAAATTTGTCTGTACCAAAATTTGTCTGTACGATTACATATTCATAAATGTACAAATATCTGTGTGTTTGTTTAAAAAGCTAATATAACTGTTCCTTGGTTAGCGCACAATAAAACGATTGAAGCTCAAGCTCAAGCTCGAATAAGGAATAACCAACCTCTCAAGTTAGTTCACACTCACGCGCGAAAAAAAATCACGGTGCTTTTTTTTGTGATTTTGAATTGTGACTAGTATCAAAGTACACACACATGTTTAATTCATGCTGCACGCAATCACGTTTTTGCCGATGGAATGAGCGAAAAGGATCAATGTAGATGGGATTAGTGTACGCGAGCAAATGTCTCTGTTTAGAGAATCCTATTAGGATTCACAGAGTAGTCTCGTCACAATTGAGCAGAAAACAGGTTCGATATTTATCGAACACACTTAAAATTTCAGAAATATGTCTTACTTCTTTCTAGGGTTAGGGGTTAGCTCGATGGAGAGTGGGTAGATACTTCGTTGTTGCTATACCCCTGTGTTTATAGTTTCATCCTGTAATACCGAACTCAGAATTCAAGGACTGTGCCATGTATGATATGAAGATCAAACTGCAACTAAGATGTTGCCATTCCCACCAATAATAGTTTGAGTTTTCGGACTTACACACTGCAAGATCGACCCAATATAGGAAGTATCATAAATATATTTTGGTGCATATGCACTGATCACAAATCACAGAATAAAAACAGTTTCTCGCCTCTTATAGGTCGCAATCATAGACCTTACTGACGAGAGGTAATAGTCTACAGTATGCCGCATTTAGCCGTTTCATCAAAAATGCTCGCGTCTCTTTTGCGTAGAACATTTTAAATCAAACATAGAAAGTTTTAATTTTTGACTTTATTTTTTAAAATTTTTTAATTCAATTAAATTGGATCATTTTCTTCAATAATTTTGTTGCTTCCATACTCTGGTTACTCTTGTTGGAAGAAGTTCAAAACTGTGTAATTTCTGTAGTGGAACACTGCATTAACACTAGCAGTAATAGTAACGTACATTTATTATATTAATATAACTTCCAAATCTCGTTCATTTTCAGTGTATGCAACGCTTCGATGTTTTCTCCTGGTTCTCGGTTATGTAGACGGTTGGCGCATTCTAAACTGAGACGGTCTCCCATCATACATCGGCGTAAACAGGACGCACTTGTATCAGGTATGTTAGATGATGATGGATACTCTTTTATTAGTTTCCATGTGGCTCTTTCATTAATTTTTATCTGTAGAACCATTTTTTTCTCAAATTATCCAGAGTAGTAAACACTGAGAGGTTGAGTTTTTCGATGTGGGTATTTGATTTTGTTCAGCTCAATAGATGGACGATTCACTATAATGCTGAACTTGGGTTTTAGATTATGCTAAGTCTCATTTCGTGGCCAATTTTGAGACGGCCAAGGCGATATGTGAGAAGCATCGTAAACAGATCGACGTTCTGAACAAGTTGCTCCTAGTTCAAAGTGATAAACTATTGGAAGAAAGAGCCGACGTAGAAGAAAAGGTATGTCGAGTGTGTTTTTTTGGGAAAAAAATTCATCTGTCCGTCGTCCCACCCTCCTTTCGAATTATCTGCCCTTGTTCCTTCGAGAAAACCGTCAAGTTCAAAAGAAGTATATAAGTTATCAAATATTTACCAAAAGTATCACCAAGAGATGTTCAAGAGATGCTAGTATAGTTTATAGAATACAGTACAGGTACAATTTAATAGGGCAGGGCGTTTAACTAACTTTTGTTCATGTATTTGTACCTTACTTTCAGACGTGACGTTTATGTGCTTGTACGTGTTGCAGATGTTACCAGTATTATCCTCGTTTCGATCGGCACTAGAGAACAAAAATCGTCGTCTCATACCTATAGGTAGTAGTGTGAATGGACTTGCGAAGAAATCGTCTGACTTAGATCTGGTGAGGTGTATAAAAAACGAGTAGAATAAGAGAGGGAGAGAGAGAGAGAGAGAAAGATCACCTTTTTTCACGCTATCACAGTCAGCATTTCTGTGGTCTGTGCTAGTGCATATTCATTAGTGATGAGGGAAATGCAAAAGTGTTCGTTCGTAAAACGTCCCGAGAAATGCATTTATTAATCGTTTGGAAAATATATTTGTATTCGATAAAAGATAGTGTTATGTTTAACCGTGTTTTCCATCTCCCAACTCTGATGTTAAGAAAGATATAGATAAAAAAACATTCAAGGCACTAACCAAACCAAAACCGAACACAGGTTCTGTTTAGGTTTTGATGCCCTACACTGACGTACAACAATGTGCAACGTTTCGTAAGAAGTTTGAATACAGTGAATCGTTTCGTAGGTGGGTTCTACGAGTTCTACCGAATTTTTTTTACAGTTCATATTATCTTATCATAGAAGAATAATAAAATCTAGTTGAGCTGTCTTTCCTTGCCACGTGTCACATGGTAGGGTACGTATACGTAGTACATCACATGATTTTCACATATTTACATCCGAAAATGGATTAATTTTCGTCGCTTAGTTGGACCTTAGTGGTGTATGACCAAAATGGGGGGTCTGGGGGGTCTCCCCCCAGCTAGCCGGTCACGCGGCTAACCGATTCTTCCCGAACCAGTTGGTTCGGTGAGAAATCGAACTGTTCGCGTACTCAAACCGGCATGAAACCGAATCGAAACCTAATAAACGTTACGCAGACGACCAATTTCAGCATTAATTACTTGAATTCCTTCGGTTTCACCTTTGTTGGCGTGAACTTGGTTCGGTTCTCGAACGAACCAACTGGTTCAGGAAGAATCAGCTCGATTTTGATTCGGGAAGGAATTCACCCTTAGTTTTTTATCTAGCATCGCAAGCGTCGTAACAAAAAATTATCATGCGATAGCTATAGCACCCTGTCTGGTCACTATGCCTACTTGCCTACGGTTTTTTTCGTCTAATATGATCGATCACCCTGCGATCTTCTTATTTCATTGTAAACATCACTAAGACCAGGGTGACCACGTGTTTACAACCGTCATTTAGGTTCGTTTTCATTTTCAGGACTTTCATGAAGGCTGTTGCGTCTTTGATCAAATCTACCAAGGTTGTGGACCCACAAACAATTTTCATGTTACATTCCGCAAAGGTATGAATATTTCAATTCCCAGAACTATCGTTTATCCGTGCAGAAATAGTTGAAACCATGAAACAAGACACTTTTGTCGTATTGTTCGTTTTTTGTTTATCACATATTGTATGCCCAGAAATATCAATGTTTCTCTGTTTCACCAGAGTGTTTAAGAACAAGTACGAGGAAACATTTGATTCATGACGCACATTTTATTACTATTAAATAGCACATAATTTATTACTGTTTAGGTTCCTATCATTAAAATGTGCACTAAATCTGGTCTGGATGTGGATATTCAGTTTGGAAACTCGGAGACAATACTTTCGTCCCTTTTTGTCCGATCTTGTATTGAGGTGAGAGCCGATTAGACGGTTTTACCATACTCAAAATCCCATTCTCAAAAAAAGAACACAATTTTTGGTCATACTCGGAACGAGCCGATAGCCGGGTTCATCTTCAAAGTTTAGTTTTTTTTTTACGTCTGTCGAGGTACGGCCTACTAGTCTACTTACTTCACTATCAAGTTGACTTAGATTGAAGATCGAAGTGCCTAAAAGCCTAAAACCATGTTTATTTGTTTCATCAAGATTGTAGTCAGTGAACACTCGATACTGTTTTTTTTTAAATTCGGGATTCCACATTCCATTCTCTTTTTCTAGAGTAATCCTGCGGTATATTCTCTGATCAACTGCCTCAATAGCAATTTTACAATGACGGGTATCAAGAATCCGGGAAGTAACTTGTTCTCGTCTTATCACGTGAACATGCTAGTTCTACATTTTATGTCGGTTAGTTTCCGTAATCCGTTAGCACTTGATTATGACTGACTTGTTTTTGTAGTCCAATATTGATCTTGTATCCAATCCACTACTCTAAAACAAAAGATACTTTTCTTGCCGTTTTTTAACCAATTCGTTACACCTTTTGTTGCTTTACACAACGCAAATTCTGCTGGGTATTTTAAATTTTACGCTGCAGTCCAGCGGTTTCATCGTAGTTTCTATAACCGCAACGCTTGTTGAATTGCCGTTGAAATTATAGTGTAGCAATAGCAATTTCTGGATTATGGCTGACTAGATTACTAGAAGTGTAAATATTTGTATCTATCCTTATCCTTGTTTGTAGGTAATATCCGCGATTCCGGACCTTATCAATGGTTGTCCACAGCTTTCCCCAGATTGTGATTGGAATGGACCGGCCAATCTTCTGTTAACGAGAGTGAGTACCAACCAATTCATTGGTTTAGAAGATAATGTGGAATGAAAAGATAAATGTTCTGTATTTTGCGCTTTTAGCTTGGGTGTAATTGTATTATCAGGACCAGAGGTCAGTAATTTGCAGTTTTCTTTTCATTTTTATGGAGAAATGTAATTTAACAATGCAAAATATGGCGTTACTCAATCGCGTGATGAAGTGTGCTAGACTGTTAGACTTATGTAACAAAGTAACCAGTAGAAAATGAAGTGATAAGGGTGTTGATTGAAGGAAGATGGGTAGAATCGTTGCATTTTTAGGGAGAAATGTAAACTAACAGTGCAAAATATGACGTCACTCAATCGCTTGATGAAATGTGCTAGACTCTAGACTGCTAGACGTATGTAACAATGTAAGCAAATTTGAAGTGAAAAATAGCGTATTGATTGAGAGAAGAGGGCAAGAGGGGTAGAATCGTTGCTGATTTCAGTCACCCATTCTTCTACCTTCGAACAGTAATGCGTGTTCGCTGACGGCCGGGCAGTTGTTGGTTCATCTTATTGATTACTATTCTCAAATTGATCTTCATCGTTTCTCAATCGCCACTACAGGAAAAGTATCACCTCGAGTGGTAGACAAGAATAAGTAAGTTCAGTATCTATACAAGTTTTGAATACGGTACATCTCACTTTGTGCTCTATACAAGTATTGTATTGAAGGAGCAAGTATTGTGGGATCTATAGTTGTCGTTTAAAGAACGGAGGAGGTATACTGTACATCTCACTTCGTGCTGTGTGCGAACAATTATCTTGACGTTTTTTCGACATAGGCAATGAAATTTAAGAGAATTTTTTTTTGGTTGACCCTGTAAACGATGTAGAACGAACGTTAAATACTCTTGAATCAAATTTAATAGACAAAAGGATTTTGAGCGGAAGCCCTTTAATACACGGGATTGCACCATTTTTGTAGGTGAAAACAATGCTTTACGCATACATTCAGTCTCATTCCTAAATATGGCAGAGGATTGGTTAATTGAAAGTAGTTTCAGCTCGAACCCAGATATGTCTTTCGTGAGTCTTCTCGATCCGTACTTTAATGACGGAAAATTGACAAACTGCCGCGTGATGAATGGATGCTCAATGATACATGAGCATTTCTCAGCAATGCTCAACCAATTGAAAACCGGGACCATACCGCGTTCACTAGAAAATGCCTTATCTTAAAAATTTGTTAATATTTGTATTTATTTTGTTGTTGTTGCAGATTTTGTTACGGGTAGTGTCAGATGGAATGAATTTTTTTACGTTTGGTTTCCAATATACCTATCGGGATTGTGTTTACCACTTTTTATCTTCGTAGTCTCGTACTACCATTTTGAAAATCTTATCATGTTTTTATAAGGCAGAAAAGCCTACATTAATTATTATGATGTAATATCATAAAGCCTAGAATGGCATTGCGTTCGCGTGCGGGGTGTCACATTTTTTGCGTTTGCGTGCGGGTGTCACATTTTCGAAATGGCGCACTTGCGTACGGCGTAACATTTAGTTTTAGTGAACACGTTTTAAGGAAATACTATTACTTCACGTTTGGAAGGGATTACCTTCATAAGCAACACACTGAAAACTCACAAATTTGACCTGCATGCCCCTAGCGACAAATGTTAATAAGTAGCTGTCACTAATATTTGTGGATTCTTTCAAATGCCAGTTCACAGCAATAGGGAAAGTACAACTCTAAAGAGTAAGAATTTGTTTTCTGATTTTATTACGTTATGAAACTTTGTATTTACAAAGTTCTGTGTTTCAGGTAATGTTGTGCAGACGGCTGGTTCGTAGTGGCTGGCGGGGATTGAGCAGAGCCGCCCATCAAATCGAAGACACTACCTCCCCGTCAACTAGTCGGGAGACTAGGAGAGGAGAAAGTGAGTTTTATTACTTGAAGCAGTTGTTTTAGTTTTCAAGTTATAAAGTTTGTTTCTATCCCGTTTCTGAGTAGTATGTCCATTGATGAATTGTGGGACTTATGACCGCTGGGTTTGATTAATAACAGATAGTCGGGAGACGAGGAGATGTGAAAGTTTTTGTTTTCACAACTTTTTAGAAATGCAAAATTGGT
This sequence comes from Litoditis marina, assembly GCA_964036275.1. Lineage (NCBI taxonomy): Eukaryota > Metazoa > Nematoda > Chromadorea > Rhabditida > Rhabditidae > Litoditis > Litoditis marina. Next base: position 8,726,713 of record OZ038440.1, on the reverse strand, counting down.
TTCTATCCCGTTTTTGGGTACAATAGTTTCCCATTTCTCTTATTAACAATTTTTATGCTCTTCACTATGAGTCCATGGATCAATAGTGAGACTTATGAACGCTGTGTTGGCTATATAGGCTAGGCTCATTGGTTCTGTTCTAGTTCAATCTTTCGTGGATTCGGTGAAATCGTCATTTCCCGGGGAATTGGAGTCGCTGAATACGAGTATTTTGGCGGCAGATGCGGAAAGAAGGAATATGTGTAAGGTAGGGGGCGAATGTCTGTTCTATCTATTCTATCCATGGTTTAACATTCCTAATCCGTTACCATAACTCAAGCAAATCAAAAACATTCAGTATTTCTATTGTATAAGATCTGTGTTGGCGCCACCCTTTCTCCTTGGATTGAGATTGATGATTCATTTGGGATTGTGTGACATTTAATTGATTCAATCCAGAAATTAGCAAGAGATGCTGTTTCCGTTCCGTTGAATTCATTTCCCGTTATATTTTGATTTGACAGCCTGATAAAATGTAAAGTTTTTTTTTCATTTCAGCAAGATCATTCTGACTTTCTCAACCTCATCTCAAAATCGGTCATCGGCAGTGATGCTCGCCTGATTCCAGTTGGATCAAGTGTCAATGGGTTGTGTGGAATATCCTCGGACTTAGATTTGGTTGGTGTTAAACGGTTTGATTAACTATTAGTCAATAAATGAGTTTTTACTCAAGCAAGTACTAATCAAGATAGGAATATTCTTATTTGGTTGAGGATTCACAGTGTTGTACAATCCGTGGATTACGTGAAAATTCTGAATCCATATCATAGTATGGTATAGATCATGTTCGCCTAAATAGTTGAAAATTCAGATTCACTTATTGTTGTCTGCCACCATTTAATCTTTTGACATTCTCCTGAAGTGAAGACCATGCCCTATTCATTTTTTATCTCAGGTTTTCTTTCCAACCAAACGATCTACCAGAGAACAGTTTATTCGGGATTTCTACAAGTATTTCGATTTTCGTGGGTAGGTTATAGTATCAAGTTATTCACTTCGATTAATGTTTTGAATCAAGGCAATCAATTATCAATCCAGCCTTTACCATCTTAGGAAATTGAAGCATAGTTGTAGGAAGCCGGCTGTGCCACGAGACAAAGGGAGAGAGAGAAAGAGAGAGAAAAAGAGAGAGAGAGATAGTCAACCACTACCCAAAATTTGTGCTCGGCTCACATTGTTGGTCGGGAATTTAATTTACATTGAATTTTCAGACAGTTCATGGCCACCCTCTCGGAACTGATCTCTCGAGCTGTCGCCACCGACGGAATCTCCGTGGTCACGAAGAAGGTTTATGCTAACGGACGGGTGAGTTGTAAGAGCTTTTGTAAACCATAGGTAAAATACCCCGTCAAAATGGCGCTGACCCTCTGACCCATGTTTATTTGTGATCTTCTCTGAAACTTGGTCTCATTTTAAAAGTGAAACTATTTGAGACGCGACAAACTAAATAATCACTTATGCAGAGGTATCATGCCCATTTCTAGGGTTACGCAGGTTTATTTTAGTTGCGTTGTCATTGAACTATTTTACCTTACTTGTAAACCGTATGTTTTGGTATTTGTTTGCCAATCCTTGTCCGAATAGGTTCTCTTGTTTTAGTATTGTTTGAAAAGGGGATCATGAGGTTGGAAGCTGTCACATCTAAGAGGTGAAATATACTTTTTTCTCGTGTTTAGGTTCCGTTGTTGGCGCTTGTTCTCAGTAACGGTCTACACGTAGATGTACAGTTTCCCGATGATAATTTTCACGCAGTTCGGAATTCCAACCTCATTCGACTGTACACACAGGTATTTGTTATCTTTTTTCTCCATAGATTTATCTATTTTCGGGCTGCGATTATACTCAGGTGAAAAGTGAATCGCCTGTTATGCCATATTATGGTGGAATATGGTGTTAGGTTGATTTATAGCATAATTTTATAGATTTTGAGCATAATATCGCATATTAGGCCATTTATTTTCACCTATGTATTTAGTGCGATGAGAGATTGGGTCAGCTTTTTGTCTGGCTCCGCGCGGTGGCAGATGCAACGGAGATCCGCAACAGTAAGGTCGGCCTGATGTCCACCTATCATCTGCTCCTGCTCATTATTCACTTTCTTCAGTGTGAAAAGGTAGGTCTCTTTCTTTCTTTTTTTTGGTCTCATGTGGTTTATTTCACTGAATCTGGCAGAATATGGCTTCAGGTAAACTAAGGCATGTTAGGCTGCGTTCACACTTCGCGCCTCCAACTCGAGCCGCTGCATCTGGATGCAGCGGCCAAAAATAGCAAAGGCTGCATTTCAGTCAAAAGCCGCTGCATCCGGATCTGAAAGCTGAAAGCCGCTGCTTCTTGCTGTCGAGAAGTATGAACCTACTTGGAGGCCGTTACGATTTTCTCAAACTTGAGCAAAATTCAAACATTATATAATTTTGTTTAATTTCAGGTCTATACGCAAACCGTTCGCTAAGTTTCGTACAGGAACCTGTTTTGAAGTCTCTTGTCGCATCGCGTGCACGCGCGCGCGTTTTGTCAAACTGTATAATTGTGTCTAGCATGAGCACGTACAACTACATTTGTTTGCCAATTTTAGCACTGTAAAACCTAATTTGAAGTTTTTGTCGCGTCGCGTGCACGCGTGCGCGTTTCCAGACAATGTTAATCGTAATTTACGTTATCAGATACTACTACACTCGTACGCCAAATTTCGTACGATTTGATCCACTCTGAAAAAACCGTCGCGTCGCGTGCAGCGCGCGCGTTTTTTGAAAATATGAATCAAACGTGCAGAAACTACAGAGCGGCAGGGACGAGGAGCCATTCTGAACGAGAAAGAATAAAATTATCAAGGCAAAATAAGTTGTAACCATCTACTCCGTGAAAACAGACAGTTCATGACAATTTAATGATGAAAAATAATAGCTCTGACGGTTGCACACCGGTATTTCCACTATAAAATTGCTGCTCACTGATGATATTGTTCCAAACACCTGACAGAACTTTATTAAAAATGCACAATGGGAACAAAACAACAAATAAACTCAAGTTACAAAGAAAATGCAAGCACGGAAGTGGCCGCTGCCTTTGATTGCAAGCAAAGGCAGCGGCTTCTTGAGTTGGATGCAAAAATATCCCAAACCGGCGGCAAAAGTGAGCGGCCGCTGCAAAATAAGTATGAACCTCCCAAATGCACCTGGGTGCACGAGCCGCCGCACCTGGATGCGGCGGCTCAATCGATAATCATGTTTTTAGCAGGCGAGCCCCCAGGTTGCGAGGCCGCTGCATCTGGGTGCACGTAGTGTGAACGCAGCCTTAGTGGTAATCACAGCAACATCTTTACTCCTTTCTGTTTGGTTGAATTGTTCTGGTGAAGTTTTACATTCCATTACCCTTTTTTCATAGAAAAGTTGTAAATAATGCAGTCTACAGCCTATTTAATCTTTCATTCAATTTTACAGTTGTACAATGTCAATGTCAACCATTCTTGATTGCAGTGTCTTTCGCCATGGCCGGTTCTTCCAACCATCTACACAACGCATCCTCACCTGGCGGGGCGAGAGATTCCCATTGATGATGTCATAGCGGCGCTAGAAAAGTCGCCACCGGACGATATGGGTGAGTTTTCTGGAGTAAAAGAATATATTTCTAAGTAGTTATAGTTAATAAAAAGTACCCGGTCTAAACATCTGGTAGGGAGAAGACAGTTTATTGAGATTTATATTTGCGGTTTCAAGAAGGACAATTATGTGGTCCAATCTCAACGCTCCAGTCCTTTAAACTGCAATACATTTTTCAATTGCAGTTTAAAGGACCGTTGACACGGGATTGGTCCACATAATCGTCTTGCTCCGAATTAGGAACTGTGAACTTGACTCACATGTTTTGTTTTCTTTTTAATATTTGAAATAAAAACATTTCAGGCTGGGTGTCTCACAACAAGATGTCGGTGGCTGAGTTGGCTGTTCGTTTTGTGGATTATTACGCCTCTTTCGTACCGGAAAGTACTGTAATTTTCATCGAAAGGGGCCGAGAAATGCGCAGGTACTGTTTTCATGTTTCTTTCAATAAGTTATTCGTAATTTTCATTCATAAGTCACTACGGTGGTCATTTTGGCTCTGATCCAAGAGCTCAACGAAAAAAGGTCGGCTGAAAGTTGGGGTTCAACTCACCATAAAATGGTGTATTAAAATGAAGTTTAGTGAGATTTCTGTTCTTCTCTTATACACAGTTTTGAATAATTGTAACTTTTTGGTGGACTCTATCGATTTTTCTTAGGAAGCAACCGGCTGGTCCAGTTGTCCTGCAGCTGGTGGATCCCTACTCGAAACACACTGTCAGCAGATCGCCATACATTGCCAAGTCATTTTCGGACGCCATGAAGTTTCTGAAGCGAAAAATGAAACGAGGTGAGCACCATATTAATGAAATTTCGAAATATTTATAATACTATTTTTTATTTACGCCAAGAATTTCAGCCGTTATTGCGTTGAGATGCTAGGCAGTGGTGGGCATTATTACCAGCTCGTGTCGTTTCCCGTGAAGATATTATGTCAAGTAGAATCGAACCTAGGACATGTTGGTGCCAGCACGCACACGACCACTCAGCTTATTCTGAGAGTTCGGAAACAGGATATACGAAACTCTATATCAGATCTAATACGTATCATATCTGTATTCGTCTCTATTCTGTAATTGTATTTTAGGTCAGTTCATCGATTCGTTTCCGACGTTTTCTGAGGCTTCCACTTTCCGGATGGAAACTCAATGGGAACCATGGAGAATGCACTTGGAGGAGAAAAAACGACAACAGACTATATCTGATACGTGACGGGTTTCCTATTTTAGATAAATAGATAATATTTTTTTAACTTTTGTTGAAAAAAGAAAAATCTCACTTTTCACCACACGTTTGCGTGTGAGTGAGTCGATGTTTTCATTTTTGTGAGAGTTTAGATGTTAAAAGTTCAATAATTCGACTGTAGGTAAGAGATAGAGATTTATGGCGGTGTACAAGTGAAAATATCCGCAGAATAGGTTGAATTCGAAGTCTAGCATTGGTCGCATGATAAGGGGCATTCTCTTCGTGTTTCTTCATCTTCACACAGGCCACCCAGAGGAGCGAATTCACATCTGAAATGAGAAGTGCAGTTTTGATTTGAACGTCAAAAACTTGATTACGTTTCTCAGAAACATTTGCGCCAATGTTTTGCGTTCAGCAAACTACATAAGCCAAAGATCATGGGGATCAATGAGACGGCAGACAGGCTGGGACAGTCTGCCACTGATCATTCTCTAATGGAGTTATCGTTACAAAAGTGGTTTGCTAATTGTCCCAGACAAACCGGATGTTTACCTTACTTTTTATTCGAAGTAAGACCATTATGTTGACCATTCTCGTGTCAACGGTCCTTAAAACTGCAATGCAAAATGTTTTGCAGTTTAAAGGACCGAAGCGTTGGGATAGGTTCACATAATCGCCCTTATTTAAAATGAACAAGAGTGGTTCCAGAAAATTGTGGAAATAAGAAGTGCACAAATATAATTTTGAGATAAGTCTGAACTGTACTGACTCCGGTCTAGTATCCACACAGGTTGGCTCATCATCTTCTTCTATATCTTCCTCCTGCAAACTGTCTCGATCAAATGTGTTGGTAAAGTTGCCGGTCCGAGGTATATCGGCTGCTGTCCTGGCTGGAAAGTTTCCGAATTAATTACCTAATAAGGAACTTTTGGATGTCATGACGTCTTTCGGGTGTTCTCATTCAGTTATATGTTAAGTCCGCGTAGTACAAACTTAATAAGAGTTGAAAAAGATAATGGATGAAGTTTGCAAGTATAGAACTTT